>CM028134.1:1099352500-1100732500 GCA_016271365.2 Neoceratodus forsteri | reverse complement strand
TGGTACATGGTATGCGTCAGAGGACATATGATGAAAGGATGCATGAGCTTGACCTGTATCCACTGCAAACAAGGAGAGGGAGGGGGACTATGACTGAAACATTTAAATACCTGAAGGGAATTAACAAGGTGAGGAAAGGAAGTATTTTCAAGATGGACAATCCAAGAACTAGGAGGCACAGCTTGAAACTGGAGGGCAGTCAATTAAGAGGTAATAAGAGGGGGAAATACAGTATTTTACTGAGCGGGTGGTGGTCCCCTGGAATATGCTTCCAGAGTGGGTGGTTGAGTCATCAACAGTTGTGGGATTCAAGAATGTATGGGATAAAAACATGGGTTTAAACAAGAGAGGCAGGGACAGAAACATGGAAATAAAAATGGGCACGGAACCTACGGGGGGGGCTCACAGAAATAGGGTGTAGTGTGGTGCAGTCAGGGCTACCTATGGGGAGGGAACAAGGGCAGACTAGATGGCCAATGGAGTCCATTTCCTCTGGCAAACGTCTATGAGTCTATGAAAATATTTTATAGGTACATTAGTGAGAAAAGGAAGGCCAGGGTTGGGATTGTAAGGCTCAGAAGGGAACATACGAACATACAAAATTGCCAGCAGATACAGGCCAAGGAGTGTGTGGAGGGAGACCTAGAAAAAGCATTAATACTGAACAAATATGTCTGTTCAGTATTCACTGAAGAAAAGGAGGGAGAGGGGCCACAACTAGGCACAAGAAACAAAGGGGGAGGGAGGTGAGCACCAGTCCTTTTATAGATGAGAAAGTCCTAAAAGAACTCACAAAATTGAGGGAGGATAAAGCAATGGGGCCAAATAGCATACACCCTAGGATATAAAAGGAACTAAGGATGGTGCTAGCAGCACCGCTGGCACACCTATTTAATGACTCCCTCAATACAAGTGTGGTTCCAGTTGACTGGAGGAGGGCTCATGTAGACCCTGTTCATAAAAGTGGAAGAAGGGAGGAGGCGGGTAACTATAGGCCAGTTAGCCTCACCTCTGTAGTGGGGAAGATTATGGAGGCACTTCTTAAGGAAAGGATTGTGGAACACTTAGAATCCAGCAGAGCACAGGTTCCGAGGCAGCATGGATTCACAACAGGGAGATCATGTCATATAAATCTGATAGATTTCTTTGACTGGGTGACAAAGGAGGTAGATAGGAGGGGAGCAGTGAATGTTGCCTACCTCAATTTCAGCAAGGCCTTTGACACCGTTATACATAAAGGGCTGGTAATCAAGCTGTGTAGTGTGGGTGTGGGCCACAAGGGGACAAACTGAGTCAGAAATTGGCTGAGGGACAAAAAACAGAGGGAGGTGGTAAATGGGGTCCAAACTGAGGAAAAGGGAATGACCAGTGTGGTACCTCAGGGATCAGTCCTTGGACCTGTCCTTTTCAATGTCTTCATTAGTGACATGGCTGAAGTACTGGAAGAGAAGATTTGTCTCTTTGCAGATGACACCAAGATCTGCAACAGAGTAGGCACTCCAGAGGGAGTACAGAAAACGAGGAGGGACTTAGGAAAGCTGGTCTATCCCTTTGAGTAAAGGGCAAGCCTCCATATGGGTCTCAGTTTGCTTGACTTGTAAAGTACCTATGATACCTATAAGGTGTGGTAACTAAGATTCAGTGCAAAAAAGTGCAAAATCATGCACCTGGGGTGCAAAAACCCTGAGGAGAGTTACAGGATGGGGGAGGCATGTGCATATAAGAGCACAACTGCACGCCCTGTAGTTGATCATCTATTACTCAATACATGTCAATACAGTAGCATTAGTGTGTCTGTAGTCTGTTTGCAACCATATTTGGGGGAAGACATGATTTGCTAAGTAAAATTTAAGGCATATTTAGAACTATACTACAGTCAGTGCTATGGTGACTAGAATTCAAATTACAAACACTATTAAAAGAATAATCCTTGCTATATAAGCAACCTTTTATGGCTCCAATTTACTTAATATGAAGTAAGAAAAGCCCTCATGCGAGTTCTGCATTTGATTGTGCCCCAGCATAAAATAATATACCACTGAGTTAACCTTTAAAAGCAGTTAAACGGTTCCCAACTATAGGGTTAACCTACCTCCTGAGCAGCACAAATGGGTCACAATACTTACAGCCTTATTAGTTTGTGCGCTCAGATCCCCTCGTAGTATGCCAGACAATCTTTATTAACCAAGAACAGAGATCAACCTGATTCTTACTAACAGGGCTTCTTACCATTATCAGGCATTAGAAAAGGGATATACCACACTTGAATGTGACTAACATTATTTCAGCGTTTAGCGAACCAAACTTCCGTACATGAAAGTGAAATCCACTCCCGGCCTATGCCTATGACACAAAAGTGCCACATGGTGGGCACCATTTCAGGAGTACCTGGATAATGAAAAATAAACTCTGAAAAACCAGCCCTAAATTATGACAGCACAAATCTTATAACAGACTGTACAAAAGTTTGAACAAACAAACTCTGCTAACTGACACCACAGAACCTCTGGATTACCCCCAACTTTCCAGCAATCTGGCTCTTCCCAGACGCACTTCATTTCTCTGGTATTGTAAATCCTGCAACTGGGAACAATCAAGATGACAAGTAGATGTTTTTGGTGCTGTATTGGCCACTGCTGAGTAATTTAGTTCACAAACTGAAGTCAGAAAGAAATGATGTCACCTAATGAATTGAGCCCAGGTCCCCAGAATACAGTCCAATTGTGTGTCCAGGAAGCATGGTTTCGCAGAAGAAAGGTCGTGTCAGACAAATTTGATAGATTTCTTTGACTGGGTGACCAAGAAGTTGGATAAGGGAGGAGCAGTGGGCGTGGCCTACCTGGTCTTCTGCAAGGCTTTCAACACCATTCCACTTAAGAGATCGGTAAGCAAGTTGGGTAACTTGGGGTGGGTAATAAGGTGGTAACCTGGGTAAGAAATTGTTTAGTAGATAGGACACAGAGTGTAGTGGTAAATCGATTTCCTCCAAGGAAATAAGGGTGACCAGTGTGGTACCTCAGGGATCAGTGCTGGCACCAGTCCTCTGCATGTCTTTGTAAGTGTCATAGTGGAGGAACTGGAAGGAAAGGTCTGTTTCTTTGTGGATGACACCAAGATCTGCAATAGAGTAGCCACTATGGCAAGGTATGATGGGCAGGGATCTAAAAAGACTGGAAGAGTGGTCAAAGGTATGGCAGCTGGGTTTTAATGCAAAACAGTGCAAAACAATGTACTTGGGCCACAGAACCCAGGAACTGAGTACAAAATGGGCGGAGTGATACTGACGAAGACCAAGCAGGAAAGTGACCTGGGGTAATTATACTGGATAACTAAAAGATGGCCATGCAGTGTGACAAGGCAGTCAGAAGGGCTACTGGGATACTGAGGTGCATAGCAAGGGGTATCGCCATCAAGCAAAGCAAAGCAAAACAAAGCAAACTTTATCTGTAAAAAGCACCTTTCTAATAGCCAAGGTGCTTGTACAACACAATAAATAGATAAAATGCAGCAATAAATAAAACTACAACAATCTAAAATCTAGTAAATACAACAGCAGCTTAAAAATCAGGATAAGCTAGGCTAAATAAGAAGGTTTTAACAGCAGAGTTAAAACTTTGGATGGTCAGGCAATCTCACACCCGACGAGATAGAGAATTCCACAGGGTCGAGGTCCATAAAACTAAATGATCTGAACCCAGATGTCTTTAAACAGGCCGCAGGAATCTCTAGAAATCCTTCATTGGTAGATCAGAGAGAGTGGAGGGGACAGTAGGGATGAAGGAGATCTTGCAGGTAACCAGGTCCCTGATCGTATAGGGCCTTGTAGGTCAGCAAACCGACCTTGAAGGTGATCCACCACTGTACAGTACTGACAGCCAGTGCAGTCCGTGGAGCACAGGGGTTATATGACTGGTCCTAGAGGTACCAAGAGGAGGGAGGTGGTGCTACCCCATACAGATCATTGATAAGATCCCAGCTTGAGTACTGTGTCCAGTTCTGGAGACCGCATCTCTGGAAGGACATAGAGTGGAGGTCATCCAGAGGAGGGATACCAAAATGATGTAGGGATTGCATCAAAAGCCTTATGAGAAGAGGTTAAAGGAGTGACATATGCACACCTAGAGGAGAGTAGGAAGAGGGGAGATATGATAAAGACCTTTTAATAACTCAGAGGAGTAAATAAGGTACAAAATGGGTATTTTTCAGAGAAAAAAAGATTCTCTGCAACAAGGGGACATTATATGAAGTGGGGAAGGTAAATTCAGGAGTGATGTGAGAAAGTGTGGAGGGATTGTGGGATGACAGATGGACCAGACACCGAACTTCAACTTCAACACACAATCTCTGTGTGATGTTTATTCAAAATGCAGGAGATAACCTTCAATAGCATATTCCTTCTTCAGTACATCAGTTTGTAGCAACAGACTATGCAATTATTTCCACTACAGTTAGACAGCACCTACTGACTCCGTGATCTCTGATCTAACTTATCAGTTGAGATTCAGCCTCCCCTATGCAGTCCTTGTTTGCTTGGGTGGTGGGGGCTTAAATGAAAAAAAAAGAAAACAAGCTAAAGACAAAGAACCTCACTGCATAAGCACTGAAACATGTGTTACCACAAAGTGAATTGACAATAAGCCAAGTTTCAAAGAAACACAACATTATACATACTTCCATAATGCAAAGCATCATGGGATATATGCAAAACATCACAACATTTTAGACTGGCTAAGTTTTAAGCAATTTATTGTGCATGCATTTTAAATAGCACAACTAACTTAATTTCTATAATATACAGTCACCAAGTACTTTTTGCCTTTATCAGAAACACCTAGTTTATTCATTTATTCATTACAAATCGGGCTTACAACCTTTGAGTCAGAGACTCATTTACAAAGGCACCTCATCACGGGGGGGGGCAGACATCAAGACAGTTATTGCAGTGCAGGTTAAAACAGAGGATAACATTACAAATGCAGTAAAAGGAACATTTAACATAGATACACTTAGGTTACATAATGTAGTAGTTTGTATGTTACTTAGGTTACATAATGTTACAAAATTGTGAGTTACACTCATGGGTATAGTAGGTCCTCAGAGAAGACAGTGGGTTACATCCCTGTTTGGATCTAGTAGGAAAGAGGTAGGTCTGGGGAAGGGAGAGGCTGTCCAGTGGACGTTGTCGAGCCAGGGGGCAAGGCAGTCGGGAACCACAGGTTATAACAGGGGGTTAGTTGTACCTACAGCTGCGGGTATTAAAGATATGGTTCTAAAGGGCTGTTTTGAAGGAGCCAATTTTTGCAAGTTGGAGATGCAGCTAGGGAGGGAGTTGAACCAGGTTGGGGCTCGGTAGAGGAAGGATCTCTGGGCAAGAGAGGTCTTGGTTCTGGGCACCTTGAAAGTGGCCTTAACAGAGCTATGGGTGGTGACAGATGAAGATGGCTGCTGTAGGGAGGTGGAGACCCCTACGGGAGAAGAGTCTAGCAGAGATTTCTTAGAAAGAAGGCAGATCTGGTAGATCAGTCGCTCCTCAAAGTTGAGAAGATTAGTGGTAGTATTGAGAATGCAGGTGTGAATTTAGCTGGGAGCACTGGTCAGGAGCCTACAGACCTTATTGATGGAGAGTTGGATTTTGGAGAGGGCAGTGTTGTCAGCTGCAACATAGATGGGCAAGCCATAGTCCACAAGGGATAAGATGGAGGAGGTAATGGCCAGCCTGAGGGAAACCTGAGGCAGGCAGTCCCTGTGCCAGTATAGCAGGCCAATCCAAGAGTTAATGGCAGCTGACAGGGCATTAATGTAGGTGTGGAAGGAAAGGGCACTATCGAACGTGATGCCTAGGTACTTGTATGTGGTCACTTGTTCTAGTGGGTGCAGAGTGCTGGGGATAATCAAGGGGGATATTTTTAGCTTTATTTTGGTGGTGGGAGAAGAGCATTGATTCAGTTTTCTTTAGGTTAATGACCAGTCTGCGGTCTCCAAACCACCTTTCGGCTTGGTTGTAAGCTTGCTGGAGGGATAATTGGAGGGAGGTGGGATTGGGATGTGAGGCAACAAGGACTGCATCGTTGGTGTAGAGGAGCATTTTACCAGTACATGAGCTGGGAAGGGTGTTGAGGTAGAGAATAAAAAGTATTGGACCCAGGATGGAGCCCTGAGGGACCCCAGAGTGAATGGGAAGAGTGCTGGAGAGGGAGCCGCTGATCTTGACACACTGGATCTAGCAGAGAGGTAGCTAGAGAACCAAGAAATGGGACCACCAGAGAAGCCAAGTTGGTGGAGAGAGTCGATTAGTAGGGGATTACAGACAGTGTCAAAGGCCTTGGAGAGGTCAATGAACACTGCACCTGCAAGGCTGCCAGAGTCGAGAGCAGCATGCAGGTGTTGGGAGAATTCCAGGAGAGCCATGGTTGTACTGTGTCCTGGGCAGAACCCCTGCTGCTCTGGGCACATAATGTCATTCTTGGTTAGGTATTCAGAGAGCTAGATCAACACCACTTTTTCAAGGGCTTTAGAGAGTGGGAGGAGGATGAAGATGGGCCGGTAATTGTTGGGAGTGGATCGGTCCCCACTGTTATGTATGGGTGTGATTTAAGCAGTTTTCCAAGCACTTGAGAACTGACCCAGGCATAGAGACCAGTTTAGAAGGTCAGTCAGGGGGACTAGGACTTTGTCCAAGACCATACGGAGGATCCTGGAGTCGAGAGGGTCACTTCTGGGGTTATTGCTGCCTAAGGCTTTTAGCAGGTGCAGCCTGGCTTCTTGGGGGGATAGTGCCATGGTATTTTCAACATTTATAGGTTTCATACACATGAGGTATATACATCTATGTATTTTATGACACAGTGCCATTGCATTCTAAATCCAACAATGAGGAACATAGCCTGTTGTTTTACATCAGTTCAGAGGTCACCACAATAATCTCCATGTACAAGAACATGAGAGGGAAAAGGAAAATTAAAGAGGACACTATAGCATAGTTAAGAAAGGGAATGGGGTGCCCATAGGTGGCCGACCTTATGGAACAGAAATTGAAAGGATAGATTAGGCTAAGAAACAGAACTGTTGCAACAGATTTAAGAAAAGGCCAGTCCTCAAGAGTGGCAGGAGCTCCCTGTCACATATCCCCCACCTTAAGAGGGAAGCAGTTATTGCAGACTGCTTACCACCTTCCTGTCCCAGGAAGGGACGGAGCTTCCACCCATCCATCTTCAGAAGCTCTGTCTCAGAGTCCCTGTTAACGATAAACATTCTATCATAAACATAGTGGATATCATCATTCTTTACCCTGAGGCATTAACACATTTCTCAACAGAGACCAACGGTACCTTCCCTGAACTATCTCCTTTTAGGGAAAGTAAGTCATATTTCACTGACATCAATTCCTGCACCATATCTAGGCATGAAATCAGGATTTACATGTTTTTTCTCTGCTCTGTGTGACACAGTAAATCAATAAGGCTGAAGAGCCAAGTACCACCGCATTATACGAGGATTTTTTTCTCTCATTTGGTGCAACCAGCAGAGGGGGTTGTGATCAGTTACAACCTTAAATTCAGCCCCCCACAAGTAATATTTGAGAGACTCAATAGCTCACTTCAGAGCTAAGCATTCTCTCTCTATGGTAGCATATCTTCTCTCCCTCTCATGTAGCTTCCTGCTGATATCCACGATTGGATGTTCCTCCCCATCTATTGTCTAAGATAAGACTGCCACGATACCATTCTCTGATGCATCGGTTTGAACCTAAAACACTTGGTTGAAGTCAGAGCTTTTCAGTACAGGAGCTGTACATAGACTTGCCTTGATATTCCTAAATGCCTTATCACAAATAGGGGTCCACCGAACCTTATTCTGGCACCTCTTTTTAGTGAGATCAGTCAAAGGACTAGCAATGGCTGAGAAATTAGGAATAAATCCCCAGTGATAACCAGCCAAGCTTAGGAAAGATCTCACATGCTTTTTTGTGGTAGGTATTGGGCTGTTTGCTACTGCCGTAACCTTCTCTACCTCGGGCTTCACTTGTCCGTTTCCTAAAAATGAACCCTAGGTATCTTGTCACTGTCTTTGCTAGGGCACACTTAGCAGGGTTAATGGTCACTGCTGACTCCTTTATTGCTTGCAATATCTGGGACAAGTGTCTAACATGGGTTTCCCAGTCAGGACAGAATATGACCACGTCGTCCAAATAAGCCACGCAGTACTGAATGTATGGTCTTAGTATGTAGTCCATAAAATGCTGAAAAGTGGCTAGGGCCCCATGTAGTCCAAGTGGCATTGTGACAAACTGGTATAAACTGATTGGGGTGCTAAATGCGGTTTTATCTTGAGAATCAGGTGACAAGAGGACTTGCCAATATCTCTTAGTAAGGTCTAGCATGAAGATATACTGTGCATTGCCTAGCCTGTCAATGATGTCATCTATTTGGGGCATTGGGTAACCATCGAATAGTGACACATTGTTAAGCTTTCTAAAATCTAGGCATAGACGTATCCCACCCTCTTTTTTGTCCACTATGACCATGGGTGAAGACCATGCATTCTTTGAGGGCACTGTTATGCCTTACTGCTTGATTGTTTTGACTTCCTGAATCACCTCATCCCTCACCTTCATGGGCAGTCTGTAGGGCTTTTGGTTTATAGGCTTGTCTTGTGTGGCAGTTATAGTGTGCACAATTCCTTTGGCCCACCCCAGGATGTTTGTGAATATGGGCTCAAATTCTCGTTAATACCCCCCTGCAAATCTTTCTGTTGCTGAGGCTCCGATTCAGGATTTATCTGAATCTCCTCCAATGGTCCTGACTGCTCTAGCCTTTTATAGGGAACCTCCAGCTCTGACTCCCAAACTTCAGGATGTATATAAAGGGAGGGGTTAGACTTCTCAACACCATTTCCTAAGGAGGTTCACATGGTAGCTTTTCTGGGCGGGTCTCTTTCCGGGCATGCTAAGCTCATAGTTCACTGCTCCTATTTGCCTCAAAATAGTGAAGAGGACCTGCCATTTCATAAATAGCTTGTTCTCTGTGGAGGGAAGGAGTAAGAACACTTTGTCCCCTGACTGAAATGTTTTAGTCTTTAAACCCTGGTTGTATCTTTCTTTCTGCAAGTCTTGCTTCTGTTCTAAGCTCTGGTGTGCCAAGTTGATATACCTCACGAAATGTTTGCATAACTGAGTCATGTACTCTATGACATTAAGATGTCTCACCTCTTTTCCTTCTTCCCAGTGTTCTTTAACCACATCCAGTGGCCCTCTCAGGTTCCTCCCATACACTAATGAAAAAGGTGAGAAACCAGTGGACACTTGAGGGATTTCTCTGTAAGTGAAAAGTAAGTAGGGGAGGTACCTATCCTAATCTTTACCTTCTTTGACATATTTCCTAGACATTCTCTTTAATGTCTGATTAAACTTCTCTATGAGGCCACCAGACTGTGGATGGTATGAGGAAGTACGCACTGCTACCACACCCAGCTGATGGTACAATCCTTTTAACAGGTATGCATTAAAATTACTCACCTGATCAGTATTTCCTGGGTGATTCCCATATAGCTACTGTAAATATCTTTGCTAGCTCCTCTGCTATACTTCGGGTGATGACAGTTCTCATGGGGATAGCTTCTGGGTAGCAGGTAGTGGAATCACATATGACCAGTACAAATCTGTCACTCTTGGAGTTTTTTTCCAGGGGGGCCCACTACATACATGGCTATCCTGTCAAAGGGGTTAGTCACAATGGGGATGGTTTGTAGTGGTACTCTATCCCTTTTTCCTGCCTGAGGTACCTTCTGACACTCAGCACATGCTTTATAGTACTCAGCTATGTTCTCAAGGATAGAGGGGCAATAAAACCTGGGTAATATCCTATTCAGGGAGCTATCTCTGCCT
The DNA here is from genome assembly GCA_016271365.2 of Neoceratodus forsteri. Lineage (NCBI taxonomy): Eukaryota > Metazoa > Chordata > Ceratodontiformes > Ceratodontidae > Neoceratodus > Neoceratodus forsteri. The sequence continues at coordinate 1,100,722,617 of CM028134.1, read as the reverse complement.
GCATGACCTGTTAAAGGGTTATCATGTGCCAGATACATAATTTGGGAGTGGAATTTTTCTGGAACCATTAGTTGATCCACTACTTCTCCAGTTCTGGGATTACTGTATTCTCTATACAGTATTCCATTTTACAGCAAACTGAGGGGTACCTTTTTCCACTCCCTTCCCCACCTCTGGAAAAAAAGGGTTGAGTGAAGGGTCTGCTTTTTGCTCATGCTGCATATCACATTTAAAGGTATGTCCCAAGTCTAACTGCACACCACCATGAGTATTAATCCATTCCTTCTTTAGCTTCCTCTTCTCTGCCTCAGTTTTATGGTCCTTGCCAGGATCCTCAAAAACATAATAATCAAATGAGAACACAGATGGCAAATGTCCCTTCACTTGAGCTCTGGTGGTTACAGAAACTACGGCAGAGTCCTGGACAGCATGACAATGTATAAATGAAGCAAAGTCTGTGTGGTCATGCCCGATAACAACTGGCACAGGTAGGTGAGATACCAACCCCACTTCTACCTCATGTATCTTTTCTCGAACATTCATTTGTATGGTGGCAGTGGGGTAGTGATGGGTATCACTGTGCACAGATGACTGCTGTATTCAGTCCTTTATTATTCCTAGTCACCAGCTCTGCTCACACAAGAGACTGGTAGCTTCCTGAATCAATCAGTCCCATCATCTGCTGTGATCCAGTCTGCACAGTAGCCATAAAGTGACCCAAGTTCAAGAAGGCTACGTGAGCTGTCTCTATCTTTATATTAGGACAGTTTCTTACTTAATGTCCCTTATTTTGGCACCCATGACATATAATCTCAGCTACTGGAATGCACCACCTCTCTCTGCTCTCCAGTCTTGTTTCTCTGAGGCTGGATTTGACAGTTTATAAGTAAAAGGACTGGATTGCTGGTGGTCGCAGCTGCTGATTTCCCTTGGAACCCTCTGAGTCTGGATGGTCGGGCTGCCAGGAAGTCTTCTGCCAGCATGATGGTTTTATCAGTGGAATCTGACTTATGCTCCTGAACCCAAAGTTGTACATCCTGGGGTAAAACTTTAATAAACTGTTCAGTAATCATCACCTCCAGAAGTTGGTCCTTGCTCTTGTTCTTTGGTTGTAACTATTTATAGCAGAGCTCCTTGAGACGGGCATAAGTCTCTCAGGGGGTAGCCGGTGACTGCATTTTAAGAACCCTAAACCTCTGGTGATAAAGAAAGGTCCTACAAGAGCTCGATAAGCTCAGGGCAGGCAAGGCAATGGGACCTGATGGCATACATCCCACGGTACTGAAGGAGCTAAGGGTGGAACTAGCAGAGCCATTATCAGAACTGTTTAGTGAATCTCTGAGCAAAGGAAAGGTTGCTGAAGACTGGAGAAGGGCTCATGTGATCCTGCTCCACAAGAGTGGTAGCAGGAAGGAGGCATGGAGCTACAGACCAGTCAGTCTTAACTCAGTAGTGGGCAAGATTATGAAGGCACTCCTTAAGGAAAGGATAGTGCAACATCTGGAATCCATAGGAGCACAGGATCCGAGACAGCATGGGTTTACAACAGAAAGGTCCTGTCAAACTAATCTCATGGTAGCACATGAGGTAGGTGCCTGAATCACAGCGCCATCCAAAATGGTGACTCAATATGGGCAAAAGCCCGAAAGGCAAGGGGCAGGAAGGGAAACCGGATGTGGTGGGGTGGGCGGCCCTAACAACAGGATGTCGCTACGTGTACATGCATGCGGGGAGGGGGAGCAAGCATGGCAAGCATGGCCTGGGAGGGTGGTGGAGGGCATGTAGGGGGTGGCGCTGCGGTTGGCTGTCGAGCTGCACCATGGCATTGCGGTGCTGGGGTTCTGGGTCTGGGTCTGGGTCCGGGTGCTACTGTGCTTTTCTTGTGTCCTGCCCAAAATCTTCTTTTTTTTTTTTGCTTTCACAGCCCCCCTGACATGCACCCCGCTGGAGTTGAGAATCTTTAAGTAAGTGCATGCGGGGGGGGACACAGCCCCCCTACAGAAAGCAAGTATTTTTAGTCCCCAGTGCAGTTTTTCCATGCGCCGAGGTTGTCAGGGTGGCGAAATTGTTTTTGCCGCCCTGACGTCTCTCATCTGCAGGTCGCCCTTCCGTGGTCACCTACATCACATAGAACCATTCTCATAGATTTCTTTGACTGGGTAACCAGAGTGGTGGACCAACGGGGAGCAGTTGATGTCGCCTACCTTGACTTCAGCAAAGCTTTCAATACTGTTCCACATTGATTAATAAGCTGGGTAGGCTCGTGGTGGGTTAGAGGTTTGTCAACTAGGTGGCAAACTGGTTGATGGGCAGAAAACAGAGAGTGGTTGTAAACGGTATACAGTTAGAACAGATGCAAGTCACAAGTGAGGTACCTCAGGGATCAGTCCTGGGGCAAGTCCTCTTCAATATCTTCATCAGTGACATTGCAGATGGACTGGACGGTAAGGTTTGTCTGTTTGCAGATGACATCAAGATCTGCAACAGAGCAGATGATCCAGATGGGGTAGGCAGAATGAGAAGAGATCTGGCTAAACTGGCAAAATGGTCGGAAAAGTGGCAACTGGAGTTTAATGCAAAGAAGTGCAAGATCATGCACATAGGGAACAGAAACCCTGAAGCCACCTATAAACCGGGATGGGAGTTGCTGGCTGTCACAAAGGAAGAAAGAGACTTGGGCATCATCATCACAGATGACCTGAATTCATCCATGCAGACCACTAGAGCAGTAGGTAAGGTTAGGCGGATGTTGGGGTGTATTAGTAGAGGTATCACAAGTCATAAGAGGGAGGTAATAATCCCTCTTTACAAGACACTGGTTAGGCCCCATCTGGAATACTGTGTGCAGTACTGGAGGCCGCACCTGCACAAGGGTGGTGGATGTATGGGACGGCCTACCTCAGGAAGTGGTGGATATGGATACAGTGCAGAGCTTCAAACAGGCATGGGATAGGCATAAGGGAGCAATACAGATGAGTATGAATAGATAGGCCATTGACAGAATACAGACCTATGGCACATTCATAAGGTAGAAAGAATGGGCAGACTGAATGGGCCTTGCGGTCCTTATCTTCCGTCAACTTCTGTGTTTCTATGTTTCTGCTTCAAGACCACTGAGCCTTCCCTATGCAAATGTAGCCTGTCTGGGGCATACAGGTTCTTGTTATCCCATGTTCTTCTCCACTCCCCCACCAGACCATACTCCCTGGACTGACACCATGTCCCCAGCCATGTGTTAAATCCCACTAGCCTCTGCTTCCCAGCTGAACTTGCCCTGGGTACTGGGAGAATTTCTGAGAAAGCAGTTTAGCACCCTACTTAATAGTGTGCATAGACACACAAGCTCCCTTACATTTTATAACAAGGCATTATGCAAGGTGGACAACCAAACTATGAAATGTCCTTAACGCTTACCATAGTTATCTTCTGTGAGGTCAATTTTAATGTGACAGGGATACCAGCAGGCTTAACACTTGCTATGAAATGAGAGGTTTTCCAAGATGGCGACCACATGCTGTGAGAGCTGAGGAGTAGCTGCAGTAGCAGGGATAGTGAATGCTTTTTTCCATTCTATTACAGGAGCTGGAGTTCTGGTGGTGGAGAAGCTGCTCTCGAAGATTGATGCTGCAACAATACTTCCGTAAGGAGGGTTGATGGAATCGGCGCACCAAGTTGTTTTTTGTGGAGATACGAACAGGACTGCAAGTGCATTTGTGATTGAGGATTACAGGAACTGAAGAGTGGAAGAGTGAAAGAATAGAAGAGTTGAAGAGTCGAGCTGAAGGGTGGAGCTGTGGAACTGAGGAATTACAGAATTGCAGAATAGAGATTTAAAAAGCGATAAAAAGTTATGGTGAGCAGAACAAAAGGAAGCAGATGAGGACTGGTTCCACTTGACATACTGAGACACTGTGAACAGCACAGGTCATGTCACCATACACAAAAACAGAGCAGCAATGTACCACGATGTAAATACCGTGGATACATTGCCGGCTCTGAAACAAAATGCTGACAGCAAAGTCACCTCACAACGCAACAGACATCTTTGTTTTCTGCAGGGGGCTCTGCCCCCAACCCCTTCCATTAATATAATCCATTCCAGGAGGGGTTTCAACACAGGGATGTGGAGAAACATCAGCAGGGGGCAAAAAAAAAATAAAACAATGCACATTGCGGTCTGTAAATGTCTTGGACCAGGATTCGAGCCCTGGTCCATAGAAGCATAGCTTCCCTGCATTGCTGAGACTAATCCCACTGAGCCACGGTGGCTGCTCAGTGAACCACCTCCCCAGTGGAGGTCTTGACCTCTTCATCATTCTTCCCTACCAGCCATGCATGACAAGGTACAAAACTGCATGCAACATTTGTGTCTTGTGGGGTTTTGTACCATGTCATTCTAGTACACCGTTCTGTATGCGGTGTGTGGTTTTAACTTTGCTGATAAGCATAGAGCGAATTGGCCTGGTACACCATGAACCATATGGAAAATCTTTTACGTTTTGTCTCCTCACATACTGCTTCATTTCTTAAAATGTACCCCTCTGCCTGCCCTTTTTTACTCTCACTTTCAAATTTGATTTAAATCCTTCTCCTTTGCATATTTTATGTTTTTAATACGCTTTGTTTTCATCTCACTCTGTTCCCTCTCTGCACTCCATCTGCATTCCATCTGGGCTTTTTAATATTTTATTACAACATCTCTCCAATCTTTCAATAACTTTATAGTTTCTTTTACCATAGATAAAGCCATTGCAACATACGAAGTGATAAGGTCGAAGGGCGAAGTTCTATCAAACAGATTTTGTCAGATGCAGGCAGACACCCCATTCCTTGAATATCCCAAGTCTCTAATTTTTAAATGATCAAGTGTGGCACTTCTTGCTCTTTGTTTTACTGTAGAGGTATTCTACATTTCTTTTCTACTTTTAAAAACAAAGTACACTAAAGTATAATTATAGTTGTGTGCCTTTTTGAATTTAGACCTATTTGACCCCTGAGATCACATGCTCATCATCTAAGACTTTTAAAATGCATGAGTGGTCATCTTGGTGTCATAATCAGCATTGTGATCAGGAGAAGAAGTTGCACCACTAGCTGCAAGCTATAGCTGTAGCTACAAGCTGCTCTTTGAGAGTTTTTCAGCTTTTTTGTGGCATTTTATTTTAAAAACGTTGTTGGTTCTCCTGATTTTCCTGATTTTTATGAACAGATTTCAGTATGTATGTAACCACCCCCCTGCTACTTTGCACAGTAAGCTACTCCTTTGTAGCCTTGACTGGGCACCCAAACTACTTTGGACACATTTGTGGTACCATTCCTAGCTTTGGGAATGTATACCAGGCTCGCTACTTCTAGAGAGCAGAAAGGGGTTGGGGTGTACAAAAGCAAATTACCACACAAATGACCATTATACCCTAATCCTAAGGAGAGAACTTTTGCTAGCGGCTATGCTAGGTCTGTACTTCTAGAGGAATATCCAGTAATTACACACAGGAAGCAATAACAAGAATGTCCAAACCAAGCTGGGGTTCTAGAGTGTGGCTTTATTCCAAAGACGGTACACTAATGCAAAGGTGGACCCACAAGGGTTTACATTTCGTGGCACAAGTCAAAGCAGAACAACAAAAGTCTGTAGTGAACAGAAACTCTACACATCCCATATTGCATAGGACCTTGAATTCTCTTCAGCAGCAAAGCCTCAGCTGAAACACCATATTTCTTCTACTGGCACTGGCCACAATGGAGCACACAATTCCCATATGGTATAGGATTTAACATTTTGGCAATGTGGTAACTGGCCACGATGGAGCACACTGGTGCTCAAAATTAGCACAACCCACACCAGGGCATAAACTTTCTCTTCAAGCATTGGCCACTATGTCCTGAATTAAGAGGCACCCTGATGGAACCTGTAGTGCTGAACTGGTCACTTCAGATGGGGGTTGCCCACCTTTTGCTTCCACATCCATACCCAGCCATTCTTTCAGAGTTACACCTCAAATGTTTGGTAAACATTAGAACAATGCATCTTGGAATGACTTTCACATTCAGCATTTGAAATATACTACTTCTGAGTGTAAATTAAAGTCCTGAACAATGTGTCTGGTCTCACTGGGAACTCCGCAATTGTGAGCCAACTTTAAATCTAGATGAGAGAACAATTTCAGACCAGAACAGTACTTGGTGTATATTTCCCTTTATCAGAGTACACCTCGAAAGAAAACACAGGTACATTCCTCCTGGGATACCCAAAATCAGATTACTTATGGTTGTACAGAAAGAGGCAGCTTCAATGCCCTGGATAAAAGTCAAGGGATTGCCCCTCAGATCCATTCTGCAGTCCTTCTCATCTCACAGAGGATGAGAAAATCAGGAACTCCTGCTAGACAGTTTCCACCACTTCTACCAGCAGGCAGATGGTTCTTAGCACCAGGGTGTGAATAATAGGCTCTCCTCAGAGCCCACACTGCAGCTCTTCACTCCTCTAACTGCTCATACTGGCTGCTAACACAGAACTCCTCTGACAGACTAACTGAAAGGTCGAACGTTCCCCACTCACAGCTAGCTACCGTGGCGTATGCTGCTGCGAGAGTTCTAAATGACATCACCTCTCTCAATTCAGCTGAGACCAAGTAAACAGAGAGAGAGCAGGTGAAAACCTTTTAACCAGTTATTCACCAGCTGTCTTCCCTACCTAGTACTGGCACTGATGGGATTCTAGTAACCCCAGGGGACCAGGGAGTTACATATAACTTTGCCATTTTTGGTCACTTTAGCTTGATTTAGGCTGCATAGTCTGCAGAATCTCAGCATTGAACATCAGTCACTGTAGCAGTGATATTTTTGCTGATACCTTTGCTGCCTTTTAAAGCTCTAAAAAAACATTCTGGCCTCAGTTTTGGATTTTGCTAAATTGAGTTGGCAGCACTGGATGAATGCTGAACAAATGCCATTATGCATCAAGGATTGTAAGTTCCTTTTTTTATTTATGCTCTTGATAAAATAGAGTAATATATAGGGGACTTATCTGACTGATAAGATAGTAGCTAATACACTCTGAAAACCACAGAAAAATACTATTTAATCATATAAATATTTTTGCAAAAAGCAGCAAAAAAACAACTTATTTTTAAATTAAAATATTGAAACAGCTTTTTTCTTAGTTTTTTAATTGGGCGACTAAGGGGCATTTTAATAGATTTATTTAAAATTATTCCCTTAAAAGATTAGGTCTACTCACTGTAAATCTTTTTCTTTTTACATTTTGATTTTTTTTTTCATATAGCTCACACTCCCTATCTTTGGACTGAGTCTTTTTAAGGATATCCACAGAAGCATTTAATCCTCAATCTGGAGATTCTGGAGGAATGTTTAGATTTAGTATGTGCCAGAAAAATACATATTTGAACTGCTTGTAAGCTGCACCTGAGTTGTTCCTGAGCTACAATCGAGCTACGTTTTGAACTGGATGAACTTGTTTGGAACCTGTCTGAACCAAGCAACGGTCTGAAGAACATGTAGTCAGGTTGAGTCTTTCATCTTTTCCCATTTGAGACCATTACAGACTCACCCATCCAGACGTAATTTCTACTACTGGTAAAAGATGAACAACTAAGAGACTCTACTGACATTGAAGCGACTGCTGTCTTCTTTAGAGTCTCCATACTAAGAGTATTATTTTACTATCATCTGTCTCTTTGTTTTGAGGTAAAAATTTAGATAGTACCTATTACTCTTATTAACTATATAATGAATACCAGGAGTGGTATGGTGGTTTTGCAAAAATGGAAAAAAGGGCAAAGGGAGTATTTTTAAAGAGCAGTTGCAAATTACTACATCAACTCCAGTAGAAATAAAAAAAAAAAACAACATCTTATGCAGATATGGAAAAAAAATTTCTAAAGGCCATAATGCTAGTATAGCCTCTATTAGCACTAAACTAGAACAACAAAGTAACCAAACTGATATTAAAGGTTGTTCCAATTTAGATGGAGAAACAATGGGCACTAATCCATTTAAAAAAAAGAAAAGGGGTGGGGAGACAAGAATACTGATCAAATACCACCCCAGAAAGATATTACTGACTTTTTTCCTGTTAAGCTTCCACGTAACAAAGGAAAAAAAGATCCAACCCAGAAACAAGTAATTGATCTTGGAACTCCCTTGATAGAGAAAGAAATAAGTAACTTACATGCATCTTGTAGAACGCAGGAAAACAAATTGGACCTTTTTAGCCCCTTGGCACTATCCAATAACTTTTCTAATCTAGTCCCTCAGGAGCAGGTTTTAAATAATATTTCCATACTGGCAGGATCACCAAATACAGTATTCCAGAATTTAGATATGAAAGTAAAGAAAACTGAACTGGATGCAGACTTTTTGTCCCAATGCCCCAATACTCTTTCTAAATATACAATAAAAGCTTTGGCTTACTGTTAATATTGTATTACTGGAAGCTTTAAATTATTTAAAGAATATCATGGTTTGTTTTACAAATACTCTTTCCCAGATGGAACACCTGGATAGGACAATTGAAAATACCAAACAACAAACAGTTCCACAAAAATTATAATTTTCAACTATACATATTCCTGAAACATCAAAAGGGAAACCTTTAAAAACAAGGGGTCCCATACCTAAAGAATGAGAAGAAAAAGAAAAAGATAAGAAGAAAAAAAGCTGTGCTAAAGACTGACCAAAAAACAAAAGCCAACCCCAAACAAACATGGGGAATGGGTGTGACATATTGCTAATAGAGCCAGAAATCACACTGAAAAATAAAATTAATAAAAAAAAAAATCTCAGAAGAGAGAAAGGAAAAGGTACTTGTGTAAACTATAACAGATGATGAGGTTGCAAGTAGATCAGAGTTTGTTGAAAGCCCGCTCAAAGGAGAGAGCATGGAAACCATAAGAATTAAAGGTAATGAAGTAACATTAAAGACAGAGTTTTTTTTTTCTAAAAATGAATGAGTTCCCAGAGTCTTTTAAGGAGCTTGATGGGTATCTGTGCACTGCTCAACTAATCATTCCCCAAGCTAAAGAAAACGTTTTAATGGCGTACAGAGACATTAATGATGAAGCACTTCCAGTGTATGTACTGGTCTCAGATATGGAGTTTGCCAAGAGAATGTGGGCTGAACAATCCAGACTAAAATTTCTGGGTCTGGATGTTGCACCCCATGTGACCTGGCAAACCATTGTTAGATATGCTCATAATAAAACAACCATAAGGGACTCATTGGATGAGAAAACATTTGCCCTCATCCTCAACTCTCTGAAATGGAATTTTGAAACAGATACCACTGCTACAAAAATGGAAAAAATTAACACCTAAACTTATCGATCTTTGGGATCAAAAATCTTCATGGTGAAAATGAAAACACTTTGATGACATTTGTACTGACTCTTCTTTCGATGTTATTGGAATTAGACTGCAATTGGCAAAATATAGGAAAAATTGAAAAGGCTTTCCCATTAAGTAATGGAGCACAAATAAATCTTAGTTGTATAACTTTAGAAATGTATTAACAATTGAAAATGAAAGTCCATAAATTAGACTATGCTGGTATACTAATGGTAGACATGTTTGATTTACATCACAGCCAGGACCAACATGCCCTGACTGATACTCAGGAAAGACTGAGCCTGGAGGATGAGGGGTTATCAGCGGATCACAGTATAAACAGGGAGGATCAGCCTACTGCACATTTCCTTTCCCGGAATATTGCTGGGCTTGCAGAGGAAAGTGATTGATTCAGAATGGTGTTCATTTGTTGCTAATTTTGAGGTGATTATATTACAAGAAACTTGGGCACTAGAATCTGTGGATATTAATGGCTATCATTTGACTAAGCCTCCAGCAACTAAAAAAGAAAAATATGGGAGACTGTTCAGTGGATTAGCAATCTATGTAAATATTAGTAAAGAAATCACTATTTTAAAATAAAAACTGCATCATCTTGACTATACCATGTGAAAAACAGTCATGTATAATTATAAATATCTATATCCCACCCCCCAAAAAAACTGTTGTTCTCAAATGATATGGGGAAGTTTTATAAAGGATGTTGACTCTATTTCCAAAAAGCTCCAACATAGTAATATTTTAGTCGCTGGGGATTTTAATGCTCATCTTGCAAATTATGATAATTTAACCTCTTTAGAGACACTGATATTTTTTGAAGACATTTGAAGCAGGCAGAGTCAGGACAAATTGAAAAATGATCAAGGGAAAGAGCTTCAGAAATTAATAGAAGAATGTGCCTTATTAATTCTGAATGGTAGAACACCAGGGGATCTGGATGGAAATATTACTTACTTCTCCCAAAATGGGCAGAGTGTTATAGGCTATATTTTATGTAACTCTAATAGTTATAAGATGTTTATTAATTTGAATATTAACATGAGACCAGAAAGCGACCGTGCCCATCTGTGTTTATAAGTAGTAATAAGCAATGAGGAGACTAATAATCGGGAGAGCATAAACCCACCGGCAACGTTAATCAGTGTGAGAAACCAAAAACTCAAAGGAGGGAAAATAAAAGGAAATGGAATATTTATTACTCATAATTGACAGCTAGGGCTGGATATTCAAAAGGGTTGCGCCATGCACAATAGGGTTGCGCATGTGCAAGTCCGAAATTGCGCCATTCTGCGATATTCAGCAGGAGGCAGTTGTGCCACTGAAAACAGGCTGAGCAACAGCGCAATGCAAATGAATGCATGCTCAACTGGAGGGGGAGGAACCATGCATAAACTGCACAGCCTGATATTCAGCCGGGCTGTGCAGAGTTGTGCAGGTGCAACCCCCAACCTGTGCCTGCACAACTTTGAAACAAATAAAAAAGGCGTAAGTCGAGGGCCACCCACAGGTGAGCTGCTGCATTGCAGGGCACAACACAGCAGCTGCCACCTGTGGCTGGCCCCCAACCCAGTGCCCCCGCAGCCCGATCAGGGCAGACGACTGTGAATCCCCACCACCACCCCCCCACTGGCCTGATTGCGGGCATAGCTTAATCCCCCCACCAGCCTGATTATGGGTAGCAATGTGAATCCCCCTGAACATATCCTGGTGGTCGGTGGACTGAAAGCCCGGTGTAAGGCAGTAATGTAGAATCCCCTCGAATTCAGCCCTGGTGGTCAGTGGACTGAAAAGCCTGATCGCGGGCAGTAACATAGAATCCCCCTCCTGAATTCAGCCCCTGGTGGTCTAGTGGCACATCCCGATCATGGGATGTAAATGCTGCCAAATCCCCCAACCTTGCCCTGGTGGCTAGTGTCCCCCTCACCACCCACCCACGAAGCCCCACCACCCTCTCCTCCCCACAGCCGGGTGGGTGGCAGCATCCCTCCCACCTGCTGCCCCTTCATTACCACTGACTGATTTCCAGTAGGCTGCATGCTCATTGGTGCAGAAAGAGCCAATGGGCGTGCAGCCCATACCATCTATGACAGTCCAGATTTGTAAATGATTCATTCACAAACTGGACTGTCATGTCCATGGACTGCACGCCCATTGGCTCTTTTCTGCACCACTGGGCATGCAGCCCCACGGGCAGTCAGTCAGTGGGAAGTGGTGGCAGGGCAGGAGGGATGCTGCCACCCGCCGGCTGTGGGGGGCGGGTGGCTTCATGGGTGGGTGAGGGGGACATTAGCCACCAGGGCAATGTTGGGGGGATTTGTAGCATTTACATCCCGCAATCGGGATGTGCCACTAGACCATGAGGGCTGAATTTGGGAAGGGGGTTTAAACAAGTACTGCCCACGATAGGGCTTTTCGTCCACTGGACCACCAGGGATGGGTTTGGGGATGGGGGGGAGCCACATTGCTGCCCGTGATTGGGCTGTTGGGGGGGAATTAAACCATGCCCGCAATCGGGCCAGTGAGGGGTGGTGGGGGGATTCGACACTGTTTTGCCTCCGATCGGGCTGCAGGGGGCGTTGGTCCCTGATGGCTGCTGCCTGGCAGGGTGCCAGGTGCAAGTCCTCAGGAATCAGAGCACCTGCATGCTAATGGCATGTAAATGGGGCCATAATCAGATGCAAATGGCCCCCCTGCACCTTGCATGAATTATTGCCCCATTTGCATGTCACCTTTTGAATATCAGGATTTTGCGCATGGTGCAATGGTACTTGTGCCACCTCAAGTTGAATGCTCCACTCTGTCAACTTGCGGTGGCGCAAGTTCCACTGTGCCATGCACAGTGGCTGTGGCTGGGGGGTGATATTCAAAGGAGTTGCTCAATAGTGCAGCTCCTTTGAATATTGCCCCGGACACACCCCTGCATAACTATTTTGCACAGCGCAAGGGCTTGCACCTATGGATGGCGCAGTTTGAATATCCAGCCCCTAGAGTACAATTAGTTAGACAATTCTCAATTATGATCCCCTTTTGTGTTGGAACAAAAACTTGACCAACTGAATGACAACATAAAAAAACAATCATCTATGTTAATTCCCAAACAAATACTCAACCTAATGACAACTGGTTCAATGATGATTGTAAAATGGCTAAAAGGGAATTACACAAATTAATTAAGTAGACAAAAATCATCCCTTAAGAGACAATTTTGCAAAACTGAACAAGAGCAGAAAACAATATATTAAATTGCCTGAGAGAAAAAAATGGACTTTCAACATAAACAGTGGTTAGAAATGTTTCAGGTTATCCAAGAAAATGTTAAACAAACATTTTGGAAAATGATGGCAAAAGGTATAAATGAATATAGATCATTATTGGCAGTGCACATACCAAAAGAAACATGGACTGAACATTTTCAAGCAATTTTTACTAAAATAGAACCAGACGATATGGATCCAGAATTGATCAAGATTCTGAGGTGTAATACACTTCCCCCGTTACATTTATGGAATCTGAAGTTGAAGATGCTATTTCTAAGCTGAATAACAATAAGGCCCCAGGATCTGACTATATTCCCTCTGAGATATATGAAGAAAAACAGGGACTTCTTGATCCCTGTGCTGACTTCTTTTTTCAATGTATGTTCAACTTGTAAATTTGACACTATTTCATGGACTAAAAATATTGTCGTTCCTGTCCATAAAAAAAGGTCAGTATACAACCCTTTTAACGTTTGTCCTACTAGTTTATTAAACATTAGTTCTAAGATTTTTGCTAGGATATTTTTAGATAACCTTATGAAATGGGCTGATACTAATTTAATCCTGTCACCATGGTGGGTTGGATTCAGAGAAGGATTCTTGACTATTGATAATATCTTTACCCTTTCACATTTACTAGAGATATATGTACATTTGAGAAAAATGAAACTTTCAGCCTTGTTCATTGATTTGTTGTCAGCATTTGATTCTATAAATAAGCAAAAACTCTGGAAAATTTTGATAGATAGGGGCATCGATCATTCTTTATTAGTTTTTATATGTTTGCTGTATTCTAACGCTACAACTTCCATAAGATGTGATAACTATGGTAACTTAACACAATATTTTCCATCACAAAAAGGGGTGCAACAGGGGTGTTTGCTCACTTGTTTATTATTCAATATATATGGTATATAAACAATCTATTGGAATATGATGAGTCAATTAACTTAGACTCACCTAAAATTAAACAAATATTTCACACAATGGCTTATGCAGATGATGTGGTAGTTCTATCATTAACAGAATCCAGTCTTCAAAAGAAAATCAAGATATTTCAACAAAAATGTGAACAATTTGAACTGAAATTAAACTTAAAAAAAACTAAGGTTTTGATATTTGGAAAAAAACAAGAAAAGTCTAATTGGCATACATTTTCCCTGGGAGGCCAAAAAATAGAAATAGTAAAGGAATACTTATATTTAGAAGTCAGGTTTGTTGCCTCTACTAACTGGGCCCAGCATATAAAATATCAGAATATGAAAGCTAAAATGACATCTAAGGCACTATTGAAGTTCAATTATAAATATAGTGGAAACACTGTTGCCGCTGTTCTTAAAGCAGGGAAAGCTAAAATAAATGCAGTCTTAACAAACAGTGCAGAAGTTTGGAGATCTAATAATCTGGATAATCTGGAAGAAAAAACTCTTTATTACAAAACCCTACTAGGAGCCTCATGGTCTCATAGTAAAAACAAAGCTTTTTATTCTACTTTCGTCCATTATTGCTTGCTCACACTTGGCAATACTTCTAACTAATACATGTATATATCCTAATTTTATACCTAATTCTACATCCAATACCATGGTTAGAGCTGAGCTGGGTAGAATAGCTATACAAATAATCAAAGACCTAACTGTAATAACATATTGGCTATAGAAGATCAATAACACAAATAATAATTTACCAAGACTATGTCTGAAAAAAAAAACTAAAATGGTCTGATGGGTGACTGAGCTCCAAATGGCTTGATTTCTTAAAAAACATATTGACTAAAATAAAGATGTTGCATCTATGTAAAGATTTTAATAGAAAAATCAATATCTCTTTACAATATAGAACCATTATTAATATTAAAATATGGAAATTATAAAAAAATGTGCTTCATGGTTCAGGGAGAATAAAATTGATCATTCTCTGGAAGATTATCTGGCCCTTCCTATATCTCTGAGAGACAGAAAATGAATAACTTGGATGAGGTTTGGTCTTATTACCTCTACGTATACATACTATAATAAAGTAAAATCAACAAATACAAGCAAAACCAAGCATTTTTGTGCTTGCAATAAGGGCCATCTTGAAACAATACCTCTTCTGATTACTATTTGTCCACTATACTCCAAACCTAGAAATAAGTTCCTTTGAATTATGTTAACTACCTATGCCAATGCTAACTATGATCCTGTTTTCATATTGCTCCACCCAAGATTCCCAGAGGATGCTGAAATTATCTCACAGTTTATTACACCAATGGTTAGACTGAAAAAGAAGCATTTCAGAATCAAAAATAACATTTCTTAGTGTTTTAAGGCACCTTCTTCTACTCATCAGTTAATAAATACTATCCTGTAGGTGAAGACATAGATGTTATAAATGTAATAGCAATTGCATAC
The DNA here is from genome assembly GCA_016271365.2 of Neoceratodus forsteri. Taxonomy (NCBI): domain Eukaryota; kingdom Metazoa; phylum Chordata; order Ceratodontiformes; family Ceratodontidae; genus Neoceratodus; species Neoceratodus forsteri. The sequence continues at coordinate 1,100,707,601 of CM028134.1, read as the reverse complement.
ATATTTATCTTCTGTATGTTAAACATTTTATCTTTTAACTGAATGTATAAGAACAGATGTGTTTTAAATTAATCCTAGGTTTTTAACATGTTGTAATAGCCTTGGTGTTTGTCCCACCCTGGCTGAGCAATAAACTTAAAACATGAAACTTGCTATGAAACAATATCAAATAGCTTCTACTGCACACCCTATCATCTCACCTTATTATGTTAAACATGTTGCTATCATTCTGTAGAAATGAAAAGATAACATAGAAGCACATCACGTAATAGCTGTATGCTCCTAAAGATACTTATGGATACAAGGAGCAATGTTGAGTTCTGTAACCAATAAGACATTTTAAAAGAGCTATAGATATAATATCCAATAATAGACATTTTCACATAACCGAAAGATGCATTTTGTCCAGAAAAACAATCCACATGCTTACAGAGATGGTCTTGCTCCTAAGGTCAGCAGGCCTTCAAGATAGCAGACCGAATGGTGGGTATAAGTTAAACCCAGTATTTCAAAGGGAAAATAGTAACAAACTACCAACCACTGACCCCTTCAATGAGAAACTGTGACCAAATGTACTTACACAGTTTAAAACATGGCAAGTGGTAGACTCCTGAAAACAGCAAACTTGTAAAAAGAACATGTTTTGCACTGTAACAAGTTATCCAGGATGTTCTGTAACCCAGAAGTGATGTTGTAAAAAGTATCCCAGAATGCTCTGTACACTAAATTGACTATGGCCTTTGACCATGATGTTAGCTTAAAGAGATCTCATTCTGGGCTTGATCCATCATATCCACACTGTTAACCAGTTCCAGAGAAGAACATAAAGTAGAGTCAGACCCCTGTTTGCTCTCTCTGCTGCTGATGCGATTCTGTTTCTTTGGATTGGGTTTCAAATAGGTAGGAAACTTATTCACTTTTGCTGTAGTGCAGGGTTCGACCTTAACATTGTTTTACTAGCCCTAAACCTAGTGCAAATTGGCCAGGGCTAGTGCAGCTAACCCTCTACTTGTCCGTCTTGACTAGTGCAGGTTTTTCATGGATGTTAATGAAGTTGAAAAAGTCTCTGCTTTAGCAGGCTGTAGTCCTTTTGCTAATCTCCCTCAGTGTTCCAGGTGGCCTGGTGTGATTAGCAGCTCATTAAGAGCTGCAATTATCTGTCAGTTGAAGAGGGGGATCCAACAAAAGACTCAGTGTGAGTCATTATCCCTCAATTGTTAGGACATTCAGCTAGTGTGCATGCTGTGATCAAAGGTAGAGTGGCTAAGTCATTAGCTTCCAGTGAACTTGCTTAATTTGTCTTTGATTTGTCCCACAATATTTTATTTATTTAGATTTTGATTAAGGCCAGTGTGCCTCATTTCACAACCTTTTGAGTGTCTTTATCCAATACTGCAGTGACTGAATGCTATGATGCATACATGGTATGTACAATCAGGTGGTCTGTCCACTCTGTACATTCTCTGTACACCACTGCAGACTAGACTCTGAAATGGCCATCCATAGACCCATAGCTGCCATTATTGACTGGTATAGGGATCCACAGCTCCTCTTAATGGACCACACCAGTCAATGCCATCCATGCAGTACCACCCTTATACCACCAGCATGTCATTTCATCCTAAAAACAATGCTTTGGAGCATGTATGGTACAAAGTAAAACATAGTTCTGCACCGGAAAACATATGAAGAGAGACTAAAGGAGCTTAATATGTATAGCCTCGAGGAAAGGAGGGAGAGGGGGGACATGATAGAAACTTTCAAGTACCTCAAGGGAATCAACAAAGTCCAAGAGGGTAGCATCTTTCAAAAAAAGAGGTGTGCAAGAACAAGGGTGCACAATTTGAAGATGGGGGCGGCGGCTCAGAGGTAATTTAAGGAAGTATTTTTTCACAGAGAGGGTTGTGGATGCATGGAACGGCCTTCTGGAGGAGGTTGTGGAGTCAAAAACAGTGGTGGAATTCAGGCATGCATGGGACAGTCATAAGGCAATTCTAGGGGGTGGGGGTAGGAAGAAGTAGGCTGCTGGTTAACTAGGATCTGCAGCTTATCCATTAGGTAGGGAAAAGGGCAGACTGGGTGGGCCAAGTGGTCCTTATCTGCCATCAAATTCTATGTTTCTATGTTTATAGGTGCCAGAACCATGGGGGAGAAAGGGGCAGTATCCACTCCACTTTTTATTTCTGTATGGCAAAAACTAGTATAGAAAAAATGCCCTTTGTACCCTCATAAGTGCCCTTTGGATTCTCAGACCCCTCAGCTTTTACCATCTTCCTGCACCCTTGAAGCAAAATCTTAATAAAATATATAATTTGAAAGATTAAACTAGGTATTCGTGGTGTGCATAGATCATCCTATATAGAAAGAGAGCTAATACAGCATCATGTCTATATACTGCTCCCCTTTGACTGATGAAAGGACGCTGTTATGAAAAATATGTTGTTGTTAGAGCAGAGCATGTTAAATCAATACTTTTGTGGCTGGTATATATAAACAGATAAGTCAAAGTTTCTTGCATCCCAAGCCTCCTGTGTTTAACTCTCTCCAAAGAAATCCAAGAACTGCTCCTGGCCCACTTGACAGTGTAAGAAAACTTCCAGAAGTGCAGGTCTGGTTAATCACAGGATGGGGGATGAGAGAGTCTGGCTCTGCTTAACTCTGTTCATTGCCCTGAAGGTCAGGGTGGGACTGTGGTGAGGTGCATGATGATGATGGTTATTGTGTGTGCAGAGCTAGAACTGCTTGATTGAACATTTGCTGTTATGGTATTCTCTGTTTTGGTGGGGAGGGGGTGAAGAAAGCGGAAGCAAGGGGCACATGGTAAAACAGTGGGGGTACACACTGCATGTGATTGTATTGCAGGTTTTTTTTTTTTTTGCAGGGGCAGGAAGCAATGTAGGAGCAGGATAAATATGCAATAATCAGTATTTCTTGGCTTGCATTTTTCTCGTATAACCAATCAAACTGTAACATTATTATTGTGGGCTAGTGCAAATATCTGTGGGCTAGTGCAATTTTTAATCAACTTGTCCGGCTGGCTAGTGCAAAAAAAAGTTAAGGTTCACCCCTGCTGTAGTGGGTAATTTATTTTTCTGAATTGACTTTATACAAATGGATCCAAGGTTCATTAATTCCTTCATCTTATCTTAAGAACACTACTAGATGCCACAATTATAATCATCCATCAACACGATAGGCCCAAAATGTGATGTCTCATGCTAATATCCAGGGGATACCACCTAAGATTACCTTAGTATGCAATGAGCTATGCATGGCTACTCCACACCCAAGCCACATACCAGTCAGAAGCCATCACTGGGGGGCAGCATGAGAAGACAGGTACCAAGCCTAGGTGGGATTAAGTGGCTCAATGCCAGATTATTCTGTCCCACAGAGTTCACCCCCGCCTGATTGCACCAAGTCCTATCTGTGCCTACCTAATAGGCTGCTCAGACATGCTGAGTTTGGAGAACAAAACCCAGCGGGGCACCATGCTGCTCCATGGTCCTCTGGCAACCCCCAGTCCAGCCACTCCTGTCAGGCATAAATAGAACTCCTTGCTACAGGTTGGTCCACTCAATGTGGGTCATTTTATCTCATGAATTAATTCCCAGCCACCACAGCCTGGCCGGGTCTACCACCTCCCACTTCATATACCATCATGGCCACCACTGGGTGCTGTCAGAGGTGCTATGTGACAACAGCATTCCCCACATCTGCAAGCCATCTTCAGGTCCACCCCTCAGTAACCACACTGCTTTGCACCTGTAACGCCCTTTACTTTTAATAATTATAACATCAATCAATCAATCAAGTCTTTATTTAACCAGGCGTTCATCGTTGAGCAGAAGCTCATTTGCAAGATGGACCTGGGTGGAGCATGAACAATTGTATATACAGGTCAACACAGGTATTTACAAGGCAATACAGATAATACTCTTTACAGAGAGGAAGAAAAAGAAGTTCATATGTACATAGAATTATACAGATATTGTACAGATTACATGGTATTTACATACATAGAAGTGTCTATAGGAAGATAAAGCAGGTTATCTAAGGTTGCAGGAGGAAGTAACGGAAGAAAAAAAAAATAAAATATACACCAGGTAGAGGTGAAGGTAGGGGGAAGAGAGGGAGGGAAGTAGGGGGGGAAAGGCTAGGAGGGCACGGTGCACAGAAAGGAGTTGGTAAAGCTGGATGTAGAGAAGGTGGATGGAGAAAAGGAGTATGTGTGAGCCCCGGGATTGAATGCTATAAAGTACGGGGCATGGTAGGATGTCACAACCCAGGATTGTCCTAACATATCCTGGATGACCTGAAATCCACTAATACTACAAACTTTTTGTCCCTAATTGTAAAAGTCTGCAAACTTGAGAACTAATACAAACACAAGTAGCTCTAAAAATAATATTTAATACCGCCCATTCTTACATACTAAAATCTCATCATGTAGAATCAGAATGATTAAATAATCATTCCTTACTAAACAGCGTATTCTTTATAAATGCAAGGACATGATTAAAACAAAAGAGAATGAAGATTAAAATAAAAATCTGTCACATCATGTATCGTCTCATAGTTATATTTGGTTACAATCCATGTGAACTCAAAGTTCGTGCAAAATGCTCCTAGGTTATGCTGAAAAGGTCCAAACCTGTTTTCAATTTAAGAGTAAAATTAATAGGTTAGAAGTGCATGCATTCATTCGATAGGATCAATCCAAAATATATTGGAAAATATACTCATTTGCTCTATGTATGTCTGACCTTGGGACAGTTGAAGTTTTTACACCTGACTTTTTCTCTTAAAAACCTTGCTTGAGTCTAAGAGTTTAAAGATACAGACACCACAAAATCATCAGTAATTCAGGGCACAACTCAGCTCAACAAAAGTTCAAAGTAAAGCAAAGGGTAAAAAGCTAGCTGGAAATTGTTAAACTAATCAAAAACAGTGGGCTCTTTTCCCCAGTTCTGTCATTTATTAAGTAGATGGTAGACAGTCTGTTAAAGAAATGATTTGCCTACTTGTCACAGCCCCTAAATTTGACAAGACAGTTTTTCCCATGGCAGCCTCAGCAAATAATTTAATGAGTTACCTCTTGGGCAAGTATTTGCCCCATTGTAGTTTCAAAAATAAGAGCCAATTAATATATAATTGCCAGATAGGGTCTATTTTACCACAGAACAAGCTCCACACTCCAGGAATCCAAACTGCATTTTTCTCGACATCATGCTATCCTGAGGTGTAACCTCCACTGCTTTTTCTTCACTGGATCTCGAAAGAGAATCACCTATTGAAATCAAAGAAAAAAGTTCACTCCACTGAGCATAGTAACATAGGGATACCAGACCAGGCAAACACTTCAGGTTTAAGCTCCCTAAATAATAATGGCATACCATTAGATGGTGAAAGACAAGTGTATCAGTGCTAAAGCATTACATTAATCCCAGTCCTCCTGATCGAGGGTCCCAGCTCCTCTTTTCAATGGTGTAGCACCTTAGAAGAATGCCACAGCTACTAGCATGGCAACTTGTTTTTAATTAATTATGCCTTGAGACACTAAAAGTGCTGCCAATCCTCCAGAAAGGAAACAGACCCACCAGGGCTTATAGTTCAGATGTTCAGCATCCTCACTGTCCCAGCTTAGCAGGGTAGTAGGTTCTTCCAAAGTCTACTTTAATTAGCGCTTGGTCTCTCCAAAAGAAACAAAAGACAGAACAGTCCAAGGTTGCCAATGAGGGGCTCCAAATTGCTAGAAGAGTCAAAAAAAGTTCTACAAGCTGCAGAGTGGTGTGCAGTGGAGCAACACCACAGCCATCTTGCTGATCCACCCCTCCTCCTCATGAGGACTGTTAGACTACCCAGGGCTATATGAAAAATGGCTTGTCATCTTTTGGATAGACAGATTGTGAAAGAACAGAGTTATTTATTTTATTTATTTAGTTAGTACATTGGAAATACAACCTTTGAGCCATAGACTCTTTTGCAAAGGCTCCACATCATCAAATTACATGGGGGGGGGAATAACAGAAGAGAGAAGTAAATAAGTAACATTACAATTAACAATTATACAAGACAATCTAGAGCAGGCCTGGAATACCCTAGCCCTAAGCAATAAGACAAATTAACAAACATAGCAGGGTCTATATAACCCAGGGTCAAACAATTGAAGATACAATAGACACAGGTGTAAATATACCATTAGATAAAGCAACGTAGGGTGTATCACGGGTCAGTAGCAGTCACAGGCTGATTGTTCATGGAGATAGTTCTTCAGGGCTATTTTGAAGGAGCCAAGGCTAGGTAATAGGGAGATGGTAGTTGGGAGTTCATTTAGCGACTTAGGTGCCCAGTACAGAAAGGATCTTTGACACAAGAAGGTTCTGCAGCAGGGTACCAGGTGGGATGACCTAGAGGCACTTCTAGACACTTGAGTGGGGGGGGCTATTGAGACAATAGAATCAAGACCAGGTTGGGCAATTTTGAGAGATATTTTCTTGGAAAAGATGCATGTATGGTATTTAAGTCTGGCTTTCAGATTGAGCCAATTTGTGGAGTTGTATACATTACAAATGTGTGTCCATATGTCATAGCCAGTGATCAGCTTGCAGGCTTTATTCTGGGCATTTTTTTACCCATGAGAGGGAGGTTGGGTCAGCTGTACCATAAATCATCAAACCATAGTCAACGAGGGAGAGGACAAACAAAAATACTAAAAAGCAACGCTCCTCAGGGGTGAGGAAGTGTTTTCTGGAGTTGAGGGCAGGCAGGCACTTAATGTGAGTATGGTAGGAGAGGTGAGTATCTAGGGTTAAGCCCAGATACTTGAACGTAAGGACTTGCTCAATAGGGACATTGGCAGAGTTACAGATGGATAGATTGAAGTAGTGAAGTTGGTTTTGGCGGTGTGTAAAAATCATAGATTTGGTTTTATTAAAGTTGAAGATTAACTGATGAGCCACAAACCAGGATTCAATAGTGTGGAAACAACCTTGGACTAAATCTTGTAGGGCAGAGGGTTGGGGGCGGCTTTCAAAGATAACAGCATCATCCCCATAGAGGAGCATTTTACCAGGGCAGGACTAGGGAAGGGAGTTTAGGAACAGATAAAATAGGAGAGGGCCAAGTACAGACCCTTGGAGGACCCCAGAGTGAAGAGGATAGCAAGAAGAGATGGTGGACCCAATCTTAACCCCTCTGGGATCAGTCTGACAAGTAATTGGCAAACCAAGACACTGCTTCTGGGTTGAGGCCCACAGATGGAAGGGAGTAAAGCAGCAAGGCATGCTTGAGAGTGTCGAACACCTTGTGAGATCTATGAAGACAGATCCCATAAGGTGTCTGTTGTTGAGGGCTTGGTGTACGAAGGATGTGTATTCAAGAAGCACAATAGTGACGCTGTTCCCATTATGGAAGCCATGCTGGACAGGGGAAAGGCAGTTATATGTGGAGAGATATTCAGTGAGTTAGTCTGAGACCACTTTTTCCAAGGCCTTGGAAAGGGAAGGGAGAATGGAGATGGGGCGGTAATTGTTGGGAGCAGTGCAGTCACCACCCTTAAGTAATGGTGTGATAACTGCATATTTCCAGGATGAGGGGAAATTGCCGAAGGCAAAGGGGGAAATTAAAGAGAAGAGAGAGAACCACATCTTAAGTAAATCAAAGGAGTGTTAAGTCAAGGGTGTCACCACTATGCCTAGAATTGTTGATGAATTTGGAGAGGTATCTTCATGACAAACTGGGGGAGATAGTCTGGAGATGGAACAGGGCGATAGCATCAGACAAGGTAGGAGCAGGGTCAAAGGACTGGGGTGGTCAAAGAAGTTTGGAAACAGAACCTTGCTGAGGTCAGAGAAGGCATTGTTTAGGATATTAGCAATGGCTAGTGGGTTCTGGACTATGGAACCATTAATAGAGAGCTGGGATGGGGGAAGGTGACCACCCTCCCAGTAATTTCCTTAATAATGCACCAGAAATCATGACCAGAGCTCCATGTGGAGGTGAGAGCTTGGCAATAGTAAGCCGCCTTAGCTTGGCGGATGGCCCAGGTGCATCTATTCCTGACCTCACAGTAAAGTTGTTTGTCATTTTATGTAATCCCAAGCCTCATCAGAGCTGGCACAAGAGACCGGGTATTTTCCATTGGCATTTATCATTAGTATGGCAGGGCATTTCATGAAATAAGCCACTCCAGTCTCTGCAAAATAATGCCTCACCTCAGTAAAAGCATTATGTTTTTCAACAATATCAGCAGAAAAGTTCTGGTAAATATAAATTCTCAACCCCTTCCAAGTTAGGGTCTTTCTTTCCCTGGCCAAATTTAACATGTCTTCTTTTACTAAATAGCATAAACAATTGATTATGATTGCTCTGGGATGACAGTCAGCCTGAGGAAGAGGTGCCAAAGAGCAGTACACTCTGTCAATCTCGAGTAGCCATAGCCATTTGTGATTTAGCAAATCATCCAAGAACTTTTGTAAGAAAAGAATCATGTTATTTGCCACAAATCCCTTCATGGAGACCCACAGTTCTTATAATATTGTGCCTCACCCTATTTTCCAGATCATCTAATTTATACATTAGGTAGTCAATTTGTTTATCCTGAGATTCCATTTTTTTCTTCTAATTTAAATACAAAGTCTTCCAACACCAAAACTCAGAGGCCAGCCTGGTGGTGCAGAGGACTGAGGTGCTGGACGCCACACCTCACACCATACTGGTGACCTGGGTTCAGGAATGGACTCGGGCCATTGGGGGTCGGTGAGGGGGGTGGACCTGGATCAAGTGGCCATCTGGCAGCTCACCTTCTCCAGGGAGGGTAGAGCATGCATTGTGCAGCTTTGGTGGACCCTAGTGGTTGCGGCTTGGCTGAACAGTACACGCAGTACTGGGTATGGTGGATGCAGCTGATGTCCTGCAGGCAGGTGCAGAAGCATGTCTCCATTGCACTGGATGTCCTTGCACATCTGATCCACTGGGAACAGTAACACGAAAACCCCTACTGTCACTGGTAGGCAAAGGCAGGACCAGAGGTCACGACTCTGCATCAGCACTGGGCATCAGGACGCTCAATACAGACCCTTCTCCGGCTTGCTAGCCTTCAACACTATAAGATAGAGCACCAGAGGAGCATGGTGGTCCCTCCCCGGGGGACTCAGATCCGGGGGTCGGGCTAGTCGGGTTGGGAAAGGAGAGCCCCCCACTGGAGAAGGAGTTGCCAGTGCTTCAGGCAGATGGGAGAGTCACAGCACTGTGTTTCCACAATGGACAGAGGCCAAGGTAGGAGGTGAATAAACAGAGTTCCAAAAAAAAACCCCACCAAAACTCTGGAATCCGTAACATCCATCCTTGAAGTAACTTCTTTATTTTTAGCTGAATTATCTGCCATACCTGTCTTTATTCCAATAATGTTCCGCTTTATGCTAGCCAGCATTTCTTTGCCAAAATCCATATCAGACTGCTTGCTATTCAGGGGATGTGCTGAACCAGCTCTGTTTGAACCCCCCGACCCGTCTGCTGTAGATGTCATGGCCGCTGACAACTTCTTCTCATCTAATAACATGACAGAGATGAACGTATCTTGTTATAGCATAAAAAAAAATAAAACACGTAAAACACTGCCATTTTTACAAATTTCATTTGACTAGATCACAATCAAATGAAAAATGTGTTGACTTGAAATTTGAAGCTTAGTGAAATAAAAAAAAGGATAATTGTAGAGGTAATAACTGCTGTTACTCTTTAAACAACCATCCTGTTCAGTGCTGCACTCTTGCTTCCCAGTCTGTCTTTCTACACATTCAATAAATTGTGTAATTATTTACCATGAAATACAAGAATGCAATGCTCGGCATTATTCCAGTAATGGAATCCCCCCCCCCCCCCCCACACACACACACACACATGGAATGGTAACATAGAATACATGAATTCAAAATTCTTCAGAGTTCTACTGGCATACACACACACAGACACACACACACACAGGCCTCATGTGGAGCCAGAACCTCAATTTTACCTGTTGCAGGGTAAGGAGCAGGGAGTTCTCTGATAAATTGGTAGGGTTAGGAGGTGGATTTTCCATGGTCATCAAAGAAACACCAGTAATGGAAACTCTGAACATAAAATGATTAGGGATAAAAAGTTGTTTACAGGAAAAAAAAATTAAATAATAATCTTAAACATGAGTGCAATCAGTACAGATAGGCCCATAATAATTACGCCAAAGCAATAAAATTAGTTAAGCAAAATTATTTCAGACAAAAGCTGGATGGTAAAATAAAGAAAAATCCTAGAGATTTTGGGAAAATTGTGTCAGGACTATTAAGCAATATCAATAATAACATAAGTACTTACATGATAGATGGCCATCTAACCACGTTAGGCAATGCGGTAGTAGAAAAATGTAATGACTATTTTATTTCTATGGGGTCAGGAGGAGTAACAGAATTAGATACCAAATGTATTCTAGAACAAGTGGAAATTCACAGTATTTACTTTCTAATATTATGCCAGGACCGACATCTTTACCATTGTTTAAAATTAAAGAAGTTACAGTAAAGGAAGTCAGTTGAAACTTTTGAAAATGTGTACTGCTAAGGCAGCTGGTTTTGACAACATGCCTGCTAAACTATTAAAATATGCAGTGTACATTGCAGCACACCCAGTAATACAAATTTTTAATTAATCTATTAAGATGGCTGAATTCCCTGAAGCCTGGAAGTCTGCAAAACTAATTTCTGTATATAATCAGGCTCCAAACAGGAGCTAGGTAATTATCACTCAATATCCCTCCTTCCTCAGGCATCTAAAATGTTTGAGACTTGTCTCAAATCAGTTGGGACAGCACTTGGAAGGACACGATACCAGTCAGGTTTTAGGGCTGTTCATAACACTACCTTTGCACTTATTAAAGTAGTGAGTGACCTGCAGTTTAGCCTGTACAGGAGGTTAACTGTTGATACCTTGTTTATTGATCTATGCAAGGCTTTTGACACCCTGGATCATGATATCTTCCTGTCAATGCTAACCATGATGGGATTGATCCCAAACAGTATTAAATGTTGTGAATCCTATCTGAAGGGCTGCAGACAATTGGTTGAAGTAGGAGAATTCTCATCTAGACCTACAATAATTAAAACTGGAGTTCTACAAGGATCATTTATTTAATGTCTACATAAATGCTGTTTGCTTTCTAGATCCTATATGCTGACGATACCATTATATACATAGAAGGATATATAGTTGAGCATATTCAAGAGAAACTACTGGGGGCTTTTGATTCTTTGCAAACACATTTAGTGATTATAAATTGTTTCTCAATGCTAAAAAAACTCAGACAGTTCTTTTCAGCAGGAATAAAACATCCACTGATGATCCTCCCCTGGTGATACGGATGTTGGGTGGTACAGATATGCAGCAGACCACATCATATAAGTATTTTTGAATGTGGCTGAATGATAAACTCAAATGGATTATCCATATGAATAAAACTCTGAATAATACTACTAAGTATCTAGGTATGCTGTATTGCACCAGGTCCTGTATGTCAGGTGAGATTCGCAGACATGTTGTGAATACCACGCCAATTCAATCATTGGATAATGATAATATCCTCTATGCTGGGACATCTGGGAGCCAGCTGGCAAGACTGGGTGTTGCTTACAACAGGCTGGCCCACTCCATCCTTGATACACACCCGAGGATGCGCCATTGTATTCTTTACCCCAAATGGGGCTGGCTGGGACCGAATATACAAAGGAATGTGCATTTGTTTGCTTTTATATACAACTGCTACAAGGGCAAGTATCCATTGTATATCATGGAGAATGTACAGAGGAGACCAAATAAGGAGGGGCTAAGGTCAGTCTCAGACCTCGAATATAACGTTCCATCCTGTAGCCTGGCGGTAGGGAGAACCTCACTATATTACTTGAGTACGGTGTTAAGAAACTCTATTCCTCCTTCTTTGTGATTGACTGACAGGAAAATCAGCGTGACCTCTATAAACAAATTATTCAAAAATTAGGCAATGCCCTCATTATCCTGCTGTCATAAGTTAGGTATAAGTGAATAACAAGCGTAAAACTTTGTTTATATGGCCTACTGGTGGTATTCTAATTTTTATGTGGTCTTAGGTTATAAGACCCATACCACTTTGAATTATATGTAACCCCTCACCCCTGCCTTTTTACTAAAATGACAGGTGGCATACTGTTGGCATTGGCAGCAATACCTGGTGGGGACCTGAGTTCGGGGAGCATGAGGTTACCTGGCACAAGGGGACCTAGGTTTGGCTACTCTGCACAGGGGCACCCAAGTAAATCCAACTACAGGAAGCAATAACTGTAATGTCCAGAACCAGGATTGGGATTTTTCAGTGTGGCTTTTATACAAAACTAGCTGAACATAACAAAGCATAGATGGACCCCCATGGGACTACGTTCACTGTAAATGCAGATTAGAGACTACAAGGTGGTCCACTTGAAGAATGAACCCATTTCTACTGTGGTCTGGCTCTGGACCCACCAGGCACTCAGCCCAGACTTGCATGCACTTTGGATACACAGCCCGACTGGCCCGGCTCCCCTGCCGGCCACTTGACTGATGGTCCATTTAAAGAATGAACCCAAATTACTTGTTGTGACTCCCATCAAACAAGGAGAATGATTTCCCAAACTGTGGCACTTAGAGTCTGCGACTCTTAGAGAAATTTGTTTTCTTACTTCCTTCGGACTCCCATCATACAAGGAGAATATTTTCCCAGCTGTGGCTCCCCACACCACTTAGAGTCTATGACTCTTAGAGAGATTTTCCAATTTGCGACCCATGTCTGGGTACCTACCTCATCACTGGGCAAGCGCATGAGGCAAGTAGCAATCACAGAAGAAATCCGTAGAGGTGGACCTGGTTACTAAAGATGGGGGGTGTTCCCACAGCCCATACCTGGCCATTTCTTGGGACAAACAGAAACTTAAACTTTGAAATGTAGATTAAACGGTGGATGACCTGAAGCACCCCCTCTACAACATTACTTGAAATCCATTCAGACTTTAAAATTTTAACTACTCCATTTGTTTGTCCTAGTACAATAGGCCTCCCAAATAGTAGTTCACATCCCACTTTCTTCATATTTTCCAAACTGAAGAGACATATTGTTTGCCCTCTCCAATAGAGCAAAACACTCACCCTTTCGTTGCAGGTGCCCCACAGGCGAAGTACCACTTCTTTTACTGTTATAATACCAGAACTGAAACTGTAAACAGGCAGCTTTCTTCTGTAGTGGAAATTAGGAGATTGCCCCTGGAATCCACAGAGGGACTCCCCCCCCGGAGGGAGGGGGCACTGAGACCTGGACAGCGGTCTCCACCACTTAATACTGGACTCTAACTTTCTCCCAAGGAGGTAAACAGAAAACACTTCCTTCTCCTTCAAAACAAAACAGTAGACTGACTTTGAAAACTCCCAAAGTTCTAACTCACTCCCTGTGCTGCAGATTTCAATGTGGCTTATGCAGCTGTGACAGTTCTGTGGTGATGTCATCTCTCAAGTCTCAGCTGCGACTGAGAACAGAGTGAGATAGTGTGAAACCCATTTAACTGGAGTTTCACAAGTTGCCTTCCTTGCCTACCACTAGGTCTTACTGGGATTCTAGTAACCCTGGGTAACAAGGGGGTTACATATATGTTTTCTAACAATATTTTTTATTGTATATATCTTTGCTAAATGTTACTTTTTAATGTTATGGAACTATGTAATCCTGGTTGGAAGTATGCCTCTTCTAACTTGAAATGCTTACAGGACCTCATTGAAGATTAACTTTTAGTTCAACTGAGTTTATTCCTGTTCATACAGTGGTAATTGCACAAACGTTGACTGTGGATTACCGTGGTATACACTGTATAACATGTATTGTGCTACCATGCATACCACACTATACCGTGCCAATGGACAACTTTTTCGTGATTACCACTGTAGTTTTGATATGAATACATTTTTTACTACTACTACTGAATATTACGTGATTTTTGTAAATTTGTATATGTGTATAAGGAGGGGCACATGAGTGTAAATAACATTACATTACTTACTTACTTTGTTTAATTTAATGGACTTCTGTTTTTAGAGCCTAGATGAAGGTTTTTATATACGAGTAAAGGTGGTAGCCATGTTTGTGATGGAAATTAGGAAGTAAGTAGCTTATGAAGTCTGTATACGAGTTGCCCTGGTCAGCAGGGACTTGTTTTTAACCATTGGTAGTGGTTTATTAAGGCCATGGCTAGAACAAAGTCATGGCCAATCAGAAGGCAGGAATTTCCTTACCCACATTGTATTTTACTGTATGGCAATTTTATTCTTTAAAGAGCTGCCGACGCTGCCTAGATAACTTTGTAAAACATAATATTTGGGCACAGTTCAGCATATGTTTCACATGAGTTCTGTATTTCATCTCTCTGTCATTTATTACGTAGGCAATCTGCATGAAAACCAGATCTTTGCTCCATGAGAGTTCATCAAATCCTATTTCTTATTGCCTACCTGATGTCATAGTGTTCCGCTTGTAATATCATAGTCTTTCCCCATAGCACTAGACATTGTTGTCAACACAGATGATTATGCCTGCAAGTAGAGATGAAGCTGTAGGGACTAATTAAGGAGAAAATATCCAGTTTCTGTACAAATTCCTTCAGTAATAAATAGGTGGAGGAGATGCCTAACAAGATATTTTAAATAGATGCTGAGCTATGTCTAAATATTTTGTTTTCCAAAATGTTCTCAAAGACGTCAGCAGCTCTTTAAGCATTCTTGAAATTCTATATTTTTGTTATTCTGAAATATTTACTTCCATATTATTGTATTATTGTTATACATCATACCTTGTATCTGTTCTCTTCTCATCCCCCTTCCCCCAGAACACTTCTGGAAATGAGCTGACACCTGCTCAGTATGACTTTCCTGGTAAAACGTTTGAAATAAATAAATAAACAAATAAACAAATAAATAAAGAAATGTGAATTCATGCAGGATTCTCTGAACTACCTGGGATGCCAAATTTATGCCCAGGGACTGTATCACACAGAGGAGAAGGCAGTGGCCATCATCAGCATGTCCAAACCAAACAACATTACAGAACTCTGCACGTTTCTTGGACTGCTGAACAATTACGGCAGGTTCATGGCACACCTGTCTACACTACATCAACCCCAGCATGATCAGCTACAGAAATACGCAAGATGGAACTGGTCACTGCAATGTGAGGCAGCGTTCCAACCTTGTAACAAACAGCTTCTCGACACCACGTGGTTAGCCCACTATGACCCTCCAATGCTCCTAAGGCTAGCATGCAACACATCCCCACATGGAGTGGGGGCATTTATTTCCCACATCTTGCCATCAGGAGATGACCAGTCAATCACTTTCACTTCCAGAATCCTGTCTTCCAGCAAAAGGAATTATGCACAAATTAAAAAAGGACTGATCATAATCTGTGGTGTCAAAAGGTTCATAAATACTTATATGGTTGCAATGTCATGCTTATCATGGACCACAAGCTCCTCCTGGCCATTATATGGCCAAATGCTGCCACACCAATACTTACCCTCCTCAGAATGCAGCACTGGGCCTTAATCGTGTAGCATATGGGTATGATATAGAAGCCTGAAGATCCCAAGACCATGCCAGTCAGAAGCATCGTCTCACCTGCTATGCAAAAGCAATCCACAGAAGATGATTATGGAGAAATATTTCAGATCTCCAACCTCAAGGAGCTACCCATGGCGTGCTGAGATGTGGCAGAGGAAACACAACAATATCCAGTCCTCTCAAGCATTCTGGATCTCACCCTAAACAGATGGTCCACCTTCACAAAGTATCTGACCCACCATGCCTTCCTCAACAAGAGGGAACAGGTGTCCGCAGAACAAAGCTGTGTCCTGTGGGACACCAGAATGGTGATTACTCTGAAGTTCTGAAAACCACTGCTGGATGACCTCCACAAGAGCAATCCCAGAATTTCATAGATGAAGGCATTGCCCAGAGGATACCCCCGGTGGTCAGGACTAGGTCTGGATATTCAAGAGCTAGTCAGCTCATGCATAGCTTGTGCAGTCATCTGAAATCAACCCACCACAGCACCTCTCCATGCTTGTTCTGAAACAGCAACACCTTGGGAGCAAATCCACATTAATTATGCTGGAAATTGAAAAGCAACATTTCCTCATCGTGATCAACGTCCACTCAAAATGGATTGAAGTGTTCACCACACAGGTGACCACTACAGAGAAAACAATGAACCTGCTCTGACACTTGTTTACTGCATATCATTGTAGGACAATGGTCCTCAGTTCTTGTCTCAGGAATTCAAGCTCTTTTTTTAATCAAGCTTTTAGACTCCTGTCACTACCTCCCACCTACTTTTGGTGATGGGGTTACATGGTAGAGCTGGCAGGTGGCTCATTCCCCCCTGAGGGGCTCAGTCTTGGGACCCCGCATCCCCACACCCGACCATCCCTGCAATCCTCCACATGTTGTCCCCCCATGCAGGGCCAAGGGTGAAGGGCATCTACTCCCCCCCCAGAAACCAACATCTAGACTCTGGGAAGCCAGCACAGTGCTGCAGGGCCATCATGGAACCTCTCAGCTCTATGTTTGTACACATTTTCTCCTTGACCCTTGCTGCAGTTGCTCACATGTGTCTGGAGGCACAAGCATGCAGTGACCTGTGGCACCCTCTCAATTCTAATAGCTCCCAACTACACTACCTCCTGGCCTCCACCCGGGGACAGCCTTGCATCAGGCATGGCTAGGTCCCCACCCGAGAGAGGAGAGCTGCCTTACAATTGCTCAATCCATCTGGCCTCTTTCACTGCTGACCCCCGACAACCTGGACTCATTCCTGAACCCAGGTCACTGGCATGTCACGAGGTGTGGTGTCCACTGCCTCAGTCCTCAGCACCACGAAGCTGACAGGAATTCAAGCTCTTTTTGAAAAGGCACGGGGTCTGTCACATCTGGTTTACACTAAACCACACAGCCTCAAAAGGAGCAGTAGAATGAGCAGTACAAACATTTAAAAAAGACTAGATGTAACAAGTCACTCAAGGCACTAACACAACAACCCAATGGCTGATGAACTTTCTTTTCTCATACCAGAACACCCCACGCATGGTTACAGGCAGGATACCAGTGGAAGTGTTTTTAAAATGCAACCCACATACTGGAGTGTCTCTCTCTGAAAAAAACTGGAATTGCCCCACCGAATGCACAAGCACCAGCTACAACAACAGAGGGGGACACGACTATGTTCTGCACATGCCCAGCAGTTGTCATCTGAGAAGAGGGTGACGGTCTGAAATTTCAAGAGCCAGAGGCAATGTTTGAGTCCAGGGACAGTTTGAGAGACTTGGGGACCTTTAATAAATGGGGTACATGCAGGCTAATGGAGCATACATATCCACGTGGACCACCACCTTCCATCACGTGCCCCCCACCAGCATCAGAAGAAGACCCCTCTCAAGAACAAGAGATGAGGATGATTTCATTCCTGCACTGTTTCTGCCTGGTCCAGAACTGCTGGACTTTGTGTACTATGACTCTTCTGCTGTCCCCTGAGCTGTCTGACCATTTCTGATTTTTTCTGTGGTCTGAAGCTACATTTGTTGGGACTGTAGATGTTTAAAAGTTTAGCTAGTTTTATTTTTTCAGAGGGCGAGGTGGTTTGTGTTCGATATGTTAAGGGGTTTGGACTGTTAGCTATATCTTTTGTTTTCTGACAGATACAAGGTTTTTGTGCCAAATGAAATTTAATTTCTTATGATTTTCTAAAGATCAGAGGAAGATTCATTTTTTTTGTAAGACAATCTGACTGTGCACTCAACTGCACTGTATCTATGGCTCTTGGGTCTGAGAGCAGATTGTGAGGCTGCTTGGACATGTAGTTTCAAGGTAAAGGAGCAGCTGGAGGAGATAGTAGCAGGAAACACCATTACAATAACTGGTTACATTTAATATCAGAGTAGGACTGAGGTATTACTGCTTAAAACTGAGCTCAAGTGCTGGCTGACATCAAGACATCCATGACAGGAGAGTATATGATGGAACAGGGGCACAATATCTCAACATAGGAAGAGGTTTATGACAATATCAATTACAGTGGTGTGAAAACAAGGCTTCAACACAATAAAGATATTTAAAATGATTTTCCATTTTTTTCAGTACCTTCTCACTTACTTCATTAGGTACCTTATATTAATGATAGTTTCTGCCATGTTTTCTAGAATTATGCTGCACCTGTATTTAGGTGGAAAGGAACATCATTTGGCCCTGGCAAGGTGGCCAGCTGATCCCTTCCACTTCCCGATTCCTCTGACATGCCCCCACATGCAGCCTACAATATTAAGGGCTTTGTTAATCAAGCTGTGGCCTTCTTTAATCTTCAGCTGGCCATCATTCTGCATTAAATATTAATGAAACTTGACCCCCAATTAACTTCAGTGGGTCTCACCCACATGCTCTCACTTGCTTCACAATATTGCGAACTGAGGAACTGGGAAGTGGAAGGGATCAGCTGGCCACTTTGCCAGGGCCAAATTATGATCTTTTCCATCTGAATACAGGTGCAGCATGATTTTATAAAACTGGCAGAAATGAACTATCGCCATATAAGGTACCTGATAAAGTAAGTGATATCAAAAACTCGGAAAATCATGTTAAGGGACAAATATGTCATTTGGTGTCTAATTTATATACAGTAACACCGCCTTGTGTGCCATATTTCATCAAACACAGACAACTGATTAAGATACCTATAGGTTTGCTTCTCTAATATAAAGCCCATTATTACAATCCAGTAAGCCGGTGCAGGTCGTTTTACTGTCAGACATTGCCTAGTTATCGCCTTTTTAGCCCCTGCTAACAGTATCAATAAAAGTGTGAGTTGCTTTCCTTTAATTGTAAAAGTTACAGTCTGAATAGACTACAGCATCAAGGCGGGATACCACACAGGGATTTTTTTGTTATTGTACAATAATACCATATAAACGAAAACATAACATAATTAAGAACAGAAGGTGATGAGCCTATTGAGTCTGTCCTCTTGTTATTCACAGGTCATACTGGAAATATTCATATCAATCAAAAATTGTATCCAGACAACCTCAGATTAACTTAAAGATCAATTGCACTGTTTTTAAAATGCTTTTACCATATTTTATTTGCTCACCATGAGAACAACCACTGCACTGTAATTAATGTGCAGGAACAGTCATTTCTCATGTTCAGATGCTGTTTTACTGCCTGTCTTTTTTGAAGGTTTCACAGAAAATCCCTCAGACATTTTCAGACCAACTGGTGGAATCTTGAGGGAGTGCTGATTCCAGTCAAGCAACAATTACATCATTTTCCTCAAGATCCTGGTAGCTCAGTAGATAATATAGAGGACAATGTATGGTCTTTGGCTAATAACCATGCTATAAATACTTCAAGAGGTTACCATGACATCATTGTAAACCTTGAGAGCACTGCATAACAATGTTTAGAAAGTGATGAATTTCTGACAGCAGCAACATTTCAATACACACTGTAATCTTATTAGTATATGGACAAGCCCAATTGTACACGGATTTCAGAAGCTGCTTAAATGTTGTTGTAGGACAGTTCAAAGATCAAAAAAGTTGTACTATTGTTCTGATGTCACATCGATAGTACAACTTTTCTAACATTTAAAGTGGCTCGTGCTGTCATGGACGTTTGAAGCCCTCATAAATCTCTCCCTCTTACAAAGCAGCCTGTCAAAGCATAGTTCAAGAAGGAGTCACAGTTTCTATCATGAACTACTTGAAACAGGAAATGCGCCGTTGAGTAGCTGTTATCACTCACTCCAATGATTCAGACTATATAAACCATGTTAAACAAACTATGTAGTAATTCCTGTCTTTGCCTAATTTGTAAATGAAAACAAATGGCAACAAGAAGTATGATTAGAAGTCTGAGTGAGGGGGGCAGGGGCGTGGCTCAGAACTAATCACATTGGGCAGGATTCACTAAAGGGAGAGAAGGACCCGCAGCTGTGGGAAAACCTCAGTGCTAATGAGAATTCATCTGCAAAGCCGCAGGTCGCCCTCAGCTGTGGGTATCCACGAAGGTGGAGCCGGAGTGTGACTGTCTCCTTGGAATAAGGCAGCATGCAGATGCTGTTGCCATGGACAGCACCACAGCTGCGGGAGGCTGCTACAGGCATCGGAACCTGCTGTAGCACCCCTACACAACTGCTGCAGCTGTGAATCGCTACCGCCGCAGCTGCGGGCAATTCCAGTCTGCAACAGCAGTTGCGGAGGGGAACTTTAAAAATCCCTCTATGTGAATCCTGCCCATTATCTTTCATTTTTTTCTCCCCAAGAAATTGTCAATCTGACGGGGAAAGGGTATCCTTAGAACTCGTCTCAGTGAATTTGTCAATTCTGTGTACAATCCAGCTTGTCCATATACTATATAGAATAGTGTTGTTCATATACTATATAGAATAACGTATGGGTAATCATACAAATCAAGGCTGTGTTTCCTGCTTAGGTTTGTGATGACACCATGGGACCTCTCAAGCTTCACTCTGGAGGTCCCTATGATGTTATCACAAACCCTCGATGGAAACACAGCCTTGCTGTGTATGATTACCCATACACTGTTCTATATGTTATGCCATTGTTACGACGAGGAGCAGGGACTTCATTCTATTGTTAACCCTTCTTTGAGTATATCATATCAATGGTATAACAAAACAGAATGCTCACAACAATCAATGTTACGTAAAGTAATTCAGTAGAGTAAAGTAATTCAATCCACGGTTACACAATCTTGGTAGCCCATACACAATAAAATATAATGTATGGTCTTTGGTTAACAACCACCCTGAAAACACTTTTCATTTGTACATTAGTACATCCTGAGGTTCTTTTGGTGACCAAATCTCTCGAGCTGTGCTCTTGAGGTTCAAGCGGCCACCATAGGAACCTCTCAATGAACTAACCAGCTTGTTACCAATAGTTAGTCATCCATTGTTCTCCATAAGAAGGATTACTTAATTCTACTTGCTATGGAGAAAGTTAGTGTGGAGGAGATTTTTGTAAGTTTTACTATTGTTTTTTAAACTGCAGTAGAGAAGGATTATTTAATTCTACTTGCTGTGGAGAGAGTTAGTGTGGAGAGGATTTCTGTAAGTTTTGCTATTGTTTTTTTTTTTATTTAGCTTAATGTGAAATTTAGTTTAAAGGTTTCTCAAATACTGAAATGCCACTATGAGTTGGGTTTGAAGGCTGTAAGGGAGGAGCTTGGGGAGCTGCAAACTGACCTGAGCCCTCAGGGCACGTCAGGAGGGAGGAAACAAGGAACAGCCATATGAGATAATTCTTAAAGATATATATAAATATATATCACTTATGAGTAGGACTGTGGTGCACAGTTAGTCCTGTGGATCTTATGAGTAGGATTGTGGTTTCCAGTTATTACTGTAGTTGGCTGTCTTAGGCTGCATGCAAGGGCATTTGATATTATAATTTCAGTTAGCGGCTGGGCTATGATTAGTTAATTCTACTTGCTGTGGAGCGAGTTAGTGTGGAGAGGATTTTTGTAAGTTTTGCTATTATTTTTTTTTTAATGTAGCTGAAAAGTTTCTGTGGCTGTGTTTTTTGAATTAAGCTTTAAGGTTTCTGTGGCTGTGTTTTTTGAATTAAGCTCAACAGGGGGCACAACGGCACCACTTAAAGCTGCGGGGAGGGGCCTAAAGAGGGCCTGGGGCAAACATCTAATTTCTGGACTGTATGTGTTTGTGAGACTTGGGAATGCTATTGGTGGGTTTGTAATTGTGTTTGTAAACAACTGCAGTATAGAGAGACTGTATTTCATTGTCCTGTATAGGTAGTGTGAACCATGGGTAGGATTGTGGGGTGCAATGGTTGTGGAGCAGAAATGTGGATGAACATACTGTGGAGACTGGGAGGGTGCCCAATATGCCACAGGCTAAGGAGGCTCAAGGAAGAGGTTCAGTGGCTTGGGAGAGAGCTGGGAAGGTTGAGGGATGAGAGGAAGGTTGCACTGGTAGAAGAGCTGACATCTGAGACTATTAGGGGCACCACAGAGAAAGAATAGTGGGTAAAGGGAGGGGTTGGGGAAACTAGACAGGAAGCCAGCTGATGAAAGGTGGACTCTAGTAGAACCTAGCAAAAGAGGAGCGGCAGTAGGTAGGAGGGAGGAGAAAACACATAATAATGAAAAGAGGGTAGGGAACATGTTTGCTGTACTAGCGACACATGGGGACGAGGACACAGGAGGAGACTGCACAACGGACAGTACTCATGAAGAGGAGGGAATGAGGGGCATTACTGGTGGAGAGATTGAGCATGGTGAGGTGGGGGAGGGATAATACTCAGAGAGGTAAGAAGGGAGCAGGAGGTTGGCAGTCAAACAGGAGGAGGGGAGTGGTCTCAATTGAGAGGAGTGGGGGGGAGACACTGGGGCAAATGGTAAAAGCACCACCTTGAGTGACCCCAGGAATGAGAACCTGGATCGGGGGTGGCAATGGGCACAAGGAAAGAGGAGGGGGGTGTATTGGTGTTGGGGGACTCCATACTTAAGGGGATCAGACGGGGCAGCAAGGGGGTGAGGCACAGTCAGATATGGATGGAGTCCATACTGAGATTAAAGGCAGGCAAGGCAGGACAGGCTATCCTAAGGTGCACAAGGAGGGATAGGAGGAAACCGCACATTGTGGTACATGTGGGGACAAATGACCTAGTGGGGAAATGGTGGTGGTAACAAGGGAGAGGTCAGAGGAAGTGGGAAGGTAGTGCGAAGAGACTGGGGAGTCTATATCCTTCTTGGAGGTGCTCCCAGTACCCTGTGCAAGCACAGTGAGAAAGAACAGGACTGGGGAGTTAAACACATGGTTGGAAGAATGGTGTCGAACTAAGGGGTACGGGGTTGTGAGTGGCTGGGGCAGTACCTGGGATAATAACAATCTGTTTGCAAAGGATTGGCTGCACCTGAGTGGGGAGGGAAGGGGAAGGAGGTATTAAAGCAAAGACTGGGGAGGTATATTGCAACAAAGGTGGATTTAAACTAGATGGTGGGTGGCAAGTGGACAGCAGGTAGGCAGGGATCCGATAGAGTAGAGTCACAGCCTACCCCTAGGCTAGCAGGGAAGGACTCAGGGTGGCCAAAAAAGGAGGGAGTAGAAGGTAGGAGATGGAGGGCAATGAAGGGAAGGAGGCAGGATGGAGGGTGGTCTCGCTGAATGCCAGAAGCTTAGGCAACAAATCAGCTGAGCTACAGGCACTCTTGGCAGTGTGGAGGGTGAATATTGCAGCTGTTACAGAATTGTGGGTAACCGAGCACCAGGACTGGGATCTGGTAATCCAAAGGTACAAATTATACAGGAAGGACAATGAGGAGGGAAGGGGGGTGGGGTGGCAATCTATATGAGGGATGGGACCAAATGCACAAGGGACGAGGGGGGAGGAAAGGAGAACAGAGGCAATCTGGATGCAGCTCCTAGACTCAAGGGGTAGGAAACTGAGGTTTGGGGTGGTATACAGGCCACTGTCCTAGTCTGAGGAGCTTGACAAGGAATTAGCGGGACAAATCAGAAAGATATGTAGGAAAGAGAAGGTGGTCATCGTGGGGGATTTCAACTTACCGGGGGTTGACTGGAGCATTCCGGTCACCTCCAGTGCTAGGGAGCAAGTTCTTCTGAACATGATCTAAAAGGATCTCTTGATGCAGTTGGTCAGTGTACATAATGGCTTAAGAACACTTTAAGTCTGGTGTTGTCAAATGGGGAGGCAGTAAGGGAAATAAGGGTGGAGGACCCACCAGCCGACAGCGTTCACCAAATGGTGTGGTTTAATATCACGATGAGTGGGGAGCCAGAGAAATCAGTAACCTGGAAGGTAAACTTCAGGGGAGCAGACTTTGAGAGGATGTGGGAAGTACTAAAAGGAAAACTGGAAGCCAGGAGATGGACATGAAGCAGAAATGGGATATTATTAAAAGGGGGATTACAGAGGCAACAGAAGCCTGCATCAAGACACAGAGTAAGAGGAGTAGAGCAAGGAAACCATGCTGGTTGAACAGCGAGATAGTGGAGGTGGTGAGAGCAAAATGAGAGGCACACCAGAAATGTAGGAGGACAGGAAAGGAAGGTGTCAAGGAGGATTATGCAAGATGGTCCAGGGAGGTGACCAGAAAAGTGAAAGAAGCCAAAACCCAGAAGAAGCTGAGATTAGCACTGGGAATTAATGGGGGGAGACTTTTTCAGATACATCAGGGAGAAAAGGAAGTGCAAGGAGACAATAGTGAGGATACAAGAGGGTGGGGAGTGGACAGAAAAGGGGGAGGAACAGGCAGAAGCACTGAATCAATACTTTTGCTCAGTGTTCATGGAAGAAAAGGAGAATCTCTACCACAATGGGCTGGGAGGGTGGGGACGGGGAGAGGAGGCGACAGATGGAAGAATTGAGGGAGGCAGAGTCTTACAGAGACTGAGGGCACTGAGGGTATACAAGGCACTAGGACCAGATGGTATCCACCCCAGAGTGCTGAGGGAGATGGTGGAGGTGTTGGCAGATCCACAGGTGGATCTGTACGGCACCTCACTGGAGTCAGGATGTGTGCAACTGGACTGGAGGATGGCACATGTAGTGTCGTTACACAAGAGCGGACCAAGGGACGAACTGGGTAATTATCGTCCAGTAAGTCTCACCTCTATAGTGTGCAAACTCATAGAAACAATACTAAAGGAAAGACCTGGAGGACAATGGCCTCCAGGATGTGAGGGCAGCATGGGTTAGTTTTGGGGAAGTCTTGTCAAACCAGTCTGATACAATATTATGACTGGGTGACAGGCGAGCTGGACAAGGGTCATGCGGTGGATGTTCTTTACTTGGGCTTCAACAAGGCCTTCGATTTGGTGCCTCATGTGTGGCTTGGGGAGATGCTAACTAGTGTAGGGGGTGGGGCAAAAATAAGGAGCTGGATTACAAGCTGGCTGAGTGGTAAGATGCAATGGGTGGTGGGAGGGGAGAGCTCTCAACTCCAAAGCCAGTGACGAGTGGGGTGCCACAGGGCTCTGTGCTGGGACCAGTATTATTTGGGCTCTTCATATCAGACATTGCACACAGGGTAGTGAGCAAGGTAAGTCTGTTCACAGGTGACACCAAAATGGGAGCAGTGGTAAAAGGAGGGAAGGGATGGAAGCTGCTGCAGGGGAACCTAAGCAAATTAGAGGAATGATCAGAGAGGTGGCAGCTGGGGTTCAATACAAAGAAGTGTAAGGTTATGCACCTCAGGGCAAAGAACCCAACAAGACAATACTGGCATGGGGAGGGGGGTTAAGTTGGGGATCACTGAGGAGGAGAAGGACTATGGGGTAATGGTAGCAGGGATCATGAACAACACCGCCCAGTGCAGGAGAGCTGCTGCAAAAGTGGAGAAAATGCTGGCGTGCATACGAACACATGAGGAAGCCAGCAGAAGAAGGCCATTTGGTCTATCAAGTCTGCTCATATTGCAGGATCCACAGCTTGAGCTGATGTCCCTGCCTTCCCTCCCCACTCCTCCCATCCTCCCTACCCATGATCCTTACCTTCCCCTATGCCTATCCCAACCTCTCTTAAAGCTGCCCACTGTCTTCAATGAGATGACCTCTTCTGGTGCGTATTCCAAGTGTCCACCACCCTGTCTGTGAAGAAGTGCTTCCTGACCTCCCTACTAAACCTCCCATCCTCCAGTTTAAGACTGTGCCCCCTTGTGTTATGGTTGCCACTCATCTTAAAGAGACTCTCCTTATCACGGAGAGGGTGGTAGCAAAATGGATGCACTACCAGAATGGGTGGTATCATGTAAATCTGTGAACAGCTTTAAAAGGGCATGGGACGGGGAACAAGGTAGAGTGAGGTGGGGGAGGTGGGGGCGGTAGTGGGATGACAAAAGGGAGGGGGTGGGGCAGCTGCAAACTAGGGGTGCTAGCTGCACACTTGAGCAGACTTAGATAGACAAGGTGGCCTGTTTCTGCTGGCACATTCGTATGTTCGTATATGTAATCTGCTTGATTTCAGTTAATAATAAGGGCTCCTCATGTAACCCCCCCTACAAATGGGGGTTCCCAAAAAGTCTTCCTAGAGCTTGCCTAAATGCTCACTGCCCGGCTGGTGTCCTGCGTTTTAGCAGTTTAAATGTATTGCCAGAGAGTGCCTGTATAGCCTCTGTGTACTGTCTCTTTAAGAGCTGCCTGGATTGTAGTTATAAGTAATCTAAGTTGGGAGCTCTATTGAAAGATGTAACTATTTGCTGAAAATCATTTAGAGTGTTAATGATAAGGTAGTTTGTCTAGCCTGCCTTCTTTGCAGCAAGGACTGTCTTGTTTATCCCCACCATTTGGCCCGGAACTGTGAACGGGACCAATCAGTTCTGGTGGGACCTAAAATGGAGCCGGACTACAGGAGCTGTCTGAAGTCAAAATCTGTAGGAAGTGTAGTTTTGGGCTTTTGGTGCCTTTTTGCACCTGAAGGGGGAGCTCCTGTTGTGACTGACAGATGATCAGCCAACCAAACCTTTTGGATCTTGGGACATTCCCAGGCTTGCTGCAGTTTGAATCAGATCTAAGTTGGGAGCTGTAGAAGCAGGAGCTCAATACAGTCTCTGTGGAAAGGCCTGAGTTTTTGGCCTACATGCCTGCTGCTGCCCCTGAGAGGGAGAGAAGAGAATTGTTTTTGGACTGATTCCGAGTTGTGTGACTAAAGCAAGCTACAGAAGTGGGCCAGGCTCAACCTGAAGAAGACTGAAGATTTTGCTGAATGCGATCAGCCTGCCAGGAGGTCCAGCTACCCCTAAGCTTCCAGTGTGTGCATAGACTTTGCGATTGTGACCAGGGAGCACTTTGTCTGGTACAGTAGAATTCCCTTACATGTGAATGTGCTGTGAGCTGCTGGTGGGTCGTGAATTAGTTCCCCACTGTGTGAACTGTGTTCTGCTTGCTGGAGGTTGTATCCAGCCCAAAATGGACTGCATCCGAATTTGTCTCTATGCGGTCTGGGCCTTGCCAGACTGGCCCAGCCAGACTACCAGCTGCACAGAGAAGCCATCAACGAGAGACCTGCCTGGGGATCAGCCCCCTGCTCCACGCTTGAACAGGAACGACGCCTTGGCGACTCTTGTGGGCCCTGCTTCTCCTGGCATTACAGATCAACCACCTGCAGTCTCGATTTTCATCCAGCCTATGTCCAGTCTTGGGTATCATAGTCTTGTTGTTTTTTTTTCCTTTACGAAATGAGCTCTCTGTCTCAGGATTACAAATAGTGTGTACTGTGCATGTTGTGTTTTCCATCACAGGGCCCCAGCCAGCTGCGACGCCAGCCAAACCTGGGCAATGGACCTGGCTAGCCCATCTCTTCTCTACCTGGGTACCCAGAGGTGTGACTGTATGGGGGGACTCAAAGCGCATGCCTAACTGCTTGATTGATATAACCTTTAAGCTAATTAACCTGATTTTGCCCCTCCCTTGTTCAAGTCCCCTGAATAAATCAGATCTGACTTTTTCTGCATGTAATCTGATTGTCGTTCCAGTTTGTGCTCAAAGTACTATACAGTTGTTATTTGCTGTGCGTAACCTTGTTTTACAGGGGGTCCCCATGGTCGAGCCAGATAAACCAGCCCTGGTGGTGAGTGCAAACAGTTTGGGTACTTGGTGTACCAGGGGTATTGTGAAAGTGATTATTGTACAGTGTTCAGGCCACTATTTTATTTATTTATTTATTGCAATTGTTTCACCAGGAAAGGCACACTGAGCAACAAGATGCTCGTCTCCCGGTGTGAGTTGTGTGTGGGGGGGGGTACACATAGATATGATAACACACAGGTTATCAAGTGAACAGTTAACAGAAGCAAATAAAAAAGCAGCATAAGGATACACGATTGCATGAATATACAAGCAGCGCACATTGAATGCTTAGGATATTATAGTATCAAATAACAATTTTGTGACAAGAAGCAGCAGACAAGGTAAATTAGCACAGTAGTAACAGCTGTAAACAACAGAGGATGTATATCACAGTTATATAGTTATACACAGTACATAGGGCAAAATAGGCCCAGGACATAAGTGCAAGGTTGGGGTTATATGCCAGCATCTGTAGCAAGGCTAAGGCTGCTGGTCAGGCATTGGGGAGGGGATAGTGGGGCATGGCAGGTTCAGGGACTGGAGCAATTTTTTTTTTTTAATTCAAAATTTTTTTTGAAATCATCAACACCATAACAACATACATACATAAAAGATTTTGTTCCTTCATAAGAATTGACATAGCTTAGAACCGGTAAACAGTTTTCTCCCCCCAAAAAAAAAAAAAAAAACCTCTAACCCCACCAACCCCAGTCCCCCTCCCCCCACCTACCCCTCCCCTATAGTACTAAATATCCTCAAGGAAGATCTGCTCGCCCATCATCACTTCTGGTTTACCTTACTAGATCCGACTTAATCTGAAGAAGGTATAAAGCCTGAAAACGACTCCATACCTTTTCATATAATTGGAGCTGGTTGTCCCTTCCTGCACTCAATTTTTCCATATTTAAGTTAAATAACATCTCCTGCAACCACTCCACATACGTGATTGAGGAGTCCGTCATCCAATGCCATAAAACTACCTTTTTAAGCGAACCTGAGATCAGGGCCATATAGAATCTGCGCTCCTTAAACCTAATGCCAGAATAATCCCCTATCAGACATACTTCTGGGGTAAAATACTGGTCGATACCCAACAATGGATCTACTTTTTGTTTAATCTGCATCCATAACTGCTTTATCGGCGGGCATTCCCAAAAAATGTGATATAGGTCTCCAACTGCCTGACGGCACCAGAAACAGCTTCCGTTAGGCCTAAGACCTACTTTATGTAGTTTGGAAGGGGTCCAAAACAAGTTATTCAAAAAGTAGAACTGCATCACCCTCAGTCTATCCTGCTTAAGATACCTATACACATGTCTCCATACACCCTCCCAGTCCCGTTCCTGCTCTCCCAAACGACTAGACCAATATCTAGGCCTATAATCAAAGTCCGCAAGAACTTGATCGAGGAGTGCCTTGTATACTCTGGAGACCACATGTGGTTCCCATGCAATTGGCTCCAATGATTCAAACCATTTCCCATTTTTACGCTCTACTCGAAGCTTAATCAACATCTGGGTTAATAAATGAGTGACTTGGTAGACTTTAAAAACCTGCTTGGACTCAATGTTATACTTTGCCAGGATCTCTTTTATAGGCAGTATACGACCGTCTGCCATTAAATCCTCAATTCGCAATCCCTCCAGTTGGGGAAGCCATCCACCCGGTATCATTTTCCCCCCAATCTTTAAATTGGGATTTAGGCAGATCGGCTGGCACTTGTCCCTATCTGGAATATAACCTAACTTGGCACATATCTGCCTATGGATATGCACAAATTTTGCTATTGGGGTAACAATCAGCTTAGGGGGTAACATCTTAGGAATGGAATAAAGCAAGGCTTTCGGGTCTATCCCCACCTCCTTAATTGCCTCTATTTCCAGTCTGACCCATGAGGGAACATAAGGCGAGGACTCCAACCTCCTGGTGGGTACTATCCATTTCAGATATTTGCAAAGGTTACTGGCCCAGTAATATATACCAAAATGTGGAAGCCTCAAGCCTGCTCTCCTAGGGGCTGCCAGCTTCCATAGGCCCTGCGAGACATCTTTCCCT
Organism: Neoceratodus forsteri; assembly: GCA_016271365.2. NCBI lineage: Eukaryota > Metazoa > Chordata > Ceratodontiformes > Ceratodontidae > Neoceratodus > Neoceratodus forsteri. Next base: position 1,100,677,843 of record CM028134.1, on the reverse strand, counting down.
TCCAGATAAACTCCGAGACTATTGAGTGTAACTCACTAAACCACCTCTGGGGGAGCGAGACATTGAGCATATTGAGTGGATAAAAAATCCTGGGCAGTACATTCATCTTAATTATATTGATCCGACCCCAGAGAGAGAGCGGCAGACCACTCCACCTTTTTAAATCCTGCTTAATAGTATTCCTAGTGGCATCCAGATTAAGCTTGATTAATTTCAGATCCGATCTAGCCAAATTAATACCCAGATAGTTCAACCTGTGCGGAGTCCATTGCATGCCCAGTTCCAGCGCCTCAGACCTATGCACCCTCATGTTCAGTGGAAAAATCTGAGTTTTCTCTATATTAATTTTATAATTAGACAATTTACTATATTCTTCAATGATACCCATAACTGCCCAAATTGAGTCACCTGGTTGAGTAAGATGCAATAGAATGTCATCCACAAATGCTGAGATTTTCAGCTCCTGCGATCCCACTCTAACACCCATAACCCTAGGATCTAACCTCATTTTAGCGAGGAGAGGCTCCAAGTATAAATTAAATAGAAGAGGTGACAGAGGACAGCCCTGCCTAGTACCAGAATTCAGAGAAAAACTTGTAGAAAATACTCCGTTACAATATATTTTAGCTTTGGGATCTTTATACAGAGCAAACACGTGGCTGATAAACTGAGCCGGGAAACCAAATTTCTCCATAACAAGGGACAAAAACTTCCAATCCACTCTATCAAATGCCTTCTCTGCATCCACTGACATCAAAACACATGGAAAATCACAGTCCCTGGATGCAGAGAAGACATGAGACAGCTTTCGCATGGTGGTCCGAAGCCAGCCTGCCTTCATAAATCAACCTGATCGTGATGGATTAAACTAGGCATGACCTTAGATAACCGATTAGCTAAAATCTTCAGCCAGGATCTTAACGCCGCAATTAATCAGGGAGATAGGCCTATAGCTTGTAACTTTATCTAATTCCTTCCCTTCTTTCGGAATAAGCACAATTAAGGCCTCAAATAAATAGCCATCCACTGCATCTAAGGTCAAGATACTCTGAAATAATCTTTTAAGGCCGGGACATAACAGAGTCGCGAAACATTTATAGAAATTGGGTGAAAACCCATCTGGGCCAGGTGCCTTATCATTGGAAAGCGTTCGGATTGCCTCCAAAATCTCTTCATCAGAAATGGGAAATGAAAGCTCCCTCTTTTGAGACCCTGTCACCTGGGGTAAACTACAAGTATCTAGATAGACTTCAATTTCTTCTTTACTGGGTCTAGGAATCATTGGACTGTATAATAACTTATAATAGTCCTCAAATTCCCTTACGATTTCCATAGGCGAAGTTTTAACCGACCCGTCTATTTGAGACGTGATACTTTGGACTATCCTCGACGCCTCAACAGCCCTCAACCGCATTGCCAAGAGCCTACCTGACTTCTCACCTTGATTCAAATACAATGCTTTTGTTTTATTCATCGCATACTCTGCCCTCTCTCCTAGTATCTCTTCGTACTCATGACGCAATTTAATCAACCGCTCCCTGGTCTCCTCTGGCGTATTCCTTGATAAGGCCCTCTCTATGTCCCTAATTTGTACCAACAAAAACCTAACCCTATCGTCCCTCTTCTTCTTCCTTGCAACCGCTAACTGGATAAACTCTCCCCTCAACACGCATTTTAGAGCACTCCACCACAAGTCCCCTCTAATAGATAAATGCCTATTATCTGCCTTATATTGTTCAATCCGACCACTAATGTACTCCCTTATTCCTGTGGTACGAAGTAATTGGTTATTTAACTTCCATATAGTCTGTGTGGGAGTGTCAGGGGCCAAACTAAGGGAACAGCGAACCATGGCGTGATCCGAAAAGATCCCCGGAGTAATGTTACTATGCACCAATCCTGGGAGTAAGCCTCTACTCACCAAAAAGTAGTCAATCCTGGATCTGGTCTTATGAACTTCCGATAGAAAAGTATACTCCTTGCACGAAGGATGTAAAACCCGCCACAGATCACACAAACCCAGGTTATCAGACAGATCCCTAATAGCTCTCTGGGCTGGTGAGAGACCCTTACTACGCTTACCATCTTTATCCAATTCCGGAGTAAATGGCAAATTCCAATCCTCCCCCAACATTATCGGGAGGTGGTGAAACGGACTTAAGACTTTCATTAGCTCCATAAAAAAACCAGGGGTGTCTGCATTAGGACCATATACACTGCCCAGCACTATCCTTGTTTGGTTTAAAAGTCCTATAGCAATTACATAGCAGCCTACGGGTCCACTATCTTTTCCTCACACACAAAACCACACTCCTATGCAATAGGGCGCCTTCGAGCAGCAGTAATATACCCAGCCCTTACCTGACCAATAAACTGGCATCTGGCGCACTCAGTTCCTTTTCAAGCAAATGTGTTTCTTGTAAACATATTATCTGGCCCCTTGACAATTGCAAATGTTTTAGCAATTTGTATCTCTTTACTTTTTGCCTGGCACCCTTGACATTCCACGTAACAAATTCCAGAACACTACCCATCCTCCGAACAGTTCTTAAAAAACCATCGAGCGCCCTCCTCTCTCACATCGTTCACTATCCTGCCCCAAACAGCTGGGAGAGCAGATCTTCCATTATTCCACCCCTCTAAGCTCTTACTACTAGCCTCCCCCCCACTCCCAATCCTACCTTAAAAGAAACCTCCTACAACAATCCAATCCCATACACCTATATTTAAAGCAATTAATACCCCCTCTCCATCCCTTCCCCCAATACCTCCCCCTCCCCTTTCCCATCACACTTTGGCCTGTGATATCCATAGCTCCGCTACCTCAGACCCTTCTCTCCAGACCCCCAGAAAAACATGAAATGTCTAGCCGAGACTAATCAACAGTTCCCACTGACCCTATGTATTCCCACTTAACCATCACATAATGGAAAAAAAAGGGGGAAAAGGTAAAATATGATGCACATAAACAATGCAACCCCGCAGATCATAAACTTACACCTCAGAGCCCCCTCCCCAAAAAAAGCCCATGTATCATTGCCCCCACACTCAATACTGGAGTTGACCCCTCCACAGTAAAAGAACTCCCCAAAAACTAACAAGCAACACCATCTTAATTAACTTTCTGCTGTGTAATAAAGTAGAACCAATAGAAATAAAAAAGCATAATTATCTGTAGGAGATCCAGCGAGCAGTGTCCACAGTAGATACAGTCTCCGACTTGAGGCACAGACGGTGCTCCATTACACCAACAAAAGAAGAAGAAAAAAAAAAAAAAATCCCGACAGGTGCGTTTTCCTTCCGTTTCAATAGCCTGCAGTCGCAAATGTTCTTCGGGATCCTCCCTTCCAACTCTTAACCAGGAGTACTTCTTCATTTACTACGATCCCCTCAGGACCTAGTAAAACACCAGCGCAACGTGGAGTCTAACAAAATAGCCAGAATAAGAGAACGACTTCCGCATACCCAGGCCTGCCTGTTACAGAGAAACCAGCCAGTCCACCGATACATTATCGGTAAATTCACTGTATGCTGTGGACCATATGCGGTATGCTGCATCACTCCAGGCCAGGCCCTCGCATATGATAATCCTTCCACCCCTCATCAGACGTCTCATTACCCAGCCGATTTATCTGCAGTCCCCAGGTTCGAACCTCCGCGCCTCCACTCTTCCAGACAAGCTGGCCAGTCCACATTAATACGCGCCTCTGGTGCTCACAAGCCATTTGTTCAGCCAAAGACGGAAAAACAAGGGAGAATGAAAAAAAAAAGAACAAATTAGATTGGGGCCCCTCTTATCCACAAGGCCACGCTCCTTTGTTTTAACAAGTCACCATCAAGATTCAAATTTTGATACTATAGCCCACTTCTCTCTCTGCTGACATCCCAGGGGCTATCTGAAGAGGTCCGGGAGGGCTACAGTCAATCCCTTTCTTGCCATTACCGCATCGTTGTAAGAAGACCACTGACCAGAGATCATAACTTGTAATTTAGAGGGGTAAAGCATGCGGAACCGAATACCCGCTGGGATCAGTTTCGCCACAATGGGATGGTACTCCGCTCTTCTCTGCCGCACTGCTAGCGGTAAATCCAGCGTGATCCTGATGGGCACTCCCTTCCATCTCAATTCCTTAAGCTCCTTAGCCTTTAGCAAAACGAACTGCCTTTCTTGAAAATTCAAGAAGCGCACAATGACAGTACGCGGGGGGAGCCTGGCGATGGAGCCGCACGCAGCGCCCGATGAGCCCTTTCAATGGTAAATTTATCGCGAAGGCGTCGAACCTAAGCTCTGAAAAGGCTCTGCATGAGCGAAATGTCTACCCCTCCTCACGCTCCGAGGCCAATGATGACTAAATTATTCCTCCTGCTCCGTCCCTCTAAATCTTCGATCTTTGCCTCCATTCTAGCTAATTTCTGCCTCAGATTTACAGTCTCCGGCTCCTGCTTTTGCATTCTCTTTTCTAAGGATGAAACCTTCACCTCCGTATCTCCCGTGCGACGGGACAAGTCCTCCAGGGCCACAGTGACTGCCTTTAACTCCTCTGTCACCGTGCAGAGCTCAGTTTAAACGGCTTAAACTCAGCAAGAAATTGAGCCAGCGTTGGGGCTCATTTTTACATGATGCTTTCATTTTCAAGTTTCAGAATCCAGGTTCACTCTCGCTTTTCTTGGCTGGGCCAGCAGGGAGAAACTGGGCGGAGTGTGTCGGGGCGCGTTTTTCTTCATCTATACCTCCATGTGCACCCAATTCAGCACCAAACTGTTTCAGGGATCTCCTGTACTGCTTATTAGGATCGGCTGAAGTCGCAGGCTAGCCCAAATTGCCAAAAATATAACATTTAATGCAGCGGGAAGCTGGAGCTACAGGATCAGACTGTGTTCACAGAGCTTGCATCACGTGACTCCCCGGGACTGGAGCAATTTGTAGTAAGAAAGTTTTCTAGGGTGGTAGACAGAGTGTAGGAAGAGCAGGAGAGCTAAATTTGTGGTGGGAGGGTGTTCCAGAGCTTGGGTGGCCAGTGTGAGAAGGCAGCTTGACCAGTAGAGGTCTTCCACCTAGGGACTGAAAGTTGGCGGGAGTCACTGGATCTAAGATGATGGGAGGGGTGGGGCATCTGTGAGCATGGTGGCAAGGTAGGAGGGGATGGACCCAAGCCATAGGTTGGGGACAAATTTAGCACAGTGAGAGATGCGGCTGTTTTCGAGGGATGGTAGTGTCAAGGCTCAGTAGAGGTTGCAGTGGTGGGTGAGGGGAGAGGCATTGAGAGCAAAGCAGTAGAAGGCATTATAAAGTGTATCCAGTTTAGATAGGGTGGACTTAGGGGCTGCACTGTATACAGTGTCTCAGTAGTCGATTGAGGGGAGTATCATCTTCAGGACCAGTTCACGTCGGACTCGGGAAGGGAGGCTGCTGCGGTTTCTATATAGTGCACTTAGCATGGGGCGTAGTTTTTTTGAGATAGCATCGATGTGGTCAGAGAAGGAGAGATGGCTGTCGAGCCAGACCCTCAAGTAGCGGAACGAGGAGACATCTTCAAGTTTTTGCCATCCAGGGTGGCGAAGTAGGGAAGGAAGGGGAGTCTGGCTAGGCGTTGTCATGTGCCGAAGGTCACAGTGACAGGTTTTATTTGCATTTAGGGATAGCTGGTGCAAGCTAAACCATTGCTGTACCTTGTTGAAGCCAGCTTGGAGGTTTGATTGTACCACATCGGGGCGGAGCCCGAGTAGTAGAGAACAGTATCATCTGCATACATGAGGATTGAGAAAGTAGAGCAGATGAGTGGCAGGTCATTTAGGAATATAAAGAACAGAATGGGACCAAGAACCGACCCCTGTGGGACTCCAGTAGTTAAGAGAAGGGGGGTGGAGATAGCATTTGAGACTCTAACGGACTGAGTTCTATCAGAGAGATATGATCTGAAACAGTTTGTGGCTGCAACAGAGAGGCCTGATTCAGCGAGACTCAAGAGCAATATTATTTATTTATTGAATTTTGTTGACTGGGTAGGCCCACTGGGCCCCGGAGTTCCCTTTTTCAGGGGCTACTCGGGGGTAAACAAATAACATACAGGTAACCAAACAGTACAAATTGATAAATGACATATTGTTTGACAGTGAAAGATTCCACAGGGTTACAGTCAGATAGGTGGTACGGGAACATACAGTCAGTGGGACCTCTAGAGTTAGATATATAAAAAAACATAAACAAACAAAAACATGCGCAAAACATGAAGAACATGGGGGTGCACGAGATAAGGGCTAAGTTGCCAAGAGTCTAGTCACCTTCCTAAGAGGGAGGGGCAGTGAAGCGAGGTCATGTCCTAAGGCATTGGCGCGTAATCCCGACGAGCAGGTGTGCTTTGAGTTTAGACCGGAAGCAGGGGCCAGACCCTGCCTCCAGTACCTCAAGTGGGAGGTTGTTCCAGTTGGAAGGGGCTATGAACGCAAAGGACCTGGACCCAGCTTTGGTCCTAGTTTTAGGAACCACGAGGAGAGTTTGTCCTGAGGTGCCTAGGCTCCTCAGATTGGATTTAACCCTGACAAGCCCTTTGAGGCTAGGGGAAGGAGAGGGGCCCAGTAGCTTAAATGTAAGGCAAAGAGTCGGGTAGATGAGACGGGCTTCCAGTGACAGCCACCTGAGCTTGGCTTGGGCCTCACAGTGGTGTGTTCTAGGGTGGGACATAGTTGCAAACCGCACCATCTTGTTGTATAAGGTCTGGAACCTACTAAGTTCCGTAGAGGCCACACCTTGGAGAACGGGGGCTGCGTAGGTGAGCTTAGGGAGTAGGACGCTGGTTGCGATGGCTACCCTGGCTTCAGGGATAATCTGGTCCTTTATTCTATAGAGGATGCCAAGTTTCACATGGATGGCTTTGGTGAGTTGGTCAACATGATTTTTAGGTGAAGCTTTGGTCAAGGGTTAGACCGAGGTACTTCATATAGGTAACCACCTCGAGTTTGTCTCCCCTTCTGGACTGCAGTTGAAGGAGCATCGACTGGTCAGATCCAAGGGATCTGGGCCCAAACAGTATCGCCTTGGTTTTGCTGGTGTTTAATACCATTTTGTTCAAGGTGAGCCAATCCTCCATCTGAAGGATGTCCTCTTGTAGGGCATTCTCCAGTTCTATTACATCTGGGGAGGCTCGGTAAATGACGGCATCGTCCGCATATTGGATGATGCTGCTGCTCCCACAGTGTACGTGCAGGTCATTTATGAACAGAGTGAAGAGAAGGGGGCCAAGTATTGACCCCTGTGGTACCCCTTCTTTGACCGATGCAGTCTGTGAGACATTGTCCTTCCACCTGACCCTCTGGGTACGGCCAGTGAGGTAACTTGCAAACCAACCTAGTGCATGGGTGTCCAGGCCAATATAGCTCATTTTATGCAAGAGGAGGCCGTGGTTTACCAAGTCAAAAGCTTTAGAGAGGTCAATAAACCGTGCCTGTGCTGACCCTAAATCAATGTTGCTGGGACTTCTGCCGAGAATTTGGTTAAGCGGTATCTGTCCCATGCTTGGCTCTGAAGCGTGCTGAGACAATGAGATTACCTGGTGTGTTTCAGGTATTCCCAAGTTGGGAGTAGACTAGCTTCTCTTGTATTTTCCCTAATGCACACAGCAGGGAGATAGGCCTATAGTTCCCTATAGGCTCGGTAGGCCCTCCCATGTGAATGGGAATCACTATGGCCTGTTTCCATGGCTCAGGGACCAACCCCTCCAATAAGGACTGGTTTATCAGCCAGGTTAGTGGCTTCGCTAGTGCTAGGGCACCCTCCTTAAGGATTCTTGGCTGGATCCCGTCAGGGCCTCCAGTGCCGCTCGACTGTAGGGATTTAAGGATGAGCAGAACTTCCTTTACCTTAACCAGCCGCAGATGAAACTGTGGGTGGTCAAGTCCACAGGGCAGAAGCTCATAAGGCTTATTCCCGTTGTCTATGTGCCCCACCTTGTACGCGTCCAGGTTCGTAAAGTAGCCATTTAGGGCTTCTGCGATGCGAGGCCCCTCATCAAGTACTTGCCCATTCACCAGGATAGGGCAGGTAGTTGATTTTTTGTGACCTTTTAGGAGTTCATTAATATGTGTCCAGAAGAACCTAGAGTTTCCCAGGTTAGTTTTTTGGAGATTAGAGATATAATCTTTCTTAGCTTTTATGTTCTGTTTGCATTGGTTTCTAAGGGCCCTGTAGCTGGCTAAGTCCACTGGAAGATTAGTTTTCCTGAACTTTTTCCATGCTTTGTCCCAGGTAGACATCTGGGCTTTTAGGTGGGGTGAGATCCACTTACAGCAGTTCCCCTTGACCCTGTGGGTTTTCATAGGGGCTACAAGGTCGGTGATACCAGTTAGGGTGGTTTGGAAAAATTTTACAGCTTCCTCCAAGTTAGGTAGATGTCTTATGGGGTTCCAGTCAATGCCATTTAGGTAGCCTATGAACTGGTCAGGATGGAAGTTGGAGTAGTCCCTGGAAGTGATCATTCGTGGTGGGGCTTTGATCCCATTGTTCTTCCATATGGCAAATATCGGCGAGTGGTCGCTTAAAGCATCTGCCAGAGTCCCAGCCAACTTAACGTTACTTGGGGATGAGGTCAGGACCCAGTCTAGTGTTGAGTGTCTCCCTGATTTGTAGTTCAATCTGGTCGGTAGGGAGATAATTTGAGCAAGGTGGTAGTCGGGTAAGACTCTGTTAATTGCAGACTTAGCCTCTTGTGCCCAGTTTAAGTTGAAGTCACCCAATAGGATAATCTCTGATGCTGAGTTCACCACAGGGCTCTTATGGAGCGTATCCAAAGAGCTGAGGGCATTGGTTGGGGGCTGTATACGCAGCCAATTGTGAGGTGTTTAGCCCCTCCTATTGTGACCTTTAAGAAGACTGCTTCTGAGTCCAGGGTCAAGTCCAGGGGCAGCCTGACTATGGAGGCCGCATAAGTGTCTTTGACATAAATTAGCACTCAACCCCCTTTTCAAGGGTCTGTCCTTTCTAAAAAGGGTGTAACTGGAGATTGCAATCTCATGATCCAGAATGTGGGGTTTTAGCCAGGTCTCAGAGATCGCTAGTAAGTCAGGTTTGTACACAGCCATCCATGCTTGTACCTCCTGGATCTTTGGTCTCAGGCTGCAGATGTTCATGTGAACCAGCCTCAGACCCTTGGCTCCATCCCAGGCCTTATCCATAGGGGAGGAGATAGAGACGTTAATAGTCCCTGGTCCAGGGTTAGGTTGGATGTCCCCTGCCAGTAGGAGTAGGGTAGCGAGTGAGCTAAGGAGAGAGAGGGTTGGAGGAGGTAGTGCCAGTTTAACCTGACATAGGGTCGGGCTTCTGGGACAGAGAAGGACTCTGTAGAGGACCCCCTTCCTAGAGAATTCATGGGCCGCTAGGAGAAGGATGTTGATCCTTGGCAAAAGGCATAAGAAGTGCCTTGCCATATCCTCTTTTCCTACAAAGACATCTCTGCAACTGAGGCCCTAGATGCATTACTTTCTCTCAACCCTTCAAAAGGCAAATCCCCAGATGGGTTAGATCCCAAACTTCTATACCTCTCCGCTCCCGCTATAGCAACTCTGCTTGACAAACTCCTAAACCAATCCTTTGCTGCCATATGGGGTGGGAGGCGGTGTCAAAGGCTTTTGCAAGGTTGACAAAAACGGCTGAGGTGATCAGTCCACTGTCCATGCCTGTCAGGATAGTGTCTGTAAGCCTTATCAGGGAGGAGGTGGTGGAGTGTCCCTTCCTGAAGCCAGACTGGAATGGCGTGAAGAATTTGGAGTCAGTGAGGAAGGAGGTAAGTTGGGTGAGCACAAAGGTGCTCTGTAGTTGCGAGGGCTGGGAGGAGGAGATGGGTGGTAGTTAGAGGGGGTAGGGGCACCTCCTTTTGGCAGAGGATGACAATGGCATGCTTCCATGCATGGGGGACGGCAGCGGCAGCAAAGGATTGGTTTAGGAGTTTGGCAAGCGGAGTTGCTATAGCGGGGCGGAGAGGTATAGAAGTTTGGGGTCTAATCCATCCAGGGATTTGCCTTTTGAAGGATTGAGAGAAAGTAATGCATCTAGGGCCTCAGTTGCAGAGATGTCTTTGAAGGAAAAGGAGCGAGGCCTAGTCTGGGTCTTTATGTCTGTAGGCGGTGCGAGAGGTGTAGTGTTGGGCAGGGAGGAGAGGAGGGTGGCAGCACAAGTGGAGAAGTACACATTGAACTCAGTGGCGACTGCTGTGGACTCTGATAAGAAAGAGTTATTAACATTTAGCATTGGAGTGGGATTGGCAGCTGGTGGGGTGAAAAGGGAGTGAATGACCTTCCAGAATTTTGAGGGTTTATTTAGGTTTGACTGGAGGGAGCTGCTGAAGTTCTCTGCTTTTGCAAGACGAGTGTCTCTGGTGCACTTGTTACAGAGCATGCGGTATGTGGAGAGGTGTTGTGGGAGGCATGAAGATTTATGCGTTTTCCAGGCTTTGTCCCCTGCGATTTGACGTGCAATCAGTTCTTGGGTGATCCAAGGTAGGTGGTTTCCTCATACTCTTGTACAATGCAGTGGGGCGTGTGTGTTTCAGATGCTGAGGAATGTGTTTTTAAAGTGTAGGAAGGCATCATCAATGGAGATCGTAGGAGGGGACGGGGCCCAGTTTGCTAGCGCAAGGTCATCTAATACAGGGGCTAGATTGAGGGATTTATAGGAGCGTTGGACTACAAATTTAATGGGGGATTTTGGGCAGTGGATTTTACGCACTAAGAAGGTTACGTGGTGGTCGCTGAGGGAGTCAGGAAGAATACCAGCTTGTTTGACCCGGTGGGGGTGTGTGGTAAGGATCCAGTCGATGAGCAAGTGGTTACCAGATTTTAAGTTAAGCTGGGTGGAGTTCAGTAATGATTTGTGAGAGGTTTAGGGTGGAAATTTCAGTCCTGGTTTTGTTGAGAGCAGGAGCTAGACAATTGTGGTTAAGATTGCCCATAATGTAGAGTTCCCCTTTCGTAGTTAGGTAAGAGATTTGCTTGAGGAGGTCGGTGACAGCAGAAGCTGGTGTACCAGGTCAGCAGTATATCCCAGCAATGTAGATTGGTAACGAGAAGGGAAGGATAGATTGGTAGTGAGAAGGGAAGGACAAGCTGAATTAGTATTACTTCAAGGACTTTTGGTTCAGACTTGGTCAGGACCACTGAATAGTGCAAGTCCAAGTTTACGTGGATGGCTATTCTGCCACCTTTAGAGGCTCTATCCTGGCAGGCCATAGTGTAGCCTGGGATTGTGACAGAGAAGTTGTTGATGTTTTTGTTGAGTCAGGTTTCAGACAGGGTGAGGATATCTGGAGTGCAGTGAGTGGCAAGAACCTGAAGGGACTCAAGCTTGTGGACAAGGCTTCTTATATTTAGGTGCAGGAGGCACAGGCCACGTGGGAGAAGGTCCCCAGAGTGAGTTGAAGAAGAGGCCAATGTTGGAGAGGGGCATGGGGGGGGTAGTATTGGGGCCAGGGTTAGGGTGGATGTCACCTGCTGCAAGGAGCAGGGGAGCGAGAGTTAGGTAGTAAGCGAATAGCTGTATGTGACTGACTGCAAGAAGTCATCTCTTAGACTGATGGCATGTATGAGCTGGGCATAGGGGAATAAGTTGAAAAATGACCCAGGGGAGTGATAGGTTGAAAAGAAATGGGCTGGGACGTGTGGCAGAGTATGTCCATGCTTGGGTGAAAGGGGAGGTGGACACCAGGCTGGAGGGGTGGGAGAGCTCAGCGAGGTTTGGCAGGATTTGGGAGGGGGGTATGGGAGAGGTGGGTGGCATGTTGGAACGGAAGGGAGGGAGGGAGAAGAGAACTGGGATGGACAGGGTCAGGTGGCCTGGTAGAAGGATCATGGCATGGATCAGGTGCTAGGAGGACCCTGCTGCTGTAGTTACTTAGCGGGGAAGGTAGGTGCTGTAGTTACCTAGCAGAGAAGGTGAAGGGCTGGGATGCAGGGCAAGGAAATGATAGGGACCTGTAAGGACTAGGAACCAATGGGGGAGCAGAGGGAATAAGGGAGCAAGCAGTGCTGCTAGGCTTATTAGCCAATGAGGGAGCGAGTGCTGCTAGGCTTACTAATCAATGATGGTGCAAGAGGGAATGTGGGTGGGCACTAGGTGTATTTAATCAGTGGAGGGGGTGGGGGTGGGCGGAAGGGCCGAAAATCCTTCTATTAGACAAGCAGCCCTGTTCAAGGGCAGGCAGCTGTAGAGAAGAAAGATAGCAGGGGTTAAATAGCATAGAGGCAGAACAGGTTTAGTTTGAGCAATTTAGCAAGACAACGGAGAGTGAGACTTTTTGGCGCCAAGGCAGAGTGCTTGGAAGGGGGTGGGGGTGGGAGCAAGGAAACAACAGAAGAGCTGTAAGCATTTTAAAACAGTAGTAGACATTACAATCCAGCTAATACAGTTGAAATCCTTCTATTAGACACTTGAATTTTGCTTAGTTGCAACTAAATCTATTTGTAAAAAGTGCCAGGTGGCAAAAGCAGAGGAAAAAGTCCTGGCCAATCAGAGCGGGTTTGCTGGAAGCGCCCATGTTCTGATTGGCTGCACAGTCACCATACCTTTCAAGGAGCTGCAGGCGGGAGTCCTGGTCTTGGTCGGCAGCTGGCTGGGTGCTGTCTGACGATGGGGGAGCTGAAACAGCCCTGTTCAAGGGCAGGCAGCTGGAGAAGAGAAAAATAGCAGGGGTTAAATAGCATAGAGGCAACACAGGTTCAGATTGAGCAATTTAGCAAGACAAAGGAGAGTGAGACTTTTCGGCGCCAAGGCAGAGTGCTTGGATGGGGGTTGGGGGTGCAGGAGTAAGGAAACAACAGAAGAGCTGTAAGCACTTTAAAACAGTAGTAGAAATTACAATCCAGCTAATACAGTTGAAATCCTTTTATTAGACACTTGAATTTTGCTTAGTTGCAGCTAAATCTATTTGTAAAAAGCGCCAGGTGGCAAGAGCAGGGGAAAAAGTCCTGGCCAATCGGAGCGGGTTTGCTGAAAGCGCCCGTGTTCTGATTGGCTGTGCAGTCACCGTACCTTCCAAGGAGCTGCAGGCGGGCATCCTGGTCTCGGTCGGTGGCTTGCTGGGTGCCAACTGACCATGGGGGGAGCTGAAGCAGCCCTGTTCAAGGGCAGGCAGCTTTCAAAGAGCTGCAGGCAGGCGTCCTGGTCTCGGTCGGTGGCTGGTTGGGTGCTGTCTGACCGTGGGGGAGCTGAAGCATCCCTATTCAAAGGCAGGCAGCTTCCAAAGAGCTGCAGGTGGATGTCCTAGTCTCGGTCAGCAACTGGCTAGGTGCCGTCCGAATGTGGGGGAGCTGAAGCAGCCCTGTTCAAGGGCAGGCAGGCACTAGAGGGGAAAGAGGGGTTTTACAGTGTCCCAGAAGGCTCTGCCCAGGTTAGCTTGACCACTACCAACCTTGACCTCCGGGTGGAGGCACCTTTTGAGGACTCAGGCCCCTTAACCTGCTACTAACCAAGCAGGCAGAGGTAGTAGCCCTTGGGATAGCACCACCTAGGGGTTACATCTTGGAGGCTCACCTCTGGGATTTTGTGTCTTCTAGTGGCTGAAATTACGAATTATTGCCAAACATAAATGTCTACCCCAATAGAAGTGGCTGTGCACCAGTTGGTGGGGTGGTGTACAGGGCAGGAGATTGACCCTCACAATGCCCTGCTTGTATTGGATATTCCCTTGAACATTGGTAACGACACTGTAGAAGAAGTACTTTCCAAAGTTGAATGTTTAACAAACGCTGTGGTGGTGGGGCAACAGGCTGATTTGACCACCCAAACTTTCATGGCCTTAGTAGAGTGTAGTAACCCAGTGGACAGTTTCAAAATGCCACGGACTATTGCCCCAGAAGGGGTTCCAGCTACCTGGAGAATGAAAATTAGAGACAGTAAAGACCCCGGGGAGGATATGTTCCCCCTATTGTCTAAGACTTTTGAGGAGAAATTTGCTAAGTTGTTGCTGGAGGAAGAGAAAACCGTAGAGGACTTTAAGAAACTATTCCTGCCACCCGGAGGTGTTCCCTTCTCAACACCCCCTCCCACTCCAGCACCTGTTACTGCCCTGCCTTCTGTGCCCATGCCAATGCTGGCCCCTATATCTGTACCTGCCATTAGTCATGTCTCCTACCGAAGGTTGGGAATCTTCTCGGGCACCCTCCCCACCCCCCATGGGGAGGATGAATGGGAGACCTGGATAGACTATGTTGCCCCTCCAGTACTTGAATGGCAATGCTCAGAAGCAGAGAAACGAAAGAGGTTGAGTGAGATCCTCCAAGGTCCTGCCCTGGCTACAATCCGTGCTAAGCGGGCCAATAACCCCGAAGCAACTGCACAGGACTATCTTGATGCTTTGGAGAATGTGTATGGGAGCCCAGATTCAGATTAGGACATGTGGTGGAGAGTAAGAAATGCCCAGCAGTACTCAGGGGAGCCATTGTCCATGTATGTACCTCGGCTTGAAAAGCTGCTACAAGAGTACCTCAGAAAGGGTAGTTTGCCATCAAATGGATTAATCAAACTAGGCTGGACCGGATCCTTAAGTCTGCTCTGTTTTCAGAATTGCTACTGTTTCAGTTGCACCTCACCAACCGACTGGAATCGCCCCCCTCTTATGATGAGCTAATGAAAGAAATTCGGGGGGTTGAGCAAAGGCGACCCTGAGGGGGGAGTTTCACCAATATCTGCTGCTACTGCGCAAGTGACAAAGAATGATCAGCCAAGTGGGGTTCAGGGGCAAAAGTCAGCACTTAACAAGCACTCTGAGAATGCAAAGGACTTCCTTCCCTGGGTCCAGTTTTTTAAAGTCGAGCTATTAAAGGAAGTCCGAGAGTTGAAGGCGGGTGCCTCTGAAAGGGTTCCCCCCCATGGAACAAGATTCTGGTTCCTCTCAGGATATGACTGTCATGGGGGTGGAGGTGCACCCTCAGGCATCCTCTACCGAGGGTAGCTCCCAGGCTGATATCAAAGAATTGACTGCCACCCTAAAGGAAATATTGAGACACGTTGCACCCCTCTTACCACTGCAAGCAGATACTGGACCCCAATCCCTTGCTACTACTTCAGTTCCTCATGCAATGTTCTCTCCAAGGATGACCCAGGAGTCTATCATTTGTCACAGCTGTGGAAAAGATGGCCATATGAAGGGTGAATTCTGGTCTCAGAAAGACTTAGAGAAAGTGGTAAACCAGCTTCAAGGAGAGCTTCAGAAAACAAATCAGTGGTCAAGGGGTGCAGGAAATGACCACAGTGAAGGCTTCGGGCATCCTAACTCAAACCCCTTTGTGGCTAAATCATCCATCCAGGCCTCTGCTGCTGTCCCTCTAGACAGGTCCAAAATAGTGGGTACTTCAATGGAGACTACCATGGCTGTAAATGGTATTCCTACTCGGGCTGTGCTGGACAGTGGTTTGAAAGTGACCATTGTATTTCAGGACTGGCATGACAAACAGTAATCTGCTGCGCCCTTACAATCCCTGGAAGGCCTACATGTGTGGGGGCTGAGCGGCAAGTCTTATTCCTACCTAGGATGTGTCCACCTCTGGTTGTCATTTCCTGCAGCTGTAACTGGTGTACAGGAGCAAGTCAAGACACTGGCCTTAGCGTGTCCCCCTACTGGACTGTGTGATGGGGTTCCCCTGTTAATTGGGACCAACATCCATATGTCTGGGAGACTGGCACAACTCTGTCATGAGAAACAAGGACGGTGGACTGGGAAGGCCCTAAGAATTCCCGCTCTGATCAAGAGGGCCTATGATTTGCAACAGAACCCCAATGGAGTGGACCAGGATGAACTGGTAGGGCTCATGTGGAAGAAGGATCCCAATTCAATGGTACTAGCCTCTAATGCCCAGTGTACTGTTCAAGAGGAGGTCTGCCTCCACAAAGATGTCAAGAACAGAATACTGATGTTGGACGTGCCAGGCGATGGAAAATTGCTGGAAGGATTATTGGTTAAGCCCAGCATCTTGCCAGCTCATGCCTATGCCTATGCATGATGAGTGATGGTCCAGATTCATAAGGTGTCAGATCGGGAGATCCGGGTGAACAGGGGATGCACCCTAGCTACGGCACACTGCACAGACACTGCAGTGTTACCCAGCAACAAGCACCCTGGCAAGACAGATAGAGTGACTACAGACTTGTTTGATTTTGGGGACTCCCCATTGCCGGATGATAGGAGGACTAGAATTAGCCAGAAACTTTCCCAGAGAGATCAAGTATTTTCATTGAAGGAATAGGACATGGGATGTGTTCCGGGTGTGGAGCATCACATACGCCTACATGATGAATGGCCATTTCGCGGGAGGTCTCGATGCCTAGCCCCTGCAGACATAGACAATGTGAGAAGACGCTTGCAGAAAATGCTCGGGGCTGGTGTGATACAAGAATCTAGGATCCCATATGCTTCTCCCATTGTGGTTGTACATAAGAAGAACAGATCTGTGAGAATGTGTATTGATTATCGAACTCTGAATTGGCGGACCATCCCCAATCAATACACCATGCTCCATATGCAAGATGCTCTGGATTGTTTGATGGGAGAAAATTGTTCTTGGTGTTGGATCTTCACAGTGGATATTACCAGATTCCGATGGCTCCAGAGGACCATGAGAAGACAGCCTTCATCTGTTCTTTAGGGTTCTACAAATTCCTGAGAATGCCACAGGGGATATCGGGCGCCCCAGCCACCTTCCAGCGACTGATGGAACGAGTGGTGGAAGACATGAATTTGCTGGAGTGCCTGGTGTACTTGGACAATGTCACTATGTTTGGGAACTCCCTAGAGGAGCATGAGAGTTGACTGTTCAAAGTACTAGACCGACTGGAAGATTTCGGCCTCAAGCTGTCCATCGACAAGTGCCAGTTTCTCCAAACCTCTGTGAAGTATGTGGGGCACATAGTGTCTACAGAGGGGATGGAGACTGATCCTAGTAAAGTTGAAGCCTTGACTACTTGGCCCCAGCCCCACAATTTGAAAGAACTACAATGTTTCCTGGGATTCTTTGGCTACTACCGCCGGTTCATAAAGAACTATTCCAGAGTGATTTGACCACTCTTGAATCTTACCCGGGGTTACCCTCCCACCAATGGGAAATACAAACAAGCATTTGTCAGTGCCGAATGTTGACTGCATTGGTCTGTTGAGCTTGCTCAGTGGCCCTGTGTCACTCGCTCATTCTGTTTCTCCTGGTGCTGCAGGCTGCACCTTCGTATGGGGCTCCTGGCTGCGTTATTACATTTTTTCTGCCCACAAAGAAATCTGCAGCCATCCTGACAAAGCTGTGTTGAGGTGGGTCACTCGCCCTCTCTCATTCGCTCATTCTGTTACTACTGGCACTGCAGGCTGCCCTTTTGTACTGGGCTTCCGCATCTGTTGGCGACTTTTTCTGCCCATAAAGAAATGTACTGCAGTCCTAACACAGGTCCATTGAGCTACCTCACTTCCCCTCTCTCGCTCGTTCCATTTCTCCTGGCACTGCAGGCTGGCCTTTTGTACAGGGCTCCTGCCTGCGTTGCCACCTTTTTCTGCACACAAAGCAATCTGCAGCAGTCCCGATAGAGGTCTGTTTATCTCGCTCACTCCCCCTCTCTCACTCACTCATTGTGTTTGTCCCAGCGCTGCTGGCTGCCCTTTTGTACTGGACTTCTGCCTGCACTGGCACCTTTTTCTGGCCACTAAGAAATCTGCAGCTGTCCCAACACAGCTCCGTTGAGGTGGGTCATTCCCCCTTTGTCACTCGCTCATTCTGTTTCTGCTGTCGCTGCAGGCTGGCCTTTTGAACTGGGCTTCTGCCTGCATTGTCGCCTTTTTCTGCCCACAAAGTAATCCACAGCAGTCATAATAGAGCTCCATTGAGCTTGCTTACTGCCCTCCTCTCTCTCTCTTTCATTGTGTTTCTCCTGGTGCTGCAGGCTGCCCTTTTGTAGTGAGCTTCTGCCTGCATTGGCACCTTTTTCTGCCCTCAGAGAAATCTGCAGCTGTCCCGACAGAGCTCTGTTGAGGTCGCTCACTCCGCCTGCCTCACTCGCTCATTCTGTTTCTCCTGGAGCTGCAGGCTGCCATTTTGTAGTGGTCTCCTGCCTCTGTTGGCACCTTTTTCTGCCCACGAACAAATCTGCAGCAGTCCCGACTGAGCTCTGTTGAGCTCGCTCAGTCCCCCTCTCTCACTCACTCGTGCCGTTTCTGTCAGTGCTGCAGGCTGCCCTTTTCTACTGGACTCCTGCCTGCATTGCCATCTTTTTCTGGGCACAAAGAAATCTGCAGCAGTAGTGTTAGAGCTCTGTTGAGCTCACTCACTCCCCCTCTTTCATTTGTTCATTCTGTTTCTCCCGCTGCTGCAGGCTGCCATTTTGTACTGGGTTCCTGCCTGCATTGGCAGCTTTGTCTGCCCACAAACAAATCCACAGCAGTCCCAACTGAGCTCCGTTGAGCTCACTCACTCCATCCCTCCCCCTCCCTCACTCACTCATTCTGTGTCTCCCGTTGCAGCAAGTTTCCCTTTTGTACTGGGTTCCTGCTTGTGTTGGTGGCTTTGTCTGCCCACAATTAGATGTGCAGCAGTCCCGACACAGCTCCGTTGAGGTCGCTCACTCACCCTCTGTCACTTGCTCATTCCATTTCTGTGGGGGCTGCAGGCTGGCCTTTTGTACTGGGCTCTTGCCTGCATTGTCGCCTTTTTCTGCCCACAAAGAAATATGCAGCAGTGATGATAGACCTCCGTTGAGCTCTCTCACTCCTCCTCTGTCACTTGCTCATTCTGTTTCTCCCAGCGCTGCAGGCTGCCCTTTTGTACTAGCCTCCTGGCTGCATTGGCACCTTTTCCTGCCCACAAAGAAATTCACAGCTGTACTGACAGAGCTCCGTTGAGGTCGCTCACTCTCCCTGTCTCACTCGCTCATTCTGTTCCTCGTGGAGCTGCAGGCTGCCCTTTTGTACTGGGCTTCTGCCTCTGTTGGCATTTTTTTCTACCCACAAAGAAATCTGCAGCAGTTTCAGCAGAGCTCCATTGGCCTCACTTGCTCCCCCGACTCACTTGCTCATTCCATTTCTGCCCACGGTGCAGGCTGCCCTTTTGTACTGGACTTCCTGCCTGCATTGCTGCCCTTTTCTGCCCACAAAGAAATCTGCAGCAGTCATGGTAGAGCTCCGTTGAGCTCACTCACTCACTCCCCCTCTCACTTGTTCGTTCTGTTTCTCCCGCCGCTGCAGGTTGCCCTTTTGTAATAGCCTCTCCGTGCATTGCTGCCTTTTTCTGCCCACAAAGAAATCCAGCTGCAGTCCCAACTGAGCTCCGTTGAGCTCACTCACTCCCCTTCCCTCACTCCCTCATTCTGTGTCTCCAACTGTTGCAGGCTGCCCTTTTGTACTGGGTTCTTGCCTGCGATGGCGGCTTTTTCTGCCCACATACACATCTGCAGCAGTCCCGAGAGAGCTCCGTTGAGCTTGCTCACTCCCCCTCTCTCAGTCGCTCATTTCATTCCTGCCAGCGCTGCAGGCTGGCCTTTTGTTTATTTTTTTTTTTATTTATTGAAATAATCAGTTTTACAACCTTTGAGTCAGATACTCGTTTACAAAGGTACCTTGTCACGGGGAGATAACAATTAAGTGCGGTTTTAGATAGAGGTTACATACAGGTGAGATACATACATACACTGAGTTACACGCATCATTATATACACACAGTTGTTACAGTTGCAGTTGTTACAGTTGCCCAGTCGTCCATGGAGCCCAGTGAGGACTTAGGGGGCTATTCGAGACAGGGTTATGTTCCACTACAGGCATTTACAGCACCGGCTGTCGATAATGTGTTTACGGAGGGCTATTTTGAACTGGCCAATCCCGGGGATCTTTGTTATTCCCTCAGGAAGGTAGTTAAACCAGGCCGGGGCTTTATGATGGAAGGATCTTTGGCAGAGAGAGGTCCTTGCCCTGGGTACTAGGAAGGTGGCTTTGGTGGAGTTACGTGTTAGCACCGGCCGGACGGCTGGTTGCAGGGATGTGGAGACCTCTGGTGGGCATAACCCAGACAGGGATTTTTTAGCCAGAAGGCAGGTGTGGTATTTCAGCCGTTCCTCAAGAGTGAGTATGTTAGTGGCAGAGTATAGCAGGCAAGTGTGAGTTCTGCTGTGGGCACTGGTCAGGAGCCTACAGGCTTTGTTAATAGAGGTCTGGACTTTAGACAGGGTGGAAGGGTCTGCCGCTGCATATGTTGGAAGTCCGTGAGTCGGCCAGAGACAACACAGATGAGGTGATGGCCAATTTTAAGGCAGATTCTGGGAGGCAGTCTTTGTGGTGGTAGAGGGCCCAATCCTGGAGTTCATGGCTGAGGACAGGGTTTTAGATGGGCATGGAATGTAAAGCCTGCATCAAAGTGATGCCCAGGTACTTATATGTTGTTACCTGTTCAAGTGGGAGGAGTGTGCTAGGGGTGATGAGAAGGAGAGTATCCTTGGCGCTGTTTGCCGATGTACGAACAGCATTGACTTAGTTTTTTCAGGTTCAGGACTAGCCGATGGTTACTGAACCATTTTCAACGGAGGAATGTGCTTGCAGCGTGCTTTGGAGTAGTAGTGGGTCTGAGTGTGATGCTAGGATCACTGCATCATCAGCGTAAAGCAGTATTTTGTTGGAGCAGGAGCTTGGGAGGGTGTTTAGGAAGGGACTGAAAAGAGTGGGTCCAAGGATGGAGCCTTGCGGGACCCCTGAGAGTACCGGTAGGCTGGTGGAGAAGGTCCTATTTAGCTTAACTCTTTTGGATCTGTTGTGCAGGTAGCTTGAGAACCAATTCAGGGGGCCAGATGAAAATCTCAGTTGGCTAAGGGAGTTTAACAGCAGGGGGTGGCACACGGTGTCAAAGGCTTTGGATAGGTCGATGAAAACTGCCCCTGTAAATTGACCTTTATCAAGCGCAGAGTGTATGTGGTGGGAGAATTCCAGAAGGGCAGTGGACGTGCTGTGGCCCGGACGAAACCCATGCTGCTCAGGACATAGGATGTCATATTAGATAGGTATTCTATTAGCTGTGTGGATACTATTTTTCCAAGGCTTTGGAGGGGAAGGATGGAGATGGGTCTGTAGTTGTTGGTAATGTTGGGTCCCAGACTTATGGATGGGGTGACTTGACCTGTTTCCATGCTTCCGGGAATCAACCAAGGCATAGGGATCTATTAATGGCATTCGTGAGGATTAGCATGACATCCAGCATGGGCGGAGCATCCTGGAGTCAAGAGGGTCATTACTTGGGTTTTCTTGAAGCGAGAGATTTTAGTAGGAAAGGCTTGGCATCATGGGGTGAGATCGTCCGGAAGTGGAATGGGGCCGGAGGTGAGTGTGTGGGTGGGCAAGGGACAGGGTCAGAGAATGGGCAGGAGAACTGCACTTAAGTCCGTGAAAGTTTTATTCAGGCAGTCTGCGATATATGATTGGTCTGTCGAGACTGCCCCATTTATGGCAATCTGAGACGGTGGGGGCGGGTTTTGCCATTCAGTTCTTTAATATTGTCCCAGAAGGCTCTGGCTGAGCCCCAGGAGGATGTCAAAGCAGCCTGATAGTGTCTGGCTTTCGCTTGCTTGATGGCCCAGGTGCATTGGTTGCGAGCAGCTCTATAGGCTTGCCTGTCTGCCACCCTACCAGACTCATTTGCTATGTGCCAGAGATTGTCTCTCTGTTTTAGCTGCTGGATCAGTGCAGGGGATATCCATGCCGCAGCCTGTTTTTTTTTTCTAGATGTGGTGATGGGGGCAAATAGGTCGCAGGCATTGTTGAAGGCCCTAGTGAGGTAAGTTAAAGCAGAATTTATGTCAGATGCTATGGTTATTGGAGTCCAATCGACTTGTGCGAGGTGATGTTTGAGGTTGTCAAGACCCCTGGGGAGAAATCTGCGTCGAGGGATGCTGCAGCACTCAGGGGTGAGTGTGGGGGAGGACCAGAAGCAGATGACAGGGAGTGGTCACTAAGTGAGTCCGCTGGGACTTTTACAGATTCCAACTGTGTGGCTGATTGGAAAGAACTATGTCCAGGAGGAGCTAGTTCCCTTAGCTAGGTAAAGTCTGGTGGGCTGAGTGACCATTTGAGACAGGTCAAGGGCTGCAAGCTCGTCTTTTATATTGTCAGGCAGGGGCTGAGCAGTTGATGTTTAGGTCTCCCAAGATTAGTTGTTCAGCCTTTTGAGGTAAGGTGGATAGATAGTCTAAGAGGGAGTTGATTGCTAAATTTTTGGTACTCAGTGGTATGTAAGCCGTGGTTAGGTATAGGGGGCCACGACCAGGGTGTGGGGTGATTTTTAGAGTAATGGCTTGTGCCCCATGGTTGAGCTCAGGGATTGGGAGTGCATGACCTAGGACTGAGTTACGCAAGTAGATTGTGCACCCCCCTCCACGCTTGCCCATCCTATCAGCCCTGAAGAGGGAGAAGCCTGGGAGGGAGACAGCTGAGTCAGGTGTAAGCTGGGAAAGCCAGGTTTCCACTAGCATAAGAATGTCAGGGAATATTGTGCAACCCAGCACTGGAGTGCTGCGGTTTTCTTGGGGAGACTACATATGTTCATAAAAGCAATTCGGAGACCTTTGCCAGGGGTGTGCCGAGGCATGGCCGAGTTGCCAGGCCCAGGGTTTGGGTGCACATTTCCTGAGAGCAGGAGAAGCAGGGCAATAAGGCACCTCATAGAGGAGCGTTTGCTGTAGGTGGGGCGCTTTTGCAGCTGCCATGTCATTATATGGGTGGTGCATGGGATGGGGAGAGTGACTAGTACCGGAGACACTAGAGAGGAGAGAGACCATTTGTGACAGAGTTCATGGTAAAGAGGGTTGTGTATTGGCGGAGGGTGGGTGGGGGTAGTGTGGGAGTCCAGTGTTCGGGATGGATTTGGGGGGATGGACTGATAGGTGGACAGGCAATAAGCTGTGTGGAAAACAGGGTGTTGTGTGTGGAGGGACTGAGGTTCAGGCAGCGGCACGTCAGTGGATGATATAAAGGGTTCCATGGTAGACAGTGGGTGTTGTGGTAAGAGGAGAGCCAGCATGGCAAGGATCATGGTTATGTGATTTTACAGTAGAGAATTGGTTTAGAGTGCAGGCTCCCTCTAGTGCTAGAGAGATATAACCTGCAAATGGAAAAGTTGGCTGATTGGTTCTGGCACCCCATGTGATTATAGCTATATAGAGAATGCAGACCAAGGGTGGTGGTGGGGGCGGTGGGGAGCCGAACGCATAGTGTTCGGGCGGGCTAGACCTAGCATCGAGTCAGAGATCGCTAGCCGGCTCCCTTTTACTTCTCGAGCAGTGTGCAAGCAGTAAAATAAAGGCGCCAATCCAAGGATTCAAAAACTGTCCACAGCTAGGCTCGCTCCACAGGGACCAACGGTCGCGAATGCAGCACAGCGTTTTTCAGGTTTTTACCTAACAGCAGCTTCGGGGCTTTCAGATTGCAGGGAGGGCTTTGGCAAGTAGCCCTCACGACCTCCGGCTCCTCGGGGAGGGGGTTCGATCTGCAGGAGAGTGAAAGAGAGCACAGATTAAATAGGCAGGTAGGAGAGTCGGATTAGCGTTGGGGGCGGGCAGACTTGGGAAAAAGGTGTTTATTCAGCTTAAGGCTCTGCTGTGGCACTATTTCTAACTGGTAGCTCTTGGACAGCTTGAATCAGGATAAACCCTTTTTTCAGACTCCAACTTCATACATTCTCCACATACAATTTAAAATGATCACTACTAATCAGGCAGCAATACAAATAAAAAAGAAAAAAAAGTTTCAGTTCACTAGCACCGAGTCAGAGAACGCTAGCCGGCTCCCTTTTACTTCTCGAGCAGTGTGCAAGCAGTAAAATAAAGGCGCCAATTCAAGGATTCAAAAACTGTCCACAGCTAGGCTCGCTCCACAGGGACCAACGGTCGCGAATGCAGCACAGCGTTTTTCAGGTTTTCACCTAACAGCAGCTTCGGGGCTTTCAGATTGCAGGGAGGGCTTTGGCAAGTAGCCCTCACGACCTCCGGCTCCTCGGGGGAGAGGGGTTTGATCTGCAGGAGAGTGAAAGAGAGCACAGATTAAATAGGCAGGTAGGAGAGTCGGATTAGCGTTGGGGGCGGGCAGACTTGGGAAAAAGGTGTTTATTCAGCTTAAGGCTCTGCTGTGGCACTATTTCTAACTGGTAGCTCTTGGACAGCTTGAATCAAGATAAACCCTTTTTTCAGACTCCAACTTCCTACATTCTCCACATACAATTTAAAATGATCACTACTAATCAGGAAGCAATACAAATAAAAAAGAAAAAAAAGTTTCAGTTCACTAGCACCGAGTCAGAGAACGCTAGCCGTCTCCCTTTTACTTCTCGAGCAGTGTGCAAGCAGTAAAATAAAGGCGCCAATCCAAGGATTCAAAAACTGTCCACAGCTAGGCTCGCTCCACAGAGACCAACGGTCGCGAATGCAGCACAGCGTTTTTCAGGTTTTTACCTAACAGCAGCTTCGGGGCTTTCAGATTGCAGGGAGGGCTTTGGCAAGTAGCCCTCGCGACCTCCGGCTCCTCGGGGGAGGGGGGTTCGATCTGCTGCAGGCTGGCCTTTTGTACTGGGCTCCTGCCTGCATTGCCACCTTTTCCTGGCCAGAATAAAATCTGCAGCAGTCACAACACACCTCCATTGAGCTCACTCACTCCCTCTCTCTCACTTGCTCGTTCTGTTTGTCCAGGTGCTGCTGGCTGCCCTTTTGTACTGGGCTCCTGCCTGCGTTGCCACCTTTTCCTGCCCACAAAGAAAACTGCAGCTGTCCCGACAGAGCTCCATTGAGGTCGCTCGCTCACTCCTCCATCTCACTCACTCATTCTGTATCTCCTGGCACTGCAGGCTGCCCTTTTGTACTGAGCTCCTTCCTCTGTTGCAATTTTTGTCTGCCCACGAAGAAATCTGCAGCAGTCCTGACACAGCTCCATTGGCCTCACTCCTTCCCCCTGTCTCACTTGCTCATTCAGTTTCTGTCGGCGCTGCAGGCTGCCCTTCTGTACTGGGCTCCTGCCAATGTAGCCACCCTTATCTACCCACAAAGAAATCCTCAGCAGTGACGATAGAGCTCTGTTGAGCTTGCTCAGTCCCTTTCTCTCGCTTGCTCATTCTGTTTGTCCCACCGCTGCAGACTGCCCTTTTATACTCAGGCCCTGCATGCATTGCTGCCTTTTCCTGCCCACAAACAAATCCGCAGCAGTCCCAACAGAGCTACGTTGAACTCACTCACTCCCCCTCCCTCACTCGCTCGTTTTGTGTCTCCCAGTGCTGCAGGCTGCCCTTTTGTACTGGGCTTCTGCCTGCATTGGCACCTTTTCCTGCCCACAAAGACATCCACAGCAGTCCCGAAAGAGCTCAGTTGAGTTCAGTCATCCCCCCCAGTCGCTCAATCCTAATCTGTCCCAAACACTGATTTCTGACAGCAACTGCTGTATTCTGCACCAGAAGCGCAGAAACACATTTCGGCCAGCATGTGAAAAATGACAGCTGTACTGTTCGTAAGGAGGTGTGAACAAATGCCAGTGTTGAAAATCTGGTGTGAAAATATTACTAATTTGCAAACTTACAAGGGTGCATGGCACCTGCACAACACACGCTCATAACACAGTCATTTTATGGAGTTTCATCACAAATTTTTAACATAGGCATTTTAGGACCTCTGCTCATGAACAGTGAGAGTGTGATTTTCTTAATATGTCCTAAACACCGATTTCCCACAGCAACTGCTCTATTGTTCACTGGAAGAGAGAAAACACATTTCAGCCAGGATGTGAAAATGACAGCTGCACTGTTCATAAAGAAGTGTGGCAAAATGGCAATGCTGAAAATCTGGAGTGAAAATATTGCAAAGTTGCGAAGGTATGACCGTATGTGGAAACTGCTCAATGCACATTCGTAACACACTCATTTTATGGACTTTCATCACCAAATTTTCAACATAGGCATTTTAGGACCTCTGCTAATGAACAGTGTCACTGTCATTTTCATAATGTGTCCTGAACATGGATTTCCCACAGCGACCACGCTATTGTGCGCCAGAACTGCGAAAACACATTTTGGCCAGGAAGTAAAAAATGACAGCTATACTGTTCATAAGGAAGTGCAGAAGAATGGCAATGTTGAAAATTTGGAGTGAAAATATTATAAATTAGTAAACTTATGAGCATGCATGCAAACTGCACAATGCACGCTCGTAACACAGTCATTTTATGGAGTATTGTCACCAAATTTTCATCACAGGCATTTTAGGACCTCTGCTCATGAACACTGCCACTGTCAGTTTCTTAATCTGTGTGGAACACTGATTTCCCACACTGACCGTGCTATTCTGCACCGGAAGTGCGAAAACACATTTTGGCCAGGGTGTGAAAAATGACAGCTGTACTGTTCACAAGGAGGTCTGAAAAAATGCAATGTTGAAAATCTGGGCTGAAAATATTGCAAATTCGCAAAGTTACGAGTATGCGTAGTAACTGTGCACGCACGCTCATAAAACAGTCATTTTTTGGATTTTTCCCACCAAATCTGCAACGTAGGTTTTTTGAGAGCCCACCTCATGAACAGTGGCACTGTCGTTTTGTTAATCAGTCCTGAAAGGTGATTCCGTGCAGTGACCGCAAAATCACCTTTTGGGCCGATTAATGCCATGACAGTGACAGAATTCATGAGGAAGGGTCCCAAAAACTCAATGTTGAAAATTTGGTACCAAAATTCCAAAAAATGCCTGAGATATGCATCAAAGTTGAAAAAACCCTATTCATTCCATTACACAGCTTACCAGCATTTCTTCAGTTAGCGGTCGGCTTTGAAGAGTGCAGACATGTTTCCGGTCCACGAAGATCAGCGCTCAGACTCTGGAGGTAAGGGGGTGAGGGGGGGTGTGAGGAGGCAGGTGTCGGGAGGGTGCGAGTTGTGGGGGGAGCAGGGAGAAGGCGTGGGACTGTTTTTCTTTTCAGGTAAAAAAAAAAAGATGATGTGGGACATCTGCCACGCTGGGGTGGGCTCCCAGCATGGCACAAGGATGGCTGTGGGGCGTGGAGCCGGCGGGGGATTGGGCACTCCGTTGGCCATATGATCACTTACCATGCTGGGTGGGTTCCCAGCATGGCACCTATGCTCGGGGGGTCAGTGGAGCCGACGGGGTTGGGCACCCCGTCAGCTATTCATGTGGGGGGGAGGGCAGCAAGCAGTATCGTGCATTTCTGCGTGTGTGTAGGGGAGCTGCGCATGAGCAGGCGATATCCTATCGCTGCTCACTCAAGCGTAGCTCCCCCTTTCAACTGTATGCCACTGCATTTTGGAGCTTGTCATAGACAGCTCCAGCATGCATTGCCTTACAGGGGCTGCGCCTGCCAACACACTGACTGAATTGGAGGAGGAGGTGACACACCTCCAAAATCTCGGATGATGGTACTATGTTTCTTGCACATGCATGCAAGCAAACATAAAAAGTAAAGCCTGATTGTCCTTATGTTAGGGAAAAGCAGTAAAGTTTATAATTTGTTTTTAATATGTCTGCAGTTGATCTTTAATATTGTCACTTCTGCCAATGCACTATGCAATTAATTCCACCATCTTACCACCATATCTGAAAAAAAGGCTTAGTGCGTCAGGCCTAAATGTCTTAGTTTCTATAGGGGCCCAGTCTTTAAAACTGAAACATCATCTCCCTTATTGTAAGAAAATGGCAGTATTGTATATGTTACCTTGGAACTAGGTGGGAGGGAAGGAAGTGTCCATGACAAAGACAGTGGGAATGGGAATTCTATTTTTTAAGCGACACAATAAAACAAACAAAACAGACAAAAGAGTAAGTTATTGCACATAGAAACATAGAACCATAGACAATGATGGTAGAAAAAGACCACAGGTCCATCCAGTCTGCCCGGAGTTCCCTATCTGCCCCAGGGCCTATTGTCCATACAGAGTTTTAACTCTCTCCATTCACACCCCGCTCCCCTCTCTACTGCTACCGACCTGAGCAGCAACCAAACACTTCATTCTTTACCAGCCAGGCTTGATATCATTTATGGTCGTGGCATCATCACCTTTTCTGGCAGACTGTTCCATGGATCCACCAGCCTTTCCATAAAATAGAACTTCCTTGCATCCCTCTTAAACCTTCCCCCACCAGTTCCCATTTATGACTTTGGGTTCTTGACTCTAAACTCATGCTAAATAGTTCTCCCAGATCTCTTTGTTTATTCCCTTAAGGAAGTTGAAGGTCTCGATCATATCCCCCGTCTTACCTGGTATCCAGTGAGTACATTTTCAGTGCCTTGAGATAACCTTCGTAAGATCTACCTTACGTTGCACCGTCTCCAGCCTGTCCCTGTCTTTCCTTGGGTGAGGACTACAGAATGTAACACAGTATTGCAGGTGAGGCTTCACCCATGACCTATATAGAGGTAGTAGTGCCTCTCTATTCCTGCTGCCGGTACTTCAGCAGTGTTGGAATTACACTTTATGAGCCTTGGGAGCTAGGAGGGCCCATAAGGGCCCTATCATTAAATTGAACCCCCCCCCTCCAGTATAAGTCAATGGCAGTAATATGTGAGCTACCGGGGCTCACTTCAGAGCCAGGGGGGACTGAGCCCTGACATGCTCCCCTGTAATTCCAACGTTGCCCTTCTGATACACCCCAGCATCCTATTAGCCTTATTACAGGTGTAACCCCCCTGTTACCCGGGGTTACAAGAATCCCACTTAGATCTAGTGGCAGGCAGGGAAGGCAGCTTGTGAAACACCAGTTAAATGGATTTCACACTGTCTCACTCTGTCCTCAGTCTCAGCTGAGCTGGAGGGATGACATCATATTGGATTTTCACAGCAGCATAAGCCACTTTGGAATGTTGCAGCAGGGAGTTAGTTAGAACGTTGGGAGGTTTTGAATTGAGTCAGTAGCAGTCTAGTAGGAGACTCAGTGGAGGGAGGAGGTGCACTGCAGTGTGCAGTCCCTCAGAGCCCTCAGCTCTGATCAGAGCTACCAGTTGTATTGAGTGTGTGTTCTCGTCCCAGAGAAGGACACAGAAGAACACTTGTGAAGTAGTTGAGACCATCTCCCAGTTGTTCCAGGGCCCCATCCCTGAGAGAGATGGGGGGGGTACCAGACCAGCTCTTCAGGGGCAATCCCCTGGCCCTGCTGGAAAAAGAGAAGCTGCCTAAGAAGATTTGTGCTGAGGCACTGAGAAGTATGTTTGTGTTTCCTGTGAGAAGCCTGAGGGCACCTGCAAACCAGGGTGAGTCGCTCTGCCAGAGGGCCTATGTTTCACCAAGACTGTTGTGTTAAGTATCTCTACTGTGGGTCAGGAAAGGACAGCCAAGTACGGTGCTTGAGTTGTGTATGGCTTGAAATGCTTCTAATCAGTGGGGATCTACAGGGATGGACATAGCCACTTAAAGAACATTACAAGTCAGGATACTATTTTTTAGAGACTGTAGATTGTTAATTGTGATATACATTGTGAGATAGCAATCTACAACCAGAGAGGTTCAAATGGAACGGTGTTGACTTCAAATGAATAGACGGGTATAGATTTGGGAGCAAGAGGTGGGAGATCCCCCATCTGGAGTAACCAGATTTACCTCTACGGGTTCAGTTTGGGCACCTATAGCTTTCTCCCGGGCACTTGGCCAGTGTTCGCAGAAAGTACCCAGAATTGGGATTAGATGGAAAATTTTCCCTTTATGGGGACAGTATGTGCTCATGAGTGGTAGAAGGACCCACCAATAAATGTCCATGCCTTATGGAAAATAGTCCAAGTGCTGGCCGGATGTGCCACACCAGGGAAATCCAGAGAAGAATACAAGTTTCAGAACCTGAGGGTTACAATGTGTAAGAAGATTTGTTCTGGTCTCCATTTGTCTGCATTACCAGAGAGTGTAACCCCGTGGGGGTCCATCTATGCTTTATTATTCTGCTGTTGTTGTGAATAAAAGCCACACTTTAGAATTCCACTCCTGGTTTGGACATTTTAGTTATTGCTTCCTGTGTCCGGAGTTAGAAGAAGAATCAGCATTTATATAGCACTTTTCATACAAGTGTATCCCAAAGCACTTTACAAGCAATGCTAGACTGGTAGTGAAGTGACTGAATGTGTGGTGGCAGCCATATTGCACATCATCACCCACACACAGCCTGGATAATTGCATGAACCAGTTTGTGGGATGGGGGATGTTGGCCAGGACACTGGGAATGTCCCCTACTCTTTGCGAAGAATGCCCTGGGTTCTTTTGCTTTCACCTGGACAACAACAGGATGGGCAGAAGGGACCTCGGTTTAACATCTCATCCAAAGGACAGCACACCCCAGCAGCACAGCACCCCCCAATACTGCACTTGGATGCCAGCGATTTTAGGTGCAAGTACAATCCCAGTGTGGGACGAGAACCCATGACTTTCTGGTCCAGAGGTGGATGTGCTACCAACTGAGCCACGCTGACACCGCTACTTGGGTGCCCCTGTGCAGAGGTTTCAAACCTAGCCAAAATGCTGAGCAACAGTTTTCTCCCCGAACCCAGGCAGCCAGGTAGTGGGTTACATAATGGAGGCACCGCACAGTGCTAAACAAAAAAAAAATAACATCAACCTGAGCCCTGGCTGGTTATACAGGCCTTGTTACACTGGTTTGATTGGTTGAGGCAGTCACTAATGATGACTTTCAGGTCTCTTTCCTCTGCTGTAGTGCTCAGTTTAACCCCTCACATCCAGTACTTTGTCCTGTTTTTCCCCAGGTGCATAACCTTGCATTTTCTGGCACTGAATTGCAACTGACAAACCACAGAATACCACTGTAGCCTTTGCAAATCCCTCTACATCTCCTTGATCCCTTCATGACTATGTACCCTACCACAGAGCTTTGTGTCATCTGTGAAGAGACACAGCTTTTTAAAAAATTGCTTCTGCAACCGGGTAAGGTCCACTAGGTAAAAGTGCCTGTTTTCAGGTGCAACCAATGAGCACTGAAGAGGCTACGTGACCTGATTAAAGTCACTCAGTATGTAAGTGGAGGTTGTGGGAATCAAACCTTGGTCTGCTGGATGTACCAAGCTCATTCACAGCTTATTACTCTAACCTCTAAGCTATGCTGCCAGACCACTACTTGCCTTGGATGCCCTCTCCAATGTCACTGATGAACTTGCTGAAGAGGACAGGACACAGGACAGATCCCTGTGGCACCCCACTCATGACTGTCCTGGGCCTCCCTGGAAGGGCGCCACGAAGAAATAAAATCTACTGCTACTACCTTCCACTATACTGATTTGACCCCATTTACCACCACTCTCTGCTGTCTCTCCTTCAACCCAGTTTCCTGTTCAACTAACTATACTGTTAGCCACACCGAGTCCTCCAGTTTCTTCAGCAATCTTCTGTATGGCATCTAGTCAAAAGCCTTGGTGAAATCAAAATAAAGTACATCTACAGCACAGCTCTGATCTACTACTTCTGTTACCTAGTCAAAGAAAACTATCAGACTGGTCTGGCGAGACCTTCCTGCCACAAGCATATGCTGCTTACTCTCCTATAAACTGCTGCTCTCCAGATGGTTCACAAGATCCTCCTTCATCAGTGACTCCATCAGTTTACTCACTACAGAGGTAAGGTTGACAGGTCTGTAATTCTCTGGTCCCTCCTTGCCCCCCTCCCCCAAATAGCAGGACTATGTCCACTACCCTCCAGTCTTTTGGAACTGCCCCTGTCTGAATTGAGCTACTAAGTAGCCCTACTAGGGTTTCAGCTAGTTCTGCAACCAATACCTTAAGCACCCTTGGGCTCATCCCACCGAGCCCCATGGCTTTATCTACCTTTAGGGCTTCAAGACCCTTCTGGTCCCTTTTGCAGGTAAATACTGGCTGTCTCTTTTCATGAATGCCCCTGATAGCTGCCTTGACACTAGTTTCAGGCAGGGCCCACTGTCTTCTCTTCGGTAGATCGAGCAAATGCACTGGTTAAGTAGTTCAAAAACTCTGCATGTGCCCCTTCCAAAGCACCTGGGTGAGGGGGGTACTTCGATGGGCCAAGAACTGCTTGAAGTTGCACTTCACACTGCGCAAAGTTGGGAAACTTTACAGAGAATTTCGCAAAGCAAAGTTTCCCAATTTTGCACACCTCTGCCTGTCAGAATGTTTTTAGGTTTCATCATGGGTACGAGGCTGTCTCACCCAATCAAGTTGCTGGATTCTTTCTATCCATTGCATAATACAGTATGTTTTAACTCACTAGTAAAGCTATAAGGTTCAGAAAGTATTGATAAGACTTGGATATGTACTGAACTGGAGGCAGCTGTCAGTGTAACACAGGGGTTAGAGCACAGCAAGACCCAGATAACTATTATGTATGTATGTATGTATTGACTGATTGATTGAATGGCTGACTGATTGATTGATTGATTGATTGATTGATTGATTGATTGATTTGGTAACCAGGTAGGTACACTGGTCCCAGGGACTGTTTTCAGGTATGATTTACTTATTGTGTGACCTTGAACAAGTCACTGAATGCCCCCCCACCCCCATCGTGTTTCATTCCACCCAAATGCAAACTAGGGCTATAGCAAAACCCCACTGATACTGAGATGTTTGTATCCCAGCAGGGCTAGTCATGACAAATAAAGTGTTACACTTTCAGAACTTCTCCTAGATTGTCAGTACCTTTCAGAACCTCGGAGTAGTTTCCTGTTCTCTCATCATGGCCCATGATAGAAGGCAGTCATTTACAAGAAATGCAGTACCTTGACAGACCCCTCTGCTTTTCTGTAAATTGAGAATTTACGAGAATTATATTAGTGCTGCCAGGGAGGGCAGGTGGAGGAACATCTGGTCTATAAGGAAAGAAAAATACTTCCACACAGCTCTTGTCAAGCATAAATAATTGTGGAAGCAAAAATACAGGAGATGATGACAGCCAATGGAATTAATTTTAAAGGACATATTCTTTTAATTATACATACATGTGTGCAATAGGTATGGTCACAACAAGCTGCTGATAAATTCATCTATCATAAAAACTATATGAATAAATCTAAAATCTTACATGTATTCTTATATGGGCCTATACAGTAATGTGCAGCCAATCGCACGTACCTGGGCCACGTAACTGT
Organism: Neoceratodus forsteri; assembly: GCA_016271365.2. Classification (NCBI taxonomy): domain Eukaryota; kingdom Metazoa; phylum Chordata; order Ceratodontiformes; family Ceratodontidae; genus Neoceratodus; species Neoceratodus forsteri. The sequence goes on along the minus strand of CM028134.1, from coordinate 1,100,644,764 downwards.
GCACCCAGGGACAGGTGCAGAGTGTGCGGTATGCACAACCGTGCACACTCAAAGGGCACCTCTCCGAAGTCCTGACCCCTGGTGTTGGAACGACACTGGCAGGCATCCAATTAGATGCTCATCCTGGTTGCCAAAGTGGATCTCCTGCTGCATTTCAGCAGGGAATTCTGGGCTGGCATGGGAACAGAATTGTTGCAAGGCATGGGCTTCTGCCAGAATGCCTGCCTCTAGTTCTCCCTGTCAGCCAATGGGGCTGGGGCAGCGGGGTGGAGGGAATTTCCATTCCACCACAGATGGGCGGGTGTCCTTTGGGGGGACACACAAAAGACATAGCAGAGTCCCTGCTCTCATATCCTGTGTTCCCTTGCCCAGCACTCCACACCTTAGTGAATGGCTCGGAGTGTGGACACAGCCCCTGACATGCCCCCAGACCACCCGCAGCTGCTGTATTGTTTGAGGAGAGATTAAGGTAACGTGAAGGTATGTAAAGCCCTGCAGAATGTGGTTACATGACTGTGTAAGTAGTGTTGGTAAGCAGGTTGGTGGGTTGGGACTGCGTATGACGCACTAACTATGTGAATAAATTGGGTCTGACATATAGTAGACCCTAACTATAACGAATATCTTGGGAGTCATAATGACTGTTTGTTATAGTAACTCATTCATTAAAGCGAGGGATGCTGTTTTATGCACAGTAGTACAGCTGAAGACTGGGAGGCTTACTACTTTCCAAGACATCTCCCCCCCCCCCACACCCCACACACATACACACATTTTGTCACTTCTCTAGTATTGTGAGAAAGCTACCCCTTTTTAAACAGTTTCTAAACTGACACCATTCACTGGTCTGCACCGCTGCCTGCTGTGATAACTATATGAATACATGTAAGATTTTACATTTATTCACAGAGTTGCTCTGATAAAGTTATCAGTAGCTTGTTGTGTCTACACCTATTGGCGAATAATATCTGACCTCGTTTGCTTAGGAGAGGGGTTGGACATTAGGGTGACAACCCCAAGAAAGACCCCACCATTCATTTGACAATACCCTGGAGAGCCAAAATCTCCAATGTTTTTCATTTCCTTACTTTGTGCGTTTTGTATTCTTTAACCCTAATATCTGCAATAACGTTGTTTTTTGCAATTAGTTTTCCTTCTTTTTCTGATAGTGGAATTGTATCCTTTGGAACTGGTGCCAAAAAATAAAATAACTGTAAAACTGGAGACAATCCTGAGCAGTGAATGGGCACATCAGGCCTGAACACATGTCAGTACCTAGTAAGGGAAGGCTCCCCGGCCCACCACAAGATGGTGTATGTCTGCCAAAACATTACCTCGTTCCTACCCCATTTGGGGCCGGTGCTTCCTGCTGCAGCACCTTCCCCACCAGCCTTGGCTAATTAAAGCAGCTCACTGAACTCACACCAGAACTCCAGTCACTGGCATGGGAAGGCAGTGTGGTCCCTACTGGGCCAGTGGATGTCCCTGTAAATAATGTTACTTCATAATGGTTTTTTTTTGTTGTTGTTGTGACATTCTGAACCCCAAATTTCAACAGAGTGTTTTTATGAACCCTCCTTCTGAACATGACAGGAGTCATTTAATACTATACTGGATAAAATGTAATTTCACGCCAGCAGTGTGAAATCACATGTTGGCTGGGATTGGGAAAACAACAGTTGTCACATTTACGAGGCGGTGTAACAAAATGGCTATGCTGAACATCTGGGGTTTAAATATTTAACATTACCAAAGTTATGAGTGTGCATACAAAACTTACAACATGCCTCAATAACTATGTTGTTTTTCAATATTTTGACCGCAAATGTTTCACATATTTATTTATTTTATTTATTACAATCTTGGATTAAAGTCATTGAGTCACAAACTCATTTACAGAGGCTCCACATCATGACAAGTAAGAGAACAGTAAGGCAATTATACAAACAGTAAAAAATATCAGGAAAGGATTAGACTTAGACAATCAGATAAGCTAGTAAGATAATCAAGCAGGCTTGTACGACTTGTAGCAGAGAGCAATTTAAGTAGCCAGACCTTGAAATGAGAGCAGGTCTAATGTCAAATTGCAAACCCAAATTAGGCCACATTGAGTGAAATGAGGAATATATGAAGTGTTATTATTGGTAAAACTTGTTGCAGGGTGCAGATTGTAGGAGGGAGATGGGGTTTAACAGGTTGAGGATGAAGGGAGGTAAGGCAGTGGGGTGGTTAGGGAGAGGGGAAAGGAATAGGGAGATGGGAAGATAATAGGGAAAGAGGTGAAGGGAGAAGTGAGAAGAGAGGGGGGTGGAAAACCGTAATTGGAGGGTGGAGAGTATGGGAGTGAAAGGAGGAAGTAATGAGACTTAGAGCAGCAAAGCTAATTTACTCACAAGTTTAAAGGGGGCCAGAGGGGAAGGCACAGGGGAGTGTCGTGACAGAGGGAGAGAGGAGATTAAATTAAACGAAGACTGAGGAGAGGAAGGAGGGGGGGGGATAAGGAGAGAAAGGAGAGTCAGGCAGCACAAAGTGGATGGGGGTTAAGAATCACAGTCACAGGCACTGGCTAAAGTTAGTGCAGCTCGGAACTTTAAAATGAATAGACCAAGTCTGGATTCAGCAAGTATTTCTTTGCTGAGACAGTTGAGCCAGGTTGGAGCACGGTATTTAAAAGACCTTTGTTCTTGAGAGGTTCGTCTGAAGGGAACGTTCAGGCTTTGTCCTTTATTGTCCCTAGTGCACCTAACTGTATTACATTGTTTAAGGAGGTTCCTTACACCAAGTAGGGTGAGGCCAAGTACTAAGCGTGTAGATATGTCTGATACCGAATGCGACTATCTAGGTTCAGCCAGGTACTTTGGGTGTCGAGCTCGCAGGTGTGGGTTTGGTGGTGCACATCCAGCACTAGCCTGCAGGCTTTGTTGAGGGTTGAATTAAGTATTTTTAGTGCTGTGGGAGTTGCAGAACCATAAACTACCAGGCCATAGTCAATGGCTGACAACACAGAGCGAGATACAGCTAATTTGAGGGCATCATTCGTAAGGCAGCGATTGTTTCTGTCGATGATACCCAGCTTAGCGTTCGCCATTTTTGCAACTTGGTCAATATGACGGGAGTAGGACAGGGTGCTGTCTAGCATAACACCCAGATACCTAAAGTGGCTTACCATCACTAAGGGAGAATTCTGGTTGTTGACTACTTGTACTTGGTAGTGCCTATGTTTGTTGTGATGGGAGGCAAAAACCATGGTTTTTGTTTTTTTTATAGTTTAGGAGTAGTTTTGAGTCTGACAACCATTTTTCAACCTTGGAGAAGTTAGCTTGCATCTGGTGTTGCAGTTTGGCAGGGTCTGAGTAGCACGAGTAGAGCACAGCATCGTCTGCATAGAGCAGCACTTGGTCACGGACAGCTAAAGGTAACCAGTTTATAAAAAGACTAAAAAGTAAGGGTCCAAGGATGGAACCTTGGGGCACACCCATAGAGACACACTGGTTATCAGAGCAGACATCACCAGTTTTGACTTTCTGTACTCTCTCTTGAAGGTAGATATGGAACCAGGTCACCGAATCTGGGGGGAGACTTGTAGTGAATAGTTGAGATAGGAGCAGCTCATGATTAACAGTGTCAAATGCCTTGGTGAGGTCTATATATGTAACCCCCACCAAGAGGCCTCGATCAAGAGTGCTATGGATGTACCCAGTGAATTCCACGAGTGCAGTAGATGTACTGTGGTGTTTCCAGGAACCACACAGTTGCTCAAATTGCAGCTGGTATTTATCAAGGTATTCGACTAGTTGCTCAGAAACAATGCATTCCAGTGTCTTTGATGGGGGGGGGGGGAGTATAGATATAGGGCGATAGTTTGTGTAATTAGTTCTATCACCAGACTTATGTACAGGTGTGACTACCACTACCTTCCAGATTTGTGGAAACTTCCCAGTTACATGGGATAGATTTAGAATTTTGGTGACAGGAGCTAGACTAACATCAAGTGTAAGTTCTAATAGCTTGACATCAAACCCAGCATTACTAGACCTTGATTTCCGAAAGTCTTTTGAGCTATATTTCTTGGCCACATATGTGGTGACTAGTTTAAGGTAGAAAGGAGGTGGGGAACCTAGCTGGCAGGAGGTGTTTTATATGACTATTATTATTATTTCTCTGTGGAAGGAGGAAATCAGGGGGTAGGATGCCACTCAGGTCAGTGAATGCCTTATTAAAAGTTTGAGCAATAGTCCTTGGGTCCTGGGTAGGAATGCCATTGACATTTATTAAGGAGGGAGGTGCCTTATTAGGTTTTCCAGATAGGGTTTTGATATTTTCCCGGAAACACCGGCTGTCTCCCCACGAGTTTGCCAGCTCACTTTTAAAGTGATGGCTTTTGGCCTTCGGATTGCCCATGTACAGCTATTTCGGGCCTCCTTATTCTTTTGAATGTCTGAAGCTGATCTGGAGTTTCTGGATTGTAACCATAGGTTGTCCTGGTGTTTCATGAGGTCGAGTAGTTGCGAGGTGATCCAAGTGTTTTGAGGGTACCTAATCTTAAGTTTAGTGAGCAGAGCATAAATATCACAGGATTCATTAAATTTGTGAATAAAGTATTCTAGGACTTTATCATTATCAGCCGTTGCATTTAAGAAACTCCAGTCATGGCTGCTTAGGTGCTCTTTCAGTGCATTCAGCTTCCCTTATTTTAGTACTCTCATAATGGTTGTTTTGGCTGGGAACATAAGGTTCTTTTGAGACTATGTAAAGAGGATGGGTGAGTGATCACCAAGTGAATCAGGAAGCACTAATAGGTGACTAAGTTTTTCAGGGTGGTTAGTGATTAGCCAGTCAATGAATGTGCTTGAACCAGTCTGGTAGTTTAATCTAGTAGGGGTACTCACTAATTGGGTGGCATGTATTGAGGCTAACATATCTTTCTAAGGTCCAATTTCATGAGAAATCCAGTAAATGTTAAAATCCCCCAACAACATAAATTCAGTGAGAGAAAGGTACCCAGTAAGGTATTTAGTAACAGCTTTGAAACCAATGACACGTGCCTTAGGTGGGATGTAGGCAGTTATGACGGCGTGTTCCCTTTTAAATGAGTAGTATTTTAACAGGCAACAGTTGGGTGTTGCACTTGGTTGTAATGTGCAGCTGCATTTGACCCAGGAGGTGTTCCTTCAGGTAAATTACACAACCACCACCACATTTACCAATTCTGCCATGTCTGAAAATGTTGTACCCAGGTAGTTGTATGCCAGTGTCAGGGACTTTATGGGTCAGCCAAGTTTCCACTACAGAGAGGATGTCAGGTTGGTGTTGGCTGACCCACACTTGTATTGAGTCGAATTCTGCAAGCAGACTACAAATATTGATAGAGGCTATGACTAACCCAGGGAGGAGTCTTTGATGGCCAAGTGAATATGACATAGGTCTGGGGTTGGGGTGGATATTCCCTAACAGGGGTAGTAGAAGGCAGGCCAGCTTTAATGCCTGCCATTTTAATTGTGTAATAACCTTCCAGTGGTTTCTAGTTGCAGGTATGTGCATTTTTTCTTTAGTGCAAGTAAAGACTAAATTGGTAATTGGTGGAGGGAGGGGGTACCTTCTTTGACCCTTTACAGACTGTGCAACACTAGTTAAGGGTATATCACTAAAATTAGTACTCTTCTGGGAAGCGGTAGATTTTGGGCATGACCAGTAAGACATGGCTTGTGAGGTGTTGCTTACTGGGATGAAAAATAGAACGTAATAAGGGTAAAGAATACGTGGGCACACTGTTAATTTGCCCACATAGGTACATAGTCATAAGAACTAGGGCTGTGTGAATACAGAATAGTATTTTTTGAATACCACAGATAATGGGCTATCCGAATATTCAGAATCGAATACCGAATAGCCCACTATTTGTCTGGTATTCGGTATTCAGCTGTGCGCAAGAACAAAAAAACATTTCCCACCCTTCTGGCCAGCATTAAATTAATATTTCAGCCCTAGGGCCAGATATTTCAAAAGGTTGCCTACGCGCAATAGGGTCAGCCTCTGCCAAGTCCAAACTTGCTCCACTCCTGCAATATTCAGCAGGAGGCAGTTGCGCCACAGAAAACATGCTGAGCAACAGCGCAATGCAAATGAATGCTTGCTGAACTGGAGGGGGAGGAACCATGCATAAACTGCACAGCCCGATATTCAGCCGGGCTGTGCAGAGTTGTGCAGGCACAACCCTCAACCTGCACCTGCACAACTTTGAGCCAAAAAAAAAGGCTCAAGTCGAGGGCCACCCACAGGTGAACTGCTGCATTGCAGGGCGCAACACAGCACCTACCACCTGTGGCTGACCCCCAACCCACTCCCTGTGCCCCCCCCGCAGCCCGATCGCAGGCAAATAGTGAAATCCCCCGCCACCCCACCAGCCCGATTATGGCAGCAATGTATCTCCCCCGAACATAGCCCTGGTGGTCCAGTGGACCGATAATCCTGATCACGGATGTGTTAAGTAAACACCCCCGAACACAGCCCTGGTGCCTATTGTCCCACCCTCCCATGAAGCTCCACCACCCCGCTCCCACCCCGGCAGCCGGCGGGTGGCAGCATCCCACCTGCCTGCTGCCCCGCCACCTGCCAACTGACTGCCCGGTAGGGCTGCATGCCCATTGGTGCAGAGCAAAAGCCAATGGTCATGCAGCCCATACCGTACAGGACAGTCCAGTTTTGTGAATGAATGTGAATGAACCTGGATAAAAAAATTGGCTAGACAACTGGATGCAAAGGGTAGTAGTAAATGGAGTCCACAGTGAAGAAAGGAGGGTTACTAGCGGGGTACCGCAGGGTTCAGTACTGGGACCAGTCCTTTTTAATGTCTTTATAAGTGACATTGCAGAGGAACTGGAAGGAAAAGAATGTCTCTTTACAGATGACACAAAGATCTGCAACAGGATTGATACACCAGATGGAGTGGAAAGGATGAGAAGGGACTTGGCAAGGTTGGAGGAATGGTCAGATGTATGGCAGCTCAGATTCAATGCAAAGAAGTGCAAGGTAATACACCTGGGAAACAAAAAACCCAGGGCAAGAGTACACAATGGGAGGTGAGATACTGACAACAGTAAAAATGGAAAGGGACCTGGGAGTAATTATATCAGATGACCTAAAGGTGGGCAAGCAATGTGAGAAGGCAGTAAGGAAGGCTGTGGGGATGTTGGGATGCATAGGGAGAGGCATCAATAATAGAAAATAGGAAATTGTTATCCCTCTGTACAGATAGTTGGTGAGACCCCATCTGGAGTACTGTGTGCAGTTCTGTAGACCCCATCTCCGCAAAGACATAGACAGAGTGGAGGCTGTCCAGAGGAGGGCAACCAAAATGGTGCTGGGTCTGCACCAGAAGACATACAAAGAAAGACTAAAGGAGCTTAATATGTATACCCTTGGGGAAAGGAGGGAGATAGGAGACATGATAGAAACTTTCAAGTACCTCAAGGGGATCAACAAAGTTCAAAAGGGTGGCATCTTTCAGAAAAAGAGATGTGTAAGAACAAGGGGGCACAATTTTAAGATAGAGGGGGGACGGCTCAGAGGTAATGTGAGGAAGCATTTTTTCACAGAGAGGGTTGTGGATGCATGGAACAGCCTCCCTGAGGAGGTCATGAAGTCAAGAACAGTGGGGGAATTCAAGAATACATTGGACAGACACAAGGCAGTCCTAGTTGGGGGGTAGGAGGAAGTAAGCCATTGGTTAATTAGGATCTTCAGCTTATCTGATAGGTAGGAAAATGGGCAGACAAGGTGGGCCAAGCGGTCCTTATCTGCTGTCAAATTCTATGTTTCTAATTAGGAATATCGAGAACAAATACATTCCTAAGTGAGTAGTGTATAACAGTAGGGGTAATAAGCCACTTTGGTTGAGCAAAACATTTTTACTTTAAGCCATAAGAAATATAAACAGTATAGGAAAATGAAGAAAACAAAGACAAACCATGACAGGGCAAAATAAAACAAAATACTGCATTTGATAAAGGCTGAAGTTAGGAGGGCCAAGAAACAATTTGAATTCTGACTTGCAATGACAAAAAATGATAACAAATGATTATTTGCCCATGTAAACAACAGGAGCGGTAATAATAGATATATGGGTCCACTTAAGATTAATGGTATGATTTATGCTGAACCAGAAGACATGGCCAGAGAACTTAATCAGTTCTTCAGAAATGCTTTCATTAGAGATGATCCTAATTACATATGTAGTATACAGACTGGGGGGACCAGATTATCAGCTGAAGTCATTACAGTTGATAAAGTTCTTGCAAAAATTAGGAATTTAAAACCCAATAAAGCAGTAGGCCCTGATGGCCTTAATCCTAAATTTATTAAAGCACAGAGTATGGAACTATCAGCAGTAATTGTCGATATAGGTTGTAAATCTATGGATGAGGGTTATGTTCCTAAGGTTGGAGGTTAGCCAGGGTGGTTTCAATTTTTAAGAAGGGCAATAGGGCTTTGGTAATAAATTATAGACCAGTGAGCTTGACCTCTGTGTTGGGGAAGCTAGTTGAGGGGATCATCTCTGGTGAAACTACAAAAGTTCTGGTAGACAATGGCCTTCAGAATACGACACAACATGGCTTTACTAAAAAAAGATCATGTGACACTAATCTGATTGATTTTTATGGTAATGTCAGAAAATGGTCTACCAGGGTAGAACAGAGGATGTGATAATGTTGGATTTCATCAAAGCCTTTTGTAGGGTGTTCCACGGAATCCTGTTGTCAAAATTAGTCACACTAGGTACTGACTGTTCAGTTATAAACTGGATAAGACACTGGTTAATGGACATGTCACAATCGGTCAGAATCTTGTGTCTTGATTTAGATGAGGTGGAAGTTGTTAAGTGGTGTGCCACAGGGGTCTGTATTGGGGCCACTGTTGTTCAGTATTTACAAAGGTGGCATATACTGAAAGTGGGAACAAATTAAACAAATCTGCGTATGATGTAACAATTGGGGCAGTCGTTGACACCTTCGATGATAGGCATAAGTTTGGACACGATATATTACAAATATGTAAATGGGAAAAGATGAGTAGAATGGACTTCAGTCTGAACAAATGTGTTATAATGCACATAGGGAAGAACAACATTAAGCAGAACTACTATATACGGGGATTAAAATATGTTGTTCAACATGTGAAAGGGATTTGGGGGTTTATATTAGCAATAACTTAAAAAATGGTTTATGTTGTACTAGGGTTGTGAATAATGCAATCCATCTAAAAAATTGTTTCTGAAGAAGTTTCTACTCATGGAGTGAGGGTGTACTTTTGCCATTATATAAATCATACATATAAAATTCTTAGACAGCAGTTTAATGGAGGACATGAACTCAAGGTGGAGGGAACAAAAGTATAATTTAAGAGAGCAGAACATCAGCTGATTGACCCACAATGTAGAACTGAGTTGTGGCGGAATAGTTTTATACCAAGGGCAGTTATTTCACGGAATAAACTGCCAGCTGAATTTGTAGAAACAATGAGCTCTGATACCTTCAAGGACTGTTTAGATAAGTATATTTTGGTTGGTAATCTCAGTTACCTCCACTGAATAGTGCGGACAACTTAAATGGGCCTAGACCTTTTGTTGTCTTACAACTTCCAGTATGACATCCAATATGACACACCCTGGCGCAAACTCTATCAGACAGATAGATAGATAGATAGATAGACAGGCAGACAGCAGATAGATAAAGAGATAGATAGACAGACAGACAGATAGATATGATAGACAGAAAGACAGAGAGGAGATAGGCAGCAGATAGATAGAAAAAGAGACAGAGAGATAGACAGACAGACAGCTAGATAGATAGATAGATAGATAGATAGATAGATAGATAGATAGATAGATAGATAGATAGACAGACAGATGGACAGGTGAGTGAACAGACAAACAGATCTATCATTACTCACCATCCAGGTAAAACACTGCCACTTTGATGGACCAATATGTTTCATTGCACAAGAAACATGCAACTCTGCAGTAGCGTGCTTAACATTCAGAGCACTGCCGTAGACTCCATCAGTTTGCTCACTACAGAGGTAAGGCCAACAGGCCTGTAATTCCCTGGTCCCTTCTTGTCCCCCCCATATAGCAGGACTATGTCCGCTACCATCCAGTCCTTTGGAACTGCCCCTGTCTGAATTGAGCTACTAAGAAGCCCTACCAGGGTTCAGCTAGTTCTGCAGCCAATTCCTTGAGCACCCTTGGGCTCATCCCACCCAGCCCCATGGCTTTATCTACCTTTATGGCTTCAGGCCCCTTCTGGTCCCTTTTGCAGGTAAATACCTGCTGCCTCATTTCACGAATGCCCCTGATAGCTGCCTTGACACCAGTTTCAGGCAGGGGCCCACTGTCTTCCCTTGGGTAGATCGAGCAAATGCACTGGTTAAATAGTTCAAAAAATCTGCATAGTGCCCCTTCCAAAGAACCTGGATGAGGGGGGCACTTTGACGGGCCAAGAACTACTTGAAGTTGCACTTCACACTGGGCAAAGTTGGGAAACTTTACAAAGAATTTCGCAAAGCGGTTTCCCAGTTTTGCTCACTTCATCCTGTCAGTATGTTCTGGGATTTCATCATGGGTAAGAGGCTGTCTCACCAAATGAAGTTGCTGGATTCTTTCTGTCCATTGCATAATATATTTTAACTCGCTAGTAAAGCTAAAAGGTTAAGACTTGGGTATCTACTGAACTGGAGGCAGCTGTCAGTGTAACACATAGGTTAGAGCATAACAAGACCCAGATAATTATTGTTTATATATGTATGTATTGATTGGTTGATTGATTGATTTGGTAACCAGGTAGGTACACTGGTCACAGGGACTGTTTTCGGGTATGATTTACTCATTGTGTGACCTTGAGCAAGTCACTGAATGCCCCCCCCCCCGTGTTTCATTCCACCCAAATGCAAACTAGGGCTATAGCAAAACCCCACTGATACAGTGCTCCCTTGCTGTAATGAACCTTGCTATAGTGAAATCCTGCTTACTATGAATTAGGGTGATGGCTCCCAATCCAGTTTCTCTAATTGATATGTGCATCAGCAATTAACTTTCAATTATCAATCACACACTTCCTATAAAACAGTGCCGGCATCCTGCAGCTGTATGGCATGGAAAATTAAGCGATCCTGCTACACAGTCGAAACTAAGCTGGCGATTCTAGACCACCTGAAAAGTGGTGAAAGCTTGACTAAGTTGTCTTTTGAGAGTGGTTACTCAAAATCCACCATATGTACTTGGTGGAAGCAGGAGAATCCCCTCTGAGTGTTTGCTGATGAGTGCTCAGAGACCCAGGGGATGGCTCGAAAAAAGTTAAGGTGTCCTGACGAGGGTGAAATTGATCAAGCAACCCAGCGTTGGTTTGAGCAGCAGCGTGCTCATGGGGTACCACTGTCCAGCTCTATTGTGAAGAGCAAGGCAGAGCAGTTCACCAAAGATATTCACGGTGAGGAGTACTATTTCAAATCATCATCAGGCTGGCTTTGGTGATTCCAGCGGAGGCATGGAATTTGCCATGTGTGCATTACAGGGGAGGCAAGAACTTGTGATGCTGCAGCAGTCCAGGCATTTCTACCAAAGTTGCAAGACATTTTGGTCAAGGGTGGGTACACTCCAGAACAAGTGTACAACTGCGACAAGACTGGGCTATTCTGGAGCTGTCTCCCTGACGTGACACTGGCTAGTAAGAATGAAGTGAACGCATCCAAGGGGTTCAAGGTTGCAAAGGACATGGTAACCTACATGTTCTGTACGAACGCAACAGAAACCCACAAACTGCTGCCCTTGTGTATAGGAAAGTATGCCAGCCCAAGATGTTTCCATCATGTCTCGATGGCATCCCTGCCTGTGACCTATGCACATAGTAGAAATGCTTGGATGACTTCAGACATCTTCCGCAAGTGGTTTGCGGAGACATTTGTACCATCGGTCCAAAGTCATTTAAGACAACAAAATCTCCCTGGCAAAGCACTCCTGTTGCTGGATCAGTGCCAAGCTCATCCCCCAGAATCAGAAATGAAGTCAAGAGATGGGAAAATAAAAGCGCTTTTTCTCCCAAAGAATACAACCTCCAAAATTCAGCCACTAGATTGTGGCATTATCGCAACCTTTAAAAAAACATTATCATAATTGATTGCTTACTGATTTGGTTGCTGAGGGTACTGAAGTGTGTTCATTCTTAAAAAACCTGGACCTAAGAGACGTGGTAACAACTGTGGGAGAAGCGTGGGAAAAAGTTACACACTCTACCATTACCCACTGCTGGCAAGCCACACTGGGGAGGGCATTCGGAGAACAGCTTTGTGACCCTGAAAACATCCAAGAAGATGCTGAAGATGACACACCTGAGATAGCTGCTCTTGCAACTGAGTTGAGTTTGCTGGACACACCTGATCCCTTGGCCATTGATGACTGGCTGTCTGTCGATGATGAAGTGCAGACGTCAGACTCCATTGCAGACTCTGAGATCGTCAGTGCGGTGAAGCATGTTGAGCAGGGCAATGATCGCTCTGAGGATGAAGACACAGAAGAAGTCACAGTACCTAGTTATGCAGTGGCGATACAGGGGATGGAAGCTGGGCTCCACTATTTCCAGTCACAGGACAGTGATCTGATTAAGGTATTGCAGCTGAGAAACATAATCGCACATATGAGACATTGCGGCCAAAAGATGTAAACAGTCTAAGATTACCGGTTTTATGAAACCATCTGCTAACAGTTGTGAATGAACCTGCATTTAATTATTGTTTACTTTTAATTAAAGTAAATTTACGAAATCAAACTGGTGTTTTACTGAATGGTAATTTATTTATTTATTGTTTGCCTCCTCGATGTAACGAACATGCCGCTATAACGAATGAAGGTCTTGGCTCCTGACTCATTCGTTATAGCGAGGGTGCACTGTATTGGGATGTTTGCATCCCAGCAGGGCTATTATTCAAGACAAATAAAGTGTTAAACTTTCAGAACTTCTCCTAGATTTTCAGTACCTTTCAGAACCTCGGAGTAGTTTCCTGTTCTCTCATCAAGGCCCATGATAGAAGGTAGTCATTTATGAGAAATGCAGTACCCCTGACAGACCCCTCAGCTTTTCCATAAACTGTGAATTTTCTAGAATTGTATTAATGCAGCCAGGGAGGGCAGGTGGAGAAACATCTGGTCTATAAGGAAGGAAAAATACTTCAACACAGCTCTTGTCAAACATAAATAATTGTGGAAGCAAAAATACAGGAGATGATGACAGCCAATGGAATTATTTTTAAAGGACATATTCTTTTAATTATACATACATGTGTGCAATAGGTATGGTCACAACAAGCTACTGATAAATTCATTTATCACAGAAACTATATGAATAAATCCAAAATCTTACATGTATTCATATAAGGGCCTATGCAGTAAGGTGCAGCCAATCACGCGTACCTGGGCCACGTAGCTGTGCAGCCGGGGACAGGTGCAGAGTGTGTGGTATACAGAACCATGCACACTCAAAGGGCACCTCTCTGCAGTCCTGCCCCCTCGGAGTTGGAGGGACACTGGCAGGCATCCAATTGGATGCTCATCCTGGTGGCCAAAGTGGATCCCCTGCTGCACTTGAGCAGGGAATTCTGGGCTGGCATGGAAACAGAATCGTTGCAAGGCATGGGCTTCTTCCTGAATGGCTGCCTCTTGCTCTCCCTGTCAGCCAATGGAGCTGGGGCAGGGGGGTGGAGGGAGTTTCCATTCCACCACAGATCGGCGGGTGTCCTTTGGGGGGCACATAAAAGATACAGCAGAATCCCTGCTCTCATAACCTGTGTTCCCTTGCCCAGCACTCCACACCTTAGTGAATGGCTCGGAGTGTGGACACAGCCCCTGACATGCCCCCAGACCACCCGCAGCTGCTGTATTGTTTGAGGGGAGATTAAGGTAATGTGAAGATATGTAAAGCCCTGCAGAATGTGGTTACATGACTGTGTAAGAAGTGTTGGTAGGCAAGTTGGTGGGTTGGGACTGCCTATGATGCACTATGTGAATAAATTGGGTCTGACATATAATAGCCCCAAGCTATAACGAATATCTTGGGAGTCATAATGACTGTTTGTTATAGTAACTCATTCATTGAAGCGAGGGGAGCTGTTTTATGCACAGTAGTACAGCTGAAGACAGGGAGGCTTACTACTTTGTAAGACATCTCCCCAACCCCACCCCACCCCCCACACACATACACATTTTGTCACTTCTAGTATTGTGAGAAAGCTTCCCTTTTATACAGTTTCTAAACTGACACCATTCACTGGTCTGCACCGCTGCCTGTTGTAATAACTATATGAATACATGAAGGATTTTACATTTATTCATAGAGTTGCTCTGATGAAGTTATCAATAGTTTGTTGTGTCTACACCTATTGGCAAATAATATCTGACCTTGTTTGCTTAGGAGAGGGGGTGGACATTAGGGTGACAACCCCAAGAAAGACCCCACTATTCATTTGACAATACTCTAGAGAGCCGAAACCTCTAATGTTTTTCATTTCCTTACTTTGTGCGTTTTGTATTCTTTAACCCTAATATCTGCAATAACGTTGTTTTTTGCAATTAGCTTTCCTTCTTTTTCTGATAGTGGAATTGTATCCTTTGGGACTGGTGCCAAAAAATAAAATAACTGTAAAACTGGAGACAATCCTGAGCAGTGAATGGGCACATCAGGCCTGAACACACATCACTACCTAGTAAGGGAAGCTCCCCGGCCCACCACAAGATGGTGTATGTCTGCCAAAACATTACCTCGTTCCTACCCCATTTGGGGCTGGTGCTTCCTGCTGCAGCACCTTCCCCACCAGCCTTGGCTAATTAAAGCAGCTCACTGAACTCACACCAGAACTCCAGTCACTGGCATGGGAAGGCAGTGTGGTCCCTACTGGGCCAGTGGATGTCCCTGTAAATAATGTTACTTCATAATTTTTTTTGTTTGTTGTTGTTGTGACATTCCGAACCCCAAATTTCAACAGAGTGTTTTTATGAACCCTCCTTCTGAACATGACAGGAGTCATTTAATATTATACTGGATAAAATGTAATTCCATGCCAGCAGTGTGAAATCACATGTTGGCTGGGATTTGAAAACAACAGTTGTCACATTTACAAGGCAGTGTAACAAAATGGCTATGCTGAACATCTGGGGTTTAAATATTTAACATTACCAAAGTTATGAGTGTGCATACAAAACTTACAACATACCTCAATAACTTTGTTATTTTTCAATATTTTGACCGCAAACGTTTCACATATTTATTTATTTTATCTATTACAATCTTGGATTAAAGTCATTGAGTCACAAACTCATTTACAGAGGCTCCACATCATGACAAGTAAGAGAACAGTAAGGCAATTATACAAACAGTAAAAAATATCAGGAAAGGATTAGACTTAGACAATCAGATAAGCTAGTAAGATAATCAAGCAGGCTTGTACGATTTGTAGCAGAGAGCAATTTAAGTAGCCAGACCTTGAAATGAGAGCAGGTCTAATGTCAAATTGCAAACCCAAATTAGGCCACATTGAGTGAAATAAGGAATATATGAAGTGCAATTATTGGTAAAACATGTTACAGGGTGCAGATTGTAGGAGGGAGATGGGGTTCAACAGGTTGAGGATGAAGGGAAGTAAGGCAGTGGGGTGGTTAGGGAGAGGGGAAAGGAATAGGGAGATGGGAAGATAATAGGGAAAAGAGGTGAAGGGAGAAGTGAGAAGAGAGAGGGGGGTGGAAAACCGTAATTGGAGGGTGGAGAGTATGGGAGAGAAAGGAGGAAGTAATGAGACTTAGAGCAGCAGAGCTAATTTACTCACCAGTTTAAAGGGGGCCAGAGGGGAAGGCACAGGGGAGTGTCATGACAGAGGGAGAGAGGAGATTAAATTAAACGAAGACTGAGGAGAGGAAGGAGGGGGGGGGATAAGGAGAGAAAGGAGAGTCAGGCAGCACAAAGTGGATGGGGGTTAAGAATCACAATCACAGGCACTGGCTAAAGTTAGTGCAGCTCGGAACTTTAAAATGAATAGACCAAGTCTGGATTCAGCAAGTATTTCTTTGCTGAGACAGTTGAGCCAGGTTGGAGCACGGTATTTAAAAGACCTTTGTCCTTGAGAGGTTCGTCTAAAGGGAACGTTCAGGCTTTGTCCTTTATTGCCCCTAGTGCACCTGACTGTATTACATTGCTTAAGGAGGTTCCTTACACCAAGTGGGGTGAGGCCAAGTACTGATTTTTTGGCGAGTAGACATGTCTGATACTGAATGCGACTATCTAGGTTCAGCCAGGTACTTTGGGTGTAGAGCTCACAGGTGTGGGTTTGGTGGTGCACATCCAACACTAGCCTGCAGGCTTTGTTGAGGGTTTTTATTTATTTATTTGTGAAATCAGTTTACAACCTTTGAGCCAGAGGCTCATTTCCAAAGGTACTTCAAAGGTTGTATTAAGTCTCTTTAGTGCTGTGGGAGTTGCAGCACCATATAGTACCAGGCCGTAGTCAATGACTGACAACACAGAGCTAGATACAGCTAATCTGAGGGCATCACTCGTAAGGCAGAGATTGTTTCTGTAGAGTAGACCTAGCTTAGTGTTTGCCATTTTTGCAACTTGGTCAATATGGCTGGAGTAGGACAGGGTGCTATCTAGCATAACACCCAGATATCTAGAGTGGCTTACCATCTCTAAGGGGGAATTTTGGTTGTTGACTACCTGTACTTGGTAGTGCCTATGTTTGTTGTGGTGGGAGGCAAAAACCATGGTTTTTGTTTTTTTTATAGTTTAGGAGTAGTTTTGAGTCTGACAACCATTTTTCAACCTTGGAGAAGTTAGCTTGCATCTGGTGTTGCAGTTTGGCAGGGTCTGAGTAGCACGAGTAGAGCACAGCATCGTCTGCATAGAGCAGCACTTGGTCACGGACAGCTAAAGGTAACCAGTCTATAAAAGGACTAAAAAGTAAGGGTCCAAGAATGGAACCTTGGGGCACACCCATAGAGACACACTGGTTATCAGAGCAGACGTCACCAGTTTTGACTTTTTGTGCTCTCTCTTGAAGGTAGATATGGAACCAGGTCACCAAATCCGGGGGGAGACTTGTAGTGGATAGTTGAGATAGGAGCAGCTCATGATTAACAGTGTCAAATGCCTTGGTGAGGTCTATATATGTAACCCCCACCAAGAGACCCCAATCAAGAGTGCTATGGATGTACCCAGTGAATTCCACGAGTGCAGCAGACGTGCTGTGCTGTTTCCAGAAACCACACAGTTGCTGACATTGCAGCTGGTATTTATCAAGGTATTCGACTAGTTGCTCAGAAACAATGCATTCCAGTGCCTTTGATGGGGGGGGGGAGTATAGATATAGGGCGATAGTTTGTGTAATTAGTTCTATCACTAGACTTATGTACAGGTGTGACTACCGCTGCCTTCCAGATTCATGAGAACTTCCCAGTTACATGGGATAATTTAGAATGTTGGTGACAGGAGCTAGACTAACATCACGTGTAAGTTCTAGTAGCTTGAGAGCAAACCCATCATTACTAGACCTTGATTTCCGAAGCACTTTTGAGATATATTTCTTGGCTACAGGTGGGGTGACTCGTTTAAGGTAGAAAGGAGGTGGGGAACCTACCTCGTAGCAGATGTTTTATATGATTATTATTATTATTTCTCTGTGGAAGGAGGAAATCAAGGGGTAGGATGCCACTCAGGTTGGTGAATGCCTTATTAAAAGTTTGGGCGATAGTCCTTGGGTCCCGGGTAGGAATACCATTGACATTTATTAAGGAAGGAGGTGCCTTATTAGGTTTGCCAGATAGGGTTTTGATATCATCCGTGAAATGCCGGCTGCCCCTTCCCCCCATGAGTTTGCCAGCTCACTTTTAAAGTGATGGCTTTTGGCCTTCCAGATTGCCCATGTACAGCTATTTGGGGCCTCCTTGTACTGTTGAATGTCTGAAGTTGATCTGGAGTTTCTGGATTGGAACCATAAGTTGTCTCGGTGTTTCATGAGGTTGAGTAGTTGCAAGGTGATCTAAGTGTTTTGAGGGCACCTAATCTTATGTTTAGTGAGCAGAGCGTAAATATCACAGGATTCTTTAAATTTGTGAATGAAGTGTTCTAGAACTTTATCAACATCAGCCGTTGTGTTTAAGAAACTCCAGTCATGGCTGCTTGGGTGCTCTTTCAGCGCATCCAGCTTCCCTTATTTTAGTACACTCATGATAGTTGTTTTGGTTGGGAAATTATGGGTCTTATTAGACTATGTGAAGAGGATGGGGAGTGATTGCCGCGTGAATCAGGTAGCACTAAAAGGTGACTAATTTTTTCAGGGTGATTAGTGATTAGCCAGTCAATGAATGTGCTTGAACCAGTCTGGTAGTTTATTCTAGTAGGGGTACTCACTAATTAGGTGGCATGTATTGAGGCTAACGCATCTTTCTATGGTCCAATTTCATGAGAAATCCAGTTTATGTTAAAATCCCCCAACAAAATAAATTCAGTGAGAGAGATGTACCCAGTAAGGTATTCAGTAACAGCTTTGAAACCAATGACACGTGCCTTAGGTGGGATGTAGGCAGTTATGACGGTGTGTCCCCTTTTAAATGAATAGTATTTTAACAGGCAACAGTTAGGTGTTGCACTTGGTTGTAATGTGCGGCTGCATTTGACCCAGGAGGTGTTCCTTCAGGTAATTTACAAAACCACCACCACATTTACCAATTCTGCCATGTCTGAAAATGTTGTACCCATGTAGTTGTTTGGCAGTGTCAGGGACTCTATAGGTCTGCCAATTCTTCACTACAGAGAGGATGTCAGGTTGGTGTTGGGTGACCCACACTTGTATTGAGTTGAATTCTGCCTGCTGACTACAGATATTGATAGAGGCTATGACTAACCCAGGGAGGAGTCTTTGATGGCCCAGCGAGTATGACATAGGTCAGGGGTTGGAGTGGACCTTCCCTAACGGGGTAGTAGAAGGCAGGCCAGCTTTAATGCCTGACATTTCAATTGTGCGATTACCTTCCCGTGGTTTTGAGTTGTGGGTATGTGCATTTTTCTTTAGCACAAGTAAAGACCAAATTGGTAATCAGTGAAGGAAGGGGGTCCTTCTTTGACCCTTTACAGACCGTGCAACACTAGTTAAGGGTTTATCACTAAAATTAGTACTCTTCCAGGAAGAGGTAGATTTTGGGCATGACCAGTAAGACATGGTTTGTGAGATGTTGTTTACTGGGATGAAAAATAGAATGTAATAAGGGTAAAGAATACGTGTGCACACTTTTAATTTGTCTACATAGGTATATAGTCATAAGAACTAGGGCTGTGTGAATACAGAATAGCATTTTTTGAATACCACAAATAATGGGCTATCCGAATAGTCGGAATCCAATACCAAATAGCCCACTATTTGTCTGGTATTCGGTATTTGGCTATGCGCAAGAACAAAAAAACATTTCCCACCCTCCTGGCCAGCATTAAATTAATAGTTTAGCCCTAGTGTCAAGTGGTCCTCCCCGGCTGATCTGAGGTCCAAAATGAAGAATTTCCCACCCCACCAGACCCTCACCAATATCCCCGTTCTCCCATTCCAAAATGTATAAAATAAAAATCCATAATTTCCCTGGTGTCTAGTGGATCCCTCACCCCCCACCCTGTCAGGTAGTACCACCACCCTGATCCTCCTACCCACGACCCGAGCAGGCCACCTGCACAGCCCTCCACTCACCTCAATGGCCAGCAGCCCGACTGAGTTTTCGATGAATAAGCGCATCCTTGTACAAGCACGCACTCGTTTTTTTTATATTTTCTTTATTGTGCATATCAAATTATTGCAAGGTATACAATGTCATTGTAAAATATCAGATAAATCATGCACTGTCATTTTCCATTTCCAAAATAGATCTTGTTTCCACACATCCTAATATCTTTGTATGTTAATAATAAAGTCTTATTTTCAAAAACAGAATCAAAACAGAGCCATGCATCCTTATTTATTTTGTTTATTATTTTGTTCCCCCTTCCAATCGTAGGATCTCCAGGGACATATATATTCTAGCATTTCTCTACCATTCTTATTATTTGAACTTTCACTTTACTACCTTTCTATCTATGGTACTGTTTCTCCTTCCAGTGTGTGAAGGATAAATTTAATTCTCCTAAATAGATTTGTCATTCATTTTCCTCTCTAAACACCTTTTACTTATAGTAAGTGTTTTCCCCCTGTTACCTCAGCCATAGCATTTTATATCTGAAGTGTCCATGCAGTCCATCTCTCTACAAACTTTTCCAGCCTATATCCTATCAAGTACATTATTTCTTCTATCCTCTCTATTTCCTCCACTATCTTTTTCTATTCCCTTGTGTCTGGTTGGGTTGGGTTTAGCCATCTAAGCACATGCTCATTGATTGACACTCAGATTCAGCCATCAGCAGTGACTAGCACTACCAGGGCTAGAGAGGAGTGGGAACTGCTCCAGTCACTAGAGAGGGGGGCGTGATGGGGGAAACAGCGTTATGGACTCAATGCCATTTCCCCATCCTGCCCCCCCACTGGTGACAGGAGCAGCTCTCCCTTCCCCTCTAGTCCCTGGTAGTGCTAGTTACTGGTGGCTGAATCTGTCAATGAATGAGAGCGTGTTTGTAAAAGCATGCGCTTAGTCATTGAAAACTCAGTTGGGCTGCTGGCCATGGAGGTGAGTGAAGGGCTGAGCTGGTGGCCTGCTCAGGATTGTGGGGGAAGTGGGGGCAAAACCTGACAGGGTGGACGGGTGGGGGGTCCACTAGACACCAGGAAAATTAGTGGTTTTATTTTTAATTTTTATACATTTTTGGTCAGGGGACCAGTGGCATTGCTGAGAGTCTGGGCCAGGGGAAGGATTCTTTATTTTGTACTGGTGATCAGCCTGGGAGGTGGGACCACTGGACACCAGGGATAAAATATTTATTTAATGCTGGCCAGGAGGGGCGTGTTCTTTTATTATTAAATAGCCCCTTCACAGCCACCTGAATACTGAATAACAAGTATTTTGACACTGAATGATGAATATTCATCTGAATATTCAAAAAAATTTATTCACACAGCCTTAATAGAAATATAGTCTTCTTATGACTCCACCTCATGAACCTGGTAGGTGAAAATTTTCAATTCCTCACTGAAACATCACTTCATGCTATAGGTTCAAAAGCACATTTTGGCCAGGATGTGAAAAATGACAGCTGTAATGTTTATGAAGTGGTGTGAAAAAATGGTTATGTTGAAAATTTGGGGTCAAAATGCAGAAAATTACCAAAGTTATGAGTGTGCTAAGAAAAATTTAAATGTAAGGTCATAACATGGTCATTTTTACATATTTTTTGCTCAAATTTTCAACATGGCCTTTCTAGGACCCTTCCTCATGAACAAGGCTGGTGAAATTATGAAAATCCTGTCCAAAAGGTGATTTTGTGCAGCATCTGTGACATCACCTTCCAAGCCAGATTAATGTAATTTCACCGCCAGTGTCCATGAGGTGAGGTCATGAAAAGCCCATGTTGAAAGTTTGTTGAAAAAATACATAAAAATGACCAGATTTTGTATAAAAGTTAAACACAATTGAAATACATTGTACAACACTTACCTGTTTTCTTCAATTCCCAGTTCATCACTGAACAGTGAAGATGATTATCCAGTCCAGAGAAGATTATGGCACTGGACCTTGGCTGGGTAAGTATAAGGTAAGGGGGATGTGATGCAAAGGGTGCTGAGTGGGAAGGGTGGGAAGGAGGGATAGCAGCAGCAATGAGAGACTGTTTTCTCTATTTCAGCATTAAAAAATAAGACATTGTAAAGCAGTTTTCTTTGTTTCAGAAACCCTACTACTATATCCAGCACTTGGGTTTAGACACCGCAGTGTCTGCATAATACTTCAAGGCACTGGGGTTAGGCACCCTTGTGTCCCAGACTGCTGGGTGAGGAGTGAGGGAGGTTGTGTACTGTACACGGACACTAGAGATTGGGCACCCCAGTGTCAGTACTGGGGATTGGGCATCCCAGTGTCAGTAACTTCAGATTATGGGTTTGTGGGTGGAGGGAGTCAGTACAGCGTGGGTGAATGAAGCGACACTGGGAGTGGGCACCCCAGTGTCAGATGAAATTATTAAATTAGAAAAATAAACTGCTATCCGAGATTGGGTACCCCGGTGTCTAGTTGAAATAAATAAATCCAGTTATGTGGCTAACAGCAGACAGAGTTACACACACACACAAACACACTTAGAACATGCTCAGCAGGAGTGGGGCTACACATTGACATGTAGCCCCATTCCTGCTGGATGAAAGCAACAGGGATGGCATTTATCAACACAGAGCTGGCCCTGCCAGCTGACAAATAACAGCATCTCATAATAAGAAATCATGACTTCATGTGGTGGCAAAAGTTCAGTTATCTTTAGAAGGACGATTTTTTTTTTAAACCGAATGCTCACAAATGGAAAAGTTTTTCTTAAATAATTTAAAAACCACTCAACTTTGGGAAATTAAAAAAACACAAAAGCACACACAAAAAAGGAAACTGAAAAGGGCAACATTAGGGGAAATGACTGGTGTAAGGTCACGGCAGTTAAAAGAAGAAAAAGGGGTAGGAGCCCCTTATAGCCAACACGTATGGAATCAAGGCAGAAGGGATCAGACAGCCAGCAATTAAGTAATCCAATTAGGGCAAGATCATTTGAAACCGAACAGGGAAACTTGATAGATAATACTAGAGTACAACTGAATAATAATTATCAGGTATTATCTGACCAGGAACCAGGAGGATTCGCATTAAGAGGAAATGGAAATTCAGGGAAGTAGTACAGATCAAGACTCTATCCCAAGGCAAGAAGTAAGGCAAGTGATCATGATTAGTGATTCAATTATTAAATAGTTTGACAAGTATGTGTGCATCAGGGACAAAGCAAATGATATGGTGAGCAGTTTCTCAGGAGCTGGTGTGCAGGACTTGCATAATATGGCTGATGGTATTTTTAAGGGGACAGGACAAAAACCAATTGCTGTAGTACATATAGAGATACATTATTTAAGTAGAAAATGCCTACCAGAGTTCCAGGCAGGTATTAAGAAACTGGGGACAAAATTGATTGAAAAAGACTGTGATTTAATGATTTCAGAGATACTGCCCAAGCCAAGGGCATCAGCCTATAAACAAAAGAAAATTAGCTTGGCAAATGCAAGGCTAAAAAACTGGATGAACAAAAACCAGTTTTGGTTTATCAAGCATTAGGATATGTTCCACAATAGGGCAGATTTATATTGTAAAGATGGTCTTCATTTAAGTTACAGGGAAGTAGGATTTTAGGTAAGAGAATCAGAAATGAGATAGATAGTTGTTTAAACTAATTGGCCAGGGGCAGAGGGGGGATGTATTACTGCATGATCCAAGTAGAAAAACAAAAGGATTATCAGGCAGTTCAAGGAAACACAATAAAGCAAACATTACTGTCTTCAATGCTAGGAGTCTGAATATGGAGAAATTAGCTTATTTAGAATAATATTAAGTAGAAAGGAATATGAGATAATAGGGGTTGCAGAAACATGGTGGAGGGATGATTCAAGCTGGAGTAAACAGTTACCTGGATATCACTTGTTCAATAATGACAGGATGGCCAAAAGAGAAAGGGGGGTAGCCCTGTATGTTGGGGATGACTTGGAGTGTTCTGTCAGTACTAATGGTAAAGAATATGATAATAAAGAGGCCCTCTGGGTGGATGTTTTAAGAGTAATAGGTAAAAAACCTAAAATAGTAATGTTTTATAGACCACCTGACACAAATGCAGAATAAACAGAGGCATTTGTAGGACATGTGACAGCAGTGGCTGAGTTGCTGATATATTAGCATTAGGGGATCTAAATATCCCGGACATTGATTGGAAAGGTTCAAACACTGAATGCAGTTCTGTAATTGGTAGGATTTTAAGAGAATTATCATCAGTAGGGGTAGAACAGTATGTGAAAGAGGCTATAAGAGGGAACAAGATCTTGGATGTACTATTAACTAATATATCTGATGATATTTCTAACATTAAAATACTACCCCCACTGAGTATTATTGATCATGACACTGTTAGTTCTCAAATTAATAGAACCACTAGTAAATGTAAAAGAGCCACTACTCAGATATTATATAATAAGGGAGATTATGTAGCAATAAGGAAGGAGTTAGTTGAAATGGAGTGGATATACATGACTAAGGATTTAACAACTCAAGAATGCTGGGATCAGTTTATTAGAACAATTAGGAATATGGAGAAAAAATACATTCCTAAGTGAGTAATGTATAACAGTAGGGGTAAGAAGCCACCTTGGTTGAACAAAAAATTGTTACTTTAAGCCATAAGAAATATAAACAGTATAGGAAAATGAAGAAAACAAAGACAGACCATGACATGGTGAAATAAAACAAAATATTGCATTTAATAAAGGCTAAAGTTAGGAGGGCCAAGAAACAATTTGAATTCAGACTTGCAACGACTAAAATTCATAATAAAGGATTATTAGCCTATGTAATAGAAACAGTATAGGAAAATGAAGAAAACAAAGACAGACCATGACATGGTGAAATAAAACAAAATATTGTGTTTAATAAAGGCTAAAGTTAGGAGGGCCAAGAAACAATTTGAATTCAGAATTGCAATGACAAAAAATCATAACAAAGGATTATTAGCCTATGTAATAGAAACATAGAAATATAGAATTTGACAGCAGATAAGGACCACTTGGCCCACCCAGTCTGTCCATTTCCCTATCTAATGGATAAGCTGCATATCCTAGTTAACCAGCAGCTTACTTCTTCCTACCCCAACCCCCTAGAACTGCAAACTACAGGAGAGGTAATAATAGACATATTGGTCCACTCAAGATTAATGGTATGGTTTATACTGAACCAGAAGACATGGCCAGAGAATTTAATCAATTCTTCAGAAATGCTTTCATTAGAGATGATCCTAATTACATATGTAGCATACAGACTTGGGGAGACCAGATTATCAGCTGAAGTCATTACAGTTGATAAAGTTCTTGCAAAAATTAGGAATTTAAAACCTGATAAAACAGTAGGCCCTGATGGCCTTAATCCTAAATTTATTAAATCACTGAGTATGGAACTAGCAGCAGTAACTGTAGATATAAGTTGTAAAACTATGGATGAGGGTTCTGTACCTAAAGGTTGGAGGTTAGCCAGGGTGGCTCCAATTTTTAAGAAGGGTAATAGGGCTTTGGTAATGAATTATAGACCAGTGAGCTTGACCTCTGTGGAGGGAAAGCTAGTTGAGGGGATCATCTCTGGTGAAACTACAAAAGTTCTGGTAGGCAAAGGCTTACAATATACGACACAACATGGCTTTACTAAAAATAGATCATGTGATACTAATCTGATTGATTTTTATGGTCATGTCAGAAAACTGGTCTACCAAGGTAGAGCAGTGGATGTGTTAATACCGCATTTAAGCAAAGCCTTTGATAGGGTGTCCCACGGAATCCTGTTGTCAAAATTAGTCAAACTAGGTACTGACTGCTCAGTTATAAACTGGATAAGACACTGGTTAATGGACAGATCACAATCAGTCAGAATTTTGTGCCATGATTCAGATGAGGTAGAAGTTGTTTAGTGGTGTGCCACAGGGATCTGTATTGGGACCACTGTTGTTCAGTATTTACATAGGTGACATATACTGAAAGTGGGAACAAATTAAACAAATCTGTGGATGTTGTAAAAATTGGGGCGGTCGTTGACACCTTCGATGATAGGCATAAGTTTGGACAGGATATATTACAAATCAGTAAATGGGAAAAGAAGAATAGAATGGACTTCAGTCTGAACAAATGTGTTGTAATGCACATGGGGAAGAACAACATTAAGCAGGACTGCTATATGCAGGAGATTAAAATATGTTGTTCAACATGTGAAAGGGATTGGGGGTTTATATTAGCAGTAACTTAAAAAATGGTTTACATTGTACTAAGGTTGTGAATAATGCAATCCATCTAAAAAATTGCATCTGAAGAAGTTTCTATTCATGGAGAGAGAGTGTACTCTTACCATTATAGAAATCATTCATATAAAATTCTTAGACAGCAGTTTAATGGAGGACATGAACTCAAGTTGGAGGAAACAAAAGTATAATTTAAGAGAGCAGAACGTCAGCTGATTGACCCACAATGTAGCACTGAGTTGTGGCGGAATAGTTTTATACCAAGAGCAGTTAGTTCACGGAATAAACTGCCAGCTGAATTTGTAGAAACAATGAGCTCTGATACCTTCAAGGACTGTTTAGATAAGTATATTTTGGTTGGTAATCTCAGTTACCTCCACTGAATAGTGCGGACAACTTAAATGGGCCTAGACCTTCTGTTGTCTTACAACTTCCAGTATGACATCCAATATGACACACCCTGGCTGAAACTCTATCAGATGGATAGATAGACAGACAGACAGGAAGCAGATGGATAGACAGGCAGACAGCAGATTGATAGATAAAGAGATAGATAGACAGATACAATAGAAAGACAGAAAGACAGACAGGAGATAGAGAAACAGCAGATATATAGAGACAGACAGACAGACAGACAGATAGACAGCTAGAAGGACAGGCAAGTGGACAGACAAATGGATCTATCTTTTCTCACCATCTGGGTAAAACGCTGCCGCTTTGATGGACCAATATGTTTTATTGCACAAGAAATAAGCAACTCAGCAGTAGCATGCTTAACAGTCAGAGCATTGCTGTGGCTCCATCAGTTTGCTCACTACAGAGGTAAGGCTGACAGGCCTTTAATTCCCTGGTACCTCCTTGTCCCCCCCCCATACAGCAGGACTATGTCCGCTACCATCCAGTTCTTTGGAACTGCCCCTGTCTGAATTGAGCTACTAAGAAGCCCTGCTAGGGGTTCAACTAGTTCTGCAGCCAATTCCTTAGGCACCCTTGGGCTCATTCCACCTGGCCCCACAGCTTTGTCTACCTTTAGGGCTTCAGGCCCCTTCTTGTCCCTTTTGCAGGTAAATACTGGCTGCCTCATTTCATGAATACCCCTGATAGCTGCCTTGACACCAGTTTCAGGCAGGGGCCCACTGTCTTCCCTTGGGTAGATTGAGAAAATGCACTGGTTAAGTAGTTCAAAAATTCTGCATAGTGCCCCTTCCAATGCTCCTGGATGAGGGGAGCACTTTGATGGGCCAAGAACTACTTGAAGTTGCACTTCACACTGGGCAAAGTTGGGGAAACTTTAGAAAGAATTTCGCAAAGCAGTTTCCCAATTTTGCTCACTTCTTCCTGTCTGTATGTTCTGGGATCATCATGGGTAAGAGGCTGTCACACCAAATGAAGTTGCTGGATTCTTTCTATCCATTACATAATATGTTTTAACTCACTAGTAAAGCTATAAGGTTCAGAAAGTATTGATAAGACTAGGGTATCTACTGAACTAGATGCAGCTGTCAGTGTAACACAGGGGTTAGAGCACAGCAAGACCCAGATAACTATTATTTATGTATGTATGCATTGATTGGTTGATTGATTGACTGATTGATTGATTGATTTAGGTAACCAGGTAGGTACACTGGTCACAGGGACTGTTTTCAGGTATGATTTACTTATTGTGTGACCTTGAGCAAGTCACTCAACCAGCCCCAAATTTCAATCCACCCAAATGCAAACAAGGGCTATAGCAAAATCCCACTGATATTGAGATGTTTGTATCCCAGCAGGGCTATTCATGACAAATAAAGTGTTAAACTTTCAGAGCTTCTCTAAGATTTTTAGTACCTTTCAGAGCCTCGGAGTAGTTTCCTGTTCTCTCATCATGGCCCATGATAGAAGGTAGTCATTTACGAGAAATGCAATACCCCTGACAGACCCCTCAACTTTTCCATAAACTGTGAATTTTCTAGAATTGTATTAATGCAGCCAGGGAGGGTAGGTGGAGGAACATCTGGTTTATAAGGAAAGAAAAATTCTTCAACACAGCTCTTGTCAAACATAAGTAATTATGGAAGCAAAAATACAGGAAATGATAACAGCCAATGGAATTACTTTTTAAAAGACATAGTCTTTTAATTATACATACATGTATACAATAGATATAGTTACAACAAGCTACTGATAAATTCATTTATTACAGAAACTATATGAATAAATACAAACTCTTATGTGTATTCATGTATGGGCCTATGCAGTAAGGTGCAGTCAGTCACGTGTACCTGGGCTGTGTAGCTGTGCACCCGGGGACAGGTGCAGAGTGTGTGGTATACACAACCATGCACACTCGAAGGCACCTCTCCGCAGTCCTGCCCCCTGGTGTTGGAGGGACATAGGTAGGCATCCAATTGGATGCTCATGCTGGCAGACAAAGTGGATCCCCTGTCACACGTCAGCAGGGAATTCTGGGCTGGCATGGGAACAGAATCGTTGCAAGGCATGGGCTTCTGCCTGAAAGGCTGCCTCTAGCTCTCCCTGTCAGCCAATGGGGCTAGGGCAGCGGGGGGAGGGAGTTTCCATTCCACCACAGATCGGTGGGTGTCCTTTGGGGGGCACATAAAAGATACAGCGGAATCCCTGATCTCATAACCTGTGTTCCCTTGCCCAACACTCCACACCTTAGTGAATGGCTCAGAGTGTGGACACAGCCCCTGACATGCCTCCAGACCACCCGCAGCTGCTGTATTGTTTGAGGGGGGGATTAAGGTAATGTGATGGTATGTAAATAACCTGCAGAATGTGGTTACATGACTGTGTAAGTAGTGTTGGTAGGCAGGTTGGGACTGCCTATGACGCACTAATTATGTGAATAAATCGGGTCTGACATAGTAGCCCCTAGCTATAACGAATGGCTTGGGAGTCATAATGACTGCTCGTTATAGTAACTCATTCATTAAAGCGAGGGATGCTGTTTTATGCACAGTAGTACAGCTGAAGACTGGGAGACTTGCTACTCCCTAAGCTAACCCCCACACACACATGCACACATTTTGTCACTCCTCTAGTACTGCGAGAAAGCTTTCCTTTTTTAAACAGTTTCTAAAATGACACCATTCACTGGTCTGCACCGCTGCCTGCTGTAATAACTATATGAATGCATGTAGGATTATACATTTATTCATCAAGTTGCTCTGATAAAGTTATCAGTAGCTTGTTGTGTCTACACCTATTGCCTAAATTAATTGTAAAAACTACGTTAATGCAGACATTAGGGTTGCAGAATTCAACGCACACAAAGTAGGGAATTGAAAAACATTAAGGTTTTAGGTCTCCAGACTCTTTGCAAATCAGTGCTGGGGTTCTTCTTGGGGTTGTCAATGCTAATACCTCCCCTTCCCTCCAGTCCATAGTCTCCCGTCCAAAGCACAAGGTACAGTCGCAGGCCAGTGCCTCTGTGCTCCTCAAAGACTGAGAAGTATGGCTTACCACATCACCAACAGAATCTGTCACAGCTTTCATCACACAGGGCCCTGCAGGCCCTGTGTCAAGAAAAAAATAATATCTGACCTTGTTTGCTTAGGAGAGGGGGTGGGCATTAGGGTGACAACCCCAAGAAAGACCCCACCATTCATTTGACAATACTCTGGAGAGCCAAAACCTCTAATGTTTTTCATTTCCCTACTTCGTGCGCTTTGCATTCTTCAACCCTAATCTCTGCATTGTTTTTTGCAATTAGTTTCCCTTCTTTTTCCGATAGTGGAATTGTATCCTCATTTGTGCAGGTCCCTTAGGGACCTGCTCCAAAAAATAAAATAACTGCAAAACTGGAGACAGTCCTGACCAGTACATGAGTACATCAGGCCTGAACACACGTCAGTACCTTGTAAGGGAAGGCTCCCTGGCCCACCACAAGATGGTGTATGTCTGCCAAAATATTACCTCGTCCCTACCCCATTTGGGGCTGGTGCTTCCTGCTGCAGCACCTTCCACACCAGCCTTGGTTAATTAAAGCTACTCACTGAACTCACACCAGAACTCCGGTCACTGGCATGGGAAGGCAGTGTGGTCCCTACTGGGCCAGTGGATGTCCCTGTAAATAATGTTACTTCATAATGTTTTTTATGTTGTTGTTGTTGTGACATTCTGAACCCCAAATTTCAACAGAGTGTTTTTATGAGCCCTCCTTCTGAACATGTTCTTTAATATTATACTGGACAAAATGTAATTTCACGCCAGCAGTGTGAAATCACATGTTGGCTGGGATTGGAAAAACAACAGTTTTCACATTTATGAGGCGGTGTAACAAAATGGCTATGCTGAACATTTTGGGTTTAAATGTTTAAATTTATCAAAGTTATGAATGTGCATAAAAAAATTACAACATACCTCAATAACGTTGTTTTTCAATATTTTGACCCCAAACATTCAACATAGTCTTATGACCCCACCTCATGAACCTGGTAGGTGAACATTTTCAGTTCTTCACTGAAACGTCATTTCATGCTACACATGCAAAAACACATTTTGGTCAGAATGTGAAAAATGACAGCTGTAATGTTTATGATGTGGTGTGAAAATAATAATAATAATCTTTATTTCTTTTGCGCCTTTCAAAAATATCAAAGTGCATTACAATAAATTAAGATAAGACCAGATAAAATAACTCAATATAAAATATTCACTAAAATCCAGTAAAACAGCATTAATAGTTAGTATATGCTTGCATCCATAAAAGAAGTCTTCAGTGCCTATTTAAACCCCCCCCCTCGGTTGCACATTCCCAGAGCCGACATGGTAGAGAATTCCAAAGGGCTAGGGCAACATACATAAAAGCACGTGCCCCTGAAGATTTTAAAGATACCCTTAGAATCTCTAGCAACCCCTCGTTGGCCGAACAGAGCAGTCGCTCATGGCAGTAAGGGATCAGGATCTCTTTCAAGTAGTCCGGGCCATGACCATGTAAGGCTTTATAAGTCAATAATCCAACTTTAAAAGAGATCTGACACTGTATTGACAGCCAGTGCAGCTCTC
Source organism: Neoceratodus forsteri (assembly GCA_016271365.2). Classification (NCBI taxonomy): domain Eukaryota; kingdom Metazoa; phylum Chordata; order Ceratodontiformes; family Ceratodontidae; genus Neoceratodus; species Neoceratodus forsteri. Next base: position 1,100,613,742 of record CM028134.1, on the reverse strand, counting down.
ACAGCACCAGTGTAATATGACAGGTACAGGGAGTCCCCATCAAAAAACCAGGCTGCAGTGTTCTGCACCAGCTGCAGGCGGCGGATATCAATCTCCATTAGACCAAAGTAAAGGGAGTTGCAGTAATCAAGGCGCGAGGTCAGAAAGGCATGGATCAATGTAGGTAAGTCACTGGACAGAACAAGATGCTTGATCCTGGTGGTGTTCCTCAGATGGTAAAAGAATGACTTGACAACAGCCGACACCTGTAACCACAGTGTCAGCCCATCATCAAGCACCACCCCCAGGTCTCGTGCCTGTTCAGAGGAAAGGAGCTAGGAGCCCCCCAGGACAAGCCCCATGGGCTGCCCAGCCCCCAACCCCTCTATTCAGTGATCAGACTCCACTACCACCACCTCAGTCTTCCCTAAGTTCAACTTCAACCAGCTAGAATTTATTCAATCCTGGATTTCAGTGAGGCAGTTATTAAAGACTGAGAGAGCACTATCCTGGTCAGGTGTGAAAGACAGGTAGAGCTGGGTGACATCAGCATAGCAGTGAAACCTCAGCCCATACCATCTTACAATGTCTCCGAGGGGCAGCATGTACACAGCAAACAACATGAGGGACAGCACTGAGCCCTGAGGTACCCCGCATGATAGAGGGAGGGGGTCAGAGAAATAAATCCCTGACACTACCCTCTGAGTTCTGCCAGTGAAGTATGATTTAAACCATCTGAGGACAGGACCAGTCAGGCCACAGATGAACCTCAGGTACTCAAGCAGTACCTCATGGTCCATGGTGTCCAAAGCTGAGGAGAGATCAAGAAGCACCAAGATAGACTGGCGCTTCTGATCTCTTGCTATCAGGAGATCATTGAGCACCCAAACCAGAGCAGTCTTGGTATTGTGCCTCTTTCAAACACTGGATTGGAGAGGTTCATAGATGCTATGGATGGTTAAATGGTTCTCCAGCTGTACAGCCACTACCTTCTCAATCACCTTCTCAACAAGGGGAAGGTTAGAGAGAGATCTGTAGTTCACCAGAGAGTCTGCATCCAGAGAATCTTTCTTCAAGAGGGGTGTCACAGCCACCTGCTTCAGGAAGCTAGAAAAGCCACCTGACTCAAGGCAGCACAAGAAAAAATGGCTATGTTGAAAATTTGAGGTCAAAATACTGAAAATGACCAAAGTGTGCAAATAAAAATTTCAACATAAGATCATAACATGGTCATTTTTACATATTTTTTGTCCAAATTTTCAACATGGCCTTTCTAGGACCCTTCCTCATGGACAAGGCTGGTGAAATTATGTAAATCCTGCCCGAAAGGTGATTTTGTACAGCATCTGTGACATCACCTTCCAAGCCAGATTAACATAATCTCACCACCAGTGTTCATGAGGCGAGAGCCCAAAAAGTCCACGTTGAAAGTTTGCTGAAAAAATACATAAAAATGACCAGGTTTTGCATAAAAGTTGAAAATGCATTGACATACATTATACATCACTTACCTGTTTTCTTCAATTCTCAGTTCAGCACTGAACAGTGAAGATGATTCTCCAATCCAGAGAAGATTATTGCATTGGACCTCGGTTGGGTAAGTATAAGGTAAGGGGGTGTGGGGCGATGGGTGCTGAGTGGGAGGGGTGGGATAGGGAGTGGGGATGGCAGCAGCAATGAAAGACTGTTTTCTTTATTTCAGCATTAAAAAATAAGACAGATACATTGTAAAGCAGTTTTCATTGTTTCAGGAACCCTACTACTATATCTGACACTGGGGAAGGGGCACCGCAGTGTCGGCATAATACTTCAAGGCACTAGGGTTGGGCACCTTTGTGTCCCAGACTACTGGGTAAGGAGTGAGGGAGGTTGTGTGCTGTACACTGACACTGGGTTGGGCACCCTTGTGTCCCAGATTGCTGGGTTAGAAGTGAGGGAGATTATGAACTATAAACTGACACTGGGGATTGGGAACCCCAGTGTCAGTACTGGGGATTGGGCACTTTAGTGTCAGTAACTTCAGATTATGGATTTGTGAGGGGAGGGAGTCAGTACGGAATGGGGAATGAACCAACACTGGGAGTGGGCACCCTAGTGTCAGATGAAATTATTAAATTAGAAAATTAAACTGATACCAGGGCTTGGGCACCCCAGTGTCCAGTTGAAGTAAATAAATCTGCTTATGTGGCTAATGGCAGACAGAGCTACACAGACACACACAAACACACATAGAACACACTCAGCAGGAGCAGGGCTACACTGACATGTAGCCCCATCCCTGCTGGATGAAAGCAACAGGGGTGACATTCATTAACATATAGCTGGCCCTGCCAGCTGACAAATTAGAGCATCTCATAATAAGACATGACTTCATGTGGTGGCAAAAGTTTAGTTATCCTTAGAAGGCTGATTTTTTTTTTAAACAGAATGCTCACAAACAGAACAGTTTTTATTAAATAATTTAAAAACTACTTAACTTTGGGAAATTAAAAAGAAACACAGAAGTACATACCTTGGCTCAAACTCTGTCAGACAGACAGACAGATAGCTAGATTGTTAGATAGACTGACAGACAGACAGAAAGACAGGCAGCAGATAGCGAGACAGCAAATAGAGAGACAATAGATAGATAGACAGACAGACAGACAGATGGACAGGCGAGTGAACAGACAGACAGACAGATCTGTCTTTACTCACCATCTGGGTAAAACAGAGTCACTTGGATTGACCAATATGTTTAGTTCCACAAGAAACAAGCAACTCCGCAGTAGCATGCTTTACATTCAAAGTATTACCATGACTGAATGCACACTGTGTGTATGTGAATACACTTTAACTGAATTCTCCTGCTGGGGTCAAGTACCATGCATGTCCTGGAAAGGTTTACTGCTCATTCACAGTCCTCTTGTGCATACTAAGTCTCATAGCCAATAGATGTTCCTGCTTACTGTAACTGACAAGAGAACCAACAAATCAAAAGACACAGCATCCACCCATTTTCTGCAATAAACCCAGCACAGCTGCCACACCTGTGTATTACCAATGGTGAAAGGTCACCTCCTGCTCTTCTATGTGATTGCACTAGGAACAGGTGGGAAGTGTAAAGTCAAGCAACATGGTCTTTTTCTGCCTACATTTCCTATGTTTCTATCACCAGCAGTATAGCCTGGAGGTCAGAGTAACAAGCTGTGAATCAGTTTAGTATATACAGCAGACATAGTTTGTTCCCACAACCTTCACTTGCATACTGTGTGTACTCTGAGCAGAGCACTTAAACTCTACAGTGCTCCAAGATCAACCCCAGAAAACAGGCACTTTTGCCTAGATGGGCTTAACTGGTTACCAAAAGAATTAAATAAATAAATAAACTTGATGCCTTTCTGTTATGCATGACTTTCCACTTCTGTAGAGCACCTTTCATGTATAATTTATCTTAATGTACGTTACGATGTATAGTCTTCACAAAAGCATAGCAACATGGTCATTTAAGGTCAGAAGAGACTATAGGTTCATTGAGCCTCCCCCCACACACACATACACACAAATACACACACGCGTGCGCACGCTCACATATACGCTTCATTAGCAAGTAAGAATATATATGCTATGCAAACATGTATGCATTTGATAATACTTTTTTTTTTATTGTTTTCAAATAAAACAGAAAACATCATGTCATATACAGTCACATTTTCTGTACATAGATACACTCGGCCACCTTAGATCTTTACATGAGTCCATAGCACTTAACAGTAGATGAGAGAAAAGGGATAATGGATAAGCAAGGGGAAATGACCGGTGCATTCGTTTGACAGTTTAGTACTTAAATCCACATTCATAAATTCCCTAACAGCGTATCCCTCTACTTCAAGAACGTGGAAAACATTATTCAGACATTTAATTGTAAACATAAAACTTGTAGCAATGAGTTCTGTGTGCTCAAAGGCTGGTTGACACACCTCTTAGTAAGAAGTTTCCCCAACCATGGGTTTGATACCCAGCCGCAAATGTTAGATGCAAAGAAAATACTCTACCCAAGCTTGCCCCAAGCCTAGTCAGTAACTTATAAGGGTACCCACTGGGACAAGGTGCCATCACTAAACTTTATCTTACCGAAGACAGGCACCACAACAAAAGTTCTGTATCTCTGGGGCCAAACCCATCCTTTTCCATGACTTCTAAAGTACATTGGATAAGATTATGCATTTGTTCTGTAAGGGCTCGATCTGGCCCTGGAATATAAACAAAATATATCCCAAGCTTAAATCTGTACTTGGGTAAGTTAGTCTCTCTCTCAGTAGCCTCGTATATATGAGCATATGTAACATTATAGGATGAGGCTCATAGCTAAAATCTCCAGACCAGCAGAGAGGTGCCATAGGTTCCTCTCACATTTTTGGATCCCCTTATAGGGCTCTCCTGCAGTATTACTTTTTTACTACTATAAGGTCATGATGTTTATCAGCCTATCCCTGTTGGAGATTGGGTTGCATTTAGATATTCAAGATAGGGTTTCCAACAGGCTTCATAGGTGGAAAGTTTAGTCTTCTGTAGATAAGACATTTTGTCTAACTTGGCTACGGTGGACAGAGACCCCAAAACTTCAGACATTGTGAGAATTAGAGGGGTTCTCCAATTGCATAGAATAGTTCTTTTTGTTTGTAGGGCCAAAAAAGCCAACCATCTGTACCTCAATGGGGGCAGCTTGGGCATATCAATACAGATCCCCAAAAGAAAAAAGAGAGGGTTAAGGGGGATCAGTTGTTGTAGAACCCTGGAGGCAATTTTTTGTCTTTCCTGCCAAAGGAGCTGAAGCTTTGGACACGGCCACAGGATGTACACTAGATCACCTCCTGGCTCCTGACATCTTCAGCAATTATCCTGTTTCAATACTTGAGCTTTATGAAGGATAACTGGTGTTCTGTACCAGGAGTGTGCAATTTTATTTTGGATTAGTCTGGACTTGGCATCTGTATACCAGGTATGTGTATCCACCTACGCTTTATCCCAGGCCTTGGATGGTATATGGGTTTGCAGCATTTTTTCTCATCTCTGTATTGCTTCATCTGACTGAGATGGAAGAGTATCTCTGAGAGTGGCATATATGCAGCCTGCAAGGCCCCTAGAACAAAGTAGCCACTTGGTCAAGGGAGAACCTTTGCCATGACTCAAATTGGGAGATAAGAGATGTAGGGTGGTGTCCCTGATCTGGAGATATTTCCAGAAATCTGAGTTCGGGATACCCCATAGATGTTGTAAGGATTGTACAGTCTGCATGCCTTTATATTCAGGGGTTAACAGATCACTCATTTTGGTTATGCCCAACTCCACCCAATGCTTCCATATAACTACAGCTCCTCCTATAGTGATATCTGGGTTTTGCCAAATCGGTATGTGAGAAAGTGGGAGGGGATCTAACCTCATCTTATGGTGAGAACTGAACCAATTAGCTCTAGATGCTATTACCGTGGGTGAAATAAAGTCTACCTTTGTTTTACTGGCCCCAGCTCTTTTAGGGCTGCTCCTCTGTACAAAAAGGGAAGAAGGAAGAGACAGGCCCATAATGTCTGTTTCTAGTTGTATCCATTGCAGCGAAAGGGGTGAAGAAACATGCGCCCATTTGACTGAGCCATAAGGAAGGCCCAACGATAGCCCTCTGGCCAGGGAAGATTCCAACCGCCCTTCTTCCAGTGTGACCTCAGCTTAGATTGGCTAAATCTGGGTTTAGCTCCCTCCCATAGAAAATCCCAAATTAATTTATCAAATATCTGAAACCATTGTTTTGGTAAGGGAACAGGCAGATGCATCAGCAAATAAAAAAGTTTAGGGACTGAAATCATTTTTACTGCTACAGTTTTCCTTGCTAGAGTAAGCTTAAGAAATCTCCACCTATCAAAATCTGTCTTAATGGAGGTGAGGAGGGGTTGTACGTTAGTTTGTCATATTGTCTCCAGTGATGGGGTCATGAAAATCCCCAGGTATGTAATCCCTTCTGGTGCCCAGAGTAAGGTATCTACAGGTATCATTTGCTGTACACAACGGGAGTTAAAAGGGAGTATTTCTGTCTTACTCTGGTGTATTCGTAGACCTGAATAAGACGAGAAGGTTTCTAGGAGCGTGAGAAGGGGAGGCATAGCCATATGAGCAGTTTCCAACAGGAGAAGAAGGTCATCAGCGAACATAAAAGTTGTATAACGCGTATTCCCTACTAACAGACCGTTTATCTCCAGTCGACTTCTGATAACTGCAGCCAGGGGTTCGACAGCTAACAGAAACAGCAAGGGGGAGAGTGGGCATCCTTGCCTTGTGCCTCTGCCCAAAGGGAATGGAGTGGAGAGCATTGAATTTGTGCTAACCCTAGCTAGTGGGCCTTCACATATAGCTTTTATCCTAGAAAGAAATGTATCCTCTAACCCAAAATGAGACAAGGTCATATATAGGTAGTCCCATTCAACGGAATCAAATGCCTTTTCAAGATCGACCGTGACAGCAGCTGTAGGTGTATGTAGGGACTTGGCAAGGGGGATCAAGTTCAGCAGAGTTCTTAAATGACCTGAACTATGCCACCCAGACATAAATCCCACCTGTGATGGGTGTTCAAGAAGATTCAGTAAAGGGTTAAGTCTGGAAGCTAGGATTTTGGCATACAGCTTACTGTCCAGATTTATAAGTGTGATCAGGCGATAACTTCCTGGGTTAGTAGGGTCCTTTCCTTTTTTAAGAATAACCACTATGATTGCCTCCCTCATAGAGGGAGGTAGGGTACCTTTAACTTCTATCTCCTGGAACACTTTGGTTAGTAGGGGTGATATAGTGGGAGCCAGAATCTGATAAAAATCAGCCGTATAGCCATCACTGCCTGGAGATTTCCCTTTTTTCAGGTCTTGAATGGCTGCGAGCACTTCCTCTCTGGAAATAGGGAGATCAAGAAGTTGTGCTTGCTCCCTCTTTAATTTAAGCAATCCCAGAGTATTCAAAAAACCCTGTGTGTCTTTATTAGGGTGAGTATGTGTGGAGGAATAAAGGTTTTTTTAGAAGGAGGACATAATATCATTAATATCTCTAGAGGAGGTACCTAACTCCCCGTGTTTGTTCCTCAGCCCCGAGATATATCTACTGGCTTGCTGTTTACACAGTTGATAGGCAAGTACTTTACCCACTTTATCTCCACCTTCCCAAAAGGTGTGTTTAAGGTGAAGGATAGCTGCTTCAGCTTTTCTATTTAGAATTAGGTTGATTTCAAACCGAATGCTCAAGATGGATTTACCTATAGATGATTGAGTAGATGGAGAGGGCATGGTTTTAAAAATATTCTCAGCCGTAGCCAATCTCTGTTCAAGATTGACCAGGTGCACTTCCCTTTGCCTATGTTTGGTTGCAGCGAACCCCATAATGCTACCTCGTATCGTAGCCTTAAAAGCTTCCCAGGTATTACCGGCAGAGGTGTCACTTATAGGGTTCTCAGCAAGAAAAAGGGAAACCTCCCTATTAACCCATGGAGTAAAGTCAGGGTCTTTCACTAGGAGCGGGTCCAATCTCCATTGTTTAGTCGGGGGGGGCCACGGGGTCCCAATGTAAAAGAAGCTGGACTAGGGCATGATCTGAAATGCAGTAGGGAAGAATTGAAACATCAAGGGTTTTAGTTGTCAAATTGGATGAGCCGAGCCAAAAGTCCAAATGACTGTAAGAGGCATTTGCTGCTGAATGAAATGTATAGTCTCTTACCCTGGGGTGAAATAACTGCCACAAGTCTGTAAGCCCTTGGTCCATGATCATTTGCTGGAGAGCCCACCCAGTTCTAACGTGTGTTTCTTTCCCCCGTCATTCCTATCCAGGAGAGGTACCAGCGTGAGGTTGAAATCCCCACCAATTAACAGGGGACATTGAGGTGGGTTAAATTCCAAAATTGTTTCTGCCAGGGAGGGAAAAAACTGAGGGGTGTCTTCATTGGGGGCATATACATTACACAGGGTGAGTGGGCCTGTGGGCTTACTATAGGTAGCTAATACCTATCTGCATCTTGATCTGAACGGGTCTGTTTGAGTGACCAGGCTAGAGATTTATGGACAAGGATGAGAACCCCATGCTTCCTAGTCTGGGAGTCTGAGCATTGGAGTGAGCTTGTTGACCGACCCATTCTTTTCTCATACAAGTATGGTCCTCCTCGGAGAACTTAGTCTCTTGCAGGAAAGCCACTTGGGACCGGTTATGTTTCAGGTGGGCCAGAACCTTTTTTCATTTTATTGGGGAGTTTAGCCCCCTTACATTCCAAGTGTGTATCACAATATCAGACATTTCATTAAGAGCCCCCAGAATATACCAGAGAAGCGAAGACACAGAGACAGGGGAGACAAGACCATGGACAAAAAAAATAGGGGTACCTCTATTCGTACAGTATTCGTGGATCACTAAGGTGTTCCTACAAGGGGAACTTAATCAGTGGCCATAGGATTATCTACCAGGAGTCTATATACTATACACTGTCTAAAAGTCTTAACAAACTAACTAACTTATCCTACAAAATATTAGAGAGGTTACGGAAGGACTAAACCGGCTAGAGCCCTAGCCAATGGTATGCCCTAACGCCCTTGGGGGTGGGGAACAGAACGTCCCAAAAGGGAAGTCAACAGCTTGTTATTAATTTGCTTGTACCAACTTATCTGGCACCAAGTTAAAGCTCAGAGAGAACAGCTATCCAACTCTTGCACGAGCCATAAATGGATATACGTGCAACCCCTTCGGGTGGAGAGGTACAAACATTTGAGGAGTTCTTAACCTGATAAACAATATGTTTATCACAATAATGGCCCAGGCTCAGCTATATCCTTGAACCTATACTTCTTAATAGTCATTAATCTATTAACAGCAGTATGTCAAAGCTGGGGATAGCATATGGTATCAGCCGAACTGGTCTCTGTGTCTTTCCTGAAACATCACACCCTGTAACAAAAACGTCAGGGAATGAAAAACGAAAACAGCCCACAACCCACTACAGGATTAGCGCCACTTTGTCACAAATATATGGTAGGCCATATCAAAGTGAACCCTGCCCATCTTAACATTAGGGTTCAGCACCGGGCAAAAGCTTCTGCTATATAAAGTGATTAGTATTACCTTGAGTAGTTGACAAAGGAGCGATAATGCTATTAGCTATATGGGAGGACTGTATCAGGTACGGCCCAGTTCGCACCTAGTTGGTCTGCATCATCTCAAAGCCTGTCATTCTATACAGTGCTCCTCCCTTGTTACCACATTATACAGTATAAGTATCCCCAGCATCAACAGCAATTCCAGATAGCTGCTTACCTACGTAATTTAAAAAAAAAAAGGAGTGACAAAGAGGGGAGTCGCACAATCATGGGACCCATAAAATGTAACTGGGGGATAAACTAAACACCGTATGGTCCTCTACCGGACATACTAAACAGAGCTCACTCATAGAACAGTATGGGAAAAGGCCAAAAGAAAAACCTTCAAATCACTTTGATGGAAACTGGTGAGCCTTGAAGCACAATGGGGGGGGTACCACTGCATTCCAAAAAAGCAGTGTTATCAGGTAGTTTTATCCCCCGGGAAGTCCCCAAATGACAGGTTTTAATGTATTAGTTGGCTAGCCTTATCTGTAGCCTTTACATTCTGTAAAAAGGAAAAAAAACATAAAGACCAAGGCTAACATAAAATACGCAGAGCTAACTAGTGTTAGAGCCAGTCCGCAGTAACTAACTGGATCGACCTATATTTAGCCATATAGGCCTTAGTCCCCCCCAAACACATCCCATCTCCATTCTTTAGTGTCTTTCAGCCAACAGCCCCCAAATCCTTATCTGAGACTTAAACTGTTATGAATTGTGGGGACTCATAGTTCATGGAGGGTTTAGTGGTTTCGGCTCAGTGGGGTCTCGATCGGCTGTTCAGTCTGGAGGAGAACCTGGGGCTTGAAGATCAGATGAAGTTGACACTGACTTAGACTCTGCACTGTGGACCCGAACTGCATGTGTATCTTCGGGGCTGTCGTGGTCCGAGTCTCCCTTCTCCTTGTCCATTTCAGCGCCTGCCCCCACATCTGAAAGGCCACTCAAAATCAAAAACTGATTGTGGGTAAAGTATGGGCTGACATACTCTATTTCTGGTTCAACTGCTGCCGAGAAGGTTTGGGCCTGCGTTGCGGGGGCATGATTCCTCTCGCATGGGTGGCCCCGCTTGGAGTGAGGAGAGGTTGGCGGCCTTTTCCTAATTTTCACCAATCTAGGTTCCAATCCTGCCCGGGGGAGCGGGGAGGGAGGGAGGTATCAGAAGAATCTTCTTGTGGCAAATGCCGTTGAGAGATATTCTCGGCCTGCTCGGAAGACAAAGAGCTCAGGCCATCTGGGCGCATAGTAGCAATAAAGACCAAGGCTGCTTCTGGTGACAGGAATTGGCGGGCCATGCCATTTATAGAGATTTGTAACGTTGCTGGATACCTCAGGGTAAAGGGAATACTCAGCGCGTGTAGCTGTAGTCGCGTTTCGGTGAAGGCCTTACAACAGATTGCTAGCTCTCTTGAGTGATCCTGAAAGATCATGATTTTATGTTCCTTCCATCGGAGTTGGCCTAGCTCCCTAGCCCTTGTTTGGATAGCTTCTTTTTCAGCAAAGTTCAGAATTCGTACTATGACTGGTCGAGGCCTTCCCCCTTGAGCCAGTCTGGGTTGCAGTGTACGACGCACCCTTTCCATTGTGATCTTAGTACCCTGGGGTAATTGTAGAATCTCCGGAAGCGCTTGCTGTAAAAAGGGTAACACTCTCCCACCCTCACAGCCCTCCGGAAAACCAAGAATGCGTAAGTTGTTATGACGACTTCTGTTTTCTAAGTCGCCCACTTTTTCTTGTAGAGACCGAATTTGGGCCGTTTGTTCCCTCATAATAGCAGCCTGATGCTGGAGTACTTCCTCTTGCCCTACAGTCTTTTGTTCTACTGCGTCAACTCTTAGATTTGTTTGTTGTATAGAAAAAGCAGAATTGCTCGCTACTAAGGAGAGCGTATCAATACTAGCCATAATAGTCGCAAACATCTCCCTGATCGAATGTTCTTCTTTCTCTTTTAGTAACTGCGCCATACTGTCTGCTTGGTTGCTAGATTTACCACTCCAAACGCTCATAATTAAGTCAATTATGTCTGTTTTGTAACGGCTTCAGCCAGTTGGTAGAGTGAATCTTCGGGTCTTTTAGACTCCTTTCCCTCTTTGGAAATCATCTGAAAGAGTGTCAATTTAGGGTTCTAGGCTCTTGTGCTTTCGGAGTTGTAGAGCTAAGTGGCCATCTTGGTCAAGCGTTACCCATGCCCCCCAACATGTATGCATTTAAAGGTGTTCCCTACCCTCTCTACCCCCTATCTTTTATTTATTTATTTGTTTATTGAGAGATTGGAATTACAAATCTTTGAGTCAGAGACTCCTTTGCAAAGGCTCCACATCATGGAAGAACAAAACATGAAAAATAGATAATACAATGAAAGGTATTACAAATGAATGCGTTGGGTAAAACAACCCAGAGTCCAGTATGGTACAAAGGTAACCAGCAATGCACTGAAAGGTATTTCATCTGAATGTGGAGGGTAAAACAACCCAGAGTGAAACATGGTACAAAGGAAATGGACAATACATTAAAAGGAATTTCATCTAAATGTGGAGGGTAAAACAACCAAGAGTCAAGTATGGTACAAAGGTAAGGAGCAATACATTGAAAGGTATTTCATCTGAATGCAGAGGCTAAAACAACTCAGAGTCATCATGGTACAAAGGTTTCAAGCAAATGAAACTTTTGCTTATATTCACATTTCAAGGATGATACAAGGTTTCCTAAGCCAATAAAACAGATACTTAAGATAAAGGCACAATACATCAGAAGAATCAGGGTATCCATAGAAACATAGACATAGAAACATAGAAACATAGAATGTATGACAGATATAAGGAACCGCTTATTTCATTATTCCTACTACATGGATAGCTGGCAGATCCTAGTTAACCAGCAGCCTACTTCTGCTGGTTAACTAGGATCTGCAGCTTATCCAGTAGGTAGGGAAATGGGCAGACTGGGTGGGCCAAGCGGTCCTTATCTGCCGTCACATTCTATGAAATACCTTTCAGTGCATTGCTGGTTACCTTTGTACCATACTTGACTCTGGTTACCTTTGTACCATACAGTGACTCCTTGGCAGCAGAAATCTGTCCCGGCTATGACTGAAGCACTGTACTGTCTTCATAGCCACTGTATCTGCAGCTAGTTGGCTCCATATGTTTTCCCCCCTCCTCCCCCTGAAAGAAGAAATATTTATTTATTAATTTATGAATTTGTTAACCGGGTACATGCACTGATCCTAGGGATCGTTTTCAGGCACGACCCAGGCCATGTAAGGTGGCACAGAGTAGAAACATCAAAATAACAAGAACATAACAAGAGAAGGTAATACATAGTGAAAGGTTACAGTTGTTACATTTGGCAATACTTGGTGGCAGTAGTTAAGTGACAACAAATAACAAAGCAAAGTAAGGCTCTTGATGGTACAGTTTCAGTAAATAAGAGAACCTATTTGGCCTTACCCCTGTAACCTATAAGGGGGGAGCTAGTCCTTAAAGCAGTAACAGGTAGATGCCAATAGGAGCCAGTCTTTGAGGTGAGACTTGAACTGGCGGTGAGTGTTTATGGTGCACAGTTCAGTGGGCAGCTTGTTCCATAGTGTAGGGGCTGCTACAGACAGAGCTCTAACACCCATGTTCATGGTTCCCTTGGGGGATTTCCAGGGAGGGGATACTGGAGGAGCATAGGCAGTGGTGTGAGGTTCAGATGGTGAGAAGGGGAGCAAGAGGGGATTTCTGACCAATATGGATGGCAGAATTAATAAATCTGTACAGTGCAAGGTTAAGTCTTGTCAGTCGAAGTCTTTCGGATGAGACGTTAAACTGAGGTCCCATTTGCCTGGATTGGTGGTAGTTCAGGTGGATGTTAAAGATCCCATGGCACTTATCGAAAAAGAGTAGGGGAATTTCCCCAGTGTCCTGGCCAAATTTCCCTCATTCACTAAAAATACCACCAACAGCTTAATCTGGTTCAAGGTCAGTTGGCATTCATCTGTATCCCCCTCTCCCGGTTCGTGTCTGAAAATAGGCAGGATTTGTCTAGTGCATTTACCCGGTCAACAAAAACTAAATAAATAAAGCGGGCTTGTAGTGGGAGCCACTCTAGTGTAGTGTAGAGTGTATAGTGGTGCATGGAGAAAGGGGCCAGCAGGGAGAAGCGGGCAGGCACTGTTGTATGCTACTGCTAGTTTTGCCATGGTGGATGCAGAGGTTCTGGAGTAGATGGGAGAGCAGTAGTCCAGGACAGGTAGAAGGTTTTGCTAGATGATGGCATGGTGGGCTTCAGGGGTGAGGTATTGCCAGTATCTGTAGGCAATCCCTTGTTTTTGGTGAAATCTTAGAACCAGGGAGTTTATGTGCTCTGTAAAGGAAATGCAGGGGTCAAGCACAACTCCTAGATATTTGAAGTGTTTGACATCCTCTAGGGCATGGCCATCAGGGAACATGATGATTAGGGGTGGGTTAGATTTGCATTTAGTTAGGAAGGGCTTAGATCCGAACAACATTGTTTTTGTTTTTTTGGCATTGACCAGAAGGAGGTTGTCAGAGAACCAGTTGTGGGCTGCGGTGTAGTTTTGTGAGAGGGCTACAGAGGTGAGGATAGGAGACTTTCCACTGGAGAAGAGCACAAGGTCATCAACATAAAGGATTGAGTGACAGTTGAGACTATCCACTGGAAGGGAGTTAATGAATAAGGAGAAAAGGAGGAGTCCCAGGATAGAGCCTTGGAGGACCCCAGTAGAGACAGGCAGGGTGAGCGAGCTGGCTGGGCCAATGTAAACAAACTGAGAGCACCCTGTAAGGTAGCTTCCAAACCAGGTGGTGACCTCCGGAGAGCAGCAAAGGAGATACAATTTGGAGAGGAGGAGCGAGTTACTGACCAGGTCAAAGGCTTTGGAGAGGTTGACGAAGACTGTGCCAGTTGCAGTTCCACAGTCCATGTTTGTAAGGACGTGGTCAGTTAGGAGTGCAAGAGCAGTGGTGGTGGAGTGATTCTTGCAGAAGCTGTGTTGTTGGCTACATAGTAGGTCATATTTACCTATGTAGTCAGCAAGTTGGTGGTGGACGGCTTTTTCAAGTAGCATGCTTAGGTGAGGAAGGAGGGAGATCAGGTGATAGTTGTCTGTGGATTGTGGGTCCCTGGCTTTATGAATGGGAATGACCTTAGTGGTTTTCCATGTATTGGGCGTGGAGGAAGTGGTCAGGGTGAGGTTGAAAATTAACATTGGGGGGGCAATGATGGCAGGGGAGATAAGTCTAAGGAAGACAGGGGATAATCTGTCTGCTCCAGGGGAGCCGTGGTTTGGGAGGCTCTTTAGGAGTTTTGCTATGTCAGTGCATGGGAGTATTTTGAAGAAAAAGGGGGAAGGTGAAGGTTGAGAGGTATGCCTGGTGGGTGATATCGTGGGGATGTGCAGGGGGACAGGGTTTTTTTGCATGCCATTTGGGAGTTTGCTCAGGTATATAGTGAGGTCAGAGAATTTGTCATTGAGGGCCTTGGCCACTTCTTGGGGATTGTTAAATAGGCCTGCAGCAGTGTGCAGCTGTGGGACAGGCTTACTGAAGGGGGGTGTAGTAGCGAGCCAATGGATGCCCAGAATTGTTTAGGGTCCCCGAGGTTAGTTTGCTGGAGACTGCGAAAATGTGTCTGTTTGAGAGGTTTGGCCAGGTGTTTGCAAAGGTACCTCTGATGTCTGTAATCATCCTGTAGGGAAGGGGATGCTTTATAGGTTGAACAGGCATGGTCCCTGTCTTTCATGAGGGTTAGGAGGTCTTCCATGACCCATCATGAGTAGCCAATCCTCACCCTTATGGTGGTGACTAGAAATGCTTGTCCTGTACAGTCAGGAGAGCTTGAGTGAACATGGATGCTGCCTGGGTCGCATTTGATTCTCAGAAAATGGCAGACCAGTCCAGTGCCTGTGACTCACAGAGAAGGACGGGGGTGTTTGGGCTTCTGAAGTTATGGAAAGACAGGTATTTGGGTGAGGGCCATTTAAGTTTGGATGACCAGAGAAGGTACATAGGGGAGTGATCGCTAATGGAGCCAGCCATGGTACCAGCATGCAGGACACAGTTCTCCTGGTTACTTGCAATCCAATCCAAGAGTGTCTGTGTGCCCTTGTGAGGGTTCTGTCTTGTGGGAAGGTAATAGTTTGGGCCACATTGTATTGCTTTAGGAGGGAGGCATAGTCAGGCTGGTGAGAACTGAGCCAGTTTAGATTGAGATCATCCAAGAGAACTGAGTCTCTGTGTGGGGATATGGAGTCCAGGCCAGAGAGGAAGCTGTTTAGGCCCTCAGTCCCGGCTGTAGGGGGATTGTAGCAGCACCTGATGTAGAGATTTTTGTTAGTTCCCAGGGTGAGTTCGGTGAGGAGCAATTCACTGGGAGAGGTTGGGTCAGAGTGGAGAACTACGTTGGCTGACAGGGGTACCTTGATGAACAGAATTACTCCACCCCCTTTTTTTGCCAGGTGTATCCAAACAGTGGGAAGAGTACCCAGGTAGTTGGTAGGTGGCATCAGTAATGTGAGGTTTTAGCCATGTCTCGGAGAGTCCCAGGACATGGGATTTACATAGCTCAACCCATGCTTCCAGGTCCTGGTGTTTGGAAGGGAGACTGCATTTATATGGGTGATTTGTAGCCCTGGGACATTTATCCAGGTGCTGTCGGAGGGGGCTATGTGGGAATTAGGGAGGCTAGGGTTGCTCTCAATGTCTCCTGCATGGAGTAGGAGAGATAGGAATGGGATGCAGGTACGCAGGAGAGTACGGCAATAGAGCAGGATATGGAGGCAAGGTAGAGACCAAGTAAGTGATGTTCCTTGTTTAAGAGGAAGGAGAGGGTGACGTGACCTGGATAGGAGAGCTCCAAAACACAGGTCTAGGACACTTTTGTGAGAGCAGTGCTGCGTGAGAACAGCAGACCATTGAGGAAGCTTAAGAGAGAGCGGGAGATCAACAAAGGGGGTGAGGAGGCAGATAGCTTTAATATCCAGAGCTCTAGTACTGGGAGCCAGTGGTTGCAGGTTGGGGTAGGGGAGAGAGGTGTATTTAAAGGTTGTGCGGGAGGGGGAAGGGGAGTAGGCCAAAATATTCGGCAGCAGAAGCAGCAGCCTTGGAGGACGGGGCTGTGTATAGGCCGTACCTGGTGCTCGTTTCAAGGGGGCTGGTGGCAGCAGGCTCCTTGGCACTGAGAGAGGAGCACAGTGGTGTCCAGGCATGCAGGAGGAGAACCACCGATGGTGGTAGGTAGCCCAGTATGCTACAGGGATGCCTGTTAAAAGAGGAACAGGACAGGGATTAATAGCACTCTGAAGTGGTGGGAGTGAAAATAAAATTAGCACACAGACAAAAGAGCTGCAATTTACTAAAACAGGGCCAAATCAGGGGGCGGGAAGCAGACAGCTTAGCTAGACACCAGCTGTGTAACTGAGATTTGCAAAACAAGGGTATCACGGTCAGAGGGGCGCAAAACAAAGGGAGAAATTAAATTGGTAGCTGCACTGGATTATAAATACAACAAACCAGCAGGCTATGGAGACTTTCAGCAAAGAAATCCTGAACTCTAAATCCTGTACTCTAATAAACTTAAGACACAGCGACTGAGGTAGCAGGTTTAACACAATACAAAAAATTACTGTAAGCAGTAGCACAGGGAAAATCTGCAGAGGGGAGGCTGTGTGAAACAACTTGGTGCCCTGAAACTAAAAATCAGTGCTTGCAGGGAGACATGGTCCCTGTAAGTGCAGGGTTTCAGCTGCGCTGTAGGAGGGAGAATAATAACAAACGTATTTCTTTGCCAGTTCCAGATTTTTTGCATGGAGACAGCCCAAATTAATTCACTGGCTTAATATCTACAAGCTGAGTCCAGTAACAGGAGAGCAAAATGCCAGTCTGTTGAGCGTCCAATCAGACATTCCTGCTCAGGAGCAACCAATGAGGGCTCTTTCAGGGAGAGGCGCCGATTTTTGAAAAATTCGGCAGCAGAAGCAGCTGCCGTGGAGGTCAGAGCTGTGTATAGGCTGTATCTGATGCTTGTTTCCAGGGGGCCAGTGGCAACAGGCTCCTTGGCACTGGGAGAGAGGTGCAGAGTGCTGTCCAGGCATGCAGGAGGCGAACCGCGGATAGCGGTAGGTAGTCCAGTGTGCTACAAGGATACCTGTTGAAAGAGGGACAGTACAGGGATTAATAGCATTCCAAAGTGGTGGGAGTGAAAATAAAATTAGCACACAGACAAAAGAGCTGCAATTTCCTAAAAGAGGGCCAAATTGGGGAGTGGGAAGCAGACAGCTTAGCTAGACACCAGCTCTGTAACTGAGATTTGTAAAACTAGGGGGTTACAGTTGGGGGAACAAAACAAAGGGAGAAATTAAATTGGTAGCTGCACTGGATTAAAATGCAACAAACCAGCAGGCTATGGAGACTTTCAGCAAAGAAATCCTGAACTCTAAATCCTGTACTCTAATAAACTTCGACACAGCAACTGAGGTAGCAGGATTAACACAATACAAACAAGCATTTGTCAATGCCGAATGTTGCTTGCTTGTATGTGCTGTTTAGGTATTTGGAAGTGACAGTTTCATGCCTTCCTCCCAAGACATCCACTGTGTCTTTCTGTTCAGTATTAGGTGTGGCAAAATGGCAATGTTGAAAATCTGGAGTGAAAATATTGAAAATTCGCGAACTTACGAGCGTGTTTAGGAACTGTACAACGCACGCTCGTAAAACAGTCATTTTTTGGAATTTTTTCACCAAATTTTCAACATAGCCATTCTAACACCTGAGCTCATGAACAGCATCACTGTGATTTTCTTAATTTGTCCCGTACATTGATCTCGCACACCGACTGCGCCATTGTGTGCTACATGGGCAGAAACACGTTTTGGGTGACATGTGAAAAATGGAAGCTATACTACTCATAAGAAGGTGTGATAAAATGGCAATTTTGGAAATCTGAGTGAAAATATTGAAAATTGCGACCTTTACTGAAGCGTGTTTAGGGAATTATGCAACGCACGTCAGAAACAGTCATTTTTAGAATTTTCACCAAATTTTCAACATAGCCATTTTAAGACCTCTGCTCATGAACAGTGTCACTGTGATTTTCTTAATTTGTCCCACGTACATTGATTTCGCTTTACCGACTAAGCCATTCTGTGCTACATGGTAGGAAACACATTTTGGGTGACGTGAAAAATGACAGCTGTATTACTCATAAGAAGGTGTGGTAAAATGGCAATGTTGAAAATCTGGAGGAAAATATTGAAATTTCATGAACATACTGAGCCTCGTGAGGAACTGCGCAACACACCCTTGTAAAACAGTCATTTTTTGAGTTTTGGCACCAAATTTTCAACATGGGATTTGGGACCCCTTCTCATGAATGATGTCACTGTCATGGTGGTATTTGGGCCTGAAGGGTGATTTCACAGTCACTGCGGCGAAATCTTGCCGGACCCAGACTCTTCTCATGACAACCAATGCCCTGAAACTGAAATCAGTGCTTGCAGGGAGACATGGTCCCTGTAAGTGCAGGGTTTCAGCTGCACTGTAGGAGGGAGAATCAAAACAAATGTATTTCTTTGCCAGTTCTAGATTGTTTGAACGGAAGCAGCCCAAATGAATTCACTGGCTTAATATCTAAGAGCTGAGTCCAGTATAGAGAGAGCAAAATGCTAGTCCATTGAGCAGCCAATCAGGACGCTCCTGCTCAGGAGCAACCAATGAGGACTTTTTCAGAGAAAGGTGCCGATTTGGGTAAAATTTGGCACAGAAGCAGCAGACGTGGAGGTCAGGGCCATGTATAGGCCATACCTGATGCTTGCTTCCAGGGGGCCAGTGGCAGCATGCTCCTTGGTGCTGAGGGAGGTGCAGAGTAGTGTCCAGGCATGTATAAGGCAAACTGCGCATGGCTGTAGGTAGCCTAGTGGGCTACAAGGATGCTTGATGCTTGTTTCCAGGGGGAAGGTGGCAGCAAGCTCCTTGTTGGCAAGAGAGGAGCAGAGTGGTGTCCAGGCATGCTGGAGGCAAACCGTGGATGGCGGTATGTAGCCCAGTGGGCTACAAGGACGCTTGATGCTTGTTTCCATGGGTCTGGTGGCAGCAGACTCTTTGGTGCAGAGAGAGGCACAGAGTGGTGTTCAGGCATGCAGGAGGCAAACCACGGATGAAGGTAGGTAGCCCAGTAGGCTACAAGTATCACTTATTATTACCTCTAAAATTACCACTTCTGAGTTTTAGGGTATGTCCCCATGTCCTGCTGGAGGACACAACATCAAACATCTCTGCTTGTGTGATCATACCAACACCCTTGAGTATGCATAACACTGAGATCATGCCCCCTCACAGTCTCTTTATCCCCAACATGACCATGTTAAGGGTCGCTGGCCTTTCCTCCTAACTGCCGTCTTCTAAACTCCTCATCATTTTGGTGGTCCTGTGTTGCACTTTCTCAACTGCCTCAGTGTTGTTTTGTTTAACGATGAGCCAAGAACTGTATGCAGTACTGCACGTGGGGCCTGACCAGGACCTTATAAATATGAAGGATTACTTCCCCTGCTCTGTTGCTCATCCCCATTCTTGACACACCTCTGCAGTTTGGATTCAGGCACATCTGAAACTGAGCTGTTACCAGCTCAATACTTCTCTCCTGGTAATACACTGAATACACAAGTGCTCCAGACAGTATTCGGATGTTGGGGCACACCCGAGATAGATCTCTTTGCCTCCACAGACAATCACCAGCTGCCACAGTTTTGTTGCAGGCTTCCCATCAGGGGTACAGTTCCAGTGGATCCACTAGCACGGGACTGGTCAGGCCAATTCCTCTATGTCTTCCCTCTCTTCCCCCTACTGCTCAGGCCTCTGAGAAAGCTCATGTCGCAACCAGCAACAATGATCCTGGTGGTACCAGATTGGGAAAGGCAGCCATGGTACTCGTTCCTGCTAACCCTGTCTGCCTCGCACCCAATTCACCTGCCTCAGAGGTACAACCTCCTGACATTCTCTCAGGGCAGAATCCTGTACCCCAGCCTCAGATCCCTGCGACTGAAGGCTTGGCTCTTGAAGACCTAGAATTTGCTAGCTTAAACATTTTGGAGGAGGTTTCAACTATGCTCAGGGGATCCCAAAAGCCATCAACCTAGAAAACCTACTCTTCAAAGTAGAAACAGTTCTCTATCTGGTGCTCGGGAAGGTCTGGTCATCCTGGCCTGCTGGACTATTTGACTCACCTACACACATTGAGCCTTAAATCTTTTACCTTGAAGGTCCAACTAGCAGCAGTCTTAGCATGTATTTCAGCTGGTAAAGACAGGTCCGTGGCCTCTCACCCCGTCATTCACAAATTCTTCAAAGGCTTCAACCACCTTCGCCTTCCCCTCAGGGAGTCAGTCTCGGCCAGGAATCTAAATATTTGTCTTGCAATCTCATGGAGCCCCCCTTTTGAGCCCATGGCTACTGCAGACTTAAAGTTTGTCACATGGAAAGCTGTTTTCCTGGTAGCCATTACTTCAGCCGGAAGAATACGTGCAAGCCCTGGGCACAGATTTGAACTGTATTTCCTTCCACATGGATAAGGTCATACTTAGGACCAATAGGAAATGCCTTCCTAAAGTGGTCTCAGACTTCCATTTGAATCAAATCATCACTTTACCTGTTTTCTTCACTGAAAATTGCAGCTCATCTGAGAGGAAACTACTCATCCCAGATTTCAAGAGGGCATTTACGTTGACAGAACCAAGGCTCATAGGCCAGTGCATACCGAACTGTTCCTCACCTATGGGGAAGTGGGTGAGGGAAAACCTGCATCAAAATGAACCACTGAAAGCTGGGTAGTAGCCTGCATACAGTTCTGTTACAGTAAAGTAGGTTAGCAGGCTCCCCTGGGCCTCAGGACATATTCTACCAGGGGTATAGCTGCATTAGTAGCAGCTGCCTGGGATATCCCACTTTAGGAAATCTGCAAAGCAGCTACAAGGAAAACCTTTACCAACCATCATAGTTTGAACATACAGTCCAGAAATGATGCCAGATTTGGCACAGCAGTGTTGCAGAACCATTTCCCAAAATAGGGTCTGCACAGTCTTCAAAGGTACTGCTTGCTGTGCATTTGTTTAATCATACTGTGTGATTCCCAGGGTTAGAAGAAAAAATTAGTCACTATAGTAATCTTGTTTCTTTCAAGTGACCACACAGCATGATTAAAGCTCCCACCCTGCCTCCCCTGCTTGCACCTAGAAAAATAGGGACAGACTCTGGTTCTGCATCCCTGATTTTATTGACATATGGTTTATGTCTAATGTTCAAGTTCTTTACCTAGCTGGCACACATTGTTGTCCCCACTTAGGGACTTTTTTTGTTTTTCGGGATGTGATTTTTTTTAACCAGGAGAGACACACTAAGGTGAAAGCTTGTATACAGGTGCGACCTGGGAGCACAAGGAAGTTAAGTGGCTTGCTCAGCATCATACAGTATGCAGGTGGGGGCTGTGGGATTTAACCCAGGTCTTCAGGTTTGCAGCTCAGAGCTTTAAACCACTGTGCAATACTGCCCCCTGATTAAGGGGGACTTAATCCATGTAGTCAGATAGTTAGTGGGTTCCTTCTTTCTCTATTATGTTGCACAGCATATAAGCAAATTAGCCCACTGGAGTAGGGAGATTGGACACCCGGAATATAGACCGCTGTGGTTAGATGTAGAGCAGCACTTGGCAGCACAGGTTAAATGCTCACTGAGGGCTCTTCTGTATGTTTCCCCATCGGCTATCCCTAAGACCCTTAGAAACAATCCTATAGGATGGTCATGAAAAGCCACCCATCAGATACAAAAGTATCTCGCAGTAAGGTGGTATCACTCGACTGACCAGCCCATTGTAGGTAATCCACACTTTAAGGTCGGGGGGGCACCGCTGTCCCAGGCCTTGTGGCCCCAACTAAATTGTGCCAGGGTTTCAAGCTGTTGGTCAAATGGGAAACCGCACCCTTTTGATTATCTACAAAAGTCCATAGGTGCCTCGGGTAAGGAGATATTTAAATATTTGCAAATTAGTAAAGCCCTAACTTCCTTTTTCTCCCGGGTCTCGCCGATAGATCCGAGTGACAGGGACCTGTCCATGCTTCTTCAAAAAGCCTCCCAACCACTCTCAGTTTCAAACTTGTATAAAACTCTTCAGGAGTGGGACTTTAGATTACCATCAGAGATTTGTTATTACTGGACAAGGGAACTAAGAATCCCAGAGGACCCTAGTCTTTGGAAGAAACTCTGGCTGTCAATGTACAGATTTATAAAGCAAGACAGACTGAGATTGGTGCATTTTAACATTATGCATAATATCTATATAACTCCAGTTCAGCTATGTAAATATGGGGCATCGACAACATCACTCTGTGCAAAATGCAAGAGGGACAACGGTACCCTGTTTCATATGATCTGGCTATGCCCCTATGCCCTATGTGCAGGCCTTCTGGCAGTCTATTAATAACATCATTGACCCTATCCTTGGCTTAGAAACCCTGTTTACCCCTGAAGTTTGTCTAATTAACTTTTTCCCAATGAGCACCACTAAAGCTAAGAGGGCACATATGACGCTTATTTCTGCAACAGCCAAATTAACAATCTTGAGACACTGGGCTGGTGACAAGTCTCCACTTTGATGGAGTGGTACAAGGAGAGCATTCTGGCTTTGCAGTTGGAGAGGCATATAGCCTACATGCATGTAGACCTAAGGTATATGCATCTTTATGGGGCTCTCTAGGCACTCCTGACAGCCTGGAAGCCTTGATGGCTGAACTCACTATAGGAGCGGTAAGCCAAGAGCTAATGGTGTGTGTAGTCGTGGGGGAAGCGGGGGAAGGGATGGACCTGGTTGTTTGATTTTGTTGTTTATTGTTCTGATATATGGTACTTGTGCGATTGCTGGGTACTGTATTGACTATTGTAAAACTAATAAAACTGGTTTAATAAAAAAAAAAAAAAAAAGATAGTTAGTGGGGCTTTAACCTGTTAGGCTGTGTAATGAATCTGAAGCACTTCAGAGTACAGCAGTTACTAGGTGCAGCATTTTGAAACTGGCATGAGCCAATGAGAGTTCCATCATTTGCATAAATTCTTTCTCTCCATGGCAGTTCAGCACTGAAAGCTGATCGCATTAGTTTAATCATACTGTGTGATCCCTTAGAAGAAAAAAGATTACTGCCCAACAGCCCAACAGAGATCCCTGAGGGATACTGCTGAATGTCTCCTGCAACTCACAGTAGCACACAGCAGTGCCCCAACACAGATCACTGAGGAATACTGGTGAGTGCCTGTTTCAACTCACAGCAGTGCCCTAACATAGATCCCTGGGAGATACTGGTGAGTTCCTCTCTTAACCCAGCACCCAGCAGTACTCCAACAGAGATCCTTAAGAGATGCTGCTGAATGCCTACCTTAACTCACAGTAACACACAGCAGGGCCCCAACACCGATCACTAAGGGGTACTGTTGAGAGCCTCTGTCAATTCACAGTAGCACACAGCAGTATCCCAGCACAGATCCATAAGTGATACAGCTGAAAGCCTCTTTCAGCTCATAGTAGCACCCCAACACAGATCCCTAAAGGATACTGCTGAGTGCCTCTCTCAACTCACAGTAGCACACAGCAGGGACCCAACACAAATCACTGAGGAATAGTGGTGAGTGCATGTCTCAGCTCACAGTAGTGCACAGCAGTGCCCCAACACAGATCACTGAAGAATACTGGCGGGTGCCTGTCTCAGCTCACACTAACACACAGCAGCGCCCCAACACAGATAGCTGAGGAATACTGGTGAGTGATTGTCTCAACTCACAATAGTGCACAGCAGTGCCCCAACACAGATCACTGAGGAATACTGGTGAGTGCCTGTCTCAACTCACAGTAGTGCACAGCAGTGCCCTAACACAGATCCCTGGGAGATACTAGTGAGTTCCTCTCTTAACCCCACACCCTGCAGTACTCCAACACAGATCCTTAAGGGATACTGCTGAATGCCTTTCTCACCGCACAGTAGCTCACAGCAGGGCCCCAACACAGATCACTAAGGGGTACTGTTGAGAGCCTCTGTCAATTCACAGTAGCACAAAGCAGTGCCCCAATACAGATCTGTGAGGGATACTCTCCATCATCACAACAGTTGTATACTGCCACCCAGGACTTTCTCCTACTTCTGTTACAGAACTCCTAACCACTATCTCTACTCATGCCTCTTCTGGAGAGCTTCTTATTCTAGACAAGTTCATCTTTAACTGTCTTTCTCCCTTTAACTCTAAACTCTGTGAAAACATAAAGTTCCTGCACCTCACACAACTCATTTCTATCCCCACCTGTCACAATTCCTGTTCTCAGAACCACTCTCTGCTGGACTGGGTACTGGCTACTTACCTGCACCACACTGTTGATGCTGGTGCTCTCCCTGACACACTCAGTAATCATCACTTGGTTTACTGTGCATGCAAAATTCACCTCTCCATTGTCCCCTCCACAATTATTCAGATAAAGTCCTTCCAATCAACTGATTTATCCCTGCTACAAACTGATCTGTTCTCCACTAACTGGTCCCCAGTTTCGATGGCCAGTAATATCAATCAAGCCTTACAACACTTCCAATCTAAAATGTTATTTATTAGTATGGGATAAGCATGCTCCCCTCAGGAAAACCAAGGTCAGAGGTTCTCACCTCCCCTGGATCTCAGCTGAACTTCTGGCCTGCCTCCATGCACGTGACCTGGCATGGAAGTCTTAAAAGTCTTCTGGCACTGCTGCTAAGCTCAACAAGTACCATGCCTTGAGGAACTCTTGTGCAAGAGTTACCAGGTTAGCTAAGGCTGAGTTCTTTTCCTCCTCATTCCACAGCAGTCTTAAAGGGGAAGTCTTCCATATTTTCCTAACTCTTTATCTGTAACTGTTGTGTGCCTCCTCCAGTTGCCGGCAGTCCTATTGCTGTCCAGATCTAGTTTGTAAATAAAAATATACAGCCCCCAGAAGTTATCTTTGTGTTTGTCCTCCATTTTACCATCAGTGTTGCTGGAGGATGATGTCCTCAGAACAACAGATAATGATGCTGCACTAAATGCAGTTCCACCAGTAAACCAAACCTGCACTGTTTGGTTCCCCCCTTGAGTAATGGAGGAACCCTTTAAGTGCTGTGCACATCTTGAAGTGTAGTTCCAATAGGGACTTGGACTGTGTGAGTGTGATGCAGCACTGATTTGACATGTATATACAGTTTTAATATAAGGAAGTGCCTGTATTAGTTGTGTTACTGTTTATGTTAGCAAAAACAGTCTTACCCAATAAATGACTCTGGGTACAGCAAGAGTTTTGAGTGGTATTATACAGCTGTTGTATTATTTTCTGTTTGTGTTAGCATTCTCTGTTTTGATTTACTGTACACCAGCAGTGGAAGACAATCTTGCAAATATGGCTCTTTCCCTTTGTAACTAGGCAGTCAGAGATCGGATGGCTGCTGTAAAGCAATAGAGTCCAGCTATAACAAAGAATAGGTTATCAGGGAAGCATCAGCTGCAGCATATGGAAGAATGGCATTTACTCACCTGGTAAAGGTGATTATTTGAGTACCCTTTGTAATACTCCATGGCCAAAACCTGTGGGTATTCTCCATCCTTCCTATAGGTTGATGCAAGATCCAATCAAATTCAAGCTGGCCGAGGCCAGCCCCTGTGTCCCATCTCAGGATCTCCAGTAGAATCTTCCTTAGCTGTGAGAAGTTCTCTCTCAGAAAGAAAACTGGAAATTAAAATATGTGGACAAGGTAGTGGGGACCCACTTATGAGAAAACGCCATGGAGTGGTACTCCTCTAGTAGCTTGATGTAGTTATGTGCCCTTAGTTTGACTGATAGAAATAAACAACTCGAGGCGAGTTCTGACAATAATATACTCATTTAATCACTTAAACAGAGTGCATGCATTTATTATATTTCACTCCTTGAATGGTGCAAGTAGATATTGTGCGCCTGTCATATCCAGCCCAGTGTGAGCAGAATCTAGTCTTGTAATCCTCTGCTGGTCCAGGTGGGGCTGCGGAGTACTATAAAGGATACTCAAATAATCACCTTTACATAGAAACATAGAAACTGATGCCAGATAAGGACCGCAAGGCCCATCCAGTCTGCCCATTTAGTTTTCTACCTTATGAATGTGCCATCGGCTTTTGCTTTGTCAATGGCCTATCTATTCATACTCATCTGTATTGCTCCCTTAGGCTTATCCCATGCCTGTTTGAAGCCCTGCACTGTATTCATATCCACCACTTCCTGAGGTAGGCTGTTCCATGCATCCACCTCCCTTTCTGTGAAAAAGAACTTCCTCACATTACCCCTTAATCGGCCTCCCTCTAATCTCATGCTGTGTCCTCTTGTCCTGCTATTTTTCTTATATTGAAACATGTTAGACTCTTTCACCTTCTTAATGCCCTTAAGGTGTTTGAATGTTTCGATCACATCACCTCTCTCCCTCTTTTGCTCTAGGGTATACATATTGAACTCTGTTAATCTGTCCTCATATGTTTTCTGATGCAGTTCCTGCACCATTTTGGTTGCCCTTCTCTGGACTGTCTCAATTTGGTTAATGTCCATGTGAAGGTGTGGCCTCCAGTACTGCATGCAGTACTCCAGATGGGGCCTAACCAGTGTCTTGTAAAGAGGGATTATTACCTCCCTCTTCCGACTTGTGATACCCCTACTAATACATCCCAACATCCTCCTAGCCTTATCTACTGCTTTAGTGGTCTGCTTGCATGATTTTAGGTCATCAGTGATGATGATGCCCAAGTCTCTTTCTTCCCTTGTGACTGCCAGCAATTCCCCTCCCAGCCTATTGGTGGCTTCAGGGTTTCTCTTCCCTATGTGCATGATCTTGCACTTCTTTGCATTAAACCCCAGTTGCCACTCTTTCAACCATTTTGCTAGTTTATCCAGACCTCTTCTCATTCTGCCTACCCCATCTGGATCATCTACTCTGTTGCAGATCTTGGTGTCATCTGCAAACAGACAAGCCTTACCCTCCAGTCCATCTGCAATGTCACTGATGAAGATATTGAAGAGAATTGTCCCCAGAACTGATCCCTGAGGTACCCCACTTGTGACTTGCATCTCTTCTGACTGTATACCGTTTACCACCACTCTGTTTTCTGCCCGTCAACCAGTTTGCCACCCAGTTGACCAACTTCTGACCCACCCCGAGCTACCCAGCTTATTAATCAATCTTCTATGTGGAACAGTATCTAAAGCTTTGCTGAAATCAAGATAGGTGACATCAACTGCTCCCCCCGGTCCACCACTCTGGTTGCCTAGTCAAAGAAATCAACCTTTACCAGATGAGTAAATACCATTATATTTCATACCCTTTATAGTACTCCACAGTGAAAACCTGTGGGACCTGAAAAGCAGTGTAATTACAGAAGATTGTTTGTGGGAGGGTTATGTGGCAGAGAAGGTTGTCCTATTCAGGTGCCTTCCTACAGGATGGCTGTTCTGTAGGATGCTCTGTTGGCAGAGAATACGTTCAATTGGTAGTACTTTGCGAAAGTGTGCATGGAAGCTCATGTGGCTGCTAAACAAATGTCAGCAATGGAGATCTGGCCTCTTTCCATCTAGGAGGTGGCAACTGCCCTGGTCAAGTGGGCTTTGACGTCGGGGGGGTGGTTCCTGGCCTGCTATCTGTATGACTCCTGTATGGTGTGCTTTAACCACCTAGCTATGGTGTCCTTGGATACTGCTTCATCCACCCTTTTCCCTGTGGTGAGAATGAAAAGTTTATTGGTTTTCCTGGTTTGGCCGGACGTGGTGAGATATGCTGTCAGCTGTTGTCTGATGTCTAGGGCCTACGGCATGCCTGTCGATGCATACTGACCAGCCGGGATGGTAGTGAGTTCAACCTCTTGTTCCATGTGGAAGCATAAGGCCACTTTGGGAATGAAGGATGGGACCGTCCTCAGTGTGACTCTATCATTATGGAATGTTAGGAAGGGTTTTTGACAGGAGAGGGCTTGTAGCTCCCCTATCCTTCTGGCAGAGCAGATTTCCACCATGAAGGCCGTTTTTAGGATAAACCAATATGGTGACTCTTGTAGGAATGGTGGAACCTGTAGGGCCTGTAGGACTACATTCGGTTGCCAGGGGACACAAACCTTCCTTACCTTGGGGTTTACCAGTTCAACATCTTGTAGGAGCCTGTTTACGTCAGGGTGTAAGCTGATGGCTCCTATCCCTGGTAGCATTCCCCTAATGGAGGACAGAGCAGATGTTTATACCCTCAGAGAAGATGGGCTGAGGCCCTTGTTTGGTCCATCATTTAGGAAGTCCAAAATTTGTGATAGTCCTGCCATGGATGGGGAAGTTCCCCTTTCTGTGCACCACCTTGCAAAGATCTTCCAGTGTCTCTGGTAGGATAAATTGGTGGAATGTTTCCTAGATTGCATCAGTCTATCTACGACTCTGTCGTGGTATCCCAGACTCAGCAGTCTTTGCCTTTCAGTAGCCATGCTGTCAGCTTGAGTGACAAGGGGTTTGGGTGCTGAATTGGGCCCTGACTCAGGAGGTCAGGCCAGTTGGGAAGAAGCATTGGGAAGTCTATTGACATTGCTTGAAGGGGGGAATACCAATGTCTCCTCGGCCAGTCGGGTGTTATCACCACAGTTGCTCTCGTGGTCCTGATCTTGTGCAGTAGTTTATCATTGCCGTAGGTGGAAAGGCGAATGCTTGGCGGAATGACCATGGTGCGGACAGGGTGTCTACCTGCCATGCCATGGGGTCTGTATATCTGGAGTGGAATGAAGGGAGTTGCATGTTGTGGCATGATGCCATGAGGTCTACTTGGAGTGGGCCCAATCTGTGCTGAATCTTTTGGAACACCCTCTTGTGTAACATCCCTGCTGAGTGGTCGATGTTAGATCTGCTTAGCCAGTCTACTCTACTGTTGTCCTTCCCTACCAGGTAAATGGCTAAGGACCTCAGGTTTTTCTCTGCCCACAGTAGGACTTTCAGGGACTCCACAATCATGGACCTGCTGCATGTTCCCCCTTGCTTGTTCAGGTACATGACCATCACCTGGTTCTCACAACTCACAAGGATGCCCTGATTGGTGAGTAGGGGGTTGAAAAACAAAATGGCCAGGTACACTGCCTCATCTCTTGGAGGTTTATTGGCAGGGACAATTCCTCCTTGGACCAGAGGCCTTGAGTCACATGGTTCTTGTAGGTGTCCCCCCAGCCAATCAGGCTGGCATTGGTCATGATAGTGGACCTGTTTGAGTGCGATAGGGGGCACCTTTGGGAAAGATTCTTGTAGCTTGTCCACCACTGAATTTCCTTCCTGACTTTCTGAAGGAGAGAGACTTGGAACTGAAAATTTTGTCTTGTCTTGTTCCATGCCTCTATTAGGAAGTGTTGTAGTTGCCTCTTGTGGAGTCTGGCCCAGGGGACCATGTCTGTGGTACAGGCCATGAATCCCAGTACTTGAAGATAGTCCCAGACTGGTCTTACTGGCTGAGTCAGGAGGCCATTTGTCTGCGTCATCAGGTTGAGGATCATGTCCTCTGTGGGTGTTACCTGACAATCTCTGGAAAACCCCAGATACTCCCACAGAAAATGATTCTTGTCACTTCATGCTGCCACCCTGATGTGAACATCAAAGTAAAAAGTCCTCTAATTTCGAACAAGTGTTGGGGGTGCAAATAAATATACTGTAGACAGCTCTCATGTAGACAATATTCACAAAAGATTATTCTTGTTCCAAAATGGCACGCAATCTCGACATTTCACCATTTTTCTGTCTGAGACACATGCACAATGTAGTTTGCCGTCTGAGAGAGATAAGGAGAAGAAATCCGTTGAAGCATAAACATCGATTTAAAATAAAGCAATAACCCCAAGGAGGGCTATGAAGTGAAGAGTTCTTAAACAGGATTTGAGACATGCAAAAAATTAAAAAAGAATTACTGTGTGTGAGAAAAAGTATGAAACTGCGCTAAATTGAGTAACAAAAGGCATCCTCTGATGAAGCCTACCACTGTATGTGAAATGTCAAGATTTTGTGCCGTTTTGGAACAAGAATGAACTTTTGTGAATATTTTCTACATGACAGCTGTCTACAGTATATTTATTTGTACCCCAAACACTTGCTCGAAATTAGAGGACTTTTTTCTCTGTGGGTGTTACCCTGTTGTGTCTGGTATCGATCCTTGCTCCTAGGTGAGACAGCGATTGTGTTGCGTTAAAGATACTCTTGACCTTGTTGACTACCCAGCAGACATTTGGTTGCTAAGAGAGTGCTGCGCTGAGCTGTCTCTGGTGTTCTTGCCCTGATCAGCCAGTCATCCAGGTAGGGGACTATGTGGACACCTGGCTTCTTCAGGTGGGCTGTTAGAACTACCAGGGTCTTGGTGAACACCCTCAGGGCTAAGGACAGGCTGAATAGTAGGCATGTGTATTGGTAATGTTCTTCCTTGAATGTGAATTGAAGGTACTTATGGTGTACCTGGTGAATGGGGATGTGGAGGTACACATCTTTGAGGTCTATGGAGGTGAGGTAGTCCAATGGTTGGATTGCCAGGAGGGTGGAATGCAGCATTTCCATTTTGAATGTTCTGTATACAATGAATTGGTTGAGGTATTTTAAGTCCAGTACTGGGAGCATTCCACCAGATTTCTTTAGGACCACAAAGAATAGAGAGTAGATGTCAATGTATCTGTCCTGTGGTGGCACTATGGAGATTGCGTTGTCCTCCAGCAAGCTTTGAATGGCCTGATGCATTGCCCAATTTTTTACCGGGTGCGATGGGATTGGGGATACCATGTACCTCGTTGGCATGCTTGTCGTGGATAGTTCTATTGTGTAACCAGATGAAGTCACCTCTCTTACCCATCTGTTGAATGTTGTGTGGGCCCACTGAGATGCAACTCCCCTCAGCCTCCCTGCTGTCTAAGGGGGCTTGTCTGGGTGTGCGCGGCTTCATTGCTTCTTGCCTTGGTATTTAAATTGTGGTTTGTAGCCTCCTCTGCCAGGGGCCTTGTTGTTGTTGGGTCTGGGGGTGCTGTTGTAGCCTTTGCTCTGGAATTTAGGTTTTGGGTTCCATTGGTGGGGAGTGTAGTTGTTGGTGTTACTCTGACCTCTGTGTTTGAAGGGTCTAAGTTTAGGTCAAAAGGACCGGGTCAGAGGGGAGGTAGATGTCCTTTTCTCCCTGGGACTGTTTCCCTCCCACTCTATTCTTCAGCTAGGGTGTTAAGTCCTTCCTCGAATAGGTTGCCTTCCTTGAATGGCAGTCTCATTAGAGTGGAAATGAACTCGTTGTCCGCTTGCCATAACGTTAGCCAGAGTGCCTTTCTGGCCCTGTTGGCCAAGACAGTGGTCCTGGATTCAAATCTGAGGATATCTGAGGAGGTGTTCATTATATATTTGACCGCTCATGTCATGCATTCTAGGACATCGGCTTGTGGCATGTCCTCGGGGATGGCCGCCGCAATAATTTCTGACTAGGGCAGTAGTGCTCTGCATGCGAACCATAAGGCCATGTCAGCTGCTTTTGTCATGCTTGCTGATTCATGAATTCTTTTGTGGTGTTCCTCAATCTTTTTGTCTATTGGGTCTTTGAGGGCTGCGGTGCTCTTGATGGGTATGGTGGTTCGCTTAGATATTTTAGAGACTGGCTGATCTACCCTTGGTTCCTTGCTCCATGCCTCTCTTCTGGTGTTGGAGAGCGGGTACCAGCTTGCTACCATACTCTTTTCTGGGAGTCTGGTCAGTTAAGTGGCTTCATATTCCTTGGATATGATGGTTTCTATTGTTTTACAAGTTGGAAAATGTATTTTCCCTTCTGGTTGGTCCATGGAGACCAGGGGGTCCTCTGATGTGGAGGGCTGTTCTGGGTCTTCAGCGATACGCAGGGCCACCTTGATCATTCTGATCAGTTCCTCAATGTTCTCCCTGTGACACATTCTTCATGAGTTGTCCTGTGTCTCTGCATTCAGCTTTGTGTGTGCCTCCATGGCAACGCTGTCCACATCATCTCTTGGTTTTTGGATGGGGGTTCCCTCCCATCTGTCATCGAATTGGGTGCCCTTGGTGGTGGGGGCAGTTTTGCTTTTAATGTTTCCAGGAGTTGAAAGAGGAATTGAGCCACCTACCTTGCATCAAAGGCAATTGGGGCTGTGGGTGGTGTAGATTTCCCCCATGGAGGAGTCGAGTTCCTCCTGGTCCCCTGAGGCTCTGCGTTCCACCAGAATGCATACTGTGCAGTTGTAGTCGGCCTCGTCAATTTCCCTGAATGATGTGCCACATTCCTTACAGTTCCTCATGGTAGGATCTTTCTGCATTGCTCTGTGGGAGGGAGACAGCAAGAAATGAATGAGGTATGGTCCCATTAATAATGTTCCACAACAGAAATAATAATGTGCTTGCCTATTGCTGGTGCTCATATGAAGGCACTGTGTGCTGCCCCTTTTAGAAATGCTTTGTTCTGGATGGCAGCATTAATGCAGCCCCACCCAAGATGGCCACTCCAAATCTCATGGGATCTGATGAGAGTTGGGCTCAGTCTCTGCTGGGCTTAGCATGCAATGATCCCAGTCCCAGTCAAGATGGCCGCCAAGATCTTGCGCAAGTTCCCATGAGACTGCAAGTGCTGTATGCACTGCTAGTGAAGAGTCTCGCGGGAGTCGCGTTGCACTGTGGGAGTCAGCGAGGAGCAGGGGGACAGTGTGGCTGTTGCTGTAGGTCTTGGGGGTTGGAGAACTTGTTATTTTATGGCCCACTGAGACCAGGAACATGTAATTGGCTGGGAGAAGGGATGATCCATGTGAGGGACTTGTGGGCCATTTCCAGGTGTCCCTGGACTGTTTCTGGGTTCCCCAGCATCGTGGGAAGCAGCAAATGCAGCAGCCCTGGAAGGATTTATCCATTTTGTCTGGCATTTGTTTCTGGGAGTCAGGGGAGCCTGCTGTAAGAGTTCTCAGCCCATGGGTTTGTCAGGGCCATGCAGATACAGGGTGTGGAGGTTGCCTGGTTTGGGGGAGGACCCTGCATGAGAGTCCTCTCCCCTAGGGTTGTTAGGCAAGAGCAGCCATATGGTTTCTGCCCTGCGGGTGCTCCAGGAGGGACCTCAGAGGGGTTTGGCTTGCTGTTGGAGGCAATAGGTTGGAAATGTGCTCCATGGGGGCTCTGGCCACTCTGTGAAATACTGATATGTGGAAGGCAGATCGTGTTACTGGAGGGAGATCTGTTTCCAGCTAATTCACCCCTTATGAACTAGCTATCACTGGATTCAGTGTCCTTAAACTTCATGACAATGTTTCATAGATGCAACATTCTAATGCTAATATGACTGTTAGTTATTTGCACTTATATTTCTGTTTTGCTACTACATATAGATTCCTGAAAATGTACTGTCACTGCTGAAAATTTTGTATAAGTGTACTGTGTCTGACTTCTACTTGTTCCTATGATGTTTTCTTATATCTACAGTACTATTGTCTACATGCCCTTTGTTGTAGTCTCCCGGGTCGTACCTGAAAATAAGCAGCTATGCTGCCTAGTGTACCTACCCGGTTAACAAAAACTAAATGAATAAATTAATAAATAATATTAATATGCTGAGAAACAAGGGGCTAGTGACCCTTGCCTACCAGGCTGTTGTTAGTAATGCTTTATAGAAGAAATAAATATTGTACCTTATTTGAACAAATTGTTGTGTGTTGGGAGTAGATCTGGATCGCAACCAACCTCTTTGGATGCATGAATTAAACTAGGAGATCCTGAGATGGGACAGAGGGGCTGGCCTCGGCCAGCTTGAATTTGATTGGATCGTGCATCAACCTATAGGATGGATGGAGAATACCCACAGGTTTTGACTGCGGAGTACTATAAAGGGTATGAAACATAAGGGTGATCTAGTGGTTGAAGCACAAGCACAAGAACTGGGAGACTCTAGTTCAAGTCCTACTAGAGTCCATTACTCTGTAACCCTTAAGTTCCCTAACCTCCTTGGGAACTGTGATGGCCCCTCAGGTTCATGACTTTAAAAGTGCCCCCCCATTCCCATTATAAATCATTAGCAGTGATGTGAGAGCTACAGCACTTCACTTCGAAAGTACTGAGGACAAGCTGTGGCAGCCCCCCACCCGGGCTTGTAATGCCAGCATTTGAAGTAGGACATCCCTCAAAACTCAGATGCTACATGTCAGCTGTTGTAGGTAAAGAAACTAATCAGTCTCAGTGTTCGTAGTGCTCTGTATTTGCTTAGCTCACTCCTCCCATGTCATATGCATTCTTTCACTTGGTATTTCCAGTCAGCAACTCAGATTTAAGGAGCATTTCAAATGTAAAACAATACACTTTATAAAGTAAGTGATCTAGCTCTCCACTTTCAGGCTGCTGAAAGGGGGATGTGCATCATTTGCGCAAAAGAGGAATTCAGTCTTGTATGATCCTGTGGGAACCTGCCCAGGCCCACCTTGTCAATGAATCCTCTCAAGGGTGTTCACCTGGTTAAATACAGATTGATTGATTGATCGTGTACTCAAAACAACAGTCATATCATCCCCACAGAAAAAGCTACAACATCTCAGTATAAAATAGATGTTTT
Organism: Neoceratodus forsteri; assembly: GCA_016271365.2. Classification (NCBI taxonomy): domain Eukaryota; kingdom Metazoa; phylum Chordata; order Ceratodontiformes; family Ceratodontidae; genus Neoceratodus; species Neoceratodus forsteri. Next base: position 1,100,579,026 of record CM028134.1, on the reverse strand, counting down.
TTTTTTTTTATTTTATAACATGTCTAACACGTTTCTGGTCTTACCAGACCCTTTCTCAAAGGCTGAATAACCACACGCCAAACGAGTATTAAATACACTCATTAATCAATGACATCACATAAATACATAATAGAAAAAACCTGTTACATTAGGGTATTTCATTTAACCCATTTAAAAAGAAACACATATTAAAAACATGAAGATTCTCACATGCAAATACATTGAAAGCACTCAGATCTTTCATATGACTAAATTTAAAGAGAAACTGGGATGAAGATGTTGTTTTGTAAAAAGGAGGGAACAGGGAGTAATACTAACAAAAAATAGTATTCATAGGAAACCAGATAACATGGATTGTCTCTCACATAAATCACACACTCTTAAATCTCTCTGCGATGAACTGGGCCTTACCCAATTAGTGTCCGAACCTACTAGAATTAACAAGGTGAACTCATCGAATAGCTCCCTTCTGGATCTTATACTTACTACCCATCCCCACAAAATCCTCCACTCAGCAGTATTTCATAATGATATGAGCGATCATGGAATTGTAGTCTGTACAAGGTCACAAGCTAAACTCCAGCAGCAACCTAAGCTTATAACTAAACGATCTTTCTGAAAATTCAACATATCTAATTTCCTAAATGACCTTAGTAAGATAAGGTGGCAAGATCTATACCTCTCTAAAACGTCGGACAAGGCGGTCACGGACCTAAACGATAAACTCAACCATATAGCAAATAAACATGCACTGTTCATCAAAGTCAGGAAGCGGAACATCTCACACCCATGGTTCTCACCTGAGCTTAAGACCGCTCTCTCCATGCATGATAAGCTATGGGCAGAGGCTAGACATACCAAGAGCCCAGTGGATTGGCAGGCTTTTAGAACCACCAGGAATGCCTGCGTTAAATGTATCCATGCAGACAAAGCCAACTTCTATGTCACTACACTAGAACAGGCTAAAGGGGACTCCCAGAAAATCTAGAAGACCCTTAAGTCCATCGAAGTGCAACCGGTAGCCCCCCTCTACCAACCAAGATCATCAAAAACAATAAGACCATAGAAAATAGCCAAATCCTCGAAGAACTCAACTCCCACTTCATCACTGCCGGCCTAGCCTTTGACTCATCCCCTTATGCCGCGCGTGTAAATAGTCATGTTACTCCTAACCCCACTCCTTCAGCAGCAGCCTGTCCCTTTCAGCTACTCCCCATTAGCTTCAAGGAAGTAGAAGATGCCATTATGATTCTAGACCCCCAAAAAAGTGCAGGGGATGATGGAATCGAATTGCTTTTCTTAAAACTCGGGTACCCTCACCTTACTGCCCCTATCCTCCGTATTTTCAACTTTTCTATTTCAACCTCCACCATCCCTTCATGCTGGAAATTAGCCCACATCCTACCTTTATTTAAATCAGGAGACCCAAGTGATCTAAACAATTACAGACCCATCTCTATTCAACCTGTCCTCCCTAAAGTCTTCGAAAAGCTCATTTATGCACAACTAAAACAATACATGGAAACCTTTTTGCTCCTGAACCCAGCCCAGTCTGGCTTCTGCTCTAGCCACAGTACCGTTAGTGCTTTGGCTAAAGTAACTGATGACTGGTTCTCCACTATGGACTCAAAAAAGATCACAGGTGCTGTCTTCCTAGATCTCAGCAAAGCATTCGATACCATAGACCACTCCCTAATTGAAAGCAGCCTTGCTAACATAGGTGCCACTCCTCCGACCATCCTGTGGTTCAGCAGTTACCTTTCGGGAACGATGCAAAAAATGAAAGCCGGTGGCACGTTGTCCTCCCCTCTACCAATCACTAGGGGAGTTCAGCAAGGCTCCATCTTAGGTCCCATCCTCTTTTCGCTATACATTAATGACCTTGACCGTCATATATCCAAATCAAAAATCCACTACTTCGCAGATGATACAGTTCTCTATACATCTGACACAACCCTATCTGAGGTTAGAGATGTCCTCCAAGCTGACTTTGCCCAGCATGAATCCAACCTCATTAATGCCAAACTTCTTCTAAATACTAAGAAAACCAAAGCTATGATCTCCTCCAATACTCTGCCCTCCATATCTACCTCCCTGCCTAAGGACTTCATAGTTATCTCCCTAGGTGAGCCACTGGAAGTCACCCCGAAATTTAAATACTTTGGATTCTGGCTAGACAGAAAGCTCGCCTTCACGGAACACTTGGATGTCCTTTCTAGATGACTAAAAATATGGTTAGGCTTCCTGTTCCACAACAGGTCACTTTTCCCACTCAGAATTAGAACTAGACTTATACAGGCCACATTCCTCCCGCTACTAGACTACGGGGACTTAATTTATACCTCTTCTTCAACCTCAAATCTAAATAAGCTGGACATCCTCTATCACTGTGCCCTGTGCTTCATTATGAACTCCCCATTCCGGATGCATCACTGGGACCTGTACTCAGCCGTAGGGTGGACGTCCCTCACTACCAGATATATTTTCCATTCTGGTACCTGGACCCTAAAGGTTTTATTTAACAAACTTCCTAGCTATCTAACTTCCCTTATCCACATATGTCACAGTACTTATTCACTCAGGAAGTCAGACTTTATGTTCCTGAATGTTCCAGAGACTCACACCTCCTTTGGCAAGCACACATTCTCAGTTACTCTTCCTACTGCCTGGAATCAGCTACAACTGTCTTTGAAACTACCCAAAGAAGTCTCTGTTAGCCTCTTTAAAAAGCTATCTAATGAAAAAATAAAAGGTGTCTGCAGCTGCTGCTCAAACTCACTCTTCTAGGACTTGTCAAGCCAATTGACCCATATAAACAGTTACAGCACTTTATGTAAGAGTGTGAATACCTACTCCAAGCATTATGGAGTACTACCTGCACACCTGTCTCACAAGTATAGGATTAGCACTTAATTTCTGTAGTGCACAATAACTGTATGTTATGTTAGTCTTGTTAGTATGTATACCTCAGGACCTCCTTGTGAATGAGCTTGCTCAATGGAGTTATTTTTCCTGCAATATACCTGAACTTGAAATTGAACTTGAAGATAAATATTCTTTGGGATTGGGGGGGAGCTTTTACCAAAATAGAGAAATACAAAACTATCTTCTTCTTTCTGCAAAAAATGGTTTTAGGTCAAAACCCCAATTCAAACCTGGTGTCTTCTGTGCTTTTAACTTTAAAATCTAAAATGATTATCTTTTTAAGATCAGATTTCTGTAGTTCCCCCTCTCAGATTGACAGACACTTTGTCAATAGCCATGTATTCAAAGCTATGTCTTTTGCCATCATGTTGGCAATCTAAGACGTGTGCTGCTGTAGCATATAAAATATCACCCCTTGTGATTGCTCTCTGGTGTTCCCCCACTCTGACTTTGAGCTTGCGTTCTGTTTTTCCTACATAAAGTGCCTTGCACAAGTATTCTGTCAAATAAATTACCCCACTAGTGTTACAAGTTGTCATTTGGCGTATCATAAAATCTTCCTCTATACTATTGCTTGAAAAACTTGTCCCTGTCCTACTCACTTTGCGATAACAACAGTTAATATTAGTGGTGGATCCAGGATTTTACAATGGGGGGTGTTGCGGTGGTGTGCATACTTAATATACAGCTTTTGACATTTTTTTAATACTTTATATGATCTTTTCCATTAAATTTATGATGGAAAAATAAATGTAATCTATTGTTTTGAATGTAGATTTACTTACAATCAGTATATTAGACTTCTCCAGCAAAGTGAAATGCTGCAGTAGCAAGTAAGATACAATGGGGGTGCACCTGCACCCTTTGAGACCCCCTAGATCCGCTACTGGTTATTACATTTGAAGCATCCTACTGGTTTACTTAGCCATGTCTGTGTTATATTTTGATCTTCTAAATGGCTGTTAACCAAAGAATCTTTTAGACTCTTTGCTTTTCTGTAAACTACTCTGGATCTTGGTTTAGTTGACTCTGAGATTTTCCTCTCCCTGTAATACACCCCAGTGTTTTTTTATAACTTCCGCAAAGATATTTGAATGAGCAGAAGAAGCAGTTGCCACATTAATAACATAATTTTTATCACATTTCTGTCTCTGTGAAAGTAAAGTATTACGTTCCACCTTGTTAGCCTGATTTCTAGCCTGTTTAATGTTCTTTCTCCTACAGCCCCTTTCTTTGAATCTCTTTTCTAGCACATCAGCACTCTTAGCAAACAAAGTCTGTGTGCTGCAATTCCTTCGTGCTCTCAGAAATTCACCTTTTGGAATGTTAGTGACCATATGTGTCCGGTGGCAACTTGACGCCATTAGTGTAGTATTGCCATCAATCTCCTTTCAATAAGTATCTGTAAAAAAAAACCTTCTTGCCCTTGCATAATGGAAATATCTAATTAACCAAAGTATCACTTTGTTAATATGTGAATCTCAAATATTCATTGATGGAGTGTATGTAATCCACATACAAATCCAGTTCTTCCCTGTACCTTTCCAAAGTAAAACCATATCATCAATAAAACACCTCCACAGCAAGATTTTGCTGTGGAAGCGATTCACTGCAGAATCATGGACAAACCCTTGCTCCCATTGACCCACATATAAATTAGTAGTATAGATTGATTGCTTGCTTGCTCGATTGATTGATTGATTGATTCAGTCTACTCCTCTCCATAACATGTTACAACTGTCTCACAGTGAGATATGAGCAGTACAAAGAAACAGATTTTGTTTCCTGTGAATGAAGTACTATTAGATGTATTATTTGCTATACACATATTAAAGCTACAAGTACTACTCTCTGTGTGAGTTGCATGACAGGACTGTCTTAAGCCATTGCAAACTTACAATAAAATCAGGATAGACAGCATTGAAAATCTTATGTTTTCTTCTGCACTGTTGCTGCAGTGACATCATGGAATGGGAGGGGCTGTATTACAAGTGACTCATTTGCATGTAAATGGAGGCTTGCTTGACACTTTACAACCTTGTGTCAGAGCCTCAGACTGTAGATATGTGTTGCAACAGAAGAGATGACTTTTCTCTTATTGACATCCTTACAGGAATTGATGTATATAAAATACATCAGACATATCCAAATCATAAATATACAGGAGTCTTCTCCTTTAACAATCCCTTCAAGTTCTGGCAAGTAATACATGCCCTCTTCCCCTCCGCTGCACCCAGTCCCCTTCTCCAATCCTCAAGGTGGATGACTCCACCATTTCTGACCTGCCTTCTGTCATTTCAGCTTTCAATTCCTATTTCGCCACCTGTGCATCCTCACTCCTCTCTGCTCTCCCCATCACTCCCCCACTTCCTCCTTCTTCTTCATCCCTCTCTTTATCCTCCTTCTTCTTCTTCTCACCAGTTAGCCCAGTCTCCCCTCTAAAAGCCCTCCTGACTCTCAACCCCCAGAAAGATGGGAGCCATGATGGGCTTGATTCCAAGCTCCTGCACGTCTCAGCACCTGCCATTTCTCTGCCCATCTCCTCCTTGCTCAACCTTTCTTTCTCTCTTGCCTCAGTCTTGGATTCTTGGAAGCATGCAAGTGTTATTCCCCTTTCTAAAGGACGTGACTCCACCTCTCCTGCCAATTTCCACCCTATCGCTCTCTTCCCAACCTTATCCAAGCTCCAAGAGCACATAGTTCTATCCCAACTCTCCCCCTTCCTTGACTCCTCCTCCTTCTTCACCTCCTTCCCATCTGACTTTCAAAAACATCACTCCACCACTTCCTCTCTTCTCAGGCTCACAGACTTCATCCACACTGGCATGAAGCAGGGCCTCCTCACTGCTGCCATTTTTGTTCACCTGGTGAAAGCCTTCAACACTGTCTCCCACCTTCTTCTCCTGGTCAAACTAAAATTAACTGGTCCTTCCAACTCTGCAACCAGATGGTTCAACTCCTACCTTGTAGGAAGATCTCAGTCAGTGAGAATACACACTGGCATCCCCCAAGGTTCTGTCCTTTGCTTTTGCTTTTCTCCATATTCCTAAATGACCTCCCCTCAGCCTACTCCTCTGCATCCATCCACATGTATGCAGATGATGTGGTACTGTTTTCATCTGACACCTCTCCATATGAGTTAAGATCCAAGCTTTACTTTGATTTTGACTCTGTGCAGAAATGGTTCAAGGCAAATCAATTATCCCTTAATGCTAAGAAAACTGTCTCCATGTGTTTTGGCACTCAGCAGAGACTTTCTAGACTCCCTTCACTCCCTACCTTCCACACCCTGAAGAGGTGTAAAATTGACGATGTACCCTCATTTAAATACCTCAGTGTCTGGTTAGACTGTCACCTTGGTTTTTCTCAGCACATAGATGCTATGTTTAAAAAAAGTCACCCCAAGCTCAGTGCGCTTACTAGGAATAAGAGCTGTATCCCAATATCTGCCTGCTGTGACATCATCATTAATATGATCTTGCCCATTTTTGATTATGGTGACATTGTCAATGGAACTGCTCCAAAATCATCCCTGGCCAGACTGGATCCCTCTTCTACTCCATTTGCTGCTTTTCCTTGGCCTGTTCCCCTGTCCCCCGTACTCACCACTGTTCTCTGTACACTGATCTCTCACTCCCTTCTTTGAATGAATGCCACCTCACCCACTGTGCCTCCTTTATTTCTAATTTCTGGTTGGCTTTGCTCCCTCCTTATCTCAGCTCTTTTCTCTCTCCCCCATGCCCCCCTCCTCATACTCTCTTCATAACTCTGATTATCGTAGCCAGCCTGGTGGCACTGAGAGTTGAGTTGCTGGATGCCACACCTTGCACCACACCTGCAACCTGGGTTTGGGAGCAGACTTGAGCCATCGGGGGTTGGCTGGGGGGAGAGGATCAAGCATCCAGAGGACTGCTCTCATCTCATGGGATGGGACCCGGGGATTTCCCCATCTTGCAGTGGCCCACAGTGGAGGCCTGAGGCATTGCATTGGGTCAAGACGTATGTAGGGGGAAGCGGCAGCAGATGGCTGATGTCATTGCTTGTCTGCCACCTTGGGGGCAACCAGGGATGGAAAAAATCCCTCTGGCACTAGGAGGTAGACGGCGGCCCCAGGGGCAGGCACACACACCCACCACCATTCCCTGCCCTGACGACTCTCCCGGGTCCTCTCCTCTCTCTGAGGCCTCAAAGGGAAGGACTCTGTCCCCAATTTCTCACTGGGTGGAGATTCAGGCAGGGTGGTAGTGCCTGTCAAACTGGTCTTGCCTGAAGGGGCCCTGATGTCTGGAGTGAATAAAGAAAGTTCACAAAAAAAACCTCTGATTATCGTTCACTCTTGGTCCCCTCTCATAAATCCCTGACTGGCCAGTCTGGTTTCTCCTACCACCTTCCTACCCTCTGGTACTCCCTTCCTCAAACTATCATCACTAACTAGTACCATATCCATTTCCCTTATTGCACTAAAATGCTCAACATGTTCACTTTCCTTATAGCAAATTGTGGTGTAGTTTTGTTCCTCGTACTGCTCCAGTGTTAGTTTGTTTATTTTCTGCACTGCACTAGCATTTCAGCCTCCTTGTTTCTATGGAAACATTTGCAAATTGGTCTATATACTATTGTCAACCATTTTCTGTAATTGTATCGAAATGTTTCCCTGTATTGCTGTACTGTACCGTACCCTCCTGGGTCGTGCCTGAAAATAGTCATTGTTATGGCTAGTGCATCTACCCGGTAAACAAACACTAAGTAAAAATAAATAAAATAAATTCACGCAGTCCTCTCTGAATGCTCCCTTTCCTCTCTACTCTGAGACTGTAAATGCCGTTAGTCCTATGTCCTAATTTTACTCCCTATTCCACTTCAACTGTACCTCTGCATTTTCACCACCCCATCCCAGCCTCCTTTCCTCTCCTTCTTTCCGTCCCTACACCACATCTCAACTGTCTCTCTCCCACCCCTTCTTCTTATTTTTCCCACCCCACCTTATTTCACCCTTTTACCCATACCTCTCCCCTATTCTATCCTCAACACTCTTCTCCCCACCTCACCACATCCAAACTCTCTCTCTCTCCCCCTCCCTTCTTCTTACTTATGCCCACCCCTCTTAATCACCGTTTACCCCACCTCCCTTATGCTATCCTCAACTTTTTCCCCCACCTCACCCTGCCACTCTATAACATTATTCTGTTCTCCTTTTTCTCCCCACTTTCCCCCTCCTCTTCTTTACTTCTTACCTCACCGTCTTCATTTATATTTCTCCCTCTTCTGCTTGATCGCTCTCCTACCTGTCATACATTCCTGACATTGCAGTCTAGTAATGACAGGTACTTTACCTTCAGATATGTTTAATCCTACATTATTTTTGCCTATTTAATTTTATTTTATTTGGATTTTGGTAACCGGGTGGCCCCAATGAGACAAGGGTCCTTTTTCAGGAGTGACCTGGGGGAGGGGTAACAAGGGGAGCAAAAGGAAGTGTACGCAGACACTTAACAAGAACAAGTAAAAGGGGAGTGTGCACAGACACATCTTCAGTGTTAGCGTATAAAGCAATTAACAATTAAAAAGTGCAAATAAACAGTGGACAATAGACAAAGTACACACAAAAATATTAAATCAAACATTAAGTTCATACTGGTGGGTGCTTGCCTTGTTAATCTATTTTTACTGTACTTAGTCTGTATTTTGTATTATGTTGCTTCACTTGTTTGTACTCATCCCTTACCCCATCCCCCAGGATGCATCTGGAAACGAGCTGTATGGCTCAGTATGTCTTTCCTGGTAAACTCTTTTAAATAAATAAATAAAATACTGCTGAGAACATCTCTCAACTCAACACCCAGCAGTACCCCAACACAAATACTTAAGAGATACTGCTGAATGCCTGTCTCAACACACAGCAGCACACAACAGGGCCCCAACACAGATCCCTAAGAGGTACTGCTGAGAGCCTCTGTCAGCTCACAGTAGCACACAGCGGTGCCCAACACAGATCCATAAGGGATACTGCTTAGGGCCTCCCTCAACTCACAGTAGTGCACAGCAGTACCCCAACGCAGATCCCTAACAGATACTGCTGAGTCCCTCTCTCAGTTCATAGTAGTGCACTGCCGTGCCCCATCACAGACCCCTAACAGATACTGCTGAGTCCCTCTCTCAACTCATAGTACTGCACTGCCGTGCCCCAACACAGATCCCTAAGAGGTACTGCTGAGAGCCTCTGTCAGCTCACAGTAGCACACAGCAGTGCCCAACACAGATCCATAAGGGATACTGCTTAGAGCCTCCCTCAACTCACAGTAGTGCACAGCAGTACCCCAACACAGATCCCTAACAGATACTGCTGAGTCCCTCTCTCAATTCATAGTAGTGCACTGCCGTACCCCATCACAGATCCCTAACAGATACTGCTGAGTCCCTCTCTCAACTCATAGTAGTGCACTGCCATGCCCCAACACAGATCTCTAAGGGATACTGCTGACTGCCTCTCTTAACTCAGTGCACAGCAGTACCCCAATACAGATTCCTAAGAGATCCTGCTGAGTGCATTTCTCAATTCACAGTAGCACACAGCAATACCCCAACACAGATCTCTAAGGGGATATTTCCAAGTGCCTCTCTCAGCTCAGCACACAGCAGTACCCCAACACAAATTCCTACAGTGTAGTGCCGAGTGCTTCTCTCAACTCACAGTAGCACACAGCACTGCCCCAGCACAAATCCTAAAGGAACAGTGCTGAGTGTCTGTCTCAACTCATAGTAGCACACAGCAGTACCCCCAACAGAGATCCCTAAAGGATATTGCTTGTGACAGGATTGAATAAGACTCTGTTCCATTCATTATAAAGAAAGAGAGAGTTAAAAGCAAAGATATATTTTTCTGTCCTCTCCTTTTCTGCCACTTGTCTTCTGCCCATCTAATTGTGCAATCAAATTTTTCTGTGGCACCTAACAAACTAGCCACTCCAAAGGTCCCACCCCCTGCTATCATCCTACCTTCACTTGCTGTTTCTTGCCTTTTCTATATTTTCTTCACCCTTATTATCTGTGGTTATAAAAATAAATGTGGCTCTTTATGTGAAACTGGGTTTTCTGGTTTGAAAATGTATATAGTTATATTGTTGCAATGATAGCAAAACACTATTTGAAACTCAAGGGGTTAACCTTGAGATGCAGTTTGACCTTAACAAGCTAATTTCCAGAGTTATTCTCAGGACATAAATTCTAGGACACAATGTTGTATTTTGTTGCACCTGCAAGGAAAGAAACTAGCAAAGTTTGGGGACACTGCATGAAAACAGGACATATATATTAACAATCTCAGGATGCAGAAGTTACTTGCCAGGAAAATATATTAAATATAAAGACAGCAATCTTTTGTTAGAGAGAGAGAGAGAGAGATTGAAATTTAGAATTAGAGATACCCTCAGCTAAAGGACTTTCTTTTATTTGAACTGCCTGTATAAGAGCTATCCCTGCACAATTTTATTTTTTATTTTATTGTTATTAATGATAATGGAATGCTACCTGCAAATTTTATAATGTCTCCTGGCTTTCCTGTGCTTCCTGATCTGCACCTCAATGACAGATGGTGTCAGATTAAGTGGTATTTACACCGTGCACACTCTAAGCCAGGAGTTTTGTACTTGGGTACTAGAACTGGTACCAGGGAAGCATAGATGAAAGCTATGGATCCTGCAACAGAAAGCCTAAAAGTTATTATTAGAAGAATGGAAGTGAAGCTAGCAGAAACAGAAGTCTAAACTAAGATTGTACAGCCGGAACCAGTGATGGAAGAAGAAGAGGAGGCAGGGGGAGAACTTGAAAGCATGTCTGCCTTCTTCAAATGGTGGGCAATACAACAAAGAGCGGGACTGACTAGCGTGGGCAGACAACAGTATAGCAGAGGCATGTCAAGAATAGGCAAGACCACAAAACAGATGGCTGGCAGTAGTGCGTCTAACAGAGACACCATGGAATGGCCGAGATATGACTTTTGAGCAGTGAAAGAAATAATGTAGATGGTGAAAACCTTAAAAGAACTGCTGAACTGACTCTCAGAACGATGAATGGAGGCTGATCAGAGATACCCAGGGGTCCAAGTAACCCACTGTGGGCAGCATTGTGAGTCTGCCAGGAAAGGCAAGTCCCTGAACAAGTGGGACAAGGCAGAGTGACAAGGAAACAGCATTGCAGACAGAGACCAAATGGAGTCCAGTTGAAGTAAGAGAACCAGTTCTGATGCCATGGTGTCCGAGAAAGAGATGGAGCATTTGAAGCTTCCTGTGGTTCCTGGGTGCTGCCTTGTTCATCCAGATTTGGAGATGGAGGAACACCTGGTGCTGGGTCCTGGAGGATCAGGTGTGAGTGATGCAGGGCTTGCCAATGAAGAGGTGCTTGATCATGGTGGAAAAGAAAGGACACCCCAAGATGCAGATCATGGCCCCTCTAGTAGAGCAGTTATTTTTATTTTATTGAATTTTGGTAACTGGGTGGGTCCACTGAGACAAGACAGTCCCTTTTTCAGGGGCGACCCAGGAAGTGCAGTACATTGACAGTGCCTAGTGTTGAGAACAATACATTCACTTTAACACATTGATAATACAGCACAAGTTAGCAAGCAAACAATACAGATGCAGGGTACAGCTGGATCAGATACTACAGTAATTTAGAGCAAATGCAGTAATAGCACAGTGCAAAAACAGGCAGTAGTCAGAGAACACCCAATACATTGTACACAACGCTTAGGTAAGGTCAGGTTTTCACTAGATATCATACACTAAACACAGATAGCACATATAGCTGGAAGGATGGGAAGCCAGGCAATGGATAAGGTAGAGCAAAGTTTATTAAGGAAATTCAAGTTGGCAGGATGGAGATAACAGACTTCCAGGGATTAGCGAAAGCAGGTGCATTGTGAGGCAGCAAGGAGAGGTAACAGAGATAACTGAAAAAGAGGAGAAAAGGTGATAGCGAGAATGGCTGGTGGAAGACAGTTCCAGTAGGATACAGCTGAGAAGGCAAAAGACCTCCAGGCCATGGCTAGCCTAGTGTTATGCAAAAGGAGAAGGGACAGCAAGGCAGATCTGAGAGGGCACCTTGGGCACTTGCGTTGCGCTAAGTCAGCAAGACAAGGTGGGGTATATCAGTGTACCAACTTATGAGTAAGACTTAGGGTAGAATACCGAAGTTTTGAGTCATAAGGTAGCCATCCAAGGGAAGATAATACATCACAGTGGTGATGACAAGCATTGACCGCCAAAGCAAACCTACCTTCTGTATGGTAGACCTGAGTGAGGCGAGCCATGATGGTGGAAGAGGTAGAGAGAAGTATGGGGGCAGCATAAGTTAGGAGAGGAAGGAGGGTTGCGGACGCTATTTTGTGATAGGCAGACGGAGTGAGGAAGGGGAGAATTTGGTAGAGTACGCCACATTTTTGGTTTAGGGTTTTGGTGAGAACTGATACATGTATGTCAAAGGAAAGAGAGGCATCTAGGGTGACACCCAAATATTTAAAGGACTTAAACATCTCAAGAACAGCCCCAGTTTGAGAGGGAACAACCGGTGGGGGCGGGGGGGGGACTTGAGGAAGGCTTGGAGAAAGCCATACACTTTATTTTTTTAGTATTTAGTACTAGCAGTTTTTGCAGAAAATGGTCTTCGAGCTTGTAGAAGTCAGATGTTAGCAATGAGCTGATCAACCCTATGTTGTCCGAAGAATGGTAGAGGATAGCATCATTTACATAAAGATGAACAATGGCTCCTCCACAGTTGTTTTGGAGATCATTGATAAAGAGTGAGAAAAGTAACGGTCCCAGAATAGATCCCTGGGGGATGCTGTGGGTAATGGCTTGAAGGTCAGATAGTGATCCCACCCACTTAACTCTTTGGGTGCGGTCTTGAAGGTAGGATTGTGTCCAAGTAAGAGCACCAGCATCAAGGCCAATGTTGCACAGTTGCTGTAACAGAAGACCATGACTGACCAGGTCAAAGACTTTAGTCAGGTCCACAAAGATTGCTCCAGTGGATTTTCCAAGGTCCACTCCTTGGAATATGTTTGATATAACTTTTATCAGGGCAGTGAGTGTGCTATTGTTTTTCCTGAAGCTATGCTGGGAATTTGAGAGGAGATGGTGGAGTTCTAGGTAATCCTGCAGATGGTCATAAAGTATTCACTCCTGGATTTTGGCCATGGGACAGAGAATCGAGATTGGACGATAATTTTCAGCAGTTGTATTGGGAATGCCCTTATGTACAGGTACAACCACTGCGGCCTTCCAATTTTCAGGGGCAGTCCCAGATAACAATGAATGATTTAGAAGGTCACTGATGGGGCGAGCTAGGACATCAGCCCCCAGTTTGAGGAATTTTGGCTCAAGTGTATCATGACCAGGAGAACTATCGGCCTTAAGGTTTTTGAGAAGCCAACACACCTCATTGAGAGCAGCCAGTTTCAGATGAAAGGAAGGTTGGTCTGAGGAATCAGTGGAGATGGGGGGGGGTCAGGACACGGAGAGAGAGCGCTAGGAAAGAATGAGGTATATTTATGCAGATCAGTAAAAAATTTGTTAAAGCCATCTGCAATGGAAGAGAGGTTGTTCAGCACAGTGCCTGGCACTTCAATGGAGCTAAGGGTTTCTGAGGTATGGCCCTTTACGAGGGAATTAACCTGTTTCTAAAATTCCCTAGGGATGCTAAGATGATCTGCTTGAAGATTCATATAATGCTGACATCTGCCTTTATGGATGGCGTTCTTGCATCGGTTTATTAGCTGCCTATACATTTGCCAATCTGAGAGAAGTCCGCTGGCCTTGTACATCTGCCAGGCTTCATCACGAGTAGACATGAACTTCCTTAAGTCCTTCGATAGCCAAGGTGCTTTAGAACCCTTTATCCAGCATGTGCTGATGGGAGCATCATGGTTGACAATTTTGGTAAATTTGGACACCAAAACATCAAGGGCTAGATTGACACCCCCCAGTATATTTATAGGGCTCCAATCAGTGGCATGGATTGTGGTAGTGAAGGCACTGGGGTCAAACAAACTAATATCCCGTTCCTGGATAACTCTGAGTGGAATGGTTGGGGAATTGTTGCGCCATATACAAAACGATGGAGAATGGTCACTTAAGCTGTCAGGAAGCACACCCACTGCCTTAATCTTACTTGGACAGTTAGTGACCATCCACTCAAGTAGGGTGTGATTACCAGACTTGTTTTTGATTCTAGTTGGGTCCACAATGAACTGGACCAGGTTGGAATCTGCAAGCACAGAACGCATTCTGTGGGAGATAGGGTTAAGCCAGTCTATATTAAAGTCCCCGCACATAATTAGGTTGTGGTGAGGAAGATTTGTGAGGGAGGAAATCAAGGGAGGAAGACTGGAAATAGCTACCTTGGGGGGGTAGATAAACACAGCTGACCAGGAGTTTCTTGACGGTGCCAAGGGTAAGGGAGAGGAATATGGATTCAACCAATGAGGGACTAAGGTCAGGCATTGAGATTTCAGCCACATCCAGGTTATCCTTGGCATACAGAGGATACCACCTCCTCTTTATCCCAGTCTGTCCTTTCGGAAGCACTTGTAGCCAAATAATGCCACCTTGTGCAGCTGAATGCAAGGCTTTAGCAATGTCTCAGAGGTACCTAGGATATTTGGTGAATGTTGGTTAACCCAGGCTTCTAGCTCAGGCATTTTTGGTTATATACTCTGGGCATTGAGATGCGCCATTTTCACCCCTTTAGGGAGTGGGTGTGTTGATGGTGGGGGAATGAGAGTTTGGCAACAGTAGCTGGACCAGGATTGGGCTCGACATCACCTGAGAGGGTTAAGAGGAGAAGAGTAAGAAGTTGGTACCCGATTGTGGGTGGAGATGACACTTGAATGATGAGGTGTTAATATCAGCCATTAGTAGCCTTCTAGAAGAACTAATTACCAAGATGTAAGGTGCTTTATTTAGGGAGGCAAGGTACAGGTGTTTACACATGAAGGAGTACGTGAGTTACAATAAGTAGGAAGACAGGCTTGTTATGCCACTGACAATTAAAATTAGGATCAGGGATATGAAGTAACGAGCAACAAGAAGTACAGCCGGTAGGAGGGGGCATGAAAGGGAGAAAGTTAAGCAATTTATTATTATGTCAGAACATATAAGTAGGAGGCAGAAAGTTAGGAGAGATAAAAAAGGGAGTAGCAGCAATTTCAAACTGTAAAAATGGGAGCAATGAGGACGGGCAGGCAACAGCGAGATAAGGAAGAGAGTAGTATTATTTAGAGGTTGGAGTAAATGCTCAGGGCACAGGCAAGTCCTTGCTGTATCATGAACAGGAAATTATGTGTATCCTCTACCGAGTTTGCAGTGTGCCAAGTCCTGCAACTAGTTAGAGGGGAGCAGAGTTTGAAGGGGAGAAGCACAGAAATATTTAATTAAGGTTGGAGGAGAGGGTGGGGCGGCAGGCCGAAAAAATCAGCCGGAGTACAAGATGCTAGCACAGATGGGCAAAGAAAAAATTAATCTTCTCACAGTTAATATGAAACATCTGTGTAGCCAATGGCCAGGCAGAGCAGAAAAGAAATAAGTCAATCGGTGCGTAGGAGCCAGAACTTTGAAAAATCTCTGTACCTTTTCTTGTTTGCTCCAGACCGGAAGCGAGGAGGCAGCCGGCGGTAGCCTGAGAGCTGCTGGGCTGCTGGTGGCAGCAGGAACACGCCCTTGGCAGGGGCAATGAGCTGAAGGGAGAGAGGAGAGAAAAGACTGTGATTTAAATACTTGCAGAGGAGAGAATAAACTTAATCAGTGGGAGGGAATCAGAGCAGGGGAAGAAAGACAGACAGAAGAGACAGGCAGTGGGGGTGGGCAGTGGTCTTTGGCAAGCAGCACCCCACAGCAAGTTAATTGTTTTGCTGAGGGAAAAATGGAGCCAGTGAGGAAGTGTAGAACAATAGAGGGATTAGTGGGGACAGACTGAGAATAGAACCTGTGACCTTGGCCAAGACGCCACACAGCAGGAATTGGCTTTAGCCAGGTTCAGAGATGCTAGGTGAAAGAAGTGGAGGGAATCTGAGGGCTATGTAATAACAGCACATAAGAAACAGCAAACGTCAAAACAGCGAGTGTAATATAGCAACGGAAGTAATAGCGAACACACATAATAGCGAAGCACATAAGAGCTACATCAGCTCATACTTGCAGTGTGAATCCATGCAGGACACCGATACCGGTGATATTCAGCACAGCACCAGTACACCTTCTCTCGGAGCTCATTATCCTGTCAAAAAAGGTAGCCACCATATACCACAAGTGGCATACCTTTCTGACTCTGAATAAACTCTACCGCCATCTTCAGACAAGGATAAGGAGCCACTCCACAAAGCATTTTTTATAACACTCGATCCAGCTGCTTCTAATTGTTTTTAACACGGGGGGCTCTGCCCCCGCACCCCCTGACCCCCCTATCTCTAGGATTCTTACTCCATACCACACATTGATGGTGGAGGAATCGGCCATCACCCATCACTCATATGTGCAGTCGCTATATTGACGTGTAGCTATCATGTGCAATTTGCTGTATAAAAGCACTCACTATGTTAGCACTTGCTATTGTTTAGTCGCTGTTATTGTTTAGCTATTTTAACTTCGCTGTTATCATGTGCTACCGGGAATCTGGAGCAGGGCAGAAAGAAGAGGAAAGAAAAGAATTTAGCACAGAGGAATTAAATCACTAAGTTCCAGAGCAGACGTACAATTTCTAAAACCACTGAATTATTTGGTCAGCTTAACCATTCCAATAAACCAGAATTCTAACTCAGATTTACAGTGGGATTTAAACAATATCTACCACACGTAAGCAGAGCAGATCATTTTTTGCTTTTTTTACAAAATCCGTTAACATGCTGTTGCTGCAAATGAAAAATCAGCCTGAGTACAAGCTGCTAGCACAGATGGGGGGAAAAAATTAATCTTCTCACAGTTTGTAGGAAATGTCTGTGTAGTCAACGGCCAGGCAGAGCAGAAAAGAACTCAGCCAATCGGCATGTAGGTGCCAGAACTTTGAAAAATCTCCGTACCTTTCCTTGCTGGTGGCAGCAGGAGCACGCCCTAGACAGAGGCAATGAGCTTTTCTTGTTTGCTGCAGTCCGAGAGTGAGGAGGCAGTCGGCGGTAGCCTGAGAGCTGCTGGGCTGCTAGTGGCAGCAAAAGCATGCACTAGACAGGGGCAATGAGCTGAAGGAAGAGAGGAGAGAGAAAAGTTAAAAGGTGAGGAAGAAGCTTGTGAGATGGCTGAAGGGACTGATCTTTTTGACAAACCAGGGATTCCCTGTAGATTCAGAGACTGGGGTAAGCTACAAAAGGGGATATACATGTTTGCAGGTTATACCTGTATGTGAAAAGTATTTGTGGTGTACTTATTGGTCCTGGGGTAGTTAACAGAGCCTGTCCCCATTATATTGTGAAGGAAAGGATGCTAGTCAGGTTACGTCCTAACCTCAGGTTAAACAAGACAGAATAGCAGGTGGCTGTCCCATCAAATGCCAGATGCAGGTGATACAATGTGCACACACTGGTTACAGTGGGAGGCATTTAAGTAAGAGGGAA
Source organism: Neoceratodus forsteri (assembly GCA_016271365.2). Classification (NCBI taxonomy): domain Eukaryota; kingdom Metazoa; phylum Chordata; order Ceratodontiformes; family Ceratodontidae; genus Neoceratodus; species Neoceratodus forsteri. The sequence goes on along the minus strand of CM028134.1, from coordinate 1,100,561,505 downwards.
ACCTTAACAAACCTTCAGCCACATTTTTACTGGCCAGGAATCTGCAGGCAAGTAGTGACCTCCTGTAGATCCTGAGGTGCCTACCAGTTAACGTTGGTTGTAGCCCCCAAAGATAAGGGTGTGGTTACCCTGCAGAAAAAAGCCCATACTTCCCAGAGACCAGGAGAAGCAGGAGGCCCACAAAGGAAGACCACCTGGGGAAGGAGGGGGCATTCTGGGGAAAATAGGTATGCTTCCTCCAGGGCTGTGAGAGACATAAAGAACAGAGAGAAACAAGTAACAGTGTAATGGTTTTGCTGCAGTGCTAATGGTTAAAATAATCAATTGGAAAACATTAGAACTGAGAATTCCAAAGGTTAAAAAAAATGTGTGTGTTCAACTGGAAACGTTTGCTGTAATTGGTGTAATGACAAATGGATATTACACATGCAGAGAACTGTAAAGGTTATGGGGTAATGTTAGAAGAGAATTAAAAGAAAGTTTTGTAAGCCTGCTTTTTACTGTATGTTGCTTGGACTTGGACAAGAAATGTTTTGCTACAGAGAACGATATTTCGGAGGTGTGTCACTGACTAGCCCAATGCAGAGCAAACTGTACTGGGCTCGTTCTTAACAGACCAATGATCATCCAAGCTGACTATGACAGTGGCTCACAGTTTATGGGTGAAAACTTTGTGTAGTTGAAACGAATGAACGCTCCAATATGAGAGCAATTTGTCCATTTCAGTCACTTCACATTCGCATGGCCTGCCTGAAGTTTTTCCCCCTGGGACTGCCTGCCTGCCTTCCTACCAGGTAACCACCTTATCTTTAAATATATTTTATTTATTTGGTTTCATTTATGCCCCTCTGGGCATCTGCTGTCTGCCGCTGCCAATTTTGTGGGCTCTTGTAACCTGAATTGTGCTGTCTCTTGCTTCTCTTTTCATTCCTCCTCCCTTTCACTTTATACACACTCCCTCACAGCTTGCTACCAGCCACAGTGGGGCTCTATTTATTTTTCTCCCCTCGGGGAACACTTTTCTTCCTTGCACCCTGCTTCCCTTGCAGGCATTTAATGTTTTACATTTAGCCCCCTCAGTCATTGGTTTAGGCGAGGTACAGCTTTCAATATGCGGGTTCCACCGCTCGTACTGCTGCTGCCTCCTCTCTGCTCTCTCAACCCCCCTACCCAAGGCTTTTACATTAGTCGTGGTGCAGCTTCACTATTAGTGGCAGCTCCAGCTGACCTCTCGCACTCTCTCTCTCTCTCTCTCTCTCAACAATTCCCCAGTTCTTCTAATGCTACCGGAGTGACTGCACTCTTCTCCCCGCTATCACTAATGCCGCGGTGTGGCTTCACTTTGCGGCAGCTTCTTGCTGCTCTCCAGCCCCTTTACTGTCTCATTAAGCCCCGTGTGGCATAAACAATAGGCAAACTGCTGCTGTCTCTTCTCTGCTCTCTCGAACACCCCCCAAGGCTTTTACATTAACCGTGGTGCGACTTTACTGTTAGGAGCGGCTCCAGATGCCCTCTCGCACTATCTCTCTCTCACTCTAAACAACACCCCCCCCAGCTCTTCTAATTCCACCCGAGTGGCTGCACTCCTCTCCCCATTATCACTAATGCCACAGTGTGATTTCACTTTACAGCAGCTCCTTACTGCTTGCTGGCCCCTTTGCTGTCTCCTTAAGCCCTGTGTCGCATAAACAATAACAAATTGTGCCACCGGAGGGGCGATACGGGAAGGTGGGAGGAGGCGTTTCATCCCATGTCTTCTCCATCTCCTGCTGACTTCTTTTGCTTGCTCCTCTCCCACACATGTGGAGTAGGCCGCAGCCTAAGCTCTGTGTGAGCTGGGAGTTTTGAGTACCCACGTGCACTCTCCTTGCAGCGCGATCGCCCTTGCGGGCTGGCTGCACTGCAGCCCCAACTCGTCCTCCTTCTGCCACTGCCACAAATAATGCCCACACACAATTTAATGGCTCAGCAAGCCCCCCACTAGACCCCCAGGAAGGGTATTAATTTATTTAAAAGACACTAGCCACATCCACATAGGAAGCTAACCCACTAGACCACCAAGGCATAATTTTAGATTATGGACCCCCCACAGGGCATTTACTAGCCCCACTACTACCAATACCTTCCTTATTTATACACAAGGGCTACTAACCCCCCACTATCCATTACTAGCCACCTGGGCTACTAAATAAATTACTGGCCAATTGGCCACCAATATGGGCAAAGGAGGGTTTCAGCTGAGTCCCCTTCCCCAAGCCAACTCCCTTCTTTGGTTTCTGCTCTGTTTTTATAATTGTTTTCCTTTAACTAACCTATTTTTTATTTTATTTTACAGGTCTGACCAGAATGGGGCTCCTACCTTATTAGAAAAGTATACTTTTCTGTCTATCCTGTCCCTTCCACCCTTTTGGACCCCCCTTAGAGCAGTGGATCCTTTTTGACCCCTTTCCTATCATTTTTGCAGTTGTGGCAGATGACATCTCCTCTGAGACCACTACCATGGCTCCCTAGCACTTAAATAATTCCCTCTCTTTTACCTATATTTTCATGGGTTGACTGTAATGGGGTGTCAGCACCCATTAAGCAGTACTAGCTAGTTCCCTCTCCTGTCTGCCCATTACTTCCTGCCTTCTGTTCCTGTTTCTGGCCATTCCATCTCTCTACTGGCTTCTGTGCCTCTTCACTTGTAGCATCTTTGTACCTTACAAAGGTTCTCTCAGTGTGTATGAGGTGTATTCTCATTGAACTGGACTGTCTGTGCTGCATGCCTCTTGAGGCTGTCCTGTAGTGGGAAGCAGAGTTGTCCGTTGGGCTAGTGGACAGGTTTTGGAACTGGGAAGAGACAAGTTTACATTTCACTGCTTTCGTATACTCCCAGCATGAACATGAGTAAGTGGAACAATGTCGAAAATCTGGACCCTACTGAAAATGAGATAAAGCTTTGCATCTCACCTGAGCTACCCTGGGAAAATGTATTGTAAAAATTTGTGAAAGCAGGGCAACACCCAAAAAATAATACTGCATCTCAGCTGGGCTGGTCTAACTTTGGTAATCCCCCATTAATGTCCCTGACTCTAGTAGTACACCTCCTTCCCTGATCCTAACATAGTATTTTCTTTACCAGACACTTCCACCCCTCTCCCTGTCCCATATCCTAATGTCTGGTAGTGGTGCCCTTGAACCTCCCCAACTCCTCCCAATGCCAGAACAGAGCTAGCAAATACCCGTCAGTCACCTCTATGTTCAGCTGCCATCTGATGTGACCAAGTCCTGTACTGATGTACAGTACAAAGAAATAAAATTATATACTGTATTTTGTACAGGTACTTTAATCAAGATTCAAAGTGGGGGAATTGCTGTGTTTTCCCTTCCCCCTTATCTTGCATCTCATTTCCTCTACCTGAATTTCCCTTCCCCGTACCTCATTATGCCTCTGCTCCTGCTTATTCTGTCGCTCCTTTTGGGGCTCTTCGCCTTTCAAGGCCGCCGTTCCATTTCCCCACCAGCGCTTCAGCATTGTGCTTTCCCCATTCTGCTGCACAGTGCTTGCCCCCACTCTGGGCCCTTCATTCGAGCTTTGATTTTTCTCCCATTCCCCCTTTGCCACCAGTCACCAGTGGTGCTAGCTTGTTCTCTCACCTGCCTGCCCATCACTTCCTGCCTTCAGTCCCTATTTCTGGCCATTCCGTCTCCCTACTGGCTTCCGTGCCTCTTCACTTGTAGTGCCTTTGTACCTTACGAGGGTTCTCTTGGTGTGTCTGAGGTGTATTCTCATTGAACTGGACTGCCTGTGCTACATGCCTCCAGAGGCCGTACTGTAGTGGGAAGCAGAATCATCTGGTGGGCTAGCAGACAGGTTTGGGAACCGGGAGACCCAAGTTTACATTCCACCATTGTCATGTACTTGCAATGTGAACCCAAGTAAGTCATATAACCTATCTTTGCTTCAATGGGTACATCCAGCAGTAGAACTAGGTATAAGCAGAACCTCAGTGATAACAACAAGTTGCAGCTTAACTGTGCTATCCTGGGCAGATTATATCTAACTAAAAAAAACAAGCATTTGTCAATGCTGCACATCCACTTGCAGGTATTTACAGTGGCATTTGGTACTGGTACTGGTACTGGTACTGCTACAGAGCAGCGAGAGCAGTGGGTGCCACATGGTGGAAGCTGCACCACAAATGCAACAAGGAGCTGCTAGTTAGAGAAGAACCCCCGCTGGCATTAGTGGACTGGGAAGAGAGTGTGCCAGACAGCAGAAGCCACCGATAAGTAAAGCCACAATGCAGCTAATATAGAACCGAGGGGGGGGGTTCAGATGACTGAGGACCGTGGAGAGAGAGTGCCGGCTGGCATGAGCGCAATAAGTGAAGCCGCACTGTGGCTAATGTTGAAGCCGGGGAGGAGCAAGGACTGGGGGGAGAGAGAGTGTGCCGGAGAGCAGAAGCCTCTAATAAATAAAGCCACAATGCGGCTAATATAGAAGCCTGGGGGGGTTCAGAGGACCGTGGAGAGAGAGTGTGCCAGGTGGCATGAGCCACCAATAAGTGAAGCCACACTGTGGCTAATGTAGAAGCTGGGGGGGAGGAAGCAAGGACTGGGGAGAGAGAGAGAGTGCAGTGGGTGGCAGGGGCCAACAACAACTGTAACTCCGGCCATGTGCATTAGTGTCAACTGTAATGCGCATGCCTGGAGTTACAGCTACAGAAAGAAATGAAGCACTGTCTCATTGGAGCGGTTTGTTTCTTTCAATTACAGAACATGCCATGTCAGCAAGCAGAACTACTGTCATGACCAGAGTGCCTGGTCATCGGTGTACACTGTAAGGCCCATTGCAGTTTCAGCTGTACTTGACTCGGCAGTGACACACCTCTAAAATGCTGTTAGCTCGTTCAGGCCTTGGGCGCCCATGCTCCGTCATGTTTCTAACTTTCGTGTGGCAGTACAGGGTCCTTTGGAGCCTGCACACCTATCCCTCTTTAAATGCATGACCAAATTATCAGCATAGCCATCTTATTACCCCAGCACACATAGGTCATAGACAAAATTTTCAAATCCATGCCAAAACATAATTCTGCACAAGTAGAATGCCATTCCGCTCCATGGGTGGAAACACATTTTGGACAGGATTTGAAAAATGACAGCTATGGCATATATAAGGTTGGGTAATAAAAAGGATAAGTTGTAAATATGGTGTGAAAATATGAAAGATTGTCTCAGTTACGAGGGTGTGTACTGAAATTGCAATGAATGAGCATAACTTTGTCATTTTTTATTGTTTTGACCCCACATTTTGAACACAGTCTTCTTATCACTCCACCTCATGAACCCCGTAGGTGAAAAAATTTAAATCCATGAGAAAATGCTGTTCCATGCCACAGGTGCAAAAACACATTCCAGGCAGGATGTGACAAATTACAGCTGTACTTTTCATGCGGTTGTACGCTAAAATGGCTATACTGAAAATTCGGAGTGAAAATATTGAAAATGACCAAACTTGCACGAGTACGTAGAAAATTTTCAATGACTATGCGTAACTCTGTCATTTTTAAGATTTCTTTCACCAGATTTTCAAAATGGACTTTTTGGGACCCCCACCTCATGAACACTGCAACTGTCATTTCGTGCGATTTCACACAGCAACTGTGCCATTCTGCACCACAGGTGTGAAAACACATTTCAGGCAGGATGTGAAGAATGACAGCTATACTGTTCATTAGGTGGTATGAAAGAACAGCAATGTTGAAAATTTGGAGAGACAGTATTAAAAACTGCCAAAGTTACGAGCATGCATAGAAACATTTCAACAACCGCACGTAACTCAGGTGTTTTTTTGATATTTTTGAACCAAATTTCCAAAATGTTTTTTTTGCGACCCCACCTCATGAACAGTGATGCTGTTGTTTCATTACTTGGTCCTGTAGGTGATTCTGTACAGTAACCGTGACATCACCTTTCAGGAGCGAGTAATGAAATGACAGTGCAGTGTTCATGAGGTGGGGCCCCAAAAAGCCCATGTTGAAAATCTGGTGCAAAAATACCTAAAAATGGCCGAGATATCAACATAAGTTCAAAATGCTATTGACAGCTATTATACAGAACTTACTTTGATTCTTCAGTTCACGGTTCGGCTTTGAAGAGTGCAGACGTGTCCCGCTCCACGGAAGATGACAGCCGCCAACCTCTGATGGTAAGTGTAGGGCAAGGGTGAGTGCGGGGTGGTGGGTTGCTCAGTGGGAGGGTCAGGATGGAGGATGGGGAGACGACGAGGGACCATTTCCATTTTTTCAAGAATAAAAAAAGAAAAAGACATCGGGGACTGTTTACCTTTTTCAGGTTTTTCACTAAAGATTTTGGGACACTAGGAGTGGGCCCCCCAGTGTCCTAGTGTTTGGTGGGGTGCATATCAGTGGACACTGGGAGTGGGCTCCCCAGTGTCCTACAGGGAAAGGAGTCACAGTGCTAACTGATGTTTTGAGACACTGGGATTGGGCTCCCCAGTGTCCCACACTGTTGGCTGCAGGGAATATGACTGGGGACCCTGGGAGTGGGCTCCCAAGTGCCCCACACTGAAAGGTGAGCATACATGATGAGGGACACTTGGAGTGGGCTCCCCAGTGTCTGACACTGATGGTGGAGGAGGGAAAGAAATGCATCACCTGAGACACTGGAAGTGGGCTCCCCAGCATCATCTGCGGGGGGGATACATGAATAGGGACACTGGAAGTAGGTTCCCCAATGATCCACAGTAATGGGGAGGGAACAAGACAAACAGCAGGGGTGCCAACACACACCAAGGCAAAGGGATGCCACAATCCTGACTCCTCTGCCAGCAGCACGAATCCTGTGGGGGGACAGAGGAGCAAACACCCGAGAGAGAGAGAGAGAGAGAGAGAGTGGAGGGTGGCAGGAGTGGCAAATAAGTGAAGCAGCACTGCAGCCAATGTAGAAGCAAGGGGGACAAAGGAACGAGGACTGGGGATAGTGCGGAGGGCTGCAGAAGCCAACAATAACTGTAACTCCGGCCATGTGCATTAGTGTCAACTGTAATGTGCTTGCCTGGAGTTACAGCTACAGAAAGAAATGAAACACTTTCTCATTGGAGTGGTTCATTTTTTTCAACTACAGAACATGCCACATCAGCAAGCAGAACTACTGTCATGACCAGAGTGCCTGGTCATTGGTCTACACTGCCAAGCCCATTGCAGTTTCAGCTGTAATTGGCTCGGCAGTGACACACCTCTAAAATGCCATTAGTAGCAAGATGTTCCTTGCACAAGCGTAAGTGAATGTAAAAATAGGCAGACAGCTCTTTCCTGTGTGACATTTTCAACCTTACCTTCTCTCATATTTGGGTCTTTCCCCTACATCGCTGTGGCCAGTTGTTACAGTAGCTCAGCAGTTATTCACTTTACCCTGACATACCTGTGCAGAAACATTTAGTTGTACTCTGGCTGTACAGCTTTCTGATTCTGCCTGAGCTGCTCTCCTGATTGACTTGTTCCAGACCCTCCTCTAAGTTTTACCAGCTTCTGCCACCTGAGGTGTTTGGGCTTCATTGCATTTTCTTGTCTGTACTCTGGCATTGTCCCGTTTGCTACCTTACCTGCAACTTGAACCCGGTATTGCTTGGCCCTAGCGGACTTTCAGTCCAGCTCCATCCTCCCATCTGCAGACTTCGAATTGAACTTTTCCATCAACAATTGATCTGTGCCTCACTTCCTGACTGACCTGCTCTTGTTTGGGGCCTTCACCTGGGCTGCTCTTAGCAGATGGTCATTGCATCATGCTGTCCTAGTTCGTTCCAGCAATGGTTCTTCTTGCATGTCTTCCTCCATCATCCTGTGAACCGTTGCGTCTCCAGCCTTCCGAGACATTGTTGATGGGACAAACTTAGCCAAGCTTCCATCTCCTCTCAAGAGGTTGTCGTACTCGGTTGGCCTGCTTTTGTCAAGCACTTCCTTTCACCACTTTGGTGGCCTGGGGCTCCTTCACATTTGCAGCTCTGTACTTTTTGGGTGTTCTTCCACATACCAACATCTAGCATTCTTTCATCCTTCAGTTACTTATACCGGTTCATTCGCTTCATACTCCACCCTTAGCTGGCACTACTGCTCCTGCCCAATAATTACTATATGGGAGATCAGGATATGAGGAGTTACACTGGACACCAGTTGATGTACAGTCCATGTTGGGTGGATGACTGGATAGGGGGAGAGACCACTACACACAATGGAAGTAATTTTTTTTTTATGGGATGAGTAATCGGTTGGTGGGGAGGGACCGCTAGCCGCTAGGGAATTTTTATTTTATTTTGAGCAAGATCCAAGCTCTAGTCAAGTCTATTTCTCATCCATTATCTTTTACTGGAATCCAGAACTCATTCCCTCCTGGGATATTTTAATTCCATAAGAACCATAACCCTCCAGCATAATGGGAACCAGAGTATTCCGCGCAGTGGTAATGTCATCGCTGAGAAAAGTAGAGTTGAAAACTGAAGCTGTGTATCTGGGCAGGTGCATCAGGGGTCATGCTTATGTGACGGATAACTATTGATGCATCTGCCCAGAGTCAGAGTCACAGCTTCAGTTTTCAATTCTACATTTCTGTGCATTTCAGTGCTCATTTTCACTGGTAAGATAGCTTGCTACATTCAGGGATTGTTGGCTTTTTAGAACTACGAAAATCTCATATAGCATGATATGTGAGTTCCTGCCTGCAAATCCCTGTGCTTGAGACTCTGTACATTGCTCGCTCACCACACTGTAGCTTGGCCAGATTGGAAAAAAAATAATTAAAACAAGGTGCGCAGACTTTTGGTGGCAAGTGGTAACAAACTTTTCACTCCCTCCCTCTGTGTGCTGCCCCACCCCTGATCCTCTGTTCTCTGTCCTGTTTCTTTTTTTTTTAAACTGCCCCCCCCACCTGACCCTCTCTCTCAGCACCCCTCCACCCCCAATAAATGTAACAGTGACACTGGGGATGCCCAGTCCCACAGTGTCATCACCTGCAATACAGAAAATTGTCCCTCACAGTTTTATTTTGTTTTTTAACCCTGTAAAACAGAAAACTGTCCATCTTTGTCTCTTGTGACATTAGTTCCCACTACCCGGCCCTCCCACTCAGCACCCACCCCCCCAAGCCCTTACTTACCCAGAGGGGGTCCGACACCATGATCTTCTCCACTGCAGAGACCTCTTCACTCTTCAATGCCAAACCACGAACTGAGGAAATCAGGTATATGGCTCAATGTATTTCAAAGGGGGTTTGAACTAGTAGCATAGCTTGGGCATTTTTCAATATTTTTGCCCCAAATTTTCAACATACCTTTTGTGGGACACCACCTCATGAACAATGCAAGTGACATTAGGTAAATCTGTCAAAAAGATGATTTTGCGGTCACAGCTCAAAATCACTGTTCCGCTCCTAATGCTAGCTGCTGCAACTTGCTGCCACTCCTGCTCCACCCTCCAGGCAGATAACTCCTCCTACCATGCCCCCCCACACATGTTGATGCCACCTCCAGTCCTGCTCCTTGGTGCTGATACTGCCTCCTGCCATGCACCCTTGGCGCTGGTACTGCCTTCTGCCGCTTTCCTACAGGCATTAGAAAAAGCTGCTGCTTTGCTACTCTGAATATTCTGTAGCTGCTGTACAGTCACTGTTGCTTACTGGTGTCTCTCCTCAGCTCAAAGGTGTACCAGGCTAATCGGCATCTCTTATCATGTGATCAGAACAGAGAGAGAGAGAGAGAGAGAGAGTCAGCAGTTTCGTCTATGGGCGTGAGAAGAGGCGGGAACAGCACGGAGGAAGGCGTGGTGCCGGGCAGGAGAGAGCATGCAGCTCAGCAATGCTAGGCAGATGAAAGGTTGGGAATAGGATCACCAACAAAGGAAAAACAGGCAATTTGTTTTCTCTGAATTTTTAAGGTATCACTTGGAATGGTGGGTGACATTCGGAGTTATCACATTTGTAGGGTCTGGGTCCGAATAAGAAGGAGGAGGGAAGTTAGAGAGCATACACTAACATATATGGGCAGTGCAGTCTAGTGGTTCAAACATCAGCTTGGGAATCAACAGCTCCCAAAGTGAATCACCACAGGAGCCAAAGAACATGCTGTGACAGTCAGCATGGCTGGGCAGGCCACTTCACTTCCATGTGCTCCAGTCAACCGAGCTGCAGATATGGGTAGACTCCAAAGCCCACTGGGAATAAAAGCATTTGACTTGACTATTTCTGCAGTCTGCAGTCTACTTTTAATAGCTCAGCATAGCCAGTGCCTCAGCATACGACCTTGAGCAAGTTCTTTGGCCCTGCAGGTCTTTCAGTCCTCTGTGATTGTAAAACAGTCCTCTGGGATTGTAAAACTGCAGAATCCACTGAAAACACTATGCTACAGATCTCAGTTGTGTGGTCCTCCTGGGTAAACTGATAATTGTAACAACAAAAACGTGTATTGTAAAATGGTTATATTAATTTATTCATTACTGCCTCTGTACTATCAGTGCCAAACACCTAAACAGCAAATAGAAAGCAAACAACATTCGTCATTGACAAATGTTTGTTTAAAACAGGTTCTCTCTTAAAGAGAGTGTTACAGTATGTGATAGGGTTGAATAAGACCCTGTCCCATTTGTTATAGAGACTTAAAGCAGCAGTGCAATGTAAAACAAGCATTTGTCAATGCCGAATGTTGCTTGCTTCTATGTGCTGTTTAGGTATTTAGAAGTCATTGGAGTGCAAATATTGAAAATTTGCGAACTTACGAGCGTGCGTAGGAACTGCGCAACGCTCGTTCGTAAAACAGTCATTTTTAGGAATTTTTTCACCAAATTTTCAACATAGCCATTTTAAGACCTCTGCTCATGAACAGTGTCACTGTGATTTTGTTAATGTCCCATACATTGAGTTTGACACCGACTGCGCCATTATGCTACATGAGCAGAAACACATTTTGGGCAGGATGTGAAAAATGACAGCTGTACTGCTCATAAGGAGGTGTGGTAAAATGGCAATGTTGAAAATCTGGGTGGAAATATTGAAATGCAAGCCCTCGGCGTGCGTGGGAACTGCGCAACTCACTCGTAAAACAGTCATTATAGAGAATTTTTCACCAGATTTTCAACATAGCCATTTTAAGACCTCTGCTAATGAACAGTGTCATGGTGATTTTCTTAATGTGTCCCATACATTGATTTCGCATACCGACTGCGCCATTGTGTGCTACATGGACGGAAAAACGTTTTGGGCAGGATGTGAAAAATGACAGCTGTACTGCTCATAAGGAGGTGTGGTAAAATGGCAATGTTGTAAATCTGGAGTGAAAATATTGAAAATTTGCGAACTTACGAGCCTGCGTAGGAACTAACATACTAACATACTAAAATGCCAGCAGAATAGGCCTAACGGTCTTTCGTGTCTGCTCGTTTGGTCAGCCCCCACCCTGGGTGCTGACCTTGCTGTCCCCCTCGCCTTCTCTGGCTTCTCCCTTCCCAGTTCTGGATATTATTGCTGCATTGGATTTTGCTTCCTGAACCCTTCCCCTGTACCTGTCCCACCCCCTCTTGAACCCCTCCACTGTCTCTGCCTCCACCAGCCCCTAGGTAGTGCATTCCATGGCTCCACCACCCTCTCAGTGAAGTAGCACCTCCTCCTTTCTCCCTGAATCTTCCCCCTCCAGCTCCACCCATGCCCTCTAGTGGCCCCTTCCTCCTTCCTTGAAGCACCCTGACTGTTCCTCCCTATTTACCCTCTTCATGTACCTGAAGACCTCTATCATGTCCCCCGTCCTTCTCTCTTCCAATGTGTACATATTTAGCTCTTGAGCCTCTCCTCATAGGTCCTGTCCCCAAGCCACAAATCATTTTGGTTGCCCTCCTCTGGACCCTCTCCAGGAGGTTAATGTCCTCTTTAAGTGTGGCCTCAAAACTGCCTAGTACTCCAGGTGCAGCCTCACCAAGCAGTTATACAGAGAGTATCACTTCCCTCCTTCTGGAGGTGATCCCCTAGTGATGCATCCCAGCATCCTGTTGGCCTTGGCTGCTGCCTCCTACAAGTCTCAGGTTGTTCATCTTGACATCCACCACCACCCCCAGGTCCCTCTCAGCCATTGAGACTTGTAGTATTTCCCCCCCCAGGGTGTACACTTGGCCTGGGTTTCTGGCCCCCAGGTGGAGTACCTGGAATTTCCCTGCATTGAACCTCAGCTTCCACTTTCTAGACCATCTTTCCAGAGCTTCCAGGTCCCCCTGCAGGGCCACTCTCCCCTCCTCCCCATCCACCACCGCCCCCAGTTTCGAGTCATCTGCAAAGAGACTCATCTCACTCCTGATTCCTGTCCTTATGTCAGATACGTAGGCGTTGAACAGAAGGGGCCCAAGGACTGATCCCTGTGAGACCCCACTAATGACCCTCCTTGGGGATAAGACTATCCCACCAACTACGACCCTCTGGGTCTGGTCCTGGAGCCAATTGCCTATCCATCTGATCATCTGGTTTCCCACCCCATTTCTCCTAGCTATCAACAGGCCACGTGAGGAACAGAGTCAAATGCCTTGCTGAAGTCTAGAAAGGGACATCCACTGGTCTACCCAGGTCCAAGGCACTTGTCACCCAGTCATAGAACTCCACCAGGTTTGTCTTACATGATTTCCTGGGATGAATCCATGCTGTCTATCATCCAGGCACCCTGACTTATCCAGGTCCCCTAGCCTCCTCCTGACAATGCCCTCCATCACCTTGCCCACCACCGATGTCAGGCTGACAGGCCTGTAGTTCCCTGCCAGCTCCCTTGATCGCCTTTGTGGATGGGCACTACATCGCCACCTTCCAGTCTTGGGGCACCCACCCTGTCCTCGAGAGATGGTGAAAAGCTCTGCCAGGGGTTCCAGGGACATCTGCAAGTTCCTTCAGCACTCTAGGATGTAATTTATCCGGCCCCGTGCTTTCTCCGTCTTAAGGAGCTGAGGGCTTCCCTCACTCTCTGCTGTGATTTCCACTTCTGGTACTTCTTCTCCTGCTTAGCCTCCCCACCTGCCAGAGATGCCCCCCATCCCCAGACCTGCCGATCGGTGAGGTCCCCCCTCCTCATTATCTCTGTCTCCTTCCATGTATGATGCAGCATCCCTATTTTCCTGGTGAAAACTGAGGTGAAGTACTCATTTAGTACCTCAGCCTGCTCCCCTGGGTCTTGTGCCCATCTCTCCTGATTTAATCCTGCTAATCTGCCCCTTCACCCTTCGTCTTTCCCCAATGTATCTAAAGAACCCTTGTTCCCTCCCTAATTTCCCTGGCCAGGTTCTGCTCCTTCCTTGCCTTGGCTGCCTTTCACCTAGTGGCCCTTCAGCCATCAGCTCGTACTCCCTCAGTCCCTTTCACTCCTTGAGCACTTGAATTTCTTATAGGCTGCTTTCTTTCCCCGCACCACCTCCTGGACCTCCCTGGTCCACCAACAGGGTTTTTGGGCCCTACCGCATTTTCGTCTTACTCTTGCACAGGTGCTGGTAGCATCCTGCACCCCTCTCCTGATGATTTCCCACCTGCTATCAGCATCCATGTCTGACCCAATCCCATCCAAATGCTCCTTAAGGATCCTTCCCATTTCCTTAAAATCCGCCCCCCTGAAGTCGGTTACTTCCGTCTTTGTGCAGCCTTCTACCCCTCCTAGGTCCAGGCAGAACCAGACCGTGGCATGGTCACTCCCCGCCAATGGGTCCCTTACCTCCAGGCCCCCAATCTGGTCACTGTCTGCCAGGACCACATCCAGTACCGTGCCTCCTGGTGGTTCCCTCACCTGCTGAGTTAGGACGCATCTTGAAGACATCCAACAACCTCTGTTCCCTGGTCACAGAGGATGTCATAGTCTCCCAGTCTGTTCCTGGCATGTTTAAGTCCCCTAACACCACCTCCTTTCCTCTGCCCAGTCTGCAGTGTCTCCTAACATCTGCCACCAGACTGTCCTCCAACTCCTCCGCCAGGGCAGGGGCCTATACACCACTCCTATTTTTACTCTCTTGCCCCCCCTTGTTATCAAGGTGACCCAAATTGCCTCCACGGTTCCCTCCGCCTCCTCTACTCCCCCTATGCCAATGCAGTTTTTGACTATCATTGCTACCCCTCCTCCCCTTCCCTCCACCCTGTCCTTCCTGAACATAGTGTAACCCTCCAGGTTCAGGTCCCAGTCATGTCTTGCAGTGGCCCAAGTCTCAGTGACCGCTGCCACATCCACTACTCCCTCAGTTAACATCGCCTGGAGCTCAGGCATTTTATTGTCAAGCTCCTGGCATTTATGAGACTACCTTCCACCCTTTCCCTATAGTTCCATTTCTCCTGCTCGTGTTCCCATGGGATTCTGTTTTCTCCTGGTCTGCACTTTGCCAGTTGGCCTTTCCTGCAATCCTCCTGGTCCCCGGGGGTGGAGACAGAGTCCTCCTTATCGGCACCCCTTGACAGCCTTTCTCCCATCACCCCCTTCACAAGTTTAAACCCACTTTTCACCAATGAACCCCTCTATTTTCAACAAGTTCCCTCCTCCAAATTGAGATGTAGTCTATCTCTAGCATACAGCTCCTTATCCTCCCAGGTCTCCCCAATCCCCCATCAACCCATACCCTCTGGCCTCCACCCACCCCCTGAGCCACTGGTTTATCTCCCTAATTTTCCTTTGTGTTCTCCACTAGCCCTTGGCACTGGCAGGATTTCTGAGAAGGAAACTGTGCATCCTATGTCATGACAGACCCTGGCAAGCTCCTGAATCTTGCCTGTATCTCTAGCTCACTATTTCCCTCAATGTCATTTGTACCCAGGTGGACCAGTATGTCTGGGAACCCCACAGTCCTTGCCAGCTGATATACCTCGTGCTTAGCCCTGTGCACCGTTAGTCCAGGGAAGCATCTTGTTCTAACTGGCCAGGCTTCTCCTCCTATCCCATTTGATACCCCTGATCATAGAATCCCCAGCAGGAGCACTCTGACCACTCCTTTTCCTCCATTCCCCCTCAATGTCCTCATCCTTTCTACCGGCCCCTCACCCAGCTGGCTCCTTGTTCCTCCCCTATCTGGGTGCACATGCCACCCCTCCTTATTTACCATAGCACCCCTCCCCTCCAATCTTATGCCTCTCCTCCTCCTGAGTATCCTTCTGTTCCTTGCTAACTCCCCCTCTCTGCTGTAACTGGTCCTTCTCCCCATCTGCTAAACTAGCCTGGCTCATCCTCCCTTCCTTCCTGTCTCCATTTAGTCCCTCCTTGCTCATCGTGCTCCCTGGCCTAAACCCTCAGCTCCTTTACTGAATCCTCCTTGCTTCTGGTCCTTCTCCTTTACCTTTCCTCCCAACTGGTCCTTCTCCTTGCTTTCTCCCTCTTCCCCTGCCCTTCCTGCTCTGATTCACTGCTCCCCCATTCTCCTGCATTCCAGGTCCCCCCTGTTCTTCCTGCTATCTGGCCCCTGCCTCCTGCCTCCCACTCCCACCCTTTCCGTCTCTAACCAACTGTCATGTCACAGCCTCATATCACCCTTGAGCAGAAGAGAATTCAGCCGGTTACTGAGTATAAGGTCTGATCCACCTCCCCGCCTTGCTTCCTTCTGTCCAGCCCTGGCCATCTGCCTACTTCCCTGAGAATGTTGTCCCTCGTCCCCCTTTGTGAGGGTCCCCAGTTACCTGCCTGCTTCCTTGGTAGTGTCCTTTTGACCCCTCTCCAGGTCCCTATGGTGACCCCTGAGCTATTCTCCTGCACTCCTTTCCTATACCCCACCCCAAGTGCTTGGTGCAACCCTGTGGGAGATTTCCAGCCCTCTTCCCCAACCATACCACCCCTTCCCCAGCTTTCTCCTCATCCCCGCAACCTCCTCCCTAAGCTGTGCTAGCTGGTAGCATACTGGGCAACCACCAAACTTCCAAGCCCAGTCCAGTATCATGGCTGCTCCACACCCTGTGCACCCACCACCCTCCCAAAGATGCCGCCCCAATGATGTGTGGTTCCATCCCTTCCAAATAGGTTTCCTTGGGTGAGCCACCAGGTTCCCCCTAGTCCAAGATACCCCTACTGCCTAATCAGGTCACCCACTAATCTTAGAGACAGTCCACTGTACACCAGTAACTCTGTTACTAGGTGCAGTACAACACATTAAACTTATAAGGAAATGAACAACTCCCTAAGCTCCTCTCTCCAGCCTTTAAATCCAACCCCCAGTGGCTAGAACTACATGAGCTGCACCAGCAGCCTTTTCCTCAATTGCAGGGCAGGTGTTCCCTATAAATTTGCAGACTTCTGGGAGGGCGGGTCTTGGGCAGACACCTGACAGAGAGAGTGTATCAGCCCTGTCTCCCCTCAAGCCCTGCAGCTAAAGAACCAGGCCCAAGCAAATCCCACCAAATAGGTTTGAAATCAGAAGAAATAGGCCTCTACCAGCGCAGCCTGTTACACAGTGAAACATCCCAAAAGAGCCCCACTTACAGCCATCAAATCAGTTTACAAACATCCAGCATCCCCAAAAAAATACCCTGCTAGCCCTTAGAAGTAAAAGAAAGAACTAACCTACCAAGTAAAATCCACAGAACCTATGAAACAACAGCAGCAGCTACTGTCCTGGAACACAACTGATCCTGTCCCTTCCAGTTCTTTCTGAGAAGACAAAGCAGCTAGCACCTCAACCTGATTCAGCCCTGCCTCCAGTCAATTGGCTGAGTGAGACCTGGCCAGACCATTAACACCCCTCCCCTGTGAACTAACCTTTACAGCTAATGGAGTCAGCAAAGGAATCAAAATTCAAGTCAAAGCCCCCAAAATATGTTTGCTGCCAAAGAACAGGTCTCCAATTTAATCAGCTTCACTAACACCACATCAAAATAGGCTTGAAATTAACAGATATAGGTCTCAATTCAAATAACCATCTCCAAGCAAATCCCACCAAATAGGTTTGAAATCGGAAGAAATAGGCCTCTACCAGCGCAGCCTGTTACACAGTGAAACATCCACAAAAAGAGCCCCACTTACAGCCATCAAATCAGTTTACAAACATCCAGCATCCCCAAAAACAATACCCTGCTAGCCCCTTAGAAGTAAGAAAGAAAAGAACTCACCTACCAAGTAAAATCCACAAGAACCCTGTGAAAACAACAGCAGCAGCTACTGTCCTGGAACACAACTGATCCTGTCCCCTTCCAGTTCTTTGTGAGCAATGCACGCTCGTAAAACAGTCATTTCTAGGAATTTTTTCACCAAATTTTCAACATAGCCATTTTAAGACCTCTGCTCATGAACAGTGTCACTGTGATTTTCTTAATTTGTCCCTTACATTGATTTTGCACACCGACTGCGCCATTCTACGCTACATGGGCGGAAACACATTTTGGGTGAGATGTGAAAAATGACAGCTATACTACTCATAAGAAGGTGTGGTAAAATGACAATGTTGAAAATCTGGAGTGAAAATATTAAAATTTCGCGAACTTACTAGCCTGTGTAGGAACTGCGCAACGCACGCTCATAAAACAGTCATTTTTTGGAATTTTGGCACAAATTTTCAACATGGGGTTTTGGAACCTTCTCATGAATGATGTCACTGTCATGGTGGTGGTGGTCTGAAGGGTGATTTAGCGGTCACTGCGCGGTACATAGCGAAATCACCCTTCAGGCCAGAATCATACCATGACAGTGACATCATTCATGAAAGAGTTAAACTACCATGTTGAAAAATGACAAAATCCCAAAATACCTGAGATATCTCAAAAGTTGAAACCCCTATCTAGCCCATTATACAGCTTACGGCATTTCCTCAGTTGGTAGTCGGCTTTGAAGAGTGCAGGCGTGTTCCTGGTCCACGAAGATCGTCGCGCGAGGTCTAGAGATAAGTATGGGGTGAGGGGTGTGGGAAGGCTAGGTGCGCGCGTGGGTGGAGTGCGGGTTGTGGGAGGGGGTCGGCGCTTGTGAGGACGTTTTCGTTTTCAGGAGAAAAAAAAAAAGGCGTCCGTGGGACCGTTTGCCACGCTGGGGTGAGCTTCCAGCATGGCACAAGGACATTGGGCGTTCAGCTGGCCGAAGTTGGGCACCCATCAGCTATTGTATTTATTGCCACGCTGGGGTGGGCTCCCAGCGTGGCACAAGGGGGGAACGTTCAGCTGACGGGGGATTGGACACCCCCATTGGCCAAAGGACTGATTGCCACGCTGAGGTGGGCTCCCAGTGTGGCACATACTACTGGGGGGGACGCAGCTCAGCCGATGGGGATTGGGCACCCCGTCAGCTATACAGTGCGTGCGGGGGCACGCAAGCCTGCGGGTGGGGGGGAGCTGTGCGTGAGCAGGCGATATCTTATCGCTGCTCACTCAAGCGTAGCTCCCCCTTTCAACTGTATGCCACTGCATTTGGGCGTGCCATGGACAGCTCCAAAATGCATTGGTTTACAGGGGCCGCGCCTGCCAGCACACTGACTGAATTGGAGGAGGAGGTGACACACCTCCGAAATCTCCGATGATGGCACTATGTTTCTTGCACATGCGTTCAAGCAACATAAAAAAATCTGCACTTTTTTGACAGTTTATTCTCTGTGCTCTGCTGAGCATGTACCTGGTACTCTTTCCTGCTGACAATGTACTATCACCCCATAATTTTCTCAGTTATCCTTTGTGTTTGTTTACATTTCTGCCTCCCGCTCCATTGACTATATAGCAGCTGCCATATGTTCTGTGGCACTACAGTGGCTGTAATGGCTCACTTCCTGGCTGGGTAATACTGCTGCTTTAAAGACAAGGATCTATTTTTCTGTCCTCTCCTTTTCTGCCACTTGTCTTTTGCCCATCTGATTGCACAATCAAACTTTTCTGTGGCACCTAAGGAAGTGGCCACTCCAAAGGTCCAACCCCTCCCTTACTATCTACCTGCCTTCACTTACTGTGTCTTGCTTTTTCTATCATTTCTCTCCCTTGCTTATCTGTGGTTATACAAAAATAAATGTGGATCTTTATATGAAACTAGGTTTGAGAATGTATATAGTTATATTGTTGAAATGATTTCATAAGACTATTTGGAACTCTGGGGGTTAACCTTGAGATGCAGTTTGACCTCCACAATCTAATTTGCAGAGTTGTCAACAAGAGATCAGTTCTGGGACACAAAGTTCTATTTTGTTGCACCTGCAAGGAAAAACCTGACAAAGTTTTGAGACATTGTATGAACGCAGGACATGTATCTTTTCGAGCTCAGGATGCAGAAGTTAATTGCCAGGAAACTACATTATATATAAAGAGAGCAATATTCTGTTAGAGAGAAAAAGACTGACATTTAGAATAAGAGATACCCTCAATGAAGTACTTTGTTTTATTTGAACTACCTATTTAGATACTATCCTGCACAGTTTTTTTTAGTTTATTATTATTGATGATAATAAAATGCAACTTGCTAATTTTATAACTTCTTATGGCCTGCCCGTGCTTTCTGATCTACGCCAACAACACTGATGAAAGTACCTCATAACACATAGTAAAGCACACAGCAGCAGCTTTTCCCAACACATATCTTGAGGGATACTGCTGAGTGCTTCTCTCAACCCAACACCCAGCAGTACCCCAACACAGATCCTTAAGGGACACTGCTGAATGCCTGTCTCAGCTCACAGCAGCACACAGTATTGCCCCAACACAGATCGCTAAATGGTACTGCTGAGTGCCTCTGTCAACTCACAGTAGCACACAGCAGAGCCCAAACACTGATCTCTGAGGGATACGGCTGAGTACCTCTCTCAACCCACAATAGCACACAGCAGTACCCCAACAGAGATCCTTAAGGGATATGTCTGTTTGCTTCTCTCAACTCACAGTAGCACACAGCAGGGCCCAAACACAGATCCATAAGGGATACTCCTGAGTGCCTCTATCAACTCACAGTGACACACAGCAGTGCCTCAACACAGATCCCTGAGGGGTACTGGTGAGTGCCCATCTCAACTCACAGTAACACACAGCAGTGCTCCAACACAGATCCCTAAGTGATACTACTGAGTGCACATCTCAACTCACAGTAACACACAACAGTGCCCAAACACAGATCCCTGAGGGACACTGGTGACTGTCTATCTTAACTCACAGACACAGAAGTACCCCAACACAGATCCCTAAGGAATACTGTTGAGTGCCTATACCAACTCTCAGTAGCACACAGCAGAGCCCAAACACAGATCCCAAAATGATACTACTGAGTGCCCATCTCAACTCAGAGTAGCACACAGCAGAGCCCAAACACAGATCTCTGAGGGATACGGCTGAGTGCCCATCTCAACTCACAACAGCACACAGCAGTACCCCAACGGAGATCCTTAAGGGATATCCCTGATTGCTTCTCTCAACTCACAGTAGCACATAGCAGAGCCCAAACACAGATCCATAAGGGATACTGCTGAGTGCCTCTATCAACTCACAGTAACACATAGCAGTGCCCCAACACAGATCCCTAAGTGATACTACTGAGTGCACATCTCAACTCACAGTAGCACACAGCAGAGCCCAAACACAGATCCCTGAGTGATACTGTTGAGTGCCTATCTCAATTCACAGTAACACACAGCAGTACCCCAACACAGATCCCTAAGTGATACTACTGAGTACCTATCTCAACTCACAGTAACACACAGCAGTACTCCAACACAGATCCCTAAATGATACTACTGAGTGCCTATCTCAACTCACAGTAACACACAGCAGTACCCCAACACAGATCCTTAAGGGAGACACCTGAGTGCCTCTCTCAACTCATAGTAGTGACCATCCACCACAAGTTTTTGCTTCCTGCAGTTGTCAGTTAGCAATCCACTTTATGTATGTCCATGTGAACACACGGTTACACTTTTTCTGAAGTGTGTCATGCATCATAGTGCAAAGGTCTTGTTGAAGACCAGATAGACTATATCCGTGGCTCTGCCTTGCCTATGTGCCTGTTCACCTACTTGAAATAGGTGATCTGGATGATTTGGTATGATCTGCCCCTCTTAAAGTCAAGCTGGGGGGGGGCAAGAATCTTGACCTCAGCCAAGTGCTTCATTATTCTGACCTTCATAATGGTCCCCAGGATCTTGCCCAGAACTCATGTCAGGCTGACCACCCTGTAGTTGCCACAGTCCCACCTTACCCTCTTTTTCAAGACAGACTCATGAAAGATTACCACAAGTATTCTGGTTAGTTGTTTTATTAATGCAACTGTGATAGGGTGTATCCTGTTTAATGCTGGTATGTTAACACAGGGGGCTCGATTTCAAACACCCTGAATGCCACAAGCCCCAGGAGCACTAAACACATGGTGCACGGGGCTAATGGTATTCTCTTGGCCGGTAATCATGATTTTTGATCCCATGCACCAACTGCCGCAAGACAAACCAACTTTTTCTGGTCTAGCATTTGCCAGTCCCTGGTTTCTAATTTTGCACAGCACACGCCAAATACTGTATTTGGTGCAAGCTGCCATTAACTGGGTAAAATTTCAAAACTGCATCGGACCTCAGACCTACCAAAACCAAGCACAGTTGCAGCAAAGGTGCTTGGTGCAGCTGCGCCAAGGACAGGATTTGTTGTAGGGCCTGACCCAAGCCCTGCATCAGCGCTTGAAAATCAAGCCCAGGGACCCTACATAGCTATTTGCAGTCATTCAGAACATGACATCCAGAAAGAGAGCAGACCAAGGCAAGTGCATTACATTCAGGTGCGTTCGGTGGGGGGGTGTTAACCAGGACACTGGAATTAATCCTCTACACCTATAAAATATGCCATGAGATCTGTAACTTCAGTCTGAATAACCCCAAAAGATGGGAAGATGGGATCTTAGTTCAGAATCTCTTTCAAACTATGGTTATACCAGTTTCACATAATATATCTAGAGTATGCTCTTGTTTTTTCTAGAGGTACAGTAAAATTGTTTTGTTTTCCACTCTAAAAACAAATGCATTAAATGACTGTATTTCATCCCCAGCCTTTGAAGGCACAGGCCAGGAGAGTCAGTGGTTGCAAAGACTGGATTAACCCAAGCAAGAAGTTTGCACATTTTTCAAATGACTAAAGGGAGTGTTATTTTAAAGATGACCCTGTACTCATCTGCCCTAAATTTAGACAGAGTAGGATATGTAATAACACTCTGTGATCATCTCCAGCTCAATGTTAATGCAAAGCTAAATCTGATTAATGGAATACCACCGGCAACCAGAGAACACACTGCAGGTGGCAGGCTTCATCACAGCCGCATCAACAAACTACTGAAACTTCCCAGCAACAGAGACGGTCCAGCTGTAATTGACACGTCATAGGACAGGAATGTGCACAATGATTAACTGTAAGTAGCATTCCATACACTTACTGAATGGATTGCCCAAGAACAAAATGAATTGAGTAAATTCGATATATTCATGTGGGGACTTGTCATCTGTAAACATGTAGGTGGGGAACTGTCATTTCTAAGAAGTGATACCCTCCCATAGTAGTCAATGGACAAATGTTACAGAGGAAGATGAACTCTCAGACAATTTTGTAAGAGGATGTTCCTGCCCAGATAAACTCCCTGGAAAAAAAACAATAGCTATATATGAAAGCTGTATTGTACCTATGAACAGAGAGGACAGGAAGGAAGGGATGAATGTTGTTTACTTTTATTTATGTATTGCGTGGGAATGATATACTGAACTGACTCTCATTTCTGGGTGCGACCTGACAGGGGATGGGATTACAGTAAGGGGAGGATGCTATCATGCACAGCTGCAATGCATTTCAATGACGTAGGTGCTTAGAATGAGGCATGCATCGGTATTTAATGCGTGTGCCATTACTGTAATGTAAAGGAATGTCAATTGCAGAAAAAGATTTGAAAGCAGCATTCCAACATTTTGTCACATTTAATCTGCTAGAAACACAGACCTGCACCTGCGGCAGCAACTCTAAAACTCCAGCCCCGGTATCTGTTTGAAACATGTAGCATATTATACAGAGGATCCATGACACGACAGTGACAAGTTTTTTTCTGATGTGCCACTACAGCGACAGATTTATGTCGACCACAAGTTGCGGCCAGCATAAATCCATTGGGAAATTGTCTGTTTTAGTGCTCTGCCCCCTGCACCCCCAATAACTAAGGATTACCAACTCCAGGTCAGAGTTGATTCAGGAAGGGGAGCAAACCCCGGAGAAAGCAGAGCTGGGGTCCTGCGAGTACACTGCAGCAGCAAAAGCAACTTGCTGCCACTATGTACTTTGCTATCAAAATGTTGCTGTGGCATCAGCATACATTCATACAGTCATTCCTGTATAGTAGGGTTGAATAAGCACTTTAATGTTAAACCCCAATTTGTGCATCTTAATAAGTTTGCCCCCGTTCAACTGAGTTACATGAAATTTGTCAAGCACAGCATTTGTGCCTAGATCACTTGATCCTGAAAATTTCATATACATCAGTTCGGTGTGGGCAAAGTTACAGACATTTTGGTGATTATAAAGAGAGCCGGATCAACCGAGGAGCTATGCTTACTGCATAACTCGCTGTCTGCGTAACTGACACAGATCATACATTATGTGAAGGATGTAAGGATGGACAGAGGTCGAAGGGGGGGGGGTGCGGGGGGCACAGCCCCCCAATAAAAGCTTACGTTCATTGATTAAGTCTGCTATTGTGTGTGTGTGTGTGTGTGTGTGTGTGTGTGTGTGTGTGATGCTGAACCTACGTTTTCAGCAGAAGGCGGTGTGTGATTCCCGTAGCCTTTTACGCTACACAATCTGGCTGGTACGACTCTCTTCATAATCGCCGACATTTTTTTGTTCCCCAAAACATAATGAAGTATGACAAAAGTGAGAATGAAGAAATTGTTTTCCCTGATGGGTAGTGGTGCCCCCATCACTGGCCTGATATTTGACCCAGCTCCCATGAGCTAGACTATGTGCCTAAATGTATTGTAATGTAACTGACGTGGAAGCTCTGGAAAAGAGCACTTGCTGCTCAAAGGTGTATTTCCAAAAATCAAATAAATAAATAACTAAAATAAAATAAAATATAGGTTCCTTGGCGGCTAGCGTCCCCGCCATCCCATGCCCAGTAAAAAAATACCATTTCCCTGGTGTCAAGTTGTCCCTCCCCCACCCAATCACCACCCAGTATGTAATAAAGTTTTCCTCGTGTCCAGTGATCCCTTCCCCACCGATCACCAGCACAATATATATATATATATATATATATATATATATATAAAGTTTTCCCTGGTGTCTGGTGGTACCTCCCCCCGTCCGATCACCTGCCAAATATGTAATAAAGTTTTCACTGGTGGCTAGCAGTCCTTCCCCCAACCTGATTACCTGCCCGATGTTGATATCATATGCCCTGGTGTCTAGTGTCACTCCATCCTGACCTTCTGTATAATAAATATATGCATTTCCCTGGTGTCTAGCAGGCCCCCTCCCTATCCTTGATCCGCTGTATAGTGAATATAAACTGTTCCCTGGTGATCTAGTGGACCCCTTCCACTCCAGAAGCCAATGTCACACTACTCCGCTCCCCCCGACCCATCCTTGAGCCAGCGACCAGCACAGCTCTCCTCTCTCCACCGTGGCTGGCCACCCACTGAGCTGTCAGTGAGCGTGTACTATATACAGTACGGGCTCACTGAATGACAATTCACTCTGAGCTGTCAATCCATGCCAAAGAGCACATATTGTATACAGTACAGTTCAATTCAATTCAGTTCACTTTATTTACTGGGTAAGCACACTGGGCCAAAGCCCGTTTTTGGGAATGACCCGTAACTCCAAAACAAATGGAGCTAAGATGATAACTACACAAAATACATCTCAAACAATTACAAATAAATAAAATAAAAACAAAATACATTCTTGATTGACAGCTCAAAGTGAGCTGCCATTCAGTGAGTGCATACTGTATATAGTAAGCGTTCTTTGACAGCTCCGATACCAGACCTGTCTCCTCACCAAAAAAACCCTACTCGGGCTCTCCCCCCCTGGGGTGACGGCATCCATCCACCAGAGCCCTCCCACCATTGCAACACGGTCTTCCTACAAGACCACTCTAAAGGTCCCCAGAACAAGAATCAGCCGTGGCCAGAGGTCCTTCAGCTATAGAGCCCCAACCTGGTTTAACTCTCTCCCTGCCACCATCACCGATGCCATCACCATCTCCAAGTTCAAAACCACACTTCGGAACCACATCTTCAGCACTCGTAACTGCTCCTGTCTCTGAACATAGCCTCCACCTCTGCTTCTCTTGACAATGCCCCCCGGGTAGCTCTCCACCCAACCATCCCCTCCACCACTTCCCTGAACACCATGCCTAGGTTTAACCTGGCCAGTGCCAGCTGTTTCAATGTTTACCTACCAGAATGCTCACTTGATACCGACTTGTTTAATACCTGCTATCGATTACATGTACCCTGTACCCAATTTGTATTTGTCTGACCACAATGTGACGTGGCGCCTCTGTTGAACGCCTATTGTTTTGCAAATCTTTGCTATGTAACCGAACCACAATGTATGTCTTTATGTGACGAAGTACCTTTGGAAACGAGCCTCTGGCTCAAAGGTTGTAAACTGATTCTTAAATAAATAAAATAAATAAATAAAGCTCAGTCGGTGGTCAGCTGCGGTGGAGAGAGGAGGGCTGTGCTGGGAGCTGGCTCCGGGGTGGGATGGGAGAGCGGGGTGGTGGAGCACTGCCTG
This sequence comes from Neoceratodus forsteri, assembly GCA_016271365.2. Lineage (NCBI taxonomy): Eukaryota > Metazoa > Chordata > Ceratodontiformes > Ceratodontidae > Neoceratodus > Neoceratodus forsteri. The sequence continues at coordinate 1,100,535,816 of CM028134.1, read as the reverse complement.
TTGGGGTGAGGGGTCTGCTGCTAGACCACCAGGAAACAGTTTATATTCGTTATAAATTTTTTTGACAACAGGTTGTACTATATGACACAGCTGTCATTTGTTATTTGGAGCCAAACACGACAGTGTGTCATATAGCAATTTCTGCTGTGTTATATGTTAGGAACGGGGCTACTGTCACTATAGCCCTGCTGTGCTGACTCTGCTCTACTTACTTCTATATCTGCACACTGGGTGCCCCTATCCCCGGTGCCCGCTTATTTATTTTTTTCTTATAATCTGACACCAGGATGCCCACCGCTGGTGTTGGTTGGTCCTTCCTCCTGTCATCGGGTCCCTCCATAACTACACTGTTATGTATAGTTGCTGACATCAGGGGAGCCCAATCCTCTTTGTCGGTGTGTACAAGCCCCCCCTCCAGTACTGTGGGAGACAGGGGAGCCCACCCCAGTGTCCTGAAGTAGGTTTATTATAATATACTGTAACTGTTCCTGCAAAAAAGAAAACCATCCTGAGATGTCTTTTTTTTAATCTGAAAAAAAAACAAAATGGTCATCGTCGTTACTTCTGTCCCCCTCCTTCCCCATCATGACCCTCACACTGAACACCCACCACTCCACCCCACTCATTACTCTATACTTACCAGCCGAGGTCAAACACCGTCATCCTATCTGAACCAAAGACATGTCTTCACTCTTCAATGACGAGCCGTGAACAGAGGAATACAGGTAAGAGCTGTATATGGTATTTCAATGGCATTTTAAAGTTCTCTTTATAAAGTGGACATTTTTAGGAATTTTTTTCACCAAATTTTCAACATGGCATTTTTGTGACTTCACTTCATGAACACTGGCAGTGAAACTTTGTTAATCGGGCCCAGAAGGTGATTTTGTGGTAGCTGTGCAAAATCACTTTTTGGGCTGATTCATGTAGTTTCATTGACAGTGTTCATGAAATGGGAGTCCAAAACCATGTTAGTAAGTAAGCTAATCCTAAAAATGACTAAGTTATGAAACGAACATTGAAATTTTCTTACGCACACACATAACTGAGGCAATTTTTAATATTTTGATCCCAAATTTTCAGCATAGCCATTTTTTCACACCACCGCATGAACACTACAGCTGTCATTTTTCACATCCTGGTCAAAACATTTTTTCGCTCCTGTGGTGCAGAATGGTGTTTCAGCGGGGATTCAAAAATTTTCACCTTGTGGTTCATGAGGTGGAGCCATAAGAAGACTATGTTAAAAGTTTGGGGTCAAAATATTCGAAAGCAAAGAATTTATGGAGTAACGTTTTTTGCAGGGATGTCTGTTGCCCCACTGGGGACCACATTATCTTACCATGCAAACTAAGGTGTGACCTCAGTGAGCTGGTTTAATGGGACAAGGCTGGTGGGGAAGGTGCTGTGGCATGCAGCACCAGCCCCGGCCTTGGTAGGGATGGAGCAGTGTTTTGGCACAGACACGACACCCTGTGGTGAGTCAGGGAGCCTTCCCCACAAGGTACTGACATGTGTGCGAGGCCTGCTGGGCCCATGCGCTGGGTCAGGACTGTCTCCAATATTGTATTCATCTCATTTTACGCAGGTCCTGAAGGGACATACACAAATGAGAATACAGTTCCAGTATCTGAAAAAGAAGGGAAATAAATAGCACAAAACTGCGTTAATGCAGACATTAGGTTGAAGAATGCAAAGTACACAAAGCGGGGAAATGAAAAACCATTGGGGTTATCAGTCTCCAGAGTACTGCCGAATCAGTGGTGGGGTCTTCCTTGGGGCTGCCAACCCAAATGCCCACCCCTTCCCCTGAGCAAACAAGCTCAGATGTGATGTCTTCACACCGGGCCCGCAGGGCCCTATTTGAAGAAAGCTAAGACAGATTACGTTGGCCATACTGTATCAATATGAGGCAGTTGCTTGGAGCTGTATCTTGTGCATCAGACAGGCGCTACAGGCTAGGGGGAGGGGTGGGCATTAGGGTTGACAACCCCAAAGAAGACCCCACCACTGATTTAGCAATGGAGACCCAAAATCCTAATGGTTTTTCATTTCTCTACTTTGTGGGCTTTGCATTCCTCCACCCTAATGTCTGCATTAAAACAGTTTTTTGCAATTTGTATGGTATATGCTTGTACAAGACTTGGTTTGTAACACAATCCTGCTGTTGCAACCTGTCAGGATCAAAACATACTTGAAATCTAGCTGATATAGGCTCAATGCATTCTCCTATTAAAACAAGTTTAATAAAGAATCCAGAACTGTTTTTCTGCATCATTGTAAGTGTCATTGTAAGTCACTATTCACTATATTTTTTACTATTAATTGAAATCCCAGTTGTGATGCCAGGATGACCTAACATTGGGGTAGTGACTTTACAAGTTAGTAAGTAGAGCTGCGAGGAATGTGAAATTCTGCTGGTGGAATTCATGCAGAAAGACAAATTCCGCTTTTGAAATGCTTTTTGGATTCCTTTTTTCACTCCGCGGAGTTCTAAAAAAGCATGTACAGTATATGTAAACTATGGAATAACATTCAGCAGATCACATGATCCACTAAATATTATTCTGTAGTTTGCAGAAAGGGAATACGTGGTTTACATAGACTGTGACATTGAATTCCAGTGTTACCATTCCAGTTTTGGAATCCTGTGAAATTAGGGTGATAGAAACACAAAACTGAGCGGATTCCGTTGCCCAAGCCTCATGAGAGGACTTTCCTATATACTGAGACACCCCCTCAGAGGTCCTATTATAAGTTTATAGGAATGCTAGGAGGGCCTCTGATGGATATAATAGGGTCATCTCACATGTTCTTAGGACAACGGAACTGCGAACCAAAGGTGAGCCCTAAGGACAAAAGAGGTGTTACACTCATAGCAATTAGAGACCTTCCAAGTGCCACAATGAACTTATTATAGATAGTGCCATGATTTTTATTTTAAATACGTTTTTTGCTGTCCCTTTCTGTCTGGCACAAGCAACACTAGCCAAATGCTCATTAGGCAGGAACAGCGCATGAGATACTCTTATGGAAGTAAGGGTACCTCACACACAACTAAAGGAAGTGCTGTGATTGGTTAAGAGTGCCCAATGATGTTTCCAAGCTCTATAATAACGTATAATAAATCACTGGAGTTGTTCAGAGTGGTTTTAAACAGGTTTTAGATTTATTGTTTTTGACTCTGTGTAATGCTTCTTCCCTGCCTCCGCAGTGGAACACTCCACCTTAACATTCCTCCAGAGGACAGCAACTGTATGCAGGGTAAGAGGCCCTGTGTTCTGAGTGCTGATTGACTGAGATTACGTACGTGATTTAAAACAGAACTATACCATTCTAACTTCTTAGCATTGTACATTTGAACTAACTGAAACATTCTGAAGCAGTTTATGGCAGGAGACGTACCTATGGATCGTGGCAGCATGATTTACAGCAGCCTCGGATGAGTAAGTCAAGATGTTTGCTTCTTTCCCTATTTATTTAGACATCTATTGAAAAACAAAATTAATAATAAAACATGAGCCATTTAGTGATTACAAGGTTGGGTGCCAGGGTGAAAGTGATTTCCGCAGCCACTTGAACTTCTCACTGATTTTTTTTTTAAACTTCATCTTTATTAATCATCTTGTTTAGTCAGCTTTATATAACTTTAGTTGTATAAAACATCCAACAGTCTGTACTTGTTTTTCATTATAAACATTTTAACTTATTTCTCCATGTTTAAAACAATATTTCTCTAATCCATTCCTAATCTTAATTTTCTTAAAGTATACATATTCCTTTTGTTATTATTTAACAATTAATGCAACATAATTAATTAACTTTAACCCAGTTTCTGTAAGGCAATCTTTACCCTCTTCTCCAGATAACCCTTCTTATTGCCCACTTTAGTCCCTCGTGCTTAAATTACCTATTTCTTGACACCAGGGGGACCAAATCTGTTGGAATTTATCTTGTTGTAACCTTAACTTGCTTGTGTTATCCTCCATTCTTTCTAATTCTTCTACTCTAGATCTCTACTCGTGTCCTGTGGGGAGGGGAGTGGGGACAGCCACCTAGAGATTATGCACTTTAAGGCTGCCACCCTCAAAGTCTGAGCTAATTTGACCACTACTTTGCTACCTGAAAGTAGTGTAGGAAGGCCTAGTACTAGATCTTCCCCTGTAAAAGGGATTTGCAGACCTGCTAGTATCTGTATCTGTGAGTGCACCAATTGCCAGAATCCCTGAATCTTTGGGCACTTCCAAAAGATATGGGTGTGGTTCCCTTCATCATCACATCCTCTCCAGCACTTGTTTGACTGTTAGGTATTTAAGTGTTTAGTTGCTGTTGGGTTATGAAAAAATGCAATATAACCTTCCAGTTGAATTCTCTCCATGTGGGAGAGCAGGTGACCCTCCATCTCCTTGAAAATCTTTTGATCCAGTGATTCAGTCTAATTGTAATCTCTAACTCGGTTTCCCATTTTTCCTTCACTTTTTCTAGTGATGTGGGGACCTGCAGGTTCAGGATCTTATATAACGGTGAAATGGAGTGGGAGTTATCTCTAACAGTTATTGAAAACCAAAAAAAAAATACTCTAGCTCTGATCTTTCTCTCTTAATCTATTGTATGACCCCTAGGGTTGACAGAAAGTGGCGTACTTGCAGATACCTATAATGATCTTCTCGATGTAAAGAGAATTTGTCTCTCAACGGAGTGAATGAAAGGCAGCTGGTCATGCCGAGGCATTGAGCAAATGCTGTCAGTTTCCTGGAGGCCCAGAAGTCATACCCTGGGTCTGTCCTTGGGGGGATGAAATTCAGATCATGTCTAATCAGGGACAGAGGCCCTAGTCCCTCCGGTGTGCGTGTGTCAACTTTCTAAGTCTCTTTAGTACTTTGAGAGAGTGATGAATCCAAGGGTTACCGATGTTTCTCTGTATGGCTATCGGCGTAGTGTTTGTAGGTAGAGTCCATAGGGCCCAGCCTTTTAAAGCTGCTTCCTCTAACTGATACCAACCTGACTCTTCTCTTCTCTTAGCCCATGTAAATAATTGTGTACCTCTGGCAGCTAAGTAGTAATGATAAAAGTTCAGAAGGGCTAGTCCCACCTTTCCCTAGGGGCCTGAAGGATATTTATAGATATTCTTGTTTTTTGTTTTAGCCCAGATGAAACGTTGCATCTCCCTCTGTAGTTGTTTCTAAAATTCCCTAGGAATTTGAATTGGGAGAGTCTGAAATAAGAAAATGAGGCGGGGTAGGACATTCATTTTTAACATTTATATCCTTCCATAGAAGGTCAAGGGCAACAGCTGCCATCTGGCCATATCTACTTGTAGTTCCTGGAACAATTTCTGGTAGTTGTTCCTAAAAAGCTGTGAGATATCTGCCGATATTCTAATATCCAAGTATCAAAATGTGTTCTTGGGGGCCCATGCCAGGGGGAATTCAGATTTGAACCTCTGGGAGGGGGTACCACTTAAAATTAGTGCCTCAGACTTATCTAGGTTAATTTTATATCCCGTCAAAGCACCATAAGACTCTAATGTTTGTAAAAGCACAGGTGCTGAAGTTTCTAGCTTCACCACAAAGAACAATGAATCATCGGCGTAAAGTGCTATCTTTTGTTCTAGTCCCTCTATGTTCACACCTTTTATGTTCTTTTGTGCTCGTATCTCTATTGCCAATGGTTCCAAAGAAAGAATAAACAATAAGGGGGAGAGGGGGCAGCCCTGCCTGGTTCCTCTTTGTAGGGGGAATCTGTCTGAATGATGACCATTGACCCTGACCCATGCCTTGGGGGCTGAATACTGTGCTCTTACTACCCCAAAAATTTATCACCCAATCCAAACTGCTTTAAGGTTAAATCCAAGAACATCCAATCCACTCCATCAAATGCCTTTTCCACATCCATACTGATGGTGAGTTGAAGTTCTTCACTAGATTTTGGGGCAGAGATTACATTTAAAAGGTGTCTGATAGTGTCTGGTAGAAATCTGCCTGATATGAAACCAGTCTGATCTCTATGTACCAAATGTCCTATCATTTTTTTGTAGATGGTCTGCCAGGATTCCCATAAAAATGTTCAAGTCCACAGGCAATAGGTAGATGAGATGATAAGATTTACATTCTTCAGGGATTTACTAGGCTTGGGGATAACTGAAATGTTTGTCTGGTTCCAGGATCTAGGGGCTGCACCCTCTCCCCTCATCAGTTCGTTAAATGCTGTGGCTGAAGTGGGGATCAGTTTACCACTAAATTCTTTATAGAATTCTGATGCGAACCCCTGTGTCCCAGGGGCTCTCCCATTTTTCAGTTGTTTGATTTTTTTATGTTATCTCAAGCTCAGTGATAGGAGATTCTAAACTTAAGCATTGGTCTTCTGTTAGTTTTGGGATCTGTAATTTCCCAAGATACCTGGAAATTCCTTCCTGGTGGCCAGGATGTCTTTCAGCTTTATATGTCACTGTAGAATTTTTGAAAGTGGTTTACTATTTGGGGGGACTACAGTGGGAGTGCCATTAGTTGGGTCTCTGAGCCTCAGCACTGCTCTAGAGGCTACCTCCTTACATAGTTGCCAGGCTAATAACTTTCTGGCTCTCTTTCCCTGTTCAATATACTTTTGTTTAGTGTATCTGAGTTGCCATTCTATTTGGCTGTCCAGTATCTTATTAAGTTTGAACTTATTTTGGTCTTATTTTTCTCGTATTTTAGTGTCTAATGTGGACAGGTGTAATGTTTCTAATTTGGATATTTTTTGTTCCAGTTCTAGTATTTCTTTTAATTTTCCTTTCTTATACCAATAGGAGTATTCAATGATTTCTCCTCTTAGGTAACATTTAACAGTATCCCATTGAATGCCTCCTTTCCCACTCTCAACAGGATTCTGCCTAAGGTAATTGTCTGTGGTATTATGTATTCGATCCTTAAATTCCTTGTGCATTAGCAGGCTCACGTTAAGTCTCCAAAGAGACTCTGGTGGTCATAGTGCGATCTCCAATTCCACTGATGTTGGGACATGATCCGAGAGAGAAATATTACCTATACGAGTATCCCTAAGATACTGTAAAGCATTGGAGAACACTAGGAAAAAAATCTATCCTGGAATACATATTTGTGTTTAGAGGAATAATAGGTGTAATCTCTTTCTCTCAGATGTTGAAATCTCCAACCATCTACTAGTGTCAATTCAGTACATAATCAGGTTAGGGTTTTGCTTGCTTGAGAAGGGCCTATCAATTTGGATCCCATTCTATCCCTCTGCAGATCTATTGCCAAGTTAAAACCTCCCCTATAATGATCAGGCTTTGGGGGGCAGTGATTGATTCAGTTATGACCTTCATCAGGAAATTAACTCTGTTTTGCTCATCATTAGGAGCATATATGTTCATTAGGGTGCAGTGCTTTCCTCTATATTCTCCCAATAATCTGACGTATCTCCCATCTGGGTCTGCGTTTACCTGTGTGATCTTAAAGGGTATATTTTGTCATATCAAGATTGCCACCCCCCTACCATGCGGGTGAGTCTGATAATCAGATCATGTACTTCCCCCACCCAGTTTCTATATAGTTTCTTATGTTCCTGAGGGCCCAGGTGTGTCTCTTGTAGAAAAGCTACTTCTGCTTGTTGTCTTTGTAGGTCTTGTATTACTTGTGCCCTCTTTACTGGGCTGTTAAGCCCCCTAACATTCCATGAGACAATCTTCAGGTCCCCCATTTTGTTTCTGTAAGGTACAATTTTAGGGTCTGGAGAATAAGAAACATCTTATGTAAAAACATATCAACTGCAACTTGATAACTGTCAACAAAGCACATACCAAAACTATTTACATCCTGCCAAAAAAGATTTGGCATAAACATGTTTTAATACTTCAAGGTTAAAGAATACCCAGCCCTCCGCCTCTAGAACTATTCTGTGAGGTGGGGTAGGAGGTTAACATTAGATTACCTCCTTTCTGGAACAATCACACCCAATTCGGGTGTTGATCCAGATGGGTTTAAGGTTGTTGCCTAGTAGTGAGATAAAAATAAAAAAGAAGCTTCACCAAATATGTCTCAATTTCTCACCCGCTTGTCATGTTTTTGTTTGGTTGAGATCCCCTCCCAAAGCCATGGCTCCAACTCGGTGGGGGGTCCCTTTTCCTCAAAAGCTATCTTAACTAAGATAATGAAGTGGGCTCTCAATATTAGGGTAGCAGGCTAGAGAGCTCCACTTCTGATTATTCTGTGTTGTGAAAGATGTCAGTCCATCAGGCAAGCCCCATTGTCACTACCATAGAGTGCTCCACCGAGCCCACAGCTGGCCCCCAACCCCCAATGCAACATTACCCTCAATCTCTTCAGTAGGGGTAACTTAAACAAAAGGTGGCAGGCCATCCCATGGGAGACCTCAATTGATAGTGCTTCCTCAGATGAGATTTAGTTCCTCTCAGTACTGATTTGGTGTGGAGAAGTACAAAGGTCCCCACGGAACTTCCACCACTCTCCTTCCTTGCCTTTCCCTGGTGAACCTTATATCTCCAAAATCCAAAATGTGAAGCCATTTCATTCTAATTGAAAATCACCTGAAGTCTCACCTTAGGCTCCCCCCATACCTTCATCTTCACCTTTTAGTGTGCGACTAATAGAGGTACCAGCAATGATCCTAAGGAGAATGGACCAAACCCTCCAGCAGTGATCCCCCGGGGCAGTTCCAGGTCCCCACACAACACCGCCCTCCCCTCTGTAATTTCTGTATCAAATCTTGTTAACATCAGCATTGAGAGTTAAACCTCAATATCTGAGCCCTCCCCCAGTGGCCGCCGGTAGGCCCCCCCTGGGAACCAAACAAAACATTGAGTGTTCTGAATCCAGCATCATCACAAGCCTGTTGTTTATCCAGGCTCTACTGCAAATCCACACACACACACACACACACACACACACACACACATATTAATATTATTTTCTGTTTGCTGTATTTCTGGATTATATATTGTCTCATAACCTCATACAGTCCCTCCAATATATATCAAAAAGTTTCAGGTCAGCTTAATGAAGGGGAAAAGAGAGTTCTTGTCTCCCTTCTAAATAAGTCACAGTCAGCCTCAGCTGCCCCTTCCCTCCCTGCACTTTTTGTACTTTGCAGGAAGAAATAAGTTAGAAATCAGGAATACCCTTCCCAATTACACAGAGTCAAAATTATGTAATATTCCAGTTAGCTCGTTCAAGTGTTTGGTGGATCACACTGATCCTCCTGAGGGGAAACCTCGTCTTGCTCCTCTCTCTGTGGGTTGCTTTTAAGGTTACACTGTCCCACACTCCAGAAACCAACCCTGCTCCTCTTGCTGCTCAACCTTTGGTTCCCTTTATCATCCAGTTCCTTCTTCGGTATGCTCTCTTTCTTTGCACAGCGCCTTCTTCAGGGACTTGTATGCTTGCTTTAGTTGCCCACTCCTTTGCTTCTACCATCTCTGCAAACCTAAGCCAGCCTTCCTCAGTTCGTATTTTAATTTTAGCTGGATAATCTATTTGGGCTTGATGTCCTGATTGTCTCAACAATTTGACCAGCTGAAATGCTTTCTGTCAGTGGGCTAACAGCTGAGGGGTGTAATCCTGGTAAAAAAACAGGCGTATGTTGCCAAAATGGATTTGCTTTTTGGCCCAGGCTGACTGCAGGATCTCTTCTTTAATGCGGTAATCTATTAAAACCATCACAAATGACCGGGGGCAGGCTGTGGGGTCTTGAAACTAAAGATCAATGTGCCCTGATGATTCCAAGATCTTTTTCTTTGGAGATGTCCAAAAGTTCTTTTAAAAAACTGTCCGAGTATTGGACCACATTATGAGATTCAGTTCTGTCCGGCACCCCATGCAAGCAAAGGTTGTTCCTGCAGTTTCAGTTCCCCAGATCTTCTAATTGTTGCTGCAGGCTTATTTCTCTCCATTGTAAATCCAGGCAAGCCGTGTTATGGAGGTCCATGATGGTGGCGGTGGTGTAACCTGAGACCGTGGATTAGAACTGGTCCATTTTTTTCTTTTAGTTCCGAAAGCTTCTGTCTGTCTTCGAAGACCTTTTTTCCCCCCCAAGTCTGATAAGAGACTCATTTAGTTGCTGGAGTGTACTGTGGAGCGTTTTAGATGTAATTGTATAGTCTTCCTCCTCTGGAGTGTTAATCGGAAGGGTTTGCTCTATCAAATTTGCGATGTCTGCTCTCAGTGCGGCCTACTTGAATGAACCTTGCTGTTGGTTATTTTTAGGTTTAGGATGTGTCCCACCTGATCCATCTTTGTTTTTTTGTTTGGTGGGCATCATGTATTCGGTGATGCAGCAATTTCCTGACAGGATGCCCTTTTTTTGCTTTAAATGATGCTGGATATTTTATTGAGCGAGACTGAGCTGCGCTAATTAAGCTTCCATTAATAGGCAACCAGAACCAGAAGCCCCTCACTGATTGGTTTAAACCTCAGACCCACCCAATGGGATTTCAGCTTAAAGTGGGCTGCTGTTTTTTGGTTCTAGTATCAATCCATTCTAGTACAAGGAACCCAAAATAGTTCTAAGAGGTTCAAGGTGTCAATTGGGCTTATTTACATACATTTGCATATTAAATATATGCAGATAGCTGTTGTTTTATTTAACACCCTTAAGCTGTTTTTAAGGAGAGGTTCTCTTTGGTTCAGAATTGTAGAGTCGGACAGATTCTAGAATGCTCTTTATTTTAGCGTCAGTTCTGCCATCCTAATTATAGTCTTGGTGCACACCACTGCCTGTCTGTTATTCTGTCTGAATATGAAAGTTTCTCTAATATCCCATCAGACTATACTGGGAATCTGCACCATCATCCAGTTGAAATGCACTGGGATATTATTCCAATATCCCAATAAATGCACTTGGATATTATTCCAAATACCCAAATGAAATGCACTAGGCTTCTATTTCAATATCCTATTGAGATGACTTAGGACATTATTTCATTATCCCACTGAAATGACACGGGGCATTATTCCAACATGCCACTGAAATGGTCTGGAATGTTATTCCAGTATCACATCAGAAGGCTTTGTGATACTATTCAAATGTCTCACTGAAAATGCACTAGTACGTTGTTTCCTATCCCATTGAAATACATTAGCATGTTACTCCTATATACTGTGGAAATGCACTGTGCTGCTACTCCAGTATCCCACTGAAGAGAACTGGAATTTTATTCCAATATCCCACTGAAAAGATCTGGGGTGTTATTCCATTATCCCACTGAAAAGAAATGGGACACTATTTTTATTTTTTTTTTTTGAAATTTGCTCTTTATTTCACGCCCCGCGTCCGTCCTCAGCCTGGTCACGGACTCCGGGATCCCCGGTCACCGGACATTTTGCCGACTCCCCAGTCATCCCTGGCTTTCCCCCCAGAGAGTGGGGCCACGGTTCCGACCCCCAGTATTGGACCGCGGAACTAGTAACTGGTCAGGGAACGGCTCTGGTGACCAATCAGGGCGTCCCGGAGTAAAGCATCATATAGACGCTGGGTGTGGTTTTTACCCCTATTAGCCCACTCCCTTGAGGGAGGTGGGGACGTCAATGACGCTGAGCATCTGCCCTGCCTCTCCCTCCCCTGGCGAGCCGCGGCCACGTGGGTGATCCTAGCCTCCTCGTGGTCCCCCTCAGCGCCGACTGCTACCCCAGCCCTCCCGGAGAAGGAGAGCAGTCCATGGGATGCTCAATCCTTCTCCCCACGGCCAGCCCTCCGATGACCCGAGTCCGTTTCCGAACCCGGGTCGCCGGCGTCGCAAGCGGAAATCCAACCGCTGCGCCGACGGGCCGGCCATGGGACACTATGTTAATATCCAGTTTATTTATTTATTGAAACTTCAGAGAGTATCTTTGAACACCAGAGTTAATTTACAAAGTTCCACATCAACTGCAAGGTCACAGAGAAAACAATACAAGTACTATAAGCAGTTCCAGAAGAATGCAGTGAGCCAGGCACAAAATATACAGGACGGTAGTGACCTACACACAGATTTGTACAACTCCAGCCAGATCACCATGCAAAACAGTCACAGGATGGGTGCAGAGAGAAACTGAGTTTCTAAGTTTAATGGTACAGTTGCACTGAACAATAAGGGCAGACCTCAAATCTCTCTTAAATTGATTAATCTTAGATTCAGCAACTTATTAGGCAGTTCATTGAACCAACTGGCAGCCCTGACAGCAAATGACTGCTTGCCCGGTTGAGTATGCCAGAAAGGATGTTCAAGGGCATTCCTGGCCATGTTTCTGTATTGGATTGCAATGAAATCACACTAGCATGTAATTCCAATATGCCATTGAAAAAACGGTTGCCTTTTTCCAGTATTTCATGGAAATGAACTGGGACATTACTGCAGTAGCCAATTGAAATGCACTGGGATTCTATCCCAGTATCCCATTGAGATGTACATGGATACTGTTTCAATATCCCATTGAGATATACTAGGTCATTATTCTAATATCCCACTAAAAGCACTTAGCTGTTATTCCAATATCACAGTGAAATGCTTTGGGTCAGTATTTCTACTGTAGATATCATTTAAATGGATTGAGATGTTAGTTCTAGATACTATTGTAATGAACTAAGACATTGGGTCCAATACCCCAGTAAAATGCAGAGTGGCCTTGTTCCCACATCTCTTGCAAATGCAGAGAGATGTTTTCTTTCCTGTCTGTTTACAAAGCATCATAGAAGAAAAATGACAGTGCAACGCTGGTTCTGGCTTCTGTAACACATCAGATGGTAGCCCAGCCAGAATAATTCATCAGCCATAAAAAATGTCAGACATAAATTACGCAAAGTCATCCTTTCTGTAATTTCCACAGCCTTAATCCAGACAAAGGAATGGAGCCAGGATTTATGACTAAGCAGCTGATACTTGGGAAATCTCAGTGGCGTTTCGGTAAACAATAAAATGTTAAATTAACTCAACAAAAATCACGTATTCTTCAGAGCTAATCAGAGACTATTAAATGGAAAAGGGAAATTCTGTATACAGCGGGTTTATAGTGTTACTAACAAAACAGCTAACAAGGCCAGTTTAAGGTTCACAGTACAGCCAAGAGTGCACTTTCAGTATGTAATGCTAAACTTAATTAAATATTTTTTGGCATTAAGCAAACTATTTTTATCAGCATCTTATTCAATGATATCCATTCTAACCACAAATATTTCCCCCTTTATGATGTGGGTTAACTAACTGGATTTGTAGTCATGGAAGTATTTATGAGGTTTCTATTAAACTTACAGTGCATGCATGTTTCAAGCTGCCTGCATATTAGGCTTAGCGTATCATGATCTTAAAGAAAGCACTGGTTCATTCAATGTATGTGCAGTGCATCACAACTAGATATAGTATGCTCGAAAAAATCCATGGTGTCCTCCAGTTACCTCCGAAAGTGAATTTTTTGGACCAGACTTTTTGTCCAGATCAAGTAGTTTGGTATTTGTGTCACAGACCAGTCAAATAATCTGTATTATCCAGGCAGAAATTATCCATGATACAGGTTTAACCCTGGATACAGATACTGGATGCAACATAAAGAATAATGTACAGGAAGGGATGTATTATGAGTTTTTTCTTACAAACCCCGACAGTGAAGCACAAGAGGTTTATGAACATATCACATACTGACAGTGTATTAAAAAAAAAAATTGTTCAATCCTTCTCTTATTTTATTTGTTATAATTACTGGTCTGTGGCAGCACTGGTAAAAATAATGCTGAACATTTTTACTTTCACTGAATTGACTTGCATTAAGAGCAGATTGTGGTGAAAAATAATAAGATTCCCATAAATCAAGGCTATTAAAGTAGTATAAGTCTTATAAATTGTAAAACATTTACTGTTTCGAGGATTATGTTGTTTGATTAGCATACATTTTTGAAACAATACTTTTAAGTTCAAAAATGTCATAATACACAACTGATAATACACATATATGTAGCATCACTCATGCATTATTACTCGTGTGTTATCATTTGTGTCATAACACACAAGTGGTAATACAGATGTGTTTTATCACTTATGTATTACATGATTTGAAAGTATTCAAAATGGGGTAATAACTATAGTGACCAGTAATTATATAGTTACATAGTGATTTACAGCAGATAATGTCCTCATGCCCCATCAAGTCTGCCAGATTCTAATTTGTGAATTGTACCCTATTAGACATTCACTCATTAGTGCTGAATTTAATTTATTTATATTTAGTATAGTGTATAGGTAGGGGTGTGAAATATTTTTTTTTACGCACACTCTTGGTGTGTGTGATGTCACATAAACCCGAAGAGCAAAGCTTGAGTGATTTATTAAGGTATCGTACATCAAGGGTCTGTGCTCATGACTGATGCGCAGTCATGATATTCAGTGTAAAATACCGAAATCGGCTTACCTCATGCTCATTTTAGCTTAGACACCAATCTCCCAGTTTGTGTAGATGTCGTTTTACAAGTGTGAAGATTTATACACTGCTCATGTTTTGCCCATTAAGTTAATAGTACAGTGGGATCCCTGGCTGCCTATGTTGGAAGGGGTGTGTACATTCACTGTATGGTGCACTCAGACCTGGCAGCATGTGCATGGTGACACCAAATTGTAATCCTGCAATTACAGTACAAGTGAGATGGGAGTTATTTATAAAATATGGCTCATTGGAAAGAAGGATGGTGCCAGGAGTGAATCCTGTCACAAATGTGGAACCGATGGTATGTTGTTGAGGGATGGTGGGGTCATCGGTGCACACTGTGCACACTATAGCCATGGAACCTCCGGTGGCTGGACATTCATGCTCTCACCAAGTGGTAATCATGGATGTGTAACCCCTAGGAAGTGCTATTCTAAGGGCTACTACCTCTGCCTGTATGGCCATGCACAGGTTGAGGGACTGAATGCACTACTAAGGTGCCTCCACCCAGAGAAACTGTATTGGAGTAGGTGGTTTGCTCTGGTGTAGCCCTCTGGGAAGCTATAACACCCCCAACCCTCCTTGTGGTCTAGTCCCTGATGCAGTGGTATCTTCACAAACAGTATGGAACAGTAACGATACGCACACACCCTTCACACTTACCACCAGGGTTAGATCTTCAGCAGTTTCCCTGGGGACCCCCCTGTAAAATAAGGTTAGCAATGCAATAACACACTCCTAACACTGTAACCTCACTAATAATATGCACACCAGCCAAGTTAAAGTAAAGAAAAACAATCAGATTTATTTAGGGGCAGTGAACAAGGAAGCGAAATCTAGGTAAATCATTTGCTATCTGATTTATTTCAGGGATTGCATGCACTTTTTATCCCAACCTGACAGTCACACAACAATGGGTAGGCATGATGGAAAGGCTGGCTAGCCAGAAGTGTTACCTGGGAGTGGCCAGCATTGCAGCTGATGTTAGGGACCTTGATGGAAAGAAAAACAGTAAACAAGCAAAACACCGATTATTTGTAATCCAAGCTGGTTGGCTCAGTCCTTTGTAAACCCAAGAAATTCAAACAACTAGATGATACTGCAAATGATTTAAGCTCTCATTGCAGGGAGGACCCTGAATGTACTCACACTACCAGGAATCTTCTGCAAGGCAGGCGATATGGAGACCTCGTGATGATGACAGGAAAGCATGGGGAAACAGGGCCAACATGACACACCTCCTTCACAGCCTTTCCTCCAGGTGGCCGCAACCTGCGTGTTGTTGCTGAGCAGGGGCTGGATCCCTGAGCCGGTCTCTCATTGTGACAGTCTCTGGTGATGGACTAGTGGCCTAGGCCAAAGTGGCAGGGCTCAGGCAGGATGAGCAGTCTGGCAAAGTTTGTGATCTTCTGCTGGTGAAGCCTCCAGCTGGTGTAAAAGGTTCTTTCGTGGGAAAGCAGGTCTCAACCCAGGAAACACATTCATAACATTTAAATCAACAGCAAACTCAGAATACAGTTTGGATATAGTCCAGTTACAATTCAGCAGCTTTACTGAGCAAACCTTTCAATCCGAGTATGTCTCTCACACAAGCTGTGCCAATCACTTCAGGAGCAAGTCTTCAGTCCAAATAGCAAGTAGCACTAACAAACTTCTTTTCTTCTGCTGCAGTTCCATGACAGAATCGGACAAGTCCGATTTCTGCAATAGGCAGTCTCAAGCAAGAGAAAGGTGGCAGGAAAGCATGTTTGGCCCCTTCCTGCCGAGCCCCTATGTTCCTTCTGGAAGCAGCTGCTCAAAAGCTCAAGCTGTTCACATTTCAACCTGTAACTCTAACTGATCCACTGTCTCTTGGCACACTGAGCATTTCCCTGGTAATTCCAAAGGTTCAGTTGGCTGAAGGAGCTGTCAGTCACAGTAAGGCTCCCCCTTCAGGTTCATTTAGGCGCCAACTGAAAAACTGCAAAATGACAGAATTTCCTTCATACATAACACTGGGGTCTGGATCCATTTTAGGTCCACAGTGGTTCTATTGGTCCAATTACGGGAAGTCCCGGTCTTAACATGGTGGCTTCCATCCAAATGATCAAGCTGCAACTAAAGCAGGTTAGACAATGTTCTCTAGCACTAATATATCAGCATATAAACAGTAAACAAGCACAGTTCCTATTTAAGCTCCCTCTGCGCAAATAGCAACTGCAGAATGGAGCAACCAAACACATTGTCTGGCTGGTCACAAGCCCTAAATTGCTTGGACCTAGCACAGGCCAATTTCTAAACACAGATTAGCTAGGCTGTTAAAGGTACAGGCACGGAGGCTTAAAATGGCACTCTCACACAAATACACAGAATCACATTAGGATGGGACACCAGCCTGACAATGGGCATTAGGGGCCCAGGAAGACATTATAGTAAACCCCCAAATTGGAGGGAGGGTTATAGATGACATCAAGATGGCGCGGTGCTTTGGGGGTACTGGGTATGTGTAAGAAATAAAGAAACAGTACTTCACAATACTAGTTGCTCCAGCCTTCACTCCTGTAATGTTAGACTGGGTGGTAAGGGCCTTAGTTATGTATAGCAGTAGTATAAGGTTCAGGGTCCTGTGTACTAACACTTGCTGCAAACACCTTGCATTTTAATTTATTTTTTTATTTTTTATACTTGTAGGTAAGATGAGCAATACTGCCCATTTCACAAGTGATGAGTCTTACAAAAATAACAAATATAGATACAAACAGACACAGTTAAAACAAAAAGTAGCAGTATTTGTTAGGCATAAAGAAACCTCATCATATAGGTTTTTTTTTGCAGTTAATCTTTTTATTGGTATATATAACAAAAAGAGAGAGAGAGAGAGATACATGTTCCACAACACAGCAATGTGTATATAATGACATGGCTGTACAGTACATACAATGGCATATATCAATACCGGGAATGGCAAAAGGAAGGAAAAAGAAATAAAGTCTATACAATTACATACAGGTGAATAATGAAACTATGTTAAGCAAGCCTGAGAATTACACATTCAGAAAGATGCCATGTAAGTCGGATTGAACAAAAAAAAAGGTGGGAGAGAGAAGAAAGTTCTTAAAAAAAAGTTATTTCGTTTGTATATAAATAATTGTGGTGTTGGATGTATTGTAAAGAGAAAAAGGAGGAAGGGAAGAAAAAAACTGAGAGAAAGGGTAGATTTATGTAGTTTGTGGAGGAGGTATATAGAGGTTAAAAAAGGAAGAATAGAAGAGAGAGACAAAGGTAAGTAAGAAAAAGGTAGAAGAAATTAACAGAGACACCGATTAAATGTTATTACCATACATTACATTATGTGGAATTATTTGAGGATTCTAAGTGATTAAAGTTGTCCTGCCAACATTCATTGCATACATTGAGATGGTCAGATGAAATATGTGTTATACGATCCAAGGAGGCATATTGAGTTAGGTTTTTAAGTATATCTGCGAATTTGGGGATAATAACAGATTTCCAGAGCATAAGAATATGACTTTTAACATGGAGGAACAGTATGTTCAGCCATCTGATTTGTGCTTGAGAAGCTGTTTTATTATTATGGAAAAAGGGAATACCTAGTAGAGCGTATTTAGGGTCTATTGCAAAAGTTTGACCGATCACTTTAAATGCGAAGTGATGAACATTTTGCCACAGGTTTTTAATCAGAGGGCAGTACCATAAAATATGGAGAAGGTCTCTGTTTGGAGAGTTACAACGCCAACAGTTATTGTTGTTAGTGATTTTCATTTGTTGCAATACCGCCGGGGTCCTATACCATAAATGTAAAATTTTTATCTGTATACGTGCGCTGCGCGTATCCTTAAACGTTTTGTGACATGATTGCCAGCATTTCTGCCATTGATTATCTGTCATGTTATAATTTAATAGTGCACTCCATTTATTTTTTGCCTTGATCGATTGGTCCGGTAGAGAATCTCTAATATTTTTGTAGATAATACTGCTTAGATGAGATGTTATTTTGGTCCAATGGGACACCTGGTGTTCTAATAAGGATTGTGTAGATGAATTTTGAAAGTATATGTTGTATGCAGTTCGAAGTTGGAGATATTTCCAGAACTCTGTTTTGGAAAGATTCCATTGGTTACAAAGATTAGAGAAAGTTTTAAGTTTTAGGTCTTTTGATTCAATTATGTTGGACAGAAAGAGTATTTCTTGGTTCTTCCAAGTCCGAGAGAAAACTGGGTGACGTTCTAGGTAGATATTGTTGCTACTCCAAATGGGGACAGATGCAATGGGCGTTGGATTAGAATTCAGTTGTTTATGTAGCAATTTCCAATAAAACACCAAAGGTGCAATTGTAGGGTGAGATTTTAGATTGTGGGGTAGTTTATTATAGATATAGGAGGTAGGAACATTACCAGGACATAAAGAGGCTTCCATACTGACCCATAGAGGAGTTTGGGCAGATGGCTTACAAAATCATTTGATGGTTTGGGATGCTCAATAAGCCCATAGGTAAGCTTGGAACCAGGGTAGTCCAAAGTCACCTTTCGACCAGTGAGTGAGAGAGAAGTTTAGTTCAACTAAATCTTGGAATTTTCCCCTCCCATAGATAGTTACCAATTAGTTTGTCTAATTTGTTTAAGAAATTAGAGGGGAGAATTAGAGGGATACTGGCAAAAAGATAGAGTATCTTAGGTGAAATAAACATTTTGATAGAGGATATTTTCCCGATAAATGAAAGATTAAGAAGCTTCCACCTGTCTAGAGTGGATTTAATATTAGATAACAGGGGGGTTAGGCTAGCATCTCAGATTTTATCCAGTTTAGGAGTAATTTGAATACCAATATATAAGATACCCTGGGTTGCCCAATGAAAACCCAGAGTAGTATTCATAGAGGGTTAACATAAATTGTTTAGAGGCAATGTTTCGTATTTATTATAATTTAGAGCTAGACCAGATAGTAAGGTAAATTCCCTAAGAGACTGAATTAGTGATGAACCTGATAGATCCAGATTCTCTAATAGAATGAGGAGATCGTCAGCATAGGAAAGAGAGTTGTAACAAGAATTACCAATGTGAATACCTTGAATATTTTTGGAGTGGCGAAGATGAGCAGACAGGGGTTCCATAGCAAGGATAAATAAAGTTGGAGATAAAGGATACCCTTGCCTGGTAGCTCTGGCTAATAAAAAAGAGGATGAAAGAGTACAGTTTGTGAGAATGCATGCTGAAGGAGAGGTATATAACAGCTTAATACAGTCACAAATTGTATTGGTGAAGCTGAAATGAGAGAGTACCAGATAGAGGTAATTCCAATTTAATGAATCGAATGCTTTTTCAAAATCGATAGCTATAGCAGCTGCTGGTAAATTAAGAGTTTTTGCTTTGTGGATTATATTAAATAGGGAATGTATGTGGTCAGAACCAGATCTATTCAAGAGAAAACCTGCTTGAGAGGGGTGAGCTAATTTAGCTTTTAGTGGTTCTAGACAACAGGGTAATAATTTTGCAAAGATTTTGCCATCAGTACTAAGTATTGAAATGGGTCTGTAACTCAAGGGGAGAAACGGGTCCCTGTTTTTCTTAGGCAAAACAGTGTTAATGGCCTCAGTCATAGTAGGAGGGAGTTTACCGGTAATTGTCGATTCTGTAAACACATTATAGAGCAGAGGACAAAGGGTATCAGAGAGTGTTTTATAGAAATCTATAGTGAATCCATCACCCCCCCCGGAGATTTACCAGATTTTAAAAAAAGATAGTGCTTTTTGGATCTTCTGGAGGGTGCAGTGTTCGTTGAGAGTTGCCTTGTCTTGTTCTGAAAAATGAGGGAGCTGAAGGTTGTCCAGATAACATTGTATCTGTTTATTGTGCATAATATTTTGTTGCAAGTATAACTTCTGTTAAAAAGTTCTCATAATGAGGTTAAAAGATGAGTTATCAGAGTGAGTTTGACCTAAGTGGTCTTGTAGACCAGCAATATGTCTACTTGTCTGCTGCGCTTTAAGTTGGTAAGAAAGAAGTTTGCCGCATTTATCACCCTGCTCCCAGTAATTATGCTTGAGTCTAAAAAAGGCCAGTTCTGCTTTGCAGGATATAAGGTTATTAATCTTAGTTCTTAATTGGAGGATTTCTAGATGAAGTTGTGAATCTGGATTGGGTTTATGAATATTGAACTATTGGCTTTCTTTTTCTTTTAAAAATGTTTCTAGTTCTGTCAATTGTTGTTCTCTTTGTTTTTGGTTTTTTATGGGTGGCATAGCTAATGATTTTACCTCTAATGGCAGCCTTCAATGCTTCCCAAGTGGTACCTATGGAAGTATCAGATGGATTATTAAAAGAAAGATAGTCACGGATTTGATTTTTAACCCATGGAATAAAATCTGGGTCTTTCAGTAGAAGAGGATCAAGATGCCAAGTAGGAGATTTGGATGGTGGGGGGCCCCATAATAGATGCAGTTGGATAGGGGAGTGGTCAGAAATAGTGATGGGGAGGATGGATGTATTGATTGTTTTGTCTGTTACAAAGGGGGGTGTGAACCAATAATTGATTCTGCTGCATGACTTATGATGCAAGGAGAAGAAGGAATAATCTCAATCTCTGGGGTGAAAAAGCCTCCAGATATCTGATAAGCCGAAGTCTTTCAGTAGCATTGATAGAGCTTTAATACTTCTGGGATGAGAGTCGAGGGAAGAGTTGCTTCTATCTAGGTGGGCTTCTAGAGCCAGATTGAAGTCACCTCCTAATAGTATTGGTAGGTTATTGCTATTGTGTAGCAAGATATGTTGTGCTAGACTGTGAAAATATCATGGGGAGTCAGAGTTGGGAGCATAGACATTAATTAACATAATGGAACCTGTTGGAATATTTAATATAACAATTACCCACCTACCTTCAGAGTCGGTCATTGTTTTTATTAGGGTCCAATTAAGATTCTTGTGTAATAAAATAGCTACCCCATGTTTCTTAGAAGAAAATGAAGAGGCATATATTTGACCGACCTAGTCCCTCTTGAGTCTGTTAACGTCCTCATCCAGGAGTTTGGTCTCTTGTAAGAAAGCAATATGTACTTATGTTTTTTAAGATAGGTAAGAGTTTGCGTATGCTTACAAGGAAAATTGAGTCCCTTAATGTTCCATGAATAAAGTATTAAATCACTCATGGTGTGAGTGGATAAAGTATCGGGATTGCCAGAAACATAAGGGACTCTGATT
Organism: Neoceratodus forsteri; assembly: GCA_016271365.2. Lineage (NCBI taxonomy): Eukaryota > Metazoa > Chordata > Ceratodontiformes > Ceratodontidae > Neoceratodus > Neoceratodus forsteri. Next base: position 1,100,514,221 of record CM028134.1, on the reverse strand, counting down.
GGTTATGGTAGAGGACGTCATAAGGTCAAGTGGGAAAAAAGGTATAGAAATGGAGGTGGGCAGGATCACTAAAATATATGGACTAAGAATTTTGCAGTGGTAATAACTAGCGTGTCTCTCTGTTGAGTAATGTAAGGTAGAAGAGCTAAATATATTTATCTTAAAAAACCAAAAAAGAAAATACTTATCCTAATATATAACAAACTTTGTTACTCTACTTATATTGTGTAGTAGGATGTAAGTCAGCACAAGTGCCCGAGACTCTCCTACCACACAACTGGGTGAGATATGTTGTAAGTAGATCTTAAGAGCAAAAAATACAGCACTGATATACTGTATATAATCTTAAGCTACAAACTGTATGCACAACTATATTAAATACTTGCAATATCAAGTGGCTTATTGTTTAGTATAAGTCCCTGAAGGGGACCAGAATCAATATGATGTGTTATTTAAAAGAGTTCCAGGTTGTACGTGCAAAACCAGTAACAGTAACATACTCTAAGCATGGAGAAAAACATACAGCTCAGAATAAGAAAGTATTGCCAACTTAACAAATAAGTATTATAACTTTATAAGTGAGTTTATAAATGGCCTTATGGAATGATTGATCCATCCTATCCAACACAGTACTCATGTATTTAGTTATGTGTTTATGTGTAGAGTGCACACTAGTTATAACTGTTATGCATGCACGTGCAAACAAATTGGCATACAAATATGCACACAAACATGTATACAGTACATACGTGATGCACACAAAAGCATGAAATAGATGGACACATGGATATGTATAAACAGGAATATATATATATATATATATATATACACACATATATATGTGTATATATATATATATATACACACACACACACCGTATGCATATATAGTTCATAAAGAGGAGGAATCCATAATGAGCTAATTGAAGCTTAATGAGGCAGCAGTTCAAATTGTCCGAATAGAGATATGGGGGGGAGGAGGGAGAAATAATAATAATACTTTATTTATTATGCACCTTTCAAATATCAAGGTGCAATACAATAAGATAAAAATACAGAAATCAACATTATAAAACCAAACAAAAACAGATCAATGAACAGTAAAACCATAAGCTTTTTCCCACAGGAAGGATTTCAAAGCCTGTTTAAAACTCCCCACAGTCGTGCACTCCATAATCCGACGGGGTAGAGAATTCCAAGGGGAAGGGGCTGCAAACATAAAAGCATGGGCCCCAGCAGATTTTAAAATCACCCTTTGAATCTCTAGCAACCCCTCGTTGTCAAAGCGGAGCGATCTCACAGGTTGGTAAGGGATCAGGATTTCTTTCAGGTAATTAGGGCTCAGATCATGCAGGGCTTTAAAAGTCAGTAGTCCGACTTCGAAGGTGATCCACCACTGAACTGGCAGCCAGTGCAGACCCAGCAGCACCGGTTTAATATGGGAAAATCTAGGAGTACCCATCAACAACCGAGCTGCGGAATTCTGCAACAGCTGCAAGCGGCAGATATCAACCCCCGGAAGCCCAAAGTAAAGCGAGTTGCAGTAGTCTAGGCGCGAGGTCACAAAGGCATATTATAGCATAATGTAAAAGAAATCATAAAGAGGGAGAGTGAATATTCAAGCAGAGAGATATTATATTTATAGTGTTTATATATATTATATACCCACAGTAATGATAGTGATAATAATGTTAATGATGGTTCCGGCTTCAAGACTCAAGGGTAGCCCCCGATATAAGCATACCAGTTAGATGCGGGTGTCTCATGGCTCGAATATTGCCGAGGCTTGAAAGATAAAGAAATAGAGAAAAGATAATTTATAGTGGGGAAGCTGAAGCTGTGTGTACCCCTAGCAGACCCCAACTGATAACATTTTACAATCCTTAAAAGTTTGTTTTCAACTCCATGCTAGAGTGTACACCCCATTGATAGATAAGTAAAAGTGCCATATTTATAAATCATAGAATATCAGAGTCATGAAAATAGCCTGCAGCATGTTGGATAATGTAACCAAAGGAGGGGAGTACAAGGGAATAAACAGGACCAATAACCTTAAAAAAAAGGGGGGGAGGGAAACAAATTAAAACAATGCTGTCATAATAAAATAGCAATAGCACTGGTGCCTCAAAAAGGAAGATTATGGATCTGGAATGGTGAAATATTAATATTGTTAAATATCAGCTGTGATGTAGTTAGTGCTGGTAACGGGATATCCTTCAGTCTATGGACCGTTAAATAAATGCCATAAATGCTAAATAAGTGTGGGAAACATTACTATGCAGCTTCAAGTTCAGATAGGCGGTGATAACATGGCTATGGGAATGGTGTGCGATCTATCAAGCAAGAAATACTAATATCCTGAAAAATAATTTTGCTTAAGTACTCAAGCCAGTTAGTTAACGATCATTACTTATGTTAAATAAAATGGAGGGTTCATTGAACTTGACTGTTTAAAAAAATGACCCTCAGCAAATAAAATTAGTGCTGTGATGTACAGCCTTGTCATTCGCTACCAGCTGGAAGCTACAGTGATTAAGCTGAAGTGCCCTCTAGTGTTGATTTAGGTTTCTGTAATATGTTTTAATTGCATAATGACTGAAGAGACATAGTAATGCGTATTAAAAAATGGAGGGTTTAAACCCACTGTATGACTCATTTTAGTAAACCTCTGCACATTTATTGCCTGTGCGATGATCGGCCTGTCATTTCACAGCCTAATAGGAGCGAAAGGAGGTTTAGACTCAAAGAGTAAACATTGTAATGAAGGTTATGGGAGAATTCAGCTCACATTAAGTTAAAAAAGAAAAGACAGGAATCACGCTGAGTTTAGGTTCCTTGGATAGTATGTTGCCCACAAGGATATCAGGTGGTATGTGATTTAAATGCTCCTTTAGAGGATGAAGATAGTTTATTTTTTAGCTTCTCTTTTTGTTTCTTTTTTGGGGGTTCAAGCGACTTAAGAGGTGAGCTTGTTACAAGTTCTACCCAGGAGGATTCAGCAGACATTGCACTGAGAGGGGCATTGTTGGATGAACAAGGCAACAGGTCAGATTCTTCTCTGAGGATTTCCTCTCGGGATGAGTGCAGGTCATTATCCAATACTGCATACTTGTTCACAAGGGGGATTGGAGAGGAATATTTAGTGTGACACTCCCTGGATTGAGATAGTCCTTCAGATTTATCAGCAGAGCAGCAGGTGTTCCAAGCCACTTGGGTACCATCAGAGTTATTTGCTCTGATTCTGGCCGAAAGCCTAGCGGGGGGGGGGGACTTCAGTTGCATCCTCGATGGTAGAAGGACCCAACTCTGCATTCCCAGTAGCAAGGTGAGTGGTATGTGGAGCAAGTTGAGCAGAATCCTGGTTATGATAGATTGAGGCAGCACCATTGATATTGGGATTAGCAGAGATACCGGCATTGGCCTGAAAATAATCATTGAGAGCCTCTGGAGAGTTGAAATCTTTGAAGGAATTATTAATAAAGAGGCGCATCACTGCTGGGTACTTTAGTGTGAACTTAAAACCCTTTTGATGAAGTATGGGCTTTATTGGATTAAATGCTTTTCTCTTGCTATTCAGATCCTTAGAGTAGTCTCAAAATATTAAGATTTTGTGATCGTGCCATTTAAGGTCTCCTTTTTCACTTGCATGTCTCAGAATTAGCTCTGTGTGTGCAAAATTTAGAAATTTTGCAATAATAAGTTGCGGTTTCTGATCAGGGCCTGACCGTGGGCCTAGAGTTTGGTGAGATCTCTCGATTGTAAACTCTTGGTCGGGAGGCAGTGTGAGAAGCACTGGAAGGACATGGAGAAATAGTGCGCTGGTATCCCCATGTTCTGAGCCCTCAGGAAAGCCAAGGAAGCGGAGATTGTTCCTCCAATTCCTATTTTCGATGTCATCCATTTTAGCCAACAAGTTTTTAATTGTTCTATCTTGGTCCCTTATAGTGGTATGTGGATCTTGGATCGAAGACTCGTTTTGCAGGGTTTTAGATTCTGTTGAGGTAAGTCTATTATCCACAGCTTGTGTGTTAGAAATGTTTTGTTGTCTTGCCATTTTTAGATAGTTGATTTCAGTTATTAATTGCTGGAACATCGATTCAATTTTAGATAGAGAGCGTGTATTAGTAGAGTGGTCAGACATGTTTGTAGGCCTCAGAATGATTAAGGTTGAAGAAGCAGAGATACTGAAAGCAATAGACACTTGGAGAGAAAAATACAATACCAAGGTTGATCTTAAGTCTTTTAAGATTTGTGTCCCAAAAGATGGCTCAGTTTGCATGTCTTGGTTTTGCAGGATTGATGAAGATTCTGGTGAATTCAGGTAGAGTAGGAATTAGGCTGCCATTTCCATTAGAGCCAGGCCACGTCCCCATCATATTGTTTTTTATAAAAAATTTGTTTGTGACATCTTTAGATTCATGCTCACTTTATTTTTAATGTTCTTGGTTATTTTTAAAACAGCTGTTATGACTATTTTGTAATTAATGACTCGGGTTATTAAAGATGAGTGTCAGTGGCAGTTTTTAAAAATCTCTCCCATTGAGGTTACTGTTTCACTGTATATACTAGAGTCATACCATGGAAAACAGCCACACAGAATATAGAATTCCACTGGTACATTTCGTGCAAAATTGAAATTCTGCCACTGAAATGCTTTTTAGAATTTCTTTTTTAATTCCATGGGGAATGTTTCTATGTATGCCACAGTTCTCAGAATTTTATTCTGTGATTTTTAAAAAAAAAAGATTCTGAAGTTTACATCAATTGTAGAATATGATTTTGCAGTTAGCATCACGCTTTAAGAATGTTGGAATTCTGCTTTCGATGGAATTCCATAGGATTAGGCAGAATTTATGAAATTCCACAGGAATTCAGGCAGAAGTAGAATTAGAAAATCCCACCCATATCTCTGGTGGATGTATTGAGGTCCGCAGGCTACTCCAATCCATATCCGATAGCTGCAGCATTGGCGCTGATGGCCTAGAGCCGAGACTCCTCAAGCTGGCTACTCCTCTCATTTCCTCCCCACTAGCTAGAATTTTCAATTTGTTGCTTAGGTCTGGCATTGTCCCCAGTCCCTGTAAGGTTGCCAGGATTATCCCTGTTTTTAAGAAAGGTGACCCCAAGTCCATCACCAACTACCAACCTATTGCCATCCTCTCCGTCCTTAGCAAGCTACTCGAAAAGCTTCTCTCCCTCCAATCTGTTACTTTCCTCCTTGACAATAATCTTCTCACAGTCGCTCAATATGGTTTTAGAAAAGGGCACAGTACTACCACAGCACTTCTCAAGCTTACCAATGACACAAAAGTGGCTATGAACAATAGTTTATTAACTGGGGCAGTCTTCATTGACCTAACCAAGGCCTTTACTCTTGTTGATCACATTCTGCTCAAGGCCAAAATGTCCTCCCTTGGTTTCTCCTCTGAAGTTACAGCGTGATATGACAGTTACCTAACTGACAGGCAGCAATACATAAAAAATTGCTCTGCTACCTCCGTGCCCTCTATCATTAACATTGGGGTGCCCCAAGGTTCCATTCTTGGCCCCCTCGTCTTCATCATCTTTATTAATGACATCTCTTCAACTCCCACTAAATGCTCATCTCTGCGATATGCTGATGACCTTGTCCTCTACCACAACTCTAAGGACATCACTGACATTAATGCAACTCTTTCCTCTGATTTTCAACCTGTCCAAGCCTGGCTTTCTGGCAACAAACTGGTTCTAAATGCTAGTAAAATGCAGGCCATGCTCTCTGGGTCTCCTTCTCAACTAAGGAAATGCTCAGATCAGCCATCAGTCTCCTGCATAAATGGTTCCCACGTTGAAAATGCCACCTTCTTTAAATACTTGGGCATCACCCTTGACCCTTCTCTAGATTTTGATCACCACATTACCAGCACCCGTAAGGCCATCAACTCTAAAACTGGGATAGCCTATGAAACTAGCTATGCACTTACTTCCTGCACTCAGGTGGTCATTGCCTTTGGCATACTCCTTCCCACGCTCACATAGGGTTCAGCCACTAATACTGGAGCTACTACAGCCAGCCTTCACAAATGGGACACCACATATGATTGCATATGTCAGTTTGCACTGGCATCACATCACTGCACTCATCACTGCCACCTGTACTGTAGCCTTCACTGGTTCTCCCCCACTGTTAACTGACTTTATGCACTTGGTAGCCTGACTGACTGTATCTCTCGATCTGGGATTCCTCCCATGCTAACAGCTGCTGACACCATCTTGCTCACAATATGCTCTCTGTTCTGGGAATCAGATCCCTCTTCTAGTGCCTAGAAAAAGAACTGTCATGGGAACCCAGGCTTTCCCACACTTCGCCCCCAAGTATGGAACTGCTTGTCAGCTGCCATCTGCCTATCCCTAACTCACACTAGCTTCAAGCGATGGCTACACAGCCACCTTTTAACAGCAGATCCTTGCACCTGCTTCTGTCCACCCTGAACCCAGCTTGGCCCTCCTCCTGCAGTCCTAGCCTTGTACAAGTCTCCTAGCCTGTCTCCCATTGCACTTGCTGCTCTGAACTAGTCTTTTCTTTATTTGTTTGTTTATTTATTTATGTCTTTGTTAACTGGGTATGTGTGATGATGCAATGGACCATTTTCAGACACAAACCGGGCCACAAGGTGGCACCAACATAGTTCAACAGCCATAAATTTATATAGACAGTAGTAACTATTACACAGTGATGAACAACAGACGAAGGTGAAAACCCCTTATACCCCTTATCTTTGATTAATCTCTCCCCTTACGTCCTCCCACTCTGTGGCCCTCATGAGATTCCAATGAAATGTTTAACTGCCTGCTGTGTTGATTATTTCCAGCGAATACTGTCATTACTATTATCTCCTGATGGTATATTAATAACTGTTACTTAATATTCTAATGGCATTCTGTACTTTGATGTCTGTTATTTTACTGCAGTGTTACGTGTCTCCCTGCCTATTGCTCATGTATTATTGTAAACTGTGTATATTGCCCTCTCAAAATGTATGGATGTGCCTACCTTGTACTCTCCCAGGTCGTCCCTGAAAATAGGCATTATTCTATGTCTAGTGTACCTCCCTGGTAATCAGAAATAAATAAATAAACAGAATGCAGCTGCCACATGTTTCCGATGGTAAATAGCACAGAACCGCAGCATGATATCTAATTATTGTTATTAATTATTGTTACAGTGGGCGTGGCAAGGGCAGGGGGACCTTTTAAAATTTGAAACTCCTGTTTCTTAATTCAGGAATGAAAGAAAATTAAAAGAAAATGGGTATATCGATGTTTTTTGCCAAAATAAATCATTATTGCTAGAACAATTACATGGTGACTACCAAATACTGCTGCTTAAAGTACAATAAACTAGCACTTTACTTTGTACACCACCTCTCTTACCACCAGCGGCAACCCTGAAAGATTTAGGAATACCAGTCAGTAAAAGTAGATTTGTCACAATCTTTAAAAGAAGACAAAAGATAAGAAACAGGTAGTAGCGGTCATCCTCCACTGAAAATGGCTCTTTAAAGAGAATGACTTTGCTGTGCCTACATCGGCGTGCACTATAGGTGCCCCCCACCGGCTGTGAGCAGTCTCCCTACCCCCCCCAGGCTAAACTGAGCCTAAATCAGTTACTCTTAACTGATTTACATTTTGATCCTGACCCCTCTCTCCGCACTGGCATTGCTAGCTCTCGCACCTTAGCCGTCTGGGTGGTAATAATTCAGCTACTGTCTGACTTTGCTCCCAGTTATTATTATTATTGTATCTCGCACTTGTACCTTGCACTGCATTATTCTCTTCCTTTTTATGTCACCCTGACAATATGTCAGTAACTAGTGACTGCACTCAGCTATATCTTTTTTCTTTTCTTTTGTTGTATTTTTTATCATACATACATACACCTACATACATATATATAAACAGACATACCGTACATATGTACATGCATACATACATACTGTACATACTGGGGATGGGACGACCAACTCTTTGTCAGATCAGGCCCACATCTGTACCCCCGACCAGCCTTTTTTGACTCAACTCTGGAAAACTGAGTCATTTGTGACTTCACTCTGATTTGATGTAGTCCACTGATCAGGTTCAGATCTGACAGTGACCTGGTTCTGACCTGGTCCAGATAATGCAACTGATTTTAAAGCTTTGCAGTTAAAAATGAGAAACCGATGGATAAGAAACCAATGTAATAAAAAATCACTATGGTAAAAAACTCCTATGGGTCTCAAAAGAGGTGGCAGGGAAGGTTAAGGAGAAAAATACAGCATTCAAGAAGTATAAGGACACACAGAAGGAGCAGGACAGGGCACTGTATCAGGTAAAGCAGAGGGAAGCAGGGAAGGCAGTTAGAATAGTAAAGGCCCAAACCGAGGAAAAGATAGCCAACTCAGTTAGGAAGGGGGATAAAACCTTTTATAGGTACAACAGGGAGCAAAGAAAGGTCAAGGGAGGGATAGTGAAGCTTAATAAAGGGAAGGGGAAGTGGGCAGAGGGAGACAGTGAAAAGGCAGAGATACTAAATGAATATCTTTGCTCAGTATTCACAAACAAAGAAGAGGAGGAATTACCAAAACCAAACAATAGAAGCACTCTGGGCAGGGAGTTGACACCAGTCAATTTACAGAAGAGAGGGTCCTGAAAGAACTCCTAAAACTCAAGGTGGACAAAGAAATGGGGCCTGATGGGATTCACCCCAGAATCCTAAAAGAACTAAGGAGGGACCTAGTGACACCACTGACCACCCTTTTTAACAAATCATGGGAGAGCGTGGTACCTGAGGACTGCAAGAGTGCAGCTGTGATTCCTCTTCACAAAAGTGGGAGCAAGGCAGAAGCAGAGAACTACAGACCTGTTAGTTTGACCTCAGTGGTAGGGAAAATTATGGAATCACTTTTGAAAGAAAGCATTGTTGAGTACCTAGAGGCCAGCAGGGCACAGGACCCAAGGCAGTATGGATTCACATCAGGAAGGTCTTGTCAGATGAATCTAATCGATTTTCTTTTTGACTGGGTGACCAAAGTAATAGACCAGAGAGGGGCTGTAGATATGGCCTACGTAGACGTTAGCAAGGCATTTGACACAGTCCCGCACAAAAGATTAGTAATCAAGTTGCCAGCCTGGGAGTGTGTCCCAGGGTGGTAGCACAGGTAACAAATTGGCTGCACAACAGGACACAGAGGGTACTAGTAAATGGAACTCATTCCAAAGAAAGGGGTGTTACTAGTGGGGTACCTCAGGGTTCAGTATTGGGTCCGGTCCTCTTTACTGTCTTTATAGGAGACATTGCAGAGGGTCTGGAAGGAAAAGTATGCCATTTTGCAGATGATACAAAGATCTGCAACAGAGTTGATACACAAGGGAGGATGTAAAGGATGAAAAGGGACTTGGCAAGGTTGGAGGAATGGTCAGACGTGTGGCAACTTAGATTCAATGCAAAGAAGTGCAAAGTAATGAACCTGGGAAACAAAAACCCAGGTGAAGAGTACACAATGAGGGAAGGGAGGTACTAACAACAACAAAAATGGAAAAAGACCTGGGGCTAATCATATCAGATGACCTTAAGGTAGGCAAGCAATGTGAGAAGGCACTAAGGAGGGCTGGGAGGATACTGGGATGCATAGGAAGAGGCATCACAAGTAGAAAATGAGAAGTGCTTATCCCTCTGTACAGACAGTTGGTGAGTACTGCATGCAGTTTTGGAGACCCCATTTGTGCAAGGACATAGACAGGATGGAGGCGGTCCAGAGGAGGGCAACTAAAATGGTGCAGGGTCTGCATCAGAAACCGTATGAAGAGCTACTAAGAGAGCTTAATATGTATACCCTTGAGGAAAGGAGGGACGGGGGGACATGATAGAAACCGTCAAGTACCTCAAGGAAATCAACAAAGTCCAGGAAGGTAGCATCTTTCAGAAAAAGAGATGTGCAAGAACAAGGGGGCACAATTCAAAGATGGGGGGAGATGGCTCAGGGACAATGTAAGGAAATATTTTTTCATAGAGAGAGTGGTGGACACATGGAACTGCCTTCCTGAGGAGGTTGTGGGGTCAAAAACAGTGCAGGAATTCAAGAAAGAATGGGACAGACATAAGGCAATTGTAGTGGGGGGTAGGAGAAAGTGGGCTGTTGGTTAACTAGGATCTGCAGCTTTTCCAGTAGGTATGAAAATGGGCAAACTGGGTGGGCCAAGCGGTCCTTATCTGTCATCAAAGTCTATGTTTCTATGTTTCATAACCAGAACCGGGTGACCACAGCTGCTGGTGCAGGGGATACACGAATGGTAGAGGGGACTGTTGGCGTGCACCCACAGGTTGGCTTCATCAGGCCTCAGTAGCCAATCCCAATGTGTGGTCTTGGTCAGAGGTATAGGGAGACAATGTAAAATTGAGCATACAGTGCCGGGCCAATGAAGATTCTCCAGCAGCACACTGTTACACTGGACCCTAGCCGCAATGCTCCTTAGACGCACATATCCACCTCCACTCTGGATGAAAGAGATGACTGCTGGGAAGAGATGCTGCAGTGGCTGAAAGTGTCCCCGGCCCCGGGAGGTAAGCTGGTGGTGCAGCACAGTGGGGACTGGGAGTAAGCTGCAGCAGGGTTTCAGCTAGAGAGGGAAGCTAAACAATATTTGAAAAAAAAAGAACCAGACCAGGATCTTAATCAGCCTTCCCACCCTCATACATACATACATACATGCCTTCATACATAGAGTTTTAAAAAGAAGAAGGAAAGAAAGAAAGAAAGAAAGAAAGAAAGAAAGAAAGAAAGAAAGAAAGAAAGAAAGAAAGAAAGAAAGAAAGCCATTGGTACACAAACCTGGCATTCGGCATATATTTGAATATTGCTTGTATGGTAACTGAATGATAATTTACTCATTTATTTATAATTTTAACTTTTTTATCCAGCAGGATAGCCCCAGTAAGATGCAACATCTCATTTTTATGAGGGTCACAGGAAAACAGCAACAGACATATGGCAAGATAGCGCCATACAAGCAGCATATATGATTTTCATCACTGGCCTTGAAAACACGGGGAATTGTTTCATGAAACATTGACCAAATCAGTTTGTAATATGCTCCTAGTAAACAGAAACCTGATCATGGCTTCACCACTCATGTCTTGGGGTCATGGACCCTCATGATATATCAGGCAAGTTTTTATATAGCCCATGCCATAGCATAGATGGATAGAGAGAGAGAGACAGAGAGATAGATAGATAGATAGATAGATAGATAGATAGATAGATAGATAGATAGATAGACAGACAGACAGACAGACATGCAGATGGACCAATGGATGGATGGATGGACTGACAGACAGACAGATACTGTCAATAGCCCCTATATACTAATGGGCATAAGTTACCCACCAAAAGTGCATGGTCAACAAAGTTTCAGACTGGATGGGCCTTGCGGTCCTTATCTGCCATCAACTTCTATGTCTAACCCACCCGTGCAGCTCCGCACCTTCGGACAGGTGCGCACTGGCTGTTATTTAATGACTGCTGCCACCTGTATATGGCTCCACCCCCCCCCCGTTGTGCAGGTCCACACAGGGTGGTGTGGACGGAGTCATTGACCCAGTTGGGCATCCAATTGGATGCCCAGCATTGGTTCCTCAGTGGATTCCTTGTGCTACAGTGCAGGTCCAGGGAGTGTAAATGTCCACTGCAGACACCCAGACCTGTGCAGAATGGCCCCAATGTCCTGTGCAACCCCAACCAGCCCAAATTGCACCGCGCTCTCCCAGTGCACAAATGGACCCCAGTGAAACCTTGCCCCCATCCTGCAGGCTGCCCCCAGCACAGATGTGCCCCAACCCCACCCTTGCACACTCCCCAAGACTCTGACCCCTTACCCAGTGCCCCCGAGCCTCAATGGTGGTGGTCTGTGTAACCCCCCATGCACTCAGGTACCCCATTTGCTGACAGGCCACAGGCCACCTCATTACCCCGGCCCCCACAGTGTAGGTTGGTTCCCCCCCCACCACGGCACTGACAACCCCGCCCATCCATCCCGTCGGTGCCACGGCCAGGAACTGCCAGTTGCGCAGCCCTCCTCACACCTTCTGCTGGAAGTTCCAGACCTAACATGGTGACTCCCATGTAGATAAACAAAGCTGCAAGAAGGCAGGTTAGCATAAACTCTCTATTTCAAATACAACAACAGCCTAGCAGCAAATAACCGCAGTACTAGTTCAGGCCTCCTCTGCTCTTTTATCGACAGCAGACCGGAGCAAATTAAAGCAGTTTCTGGCCAGTTGTGAGCTCCAATGTACCCAGCCCCAGCCCACAACATTTACTATACACATACTGGCTAAAGTCTTAAAGTGACTGGTGTGGAGGCACAGCTTCACATTCTCACTTAAAACAGCAGGATCAAACAAATAACCATGGATCCATTACCTCTGCAGGATGTCTGCCTGGCAGTTGGGCATTGATGGAGCCCTGGGAGACACCTGAGGTAAGTCCCCCAAATTTGTGGGGGGGGGCTACACTCTCCTCTGCCTAGGAAGACTTGGCATCCATTTCAAGTCTATACTTTATAAACATTTCTACTCAGGGAAAATACTATTCGTGAATATATACAAGCTGCATCCATAGACTAATATATACATACTACGTAGTTTCATATTTGATACATCAACATAAGAAGCATGCTTTGTTCCTAAGCAATATTGGTTCATAGGCAAAGATACTGCTTAAACATTCTACATGTTCATTTTTAAAACATTCTATTTGTTCATTGGTATGCTAATTCAGGTAGCTAAACACATTACCCTTGTCTGTGCCACTCTTTGCACACTAACCCCCATGGATGAGGACCTGACCTGGTCAGCTAACTTTGGGCTATTTGTAGGGTGACCCACTAGAGTACTGACTAGAGGGCTTTATTACTAACTTAGAGGTTTTAGTGTAACCTATTTTGGGAAGGGAGTTAGCTCTGATGTATATTTCTTTATGGACCACATTCATGGGAAGGTCTACAGGTGTTTCTGGAGTATCATATGTGAGATGTACTACCGGTTTGACATCTTTTCCAGATCTCCTAGGGGGAAGGGGCACATGTGCAGTCCTTTCAACATCTCCATCTAGATTAGCTACTTCAAGCTTCTTATTCAGCAACAAATCAGCTTCTACATTAAGTGGTACCTCTGCACTGTTTGTTCAGAGATTTAAGGAGCACCTTCTTCTACAATGGTGCTTACATTTGCTTGCTCTGTAGACTCTGGTTCATCATTGAGGGGGAACTCCATAGAATTTAAATCATATAACACATTGCTGATACTTTCAGAATTAGCAATACTTTCTGAGTTGTGGTCAGATTCGCGAGGCCCAGATATCTCACTTCAGGTAAGGACTCATTGGTTGGGTCCTCATTCTCTTGTTCAGAAGTTTCCTCTTCAATCTCTGACAGCTCCACCAGGTATAAGGACTCAGCTGCTTCACAAGTTACACTTTGTACCTCTCTGTCAGGAGGTATTGGGGTAGTCGAGTGTGCAAGATTATCCGATACTTCATCATGGTCAGTGTCACAAATGTCCTCACGAGTCAGGCCCTCTGTTCCCACAGTGCCAGCCTCAGAGTGCAATAGTGTGAACAGGTAACAGACAGGATAACCCCCCTGTCTGCCTTTGGGTCCGAATCAACTTTAGCCTCAAGTTCTGGGGGGATTCAGACTGTGAACCTTATGCTAACATACCCAAACTCAGATAATATACTTTTTGGGGGATGCAATATATCTTTCACCTACGAGCACCTAACCAGGTAACCAAAATGAACCCTTAAAACTCTATAAGAGATCTTAGGTATATTCTTACCTTTTACCAAGCTTAGTAACACCATCAAGCCCTTGAACAGTTGTCAGACTTAAAAATACAGGCACTCCACATGCAAAAATGATGGCTGAGACCCAGGCAGAATCTTAAAGAATATGTTTATTAAAAATGGATAAAAACAGTAAGATAAAATACAGAACAAATATCAAAGAGCATCACAATCACATGAAAGAAAAGCAAGGAAAACTACAGAACAAACTCCTACCACAGTACAGTAAGATCTTTTCCATCTAAGGTATTACCTATGTAAGTGCAGTTAAATTAGAGATCTTTTGTTTCTGAACTCATTACCTCCTGGGTGGCCATTTTGTGTCAGGTAAACAATGGATAGTTCGGACTTCATATGGAGTTATTGGAGGTAATGAGTTAAAAGCCCAAAAAGATATAACCTACATTTCAGACACAAGTATCAGTTTAAACTCTGTGTCTCCACACCCCTTCTGTGAGTCATCTAGCTCCTCCTTTTTGAATATAAAATTACAAACATAATTTCCTACCAGGAGGTATTTTAAATATGGTGACATCAGAAAAAAAAAAACAACATTTCCTAAATTATGACAGTCTTTAATCAAGCATTCCATTTGAACTGGTGGCTGGTTCCTGTTTTCCCAACGAACAGCAAAGGGTTTACAACTTTTCACACCATGTTGGTATCCTGTTCCTCTTAAAACATCATAAAAGTTTATTAGGCTCATGCTCTGGCAGACTCATAAAGTTACATTTGGTTTTCAACTTCAAAAAGCCTAGGCATGTCATAAAAGGTAATAAAATGCCCACTGGAAGGCAGGTAGTTAATTAACTGGTTCCCTTATCAGTTTCAATTACATTCTGTGGTTTCGGCTGCTGACACCTTGTAATTTAAAGGACCAAATCTCACAGACTGACATTTCATACACTGACCATTTATTTATAATCCCAGGATCATACAATAATCATAACCAGCTGGCCAAGTGTCACAATCCTCCCCACCTAGACTGAATTTGGGGGCTGTATCCCCTGCATGGGATGAGCTCCCTAAGTCAGTTCACTCCTCATATAGACACAACAAGCCATCTGCGTTCTGACTTGTTGCTTCAGCCCTATGTAAGATCGTCATGTCATACCCTTGCAAGGCAAGACTCCATCTTAATAGTCTACCATTAGTTTTTCCCATTTCTGTCAGCCAAACCAGGGTGTTGTGGTCAGTTTGTACCTCAAAATGCTGCCCATATAATTATGGCTCTAACTTCTTTGAGGCCCACACTATGACAATACACTATTTTTCCACAGTAGAGTATGCTTGCTCGCTGAGAAGTAACTTTTTACTCAGGTACACTATGGGGTAAACTTTCCTTGGTTGGATGCCTGACTCAGTATTGCCCCAATACCCATGTCTGAGGTGTCAGTCTGGAATATAAAGGGTCTGCTATAGTCAGGACTTGTCAATACAGGAGCACTGCACAATGCCTCCTTCAGTCTGGTAAAGGTTTTTTCACAGGCTGGTTAGCAGATAATTTTCTTAGGCATCTTTTTCTTTACCAGGTCAGATAGGGGAGCAGCCAGTTTACTGTAATTGGGTACAAATTTCCTATGGTACCCTGCTGTTCCTAGAGAACTCCTGACCCGCTTCTGCATTTCTGGTCTGGGCCATGCCTTGATCACCTCTATTTTTGCTTGGTTGGGATGGAGCTGCCCTTGGCCTACAACAAGCCCGAGGTATGCCACTTCAGCCATGGCCACCTGGCACTTCTCAGCTTTGACAGTGAGCCCAGCCCTCTGTATCCTGCCCAGCACTTCCCTAAGGTGGGACAGGTGTTCTTCCCAGCTGGTACTAAAGATGGCAATGTCATCCAGGTACGCCATGGCATACTCCTCAGCACCATTTAACACCTGGTTCACCAACCTTTGGAAAGTGGCCGGGGCGTTCTTCATTCTGAAAGTCATTACTTAAAATTCAAATAAGTCTATCAGAGTGATGAAGACCGATCTCTCCCTAGCTCTGTCAGTTAACTCTACCTACCAGTATCCCTTTGTCAGGTCAATAGTCATAAGGTAGGTCACCCCCCTCAACTTGTCCAGGAGTTTGTCTGTCCGGGGCATCAGGTGGTTGTCTGACTTTTTGACTGCTTCAGTCCACAATAGTCCACACAAAAATGAGTTGAGTCATCTGGCTTGGGCACAAGGACTACGGGTGAGGCCCAGGGGCTGTGGGATTTCAGGATTACCCCTAAATCCAGCATTTCCTCCACCTCCCTCCTAATGTCCTTTCAGACCACCTCTGACACCTGATATGCCGTCTGCCTTGTGGGTGTCTGTGTCCCTGTCTCTACAACATGTGTCGCTAAGGGGCTTAGTCCAGGCTTGGCATTAAACAGTGGGACAAAGTCTGCTAAAACCTCCCTTACTTCCTGGAGCTTGTCCGGGGCCAGCTGGGGTGACAATTTAACTGCCTCCACAGAGGACTCCCACTTGCTTTCTTCCAGCAAGTCCAGAAGGGGGTCTCCTTCATCCGTCATCTCCCCAAGACTACACACTGCAAACACCACGTCAGCCCTATTAGCATATGGCTTCATCATGTTGACATGGTACATTCTTTCTGTACGTCTTCTGTCAGGTAACTCTATGATACAGTTCATGTCATTTACCTTTCTAACTACTTTGCACGGTCCTGCCCACTCAGCCTGCAGCTTGTCTTTCCAGACTGGGATAAGAACCATGACTTCCTGACCCATCGTGTACAAGCGAGATCTGACTCTGTGGTCATACCATACTTTTTGTTTCTGTTGGGTAACTGCCAGGTTGCTCTGGGCTGTCCCCATAGCCTCCTTCAGCCTTTCCTTAAACCTAAGGACATAATCCACTATGGGAGTTCCCTAGGTGGAGTGCTTGCCCTCCCAGTCCTCCTGAATCGAGTCTAGGGGCCCATGTACCCAGTGTCCATGTAAGAGCTCGAAGGGGGGAAAACCCTGTTGACTCTTGGGGCACCTCCCTGTATGCAAACAACAGGTGGGGAAGGTATTTCTCCCAGTCCCTCCCATGCTGTTCAGCAAACGCTTGGAGCATTGACTTCAGGGTACCATTAAGTCTTTCCACAAGCCCATTGGCTTGCAGGTGATAAGGTGTTGTGCACCTCTGCACCACCCCACACTTCTCCCACAAACATTTCATCATCCGACATGAAGAAAGCCCTTTGATCGGTGATAACCTCCTTCAGAAACCCAACATGGGAGAAAATCCCAAGTAAGGCATCTGCCACTTTGTCTGTCCTCAGTGAGGACAGGGCAACTGCCTCTGGATACCGGGTGGCATAATCCGCCACCATCAGGATGAACCTCTTCCTGGAGGAGCTGGGGGTATTTAAAGGCCCCACAATACCCATTTCCTACCTCTGGAATTGCTCCTCCATTATGGGCAATGGAATTAGGGTGGCTTGGGTTTTGTTACCTGCCTTCCCTATTTCTTGACAAGACCTGCAATACTCCTTCACCTGCTGGATGAAGTTGGGCCAATAGAAATTCTGGGCCAACCACTCCATAGTGCATGTGATTCCCAGATGACCAGATAAGGGAATATCATGAGCAAACTTGAGCAACTGCTCACGATACCCCTGGGGAACGACAAGCTGCCTGCCTATCACCCCTCCCTCTGTCTTAGCATCCTGAGTATACATCAGTCCATTTTCACAATAAACTTTATGTTTTCCGTCACCTCTCTGTGCTCCATCAGAGTCTGCCCAAGCCCTCAGCTTCTCTAGACTAGGGTCACTTTTCTGAGTAGCTACAAACTTCTTACACATTCCCAAGACATGGGACAGGTCCCCTTCAGTCTCTAAACTAGGGTCCCTAGCTCTAGCATCAGGGCAGTCTGGATCACTGTCATCCCTAACCCTGTGACAATGGATCACCCCTCCTTCTTCGGAGTAACCCTCTGTAGCTGTTTGGTTAACTGCTACTGGGGAAATTTCTACCCCATTTTCATTAGTCTCCATATCAGGAGACATAAGCTGGGAAAAAGCCCCCAGTGGTTTCTACAGTGGCTTCTATAGGGTCCATGGAACTACAATTTCCCCTTGCTGCTTGGCTATGGGTAATTGCACACACCATCCCCTGTTTGAGATTGTTGACAAGGATGATGTCAACTGCTAAAGCTTTGGCTACAGCCACCTGTTGCACAGTTCCCCCTGTTTCGCCCCGTCTAGGAGAACACTAGCGAGTTGTAATGTTTTCTCCTCCCCCAGTGAAGCCTTGTACTGTTACACATTTATTGGGTATAATCTGACCAGGCTCTACCAGATCCCCTTTTACCAACATCAGGGATGCCCCTGTGTCTCTTAACCCTTGTGTCTGTATACCATTCACAGTGACTGGGTACATGTGTTCCCTCATGTTCACAGGCAAGCTTCCAGAGACACACAAACATTCCACTTCTTTCCTAGCCCCATTTTGCATATTGCTCATCCTTTTGGGACACTGTCTGGCAATATGCCCAGTTTCTTTGCAAACCCAACATTTGTTTCTTTTCTTAGAAAAATCTTTTCTTTGAGACCTGGGGCTAACTGGTTTCAGTGGAGGCAGTGAGGGTTTTAGCTGCCCCGAAGGTGTGTTTTTCCCTTTCTGCACTGCCACGCCTGACCCATTCACTCTCAGAGCAGGTCTGCTCTTGGCGTAGTGGTCTGAGAGCTCAGCAGCCTCTTGCACTGTTTTGGGATCTCGGTCCTCCAGCCTGGTTTTCAGCTCTGCTGAGCATGCCCAAAAAAACTGATCTAATAATATAGCATTTCAATTTTATCTACAGAGTTTGCTTCGATTCCTTCCCACCAACGTTTTAAACACTGATGTTGTTTCATGACTAACTCCTCGTAGCTCATGTCAGGGCTTCTCCTGAGCTTATGGAATTTACCTCTGTATGCTTCTGCAGTTAAATCAAACTTTTTTAAAAGTGCAGCTTTAAGTTTGCTGTAATCATTACTATCCTCATTGTCCATTTGACCCAATGCATCCTGAGCTTTCTCAGTAAGTAGCGAGGATAGCTGGAAGCTCCAGGACCTTCTAGAAATCTTTGCCTGAATAAAACCTTTTTCAAAGGAATTTAAAAAGGCATCCATATCCTCCCCCTCTTTAAATTCAGCTATCAGTTTGTAATTTAATTTGTAACCCTGTCTTG
The DNA here is from genome assembly GCA_016271365.2 of Neoceratodus forsteri. Lineage (NCBI taxonomy): Eukaryota > Metazoa > Chordata > Ceratodontiformes > Ceratodontidae > Neoceratodus > Neoceratodus forsteri. Next base: position 1,100,495,207 of record CM028134.1, on the reverse strand, counting down.
TAGTTCCAGTTAAACCTAAGCCACTTACCTGCTTTGGTACTGGTGGTTAGAGTTGTAGCTTCTCCAGTTCATGTCACCTCTGGCGCTCATGCTCTTCATGGTCCACCTGTCACTTTCATATTCAGCTTCTCACTGTTCTCACTTCCTCTTCTCCTCTGCTGCTCACTGTTCTCACTTCCTCTTTTCCTCTGCTGCTCGCTGTTCTCACTTCCTCTTCTCCTCTGCAGCTCGTTTCTCTCGCTCCACTTCTCATCATTCTTGCTCAGCTTCTCTCTCTCTCTGGAACTCCAGCTCCATTCTGCACAACTCAGTCTTCAGCCTGATCGCTTCTGGCTCCAGAATGCTGATGGCCTTCCCCTGCTGCTGTGGCCCTTGGCTTGCATTGACCCTGCTGTCCTCCTCGCCAGATCTGGACACTGCACTGGCTGCTGGCCCCTCCACACCCAAGGTTTGGTCCCTTACAGTCACGGACTGTGACTCAACACTATGGTCATCAGCAGACATCAGAGCATCCATAAGGTTCTGCTTGGTGGCTCTCCCCTCATGTAGGACTCCTCTCTCTCCTTGCACAACTGCTGCAAGTAGTCTACAGTGTGCTCACTGTAGTTGGAAGCCATCTTTTTCCCTAACTACGGCTACTCTATCTTGCACTTTGAAAAAAAAAATAAAACAGGTAGAAACTTTGACTGTAAGCAAAATGATACCATTCTGTTTTCTCTTTTAAAAATAAATCACTGCCTTATTTTGCAAGTGAGCTGTACAGTATTGAGCTGACACACTGAACAGTGAAAGCTTATGTTACCAAATTTATCGCACTGCTGCCAATCAAATCAGTCAGAAACACACTCAGCAGGTCAGGCCATCTGCTCCCACAATGCCAACCTCAGAACACAAAAGTATGAACAGGTAACAGACAGGGTAACCCTCTTGTCTGCTTTTGGGTCTGAATCACCTTTAGCCTCAAGTTCTGGGGGGAATTCAAACTGTGAACCTTATGCTAGCGTACCCAAATGTACAGGCTCAGATAATATTCTCTTCGGGGATGTAATATATATTTTGCCTAAGGACACCTAACCAGGTATCCAAAATGAACCCTTAAAACTCTGTAAGAGACCTTAGATACAGTCTTACCTTTCACCAAGCTTAGTAATACCATCAAGCCCTTGAACAGTTGTCAGACTTAAAAATACAGTCACTCCATGTGCAAAAATGATGGATGAGACCCAGACAGAATCTTAAAGAATATGTTTACTAAAAATGGATAAAAACAGTAAGATAAAATACAGAACAAATATCAAAGAGCATCACAATCACATAAAAGAAAAACAAGGAAAACTACAGAACAAACTCCTACCACAATACAGTTAGATATTTTCTATCTAATGTGTAGCCTCTGTAAGTGCAGTTAAATTAGAAATATTTGTTTCTTAAGAGCCCAAAAAGATATAACCTGCATTTCAGACACAAGTATCAGTTTAAACTCTGTGTCTCCACACCTCTTTTGCAAGTCATCTAGCTCCTCCTTTTTGAATATAAAATCACAAACATGATTTCCTACCAGGAGGTATTTTAAATAAGGTGACATCAGAAAAAAAACATTTCCTAAATTATGACAGTCTTTAATCAAGCATTTCCTTTGAACTGGTGGCTGGTTCCTGTTTTCCCAATGAACACCAAAGGATTTACAACTTTTCAAACCATGTTGGTATCAAATGGCCTGTTCTTCTTAAGACATCATAAAAGTTTATTAGGTTCATCCTCTGGCAGACTTATAAAATCACATTTGGTTTTCAAAAAGCCTAGGCATGTCATAAAAGATAATAAAATGCCCACTGGAAGGAAGGTAATTAATTAACTGGTTCCCTTATCAGTTTTAATTACATCCTGTGGTTTCAGCTGCTGACACCTTGTAATTTAAAGGGCCAACTCTCACAGACTGACATTTCATACACTGATCATTTATTTATAATACCAAGCTCATACAATAATCATAACCAGCTGGCCAAGTGTCATAGTCAACACTGTCTGCCATATTACACAAAGGGTTGCCTTGGAACAGTTGGGCTAGTTCGAAAGAGGGGCAATATGTCATTCCATATTCACTGTCATTGGACTCAGAATGATTGTCATCATTAACTACAGCAGGATGTGACAGAGGCTCTGACTGTGCAACAACAGGAGGCTGATTTGATTGTCTCTTTCGAGTAGCAGATCAGGTAACATGCCCAGTGGGACCATTGGCTTGAGGCGCAGAGTCTATAATAATTTGTTCAATGGATTAAAGGTGATTTCAGTGTATTGTTTTTATGGCTTTTGGATCATTTTCTGGATGCACTTTGTTGACTGGCAGGTCATCCAGCTTGCTGATGACAATGTATGGGGTGTGACTCCACTGGTCAGCTATTTTGTGTTTTCCTTGCACACCCAAATTTCTTATTAATACATGATCTCTGGGTTGCAACTCTTGGGCTTTAACATGTTTGTTGTGTCTCTGTTTGTTGGCAAAATTTTTCTTAGCAGCCATTGTGTGAGCAAGTTGATAGGCAGGTTTGAATTCTGTCTGATGACACTCCAGAACAAATATCGACAGGTAAATGTGCATCTCAGCCAAACATTAGTTTATATGGTGAAAAACCAGTTGCATCATTGCAAGTACAATTGTAGGCGTGCACCAAGGTACAGTACTTATTTGTTGACTCCACTTTGGCTTGTCCTTCAGGTGACGTGTACCCAGCATGTTCAGCAATGTTCTATTAAATGTTTTGGGCTGTGGATCTCCTTGTTGGTGATATGGAGTGGTCCTTGATTTTCTTACACCCCAAAGCAAGAGCATTTTTCTAGTTAAACAGCTTTCAAACTCCATTCCCTAATCAGAATGGATCCACCGTGGTGCACCAGAGTGGACAAAAGATGTAACCCCTAGGCAGTGCTATCCCTAGAGTTACAATCCCTGCCTATATTTCTAGCCACCAGTTGAGTGGCCTAGATTTGTTATTTAGGTGCCTCCACCCAGAGTAACAATAGTGGGGGTATCCACCTTACCTGGTATAGCCTTCTAGGAAGCTATAACCACCCACAAACCCACCTAGTGACCTTGTACATTCTGGTAACAGTTAACTACCAGTCAGCAATTAGCATTAATAATATGCACACACACCCTTTACACTTACCACCAGGGTCTGGCCTTCAGCAAATTCCCTGGAACCCCCTGTAAAAGCAAGGTTAGCAAAGTAGGTGTACACTTTTAATACAGTAACCCAACTAATAATATGCTCATACGCCATCCCAGTGGTGTGGAGGGCTGAAGCATCATGCCTTACCTCCTGCCATGCCGGCGACCCATGTTCGCAGTGCAAGCAGGCCGCTGGGGGTTGGCTGGGGAGGGAGAGGATTGAGTATCCAAAGGAGCGCTCTCCTCTCCCAGGGAAGGGTGGGGATGGAGTCCGCTGCCTGCCTGCCTGCCTGACCCCTAGCAGTGGCTGGGAGCTGGCACAGTGGGCCTACACATAGGGGCATTTGCAGGGCAGATGCCCAGTGTGTCACATATGGAAGCATGCATGGCTCGGCCATTGGCATCACTGCACACTGCTGCACCAAGCTCAGGGGATGGGTAAAAACTGAAGGAGGAGAAATTAACATTGTCCAGCAGGATGAAGTCGGCCCCTCGCAGGCTCCTCACCTGGCTAGCTGGCACCTCACTAGTGTAAGTGGTAAATCCATTGGACGCTGGGGTGACATGGCTGGAGGACCAGACAGAAGGGGTCTGGGTGCAGGAGCATAAAGAAAAAATAATATGCTTATAAGCCAGATTTAACGTAAGCGGTGAATCAGATTTATTTAGGGGATCATGAACAAGAAAGGGGCATGAATCAAGATGAATGATTACTATTCTAATTAAATTCAGGTTATTTTGCATGCACTTTTAGTCCCAAATAATCAGTCTTACACCACTGGGTACCCAGGATGTTATATTGGCTAGCCAGAGGTGTTGCCCGGGGTGGCCAGTGTTGCAGCAGTTGTTGGGGCCCTTGATGGAAAGAAAAGGCAGTTAGCATGCACAACAGTGCTTTAATTATTTTCAATCCTGGCCGGTTGGCCCAGTCTCTTGTAACCCCAAAAAATCACTGAAGCAATTACATGGTACCACAGACAGTTAAATGATTTGTTGCAGGGAGCTACACTGGATTTACTCACGCTACCAGTTGGCTGTGATGGAACTGGCAATATGGAGACCTCATGTAGTTCATCAAAGAGCATGGGGAGGCAGGGCAAACACTACACACCTCCACTTCACAGCCTTTCCCTCTAGGTGGCCGCAACCTGCGAGTTGTCTCTACGCAGGAACTGGATCCCCAAAGTCAGTCTCTCACTGAAGAACAGTCTCTGGTGCAGGAATGGTCGGCTTGGACCGAGACTGGCATAGGCCCAATGTTGAATAAACAATTCTGTCAAAGTTCGGTTTGTTTGCTGGTGAATGCCTCCAGCTGGCAACAGAGTTCAGTCACTGGAAAAACAGGCTAGAATCCACGATAAACATTCAGCACATTTAACAGGAAAAACATTAGCTTCTCTCTCAATTCAGTATTCAGGCTGATTGCTATTGCAATAGATTCACTGAGCAAACCTCTCAAACATCAATTCAGTCACTTACAACCTCTGGGCCGATCACTTCACAGGAGCTTCTTCTCGGTCCAAATCTCAAGCTGTACATTCAAATACCTTGGAGCTTTCTGCCGCAAATAAAAGTCACAATTCAGATTATTCTGATTACTGCAATCTGGCAGTCCCAAGCAAGAGAACAGTGGCAGAGAAGCAAGTCAGGCCCTTACCTCACCGAATCTCCTAGGCTCCTTCCTGGAGCAGCTCCTCAAAAGCTTGAGCCGCTCAGTCTTCAAGCTCTAACTCCAACTGACCCACTATCTCTTGACAGTTCTGGGATTTCCCGAGTTCTGGTTCGCTGGGGGAGCCATCAGTCACAGTTTGGATGCCCCCTTCAGTTCAGTTTAGGTGCCAACCTAAAAACTATAAAAACTACAGTTTTCCTTCCCATGAGGCACTTGAGCTAAGGACCCTTAAAGGCCCACTGTGTCCCATTGGTTCAAATGCTGGAAGTCCTGGACCTAACATGGTGGCCCCCAAAGCTGCAAGAAGGCAGGTTAGAACAAACTCTCTATTTCAAATACAACAGCAGGCTAGCAGCAAATTTATTTATTTACAGTATTTATTTCAGTACTCGGAAAACCATTTGAGCTCATAGCTCTTTACATACGTTCCACATCAGGACATTTCAGTACAACAGATAGGTGAAATTATACAAAGGATTGCAGAAATACACAGGTAAATAAACAGGATTATATATCAAACACAGTACAGGTCACAGGAAAACAGACAATTTACAGTGCCCAATGGTGAAACCAGTCAGTTGTCAGCAAACAAGAGGTTGTTTGGAGCATTGCTAAGTGCTAAAGAAGAAAAAAAGAAAAAAGGGCGTGAGGGGGAGGAGCCTAAGTGCAATGTTCAAAAGGAGAGCTTAATATCAGTATAGCAATAGGGATCGGAGGAAGGTGACTAGACTGGAAGCAGAGGGAGAGGGTGCTAGGTGTGTGGGGGGAGCAGGAGGGCCTACTCAGGGGAGAGAGGGAAGGGTTGTAAGGGCAGGGAATGGAAACAGTGATGGGGGGGTGGAAAGGTGGTACTAGTGATGGCAGGCACATCGAGATTCGCGTATCATAAGGAGCTTCAAGTTCGTTTTGAAAGTACACAGTGTGGGCAGATGTGCATTGTTCTCCTGGAGTGAGATGAACCACAGCAGTGCACAGTAAGCAAAAGACCTTTGTCCTTGAGATGTTCAACATTTCGGAGTTAGGAAGGACTGGCATTTGGAGTTACAGGTATGCTGTGGATTATTGCTGATAACCAGAAATTGTTTAACCCCTGGTGGTAGCTGACCAAGACAGACCTTTTTGGCCAGAAGGCAGGATTGATATTTTATCGACCGTTGAGCGTGAGCCAGGGTGCCCTGGCATAGAGATCACAGGTGTGAGTCAGTCAGTGCCCACCTAAAGTAAGCCGACAGGCTTTGTTGAGTCCAGTTTTTATGCACCAGAGAGCAGTATCTGTGGCAGAACCATGTATAGGCAACCCATAGTCCACCAGGGGACCCACAGAACTGTGAACAGCTATGCTGAGGGCTTCAGGGGAGATGCTATGCTTCTGACGATAAAGTAGCCCTATACGCCTGTTGATAGCTTTGGCCGTGTTGTCAATGTGGAGAGTATAGGACAGTGAGTTGTCAATAATGATACTGAGGTGTTTGAAGTGTTGAACAAGTTCAAGGGAAACCCCGCCACTACTGCATATTGATAGTGGGTAGTTTTTGTGTTTGTTTAGAGAGCTGGAAAACAGCATGGCTTTTGTTTTCTTGTAGTTCATTATCAATTTATGATCTTGGAACCACGTCTCTACACTGGTGAAGTTGCTCTGTAGTTGCTGCTCAAGAGCATTGGGGTCTGAGCCATTTGAGAAGACAACCGTATCATCTGCATAAAGAAGGATGCGTCCTTGACTGGCTTGGGGGAGGCAATTCAAGAATAAGCTGAATAGGAGGGGACCCAGCATTGACCCCTGCAGAATGCCTGAGCAGACAGCTTTGCTGTCTGAGAGGATAGTACCTATCCTGACTTGCTGGGAACAGCAGTGCAGGTAACTGCGGAACCATGCAACGCCTCAGGGGCAAGACCTGTAGCAGTGAGTTGATCAACTAGGAGAGCATGATTGACCGTATCAAAGGCCTTTGTTAGATCAATATAGATTGCCCCAGCAAGCTGTCCAAGATCGAGAGATTTATGGATGAAGCCTGTGAATTCCAGGAAGGCTGTAGCGGTGCTGTGCCCTGCCCTAAAGCCATGCTGCTCAGGGCATAGGAGCTTATGTTTGCCCAGGTATTCGACAAGTTGACAATTCGTTCCAGGACCTTCGAGAGTGAGGGAAGTATAGAGATGGGTCTACAGTTCTCGGGCATGGCCCGATCCTCGCTTTTGTACACAGGGGTAACTACTGCAGCTTTCCATTTTTGAGGGAATACTGTGAACCGGACAGATAGGTTGAGGATATGGGTAAGGGGAGACAGGATTTCTTCCAGAGAGAGTGAGATTAGTTTCAGATCAAGGTTATCTCCACTGTACTCCCCTTACCAAGCACCTTATGCAGGTATTTCCTGACTTCCCTTAAATAACCACAGTACTAGTTCAGGCTCCTCTGCTCGTTTATCGACAGCAGAGTGGAGCAAATTAAAACAGTGTCTAGCCAGTCGCGAGCTCCGATGCACCCAGACCCAGTCCAGACTATTTACTATGCACATACTGGCTAAAGTTTTAAAGTGACAGATGCGGAGGCACAGCTTGGCACTCTCACGTAAAACAACAGTATCGAGCAAATAACCATGGATCCACTACCTCTGCAGTATATTGTGTATACCTCTGCAGTATATTGTGCATACCTCTGCAAGATGTCTGCCTGGCAGTGGGCATTGATGGAGCCCTGGAAAACACCTGAGGTAAGCCCCCAAATTGGTGGTGGGGGCTACACATAGAAGGATTTATATTACTTTGATAATGCTGACAACTGGACCTTAGTTTCACACAATTTCCTATTTACAGCTTTCTGCTCATGTTTCCTGAGCATTCTGTCATGCCCTTCCCTAATGTTTGACATGGATTAGTGAAAATTCTGGAACAGTGTAAACTGACATCATCAAATAAAATGTAGAAATATAGAATCTGATAGCAGAGAAGGACAGCTTGACCCACCCAATCTGCCCATTTTTCCATACCTATAGTATCACCACAGATCCATCACCAGATATTTCTCCCTCCACCCTTCTTTTCCACTAGAATGCCCCTATGCCAATTCCATACATTCTTGAATCCCACCACTGTCTTTGCCTCTACCATCTCCACTGGAAGACTGTTCCAAGCTTCCACCACTCTCTTTGCGAAGAAGTACTTCCTTACATCTCTCTTGAATTTTCTTTCCTTCTCTCTTTCACGCTGTACATACTGAGGTCCTTTAGTGTCTCATTGTAGGGCATTTGGTGCAGATCCTGCACCATTTTAGTTGCCCTTCTCTGGCCACCTCTGTCCTTCCGGAGATGTGGGGCTGGATTCTCAAAGAGGGCCAAAAATTACATTGTTGCAGGAAAAATGGCTTGCAGCACTGCAGAAATTTAAATATGCCATATTCACAAAGAAAAGTTCCGCAGCTGTGGAAAATCGCAGAACAGACGATTTGCGAAATTCCGCAAGTACATAAAATCTGCAACATTTTTTCTGCAGCTGTGAAAATAATACTAAAGGCCCAGCAGACAGAACAACAGCAGGTGCTCCATATTAAGTGGAGCAGGACACTTTCACAGCAGAACCAGCATTCCCAGTGAGGCAAGCAGGTAGTCCCACAACTGGGACCATGGTAGCACCACCCGTACCAGCAGGACCTTGCACCCAGTGGCAATATGTATTTGTTGGTTGTGTCTCTGTTTGAGGTGTTTCTCCTCCTGAATCTGTAGCACATACTTCTGGTTGTTACCACCTCTGCTTCTACTGCCTGTGGGGCTGCTTTATGGGCTGCACAGGGTTCTGTGGTTGTGGTTTGTTGTCTTTCAATGGAAATGTGTACTAATTTTGTTGTAACAACTGACACTATTTCACAGCCCAAAGGTTTGCAGTTGCTATTGTCTGAACCCCCACTATAACTGTATCCCAATTGTTAGTACACTGCTTTCTGCTCAAGGTGAATTACACCTCACTCTCTGCAGTGCAGCATGTGCGTGACATTCTTTCCTTAACTGTGGAAAAAGAGTGGCTGAGAATAGTCTTTAAAGGGATATGCCATACTTTTCAATGGCTTTTTTTTTTTGCTCAGGAACTTCCACAGCTGTACTTTTTTCTGCAGTCCACAGTGTATTTTTCCTGCAGCTATGGAAGATTTGTGTATACTACTTAGCACAATTACCCATTTTGTTCTGCAACTGCACAACATTTGAGGACTTGCACATTTTTTTGGCACCTTCAAAGTGTTTTGATAATCCAGTTTCCAGAACTGGACACAGTACCCTAGGAAGGGTATTACCAGTGATCTATACAGAGGCAACACCACCTCCCTCTTTCTGCTGGTGGTATCCCTCACTAGGCATCCCAGAATCCCATTCACCCTCTCTACCACCTTGTCTATCTCTATCTTGGAGGAGGCAGGCACCAGAAGCTTCACCTCAGAAAGCCATGAGATCATGACTAGCATGGCACCCTAGGGAGTTGTGGTGGGACACACCTCAAGGGAGGTCACTGGGATACATGAGGATCAACTACTGCCATGTAGCTGCTTGAAAGCGAGCACCTCTAGAGACAGAGAGAGGGAGCACAGCTATGAGTAAGCCTTGCATTAAAGATTGAAAAAGCCATGTAAAATGCTTAACCTCCTGATACATATCTGAATTAAATGGGTTGTCAAAGGGAGAAAGCCTGGCAACAGATGGGGTCAATAAGTCCCCAGTATGGAGCCAGGCAAGAAAGCCTGTTCTTTGGGTCACTAGGGCTATCAGTGACATAGCCAAAGGGAGGAATGCATGCTCGGACCAACTAGTTTGAAATTAAGTGTGGATCACAGTCTGATTTGCAGTCTGAATTGATGCCACTGACTGGCATAGTACCCCCGCTGGCATAGTTGCCCCAGGAAAGTGGCTGCCCCATCTTGGAGGATGCCACTGCACACTGGTGGGAGCACCAAGGCTCCAAATGGCCTAAATTTAATGTGAAACATAATAGCAGTAGGAAACCTTTATGGCAGAAGGAAGCAATCTATGAGTCTGTGTACAGGTACAGTGACAGCAAACTAATGAGAGGACTGTAGTTGGCAAGGGAATGCCCTTCATTTGCTGTGGAACATCAGGGAACAGCATAATAAAATGCATACATCTTGATCCCAGCTCCAGCTTAGAACTTCATTTTTGTGTGTTGCATCCAGTAACTGGTGTTCCTAGCCCCATTGTGCCAGACCTGAGGTTGCAAATAATAATGGTGCAAGTACTGGTTTTCATGGCACAAGGCAGGTGCTTCTTTGATGAGAGATACCATCTAATACCCCTAAATTGAGGGGTTGCCTGACCCTTACATAGAGGAACAATAAACTAAGTTGTGTTTAAATATTGCTATAACAATTGCTATGTATACCTATACTGTATACATAGCGAGCTACTATGGATATTGTGGGGTCCCTTAGCACCAAAAGTTGCACTGGCAAGTGGTACATTTTGGTGTTCGTAGATAATGCCACAAGGTACCTGAAACAGTGCCCTAGTCATCCATTGAGGCTGATAAGGTGGCCGAGCCGAATTGCTGGGGATATTTAGCTGGGTGGGTTTTCCTCAGAAGATTCTGTTGGACAAGGGCTCCAACTTCATGTCTGATCAGGTGGCTAGTCTCTGGAGGAAGTGCAGAGTAAGGCAGCTCAGGGCCTCAGCATACCTTCCTCAGGTCTGGTCAAGTGATTCAATGGGTCCCTTAAGACAATGTTAAGGGCATTCGCTGACCAGCATATGAAAGAGTGAGACAAGTACCTACCCCATCTCCTATTCACACATAGGAAAGTCTCCCAGGAGTCCACAAGGCTCTCACCCTTTGAGCTCCTATTTGGCCATATGGTAAGGGCCCCCCCTTCATTTGGTAAGGGATGAATGGGAAGTGAGCTTACTCTCCAAGGGGGATCTGTTGTGAGGTAAGCCCTGACTTTCAGGTCATGGATCAAGGAGCAGATGAGGTTAGCCCAGGAGCACCTAGCCATTGCACAACAGAGGCAGAAGACATGATAAGACCATGGTGCCAGATCCCGGGAGTATGAAGTGAGATAATGGGTGACGGTGCTTGTTCCCATTTAGCAAAACAAATTATAGGTGGCTTGGGAGGGGCCTTACTCAAGTTCAAGTTTATTGCAGGAAAACTCCGTTGAGCAGGTTCATTCACAAAGAGATCCTGAATACATAAAGGCTGGCACATACACAGGCAAAAACGTATTTACGTAAAGAAGAGCACATGCATCGTATACAAACAAAGGGATTAGTACAAATTGATACATGCAGTCATTAATAGATCTTGGCATTAACATAATGCAGTAGCATTGCAGAGGGATTTGTACAAAATCGTACATCAGTCATTAACAGATCTTGGCATTAACATAATGCAATAGTGTGACAATTTACAGCAAAAAATACGGAGAGGGCATGTAGTGAGGCAGAACAGTTCACAGAACTACATAAGAACCATGTAGTAATCATGAGTTGCAAGGGAGTGCTTGGGAAGAGAGTAAGGGACTGAGAAGGCTAAATGGGGCAATGTGTGCAGCGGGGGAGGGAAGAGAGAGCTGAGTGGGCAATATTAAGATGAGAAGGATGGTGAGGGGGAAGAGGATTGGATGAAGAGAGAGTAGAAGCAGAAAAAGAACAGTTAGCTGGACCAGTCATGGCCTGGGAGGAAGGAGTGTGCAAAGTGCGGGAAGGGGGGAAAAGGGGAGAGCAGAACGGGGGAGGAGGTGGAAGGGAGAGATGGTAGGGATGGTGACACGTGGAGACTGAAGAGGGAAGAAGGTAGGCTGGCATTTAGAAGTATTAAGGAGTACTCAGTGGTCAGGAGGGTGAATGATGTTAATTGCATGGTGGAGCTACCCAATAAGACGCACAAACAGTAAGTTTACCACGTAAACCCGATAAAATTTTACCATGACAGGAATGAGATGGTCCTGGCTGAGTGCAGTTCTCTGGAGAGGGGACAGAAGCAGACCCACAGGTAGCTCTCCTGGAAGAGGTAAAGGGAGAATTCTTAGTGGATGCTGTCACCCTCTCAAAGCAGCTGACACCAGCCCAAGCTGAAGAAATGAGTGGGGTGCTGAGTACATTTGGTGAAATGTTCATGGGGAAAATGAGGTATGCCACACTGGCAGAGCACCATGTGGATACAAGGTCCCAAGCTCCAATGAGACAGCCATCCTACAGAGTCCCAGAAGGAGTAAGACATACTCTAGAAAGAGATAGCAGAGAGAGATGCTTACTCTCCAGGTGATGCAGGAGTACAATAGCCGTTGGGCTCCCAGTGGTACTGATTCCCAAAACGAACAGCACCATGAGGTTCTGCATTGACTATCCCAAGCTCAACAGCTGCACAAAGTCCGATGCATACCCCATGTCTAGGACGGATGAAGTCCTAGAGAGATTAGGGGGAGCCCATGACCTGTCCGCCATATATCTGACAGAGGGCTATTGGCAGGTACCCTGACCCCTGAAGCCAGAGATAGGCCCAGCCTTCATCATCCCATTTAGATTATTCTAGTTCAGAGTAATGCCATTTGGGATGAAGAATGCACCAGCCACCTTTCAGTGGCTCGTGGACTGTATTCTGCTGGGTTGCAGAAGACTTCACTCTGGTGCACATGGATGACATAGCCAGACCTGGAATGATTACATCAGGCATGTGACCGAGGTGTTTTGCTAACTGCAAGCCACTCAACTGACAGTCAAGGTGGAGAAGTGCCAGATAGAAATGGCAGAAGTGTCATATGTTGGGCACATGGTAGGGATTAGGTATATCCGGCCTGAGCCTGTGAAGATTGAGGCCACCCAGGGATGGGCAATGCCCACAACCAAAAGGAAAGTACGGGGCTTCCTAAGGATGGCAGGGTATTACTACTGTAAGTTTGTGCCACATTTCAGCAGCATGGCCAAACCCCTGTCTGATCTGACCTTGAAGAAAATACCAGAATTGGTTCAGTGGATGGAAATATGAGATACTGTGTTCCACCGGCTGAAGGAGGCATTGTGTCGGGCGCCTGTGCTTGACAGCCTGGACTGTTCTCTTAGGTTCATTGTGCATGTAGATGTATCTGATCATGGACTAGGTGCTGTTTTTAGTCAGGTTATGCACTCAGGAGAGGAGCACCCAGTCACGTACCTGAGCAGGAAGCTGCTGGCCAGAGAAGAGGTGCATGCCACAGTTGACAAGGTGTGTTTAGGGATTGGCTGGGTTCTGCAGAAGCTGCAACCTTACCTATATGGAAGAGAGTTCACTCTGGTTACTGATCACAACCCCCCTACATGGTTGCATAGGACTAGTAGCCAGAATTGAAAATTGCTAAAGTGGAGCCAGGTGCTGCAGTCCTATAATATGGAAATTGGGCACCACAGTGGGTCACAGCATGGCAATGTAGATGGGGTGTCCAGACAATAACTAGTGCCTTGTTTTTTTGTTCTTAAGTAGGCGAGACCTAGGAGCAATTAAGGTGGGGTTCACACTCAGAGTGAACCGAGGCCATGGTATTTGGAGCCAGTGGGCTCATACAAAGAAAATAAAATCAGTGCTGCTAAAAAGATAAATTTTTTGATTTTTCCGGTGGGAAGGGGGGAGATATAACAATTACTTTCTGTAACCACTTTTGCTAATGTACAAGCTTCTTTGTAACTATTGTGTCTTATTTGTTGCCATTGTATCTGATGTCTATGTATATAATGACGTGGAACCTTTGTAAACGAGTCTTTGACTCAAAAATATGTTATCCGATACCTTCAATAAATAAATAAAATAAAACCATGCATACTTGTACTGTATTCCTTGATTCTTTTTATATAACTCATCCTGCAAGTGTAACAGTTTAAATTTAGCAGATGCTGGGAAAAAGTCAAGCTTTCTTAAAGTCCATATCCAAGAAAATAGACAAATGGCCCTGTTGTAAATTTACTATCTGGCTGGCCAGTCTCAAACCTCTGTCAATTTATGGTTTATGGTTGAGCATTATAAGTGTCTTTGATGTCAGGAAGCAGCTAGCTAACCCAAATATTCCTGTTGGGAGCACATGTCTTTGCACAGAATACCGAGGTATTTGTCCAACAGGCTGATCCAAGCTGGTTTTCCTAACCTCTGCTCCAGACAGAGGATTTTGAATTTGGAATGTCAGAGTGACATACTGGATGACACATCATGGGGGTGGGGGAGACTGGGGAGCTTTTAGGTCTGGCTGGGCCTGAAAGAGTCAGTCAAACTTGAGACTATGAACAAGCTGCCCTCTAAGAGTTTGTGTCTGCCGTGATTCAAAGTGTCTTGTGGTAAGCCAATCCACCTTGTTAGAAATAGCGAGAGATTTAGTAACCCATTGTTCAAAGCAAGTTTCTTTCCATTTCTGTAGAATTACTGTTCCCCATAGTGTTACTGTAATATCCTGTAGTATCTATGGTCCCTATTCACAAAAGAGCGTACAGTACGCATCAAAGGCCCATATCCCGCACACGCAATTCTGCACCTGCAGACAGATGTACACTAGCCTGCATGCACAAGTGCCAGCCACCAGTCCATGGCCCTCCAGCCCACAGTATGCAGCCACTCATAGCTGGATCAGTGCTGCATGGGGGCAGGGCATATGACCCAGACAGGCATCCAATTGGATGCCTGCAATGGGTCCCAGATTGGATTCCTTACAAGGCATGTGGGAAACTGTGCAAGCATGCATGACGCCACGGGATTAAAAGGGACAGCATCTGCTCCCTTAAAGGATGCAGGCAGAGGAATGGCCAGGAAGCACCGGCACCGAGGATGATAGTGACATACTGTCCATGAGATGGGACTGAACCCGCATCTTCGGCACCCTGGGAGCATGTGGGATGGAACATGCCACCTCAAACCGGAGGGAGCACACTGACACTGGGCATATGCACCCAGTGCAACCCCTGGGCAGTCATGGACCACCAGCCCAATAGGTAGGGGTGTGCTGGCCCCCTGCACACCACTCGATTCTGTCTGACACTAGGGATGGCGGTCACTCACTTCGATCGTGCCCATGCCACTGAGGCACAGTGCCCACCCTCCCACCGCAGACACAGGAACATCTCCTGTTTCCCCCCATCCCCGCTCTCCTTGTCTGTAGCATCCCGCCATCACTGGTGTTCTAGTGGCCCCCACCCTCAAACTGCTGGTATGGTATGCCCATCCCTTCCCTGGTGAGTAATGGAACCCCCCCACCCCAACAGGTATTGCCCCATCAATTCACCCCTTGTCCCATCCCGAAGCTGGTGACTGGAACAGCCCTCTGCTCTCCATCATGGCTGGCAGCCAACTGAGCTGTCTATAATGTGCATGTACTGTACACTCAGTCGTTACAGTATGCACTCATTATTGACAGCTCAGTCAGTGGCCAGCCATGGTGGAGAGCAGTACAACCACTGCATGGGGCATGGGGTATTGGCAGCATGCCCACCCCCCAGGGGCCAGTCCCAACCATTCCCCTCCTCACCACACACACAGTCCTATCCCCAGGTCTACGCATGCACACAACACCTCCATGTGGCATGGAGGAGGTTGCATGCACAGGTGTGCTGGTGTATGGACAATGCTCATGTCACACCACACTGTCCCTTGCACTACTGCCTACATTCCCCTGCCCACTCTCCTGCCATGTCCCAGGACCTGTCACTGTGGGTTGCCTATGCACCGCACATATGCAATGTGGAGACTTCCTGCATAGGGCATAGGTGATGCCTTGTGTGCATGTCAGTGGCCGCATACCACAGTTTGGGCAGGGTCTCGTCTGCTATAACTCCTGCACCCCTGTGCATGGCACTCCATGCAATTCCACACCTTTGTGAATTGTGAAGAGTGCAGGCACGCCCCTGACACACCCCTGGCCCCCCATGGCACATTGCTGCCATCGCAGCCAGGGATCCAGTGCCCACCTGTCTTGCACACAGATCTGTGAATCCCACCAGGGATCAGCAGGACCCCCACTGTGTGGCTTTCATGCATAGGGTTGCCTACGTGCCCAAGATTTGCAATGCATAGGCATAGTAAATAATAGGGCCTTATGTAATTATCTTCTTTTTCTTTTAATATTTATTTTCACAGGTTTTTAAATGATGTTGTACATACATTTAAGACACAGCATCACATAGTTAATATATGTCTATAGGCATTGTCAGATACATAAAGATATCTCTTACATCGCTGACATTTGTTACAAGGGATTGTCATATATTATCTTCTTTTTTATTCTCTCTGTCTCTTCCCCCTTCTTTTCCCCTTCCCTCCCCCTCTCCAGTTCAGGGTAGAAGTCTGGGTCAACCTCTGTAAGGTAGATTATCCATCTCTGCCATTTTGTTATAATGTTTGAATACCTGTTCTCTGTCCGCTATCTTGGCGGACAAAGCTTCCATCTGGTATATATGTTTCATTATTGTCTGCCTTTCTTTTAATGTTGGAACTTTGGTTGACATCCATCTTCTTGTTAAAGTCTTTTTTGCTGCCAACAAGTAAACCAGTAACAAAGTTCTGGTCCAAGAGGGAGAGTGGTCCAGATATATTTCTAACAGGAACATTTCCTCTGTTATTTCTACTGTCTCTTCCACACTTCTGGAGATCGCTATTTGTAATGACACCCAAAATGGCATTAACAGTGGGCACTGCCACATGATATGTGCCAGGTCTGCCAGCCTACATCCGCAATCTCTCCAGCACTTTCCATACCTCTCTGGTAGTTATTTGGTGGGTTTCGCTAGACAGCGAAAGTATCGATATCGACACTTCCAGGAGAATTCTCTCCAGATGTTCGAAGAGGTAATCTTTACTGCAGCCGAAGCTGCCTCAGACCAGTGTTCATACTGGATCCCCCTATTTAGATCTTTAGTCCAACTTTTAAGAATAGAGTTGGTTGTTTCTGGTGTTAAAGCTCTGAGTATTTTATATAGTGCCCCTATAAGGTGATTCCAGTTGTTGCCTTGTATATGATCGAGATATAATTTAAGAAGGGAAGGGGTCGGGTGTGGTATTTTAGCTGATATTATTCTATTTCTTACTATATAATCACGTATCTGAAAATATCTGAATTGATCTGTATGTAGTCATTTATACTTAAGGACTAGTTCCTCAAAGGGGAGAATTCCTGCCGGACCCAACAATTGAAATATCTGTCCCAATCCCACCTGCCTCCCATGATAGAAGGTCAAATCTGAGTGTGCTGGCAGGAAGAGATCTTCTTCTGAAATAAATTTTCAATATTCATATATAGGTTGTAAAGGTCCTTTCCTCCTACCCCTGTACCATATTTTTAAAACTTGTGATGTTATGTATAAAAAATATATTAAAGGAGAAGATCTATTGGGGGAAGAGAACAGAATTTTTGAAAAATCATGGAGATAATTTATGTGAAACTCTAGGGTCTTCCATGGAGCATGATAATTCTTGGACAACAACAATAAATAGATACATGAGAATGCTGTTTCAGCATACAGCTTTAAGTCTGAGAGGTTAATGCCTCCCTGGGTCAATGTTAATTTTAAAATTTTTAAGCAAATCCTAGGACAACTACCACCCCAGACAAATCTAGATATCATGTTGTCCCATGATTTAAAATAATATTTAGATGGAAAAAAGGGAAAATTCTGGAACAGATAAAGTAATCTAGGAAGGATATTCATTCTAATTGTTTCTGTTCTTTGAAAAAAATGTCAGTGGAAGCTTTCTCCATCTATCTAGATAATTTTGAATAGAATTACAGAGAGGTTCGTAGTTAACCAATTCCATAACCTCTAGATTTAAAGGAATAAATATACCTAAATATTTCATTTTGGTAGATCTACATTTAAGAGGGTAAGTCTGCTTGATGACAGGAGGTGGGGTATAATTAAATAAAACAACTTTTGTTTTTGTTATGCTTAGTTTGAATCCTGCCAATGGTTCATATTTCTTTAAGATACTCCAAGACACTATGTGCAAGCACTTCATCCTCGTACCTTTGTTTTATTGCTAATTTCCTAACCCTCCCACTGAGTCCCCAGACTATCTGTATATGACCTCTGTCCCTTTCTTTGCAGGCTTCTGCCCACTTTGGGCAAGCACCTCATCCCCATAGCTGCTTTTAAGCTTGAGCTGCCTGCCGACTACAGCGGCAAGACCGGGAGCCTGCCTGCTACAACCCACCCACTGCTCTCCAAGCACAGGCTTGCTGCCCACCTCGGGCAAGCACCTCATCCTTGTAGCTGCTTTTAAGCTTGAGTTACCCACCAACTATAGCGGCGAGACCGGGAGTTTTTGTTTGTTTAAGGACTGTTACCAGCCTGTATTTGCTCATTCTGGTAGAAAAAAAGAGAGTAAAATACTGTTTGTTTGCTTTGTTTTAGCTTAGCTAGACCCCTTAATCTTTCCACTCTCTCCTTTGTGTGTCGCTTTGTGTGATTTTTGTGTGTCTCAATCCCCCAGCAGTCCTCGGCTGGCACCTGCATGAGGTCTGTGATCTGCCCCCTGATTTAGCTTAATCTTGTTTCAGTGCATTACACCTTTGTTTTATTGCTAATTTCCTAACCCTCCCACTGAGTCCCCAGACTATCTACTGTATATCTGACCTCTGTCCCTTTCTGTGCAGGCTTGCTGCCCACTTCAGGCAAGCACCTCATCCTCATAACTGCTTTTAAGCTTGAGCTGCCCACTGACTACAGCGACGAGACCGGGAGCCTGCCTGCTGCCACCCGCCCACTGCTCTCCAAGCACAGGTAATTGCTGAAGCCAGATCGTCAGCCCTCAGCGGCTATTGCAGTGAAGATTCTGGATTGTTTTTCTGAATTCCTGGTGCCATCTGACTGCAGTGCCCCCACTGGCCGCTCACCATCTTGGTGAACTCCCTGAGTGGCTAGCTGTGGAACCCAGCGTGGCTGCTTTCCCAGGACTAATTGCATGCCCATGCACAAATTATGTAGTCTGTGCTACCTGGCCCTCGCTACTAGTGTGTGCACACAATACCAATTAAAGCTAAACTGAAAACCGGGATTCCCACTGCTGAGTTTTTATTTGTTTAAGGACTGTTACCAGCCTGTATTTGCTCATTCCGTTAGAAAAAAGAAAGAGAGTAAAGTACTGTTTGTTTGCTTTGTTTTAGCCTAGCTAGGCCCCTTAATCTTCCCATTCTCTCCTTTGTGTGTCGCTTTGTGTGGTTTTTGTGTGTCTCCTTCCCTCAGCAGTCCTCGGCTGGCACCTGCCCGAGGTCTGTGATCCGCCCCCTGATTTAGTTTAATCTTGTTTCTGTGCATTACCCCTTTGTTTTATTGCTAATTTCCTAACCCTCCCACTGAGTCCCCAGACTATCTATATCTAACCTATGTCCCTTTCTCTACAGGCTTGCTGCCCACTTCGGGCAAGCACCTCATCCTCGTAGCTGCTTTTAAGCTTGAGCTGCCTCTTGACTACAGCGACGAGACCAAGAGCCTGCCTGCTGCCACCCGCCCACTGCTCTCCAAGCACAGGTGATTGCTGAAGCCAGATCTTCAGCCCTCAGCGGCTGTTGCAGTGAAGATCCTGGATTATTTTTCTGAATTCCTGGCACCATCTTGGTGAACTCCCTGAGTGGCTAGCTCTGGAATCCAGCGTGGCTGCTTTCCCAGGACTAATTGCATGCCCGTGCACAAATTTTGTAGTCTGTGCTACCTGGCCCTCGCTACTAGTGTGTGCACACAATACCAATTACAGCTAAACTGAAAACTGGGATTTCAACTGCAGATGTTTGTTTGTTTAAGGACTGTTACCAGCCTGTATTTGCTCTAGGGTTGTGAGAACCCTCTGAAGTTCTGGGTTCTAGTTCTAGTCTAAAACTTTTGAAAAAGTTCTGTGGTTCTAATCTTTTTTAGAACTTTTTAGAACTTGAACCCTATTTTTTAACTGTGCTGCCAGTAATGAAGATAGTAATGAATATATGTAAAGGAAAAACTGTTTAATATAAGGGGGAGAGAAATGATCATGTGTGACATTGATAGGAATACAACTAGGTTTATCTATGGTTTCTTCTGTTTGCTAAAGCCAGCAACTTAATATGTAACAGGCCCACTCACCCACCCATATGTTAAAAGTTTTTCTGCTGTAGCTACATCATAGTTCCTTAGTGAAAGAAAGAGGCGCATTAGCCATTTATGTACTCAGTTATATATACTCATCGTCATGAATTATTAGAAAAAATAACTGATATTACCTAATTTCAGCTATTTGCTGCTTTGTGTTTTAAATGAGTAAATCAAAAGTTGCTATATTTAAAAGAAAGCTTTTATAACAAACTCAAGCTAAGGTACTGCAGCCACAGCACATGGAACTGTTGCAAAACATATTGTTGAATGTTCAAAGGTTGCGCCATGCGCAACAGGGTTGCATGCGTAAGTCCAAAATGCCCATTCTGTGATATTCAGCAGGAGGCAGTTACGCCACTGGCAACAGGTTGCGCAAGAAGAGCAATGCAAATGAATGCATGCTCAACAGGAGGAGGATCCATAGCAACCTGCGCGAACCCGATATTCAGTCGGGTTGCGCGAGAGTTGTGCATCGCTAACCAACCTGCGCCGCACAAGCTTGAGCAAAAAAAAGGCTTAAGTTGAGGGCCACCACAGGTGAGCTGCTGCATTGCAGGGCGCAACACAGCAGCTGCCATCCCTGGCTGGCCCCAACTCGGTTCCTGTGCCCCCACCAGCCCGATCGCGGGCAGTACAGATACATGAACCCCCACATCTCACAGCCCGATCGGCGGCAGAACGCGTACATGTCCCCCCACATCTCTCCACAGCCCGATCGCGGGCAGAACACGTCATGTCTCCCCACACTCTCCCACAGCCCGGTCGCGGGCAGAACCTGTATGAACCCCCAGTGCCCGATCGGCGGGCAGAATGTAACCCCTCCCCCAACCGAATAACTCCCTGGTGGTCCAGTGGACCGTAAACCCGATCGCGGGCAGAATATTTACAACACAACTCCCCACATCTCCCTGGTGTCTGATGTCCCCCCACCACCCACCAAGCCCTCACCCAGCTCCCCGCGGCCGGTGAGCGGCCATCCACCGCCTGAATCATACTGAAGGTGACTGCATATAGAACTGATTCACAATGTATTTTGATAGATGCATGGCCTATTTTAGAAAATTAAATCAGGTTTTCCCCCTCGCAAACCAGGAAGTGTCATTTTGTGTATTGGAGCCTGCATTTGGTGACCTTTGACACTCATTACCTTTGCAAAGTCACCACAGGGATATCTGTGCTCTGCAATTAAAATTGGTTCTTGGTCACAGCAATTCTGTCTTGATAACAGAGCTCTTGGTCGCAGCATGCAGCACGACAATGGCAATGTCAAACAGTTCATTTTCAGGGTCCGATGATGAAAGCATTATGTTGTCCTGCACTAACAGTGATCTTTCGGACACTGACATAGTGCCACAGTTTGACTGACACTGCATAGTAGATCCCCATAGGGATGACCCTATGACAGCAGCGAGAATGATGTGGGCAGTGGCTCAGGCAGTCACAGCAGTAGTCCCAGTCCATTCCAGTACAGCAGTGAGAGCAGACTTAGCAACACGGGCTGTTAATGTTATATTTTGCTACTTAGTGCTACGGTTTGGTTCCTGCCATTGCTGTCATTTTACTGTGCAAAACCGAGGTATGGTGTGTGTTCTGTTACTCCCGGCATCAATCTGCCTGCACAAATGCTAGTAATAGTACCCTGGGTTTTTATCTTTCTTTTATTGGGAGGGGGAATTGCTTTCCCTATGCGAACGAGTTGTTGGCCACTCCAGCTTGACACTGAGAGCACGGCTCGATCTGGTGCCATTGCATGAACAATATAAATGGCTCACAATTTGTCCGAATTCTCACCTGATACTAGTTAGTAGTGACCTCCCGCCAATTGATTTATCAATCACTCACTCTGATGGAGCACAGGGTGAAAATTACAAGCAGGCACCTTGTACCCCAACCACTCCAAACCCCCAGCTGCACACATACACTTAGAAAAATGCCGCAGCATAGAACTTTTATTATCTGTAAATTATTTATACTGTTTGGGTCTGTCTTTGCCCTAGCGCCAACCGGTCTACACTATAGCTTTCTTCTCTGTGTATGTGTGTGTTTGGAGGTGGGGAGCCTGTGTGTACTTTCCCCCTTAGATGTATCTGTGATTGAGTAACATATTGAAGTTACCGGTTCCCCTGTTTACGGAATGTTATAAATTTAAAACTACAAATTATTGCACCAGCTTTGTGTTACCTCTAAGCGCTCAGGAACTATACAGACTGCAGCTGTCATTAGTGTCTGCATAAGCATCTGTAATACCATCCTGGCATTGGCTTATTGCCGCTACATGTGTGCCTCCAGGTGCATTATGAATTGAGCAAAAAATACACAGTAAAGTCGGTGATCTTCCCCCACCTCCAAAGGTTAAAAATGACACTGCCAATACCCTTCTCATGGAGAAAGAGACTGCATTTATGTTTAGATAGCCTAAGTACCATTTGATTGGTCCACTACAAAAAGGGACATATCCTTGCGGTAGGTACTCAAGTGTTAGACTGTATTTGAACCACCCTTCCTCACTTATGTCACCATACTTCATTACCACTTCGGTCTATGTCAAGCCGTTTGTGTTTTTTCCATTTTTCGCGTTACAGTGGATCTCTGATGCACATACGTAAAGTGTACAGCAAATACAACAGATGCTGCACTATACTGTCTCCCATGCCTTACCGATGTCATGGTGCATTGTGTAGACTCCCTGCATTCATTGCTGTGTAGCCCATGGTTCAGACATTATTCCCTACGTATGCTGAACTGACTAGCACACTTTTCAATATAACACCATAGAAGCCATACAATGGTACTACAGTATTGGGAGAGGCAGTATAGTGCAGTAGTTTAAGGCTCTGAGCTGCAAACCTGAAAACCTGGGTTTGAATCCCACAGCCCCCATTTGCATACTGTGTGACCCTGAGCAAGTCACTTAACTTCCCTGTGCTCCCAGTTTGCACCTGTAAACAAGCTTTCAGCATAGTGTGTCTCACCTAGTAAAAGAAAAAAAAATGATGGCAACTGCAGTCTCTTCTTTTGCTGATGCTCTAGAGCACATACAATGATACTACAATCCTACTTATAAATAAAAACGGTCTTTATGTCAAAATGTTAAAAAAACTAAGGGCCAGATATTCAAAACTTTGCACTGGGCAAAAACTGGTTGCTCAGGTTTAGCATGGGATTAGTGCGGGTCTGCTATATTCAAATGCCAAATAGCGCGGGCAAACTGCATTAGCGCTGTGCAAAATTATAATGTATGCAAGGGGCAAACTGACATGAATACAGGTGCAATGCTATATTCAGTGACTAGCACCACGCAAAGTGGTTTTGTGCGACTTAGCGCGACACTTAGCACAGTGCACATTACCGCCCATGAAAAGCTTGTCTTAACCCTGGGCAATCAGCTTTGCGTGACACTATGGCTTTGTGCGGTGTCTGCGCGGGTTTTGTGTGACCCTAACAAATAAATATGACACATAGACAAAGCCAAGCATTAGAGGAAGCATGCTGCTAATTGATGGCATCACAATGATGCCATCATCTGCCACCAGTCCTAGCCATGCCAGGCAGTAAGTGGTGACCCTGCCGCCAGTGGACAGCATGGCAGTGTGGCCATACAGTACACACCTGCGGACCACACTTCTGTGGACACCAACAGATGCCAGCACACACATGCAGCACTGTGGGCATGGAGGATGTTGAGGGGTGAGTGTATGGGTGGCAAGGCTGTGCCACAGACCAGGTGTGGCCACAAGGCTGGGACACATCATGAAATGCACATGGACCAGTATTGGGAATACCCCAACACCGGTGTGCCTTTCGGATAATATATGCCCCCCCGGCCACATACCGCACAGCTGTACAACTGCCACAGCACACAAAGCTGGACATGTATATGTCACTGTGAGCATCCCATGCCAGATGTGCAGCATCTATGGGTCACACAACAGTGTAACAGTAATGTCCACTGTCAGTAAACACCTGCAGGTTGAGCTTCTCACTGTGTATAGTGCAGTCATATTCACTGCTCTACACACCATCAGCATTGCTGTGTCCACACACACACACTACTGGCCCCCTTGCTACTGTAGTGTCTGCTGTGCACTGTAGCATGACCTACAGTATGACAGTTGCATGCAGCACCACCACCATCTGTGCCTATGCTGTGTTGTCCCAGTACAGCTGCAGGCAGCAGTGCATGTGGAAGTACAGTGTTCAAAACTGTATAGTATTCCCCAAACTGTTTGCACAGTGCTAACACATTTTCACGGGTTTAGCTAAACAGTTAGCCCAGCACAAACTGCATGCAAATCAGGGCATAATGAGATGCTAATCTGGATGTTTGTCCACAGACTACCTAAGTAGGCTCATTTGCATATCACTTTTGAATATGGCAAAGTTTTACGCTGGACAAACATGTTTGCACTGGGCTAACGGTTTAGCCCTGCGCTAAACCCACGCAAACATGTTAGCGCTGCGTACAGAGGAGGGCAACAAAGATGATACGAGGGCTAGGGGATTTGACTTACGAGGACAGACTTGAGGAGCTCTGCCTGTTTTCATTGGAGGAGAGGAGAGACAGGGGGACATGATTGAGGTCTTCAAGTACCTCAAGGGAATAAATAGGGTAAACATGGATGGGATCTTTAGACTAAAGCAGGAGGTATCACCAGAGGACATGGTTTGAAGTTGGAAGGTGGAAGGTGAGGGGCAAAGAGGAGGAGGTTTTCACTGAGAGGTGGTGGACCCTTGGAATGCACTGCCTGGTGAGCTGGTTCAGAGATCCACAGTGGAGGGCTTCAAGAGGAGGTGGGACAGACACAGAAAGTGGATGTATCAGATGATAGCCTGTCCCAGGGGGGTGGGGATGGATGATAGGGGTTTCTGGAGCACAAGGGATGGGAGGGTCTCGGCACCCAACTAAGGATCTAGGTTCGAGCAGACTCGATAGACCATAAGGCCTAATCTGCTGGCAAATAGTATGTTAGTATGTTAATATTACAGTTTTGCACACTGCACTTTCACATACGCTGCTGCCTGCAGCTGTACTGGGTCCACGCATTTGCTAGCACACACATTGGCCACATAGTTCACCTCTACCTGCCTTCAAATTGCTGTGCACTGTGTTGCTGTTGTGGTTTGCACTTCCTGGTTGCCATATTCAGAGCTGTCTTATTCCAGGGCTAAGTTTGCCCTGCACTCCCAGCCCAGTTTGCCTGGCCTCATTCCCATGCTATATTCAGAAGCTGTTTGCCCTGGGCTATTCCTTTTGAATATGGCTTGCTTTGTGCTCCAGGCTAAGTTTGCCAGCCGGGCAGTGCTAATTTAGCCCCAGGGCAAAGTTTTGAATAGCCGGCCCTAAGTATTTAATTTTGAGATACACTGCAAACTATGTATAGTATATAACTGATTTTGTTGCATTCATTTATAAACTTAGCGAGGTGCTGGCAAGCTGGAGAAACAATTCAGTGCACCATGCCCCTTTATTCATGCACATCTAAGCATACTTTAGTGATCAGTGTTATGGTATTTGCATGAGAACACCAAATGAGCCCAAGAAAACACAGGAGCACTGGAAAAAATATAAACTGTCTATAATGATGGTGACAATCAGAAATGCAATAGCAAAGGCAGTTTACCGAAGCAATCACACTGGAAGCAGCACTTGCCAAAAATACAGTTTATTTCACTGTTCTACTGGGATTGGACTATGCAGCTCAGTGCTTGTACTCTTATTGCATATTACAATTCTGAACTGTTGAAAAAGTCATCCATTTAACACAGACCTCTATGTACCAATGCTGAAAAACTTACTGCAATTTATAGATCTGCCCAGTTCAAAAGTTATCCTTTTGTGTCCCAATACGCTACAGATTATAGCTCCACTCAGTTAAAAAAGTATTTTCTATATAGACTTGTTATAATTATGTACTTGCAGCACTCACTAAAACTGTAACACTGTACTCAGGCAATGTAGATTGTGATGTTCCCAGAACTGATGGACCTAGGACACAGCTTAGTCAGATGAGTAAAACTGAAAATCAGGAGAAATTACCACTCCTGCAATCCCAAAAGCAAGTATCCGCCTTAGCTGCCAATATAACAAACAGTTTCAGTCATCAGTGCTGCAATTTTTACCAGTTCAGTTTTGGACCTGCACTCACTGAGGCTGGGTCCAGGAAAGATGAATGAACAAGCAGTGAGAAAGGTGCAGTGGGAACACCTTCCCTGCGCTGATGTCACTCACGCATGTGGATGCACTGCTTATGTGTGAACTTCAAACAAAGAAAAAACATGCAGAGACAACTGCAGCACAAAAATGTTAAAAAACAAAGTGTCTGAATATACTTAATACTTCACTTCGGGGCAGCTGAGCTTTGCATCACTCAATGAAGGGAAGGTGATCTGCAAACATGACATCGGGGGAAGTTGGTAAGTCGCTTTAAATACCATCAGTCCCTTAGTCCCTTAAAGGAAAAGTGCATAACAAAGTATACAAAGGGATGAAAAACATATATTAAAAACAAAATGAGCTCCCTTCATTAAGAGGGTACTAACTTTACCTTACATGTAAAATATTTGATATCAGCACGGAAAAAATAAACAATCAATTTGTACTGATCATTCTGCTTCACTTCATCCAAAAATAGCATTTATGTTAAATAACATGATCTTATTTATAACCAGATCAGATAAAAAATAAAGGTCTGAGCAGCTGAATAACTAATACAATTATGTATTTCCTATACATTAGGGCTGTTCAATCTGTCCACCAATTTTGGCACTTTCCCTTAAATCCCAAGTCCAAATATCTATCAAAAAAAATAGGCAATTGATAGTCTGTCCATTTTACCTCCCACACGTTTTACAACTTCAAGGAAGTTCAGACCATTTTGTATCTAAGAAGGGAGAGGATTGAAATATAGGTCACACCTTATTACAGAGGAAACATAATACCAATCATATCAACTATCGTTGGAACAATTTATCTATTTTTCTTGAATAATGCTGATATTTCCATCCTACCATTTAACCTGTGTGGGTGGGGGTGGGGCTTACAGGATGAACCACAATTAATTTTGCTTTAATTTTATCTTTATTATTCTAACATTGTTAAAGCTGTTGATAAAGATGTTTATATTATTTCATTAATATCTTTTGTTACTGTTTTTGCTTGTTTCAGTATCTTCTGTCTTTACTCTGACGAAGGGTTATTCCCAAAGCACTGGGGCAAACTGGTGATGCAGATTATATAATATGTGTCACACTATTATTTTGCATGAAATCAGTTGAACATCGAGTCTGATGTGATTTAAATTGGTGCTATAGTGTGCGGGTTCTCTTTGGATGTGCATGACTTTGTCTGGGCTGGCTGCCTTCATACCCGGCACTGGCCCTGCATCGAGGAGTTCAAGGTTTTCTTTTGGGATTGTGGTTTAGCATAAAGATGGGAACAGAGGCAATCAACATGAGCATGAAGGTCCTGGACTTTGGAAAGGCAGATTTGAAAGAAATGTGAGACTGCCTCAGAAACTGTCTTTTAGGGCACAGTTACCAGGGAGGGGTAGAGGCACAGCAGGGAAAAATACAGGAGGGCATAGTAGTAGTAGTAGTAAATCATTTTTTTATTCATAAGAATAAAGGATACATTCAATTGAGCAAGGCTCATTTCCAATGAAGTTCCATATCAAAATACAAAAGCAAGGTTACACATTAATACATTAATACAACACATACATTAATACAACACATACATTAATACATTAATGCAACACATACATTAATACAACACATACATTAATACATTAATGCAACACATACATTAATACAACACATACATTAATACATTAATATATTAATATGACACATACATTAATACATTAATACAACACATACATTAATACAACACATACATTACTACATTAATATACCACATGCATTAATATGTTAATACAACACATACATTAATACAACACATACAACACATACATTAATACATTAATACATTAATACAACACATACATTAATACATTAATGCAACACATACATTAATACATTATTACAACACATACATTAATACATTAATACAACACATAAACACACATTACACGACATATTATACAAACAAAAATAAAACAAATAAAAAAAAATTAGCAAAAGCATAATTAAGACAACCAATCTCTACATGACAGAAGGGAGTAGGAGTAGAAGTAGAAGGAAAAAGAGACTATTATGGTTCTCTGGAGAAGTGGTCACGGTTGTGAGGGAAACAAGGATGACATTCCAGAGGTATAAGGAAATGCAGAGGGAGGAAGACAGAGAGGTGTACCAAGTAAAACAGAGGGAAGCAGGAATGGCAGTGAGTGCAGACAGAGGAAAAAATAGCCATAATGTAGCCTGGGGGTGGGATCAAAAGTCGTGAACTGGGTGGGGAACTCATTAACGGATAGGTGACAGATGCCATCACAGACGTAACGAGCCTTTGTGTGAAGCAAATAAACAAAACAAAATGATGTAAGAAACCACTATGGTTCTCAAAGGAAGTGGCAGTGAAGGTTCAAGAGAAAAAGAAAGCATTCAGGAAGTACAAGGAATCGCAGAAGGAGCAGGACAGAGAACTGTATCAGTTAAAGCAAAAGGAGGCTGGGAAGGCAGTCAGAACAGCAAAGGCCCAAACCGAGGAAAAGATAGCCAACTCAGTTAAGAAGGGGGATAAAACCTTTTATAGGTACATCAGGGGCGAAGGAAGACCAAGGGAGGGATAGTGAGGCTTAATAAAGGGAGGGAGGGTGGGCAGAGGGAGACTGTGAAAAGGCAGAGATACTAAACAAATATTTTGCTTAGTATTTACAGATGAAGGGGAGGTACATAAAACAAACAGTAGAAACACTCTGGATACAGAAGTTGATACCAGCCCATTTACAGAAGAAAGGGTTCTGAAAGAACTCCTTAAAACTGAAGGTGGACAAAGCAATGGGGCCTGATGGATTCATCCCAGAATTCTAAAAGAACTAAGGGTAGAACTAGTGACACCACTGACTAGTCTTTTAACAAATCATGGGTGGATGGGGTGGTACCCGAGGACTGGAGGAGTGCAGATGTGATTCCCCTTCACAAAAGTGGGAGCAAGACAGAAGCAGGAAACTACAGACCTGTTAGTTTAACCTCAGTGGTAGGGAAAATGATGGAATCACTTCTGAAGGAAAGAATTGTTGAGTATCTAGAGGCCAAAGGGGCACAGGACCCTAGGTAGCATGGATTCACAGTGGGAAGGTCATGCCAGACGAATCTGATAGATTTCTTTGACTGGGTGACCAAAGTAGTAGATCAGGGAGGGGCTGTGGACATGGCCTACCTAGACTTTAGCAAGGCATTTGACCCAGTCCCACACAAAAGATTAATATACAAGTTAGCCAGCCTGGGAGTGGGTCCCAAGATGACAGCCTGGGTAAAGAATTGGCTGGAGAATAGGACACAGAGAGTTATAGTAAATGGAGTCCACTCAGAAGAAAGGAGGGTTACTATTGGGGTACCGCAGAGTTCAGTATTAGGACCGGTCCTCTTCAATGTCTTTATAAGCGACATTGCAGAAGGACTGGAAGGAAAAGTATGTCTCTTTTGCAAATGACACAAAGATCTGCAACAGAGTTGATGCACAGGGTGGGGTGGGGTGGGGTGGAAAGGATGAGAAGGGACTTGGCAAGGTTAGAGGAATGGTCAAATGTATGGCAGCTTAGATTCAATGCTAAGAAGTGCAAGGTAATGCACCTGGGAAACAAAAACCCAGGGGAAGAGTACACAATGGGGAGTGAGATACTAACAACAACAAAAATGGAAAGGGACCTTGGGGTAGTCATATCAGATGACCTAAAGGTGGGCAAGCAATGTGAGAGGGCAGCAAGGAGGGCTGGGGGATACTGGGATGCATAGGGAGAGGCATCACCAGTAGAAAACAGGAAGTTATTATCCCTCTGTACAGACAGCTGGTGAGACCCCATCTGGAGTAATTGTGCAGTCCTGGAGACCCAATCTCCACAAAGACATAGACAGGATAGAAGCTGTCCAGAGAGGACAACTAAAATGGTGCAGAGTCTGCACCAGAAGACATATGAAGAGAGATGAAAGGAGCTTAATATGTATAGCCTTGAGGAAAGGAGGGAGAGGGGACATGATAGAAACTTTCAAGTACCTCAAGGGAATCAACAAAGTCCAAGAGGGTAGCATCTTTCAAAAAAAGAGGTGTGCAAGAACAAGGGGCACAATTTGAAGATGGGGGCGGCTCAGAGGTAATTTAAGGAAGTATTTTTCACAGAGAGGTTGTGGATGCATGGAACGGCCTTCTGGAGGAGGTTGTGGAGTCAAAAACAGTGGTGGAATTCAAGCATGCATGGGGCAGTCATAAGACAATTCTAGGGGGTGGGGGTTGGAAGAAGTAGGCTGCTGGTTAACTAGGATCTGCAGCTTATCCAGTAGGTAGGGAAATGGGCAGACTGGGAGGCCAAGCGGTCCTTATCTGCCGTCAAATTCTATGTTTCTAAGTTTCTATGTGGTGGTTTAGCACACATAATGAGGGAAGAGTTATTTTGTTTTTGCCTTTTAACCAGCAGAGACACACTAAGCTGAAGCATGTTTACAGGTGCAACCTGGGCACACAGGAAGTTAAGTGACTTGCTCAGGGTCACACAGTATGCAAGTGGGGGCTGTGGGATTTGAACCCATGTCTCCAGGTTTGCAGAGTGAGCAGTGGGGGTGCCGCAGGGCTCAGAAAGGTATACCTTTCTGCAGATGACACCAAAATCTGCAATAGGGTAGACACAGAAGGAGGTGGAGAAAATGTGTAAGGAACTTGGGGAAACTCAAAGAGTGGTCAGGAGCATGTGACTTGGGGGTCAATGTCAAATACAGGCATTACTCAATTATTTTTTAAGTCTGGAGTTCTAGGAGAAATAAAACACATTCCACTGTGAAACATATTTTTATGAAGTACTTATGCGCATCCAGTCACCTATAAAACTATCCTGTAGCTAAATGAGGTTTAGACTTAGCTAATAGACATCAAATTAACCATATTTGTAATTGTAATGCCTGTTGTTTTTTTAAGTTGTAGCCTGTCAAAGACCTCCTCAGCACTGAATAATGATATGCTTGGACACAGCCTGTACTAACAGTCATTTAAGTAATGCTAGATACTAAATAATTAGGAGTTTTCTGAGGAGTTCTACTTGTTTCAACAAAGTAAAAATGATAAATAGCTGATTTATTGGTTGCAAACATTCCTGGTGTGTTTTAGGCATGTTCTAGGCTTCTAGCCAGAAAATCCAGCACCTTCAAAATCCGCTTTAGATTTGAGATCAAAGAGAAAAGATAAGTTCTAATCTTATTTATGAATGTGGGAGAAACTAGTAGGAATATCTCTGTATTCATGTAGCAGGGGTGGAGTCATTGTATAAAGTTCTTCATTCAAGTAACAATAGAATACATTCTTTACTTGAATGATGACCAGCCTCTGTAAAATACAGTAATTTACCCTGCCAGCCAACCTCTCCAAATACAATAGACTTAATAATTTTTTGTATTTTCCTTGGCTTTTTTTTGTTGTAGAGTTGCGGAAGCGTGGAAGTAGAGGTGGCACCAAGAGGCCTGATCGAGTTGCACCAGGAGACTCAGTGAAACCTCACAGTTTTAGTGACATAGCTCCCACTACAGTTTAATAAAACAGCACAGAGCAGATATTACTTTTATGTTTTCTAAAGAATTGACAGGCCAAGGATATTAATGTTTAAAAATTTACTCCCAACTAGCTTTAGACCCCATCTGGGTGTACACTTTTAAACAGTACCAGCCCTGTCACTGCAATAAAATATATATATATATATATATTAATATACATATATATATATATATCCCCTCCCTACTGTCTTCATTACAGCATAAGTGGGTGCTACATCATTAAAACTGGGAAGTTTCTAAGAATCCTCTGGTTTCCCTTGAGTAGGCTTCTTGAGGAGCTGCCTCAGCTTTTGCTGAAACTCTGCAAAATAAAAAGAAATACAAACTAAAGAAATACAGACTATTGTGATAAAAGGATGCATACAGACCTCAGCTGGCAAGCACAGGTGGCATAAGGGCCTGAAAAGTGGTAGGTCCAGAGATGATAGAGTCTCCCCATCACCATTGAGAGTGTTCACACATACACCCTTGTTTTATTTTAAGTTGTAATATGTGGAGTGACTAAACTCCCTCCCACCAACTGATAGCATCTCCCTTTGTCTAGTTCCTTGATGCTCCTCCCCCAAGTAGGCCTGACCTTTGATTTTCATTTTAAAGCTTGAGAACTGTGCTTTAACTCACTGGGCCATGACCCCAACCCACGCTAACAACACTACTCAGGCCTTCTCTTTCCACAGTGCTTCTGTCTCTTCTGACATCCTGCAAGCCACTGAGAGTGTGATGAGCCTGCATAGCAGTAAATTAACATGATTACAAAAACAGATACGGCCAGGCCCTACCACTTATGAAAGTTATAGGGTATGGCTGTGGCATAGGAGGACCCCCCTTGTTCCGGCATCTATGAGGGTATGTTACGAATTACAGGGCAGCCCTGTACCACTTACCTCGCCAATCGCCTTTGAAAAGACTGTCACAACTGGCCTGTCAATACTGTGACTGTGTCACCACTCATGATGCCATCAAGCAGGTTTTGGAAATATGTTCAGGGCAAGTAGGGTAGGAGGACTGAGAGGTCCAGAGGAACAGGTTTCAGGAATGAGTCCAGAGCTCACAGGGAAGGATGACTGATAGGATTAGAGGAACAGGTTTTGGAAAATGAGTCCTTTGCCAGCAGAGTAGGAAAACTGAGAGGATTATAGGAACAGGTTTTGTGAATGATGCCAGGGCAGGCAGGTAGGGATGACTGAGAAGCCCAGTGGAACAGGTTATGGGAATGAGACCCGGGCCCACAGGGTAGGAGGACTGAGAGGCCCAGAGAAACAGATTTCAGGAATAAGTCCAGTGCCAACAGGGTAGGAGGAGTGAGAGGAATAGACAAACAGGTTTTGGGAATAAGTCCAGTGCCGACAGGGTAGGAGGACTGAGAGGAATAGAGGAACAGGTTTTGGGAATGAGACCAGTGCTGACACTGTAAGAGGATTGAGAGGCCCAGAAGACTCTCTTCTCTTCTGGAGATGGAGGGTTGTGCAACCTGCTGCATCACCACCA
Source organism: Neoceratodus forsteri (assembly GCA_016271365.2). NCBI lineage: Eukaryota > Metazoa > Chordata > Ceratodontiformes > Ceratodontidae > Neoceratodus > Neoceratodus forsteri. Next base: position 1,100,462,104 of record CM028134.1, on the reverse strand, counting down.
CGTTGGTAACCGCAGGAGGCATCGCAGTCTCAGGCACCTGCAGCATGCAAAGGGAGGGGACAGCATATGTGCCACAGCATTAGGCACACTGTCACCTAATGACACTGTGCACTCTCAAGTGGGTGGGACAAAGAGGTAAAACCAGTACCAGTTGGACAGAATGCTCTGCTCGCTCCCAATGGTCTTATCAGGCTTGTTTCCTCTCTGCTTTATAGGGACGACCTCAGGAGGACCTCCACTGTGGTGACTGTATGAGAAGGGCTTGGCTGTCATGGTGCTAAGGCAGGAGCCCACCTCAGGAGGCAAACTGAGGGGGCCTTTTAGGGTGTATCATTGGTCCCCTGTGATCCCAGTGGATATTTAGGGGAAGAGTTGCAAAGGTTGGATAGGTGGCAATAGTGGTGGCAGAAAGCAGTTCTGACTGGTGGCCTAGGTGATAAAAAATTATTTACAAAAAGCCTATGGCCCAGATGAAAATGTTAAGGAAGATTACAAAATGGGAAAAAGTAATGCTGCACTGACTGGTGGAATCATATCACATGACATACAGTTATTACCACATATCTACACATGGCCTTTCACATGTCATTAGTGGTAATGGTAATTTCTTTGGTCATTTTCACCCATTGTATAAGCAAAATAATACTCTCCTGGGGTGTACTTTATGTATGCAATAAGACACACCAAGGTGGGTCATTCTGGGTCATTAATCACACAACTCCAGTGTGTTCTTAGTGCGTGGCGCTTGTGCCAAATGTCTTTAACTACACAAGAGGAAAGTCGATTATTGAACATAACTACACACCCCTAAAGTATTTTGTGGCACTTATAACTTGATATACTTAAAAATGTTTTTTTAAGTTTGTTTTGTGATTTGTTAATAAGAAAATGTTGCTTTCTGTATGAAATAGGAGTTGAAGACAAAACATCGTTCCAGTTAAAGGATATCGATATTGTAGCTGGACCTGGCTACAGACTGAACAAATACAGGCGTGTAATTATGGCCAGATAATTACACTTGTAGATTACTTTTAGCCAATGAGGTGGATAGAATATTCTTACCTATGTTATAAGTTGGTTTCACACACTTCCCCTAGGTGTGGAGGCATTCAGCTTTGCCTTCATCACTTGCACCCAAAAGATGTGTGATAATAATCCAGTATATAAATTGGTAAAAAGCACGTTTTTGTTTTTTCAAACTTTATTTTAAAGTTCAGCTCATAAAGCACAATTGGTTTGGATCAGGTAAAAATATATATTCATATCATGGGTTACATATAGTATCGATAACAACATATAAACACTTTTGTAGTAAAGGGTCCGACTGGTGTTGCTCTCTGTTTCTCTTGGCCTTATATTTAATTCCTAAAGATTCTCTTGGCAGTTGTATATTCTTTCATTCAAATCCTACATGATGCCTCTATACTCTTCCTAAAGGTTGGAAACCATGGTTGGCCAGCACGCCTCCAGTGTCCCCATACTGCCTGGTATTTATCTTCTTTACTCACAGCTTTGTATTGGGTGTGTTCCAGTTTCATGCAAATGAGCAATTTGTGAGCCCACTCTGCAGTTGTGGGTTTTGACTCCTTGCCTCAGTGGTAGGCCAGGGCCTGTTTTCCCACTGCCATAGCCAATGACCATAGTGGGTGGTCCAGGCCCATACCACCACATGAGTTTCCTGGTGTCCCCAGTAGCACCTCCCCAATTCCCAAGATTTGTGCATCTTGTAGAATGCTCTGCATAATGTTTGTGATGCTAATCCAAAAACATCTAGTTTTTGGGCATTCCCATATCATGTGAATAAAGGTTCCTCACTGGGCCTTGGGCAGAGGTCTGATCTTTCTGGGTCTAGCCTATGGACCAGGGACAGAGTGAAGTAAGTTCTATGCAATATACCAAAATGAGTTGCTCTCAATCTATTACTAACCAAGCAGTTCATGCCCTTGCGCATTATCATCCTTTAGTCCGCTTCTGTCAGGGCTTTCCCTCCCATATCCCTGTCCCATTTCTCCCTAAGATTTTCCATTATAAGTTGCCGGCTGCTCAGCATACTTTTATATAAGCTCGTCATTGGCCTGCTTGTACGTGTTGTCGGGCTTCCTCTCACCACATCCTCCGGAGGGATCTCTGTGGGACCATGAACTCTTTTTCACCCTTCTCAGTAACCATAAGATGACTATGGACTTCCAGGTAAGTGAAGAAGTGTGAGGGATATAGTCCATATTTTTTTGCTAAAGCTTGATATGACTGGACATTCCCTTGATCATACATCTGGTATATTAGTTGTAAACCCTTCTTGGCCCATACCCCCAGTGACTGGCCGACAATGCCCAGTGTCCTCCCCTCCCTCCAGAGTACCTGATCCATAGAGGCATCCGGGGATAAGGTGGGGGAATATCCCATGGGAGCATGGCCCATGAGCCATGCTTGCATTGTGGCCCCAGTGAAAGGATTCGCTATATGCTTTGTTGGTTTCCAGGTCAGTGCAGATGCAAAAAAAATACATATTTAATGGGTCTCCTGCAGATTCCCCCTCCATCCATGCTCTCCTCTCCCCTTTTATTGGAACCACATCTACCATTGTGGAAATATGTGCTGCTAAGTTGTACAGTTGTAAATTTGGGAAACCTAGGCCCCCGTCCACTACTGATCTCCATAGGACCTCCTGCCTAATTCTAGGTCTCTTGTTGCCCCACAGTAATGTCACTATAGCTCCTCATAGTGATTTAAAGTATCTCTGAGGGATCCGTATTGGTAATGTTTGGAATAAGTACAGACACTGGGGTGTCGTATATTTTAGCCAAATTCACCTTTCCTATCAGTGTAAGGGAAGATTCTTCCATTTCTCACACTCCTCCTGGATCTTTCACCATAGGGGTTGTAGTTTATTTCAAACAGGAATGTCAGTTTTCTAGGGAGATGGACTCCCAGGTATTTTACGGAAACCACAGGAGGGATTACATACCCCTGAATCTGGATGGGGTCACCCATTCCCACAGGGGGAGCCATTTGCATTTAGCCCAGTTTATTGTGTGGCCAGATAGGGGGCCATATTCCTCAAATAATTTGGTTAAGCCTGGGATGGATGTTCCTGGGTCCCTTAAAAACAGCAACACCTCATCTGCGAACAGTGAGATGACCTGGTGTTTACCTCCAAAGGAGTAGCCCTGTATTTTTGGGTTAAGTCGGATGGACATGGCCAGTATCTCCATCATCAGTACATACAGGACAGGTGATGGGGGCAGCCTTGTTACATCCTCATGTGAAGCAGAATAGTAAGGCTAGAGTATCATTAGTGAGTATTTATGCCTTAGGGGCTGTGTATATTGCTTTTATCCAGGTTCTTATTTGGGGTCCTAAGTTACATTTCTTGAATGTGGCAAACATGAAGTCCCATTCCACCCAATCAAAGGCCTTCTTGGCATCTAGTGCCAGAAGGCCTCTGTCCTTGTTCCCTTCTCTTCCCAACCACCAATGGATAATGTTCAGGGTTCTGCGGATGTTATGCTTTGCTTGTCTGCCCTTAAGAAATCCACATTGGTCCTGGTGTATCAATGCCAGGAGAGTAACTTCTAACCTTCTGGAAATTAGTTTTACTATTATTTTATAGTCAGTGTTCAGGAGGGAGATAGGGTGATATGGCCTGCATTTGTTGGGGTCCTTGCCTGGTTTGGGGAGAAAGTCAAAAAGGTTGCATTCAGGCAATACAAAAAGATGCAGGCAGAAGGGGAATGGGAGAAGTACCAGGAGAAGCAAAGGGAGGCAGGGAGGTCAGTAAAGGAAGCCAAAGATCAGACAGAAGAGTGCATTGTAAAATCAGTGGGTAGAGGGGACAAAACCTTTTACAGCTACATAAGTGAAAAAAGGAAGGCAAAGGGAGGGATAGTGAGACTGAAGGGGAGGATGGGGCCACGTGGAGGGTGACAATTGTAACGCTAACATACTGAAGATGTAGTTCTGCTCAGTCTTTATTGAGAAAGAAGAGGGTGATGGGCCTGAAGGAGTACAAGGTTGGGAATAGTGCAGAAATGGACACAAGTCCTTACACAAGAAAGGGTCCTGAAGGAACTGGAAGGAATTAGAGTTGATAAAGCAATGGGCGAGATGAGGAGCACCCAGGGTCCTAAAAGAACTAAGAGAGTTTTGGCTGAACCTCTGGCAATCCTGTTTAGCCAATCACTGGAAACAGGGAGGTACATAAAGACTGGGGACAGTGGATGTAGTCCCCTTATACAAAGTGGGAACAAAGAGGCGGGGAACTACAGACCAGTCAGTCTTACCTTGGTAGTGGAGAAGATCATGGAAGCACTACTGAAGGAGAGATTGGTGGAACATCTGGTTGCCAGTGGAGAACAGGACCCAAGGCAGCATGGTTTCACCAGGGGGAGGTCATGTCAGATCAACCTCATTGAATTTTTCAACTGGGTGACTAGGGAGGTGGATCAGGGGAGGGCAGTGGACATGGCCTATCTGGACTTCGGCAAGGCCTTTGACACTGTGCCACATAGCAGGATATTACACAAACTGGAGAATATGGGTGTGAGTAAGACAGTAGTGTGGTGGGTAGGTAACTGGCTGTGTGACAGGACACAGAGGGTGGTGGTAAATGGCTGTCAGTCCACAGAAGGAAGAGTGACCAGTTGGGTACCACAGGGATCAGTGCTGGGACTGGCCCTATTCAACATCTTCATCAGTGACATTGCACAGAACCTAGAAGTCAGAATTTCCCTGTTTGCTGATGACACAAAGCTCTGCAACAGAGTAGACACACCAGAGGGTGTAGACAGAATGAGAAGGGACCTGCAGAAACTTGAAGAATGGTCAGGGGTATGGCAGCTGAAATTCAATGCAAAGAAGTGCAAGATAATGCAAATGGGGCACAAAAACCTTGGCACAATATATCAGTTGGGGTGAGGATCTAGCATGCAACAAGCAGGAAAGGGATCTTGGGGTTATCATCTCTGAAGACCTCAAGGTAGGGAAACAGTGCGACAAGGCAGCAGGTAAAGCAAATAGGATGCTGGGATGCAGTGGCAGGGGCATCACCAGCAGGAAAAGGGAGTTCATAATTCCACTATACAAGACACTAGTGAGGTCCCATCTGGAGTACAGTGTACAGTTCTGGAGACCTTACCTACATAAGGACATAGGGTAAAGAAGGTTCAGAGGAGGGCAAAAAAGATGGTAAATGGATTGCATCACAAGTCCTATGAGAACAGGTTGAATGACTTGAATATGTACTCCTGAAGGAGAGGAAGGAGAGAGGGATATGATAGAGACATACAAGTATCTTACAGGAGAAACAGGGTGCAGGAATACACTATTTTTACGTGAAAAAGATGTTCCAGGACTAGAGGGCATGGGATGAAGTTGGAGGGAGGACAATTCAGAGTTAACGTGAGGAAGAATTTCTTCACAGAACAGGTGGTGGACAAGTGGAACACCCTGCCAGAGGAAGAGGTGGGGGCTGAAACAATCACAGGATTTAAGAATGCATGGTATAGACATAAAGGAATTCTGGAGATCAGGGGTAAGGGGCAACAGACTTCTAGGAAAACGTAAAGTTAACTTACAAGCACAAATGGGCAGAATGGGTGGGCCGTGAGGCCTTATCTCTGACACTGTCTTTGTATCTATGTATCTATGTATCTATGTATGTCAGTGTGTCCCCTGCCATTTCAAATTAAGTGAACTGCTTGCCACAAAGACATATCAACTGTTGTTTCTACTATTGGACCTGCATATTTTAAAGGACCTGTTGCTGTTGTGCTTGAAGTGTGCTTGAATAAGACTGTTTTAATTTATACTGTCAGCTGCTGCTGAAAGAATTACTAGGAGCCTGAAGTGTACTTGGAAAAGACTGCGTGTAACACTTTCTATGAGCCCTCATTAATAAAGTTAGAGCTCCCTCTGCTTCACATGCTCCCCAGCTACTTGTGTTGCCGTAGCAACTGTACACTGATGCCGCACATGTTCGCCTTTACAAACTGCATCCTCTTCCTCCGATTGGTGGTGGCAGCCCAATTTTCTGGGTGTTAGGGATTTAAAGTTAGCTGCAAGTAAGATGTGGCAGCGTCTGAAGCGGCGGCTTGTGCAGCAAAGTACAGCAAAGTTTAGGAGTCTGAGGGAGTCCAAGGGCCAAGGAGCTAAAGCGAAGGCTCTGTAGAAATCAACAACATTGTTAAATTGTGTTGTAAAATGAGCTTCCACTAGAAATATTTTTAGGGTAAATGTCATTGTTATATTATGTAGTTTTAATTATATTAGTTTGCATGTTGTGATGTCTGAGGAAGGGGCATTTACATTGTTGGATTATCACGATGTCAAATTTAATAGGGCGGTTGTTCTGAATAGACCCAATGATTATGATATACTATGAAAGGAATGCAGTTATCCAGTGTGGTGTTTATTTCATTCCAACATCTAACTCTTTAGTCTTGAGGGTGGGGAAAGTGGGGTTAGTTTCCAGAGTATTAGTTTGGGGATACCTATTGGTATTAGCAGGAAATATTAAGCTGAACCTGGGACCTTGGAATGCTGCTGCTTAGACATGTTTGGTAATACACCTTGGCATGCTTCTCATGGTTTAAAATTTAAGCATTTAAATGTTGGAAGTTTGCTTCAAAAGTGGCTGAAGTGCAACGTCTTTCCCTATCCTATAATCCAGATTTAATTGTTTTATCAGAGACCTGACTTTAACCAGCTATTTCTGATAATTTGTGTAAAATTCCTGGATATGAAATTTTAAGAGCAGAAAGGCCAGGTAAAAAGAACGGTGGGGGAGTTGCTGTATATTATAAAGAGGCCCTTGAGATGGTTATTTTGAGCAGTCGCAATGATAGCGATAGCTTAAATGATTGATTGTTTATCGAAATTGCTCTGGGTGGTAGAAAACTTCTAAATATTGGGTGCCTTTATAACCCCATGTGGTTTGGATGGTCTAAGGGTAGTCTTGGAAAGAATTCTGGTACTTATTCAGATACCGATTTTGTTTTGTTAGTAGATGTGAATTTGAGCTGGTTGGATTTGGATGATCTTGGCTTGAAACCTTATTACAATCCCATAATTTGGTGCAATTAATTTCTGATTCAACAAATTAAATCTATGAACTGGAAAGCATTCTATTATAGATTGGGTTATCACAAATCAAGTTCAAATGTTGCCTTCTGCTGCTGTGTTGTTTGATTCCACCAGTGATCGTCAGGCTATTTATTGTGTGTTAAATTTAAAATGACCTAAAATCCCTCAGGCTTTATTAAGTATCATAATTTTAGGAAAACAGATTTCACAGTTCTCCAGTTACAACTATTACACATAGACTGGTTTTATTTAGAGTCCATTCCAGATCCAGATTATGTATTTGATTATTTTTTGTAGCCAGGTGACTCCTATTCAAGATAATTGCTTTCCTCTACGTAAGGTGGAATCTATAATAGATGTTTTTCTTCTGACCTTAGAGACTGGATTACAGCAAGAGATTTAGCTTGGGTAAAATATAAGCAATCCCCCTCAAGTGGCCTATTAGATAGGTATCGTTATTTACAAAATAAGGTGAGTTCATTGATTAGGGATGCAAACAACAAGTATAAAGAACAATTTGATGGTAATTTGTTAGATCCTAAGTTGTTTTGGGATTCAGTTAATCAATTAATTTCTCCTAAAGAAAACCATACCATTCAGAAATGGAATACTCCAAGTGGGATTGTCATTATAGGGGAAAGGGGACATTGTTTAACCAGGAAAGGCACACTAAGCTGAAGCTTGTTTCCAGGTGCGACCTGGGAGCACAAGAAAGTTAAGTGACTTGCTCAGGGTCACACAGTATGCAAGCGGGGGCTGTGGGATTCAAACCCAGGTCTCAGGTTTGCAGCTCAGAGCCTTAAACCACTCGCTATACTGCCTCCTTCCTGTTAATATTGCTAATTTGCTGGGTATGGAGTTTTCTGACTTATCTAGCTATAGGTCTGGTGTTTTAAAACAATCAGTCGGCACTCCAAACTTGAAATCTGCGTATAGCAATAAGCCTACTTTTATTTTCATAAGGTAACTAGGAACATTGTATTTAAATTGCTTTCCACTATTCCCAACAGATATAGTGATTGTGGTGGGGCTCGGATGGGCAGTTTTAAGATAAATTTTTCCCTCAATCGTGTATCCTTTGTGTTCTATTTTCAATTTGTGTTTAATTACCAGTTGTTTTCCATCATCTTGAAAGTGTGCTAGGGTGGCCCAAGTACCTAAGAAATCTAGAGCAGAATCAATTGATGATTTCAGAACAATCTCTATCCTGAATCCGATAAGTAAGATCCTGGAAAATATAGTTGTAAACCAAATTTCTGTTTTCTTGAGTCCTATAACATTCTGTGTCCACAGCAAAATGGTTTTCAAAAGAACCATGGAACCGAGACAGCTTTGGTTGGGTTCACGATCCACCCTTAGGGCTTTGATGAAGGTCTCATGATGGGGGCTGTGTTCGTGGACCTGATCAAAGCTTTTGATCTTATTGATCATTCCTTGTTATGCTCCAGACTGGCTGACTTAGGTTTTTCTAATAATGTGACTTCATGGTTTCAAGACTACTTATTAAACAGGACTCGGTTTGTTAAACTTGGAACTGAAGTTTCTCCCACTTATCTATGTGACTTAGGGGTGCCACATGGCTCAGTTTTGGGCCTGTTGTTGTTTTCTCTTTTTGTGAATCAATTGCTTTTGATTTGTCATTCCTGTAGTAGTTTGCTGTATGCCGACAATTTAAATTTTTTTTTTTAGGCCAAAAGTGTTACAGATATCTCTTACCTTGGTACAGGAATGTACTGTCCTTTGTAACTGGCTTATAGCCAACTCATTAATTTTAAATAAAAAAAAAGGTTATGCTGTTTGGACCCCCCTTTTTTGTTGAAAGATAATTCTAGCTTAACCATTTTTGATGATAAGGGATCTGTGCTTGATCAAGTTTATGAATTAAAATACATTGGAGTTCTGTTAGATCAAAGTTTAACTTTCTTCCCTCAGGTTATGGCTGTCTGTAGATTATTAAATTATAAATTGTGTATTCTTTATAAACTTAAGAAGAATTTTTCAGTGGAAACAAGAAGAGTTATTGCAACAAGGAATCTTGCTGCCCCACTTTGACTACTGTGCTGGTTTGTATTTTAACTTAGCTGTAAAAGAAAACAAGGCCCTTTCTAATACATACAATAACATTTGTCGGTTCATTTCTGGTCTCTCATCTTGAACCCATCATTGTCTGTTGTACTTTAAATTAGAATGGTTTTCGTTCAATGCAAGGTTGGGTTATTTTTTTGGATGTTTAATCTAAAAATATATGTTTCCTACGAGTTTATATCCACTAAGCAATTTGGTTCTAATTAGAGATACTTATGAATTTGCTATATTTTAAAGGTACCTTATTGCAATCTATTCCCTATGAATCTAAATTAGGTTTTTGTTCATTTTCATCAGCTGCAACCTTTTTTTGGAAGTCTCTACAGAAATATTAGATCTATCCTTCTCTACAATGTTTTAAAAGAATTTTGAAAATTTATTTAAATGATTTGGATGTTTGTAAATGCTTTGTTTAGCTGTGGTTTGTCTAGTCTTATGTATTTGTATGTATTTTGTAACTTTTGTACTTTTATGTTTGGCTTGAACCTGAAAAGGGACTTGTTCAGTTGTTCTTACCTGGTGAACAAAATAAAAATAAATAAATAAATCCCTTTGGTGGGTACCACGCCATGGTGTAGATGTCACTGCGGATCCTTCTTTGGGGCCCAAATGACTGTAAACAGTAGAAACAATTAAACATCAGGCCTGAACACAGTTTCCTGGCAAAGTCCTGCCCAAGACCTAACCCCCCAATGTTATTCTAGCTAGCTTTTTAATTAAGGCTCCCCAAAGCCACGGCTAGGGGGTACTTACAGTTCGGCAGTTCAATGGGGGGGGGCTGCAAATTGGCTTTCACTGTACCAAGGAGGTATCAGGTTGATGGTGAACCACAACAGCAAGGAGCAATGTGAAGAGTCGAAGGATGCTGATCTTCACCTGTCTGGCCTTGCCAGCTTCACCTCTGAAGTCTTTGTGGACAATGTTCACCAGGCCAGCCTCTCACTGCATTCTTCCACTGGTCTTCTTCTCCTCCTTCTTCAGTCTAGTGACAGGGCAGATGTGGTCCCCTAGACACCTCTGTTGCACACCTTTTTAAGCACAGTTAGCAGCTAGGCTCTTGCACAGTTTCTAACCACAGTGCTCTCCTTTGATTCTCTACTCACAACAGTGGCTGGGCTCTCACACAGTTTCTAGCCTCAGCACACTTGGTATCTCTGCTTGCAGCAGACACAGTTCCAAACTTGCCCCACTGAGGGGGTGACACAGTGGCTCAATCTCTGATGTAACGCTGCAGCACTTTAAACTTAAGACCACACACTTTCAGGTTCTGCTCCACACTGTGGCTTCAGTACTCTATCCTCCTCTGGCTGCTCTCTCTGAGAGTATCTCTCTCTCTCTCTCTCTCTCCTCCAAGCTGTTACAGTCTCTTTCTCTTACAGCTCACTCCCACTTTCTAATCTGTTGCAGATGGCTTTTCAGGCACTCTGCCTCTCTGTTAAACCTGAGACCGAACAGGCCTGTTGATTCTGAGTACAGGCTTAGGGCTGGTAGTCCCTCTCCTGTCTCCCCTGCACTCCTTACTCTCAGCAGACTCAAAACCAAATAACCCTTTGGCATGCAAAACAGTCCCTTTATCCCTTTTCAAAGATCCCCCTCTGATTGGCTGCTGCAGTACCAGGCAAATTCAATGCCCTTTTACACTTTCCCAGCATACCCCATTCTTGCTCAGTCCATCAGAGCTGCCATTTGTGCAGTCCAAACAGTCCTGGCATTATTTTCATTATTTTTTGCCCTTAGCAGGACAGAAATCACTTTTCCCAGTGCCTGAAGGCACTCCAACTTCAGTTCCCCCAATCCCTGGCTCTGTTGCCTGCCCTGGAGCCAGGGATATATTTTTAAAAGGGATGTGGACAAAAGTACACATAGGAGCCGTGACTTCTTTAAATTTCTTGTGCCTGGTGGCTGTGCATGAGTGGCAATGCACGGGCCACCATTTTGTTTATTTACATTGTGGCCAGTTCAGCTCTTTGCCCTTCCGGTCTGACTAGAAGATTCCCTACATGCCCAGTGGTGCTGAAATGCAAACCAGACCTCTGACCCTCTTGGAACATGGCCTGAGGAACTTGAGAATCAGTGGCCACAGCCATGGGAGCACCAGCAGGGCACCTGGGTCCAGAGCCCACACAGGACCACTTACAGATGCTGCAGAGGGCAGAGGGCCGTAGCCCAGACAGGTAAGCCCAATTGGGGCTCTTACATATATACTGTATATATATATTCTGCATATATTCTACTCATACTTCTCATGACTTGCCTCAGCAATCAGTTTGCATCATGCTCCTTTGGTACCCGCCACCCCCCTCCCCCTCCCCCAACTCATAGTCCTATGAGTTTTCCTTACTGTCACTACTAATGCAGGCTGCCTGGCCATGCCCCCTCACACCCCACCATTTACTCTAGCATGTCTCCTCTGCTCAGCCTCCTCTCACCCCACCATTTCTCCTTATACCTTATCGCCCTTCTTGCCCCACCTTTCACCTCCACCACAGTACATACCTCTCTCTCATACCTCCTTTCTTCACCTCACTGCCAGCTATCCCGTCCTCTGAACTACTGACAAGGCACTCTGTGGCTGCTTATCCCCCCCCACCCTCATAAAGTGTTTTTTCTTGTTATTTAACTTGTACCTATGTTTTGAGTTATTCTGTAAATTCTGAATCCAGGCTGTATCGTTCATTGTAATGTAACTTTGCTTTCTCCTATTGTACTTTGTTTTGCAACCTATGACATGGAACCTTTGCAAAACAGCTTGCACTCAAAGGTCTTTTCTGAATCACTAAATAAATAAATAAATAAAATAAACATACTATATCTTGCAAGCAAGCAAACAAGATACACATTTTACTCACAGCAGAAGTTAGACACACACACAGTGGACCAGGAGCTCCAGAAGGTACTTCTTGAAATTTCTATCACAAAGTTTATTTGTACAGTAAAAAATTGTAAAACTAAAGCCAAAATTTGCAATAGTAAAAACAGACCTCCCCACAGGACTGACATTTCGCACTGTTCTTGAGAAAGCACGAGAACAACATGTGGGAGGTATGTTTTTACTATTTCTACTTTGGCTTTGGTTTTACAACATTTTGTACAAATGAACATTATGGTAGAGAATCTAAGACTTGTCTTCTGGAGTTCCTGATCTGGGGTGGGGTTGTGTGTGTGTGTGTCTGTGTGTGTGTGTGTATGTGTGTGTGTGCCTAACTTTACCCTGAGCACTGTTTACATTTTCGTTGTCAGCACCACTACATTTTGGAGCTGTGTGAGACGGCAGCAATGAGGACTGAGGGATACTGGGATGCATGGGAGAGGCATCACCAGTAGAAAACAGGAGGTTGTTATCCCTCTGTACAGACAGCTGGTGAGACCCCATCTGAGTACTACATGCAGCTCTGGAGACCCAGTCTCCACAAAGACATAGACAGGATGGAAGCTGTCCAGAGGAGGGCAACTAAAATGGTGCAGGGTCTGCACCGGAAGACATATGAAGAAAGACTTAAGGAGCTTAATATGTATAGCCTTGAGGAAAGGAGGGAGAGGGGGGACATGATAGAAACTTTCAAGTACCTCAAGGGAATCAACAAAGTCCAAGAGGGTAGCATCTTTCAAAAAAAGAGGTGTGCAAGAACAAGGGGGCACAATTTGAAGATGGGAGGGCAGCTCAGAGGTAATTTAAGGAAGTATTTTTTCACAGAGAGGGTTGTGGATGCATGGAACGGCCTTCTGGAGGAGGTTGTGGAGTCAAAAACAGTGGTGGAATTCAAGCATGCATGGGGCAGTCATAAGACAATTCTAGGGGTTGGGGGTTGGAAGAAGTAGGCTGCTGGTTAACTAGGATCTGCAGCTTATCCAGTAGGTAGGGAAATGGGCAGACTGGGAGGCCAAGCGGTCCTTATCTGCCGTCAAATTCTATGTTTCTAAGTTTCTATGTGGTGGTTTAGCACACATAATGAGGGAAGAGTTATTTTGTTTTTTGCCTTTTAACCAGCAGAGAGACACACTAAGCTGAAGCATGTTTACAGGTGCAACCTGGGCACACAGGGAAGTTAAGTGACTTGCTCAGGGTCACACAGTATGCAAGTGGGGGTGTGGGATTTGAACCCATGTCTCCAGGTTTGCAGAGTGAGCAGTGGGGTGCCGAGGGCTCAGAAAGGTATACCTTTCTGCAGATGACACCAAATCTGCAATAGGGTAGACACAGAAGGAGGTGGAGAAAATGTAAGGAACTTGGGGAAACTCAAAGAGTGGTCAGGAGCATGTGACTTGGGGGTCAATGTCAAATACAGGCATTACTCAATTATTTTTTAAGTCTGGAGTTCTAGGAGAAATAAAACACATTCCACTGTGAAACATATTTTTATGAAGTACTTATGCACCGCATCCAGTCACCTATAAAACTATCCCTGTAGCTAAATGAGGTTTAGACTTAGCTAATAGACATCAAATTAACCATATTTGTAATTGTAATGCCTGTTGTTTTTTTAAGTTGTAGCCTGTCAAAGACCTCCTCAGCACTGAATAATGATATGCTTGGACACAGCCTGTACTAACAGTCATTTAAGTAATGCTAGATACTAAATAATTAGGAGTTTTCTGAGGAGTTCTACTTGTTTCAACAAAGTAAAAATGATAAATAGCTGATTTATTGGTTGCAAACATTCCTGGTGTGTTTTAGGCATGTTCTAGGCTTCTAGCCAGAAAATCCAGCACCTTCAAAATCCGCTTTAGATTTGAGATCAAAGAGAAAAGATAAGTTCTAATCTTATTTATGAATGTGGGAGAAACTAGTAGGAATATCTCTGTATTCATGTAGCAGGGGTGGAGTCATTGTATAAAGTTCTTCATTCAAGTAACAATAGAATACATTCTTTACTTGAATGATGACCAGCCTCTGTAAAATACAGTAATTTACCCTGCCAGCCAACCTCTCCAAATACAATAGACTTAATAATTTTTTGTATTTTCCTTGGCTTTTTTTTGTTGTAGAGTTGCCGGAAACGTGGAAGTAGAGGTGGCACCTTAAGAGGCCTGATCGAGTTGCACCAGGAGACTCAGTGAAACCTCACAGTTTTAGTGACATAGCTCCCACTACAGTTTAATAAAAACAGCACAGAGCAGATATTACTTTTATGTTTTCTAAAGAATTGACAGGCCAAGGATATTAATGTTTAAAAATTTACTCCCAACTAGCTTTAGACCCCATCTGGGTGTACACTTTTAAACAGTACCAGCCCCTGTCACTGCAATAAATATATATATATATATATATATATATAGTATATATTAATATACATATATATATATATATATCCCACTCCCTACTGTCTTCATTACAGCATAAGTGGGTGCTACATCATTAAAACTGGGAAGTTTCTAAGAATCCTCTGGTTTCCCTTGAGTAGGCTTCTTGAGGAGCTGCCTCAGCTTTTGCTGAAACTCTGCAAAATAAAAAAAATACAAACTAAAGAAATACAGACTATTGTGATAAAAGGATGCATACAGACCTCAGCTGGCAAGCACAGGTGGCATAAGGCCTGAAAAGTGGTAGGTCCAGAGATGATAGAGTCTCCCCATCACCATTGAGAGTGTTCACACATACACCCTTGTTTTATTTTAAGTTGTAATATGTGGAGTGACTAAACTCCCTCCCACCAACTGATAGCATCTCCCTTTGTCTAGTTCCTTGATGCTCCTCCCCCAAGTAGGCCTGACCTTTGATTTTCATTTTTAAAGCTTGAGAACTGTGCTTTAACTCACTGGGCCATGACCCCAACCCACCGCTAACAACACTACTCAGGCCTTCTCTTTCCACAGTGCTTCTGTCTCTTCTGACATCCTGCAAGCCACTGAGAGTGTGATGAGCCTGCATAGCAGTAAATTAACATGATTACAAAAACAGATACGGCCAGGCCCTACCACTTATGAAAGTTATAGGGTATGGCTGTGGCCATAGGAGGACCCCCTTGTTCCGGCATCTATGAGGGTATGTTACGTAAATTACAGGGGCAGCCCTGTACCACTTACCCCTGCCAATCGCCTTTGAAAAGACTGTCACAACTGGCCTGTCAATACTGTGACTGTGTCACCACTCATGATGCCATCAAGCAGGTTTTGGAAATATGTTCAGGGCAAGTAGGGTAGGAGGACTGAGAGGTCCAGAGGAACAGGTTTCAGGAATGAGTCCAGAGCTCACAGGAAGGATGACTGATAGGATTAGAGGAACAGGTTTGGAAAATGAGTCCTTTGCCAGCAGAGTAGGAAAACTGAGAGGATTATAGGAACAGGTTTTGTGAATGATGCCAGGGCAGGCAGGTAGGGATGACTGAGAAGCCCAGTGGAACAGGTTATGGAATGAGACCCGGCCCACAGGGTAGGAGGACTGAGAGGCCCAGAGAAACAGATTTCAGGAATAAGTCCAGTGCCAACAGGGTAGGAGGAGTGAGAGGAATAGACAAACAGGTTTTGGGAATAAGTCCAGTGCCGACAGGGTAGGAGGACTGAGAGGAATAGAGGAACAGGTTTTGGGAATGAGACCAGTGCTGACACTGTAAGAGGATTGAGAGGCCCAGAAGACTCTCTTCTCTTCTGGAGATGGAGGGTTGTGCAACCTGCTGCATCACCACCACGTTGGTAACCGCAGGAGGCATCGCAGTCTCAGGCACCTGCAGCATGCAAAGGGAGGGGACAGCATATGTGCCACAGCATTAGGCACACTGTCACCTAATGACACTGTGCACTCTCAAGTGGGTGGGACAAAGAGGTAAAACCAGTACCAGTTGGACAGAATGCTCTGCTCGCTCCCAATGGTCTTATCAGGCTTGTTTCCTCTCTGCTTTATAGGACGACCTCAGGAGGACCTCCACTGTGGTGACTGTATGAGAAGGGCTTGGCTGTCATGGTGTTAAGGCAGGAGCCCACCTCAGGAGGCAAACTGAGGGGCCCTTTTAGGGTGTATCATTGGTCCCCTGTGATCCCAGTGGATATTTAGGGGAAGAGTTGCAAAGGTTGGATAGGTGGCAATAGTGGTGGCAGAAAGCAGTTCTGACTGGTGGCCTAGGTGATAAAAAATTATTTACAAAAAGCCTATGGCCCAGATGAAAATGTTAAGGAAGATTACAAAATGGGAAAAAGTAATGCTGCACTGACTGGTGGAATCATATCACATGACATACAGTTATTACCACATATCTACACATGGCCTTTCACATGTCATTAGTGGTAATGGTAATTTCTTTGGTCATTTTCACCCATTGTATAAGCAAAATAATACTCTCCTGGGGTGTACTTTATGTATGCAATAAGACACACCAAGGTGGGTCATTCTGGGTCATTAATCACACAACTCCAGTGTGTTCTTAGGTACGTGACGCTTGTGCCAAATGTCTTTAACTACACAAGAGGAAAGTGCGATTATTGAACATAACTACACACCCCTAAAGTATTTTGTGGCACTTATAACTTGTGATATACTTAAAAATGTTTTTTTTTAAGTTTGTTTTGTGATTTGTTAATAAGAAAATGTTGCTTTCTGTATGAAATAGGAGTTGAAGACAAAAACATCGTTCCAGTTAAAGGATATCGATATTGTAGCTGGACCTGGCTACAGACTGAACAAATACAGGCGTGTAATTATGGCCAGATAATTACACTTGTAGATTACTTTTAGCCAATGAGGTGGATAGAATATTCTTACCTATGTTATAAGTTGGTTTCACACACTTCCCCTAGGTGTGGAGGCATTCAGCTTGCCTTCATCACTTGCACCCAAAAGATGTGTGATAATAATCCAGTATATAAATTGGTAAAAAGCACGTTTTTGTTTTTTCAAACTTTATTTTAAAGTTCAGCTCATAAAGCACAATTGGTTTGGATCAGGTAAAAATATATATTCATATCATGGGTTACATATAGTATCGATAACAACATATAAACACTTTTGTAGTAAAGGGTCCGACTGGTGTTGCTCTCTGTTTCTCTTGACGCTTATATTTTTAATTCCTAAAAGATTCTCTTGGCAGTTGTATATTCTTTCATTCAAATCCTACATGATGCCTCTATACTCTTCCTAAAAGGTTGGAAACCATGGTTGGCCCTTGGCCGCCTCCAGTGTCCCCCATACTGCCTGGTATTTATCTTCTTTACTCACAGCTTTGTATTGGGTGTGTTCCAGTTTCATGCAAATGAGCAATTTGTGAGCCCACTCTGCAGTTGTGGGTTTTGACTCCTTGCCTCAGTGGTAGGCCAGGGCCTGTTTTCCCACTGCCATAGCCAATGACCATAGTGGGTGGTCCAGGCCCATACCACCACATGAGTTTCCTGGTGTCCCCAGTAGCACCTCCCCAATTCCCAAGATTTGTGCATCTTGTAGAATGCTCTGCATAATGTTTGTGATGCTAATCCAAAAAACATCTAGTTTTTGGGCATTCCCATATCATGTGAATAAAGGTTCCTCACTGGGCCTTGGGCAGAGGTCTGATCTTTCTGGGTCTAGCCTATGGACCAGGGACAGAGTGAAGTAAGTTCTATGCAATATACCAAAATGAGTTGCTCTCAATCTATTACTAACCAAGCAGTTCATGCCCTTGACATCATCCTTTAGTCCGCTTCTGTCAGGGCTTTCCTCCCATATCCCTGTCCCATTTCTCCCTAAGATTTTCCATTATAAGTTGCCGGCTGCTCAGCATACTTTTTATAAGTCGTCATTGGCCTGCTTGTGCACGTGTTGTCGGGCTTCCTCTCACCACATCCTCCGGAGGGATCTCTGTGGGACCATGAACTCTTTTTCACCCTTCTCAGTAACCATAAGATGACTATGGACTTCCAGGTAAGTGAAGAAGTGTGAGGATATAGTCCATATTTTTTGCTAAAGCTTGATATGACTGGACATTCCCTTGATCATACATCTGGTATATTAGTTGTAAACCCTTCTTGGCCCATACCCCAGTGACTGGCCGACAATGCCCAGTGTCCTCCCTCCCTCCAGAGTACCTGATCCATAGAGGCATCCGGGGATAAGGTGGGGAATATCCCATGGGAGCATGGCCCATGAGCCATGCTTGCATTGTGGCCCCAGTGAAAGGTTACTGCTATATGCTTTGTTGGTTTCAGGTCAGTGCAGATGCAAAAAATACATATTTAATGGGTCTCCTGCAGATTCCCCTCCATCCATGCTCTCCTCTCCCTTTTATTGGAACCACATCTACCATTGTGGAAATATGCTGCTAAGTTGTACAGTTGTAAATTTGGGAAACCTAGGCCCCCGTCCACTACTGATCTCCATAGGACCTCCTGCCTAATTCTAGGTCTCTTGTTGCCCCACAGTAATGTCACTATAGCTCCTCATAGTGATTTAAAGTATCTCTGAGGGATCCGTATTGGTAATGTTTGGAATAAGTACAGACACTGGGGTAATACGTATATTTTAGCCAAATTCACCTTTCCTATCAGTGTAAGGGGAAGATTCTTCCATTTCTCACACTCCTCCTGGATCTTTCACCATAGGGGGTTGTAGTTTATTTCAAACAGGAATGTCAGTTTTCTAGGGAGATGGACTCCCAGGTATTTTACGGAAACCACAGGAGGGATTACATACCCCTGAATCTGGATGGGGTCACCCATTCCCCCAGGGGGAGCCATTTGCATTTAGCCCAGTTTATTGTGTGGCCAGATAGGGGGCCATATTCCTCAAATAATTTGGTTAAGCCTGGGATGGATGTTCCTGGGTCCCTTAAAAACAGCAACACCTCATCTGCGAACAGTGAGATGACCTGGTGTTTACCTCCAAAGGAGTAGCCCTGTATTTTTGGGTTAAGTCGGATGGACATGGCCAGTATCTCCATCATCAGTACATACAGGACAGGTGATGGGGGCAGCCTTGTTACATCCTCATGTGAAGCAGAATAGTAAGGCTAGAGTATCATTAGTGAGTATTTATGCCTTAGGGCTGTTATATTGCTTTTATCCAGGTTCTTATTTGGGGTCCTAAGTTACATTTCTTGAATGTGGCAAACATGAAGTCCCATTCCACCCAATCAAAGGCCTTCTTGGCATCTAGTGCCAGAAGGCCTCTGTCCTGTTCCTTCTCTTCCCAACCACCAATGGATAATGTTCAGGGTTCTATGGATGTTATGCTTTGCTTGTCTGCCTTAAGAAATCCACATTGGTCCTGGTGTATCAATGCCAGGAGAGTAACTTCTAACCTTCTGGAAATTAGTTTTACTATTATTTTATAGTCAGTGTTCAGGAGGGAGATAGGTGATATGGCCTGCATTTGTTGGGGTCCTTGCCTGGTTTGGGGAGAAAGTCAAAAGGTTGCATTCAGGCAATACAAAAGATGCAGGCAGAAGGGAATGGGAGAAGTACCAGGAGAAGCAAAGGGAGGCAGGGAGGTCAGTAAAGGAAGCCAAAGATCAGACAGAAGAGTGCATTGTAAAATCAGTGGGTAGAGGGACAAAACCTTTACAGCTACATAAGTGAAAAGGAAGGCAAAGGAGGATAGTGAGACTGAAGGGGAGGATGGGGGCCACGTGGAGGGTGACAATTGTAACGCTAACATACTGAAGATGTAGTTCTGCTCAGTCTTTATTGAGAAAGAAGAGGGTGATGGGCCTGAAGGGAGTACAAGGGTTGGGAATAGTGCAGAAATGGACACAAGTCCCTTTACACAAGAAAGGGTCCTGAAGGAACTGGAAGGAATTAGAGTTGATAAAGCAATGGGGCGAGATGAGGAGCACCCCAGGGTCCTAAAAGAACTAAGAGAGGTTTTGGCTGAACCTCTGGCAATCCTGTTTAGCCAATCACTGGAAACAGGGGAGGTACATAAAGACTGGGGACAGTGGATGTAGTCCCCTTATACAAAAGTGGGAACAAAGAGGAAGCGGGGAACTACAGACCAGTCAGTCTTACCTTGGTAGTGGAGAAGATCATGGAAGCACTACTGAAGGAGAGATTGGTGGAACATCTGGTTGCCAGTGGAGAACAGGACCCAAGGCAGCATGGTTTCACCAGGGGGAGGTCATGTCAGATCAACCTCATTGAATTTTTCAACTGGGTGACTAGGGAGGTGGATCAGGGGAGGGCAGTGGACATGGCCTATCTGGACTTCGGCAAGGCCTTTGACACTGTGCCACATAGCAGGATATTACACAAACTGGAGAATATGGGTGTGAGTAAGACAGTAGTGTGGTGGGTAGGTAACTGGCTGTGTGACAGGACACAGAGGGTGGTGGTAAATGGCTGTCAGTCCACAGAAGGAAGAGTGACCAGTTGGGTACCACAGGGATCAGTGCTGGGACTGGCCCTATTCAACATCTTCATCAGTGACATTGCACAGAACCTAGAAGTCAGAATTTCCCTGTTTGCTGATGACACAAAGCTCTGCAACAGAGTAGACACACCAGAGGGTGTAGACAGAATGAGAAGGACCTGCAGAAACTTGAAGAATGGTCAGGGTATGGCAGCTGAAATTCAATGCAAAGAAGTGCAAGATAATGCATGGGGCACAAAACCTTGGCACAATATATCAGTTGGGGTGAGGATCTAGCATGCAACAAGCAGGAAAGGGATCTTGGGGTTATCATCTCTGAAGACCTCAAGGTAGGGAAACAGTGCGACAAGGCAGCAGGTAAAGCAAATAGGATGCTGGGATGCAGTGGCAGGGGCATCACCAGCAGGAAAAGGGAGTTCATAATTCCACTATACAAGACACTTAGTGAGGTCCCATCTGGAGTACAGTGTACAGTTCTGGAGACCTTACCTACATAAGGACATAGGGTAAAGAAGGTTCAGAGGAGGGCAAAAAGATGGTAAATGGATTGCATCACAAGTCCTATGAGAACAGGTTGAATGACTTGAATATGTACTCCTGAAGGAGAGGAAGGAGAGAAGGGATATGATAGAGACATACAAGTATCTTACAGGAGAAACAGGGTGCAGGAATACACTATTTTTACGTGAAAAAGATGTTCCAGGACTAGAGGGCATGGGATGAAGTTGGAGGAGGACAATTCAGAGTTAACGTGAGGAAGAATTTCTTCACAGAACAGGTGGTGGACAAGTGGAACACCCTGCCAGAGGAAGAGGTGGGGGCTGAAACAATCACAGGATTTAAGAATGCATGGTATAGACATAAAGGAATTCTGGAGATCAGGGGTAAGGGGCAACAGACTTCTAGGAAAACGTAAAGTTAACTTACAAGCACAAATGGGCAGAATGGGTGGGCCGTAGGCCCTTATCTGCTGACACTGTCTTTGTATCTATGTATCTATGTATCTATGTATGTCAGTGTGTCCCCTGCCATTTCAAATTAAGTGAACTGCTTGCCACAAAGACATATCAACTGTTGTTTCTACTATTGGACCTGCATATTTTAAAGGACCTGTTGCTGTTGTGCTTGAAGTGTGCTTGAATAAGACTGTTTTAATTTATACTGTCAGCTGCTGCTGAAAGAATTACTAGGAGCCTGAAGTGTACTTGGAAAGACTGCGTGTAACACTTTCTATGAGCCCTCATTAATAAAGTTAGAGCTCCCTCTGCTTCACATGCTCCCCAGCTACTTGTGTTGCCGTAGCAACTGTACACTGATGCCGCACATGTTCGCCTTTACAAACTGCATCCTCTTCCTCCGATTGGTGGTGGCAGCCCAATTTTCTGGGTGTTAGGGATTTAAAGTTAGCTGCAAGTAAGATGTGGCAGCGTCTGAAGCGGCGGCTTGTGCAGCAAAGTACAGCAAAGTTTAGGAGTCTGAGGGAGTCCAAGGGAGCCAAGGAGCTAGAGCGAAAGGCTCTGTAGAAATCAGCAACATTGTTAAATTGTGTTGTAAAAATGGCTTCCACTAGAAATATTTTTAGGGTAAATGTCATTGTTATATTATGTAGTTTTAATTATATTAGTTTGCATGTTGTGATGTCTGAGGAAGGGGGGCATTTACATTGTTGGATTATGCGATGTCAAATTTAATAGGGGCGGTTGTTTACGAATAGACCCAATGATTATGATATACTATGAAAGGAATGCAGTTATCCAGTGTGGTGTTTATTTCATTCCAACATCTAACTCTTTAGTCTTGAGGGGGGTGGGGAAAGTGGGGTTAGTTTCCAGAGTATTAGTTTGGGGATACCTATTGGTATTAGCAGGAAATATTAAGCTGAACCTGGGACCTTGGAATGCTCGCTGCTTAGACATGTTTGGTAATACACCTTGGCATGCTTCTCATGGTTTAAAATTTAAGCATTTAAATGTTGGAAGTTTGCTTCCAAAAGTGGCTGAAGTGCAACGTCTTTCCCTATCCTATAATCCAGATTTAATTGTTTTATCAGAGACCTGACTTTAACCAGCTATTTCTGATAATTTGTGTAAAATTCCTGGATATGAAATTTTAAGAGCAGAAAGGCCAGGTAAAAAGAACGGTGGGGGAGTTGCTGTATATTATAAAGAGGCCCTTGAGATGGTTATTTTGAGCAGTCGCAATGATAGCGATAGCTTAAATGATTGATTGTTTATCGAAATTGCTCTGGGTGGTAGAAAACTTCTAAATATTGGGTGCCTTTATAACCCCCATGTGGTTTGGATGGTCTAAGGTAGTCTTGGAAAAGAATTCTGGTACTTATTCAGATACCGATTTTGTTTTGTTAGTAGATGTGAATTTGAGCTGGTTGGATTTGGATGATCTTGGCTTGAAACCTATTACAATCCCATAATTTGGTGCAATTAATTTCTGATTCAACAAAATTAAATCTATGAACTGGAAAGCATTCTATTATAGATTGGGTTATCACAAATCAAGTTCAAATGTTGCCTTCTGCTGCTGTGTTGTTTGATTCCACCAGTGATCAGTCAGGCTATTTATTGTGTGTTAAATTTAAAATGACCTAAAATCCCTCAGGCTTTATTAAGTATCATAATTTTAGGAAAACAGATTTCACAGTTCTCCAGTTACAACTATTACACATAGACTGGTTTTATTTAGAGTCCATTCCAGATCCAGATTATGTATTTGATTATTTTTGTACAGGTGACTCCTATTCAAGATAATTGCTTTCTCTCGTAGGGTGGAATCTATAATAGATGTTTTTCTTCTGACCTTAGAGAGACTGGATTACAGCAAGAGATTTAGCTTGGGTAAAATATAAGCAATCCCCCTCAAGTGGCCTATTAGATAGGTATCGTTATTTACAAAATAAGGTGAGTTCATTGATTAGGGATGCAAACAACAAGTATAAAGAACAATTTGATGGTAATTTGTTAGATCCTAAGTTGTTTTGGGATTCAGTTAATCAATTAATTTCTCCTAAAGAAAACCATACCATTCAGAAATGGAATACTCCAAGTGGGATTGTCATTATAGGAAAGGGGACATTGTTTAACCAGGAAAGGCACACTAAGCTGAAGCTTGTTTCCAGGTGGCACCTGGGAGCACAAGAAAGTTAAGTGACTTGCTCAGGGTCACACAGTATGCAAGCGGGGGCTGTGGGATTCAAACCCAGGTCTGCAGCTCAGAGCCTTAAACCACTACGCTATACTGCCTCCTTCCCTGTTAATATTGCTAATTTGCTGGGTATGGAGTTTTCTGACTTATCTAGCTATAGGTCTGGTGTTTTAAAACAATCAGTCGGCACTCCAAACTTGAAATCTGCGTATAGCAATAAGCCTACTTTTTATTTTCATAAGGTAACTAGGAACATTGTATTTAAATTGCTTTCCACTATTCCCAACAGATATAGTGATTGTGGTGGGGCTCGGATGGGCAGTTTTTAAGATAAATTTTTCCCTCAATCGGTATCCTTTGTGTTCTATTTTCAATTTGTGTTTAATTACCAGTTGTTTCATCATCTTGAAAGTGTGCTAGGGTGGCCCAAGTACCTAAGAAATCTAGAGCAGAATCAATTGATGATTTCAGAACAATCTCTATCCTGAATCCGATAAGTAAGATCCTGGAAAATATAGTTGTAAACCAAATTTCTGTTTTTCTTGAGTCCTATAACATTCTGTGTCCACAGCAAAATGGTTTTCAAAAGAACCATGGAACCGAGACAGCTTTGGTTGGGTTCACGAATGCCACCCTTAGGGGCTTTGATGAAGGTCTCATGATGGGGGCTGTGTTCGTGGACCTGATCAAGGCTTTTGATCTTATTGATCATTCCTTGTTATGCTCCAGATTGGCTGACTTAGGTTTTTCTAATAATGTGACTTCATGGTTTCAAGACTACTTATTAAACAGGACTCGGTTTGTTAAACTTGGAACTGAAGTTTCTCCCACTTATCTATGTGACTTAGGGTGCCACATGGCTCAGTTTTGGGCCTGTTGTTATTTTCTCTTTTGTGAATCAATTGCTTTTGATTTCATTCCTGTAGTAGTTTGCTGTATGCCGACAATTTAAATTTTTTTTAGGCCAAAAGTGTTACAGATATCTCTTACCTTGGTACAGGAATGTACTGTCCTTTGTAACTGGCTTATAGCCAACTCATTAATTTTAAATAAAAAAGGTTATGCTGTTTGGACCCCCCTTTTTTGTTGAAAGATAATTCTAGCTTAACCATTTTTGATGATAAGGGATCTGTGCTTGATCAAGTTTATGAATTAAAATACATTGGAGTTCTGTTAGATCAAAGTTTAACTTTCTTCCCTCAGGTTATGGCTGTCTGTAGATTATTAAATTATAAATTGTGTATTCTTTATAAACTTAAGAAGAATTTTTCAGTGGAAACAAGAAGAGTTATTGCAACAAGGAATCTTGCTGCCCACTTTGACTACTGTGCTGGTTTGTATTTTAACTTAGCTGTAAAAAAAAACAAGGCCCTTTCTAATACATACAATAACATTTGTCGGTTCATTTCTGGCTCTCATCTTGAACCCATCATTGTCTGTTGTACTTTAAATTAGAATGGTTTTCGTTCAATGCAAGGTTGGGTTATTTTTTGGATGTTTAATCTAAAATATATGTTTCCTACGAGTTTATATCCACTAAGCAATTTGGTTCTAATTAGAGATACTTATGAATTTGCTATATTTTAAAGGTACCTTATTGCAATCTATTCCCTATGAATCTAAATTAGGTTTTGTTCATTTTCATCAGCTGCAACTTTTTGGAAGTCTCTACAGAAATATTAGATCTATCCCTCTCTACAATGTTTTAAAAGAATTTTGAAAATTTATTTAAATGATTTGGATGTTTGTAAATGCTTTGTTTAGCTGTGGTTTTTCTAGTCTTATGTATTTGTATGTATTTTGTAACTTTTTGTACTTTTATGTTTGGCTTGAACCTGAAAAGGGACTTGTTCCAGTTGTTCTTACCTGGTGAACAAAATAAAAATAAATAAATAAATCCCTTTGGTGGGTACCACGCCATGGTGTAGATGTCGCTGCGGATCCTTCTTTGGGGCCCAAATGACTGTAAACAGTAGAAACAATTAAACATCAGGCCTGAACACAGTTTCCTGGCAAAGTCCTGCCCAAGACCTAACCCCCCAATGTTATTCTAGCTAGCTTTTTAATTAAGGCTCCCCAAAGCCACGGCTAGGGGTACTTACAGTTCGGCAGTTCAATGGGGGCTGCAAATTGGCTTTCACTGTACCAAGGAGGTATCAGGTTGATGGTGAACCACAACAGCAAGGAGCAATGTGAAGAGTCGAAGGATGCTGATCTTCACCTGTCTGGCCTTGCCAGCTTCACCTCTGAAGTCTTTGTGGACAATGTTCACCAGGCCAGCCTCTCACTGCATTCTTCCACTGGTCTTCTTCTCCTCCTTCTTCAGTCTAGTGACAGGGCAGATGTGGTCCCCTAGACACCTCTGTTGCACACCCTTTTTAAGCACAGTTAGCAGCTAGGCTCTTGCACAGTTTCTAACCACAGTGCTCTCCTTTGATTCTCTACTCACAACAGTGGCTGGGCTCTCACACAGTTTCTAGCCTCAGCACACTTGGTATCTCTGCTTGCAGCAGACACAGTTTCCAAACTTGCCCCACTGAGGGGTGACACAGTGGCTCAATCTCTGATGTAACGCTGCAGCACTTTAAACTTAAGACCACACACTTTCAGGTTCTGCTCCCACACTGTGGCTTCAGTACTCTATCCTCCTCTGGCTGCTCTCTCTGAGAGTATCTCTCTCTTTCTCTCTCTCCTCCAAGCTGTTACAGTCTCTTTCTCTTACAGCTCACTCCCACTTTCCTAATCTGTTGCAGATGGCTTTTCAGGCACTCTGCCTCTGTTAAACCTGAGACCGAACAGGCCTGTTGATTCTGAGTACAGGCTTAGGGCTGGGTAGTCCCTCTCCTGTCTCCCTGCACTCCTTACTCTCAGCAGACTCAAAACCAAATAACCCTTTGGCATGCAAAACAGTCCCTTTTATCCCTTTTCAAAGATCCCCCTCTGATTGGCTGCTGCAGTACCAGGCAAATTCAATGCCCTTTTACACTTTCCCAGCATACCCCATTCTTGCTCAGTCCATCAGAGCTGCCATTTGTGCAGTCCAAACAGTCCTGGCATTATTTTCATTATTTTTTGCCCTTAGCAGGACAGAAATCACTTTTCCCAGTGCCTGAAGGCACTCCAACTTCAGTTCCCCCAATCCCTGGCTCTGTTGCCTGCCCTGGAGCCAGGGATATATTTTTAAAAGGGATGTGGACAAAAGTACACATAGGAGCCGTGACTTCTTTAAATTTCTTGTGCCTGGTGGCTGTGCATGAGTGGCAATGCACGGGCCACCATTTTGTTTATTTACATTGTGGCCAGTTCAGCTCTTTGCCCTTCCGGTCTGACTAGAAGATTCCCTACATGCCCAGTGGTGCTGAAATGCAAACCAGACCTCTGACCCTCTTGGAACATGGCCTGAGGAACTTGAGAATCAGTGGCCACAGCCATGGGAGCACCAGCAGGGCACCTGGGTCCAGAGCCCACACAGGACCACTTACAGATGCTGCAGAGGGCAGAGGGCCATAGCCCAGACAGGTAAGCCCAATTGGGGCTCTTACATATATACTGTATATATATATTCTGCATATATTCTACTCATACTTCTCATGACTTGCCTCAGCAATCAGTTTGCATCATGCTCCTTTGGTACCACCACCCCCTTCCCCCTCCCCAACTCATAGTCCTATGAGTTTTCCTTACTGTCACTACTAATGCAGGCTGCCTGGCCATGCCCCCTCACACCCCACCATTTACTCTAGCATGTCTCCTCTGCTCAGCCTCCTCTCACCCCACCATTTCTCCTTATACCTTATCGCCCTTCTTGCCCCACCTTTCACCTCCACCACAGTACATACCTCTCTCTCATACCTCCTTTCTTCACCTCACTGCCAGCTATCCCCGTCCCTCTGAACTACTGACAAGGCACTCTGTGGCTGCTTATCCCCCCACCCTCATAAAGTGTTTTTTCTTGTTATTTAACTTGTACCTATGTTTTGAGTTATTCTGTAAATTCTGAATCCAGGCTGTATCGTTCATTGTAATGTAACTTTGCTTTCTCCTATTGTACTTTGTTTTGCAACCTATGACATGGAACCTTTGCAAAACAGCTTGCACTCAAAGGTCTTTTCTGAATCACTAAATAAATAAATAAATAAAATAAACATACTATATCTTGCAAGCAAGCAAACAAGATACACATTTACTCACAGCAGAAGTTAGACACACACAGTGGACCAGGAGCTCAGAAGGTACTTCTTGAAATTTCTATCACAAAGTTTATTTGTACAGTAAAAAATTGTAAAACTAAAGCCAAAATTTGCAATAGTAAAAACAGACCTCCCCACAGGACTGACATTTCGCACTGTTCTTGAGAAAGCACGAGAACAACATGTGGGGAGGTATGTTTTTTACTATTTCTACTTTTGGCTTTGGTTTTACAACATTTTGTACAAATGAACATTATGGTAGAGAATCTAAGACTTGTCTTCTGGAGTTCCTGATCTGGGGTTGGGGGGTTGTGTGTGTGTGTGTCTGTGTGTGTGTGTGTATGTGTGTATGTGTGCCTAACTTTTACCCTGAGCACTGTTTACATTTTCGTTGTCAGCACCACTACATTTTGGAGCTGTGTGAGACGGCAGCAATGAGGACTGAGGGGATACTGGGATGCATAGGGAGAGGCATCACCAGTAGAAAACAGGAGGTTGTTATCCCTCTGTACAGACAGCTGGTGAGACCCCATCTGGAGTACTACATGCAGCTCTGGAGACCCAGTCTCCACAAAGACATAGACAGGATGGAAGCTGTCCAGAGGAGGGCAACTAAAATGGTGCAGGGTCTGCACCGGAAGACATATGAAGAAAGACTTAAGGAGCTTAATATGTATAGCCTTGAGGAAAGGAGGGAGAGGGGGACATGATAGAAACTTTCAAGTACCTCAAGGGAATCAACAAAGTCCAAGAGGGTAGCATCTTTCAAAAAAAGAGGTGTGCAAGAACAAGGGGCACAATTTGAAGATGGGGGGGCAGCTCAGAGGTAATTTAAGGAAGTATTTTTTCACAGAGAGGGTTGTGGATGCATGGAACGGCCTTCTGGAGGAGGTTGTGGAGTCAAAAACAGTGGTGGAATTCAAGCATGCATGGGACAGTCATAAGGCAATTCTAGGGGGTGGGGGTAGGAAGAAGTAGGCTGCTGGTTAACTAGGATCTGCAGCTTATCCATTAGGTAGGGAAATGGGCAGACTGGGTGGGCCAAGCGGTCCTTATCTGCCATCAAATTCTATGTTTCTATGTTTCTATGTCTTCTTTGCTTGTATACATATTTTACTATAAGATATATAGAAATGATGCTCAACATATTGTATATTTACACAATATAGTCTATATATATTATAAAGATATAAGTAATATATATTCCAGTCATCTTTATAAACTATCAAATGTATTTATTTACTATGTAAAACATATATTAAAATGTATTATTAGTATTATTGTGACAGTAGCACCACTATATTTAGAGTGGAACAGGGCTTTCTATGTTAAACCACAAATTTTGCACTTTAATAACTTCACAACATACTAACATACTAAAATGCCAGCAGAATAGGCCTAACGGTCTTTCGTGTCTGCTCGTTTGGTCAGCCCCCACCCTTGGTGCTGACCTTGCTGTCCCCCTCGCCTTCTCTGGCTTCTCCCTTCCCAGTTCCGGATATTCTTGCTGCATTGGATTTTGCTTCCAGAACCCTTCCCCTGTACCTGTCCCACCCCCTCTTGAACCCCTCCACTGTCTCTGCCTCCACCAGCCCCCTAGGCAGTGCATTCCATGGCTCCACCACCCTCTCAGTGAAGTAGCACCTCCTCCTTTCTCCCCTGAATCTTCCCCCCTCCAGCTTCCAGCCATGCCCTCTGTTCAACAGATTTGCCCAAAAGTTTTCAAGCATGGTCTCATGGAATAAATCATTGTGTCTAGTTTTGTTCTGGTCAGATGTGCAGACTCTGAGCTGCAGATAGCCACAAAATGCCAAAATCCCCTTTTTTTTTTTTTTTTTTTTTTTGCTGTTTTTCTGCCATCGCGTAGCGCCCATATGGTTTGGAATTTTGGTCTGAAATTTCCAGGGTAGAAAGGACTTGCCTCACAAGGACTTCTTTTGGTGGTTTGGTGAAAAAATATGAATTTGGGAGGCAGTATAGCGCAGTGGTTTAAGTCTTTAAGCTGCAAATCTGGTGACGTCCAACAAACCCAACCTGGGTTTGAATTCCACAGCTTCCACTTGCATACTGGGTGACCCTGAGCAAGTCACATAACTTCCCTGTGCTCCCAGGTTGCCCCAGTAAAAACACTTTCAGCTTAGTGTGCTACTCCTGGTTAAACAAAAAATAAAAAAATCTGTTCCAAAATTATTGAGTTTTAAAATCTCGGGTTCTGAGCATGCACAGTCCACTTAAAAAATAGCTGTATGAAGTTTTCATATGGGGAATCTTTTTCATGAGGTTTTTCATATGCTACCATCGTATTTTCCTTTTTTTCCCTAAGAAACATAACACTGAAAAGCCACAAAAATGGCACAGTACAGAGAACCCAACACATGTGTGTTGGTCATAAAGAACCTGTTAGCTGGATTCAGCACTTAGCGTAACTGTTGGAGAAATGCCCTTGAAATGTTCATTTTTTAAGATTATAAATAATGACTCATGATATGAAAAAGAATCTTTGCATATCACAAGTCACGTAAAAACATTTAGAATCTTGAAAAGACAACTGTTTAAGGGCATTTCTACAACACCTAAGTTCTGAATCTAGCTAACAGGTCTCCACTGCTATGCCATCTTTTGTGCTTATTCTTAATCTTGCCCTGGTGTCTAGCGGCATCCCCTCTACAAGTGCCACCCCATAATAATTTTATTTTTCCTGGTGTCTAGTGGCAACCCCACCTTTTGATCGTAGTCCCATAATTTTTGTTTATCCCTGGTGTCTATTGGCACACTCTCTCCTCTGATCACATTCCCATAATGTTGTTTCCTTTTCCCTGGTGTCTAGTGGCACCCCCTCCCTCAGTTCCCTGTCCTGTTATTTTTTTATGTGTACCTGATGTCTAGTGACACCCCCCAAAGTCCCATAGTGGTCCCCATAGCTACCTTTAGTTTCCCTGGTGTCTAGTGCCCCCCAACCCTGTTTGCTTGCTGAAATAAAGAAAACGGTCCCTCTATGTTTTGTTCTGTAAATAAAAAAAGCCCATCATCAATCGCACCCCTGCCCCCACCCAGACCTCCAACTCAGCACCCACCCCCCAGACCCCACCCCACTCACCCTTACTCAGCTGAACAAGTCCTAGGGTGAAGATCCAATTTGCTGCAGGAGACATGTCTTGCTGCTGGAACCGCCAGCTGCAATATGACAAAGTAAGTAAGTGTGGTTCAATGTATTTCAATCGGATTTTCATCTTTGGTGCCTAACTTTGCATTTTTGCATATTTTCACACCAAATTTTCATCATACCCTTTTTGAGACCCCACCTCATGAACAATGTTGGTGGCATTTCGTAAATCCTGCCATAAAGGTGATTTTTGCAGTTGCTTGGTGAAAACACCTTTCGAGCAAGATTTGAAAATTCTTACCATACTTGTTCAGGAGGTGGGGTCATATGAAGGGTATGTTGAAAATAGGGTCAAAATATGCTAAAATGCTAAAGTTATGCACGATAAATTGAAAATTACATAGCGCTCTCATAACTTTCATTATTTTCAATATTTTCACCCCAAATTTTCAACATACTGTAGCCATTTCTCACACCACCTCATAAATGTGACAACTGTCATTTTTTAAATCTGGGCCAAAATGTCTTTTCATGCTGTGGTGCGGAATGATGCTGCGGTGGCACAGAATGACATTTTGACAGGGATTTGATCGTTTGTAGTACCAGATTTATGAGGTGGGGTAATAAGAAGGCTATGCTGACAATTTGGTTGGTGTTGTCCTACAAATGGAACATAACATAAAAATACTGTGGCCCAGATATTCAAAGGGTTGTGCATGGTGCAGCTTGGTGTTGCGCCATGTGCAGCCACTGTTGCCGGCTTCTGCGCCAATATTAAATAGAGATTCGCTGGCACAAATCCCGATCGCCAGAAACACATCCGTAATGTATGCAGGTGCAGGTGGGAGGGCATGCCCAGCATACTCTGCGCAGCCCGATATTCAGCCCGGGATGTGCTGAGCCATGCATGTGCAACCCCTACTTGTGCCGCACAAAGTTGATCAAAAAAGGAGAACGTGTCGCCACCACAGGTGAGCTGCCGCATTGCAGGGCGCAACACGCAGTTGCCACCCGTGGGTGGCCACCTGAGCTCCGGCTGCACCTCCCGTGGTGCCCCCATGCCGGATCACTGGCATTGGTGTCTAAGATTATAAACTGATATCCCTGGTGGTCCAGTGGACTGCTGTCTGCCCGATCGCGAGTTGATGTAAAAAATAAATGAAAACCCAAATATGCCTGGTAGTCCAGTGGACTGCTGTCTGCCTGATCATGAGCGGATGTAATAAATAAGAGAATCACATATCCCTGGTGGTCAGTGGACCGATGTCTGCCGATCACGGGCTTAAGTAAAAGATGCCTCCCATATCCCTGGTGGTCAGTGGACGATGTCTGCCCGATCGCGGGCTTAAGTAAAGATTACTGACTCCCATTTCCTGGTGGTCCAATGGACCTCCCCACCCACCCACTGATCCCACTGCCCTGCTCCCCAGTCAGCGGGGTGGCAGCACCCCACCGCCTGCTGCCCTCGCCTCCTGACTGACACTGTCAGTAGGGCTGTATGCCCATGGTCCAGGCGTGAGCCAATGGGCGTGCAAGCCATACCATACTACATTCCAGATATGTGAATATGTAATGCGTGACTGCACGCCCATTGGCTTACGCCAGAACCAATGGGCATACAGCCCTATTGGATGGTGTTGGTCGACGGGCAGTGGGCGCAGGCGGTGGATGCTGCCGCCCGCCGCTGACTGGGGGAGCGGGCGTGGTGATCAGTAGGTGGTGGGGAGGGGGTCCACTGGACCACCAGGATATGGGAGTCAGTAATCTTTTACTTAAGTCCTTCGACTGGGCAGACATCGGTCCACTGGACCACCAGGGATATAGGAGTTTTCATTTATTTTTTACATCAGCTCACAATCGGGCAGACAGCGGTCCACTGGACCACCAGGGATATTGGGGTTTTCTATTTATATTACTAATGCCCGCGATCGGGCTGTGGGGGCACATTGCCGCGCTGCAGGGGGCGTCGGTCCCCGATGGCTGCTGCCTGGCAGGGCGCCAGGCGCAAGTCATCAGGGATCGGCGCACCTGTATGCAAATGGGGCCATAATGACATACAAATGGTCCCATTTCGCCATCATTATGGCCCCATTTAATTCAACTTTTGAATATCGCGTTGTTGCGCTCTAGCGCAATGGAACTTGCACTAGCACATCCCCATGCTCCACTCTGGCCACTGGCACTGATGCAGTGCCACTGCACCATGCGCACTGCAGGTGGCCAGGGTGAGATATTCAATGATGCTGAGCCATGGCGCAGCTCCATTGAATATCGCCCAGTCCACACACCTGCGCAGCTAAGTTGAGCTGCGCCCAGGCTTGCACCACAGCCTGGCGCAGTTTGAATATCTGGGCCGCTGTCTGTAAGTATGAAATATTTTTTTTCATGTAACATTTTACCTGTCGGGGCTCTGGGGCAGGCAAGTTGTTGTCCTCACTCAGAGAACCTCTTTCTGCCCAGTTCTCAGGGCTTCATTCAGTCTCCCCTGGTGCCCCATTTTTTTGTTTTTCTTCCTCATTATCCTGGGACACCAGAACATGATTGTGCAAGCACATGGAGGTGGACATGAGCTCTGTGGCTCTGATTATGGCCCCTCCTCCCACCTGGCCTAATACCTGGCTCCCTTTTCAGCTTGCCGCTGCCATCTAGCCTCCACCTGGTGGCAGCCAAGAGTCAGGGAATCCCACGTCCCTCCCTGGGAGAGGAGAGCTGCCTTGCAGCCACTCAATCTAGCTCCTTGTTCTCCCCCCAGCCAACCCCCAGCTACTCAGGGTCATTCCTGAACCCAGGTCACCAGTGTGGGAGGAGTTCAGGTATGCAGCACTTCAGCCCTCCATGTCACTGGGCTGGCCATAGCATAAAGTTTTAACAGCTTTGTGCTTGAGATTGTCAAAAAAAGGAGACTGTGGCCAGCCCTTGGTGCAGTGGTAGCACGATGCCGGCAACCTACATTCAAGAATGAGCGGGTCATCGGGGTGGCCTGGTGAAGGAAGATCTAGCATCCTAGAGGAGTCTCTCCTCCTCCAGGGAGGGAGGGTTGCCAGCTCTGCTGCTCTACTGTCACCTGGGTGACCAAAGGTGGCAGTGCAGTTGGAGTGACGTAGCGGGGGATGAAGGCTGGTGCTGTGCTAGCACAGTCTGCATGTGGGTGCATCCACACTCAAGCCACCTGCATTCCAAGGGATGGGACCAGAAAAACGGAAAAGCCTTGGCAAGACAGGATAAATACTGGCTCCCCACAGGCCCTGCACTAACAATGTGACTTTCTTATGATCTTTGACCTGGTCCATGCAGCAGGAGGTCTAGTCTGCTACCCTTGCCAAAAGGGTGCAACAAGTGGAGAACAGAGTTGGAATGTAAGCCCACAAGAAACCAGGTGACAGGGCCAGGGAGCTGGTGTGAAGGAGAGTCTGACCAGTGAATGGTGCAAAAAGGAGACCAGATTTTCTCAAAAGATTCTAGACTGTCTGCAATAAGATAACTGATTATTTCATTGCTAGCTACATAAATCATTTGATTATACCAGTCCTGAAGTAAGGGGGAAGATTAGTTATTCCAATTTCTTAGTAAAATTATCTTAAACCCTAGGGCTGCAGATGAGACTGACAGCTTTTGTGATCTACTCAGTCTGGAATCATTATTGTAAATTCCTAGAATGACAATTGAGGGAGAGAAAGG
The DNA here is from genome assembly GCA_016271365.2 of Neoceratodus forsteri. Taxonomy (NCBI): domain Eukaryota; kingdom Metazoa; phylum Chordata; order Ceratodontiformes; family Ceratodontidae; genus Neoceratodus; species Neoceratodus forsteri. The sequence continues at coordinate 1,100,427,543 of CM028134.1, read as the reverse complement.
GGTACTCCTGTCACTTCTCCACAGATTTCTCTGGCCTTGGCCCACAGAGGAGACACCTTAGAACATGACCATAACAAACGTACAAGGTCTGCAGCATCCTTTTGATCTCTCCAACACTTACTTTCCTAATAAAACCCATCTTGTATAGTCTTTGTGGAGACAAGTAGAAGTGATGTAGAATTTTTAAATTTGACTAGCTTACCTTGAATTTCCCTCTCAATATGGCATTGTCTTAGAATTATCTTGTGGAATACAAGGGAGCTGAAAAGTCCCATAAAAAGATGGAAGGTATTAGAAACTTAGAATTTTCTGGTAGATAAGGAATGCTTGACCCACCTAGTCTGTCCATTATTCCCTGCCTATAGTATCACCACAGATCCTACTTGATATTCAGCCCATTCACCCACCTTCCCTTTCCACAAGAGTCCCTTATACCTATCATATGCATTCTTGAAATATGCCACTGTTTTCAGTCCCACCACTTCAGCTAGAAGACTGTTCCAAGAATTCACCACTCTTTCGGTGAAGAAGTACTTCTTCATGTCTCTCCTGAATATACACCCCTCCAGCTGCATAACATGTCCCCTTGTTCTCGAGCACCTTTTCTTCTGAAACATACTTCCCTCCTGTACCTTATTTACCCCTGTGAGGTATTTAAAGGTCTCTATCATATCTCCCCTCTCCCTCCTCTCTCTTCCAAGGTGTACATATTGAGATCCTTTACTCTCTCCTCATAGGGCTTCTGATGCAGAAGTGATCCAAGGTAGGGACTGTAATACATGCAGTGCTGGTCAGTGTACACAGGTAAGGGCACTGGCCCAATGCAGGATGTCTGTGGCACTCGCTGGGAGCAGACAAAGCTCAGATGAGACCTTGCAAGTCAGTACAAAAATTTGACTTTATTGAAGAGAATTCACAAAAAGTCCCGAGCTTACAAGAAATACGCTGGTACTGGCTAAGCTACTTACCACATACCCTTTTTTTGTGCTTTGACTCTGACGAGTCTTCTTCAGGGGGCATGTCTTGTGGGAGAACACATAATCATTTTAAACATGTAGCTCATAAATATTCATAAGCTAATCAATTAGTGTTCATTTTAGAAAATAAGTGCAGTGTTAAAAACAGTAGTAAATGTCACAATAAATGTAAAGATAGGTTTCTTTAACACTTCGCATAATGGCTATCAGAAACATAAGCTGCAATAAATTTTGCAGCATTCATACAACTGGGACTTGAACCCAGGCCACCTGGAATACCATCCCTGTTGCCCGGCCAGCTGCACCACCAAGGCAACTAGAAACTAGGATGTCCCAAGGCACCTTGCTCTCTCTCTAATGCACTCACATTTTAAATTAATAATGCCAGAATAAAGAAACCATACTTGTATTTGATATGATATAGGAGAGCTTACTTAAAAAATAGAAGAAAGAACTGTCTGGTAAGTTATTGCAATTACCCCAAAGCCTTGCAAATGTCTCTAAGTCCACTTTGAAGTTACTTGTTGGGGGGGGGGGGAGTCCACATGATAACTAGTCCCATGCAACAGCAATAAAAAAGATTGAGCCTAGAAGAGAGAGGAAAGAGAGACAAATAGTAAATCTCGACCACACTGTGTTGTACATACCAGTTAGGAAACACTCAACATTGAAAAAACTCTCTCTACATAGCTAATTAAGTCACTCAGTATGAATAAACTAATCACAGAAGCACATTATATGTACATGAATCAGTTCTATAGAAAAGGTTTGAGATCCCATTGTTCATTTAATCCCATAGGTTTCCAACTTTTCAACCTATAAATCCAGCCACTGTCCTCTCAAAGGAGCAAGTTAAATCCGTCTCCACCTTTTTTGGGTGTGGGAATCCATTTAAGACCCACAAATCTCAAATTATCAAGTTCAGAGTTAGGCTTTTCAAAGAAATGCTGGCCACTGGGGTGTCATGTTTAATATTATAGAGCAGACGCTCTTGTATCCTTGCTTTATGTGGATGGATTGTTCACCTTACATAAACCCTGTTGCAAGTGCACCATAAAACACATACAACAAAAAGAAGTGTCACATGTGATCAGTTCTCTTATTCTCAGCTTTGATGTTAACATCCCCTGGATGCTAAAACACATTTCCATTCTGAGCAAATCTACAGATGTTACATCTAGAGCATTTGTAGAAACCCTTTGGTCTCCACGGCAGCAAGTTGAGAACCCTCGGGGCATAATCTCCTGTAACAACCTTCTATAGACTAACCTGTCATGCAGGTTATTACCTCTACTAAATGTTACCCTAGGAGTGGGGCCTACGGCAATGCTGACTTTAGTATCACTAAGAAGCATAGGACAATTATGGAATATTATATTGTCTATTCTGCCAACATAGTTGTTCTATTCTGTAACAAATGTACTACGCCCAAACTCCATCTGCCTGTTTCTTTTAAATGGACTTTTGTGTCTCAATAAATCTTGTCTGTAGCATTCCTAGTCTTATCTTTGGATTTAGTAAGTCAGTTTGTGTCATAACCCTTTACTTTACAGCAAAATTCCAATTCCTCTGCTTCCATCTCAAATGCTTCAAGTGCTGCAGTTCCTGCACAGATGCAGGAACTGTCTGCTTGGTGTTGAATTTTTAGTGTACGTGCATGGGCACTTCTATCATTCAGTACAGAATATGAGGCAGTTTGTTTCCTAAAACATGTCGTCTGGATTTTACCTCTTATAATGTTGCTGGATAGGGTCACATCAATAAAATTTAAGGCATTCCAGCTGACCCGCCGGTGCAGTGGTAGCACTACCACTCGCAACGTTGATGACCCAGATTCAGGAATGAGCTTAGGCAGTTAGAGAGCAGGCAGGGGAGGAGGCCTGAGCATCCTACGGACTGCCTCTGCTCCTGGGGAGGGTGGAAGCCACCGTGATTGGGTGATCGTGTGGCAGCTAGGGGTTCAGCTGCTGGAACTGTATCTATTGGGAGGCATGTCATACATTTGGCATTCCACCATAATGTCATTGTACAACACACTTCCCAGGGAGAAAACTGCAGAAAACCAGAGGGTCCATCTCTGCAGGACAATGTCCGCCACATGTAGTGAACTCCACACCACCAGTTGGGCTCCCACTCCCATGATACTGACCAGTCTCTGTCAGGGGGATGGGCCACCCCCAGGCAGCCCCGGTGTTGGGGGGTAGGCTGGGGTGTTTGGTAGTAGTGTCAGTCCCTAGGCGGAGGTGTGGGATGGAGCGTGATTAGACAGATGGCAGGCAGACGCATAGCCCAGCAAAAAAAAAAAATGAAGGCTTTTCTTACTGGCAGTGTTGTAAATTTCAGCTTCAGATTATTTATATTAAAACAGTAAATGAAATTTGGTATATCTGATATATCACCCTCCCATATGCACACAGCATCATCAATGAACCTGTCCCTTATTTTGTGAGGGAAAGGATTTGTTTCATGATTAAATATGGTGGCCCACTTCCACAACTCCAGGAAAAGATTAGCATAACTGGGGGCCATAGCCGACCCCACTGCTGTCCCACATGTTTGTTAAGGAATACTGACCTTAAAACTCAAAGGCATTATGTGTCAAAATAAAGTCAAGTGAGGCTAACATGAATTCTGCTGGTGTTTCTGAATTGTTTGTGTATCCCCACTGCAATGGGGGTTCCTAAAAAGCTTGCTTGGGCTTACCTGCGACCATGCCACTCTGTCTCCTTTCTGCTCTTCCCGGGCATCTCCCAATTTCTGCCGGCAATATTTTGTGTCCCCCAGGTCTTGTTTCTGCCCCTGGTTCCTTGTCTTTCAGCCCAAGCAAAAATTCCAGTCCCTCAGAGTTGAAGAATTGCCACCATGATCTCCCATCTATGCTGTCTGCCCCAGGGCAGTGGTAATCACAGAGCACTCAGCGCCTTCATCTTGAACCACGCTGTTTTGTGGTCACCTCAGGAGTGTTCCATTGGTCCTGTGATCCTCTCACCTAATTGGGACCCAGTGATCACAGACAGGCCTCTGAGGGGCCGCTCCCATTAAAATCAAGAGTTTGCTAGTGTTTGGTCGGGGCTCATTAGCATATTCATGAGCTGAGCCCCCAGTCCTTTAAATATTCATGTGTGCTGTCTGTTCTCAGCTGTGGCAGAGAAAAAGGAAAGGAAATGTTTTTTATTAAATAGTAGCTACTGCTGGATGTGGGAAAAAGTGTATTAAGGGGGAAAAGTATTTAAATTAAAATACGTGCTTTACCCTGGCTGAACCAGAACTTTTATGAGGACTCAAAGTTTCAGCCTGTCTGCTGCTGCAAGGGAGCTTAAATATTGAGCAGCGACAGAAAATGAGCAGAGTAACACCTTCTTCAGTGCAGTGATAGCAAGTACATCCTCTGGACTAAAGAACTGTGGGCATTGGGACAAATATCCTTTATCCCTGGCTGCACCAAACATTTATTCAGGACTGTGCTCATTCTGCTAAAAGGACAGTGGGTTAAGTAGCCATTGCAAGCAGTCACAGCCAATCGGAAAGCCAGGAAAACAAAGCCAGGACTTGTGGGACATTCACAAAAGCTCATGGGTAAACACCAGGTGCTCATGGGGACTTACAGGGACCTAATTCTAGGTGCCAAAACACCAGATCGACAGTGCATCGAGTAAGCTTCATGCATTACTCATTTCTGTGAATGACAGGTCCTCCGGCCAATCGGAGGCCAATCACCCCATCACTGCAGTCAACCAGGAGCCTTGGGAAAGCCCTATAAGAGACAGTGTCTGACAGCATTTAGCCAGATTGAGATCGAAGAAGAGTGAGAGCAGATTCCAGCCTGCTGGTAGCCCCCCCACAGGGGTGGGGGCTAAGGCCCCTACCATGCTTCTGGGCCTGGGCATTCCAGTTAAGCCCATCCATCCAGGAGGGGTGTTTGTTGTTTTATTTAAATAAAAATAATTTAGTTAAGTTATAACTGCTAGCTTGGAGGTTGCCAATTTGTCCTCCAGGTACTAGCCCTCCCTCCAATGTCGGGGAAAGATGTGGATCGAAGACCAGATGGCATCATGCAGCGGTGAGAACGCTGACCTGAACCTCAGTTGTAAGAGGACTGAAGATGCCAGGATGCCTTCTATAGTGGATGACCACCTGTGGAGGACCTACGAGAGTACCCTTGTACCTCCCCTGGTGCAAGGAAAAGTATGTTACAAGTTCACTTATGGGTCTGTCCGCTCTTGTAGTTGTTCTGAGCTAAGGAAAAGAAATAAGTAATCTGGGGCTGACATGTCATTGTCACAAATGCACTCTGCAGGACAGGCCCTCTGCTCCCACAGTGCCAATCTTAGAGTGCAACAGTGTGAACAGACAACAGACAAGGTAACCCTCCTGTCTGCTTTGGGTCTGAATCACCTGTTAGCCTCAAGTTCTGGAGGTATTCGAACTGTGAACCTTATGCTAGCATACCCAATTAACAGGCTCGGATACATACACTCTTCGGGGGGATGAGGTACAATCCTTCACCCAGGGGCACCCAGCCAGGTTTTCCAAAATGTACCCTTAGAACTCTACATGAGACCTAGGTATTTCTTACCTTTTAAGCAAGCTCAGTAACACAATCAAGCCCTTATCAGCTGTCAGCCTTAAATACAGGTTCAGCAATCACATGTAAAATAACAAAAGAGCACAGGCAGTATTTAAAAAAATGTTGTTTACTAGAAAAATGGTAAAACAAGTGAAATCAAATACAGAACAAATTATATCACAAATCTCACAGTCATCTACAAATAAACAAGGGAAGTTACAGAATACAAACTCCTACCACAAACACTTACATCTTCTCTAAGTGTTACCTTTCTAAGTGCTTTCCAAGTCAGAGAACTATCTCTCTCAGAGTCTAGAATCATATACCACACATCTCCCAGATACAGTGTTTCATTTTAACTCTATCTTTCCCACCCCCTTTTTGGTGAGTCAGCTAGCTCCTCCCTTAGAGTTCATTCTAACATGATTTCTACAAGAAGGTATTTTAATTAGTGTGAACATCAGAAAAAGGCCATTTCCTACATATGACAGTCTTTAATCAAACATTTCTCTTTGAGGTTTTACAACCCCATAATCTGTCACTAAAGTGTGAGAAAGCCATGGGAAATCAGCCAAATTATGTCCTTTCCTGGTGTCATAAAATTCATATTCAGGAACCAACATCAAAGCAGCAGCAGTTGATAAGGGGCCATAGATTATCCCTCTGGAAGGAAAACATTAGTTAAGTTTTTCCCTGGTCAGTTCAATGACATCCTCACTGACACCTTGAAGGTTAAAAGCCAAACTGCTTACTTCTGTGAGACAATTTCATACACAGACCATTGCTTTATAATAAAAATATTATACAATAACCATAAACAGATGGCAGAGCGTCACAATCCTCCCCACCTAGACTGAATTTGGGAGCTCTATCCCCTGCATGGTATGAGCTCCCTAAGTCAGTTCATGTCTCATATTGATGCAACAAGCCATCAGCATTTTTTATTAGCTGCCCCTGCCCTGTGGGAGACTGTCATGTCATACCCTTGCAAGGCAAGACTCTATCTTAGTAGTCTACCATTCATTTTACCCATTTGTGCCTGCCAAACCAGGGGGTTGTGATCAGTTTGTACCTCAAAACACTGCCTGTATAAGTATGGCTCAAACTTCTTTAGAGCCCACCATGGCAAGACACTTTTTCCACAGTAGAGTAAGCCTGCTCCCTGGGAAGTAACTTTTACTCAGGTACACTATGGGGTGATCTTTCCTTGGTTGGATGTCTGACTCAGCACTGCCCCAATACCCACATATGAGGCATCAGTCTGGACTGTAAAGGGTCTGATATAGTTTGGACTTGTCAATACAGGAGCACTGCACAGTGCCTCCTTCAGTCTGGTAAAGGCTTTTTCCACAGGCTGGTTCCCAGGTAACTTTCTTAGGCATCCTTGTCTTTACCAGGTCAGATAGGGAGTGGCCAGGGCACTGTAATTGGGTACAAATTTCCTATAGTACCCTGCTGTCCCCAGGAAAACTCCTGACCTGCTTCTGCATTTCTGGTCTGGGCCATGACTTGATCACATCTATTTTACTTGGTTAGGATGGAGCTGTCCCTGGCCTACAACATGCACGAGGTATGTCACTTCAGCCATGGCCACCTGGCACTTCTCAGCTCTGACAGTGAGCCTGGCCTTCTGTATCCTGCCCAGCACTTTCCTAAGGTGGGACAGGTGTTCCTCCCAGCTGGCACTAAAGATGGCAATGTCATCCAGGTGCGCCACAGTGTACTCCTCAGCACCATTTAACACCTGGTTCACCAACCTTTGGAAAGTGGCTGGATTCTTCATTCTGAAAGGCATTACTTTAAATTCAAATAACCACATTGGAGTGATGAAGGCCAACCTCTCCCTAACTCTGGCAGTTAACTCTACCTGCCAATACCCCTTTGTCAGATTAATTGTTGTAAGATATGTTGCCCCTCCCAACTTGTATAGGAGTTCATCCGTCCATGGCAGTGGTTGGGCATCTGACTTTGTGACTGCATTCAGTCCATGATAGTCCACACAAAAATGAGTAGAGCCATCTGGCTTGGGAATAAGGACTATGGGTGAGGCCTAGAGGCTGTGGGATTTCTGTATTACCCCTAAATCCAGCATTTCCTCCACCTTCCTCCTAATGTCCTTTTGAACAGCCTCTGACACCCGATATGCTATTCACCTGCCTTCCTGTCTCCACATTGTGCATCACTAAGGGTGTTAGTCCAGGCTTGTGTTAAACAATGGGGCAAAGTCTGCTAAAATCTCCCTTACTTCCTGGATCTGGTCCAGGGCCAACTGGGGTGACAATTTAATTGCCTTCACAGAGGACTCCTGGTTGCTTTCTTCCAGCAAATCTAGAAGGGGGTCTTCTTCCTCCGTCCCCTCCTCAGGATTGCACACTGCAAACACCATGTCAGCCCTATTAGCATATGGCTTCATCATGTTGACATGGTACATTCTCTGTGTATGTCTTCTGTCAGGTAACTCTATAATATGGTTCACATCATTTACCTTTCTGACTACTTTGTACGATCCTGTCCACTTGGCCTGCAGCTTATCTTTCTGGACTGGAATTAGGACCATGACTTCCTGACCCACCATGTACGAGCAAGCTCTGGCTCTGCGGATACCACACCTTCTGTTTTGTTGGGCCGCTGCTAGGTTGCTCTAGGTTGTCCCCATCAGCTCCTTCAGCTTTTCCTAAACCTAAGGACATAATCCACCATGGGAGTTCCCTGGGTGGTGTGCTTGCCTTTTCCAGTCCTCCCGGATCAAGTCTAGGGGCTCATGTACCTGGCGTCCATATAAGAGCTTGAAGGGGAAAAGCCTATTGACTCTTGGGGGCCTCCTGTATGCAAACAACAGGCAAGGAAGGTATTTCTCCCAGTCCTTCCTATGCTGTTCAGCAAATGCTTGGGGCATTGACTTAAGGGTACCATTAAATCCTTCCACAAGCCCATTGACTTGCGGGTGATAAGGTGTGTGTGCATCTCTGCACCAACCCACACTTCTCCCACAAACATTTCATCAGGTCCAACTTGAAGGAACCTCGATCAGTGATAACATCATGCAGAAACCCAACATGGGAGAAAATCCCAAGTAAGGCATCCGTCACTTTGTCTGTCCTCAGTGAGGATAGGGCGACTGCCTCTGGGTACCAGGTGGCATAATCCACCACAGTCAGGATGAACCTCTTCCCAGAGGATCTATGGGTATTTAAAGGCCCCACAATCTCCATTCCCATCCTCTGGAATGGCTCCTTCACTGTGGGCAATGGAATTAGAGTGGCTTGTGTTTTCTTACCTGCCTTCCCTATTTCTTGGCACTGGTGACAAGACCTGCAATACTCCTTCACCTGCTGGGTGAAGTTGGGCCAATAGAAATTCTGGGCCAACCACTGCATAGTGCGTGTGATTCCCAGATGACCAGACAAGGAAATATGGTGTGCAATCTTGAGCAACTGCTCACGGTACCCCTGAGGAATGACAAGCTGCCTGCCTATCACCCCTCCCTCTGTCTTAGCATCCTGCATATATATCAGTCCATTGTCCCAATAAACTTTAGGTTTCCCGTCACCTCCCTGTGCTCTGTCAGAGTCTACCCAAGCCCTCAGCTTCTCTAGACTAGGGTCACTTTTCTGAGCAGCTGCAAACTCCTTGCACATTCCCAAGGAATGGGACAGGTCCCCTTCAGTGTCTAAACTAGGGTCCCTAGCTCCAGCGTCAAGGCACTCAGGATCACTGCCATCCCTAACCCTCTGACAATGGGTCACACCTTCTTCCTCAGAGTAACCCTCCATAGCTGTTTGGTTAACTGCTACTGGGGAAATGTCTACCCCTTTCATTAGGTCTCCATATCAGGAGACCCAGGCCAGGAACCGGCCTCCCAGTGGTTTCATGAGTGGCTTCTATGGGGTCCTGGGAACCACAACTTTCTTTGCTGCTTGGCTGTAAGTAACTGCACACACCATCCCCTTTTGGAGATTGTTGCGATAATTACATCAGCCAAAGTTTCAGCTACGGCAACCTTTTGTGCAGTCCCCCCTGTCTCATCCAAGTCTAGGAGGACACTAGCAAGTGGCAAAGTTTTCTCTTCCACAGTGAATCCTTATACAGTCACAAATTGATTGGGTATAAGCTGACCAGGCTCTACCAGGCCCCCTTTTACCAAAGTCAGGGATGCCCCCATGTATCTTAACCCATGTGACAGTACACCATTCACAGTGACTGGGTGCATGTCTTCCCTCATGGTGACTGGCATGCTTTCAGGGACACACAAACAACCCACTTCTTTTCTAGCACCACTTTGGGTACTACTTTTCCTTCTGGGACACTGTCTAGCAATATACCCAGTTTCTTTGCAAACCCAACATCCATTTCTTCTCTCAGGAAAATCTTTTCTTTGAAACCTGGGGCTAACTGGTTTTGGTGGAGACAGTGAGGGTTTTAGCTGCCCTGAAGGTGCGTTTTTCCCTTTCTTCACTGCTACAGCAGTCCCATTCACTCTCAGAGCAGGTCTGCTCCTGGCATAGCGGTCCAAGAGTTCAGCAGCCTCTTGCACTGTTTTTGTATCTTGGTCCTCCAGCCAGGTTTTCAGCTCTTCTGGGCATGCCCAAAAAACTGTTTTAACAATACAGCATTTTCAATTTTTATACAGAGTTTGCTTCAATTCCTTCCCAACAACGTTTTAAAACTGGCGTTGTTTCATGGCTAGCTCCATGTAGCTCATGTCAGGACATCTCCTGAGCTTACTGAAATTAGCTCTGTATGCTTCTGGAGTTAAATCTATTTTTTTAAAAGTGCGAATTTAAAAGGCATCCATATCCTCCCCTCTTAAATTCAGCTATCAATTTGGAATTTAGTTTGTAACCCAGTCCTGTAGTTCCAGTTTAAACCCAGGCCACACAGGCCCTGTCCACACTCGTCTCTGTAGCGTTACAGAGTGCCCAAACCATTACCACAACGGTTTGCGTTTACACCTGTAACGTTACAGGAGAGCATTCATAACCGTTGTTGAAACCACATTTGAGGTGGTTTCAACATTGGTTATGAAACCGGCCCCGCTGTGGTAACATTACTGGTGGTAGTGTGCATGGCGGTAACGGTCCCCTGCAGGGACCAAAGTGCAGCGCGAGCTGCATAGTGGGATTGGGCACTCACTCTCCCCCCCTAGCTGCTGGTGGTCTGATATTGAGCAAGAAAGAAGGAGGCTACTGAAGAAGATAGGAAGTTGCTGTCCCAGAACAGGAAGGGTGAGAGTTGTAAGGAGAGGAGAGTAGCATCCAGAGAAACAGTGAGGGGACACAAAATAAGACATGATAGGAGTGGTGCAGTGCAATGGCTGTGGGGCAGCAGTGTTCTGGGAGACATTCTGGAGGCTGTGATGCTGCCCTATTTGCAGGTACCTCTCTGGTCTGAGAGAGGAGGTTGCCCATCTCCAGGCTGACCTGGCTAGGATTTGTGAAACCTCCTCCCACCCAGGGACCACCAGGGCCAATGCCACTACCTCAGAGATTGCCAACAAGAGAGGAGAGCTGGACCAGGGTGGGCTCAAGGAGGAGAGGGTGGTGGAACATAGTTGCATCCTCCAGCTCTACCTCTCACACCATTCACTCTGCTGGTGGATAGTGGTTCCTCTATGGAGGCACCTGCAGTGGACCAGGATGCTGGAACCTTCGAGAGACTCAAAGGAGGTGGTGTGGGGCCCTACAGGGAAGGAATCAATCCTGGTGGGGAAGGAAGTATGTCTTTCCCTGGCACCACGGCTTGGAGGACAGGCAGAATCCTCAAGATCGTGGGAGGAGCTGCACGAGGGAGGGAGCTGGATGTCATTGTCCACCTAGGGACAAATGACCTGACTAGGAATGGGTTCAGAGCAGTGCAAGAGGAGTTTGTAGAGTTGGGAAGGGGCCTTAGACAAGTAGCACATACGGTAACCTTCTCAGAGGTGCTGCCTGTCTATAGCAAGGGAGATGCTAGGGCACTTCTCACCAGGGAATTCAATGAGTGGTTGAAAAACTCGTGTGGAGCTCAGGGTTTTGGCTTCATTGGGGACTGGGGAGCCACCTGGAGGATGCAGACCTGCTGGTGCATGGTGGTCTGTGTCTATCCAGGGGGAACCAGGATCCTAGGTGAGAGGTTTGAATGCTTCATTGGCAAGCATTTAAACTAGCCAAGGGGAGGCACTGAAAAGAAGCAGGAAATCCAAGCCTCCCTCCACAAAACATGGTGATTAGGAGGCAAACACCAAGGTACAGGTTATTAGGAGTAGAACAGATTTAATGTAAAAAGGCAAAGGCAGTAAGGACAGAAATGGGGCTAAAAGGGTAAGGCTATCAAAAGTGGAAGATGATGAGTACCAATGCCCATAGTCTGTGTAACAAGCTCCTGAACTAGTGGCCTTGATGGAAGAGGGTTGCCTGGATATTGTGGCAGTCACAAGAAACATGGTACACAGAGAACCATGACTGGGATGTCAACATCCAGGATACACAATCTATAGGAGGGACAGGGAGGTAAAGAGGAGGAGGGTAGCTCTCTATGTAAAGGAAGAGATTAAAGCAACAGAACTAAAGAGTAAACAGGGAGCAGATGAGGCACTTTGGGTCACCCTGGAGACAGGAAATGGTACCACAATCCGCATGGGGGTTGTATACAGACCCCCATCTCAGGGGAGGGAGGAATGGACAAGGAAATGATAGAAGGCTTTCTTAGAATGGCAGAAAAGGGAGATATGTTGATGGGGACCTGAATATGCCAGATGTTAACTGAGCACCTTGCTGCAGGCACATCCAAGAGCAGGGTTATTCTTGATGCCCTACAGGGGCATGCCTCAGACAGCTAGTATTAGAACCCACTCAGGAGGGAGCAATCTTAGGACGTGGTACTTTCAAATGGGGATGGAGAAAAGAATCTCAGATTTAGAAGGGGTAGCCATCTGAAACAAGCAACCACCAAACAGTGTGGTTCATGAATAAACACAGCCATACAATCAAGCCATACAAAAGCAAGAGTACTAGACTTTAGGAGGGCTGACTTTGGGAAAATGAGAGAGTGCCTCAGAAAGCACTAGCAAACAGGCAAGAAGGAGGGTGGAGGAACAATGGGAGTGATTAAAACAGCCATCACAGAGGCAACAAGCCTTTGTGTAAAGCAAATCAATAAAAACACAACGAAGGAAAAACGTATGGTTCACAAAAGAGGTGGCAGGAAGGTTAAGGAGAAAAGGACAGCATTCAGGAAATATAAGGAAACGTAGAAGGAGCAGGACAGAGAACTTTATCAGTTAAAGCAGAAAGAGGCTGGGAAGGCAGTCAGAATAGCAAAGGCCCAAACCGAGGAAAGGATAGCCAATTCTGTTAAGAAGGGGATAAGACCTTTTATAGGTACATTAGGGAGCAAAGAAAGACCAAAGGAGGGATACTGAAGCTTAGTAAAGGGGAGGGAATGTGGGTAGAGGGTGACAGTATAAAAGCAGAGATACTGAATGAATATTTCTGCTCAGTATTCACAAAGGAAGAGGAGGGGGAGTTACCTAAACCAAACAAGAGAAACACTCTGAAGACGGGGGTCGATACCAGTCCATTTACAGAAGTAAGGGTTCTGAAAGAACTAATAAAATTGAAGGTGGACAAAGCAATGGGGCCTGATGGGATTCACCAAGAATTCTAAAAGAACTAAGTGGTAGAACTAGTGACATCGCTGACTACTCTCTTTAACAAATCATGGGAGGATGGGATGGTACCCGAGGACTGGAGGAGGGCAGATGTGATTCCTCTTCACAAAAGTGGGAGCAGGACAGAGGCAGGAAACTACAGACCAGTTAGTTTGACCTCAGTGGTAGGGAAAATGATGGAATCACTTCTGAAGGAAAGAATTGTTGAGTACCTAGAGGCCAGTGGGGCACAGGACCCAAGGCAGCATGGATTCATGATGGGAAGGTCATGTCAGATGAATCTAATAGATTTCTTTGACTGGGTGACCAAAGTAGTAGACCAGGGAGGGGCGGTGGACATGGCCTACCTAGATTTTAGCAAGGCATTTGATACAGTCCCACACAAAAGATTAATACACAAGATAGCCAGCCTTGGAATGGGTCCCAAGGTGGTATCCTGGATAAAAAATTGGCTAGACAACAGGATGCAAAGGGTAGTAGTAAATGGAGTACACAGTGAAGAAAGGAGGGTTACTAGCGGGGTACCACAGGGTTCAGTACTGGGACCGGTCCTTTTTAATGTCTTTATAAGTGACATTGCAGAGGAACTGGAAGGAAAAGTATGTCTCTTTGCAGATGACACAAAGATCTGCAACAGGGTTGATACAGAAGATGGAGTGGAAAGGATGAGAAGGGACTTGGCAAGGTTGGAGGAATGGTCAAATGTATGGCAGCTCAGATTCAATGCAAGAAGTGCAAGGTAATGCCATGGAAACAAAACCAGGGAAGCGTACACAATCGGGGTGAGATACTGACAACAGTAAAATAGAAAGGGACCTGGGGTAATTATATCAGATGACCTAAAGATGGGCAAGCAATGTGAGAAGGCAGTAAGGAAGGCTGGGGGGATACTGGGATGCATAGGAAGAGGCATCAATAGTAGAAAATAGGAAGTTGTTATCCCTCTGTACAGACAGTTGGTGAGACCCCATCTGGAGTACTGTGTACAGTTCTGGAGACCCCATCTCTGCAAAGACATAGACAGAGTGGACGCTGTCCAGAGGAGGGCAACCAAAATGGTGCAGGTTCTGCACCAGAAGACATACTGAAGAACGATTAAAGGAGCTTAATATGTATACTCTTGAGGAAAGAAGAGAGAGAGGGACATGATAGAAACGTTCAAGTACCTCAAGGGAAATAACAAAGTCCAAGAGGGTAGCATCTTCCAGAAAAAGAGATGTACAAGAGCAAGGGGGCACAATTTAAAGATAGAGAGGAGACGGCTCAGGGGTAATGTAAGGAAGTATTTTTTCACTGAGAGGGTTGTGGATGCATGGAACAGCCTCCCTGAGGAGGTTGTGGAGTCAAGAACAGTGGGGGACTTCAAGAATATATGGGACAGGCATAAGGCAGTCCTAGGGGCGGGTATAAGGAAGTAAGCTGTTGGTTAACTAGGATCTGCAGCTTATCTGCTAGGTAGGAAAATGGCAACTAGGTGGGCCAAGCAGTCCTTATCTGCCATCAAATTCTATGTTTCTATCACAGTAACGGTTGCCCGGCTCCCGATGTGTGGACCGGCAATGCCGGTCCCTTAACGGACACCACCGAGGTGTGGATGCACTGCACCGCTCCCCGGCCATAACGGATTGCATCCGTTACCAGGCCAGAGTGGTGTAGTGTGGACGGGGCCTTACCTGTTCTGGTGCTGGTCTTGGGAGTTGTAGTTTCTCCAGTCAAATCTCTGCTGGCGCTCTCTCTCCTCTTGTTTGGCCTCTCATTGATGCTGTTGCTCTTCTCACTTGGCCTCCCGCTGTTCTCATTCAGCTTCTCACTTTTCTCGCTCCACTTCTCATTGAAGCTGTCTCTCGTTTTACTCTTTTTCCATCTGCAGTTGGAAATTTTCTGTTCAAACTCCAGCTCCATCCTCCACAGCTCCATTTGCAACCTGATTGCTTCTGGCTCCAGAAAGCTGGTGACCTTCTCCTACTGCTGTGGCCCCTGGCTTGCACTGGCCCTGCTGTCCTCCTCACTGGATCTGGATACTGCACTGGACTCTGGCCCTTCCACACCCAAGGATCTGTTCTTTTCAGTCACAGGCTGTGACTTGAGGCTCCTGGGCATCAGCGGCTACCAGAGCGTCCATGAGGTTCTGCTTGTTGGCTTTCCCCTCGTGCTTGACTCCTTTGTCCTGGCACAACTGCCTCAGGTAGTCTGCAGTGTACCCGCTGTAGTCGGAAGCCATCTTCTTCCCTAACTACAGCTACTCTAACTTGCACTTTAGAAAAAAATAAAATAGGTAGGAACTTTGACTGTAAGCAAAATGATATAGTTCTGTTTACTTTTTTTAAAAATAAATCACTGCCTTATTTTGCACATGAGCTGTACAGTATTAAGCTGACATACTGAACTGTTAAAGCTTGTGTTACTAAATACTTAATTGCACTGCTACCAACCAAATCTGTCACAAGCATGAGTCCATGAGTCAGGCCCTCTGCTCCCACAGTGCCAACCTTACAGTGCAACAGTGTGAACAGGTAACAGACAGGGTAACTTTCCTGTCTGCTTTGGGTCTGAATCACCTTTTAGCCTCGAGTTCTGGAGAGATTCAAACTGGGAACCTTATGCTAGCATACCCAATTAACAGTCTCAGATACTGTACATACACTCTTTGGGGGGATGTTGTACAATCCTTCACCAAGAGGCACCCAGCTAGGTTTTCAAAATGTACCCTTAGAACTCTATATGAGACCTAGGTATTTCTTACCTTTAAGCAAGCTCAGTAACACAATCAAGCCCTTATCAGCTGTCAGTCTTAAATACAGGTTCAGCAATCACATGTAAAATAACAGAAGAGCACAGGCAGTATTTTAAAGAAAATGTTGTTTACTAGAAAATGGTAAAACTGGTGAAATCAAATACAGAACAAATAATGTCACAAATCTCACAGTCATCTACAAATAAAAAAGGAAAGTTACAGAATACAAACTCCTACCACAAACACTTACTTCTTCTCTAAGTGTTACCTTTCTAAGTTCTTTCCAAGTCAGAGAACTATCTCTCTGAGTCTAGAATCATATACCATATTTCCCAGATACAATGTTTCATTTTAACTCTGTCTTTCCCCCGCCCCCTTTTTGATGAGTCACCTAGCGCCTCCCTGTGAAGGTGTGGATATAAGGATGACACTGGAGTCTAGAATAAGTCCAGCAATAAGTCTTTATTTACAAAAATAAGAAGCAAACTGAATGACCAATAAAAAAAGTAACAGAATAAAAATAAAATAATTCCAAATGACAAAATAACAACACACTAGTAAACAGCTAGTGTAATTCCATCAATGGGATAGCAGAGCACTAGTCCCTTCAAGATCTCCTGCCTGTAACTGTTTCCGTCAGCATAAGGCATATCGGTAATAAGCTTATTATCACATTTGAACATGTAAGTCCCTTCAGCAGTCACTGCTTCTTCATTCTTGGTTGTAGACTTTTCCTCTTCTGACCTGCCTGCAGACGTCACCCCAGAACACACAAAGTCTGGAACAGTCTCACCTGGGAACTTCTCCAATGTCTCAATTACATTATCTCCCAGCCAATACATCCCAGGGAACACAGACAAAACAGGAATCTCCAAATCAGCACACTCTGCACAGGCATCTTCCGATTCCAACCTCTCAGGCTCTTTTTCCCTGTACAAATCCCTGGTGTCTTCCAACTGGACCCAGAGCTCCAGGTACCTCCGCTCAGCCTTTCTCCAATGGCTCTCAGCATCCATCCATCGCTCAAACATATAGCGTATCAGGCTTATCTGGTCCATCCTCTGGTTATGCATTGCCTCACCTTGGCCACCATCACCACACAGCTTCAACTCCACTGGCACCATAGCCAAGTGTTGTACCTCAGACTTCAGGCCAACAAACATGGGAATATGTAGCTTCTCCTTCCAGGATCCAATCCTTCACTTGATACTTTGTCAGTATCTCTCAGTCTGAAATATCAAACCTTATCCCACTTCTTACACCATATGTAAAGGTGTGGGTATTAGGATGACACTGGAGTCTAGAATAAGTCTTTATTTACAAAAATAAGAAGTGAACTGAATGACCAATAAAAAATAATAACAGAATAAAAATAAAATAATTCCAAATGACAAAATAACAAGACACTAGAAAACAGCTAGTGTAATTCCATCAATGGTATAGCAGAGCACTAGTCCCTTCGAGATCTGATCACAGAATGAGAAATTACTCCTTTTATACATACAGGTCATGTGATATTTGGAAGCTCCACCCCTTTTCTAGAAGCTAACTCTTAAACACAGCCATATAAACATTATATTTGTTTTTTACAACATAAATCCCCTTTTAGGCTTAATTAAAATATCATATTGGTAACCACACAAAATAAAATCCTGCCTAGCATTATAAAGTAACATTACATAACTATCTAGACCCGCCCCCTTATTTACAAACTATAAATAATGAAACAGAAAGGCTGGCTGGTTCTATAGGAAGAAAGGCAAAACAAACATGTCTTCCCCTAGAGCTACACCCTCAGTTTGACAAGCACTTTTAAACTTAGCTTTTCTCTTAAAACTTAATTTAACTTAATGTTATCTAGTATACCTTTCTTTTAATGAAGAAACACACAAGAAGAAAGCAGAATAAATAAACATAACTGTAGAATATATATGTCTGTGCTTTTAGACCCTTTTGATATATCAGCTTTAAGTTTCAGAATTATAGAATTCAGTTTTACTAGATAGAGCTTATAACACTGTTATACTTCTGTAATCTAGCATTACAGCTTTCATCAAACAAAATGAATAAATCCTCCTTCTGTGATTTAATGCTTTCAACAGTTTTTCCTTAAGGTTTTAAACAGTTTTTATTTAGAGCTTCCACCAGTTTTTATTTAGTGGTTCACTACTTGAATGCAAGTAATTACAGCTTCCTTCTGTGGAAAGGGAAAAAAGAAAACATAAGTATCTGGAGTTATCTCCAGCAGGAATAGTGTCTCCAGAAGAAATCTCTAGCTCCTTGCTTCAGCAACACAGCAAACCCAAGGTAATCCTTCTCGCGGGGGGGGGGGAGTTACAAAACAAAATGAGCACTGCTTCTACTTCATATTTTAAACAGTTCTCAAAGAGGTAGGAGAGCAAGAAAGGTGGAAATAAGTGAATTTTATTAGGGCAACACATAAACTTTATGTATTTTAGTACATTACACTGATATACGCATAGATGGCCAGTCTACACATATACCTTTAAAGGGGCAGTGTACCTAAATACATAAAGTCTTAAAATAAAATAAAAGACATGCTGTTGCAACAGACTGATCTAAACATATAAAACAAAATAAAATAAGGCAAAAAATATAGAAAAGGGGGTTAGAAAAAATATGGATGCCCTATAAAACAGATATTACTACACTCCTTAGAGTTCATTCTAACATAAATTCTACAAGGAGGTATTTTTAATTAGTGTGAACATCAGAAAAAAAGCCATTTCCTACATATGACAGTCTTTAATCAAACATTTCTCTTTGAGGTTTTCACAACCCCATAATCTGTCACTAAGGTGTGAGAAAGCCAAGGGAAATCAGCCAAATCATGTCCTTTCCTGGTGTCATAAAATTCATATTCAGGAACCAACATCAAAGCAGAAGCAGTTGATAAGGGGCCATAAACTATCCCTCTGGAAGGAAAGCATTAATTAAGTTTTTCCCTGGTCAGTTCAATGACATCCTCACTGACACCCTGAAGGTTAAAAGCCAAACTGCTAACTTGCGTGAGACAATTTCATACACAGACCATTGCTTTATAATATAAATATTATACAATAACCATAAGCAGATGGCAGAGCATCACACCCATGATCTTCTGAATTGTGAGAGACAGTAAAAGTAATAGTCTGGGATGCTTTGCCCAAAGAGACTGTAACCACTAGTGCTTATCTTGTTTGCACTTGCCTGCTGCCCAGATGGCCCTGCAGGTGTATGGAGTTCTTTGTTATTAAATCATATAGATCTGCTAATATTTATCTGTACCCTGTGGGTCAAGATTGCCCTGTTGGAGCTGACAGCCAAGGTCGAGGTGCCACTCAGAGGACATGAGGCCCTAGAGTTTTGCTGTGTCTGAGTTATACATCTGGGAATGACATATTTCTGCATTGCTTGACTTCGCTGGATAGTGAAGATGCTTGAAGAAAGTATTGGTATATAAATGTACTAGGATATGACTACATCTCCAAATAGAGATGCATGATAAAAGTATTGGTAGCTAAATGTACTGGATGTGTCTCCAATTTGCATTATGCTGAATGTTCAGGATTTGCAATCCAAGATCTAGCCAAGCTACCTATTCTGAAATGTTCAGTTCTGTGACAAACAGGGCAATTCCTGCCTTCTGTGACCAGCAGGACCACCCTGCTACTCTGCCAAATGCAAGGCAATCCCTACATTCTTTAGGATATTCAACAGCCATTGTTGAAAGTAACTTTCCAAGTTCACCCTCCCTCCTAATCAAAGCCAGACAACTCTATCATCTGCAACATCCACCAGGCCTGCAAAATCCAGAACTTTGGTATCTGGGTACCCAGTGTAGCGCGTGAGATTGTGGGGTTTCATCTGTATCTGGGACTGGTACCAGTGTGGAAATAATTACTGTGTAATATCTGATTTAGTCAGCAGCTTAGATAGCCAGAGCTCTGGGTATCATGTTGGTCAAATGAATTGTGATTGCCTTTTCCATTAATCTAGAAGCCACCCAGTTGGAGGGTTCACCAGCAAACCAACAACCTTTGTATATTTGTAAATAGCAATCAGCCTAACCTCTATTCCTTCTGTTTCCCCATCCTAACTCCTATGTCCCCTAAATAAATCTATTGTCACTGTTTTGAAAATCCTCATGAGTGAGTATATTATTAGAGAGAGTCACTAATTGCAAAATTGTTGATATGTGGGGAAATGCCTATTGGGTCATGTCTGGGGGTGGTAAATGATATTTGTGGGTGGTATGACATCTCAGGGGGTTATACCTGGTAACAGCTAGCCCAGGTAAAGCACACTCTTAGGGGAGGCACTGCACATTGTTTAGACTTGATATAAGTTAACAAACCAAAACCCCTTAGCCTATTGTCCAGAGTAGTAGGCAGGAGTGTAACACTTGGGATAGCACCACCTAGAGGTTACATTTGGATGATGTGATGCTCTGAAACATATTTACATGCAGAAATCCCTTTGGTAATGCCTAATGGAGGTATACAATGCCTCCACATTGAAACTCAACCATACAAATCCATCCTGCCACTTGATGTTCTCAATTTTTCTAAGAACATCTGCTTTGTCCTTCAAATGTGAGTCCAAACCTGCAACACAGTTCTGGAAGAAAACAAATCCTAGATTTTTCCCAGATTCTCATGAGCGGACCCTCTCTCCAGAGATGACAGGCCTCCTTGGTGGGCTCTTGGAGTTGTCTGTATTTTAAGCAGGATATAAAATCCAGGTGTAATGGAGTGTTCAGTCCAAATTAATTTGTAATCATTATCTGAGATGTTACCTGAAGCTTGTGCATCAGTGATGATCCAGTGTAATTCCTTTTTAAAAGTTAATGTGGAATCTCCATTTAACTCTTCATAACTATTCTCATCATTCAAAGGAGGCATCTTTTTGTTTTGTTTTTTTGTTTTAGTCTTTTGGTAACCGGGTAAGGCCCAGCACATCACTGTTTCTTTGTAGATGCCTCTACTGAGAAGCACTGAATTCTCCCATTTTATCTGCAGGTTGTATAAGAACAGATTTAGATGTCAACTGATTAAGTGTTATACTCTCTTCTTTTGTAATATTTCGTACTTCCAGGGGTTCAGCGTTATTTAACAAGCCCTGCAGATGTAGAATGACTATTTTTTTCAGTGGTACTTATTGCCATAATAAAGGTATTTGGACAAATGTTGACTTCCCTTTGGAAAAAGTTTCCTTTGTTGCCTGATGTAACTGCATGCTTTCTATAATATAGAGAGGTCAAAGCTGATTGCAGCCCTATTGAGTGTCAAGCTATTGCTCTCAGAATCCATATCTAAAATATCTGCATTTTCATGACATAGTGATTCCAGCGCTTCCATATCAAGTTCACTGATTTCCGTACTTCGGATCTGGTCACTGTCACTGGTGTTTTGCAGTCCTGTGGGTTGCTTGCTCGAGTCTCTCCATGTACCGTACCTGTATCGAGAATCCCCGCTCTATTTACTGTATTTATCTTTCTTCAGGTGTGAATGGTAAGTAGCTTAGGCCATACCAGCATATTTCTTGTAAGCTCATGATTGTTACGAATTTTCTTCAACAAAGTAAACTTTTTGTATTTGCTTGCAAGCTTTGTTTGCACCCTTCGAGTGCCACAGACATCCTAACTTTGCTTCCAATGCAGACCCAGCACCATTTTATTTGCCCACCTCTGGACTGCATCCACTCTGTCTGTGTCCTTCCAGAGATGTGGGGCCCAATTCACAAAGCTTCCTTGCATGGCTCAAGGGGCTTGTACCACAAAGAATGGTACAAAGTGTGACTTACGCCAACATATGCACCAGGAGCAATTCACAAAGACAGCCTGCATCAAACACAGGCTGCCTGTACCAAAGGGGGCCTGTGCCAGCCTTGCATCATAAAAAGGGCTGCAGCATGGTGCTAGAGAGCTTGTGACAGAAGCAGGCTGCCATATCCCCCAATGTGGTATTTGCAAAACCCTCCCAGAGGGCAAAATTCTGTATAAATTAGCTATATGGGTAATAATGGTCATACATGTTTGCAACAGGATTTAGAAATAAGGACAGGATACGAATTCACCCGTAGGTGTTGTGAGATATTTTTCATGCTTTGTGATAACTAGTGCTTGATTTTTACTTAAATATAATAAAGAAGGCTTTACAAATGTATTTTTATGATGCAACGGCAGCTAGAGAAGCTAGCGATATTATTTGGAGATGAGGATGGGGTGCGAGATGGGCCGTAAACGTCACGAGATTTTTGTGACGTTGTGTGCCCACTCACACTTCATTCTAACCTTGTGAAACTTTAAAAATGATTTGATCTTTATTTTCAGACAAAGTGACTAACTGTAAACATTACTAAATATCTAGAATTGGTTAATTCAATGAAAACTAATATAGTAATAGTAATAATATTTAATTGACATAAATGGTATTTGTAGGAAAACAGAAGATCTGATTAATATATTGTGGGACTAACTTATTAGAAGGAGAAATATGCAGAAGGTGAAACTCATCTGTACATTATTGTCATTTAAATACTAATTTATGATGGCAAGTGTATAATCAGTTTAATCAAATCACTGAAAATACATATTTTCTTGTTTTCATAGATAATCTATATATAGAAGCTGTGAATATTTAATGGTTTACACAATAATGTGTATATAGGTAAGCATTTCATCCGCTATGAATTCCCTCCCTTAATTTTTGAAATTGAAGTTATGACAACATAATATTATAATTTGATACTAATATGAATTTAGATGCAGCCTGAACACTGATGAAGGAGTATTTCCGAAACATTTGTTTTTGAGACTGTATCTTGATAATAAAAACAAGTTTAATGAAATAAATCTTTTGGTGAGTGGGCCCTCTGTACCAATTTAGTTTTCTGAGACTTTTGGAATAAATTCTACCAATATATTCTTAAGGTGCCGCTATCTGTGCCAGCAGCAGTTCTAAGAGCAAAATTGAGTCAGATGATCATTCAGTCACTCATTTTGGAAAAACAAATACATTTTGTGCTGTTGTTGTTTCTTTTAAAAGATTGCGCCTAGCAGACAATGTCTCGAAGAGCAAATAAATTATTCCTTTAAAGATTTTATTTTTCCTTATATAAAATGATCAAAATGTTATCTATCCACTAAATTTAAGGCAGATCCTAAGATAATATATCTTAGGCCCATGGAATAAATTAAGGAAACTGTCAAAAATAAATTAAGAAATCAAATAGCTAGATTAGACCTAGAAAGGATCTCCTCATTAAAACATTATAAATGGTACAAAATCTTATAAAATAATCATAAGCTCGAACCATACTTTCAGATTATATCTGACCCTGACCAGAGGAGGCTGCTGGCTCAGTTTCGTATGGAACTTTATAAAGCAAATTATGTCTTACACAACCAAGGAAGACCTGGATATACATCCCTATTTTGCAAATGCAAAAATACTCCTGATGATTTGAAACATATAATATTGTTATGTCCCCTATATACAGGGCCCCTAGTGCTCTGCAGCAGAATTTTCTGATTTCTGCGGCAGGGCTCCTTGGTTTCTGCAGCAGCATTTTCTGATTTTTGTGGCATGATTCATTCATTTCTGTGGCAGAACGCAGTCCTGCCATTGGTTAAATATGATGTGATGTCATCAATGACATCATATGCCAAGCACAGACGAGGCTTAGGATAAACAAGATGGAAAAGAAAGCCTAACACTATGGAAAAACAGTATATTTGAATAAAATTTACCAAAACAGTGAATTCTGCTGCACTATATACATTCTGTGGCAAGATGCAAATTCTGAAAATTCTGCAACCACAGATATAAAAATTCCATAGGCCTTACCTACATAAATCAAGAAGGACTGAATGGCTGGGTTGCATCTTGTGGGATCTCAGCTTCCCCTCTGATCACATTCTAAAATTGCATTTTACTTTAGAAAATTCTTCAATATTGTGTAAATTGAAATGTTTTCAGGCAATCATTCATGTCTGACTATTACATTTTAAGTGGATCTTGTACTGTCAACTCTCTGTAGTGTTTTATGAGAAATATTTGGTATGTATGATTGTTTAAAGCTGAAAATTCACTCTTTAATGTTCATTTTATGTTCATTTAATCCTCAATGATGTAAAGGGTAATAGTCGATCATTCAATAAATGTGTACTTGTGCCACTTGTGCTGCCCCTTTAGTTTTCTCAGGTCTCTGCTTATCCTTTGCACCCACCTCAGAGTGCTGCAGATTTGGGTGTCATCTGCAAAGAGGCAGACCTTCCCTCCCAGCTCCTCTTCAATGTCACTTGTAATAAATAATAAGCAGCAAGGGGGGTGAGGATCCCCTTACCAGCAGGATACTGGGTGGCAGGGCAGATGTGAGTGGTCCTTTATGGGAAATTCTAATTAAACACTCCCACTGGAAGACAACAGACTTAACCAAGGATTTTCCATGTCATTACAGGCCATATTGTTCTCCTCAGGGAAACGTCATGCAATCCCTCAGGATTCCTTTAGAGGAATCAGTATAGTTATGACAAGGTGGAACAGGGGAATGAATAGAAGACAAACAAAAGACACTGTGGCAGAATACATGGTGGGCTTGGGATGACACTTTATCCTGGCCACCACTAACCCTTGGTTTTGGGACACGTTGTTGGGCGGTCTCCAATCTGTGAGGGCAACTCCTACATATGGATCCAGTCAGATCATTTGAAGAGTGAGTGTAGACCTTTGGCTGGAGACATATTAATAGGTTTCAATACTTTCAACTTAGAAACCGTATTCACATATTGATGCACAAAAATGCATTGGGCCTCCTCTACATTATACCCAGTAGCAGTGTTCACAGCTGTTTAGGGATCCCCACATGGATAAAATGCCATTACATTGTTAAATGGTAATTATATTATGGACTTTGGGCACTCAACTGAATATATCGTGGACAGATGGGAGAAAGACTTAAATATCCCTCTAACGGATACCCAATGTCGAAAAATGTGGGAAATGGTCTGGTGCACTTCCTCATCACCTAAAGGAAGGGAATTTGTTTGAAACTCAAAATTAAACATTTCTTGATGCCTCAGGCGCAATCCAAATAGGATGCTGGCATTACTCCACAGTGCTGGAGAAAAGTGACAAGGCGGTAGCCTCATAAGCTTATATCTTTTGGTACTGCCCCAGAATTCAAGGATGATAGATAGCAGTTAAAAGGAAAATATCATAAATCCTCAATATCACAGAAGCTCTGGGTTATCAACAGCTCCTCTTGGGTATAAAACCTACATCTCTGAAGGGGAGGAAGGGATATACCTTTGGAATATCCTCATGGCTGCAGCAGCCAAAGCAATAACCAAGAGATGGCGTCAGGTGGACCCTCCCACCCTTCAGAACTGAGTAGAAATTACAAACCAAATCCAAATCTCAGAAAAGACTACTGTCATTGTACAGCATAGGTTCCCAGCATATACCAGTTGTTGGACAAGATGGGATATGTCTCAAATAGCTGACGATCTGGACTCGGGACATTAAGGGCATGCATAGTGCAGTGCTTCTAAATAATGTACCTAGAGGACATCAGTTGATTATGTATATATTCACCCTTTCTTCATCACATGCCCTGCAAGACCATCATCAGAAGAGCTTACAAGGACTTCCATGAACTTTATGTACAGAACTGACAATTACAAAATAAGTGCATAAAGACAAGTTTTGTGACACATTTCTTTTTACTGTTTCATTTCATGTGACCTGTTTGCCACGTTGTTTCCATCAGCTGCTCATTTATTTATTTGACTTTGGTAACCAGGTAGGTGCACTGATCTCAGGGACTGTTTCAGGCATGACCAGGCCACTTAATGTGGCAGGAGCATGTTAAGGTACAGAGTTAAATAAAGACATCAAAACATCAGAAACACAGACACATGAAAAAATTTGCAATGCAAAATCACAAATAGTACAGTGGTTGATGAAAACAAAAGAAACAAATGCCCAGTCGGAGAGAAACAATAGTGTGGAAAATAGCAGGTTTACATACCAACAGGGATATTTCATTGGTTGTTCAATGGTGAGTGAGATAGTATGCAGGGATGAGCGAGGCATGAGAAGTGGAGGGATAGCCTAGTGGGGTTGGTGACAGTGGAGTTCCAAAGGAGGGGAGCTACACCCTGAAGCATTTGCAGGACGATGCCAATAGGAGTTAGTCCTTGCGATAGGTTTTGAACTGGTGGTGTGAGTCAGTAGTGCACAGCTTGGTGGCCAGGTTGTTCCATAGAGTGGGGGCTGCCACTAATGGGGCTCTACTCTCCATTTTTGAGGATGCCCTGGGATGTGCAGGGGGGGAAACAGTTAGAGTGGAGGCTGCGATGCATGGTGTGGATGGAGAGGAGGGGAGAAAGAGGGGATTCAAAGCCAATGCGGGTAGCATAGTCAACCATACAGTACAGGGCGAAGTTGAAATGGGCCTGCAGTAGGAGCCATCCCAGGGAGTTGAAGAGGGCACAGTGGTGGGTTGCATAGGGAGCCGACAAGGTGAACTGGCAGACACTGTTCATGAAACAGCATAATGAAAATATTAATAACAAGTACAGTTTATATGCTGTCATTTCATGATAGCATTCAATAAAGAAGTATAAAAAAGGGATGCCTTTTCCTTATCAATAAAAGAGAGGCATGATTGAAGTCCAGTCTTTAGTTCCCAACTTTGTTAAGTCTGGACCTCCAGTGAAGTCAAAGAATATAAAGGTATTGAGGCAGCCAAAATCAGACTTAAAAGGATTTATCAGCCTTATTCCAAACATTTGACTTTTCTGTTTAGATTTAAAGCTTAAAGGACTGACCAAGGTGTCCTTTTCTATCTTACTTAGTTGTATTCAAATAGTCCTATGAATGAATTTCAATAGCTGTTCTCACATCTCAGTAGGTGTCACCACTCATTATATTTTCCTGGTTTATTTAATAGAGTTTAAAATGGCAGGCTTTGACAGCACATTGAATGTTGTTTTGCCCATAACCTGCTCTCTAAACTTTTAATTTATTCCTCAATTTTACTCTGCTTCTCAGTGTACATGACTTTGGTGACAAAGGGTTCTGGTGAATAACTTAATGGTTGCCTATTTGCTGGTCTCATAGATATCAAGGAGGGTTCCTAGTGTCATTGTGATTATCCCACTTTAATGGGGAGGGCATTCATTCTCTAATGTTTAGGTCGGTGCCAAGGGACTCTAAGCTGCTACTTTGCACCTTAGATCCTTGATGGTTAGATAACTGAAAGGTCCCCCACCTGGCTTCTGGGACAGTGATTTACAAATTTCCCCTATGGCATAAAAATAGGGTTGGCTGTTCAGTTGTGTACACTGTTTACTTGCCAATCATTTGTATAATTCCACAGTTTGTTTACTCAGTCATAAGTGAGAGGAGTTCATGGGGTATTCAATATTCTGCAAAGGGAGCAATCCGTTTCTTATTTGGTATATTTAATTTGTGAATGATTACATGTGTAAGGAAGAGAGAAAATATGCAAAATGTGTTGTGGAAGTTTAAAACCGCAGCTTGAAATTCCAAAGCTGAAATGTAACATTTCTGATTTATAATTGCTGGAATGCTCAATGTTGATGATATACATTGTTGTGCTGCTGTGTTTCCATTAGGGAGGGCTTTACATGAGTTTTTCATTTCAAGTCATTTTGTTTAGACCGTTACCTTTAACTATTAGACTTCAACCATTTTCAAAAAATTGTGCTCACTCGTGACGCTTCTGGAACTCTGACCATTTCAGCACCCCAACTATTCTCGTGCAGCGTTTCTGTGTATGCACATTAAAGGACTTGAACTTTTGCCCTCAGCAGTATTATGGGAAGATGGTGACTTACAACATCTCTCATTCAAACAGAATGCATTTGAACTCCAATAAGCATCCTATTTGTTTTTGTTTTTCTCCCAAGGAAATCATTTCTTTATCTGGAGTTCAATAAATCATTTTCTCAACATTTCCTCACAGATTTCTTCAGCCGCAGACGGTAATGTGACTCTACAGCAGGATTCCTTATTCCCAGTGTTCCCACTGATCAGCAGCATAATAAGTGAAGAAACAATAAGGAGCGTTGACTTTTTCTTGTCAAAAATCATCTTTGATGGGCTTAACAAACTGCAGATCTAAAGAAAAGTTTCAGCTGCTTTTACAGGAATTACTACTAAATTTATGTTAGCTACAGTAATAGAATTTTCAGATTAAACATCAATCTACATTATACTGTACATTATGCTGCTAGATACTAAGGATATGACCTATTTTGCTAAAGTTTTCTATAGTTCTAATTACCTCCTTTGTTGAAATGTTCAATACATGAATTTTGATGATGTTTGAGTTTACATCTAATATTGGCATGTTAATTTTTTAATAGGATATCTAGGTATGTACAAAGATAGAAACATATAAATATAGACAACGTCAGCAGAAAAATACCATTGGTCCATCCAATTTGCCTGTGGTTCCCTATCTATTCTCTGGGACCTAACTGACATCAGGGGCAGTAACCTGCCCTTTATGCTAAATAACTGCTAGTGGGTCTCTATTATATCACCCCCTCTCCAGTCTGGTCTCAAGTGAGTGGATGTGTGGGGTTTTTTTGCTTGTTTTCCAACACTGTTTTCCTCCGGTTACTGTGCATTGGGGTCCCATCACCCAGCAGTGCCCTGGCCCTGTCCTGCTGTGCTCCTCTCTAACCAGAAACCTGTTCCCTCATCCCACCCACAACTCACCTGTGAAGTGCTCCCCAGTCATGACCTCTCCGGGGCGAGACCACTATTTTCTCCTCGGTGATCATTCTTCACATGTAGTACCAGGCACAGACAGAGGTGAAGGGTGGGGGTGCTCAGGTCCAGAGAGCAGGAGACAGTGGAAGATGTGGTGGGCTAGAGTGGCGTTTTCCTCCCAATGCTTGAGGGTTTCCTGTTTTTCTGTCCCCCCCAAAAGGCACTGACATGTAATGACATCCAGTGCAGGTACAAGCACGCTCCCTCACTCCTACCACGGACGCTTACCAAGTGAGTGGATATTGATTCCTGCAATTAGAGTCTGGGATTGTTGTTCCTTAAGTCAAAAAGCTAGGAGATTGTCTATCTTCTCTCCAGCCTCTCAGTAAGGCTGCTTCATTCTAGTAACTGCAAACTCAGCTTTTAATTAGTAAACCCTATCTGTTTCATATTTTAGAACAGTAATCCTGTATACTGGTTGGGGGAAGGGTTATGTGAACTACTGTTATAATCTGTTTCCAATTGTTTAACTCCCTCTGTGTCTCTTTTTTCTTATTAGTAGCATAGCTAATTATTCTTCCTCTTAAGAACGCTTCGTACATATCTCACAGACAAGCAGCTGTAATCTCTCTATTACCACTATTTTCAAAGAACTCAGTAGCTTCTCCATTACCCACGCTACAAACTCTTTGTCTCATATTATAGAGCTATTAAATATCAATCAAGAATCCTTCTCCCATTTCTTTCCTAAAGTAAGGCTCAGCGTAATTAAAGCATGGTCAGAAATTACAATACTGCTAATTTCAGCTGGCACAATATCATTACTTTATTTGCAATGAAACTCACTTCATTGAGTTTTCACAACATTCAACGAACAATAAAAACAACAATACACAAGAGAAAACCAACAATAATAAAACATTCCAAGGATATAACCCCAACAACTTCAAAACTACCAAATCCCACCCTCCCTCTCTCCAATTCCTCCATCCCCCCCCATACTCCTACATGCACCATCAAGTCACTGAACTGATCGGGCACCCTGAAGAGTGCGGCTCAAAATGGAACCATATTAGCTCATGCAGGAAGTCCAGATTTCACAGGGAGGAGGAGAGGGTTCAAGTCAGAGATTACATACTACCTCTAATAAGAAGATAAAGCATTGACCAACAGTCCTGGTACTTGTGCCAAGTAGAGTTAGAGAAGGTAAGTTCACATTCCGCATTCAGGGCTGTTAAAAATTCTTGAACCACTCTGGGTATGACAGTCACCAATCACCCCTCCAGTGCTGCAGTATTAGTAACTTAGTTGCCAATGCAATCATGGCCATACGAGCCTTCAATTTATTATTAGGAAATGCTGCATAGTCCCCCAGGAGACAAACCTCAATGGTAAGAAAACTAGCAAAACCAAAAAAGGGGGACATCTCTTTCAGTACTAGCCACAATATCTTTACTTAACTCTTTCGATATCAAAAGGTAATCTAGGTGACTGGTGGAGAAAAAGGAATAGTCACAGCTTTGTGGGTTTAGTACTCTCCACATATCTACTAGACCTAAGTCATTAATTATTTTTTTGAAGGCATTCCCCATTTATGAAACTTCTTTGTTCATAACCTATCTAGCCATTGTTCTTCCATTTTGTAAAAGTCTCCCCCTAAGAGAAGTTCACTATAGAAACATAGAAACTGTTGGCAGAAAGGGATCTCCTGGCCCATCTAGTCTGCCCTAAGGTCCCTACCTGCTGTGCTACCGTAGACCCTAATTGATCTCTGGCATTACCTCCCCCCCCCAGCACTGTTACCAAGGTCTCCTTGTGTCTATCACATGCATGTTTGAAATCTGTTACCATTTCTATAACCACCACCTCTGATAGGAGGCTGTTCTATGCATCTACCACCCTTTCCGTAAAGAAGTTTTCCCTCACATCTCCTCTAAGTCTTCCCCCTTCCAGCTTCATAACATGCCCCCTTGTCCTTGAGCATCTCTTTCTGTGCAAAATGCCACCCTCTTGTACCTTATTGATACCGTTGAGGTATTTGAATGTTTCTATCATGTCTCCCCGTTCCCTCCTTACCTCCAGTAAATGATCTGTAAGACAACAATACTGTCTCACCAGATTATCAAAATAAGAGGCTGTATCAGCATTAGAAGCATAACTGTTACAGATACTGTAATAACCTTCTTACCATCTGTAGCTCCCCAGAATATCTGGTATTTACCTTCAGGGTCTGACTGATGCCTGCATTTCACAAAATATACTCCCTTTCTAAATGAAATGGCAGTCTCACTCTGTTTAGAACTAAAGATGCTAAACTTCACCTGGGATAACCAACCTCTAGCCAACATGATGGGTTCTTGCTCTAACAATTGTGTTTCTTGCAACAATGCAATATCTGCTTCGTACTTTTATAAATACCCTAGAACCTTGTTTCTTTCAATGGGAGATCCTAACCCTTTGATGTTCCCAGATGCAGTTGTAAAAGTATTAAAATGTGTTTTACTTAATGAAACTGGAAGATAATGATTTACAGAGCTAGAGGCTGTAACCACATTATATCTATAAATGTAAGCTAACAACACTGAAGATGTATAGAAATTACTACTAGACTTATTTCAGAAAAACTGTTCTTGTTACTAAATTCAGGAGTTTATAATTTCTAAATCTATTATAAGCTAGGGTACAGTACTATTTTCTAAATATTCAAACACAAAGAGGCAGTACTGGGATGGAGGTGCACAGATTTAAAAAAATGACTTAATCACACAAACTCTGGCATGCACCACCTTTAATTAAATATAAGCAAACACTTGGCTATAAAAATGCAAAACTTTAATAACAGCAAAGAAGCTGCACGCCTGACGCATTTCGGACAAAAGTCCTTTATCAAAGGCTAGTGCAGGTTTAACAGCATACCAGATTTATACACACCAGGATATGACATAATAGGGACATCACTTACAACAATCAATCTCATTGGATAACAACTTAAAACACCTAAAGTGATAAGTGCCGGGGAGACTGAAGAAAAAGAGCACTGACATAATAGGAAAGGAAGGGGAGGGAAGGAAAGATGAAGGAAAATAGAAAGAAAAACACCAAAGAAACAGGGCAAACAGGATTAAAAAGAGTTCATATCAATACTTTTTTTTCACTCATCTCACGCTCCGGTGCTCCCCTCTTCTTCAAGCTCCCCAATGCTCCTGACTCACCAGCCATCCTCTTCGCAGGCTCACCTCGATCCCCATATAGCAGCTGACCTCCGAGGGGTGTCCCGTTGTATCTCTTCACTGGGTGGGTCCCCTCCTCTGAGAGGGAAGGCACTAGGTGGGGGCTTTACCCAGAGTACTAACTATTAGGTCCCCCGGAAGTGCTGCTGAGGTACAGGAGGCCCGTGGAGGTTCTGGTGTTATTGCAGAGCAGGGAAGCCATCATCTGGCGAGCACAGGAGCCTTTTTCCCATTTCCTAGTGTTCCCACATTGTGCCACTATGAACAGTACCCCCAGTCTCCACTGGGAGCCACTGTTGAGTGAGGTGACCCGATCCCCAACCCCCGAAGAGGAGGCAGTCCTCAGACACTCAATCCTCTTAGTCCTCTCAACCCCCAAGCGCCCGAGTCCATTCCCGAACCCTGCTCACTGGGCGTGGTTTGAGTGTGGCAACCTGCCCCCCCCATGTGTCAGCCACGTTTGCTTTACTGGCTCAGTATAGTGGCTATGTGTAATCATATCCCCTAGATTGCTAGCTCTTCTGTATACCATTTGTGCGTGTGTGTGTGTGGGGGTAGAAGCCAGTAATGAAAGACTTGGGTTTTCTAAATAGGATGTTAAGCAGTTACGAGATACCTATACTTTGCGTTCCCAAAACTATATACTATTGATCCTAATAACTATGAATTATAAAGAAAAGGTTCAGAACAATAAGGAGATATAAAGTTGTATACTATATACACATGGTGCTATAGTAATCACACACTTATCACACTAAATAACTCTACAGCTTCTGACTGTAAATCAGAAGAACTGTAGTAGTTTCAGGGAAAACACCGGAAAAAAAAACAATTCCAAGGTGTCAGCAAAGCATACACTTCAGCCCAAAAAGCTTGAAACACTCTAATCCACAAAGTGCAATCGCCAACTCATAAAACAGTACAATGTTCAGTTGGTAACTTTTAGGAAAATTACCTCAAACAGTTAATGATATCTAGATGACCTTGTGTCCTTGAACTTCTAAGAACAAAATATCTCTAGACATTATGCAGTAAGGTAATTTTTTTTAGTTGAGGTTAGGTATTAAGAGGGTGGAATGAGCCTATGGCGTAAGATATGGCTCAGTCTAGCAGCAGACACCATTCAGTCAGAGTCAGTAATCCATGAAAGCACAAGGGGGTGAAGGCGTGTCACGAAATTTGACTGCATGGCTACCGTGGGCTAATCAGAATACTGGCTCCCCATGAGAAAAGTAGAAACATAAAAGTTGATGACAGATAAGGACCGCAAGGCCCATCTAGTTTGCCCATTCTTTTCTACCTTATGAATCTGCCATAGGCCTTTACTCTGTCAATGGCCTATCTATTCATACTCATCTGTATTGCATTCTTATGCCTATCCCATGCCTGTTTGAAGCCCTGCACTGTATTCATATCCACCACTTCCTGAGTTAGGCCTTTCCATGCATCCACCACCCATTCTGTGAAAAAAAACTTCCCCCCATTATCCCCTAAGTGGCCTCCCTCTAATCTCATGCTGTGTCCTCTTGTCCTGATATTTTTCTTATATTGAAGCATGTTAAACTCTTTCACCTTGTTAATGCCCTTAAGGTGTTTGAATGTTTCGATCATATCACCTGTCTCACTCTTTTGCTCTAGGGTATACATTTTGAGCTCCATTAATCTGCCCTCATATGTTTTCTGATGCAGCCCCTGCACCATTTTGGTTGCCCTTCTCTGGACTGCCTCCATTTTGTTAAAGTCCTTGTGCAGGTGTGGCCTCCAGTAATGCATGCAGTACTCCAGATTGCAGCTAATCAGTGTCTTGTAAAGAAGGATTATTACCTCCCTCTTACGACTTGGGATACCCCTACTAATACACCCCAACATTCCCCTAGCCTTACCTACTGCTTTAGTAGTCTGCTTGGATGATTTCAGGTCATCTGTGATGATGATGCCCAAGTCTTTCTCTTTCCTTGTGATTGCCAGCAACTCCCCTCCCAACCTATAGGTGGCTTCATGGGCATGATCTTGCACTTCTTTGCATTAAACCCCAGTTGCCACTCTTCCGACCATTTTGCCAGTTTATCCAGATCTCTTCTCATTCTGCCCACCACATCTGGATCATCTACTCTGCTGCAGATCTTAGTGTCATCTGCAAAGAGACAAACCTTACCCTCCAGTCCATCTGCAATGTCACTGATTAAGATATTGAAGAGGACTGGCCCTAGGACTGATCCCTGTGGTACCCCACTTGTGACTTGCATCTCTTCTAACTGTATACCATTTACCACCATAGATACATAGATACATAGACAGTGTCGGCAGATAAGGGCCTATGGCCCACCCAGTCTGCCCATTTGAGCTTGTAAGTTCAGTTTATGTTTTCCTAGAAGTCTGTTGCCCCTTACCCCTGACCTCCAGAATTCCTTTATGTCTATCCGATGCATTCTTAAATCCTGTGATTGTTTCAGTCCCCACCACTTCCTCTGGCAGGGTGTTCCACTTGTCCACCACCCGTTCTGAGAAGAAATTCTTCCTCATGTTTCCGCTGAATCGTCCTCCCTCCAACTTCATCCCATGCCCTCTAGTCCGGGAACATCTTTTTCACTTAAAAATAGTGTTTTCCTGCACCCTGTTCCTCTCTGTAAGATACTTGTATGTCTCTATCATATCATCTCTCTCCCTCCTCTCCTCCAGGGAGTACATGTTTAGTTCCTTCAACCTGTCCTCATAGGACTTGTGATGCAATCCATGCACCATCTTTGTTGCCCTCCTCTGAATCTTCTCTACCCTGTCTATGTCCTTACGTAGGTAAGGTCTCCAGAACTGTACACTGTACTCCAGGTGGGGCCTCACTAGTGTCTTGTATAATGGAATTATGACATCTCTTTTTTCTCTCTGTTTTCTGCCTGCCAACCAGTTTGCCAGCTAGTTGACCAACTTCTGACCTACCCCAAGCCTACCGAGCTTATTAATCAATCTTCGATGTGGAACAGTATCAAAAGCTTTGCTGAAGTCAAGGTAGGTGACATCAGCTGCATTCCCTTGGTCCACCACTCTGGTTACCCAGTCAAAGAAATCAATGAGATTAGTTTGGTAGGCCCTTCCTGTTGCAAACCCATGCTTTCTTGGATCCTGTGCTCCTATGGATTCCAGTTATTGCACTATCCTTTCCTCAAGGAGTGCCTCCATAGTCACGCCCACTACTGAGGTAAGACTGACTGGTCTGTAGTTCTCTGCCTTCTCCCTGCTACCACTCTTGTGGAGTGGGATAACATAAGCCCATCTCCAGTCTTCTGGGACCTCTCCTGTGCTCAGAGATTCTTTAAAAAGTTCTGACAATGGCTCTGCTAGTTCCATCCTTAGCTCCCTTAGTACCCTGGGATGTATGCCATCTGGTCCCATTGCCTTGTCCACCCTGAGCTTAGCAAGCTCATGTAGGACCCTTTCTTTTGTGAAGGGACTTGTGCACACCTCCCTCCACTCTGTGTCAATAGTGCTGCGCTGTGGGCCCTGCCCTACCTTCTCCTCAGTAAATACTGAGCAGAAGTATCTATTTAGGTCAGATGCTTTTCCTTGGTCTTCCTCCACACACTCCCCCTTATCCCCTTTGATCTTAGCAATACCCTCTCTGGACTTTCTCCTTTCACTAATGTATCTATAGAACGTCTTGTCCCCTTCTTTTACTGTTCGTGCTAGTGTTTCCTTGGTTTTAGCCTTTGCCTGCCTTACTGCCTTCCCTGCTCCCTTAGGGAAGTTTAGTATATCTCCCTATCTTCATCCCACTGCATTCCCTTATATTTCCTGAAGGCCAGTCTTTTGGCTCTGAGCTTTTCTGCTACTGTTTTTGAGAACCAAAGTGGTTTCCTCCTTCTTTTGCTCTTGCTTTTCTCCCTTACACAATGGGATGTTGCTTCACGTATTGCATCCTTAATGCTTGCCCACTTTGCCTGTACCCCCTCACCTGCATTTTGATCCTTTTCCCCCGTTAGTCATTACTATATCTAGGATGAGAAGCATCCTTGCCAGTTAGTGACACAAGGATTTACTCTGCATTTCTGTGAGGTATTTCACTTACACCCCCTTTACTGTGCATGCTTTCATTCTGCATTTCTGCAGAATAGATAGCACTGCAGGTGTGACTGGGGCACAAGTCATGTTTTCCAGAGAACCCCAATAGGGAACTCCATCACTCTAAAAATTACTGGAACGTTATCTAAACAGAATGACCCCAATGGCAAGAAGAACAATCAGCATTTATATACCGCTTTTCATACATCCAAAGCGCTTTACAAGCAATGCTAGACTGGTAGTGAAGTGACTGAATGTGTGGTGGCAGCCATATCGCACATCATCACCCACACACAGCCTGGATAATTGCATGAACCGGTTTATGGGAAGGGGAATGTTGGCCAGGACACTGGGAATGTTCCCTACTCTTTTGCGAAGAGTGCCCTGGGTTCTTTTACTTCCACCTGGACAACACCAGGATAGGCAGAAGGGACCTCAGTTTAACATCTCATCCGAAGGACGGCCAGCAGTACAGCACCCCCCAATACTGCACTCGGATGCCAGTGATTTTTAGGTGCAAGTCCAATCCCGGTGTGGGATGAGAACCCACAACCTTCTGGTCTAGATGCGGATGTGCTACCAACTGAGCCACACTGACACCTTGAGATGTCACCCAGAGATTGTGAAGGGTAATCAGTTCTGTGTTAGTTAGCTATTAAAGATCACATTAGCCAGCCAACCAAAGTTATTATACAAACTAGATGTGGAGAGATATTTTGAAGAAATTACTCTAGAAACACTAGATGGGGAGTTAACTCTCAACATGGACACGAATAAACATTGAGTTTCATTTACAGGTATTTTTGCTTGTATCACTGCCATAACATTCCATTTGGTCAGGCTCTATTTGTAATGCTACAGTTAAGATACTCAAGTCTCATTGGGTGTTGTACTCAGAATGGTTCCAAGAGTTTTTAACTGCTCTAAATGCTGAACATGCAGTAGCATCCTCTAATGGAACTTGGCGTGAATTCAGGACTGTTGGCAATCTTTTTATTCCTTTCTTGAGGGGCGCTTAATTTATACTACTCCTCCCAATGTGTCTAAGTTGTTCTCTTGGCTGATGCAGCTAGATAGTCAAGGAACCTCCATCCATTCTTTATAGTTCTACTAAATGAGGTGCATGTGGAGTGAAGGGTTGGGAGTGGGGAGGGTTATTAATTGTATTTTTTTTTTGCTTGTACTTTGTTCTTTATATGTTGATTGTTTCTCCTTGTTTTGTTTATGATGAGATGCTGTCATTCTTTCTTTTAAACTAATACAGTTTATTAAATTTAAAAAAAAAAAAGAACTTAAGTGTCTGCATTAGCGTGTTTGAGATAAAGTAGGCACCTACCTTACCAGTTTATTCCAGACTGTCCAACACGTAATGTTGATAGCCCTAATGCAATCACACTCAGAAAAGA
Source organism: Neoceratodus forsteri (assembly GCA_016271365.2). NCBI lineage: Eukaryota > Metazoa > Chordata > Ceratodontiformes > Ceratodontidae > Neoceratodus > Neoceratodus forsteri. The sequence goes on along the minus strand of CM028134.1, from coordinate 1,100,390,176 downwards.
GGGACTGGAGACTGTAAACCCAAAGGAAAAACATTTAAAATCTAAGAAGCGTTCGCTCGCAGTCATATACAGCTATTTGCTCACTATCTAACTCCCGCTCTCCTGCTCCTTGTTGCAGGTGACATCCACCCTAACACTGGCCCCAATACTACCCCCCCCCATGCCCCTCTCCAACTTTGGCCTTTTCTTCACCTCAGTCTGGGGACCTTCTCCCACATGGCCTGTGCCTCCTACATGTAAATATAAGAAGCCTTGTCCACAAGCTTGACTCCCTTCAGGTTCTTACCATCCACTACGCTCCAGATATCCTCACCCTGTCTGAAACCTGGCTCAACAGAAACATCAACGACTCCTCTGTCACTATCCCAGGCTTTACTATGGCCCACCAGGATAGAGCCTCTAAAGGAGGAGGAATAGCCATCTACATAAACTTGGACTTGCACTATTCAGTGGTCCTGACCAAGTCTGAACCAAAAGTCCTTGAAGTAATACTAATTCAGCTTGTCCTTCCCTTCTTGCTAGCAATCTACATTGCTGGGATATACTGCCAACTTGGTACACCAGCTTCTGCTGTCACTGACTTCCTCGAGCAAATCTCCTGCCTAGTGCCTAACCACGACAGAGGAACTCTACATTATGGGCGATCTTAACCACAGTTGGCTAGTTCCTGCCCTCAACAAAACCAGGACTGAAATTTCTGCCCTAAACCTCTCACAAATCATTACTGAGCCCACCCGGCTTAACCTAAAATCTGATAACCACTCGCTCATTGACTGGGTCCTTACCACACACCTCCTCCGGATCAAACAAGTCGGTATTCTTCCTGACTCCCTCAGTGACCACCACATAACCTTCTTAGTGCATAAAATCCACCGCCCAAAATCCCCCATTAAATTTGTAGTCCAACGCTCCTATAAATCCCTCAATCTAGCCCCTGTATTAGATTACCCTGAGCCAGCAAACTGGGCTCCTGCCCCTCCTACGCTCTCCATTGATGATGCCTTCCTGCACTTTAAAAACACATTCCTCAGCATCTGGAACACACACGCCACATTGCGTCATACAAGAGTACGAGGAAACCACCTACCTTGGATCACCCAAGAACTGATTGCATGTCAAATCACATGGGACAAAGCCTGGAAAATGCATAAATCCTCATGCCTCCCACAACACCTCTCCACATACGTAGATTCGTAGATACATAGACAGTGATGGCAGATAAGGGCCTATGGCCCACCCAGTCTGCCCATTTGAGCTTGTAAGTTCAGTTTATGTTTTCCTAGAAGTCACATACCGCATGCTCTGTAACAAGTGCACCAGAGCCACTCGTCTTGCAAAAGCAGAGTACTTCAGCAGCTGCCTCCAGTCAAACCTAAATAAACCCTCAAAATTCTGGAAGGTCATTCACTCTCTTTTCACCCCACCGGCTGTCAATTCCACTCCAATACTAAATGTTAATAACTCTTTCCTATCACAGCCCACAGCAGTTGCCATTGAGTTCAATGTGTACTTCTCTACTTGTGCTGCCACCGTCCTCTCTTCCCTGCTCAACACTACACCTCTCGCACTGCCTACAGACATAAAGAACCAGACTAGGCCTCGCTCCATTTCCTTCAAAGACATCTCTGCAACTGAGGCTCTAAATGCATTACTTTCTCTAAACCCATCAAAAGGCAAATCCCGGATGGATTAGTCCCCAAACCTCTATACCTCTCTGCTCCATCTATAGCAACTCTGCTTGCCAAACTCCTAAACCAATCCTTTGCTGCCGCTGCCTTCCCCCATGCATGGAAGCATGCCATTGTCATCCTTCTGCCAAAAGGAGGTGCCCCTACCTCCCCCCTCTAACTACCACCCTATCTCCCTCCTCCCAGCCCTAGCAAAACTACAAGAGCACCTTGTGCTCATCCAACTTACCTCCTTCCTCACTGACTTCAAATTCTTCACGCCATTCCAGTCTGGCTTCAGGAAGGGGCACTCAACCACCTCCTCTCTGATAAGGCTTACAGACACTATCCTGACAGGCATGGATAGTGGACTGATCACCTCAGCCATTTTTGTCGACCTTGCAGAAGACTTCGACACTGTCTCCCACCCCATATTGCTCTCGAGTCTCGCTGAATCAGGCCTCTCTTTCGCAGCCATAAACTGGTTCAGATCATACCTCTCTGATAGAACTCAGTCCGTTAGAGTCTCAAATGCAATCTCCACTCCCCTTCCCTTAACTACCCGTGGTTCCACAGGGGTCAGTTCTGGTCCCATTCTGTTCTATATTCCTAAATGACCTGCCACTCATCTGCTCTACTTCCTCAATCCACATGTATGCAGATGATACTGTGCTCTACTACTCGGGCTCCACCCCTGATGTGGTACAATCAAACCTCCAAGCTGACTTCAACAAGGTACAGCAATGGTTTAGCTCGCACCAGCTCTCCCTAAATGCAAAAAAAACTGTCACTATGACCTTCAGCACACGACAACGCCTGGCCAGACTCCCCTCCCTTCCCTACTTCGCCACTCTGGATGGCCAAAAACTTGAAGATGTCTCCTCGTTTCATTACTTGGGGGTCTGGCTCGACAGCTATCTCTCCTTCTCTGACCACATCGATGCTATCTCAAAAAAACTACACCCCATGCTCAGTGCACTATATAGGAACCGAAGCAGCCTCTCTCCCAGAGTCCGATGTAATCTGGTCCTGAAGATGATACTGCCCTCCATCGACTACTGCAACATTGTATACAGTGCAGCCCCTAAGTCCACCCTATCTAAACTGGACACATTTTATAATGCCTTCTGCCTCTTTGCTCTCAATGCCTCTCCCCTCACCCACCACTGCGACCTCTACCGAGCCTTAGCACTACTGTCCCTCGAAAACCACTGCATCTCTCACTGTGCTAAATCTGTCCCCAACCTATGCCTCGGGTCCATCCCCTCCTACCTTGCCACCATGCTCACAGATGCCCCCCCATCATCTTAGATCTAGTGACTCCCGCCAACTTTCAGTCCCTAGGTGGAAGACCTCTGCCGGTCAAGCTGCCTTTTCACACAGACTACCCAAGCTCTGGAACTCCCTCCCACTGCAAATTCAACACTCCTCCTCTTCTTACTCTCTGTCTACAACCCTAGCAAACTTTCTTACTACAAATTGCTCCTGTCCCTGAATCTGCCATGCCCCACTATCCCCTCCCCAATGCCTGACCAGCGGTCTTAGCCTTGCTACAGAAGCTGGCATATAACCCAACCTTGCACTTCTGTCCTGGGCCTATTTTGCCCTATGTACTGTGTATAACTGTATAGCTGTTATATACATCATCTGTTGTTTACAGCTGTTACTACTGTGCTAATTTACCTTGTCTGCTGCTTCTTGTCACAAAAATTGTTATTTTATACTATAATATCCTAAGCATTCAATGTGCGCTGCTTGTATATTCATGCAATCGTGTATCCTTATGCTGCTTTTTATTTGCTTCTGTTAACTGTTCACTTGATAACCTGCGTGTTATCATATCCATGTGTACCCCCAGGTCTCACCGGGAGACGAGCATCTTGTTGCTCAGTGTGCCTTTCCTGGTGAAACAATTGCAGTAAATAAATAAAAATTAGCAACATTAATATATTTATCAGTCAATCAGTAAACAAAACAGTTTCATTGACTTGACAGTGTCCCTTCTGAACAGACGCTGATAGTCTTGACTTGACACGGGAGGGCATGAAAGATAAAAGGTCAAGGAGGAAGTGATGTTTTTAGGGTAACTCTTAGCCTGGTTCAACAGCACAAGAAACAGCACTGCTTAAGGGATATTAACACAGCTCAATAGTTGTTTCAGGTACACATTTGTACTGCTACCAAGGGCTGTTCTGGGGCTGGGGCTGGCCGAGGTTTCAGTAATAAACTGGTGCAAGGTGAAGTTCTGTTCTCCCAATTCCTACTATGGGAGCACTTTTTAGGATTAGTCTTGGAACAATGTCTGGTATAGAGCAAACCATAAGCAGGAAGTTTACTTTTCTGTATATATTGGACTTCCTATATTTTCTCTGAAGTATACTCAATTTAAATAAGGCAGCATAAGTATCTGATGGTTGTGGACAGTTTGAAGACTTAGTTTGTCTCTAAGGCCCTGTACACATTAGGAAGAAAGATTTGCACCTTTTTAAAAAATGTTTTGGAAACATTTTTAAACTCACTACAGCAGCCCGTCCAGATTAGTTTTCAACCGCGTTTTAACTCAGTTATAACACGGTTGACTCCTGTCTGCATCTACATTTTGTAATGTTTTGTAACCCAATTTCCCAGAATGGAGAGAATTGAGGACCAAAGGCAGAAACATGGCAGTGGCATGGATCAAGAAACACGTCCATCTGTACTATAAGGCAATACACTTTCGCTCCTCAAACCGTTTTTTAAAAACAGATTTAAGACTAGCTTCCAGCAGGGTTTAAGCACGGCTTGCCAACGCACTTTCAAACCTTGCTTTAATGTGGACAGTCACTGTGTTTGCGATAGTTAAAAAGTTTTAAACACCTTAAAACGTTTTAACTAGCCTGATGTGTACAGGGCCTTAGAGTTAGAGTTTTTGCTACCATGGTGACCAGACTTAGAATTCAAGTCTAAGTTTGTGTGGGTGATTGACAGCTCAGCTCCAACTGTGTCTTGCACTGGAATGGAATTTTGAGAATCAATTGAAAATGTCTGTCTCTGATTACTACAGATGTTGTTCACAAGTTTACTATTAATTACTTCCAGTTCCCATGCCCTGTCAGGATTCAGACATAAAAAGGGAGGTCCTGAAACAGTCTGTATTAATTCAAGCAGTGAGGAATTTCATGTAGTACCCTGTGCCCATTTTTAGTGAGGTATGTCTAACTTCAGTGAACTCTCTGTATCTGTCCATTATCTCCATGGAGAAATGGAGAAATCTTGGAACAGTGAGATTCTCTCCCCCCTCCACATGAGTCCCCTTCTTTTCCTTGCAAGTCTTAATAAATCTTCTTTAACTGAAAGGCATAAGAAATTTGCTATAACTAGCCATGGCTTAGCTCCAGGAAGTGGCTTGGACTTAAAAGAGCAGTGAGCATGCTCTATTTTAAGGGGCTATTGGCATTGCTACTAAAATATGTCTACTAGGAACTGCTGAAGAAAGATAATCATATTATTGCCCTCTGCCCCCTCTGGTATGCTCAAAATTCTGATTTTTTGTATTTATTTTTTTAGTTGTTTAACCAGGAGTAACACACTACGCTGAAAGCTTTTTTACAGGTGTGACCTGGGAGCACAGAGAAGTTAAGTGACTTGCTGAGGGTCACACAGTATGCAAGTGGATGCTGTGGGATTCAAACCCAGGTCTGGTCTGCTGGATGTTATCAGATTTACAGCTCAGAGCCTTAAACCACTGCGCTATACTGCCTCCCTAATTAGTTTTCCTCCTTCACCTGTTCTCCAGATCATCAGTTTTCTCAACTGAATAATTTATTTGCTCTATATAAGACTCATCAAGCCCCTTAAGTTGTAACACAATATCTTCAGTGGAAGCAAATCTGTTTTCTTTTACCTCTACTTATTTTTGAATTTTTGCTATGTCTTTCCAAAATACTGGCATAGATTATTTCGTTTCTTTAATATCGACTGTCAGGTTAGCCAACATCTCTTTAATTGTCATCATGTTGGACTTGGCACGATTTGCTGCAGGTCATTTGTGTTGTTTCTGCTCTAGGATTAGCGGACTCTGTTGATTTCACTGCAGCAGATGGCAGTTAGCATTGTGGCAGTGTGGCGGTGCAATGACCCATGACTGGTTAACTTGTTGACCCAAAGAGAATCATAAATAAGGCTGCTGGAGTCAAGAAAATTGAGATTTCATTAGACAATATGTGAGTCTATGGAACCATGACTTAAATGCAAGGTTAATGATTTAAAACAGCTATTTTACAGGATTTTAAAATGATAGCTCCTCACGTTTAAGCCATCTTTCCTGTCAGCACTGACGCATGCTCCATAGTTCTACATTCTGAAAAATGTGTTCTTCACAGCTCTATGGGAGAAAAGCTTGCAGAAATCCCAAGCAAACTGGGCTTGTCATATATTATAAGGGAATTAATAAACAGACTGATGAGCCATCTTCAAAGAGTAAGGGGCAGTGTAGACTCATGTCGGGTACCCATGAACAAGGTGATTGCAATTGGACGCCTACAAAAATGGCGATGCAGTTATGGCACCTGTGTTCATGGCTACCTGGCAGGGGGACAACCAGATACTGGGGATGGGTGACATACAACTATGGGATGCATGCATGTATACGTACGCTAGCATATGCGTGGGGAAAAGGCAGGGAAGAAATGGTATGTGGGAGGGGGTGTGGCAGGCAACTGTCAAGCTGGTCCACTAACATGGTGGGGAGGGTGATGAATTGGGAGGTGGTTGGTGCAAGGTTCGGGTCTAGTGCAGAGTGTTTTTTTTTTTTTTGCTGGCAGATGGCATTCACTTTTTTTAAGTTTTCCACACCCCCCAACATGCACCCCCCTGGAGTTGAGAATCCACAAGTAGGGTCTAAAATCTACGCGTGACACTACATGCCAGACGTATCCAAACTATCTAGGTCCCACGGGATATTGGGCTTCCAGTTTTCCGGACCTAGACATAGACTGGCCGGCTCTGAGTCATAGATTTGTAATCCAGGATAGGCTTTGTCTGATGCAATATAACATATTACAGAACCTATACTATTCCCCGCAAAAGCTTGCTAGACTTGGCCTACTTACCTCTGCTAGTTGCACACGATACGACCAGGAAGAAGGCTTGCTATTACATCTTTTTGGGGAACGTTCTAAAGTGTCTCCTTTATGGGCCCTCATCAAGCAGAAGGTAAATCCTTGTTAGGTCTCAATGACTTGTTTACACCTGACATCTGTCTTCTGGGCAACCTCTCTGGGGTAACAGTACGCAACCATAAGTATCACATAACTCTGATAGCAAATGACTTGCCAAGAAGCTTGTCCTTAAACAATGGAAAGATAAAGAAGTTGTGTCATACGCAGAATGGTTACAGGAATTTCTTGCCAATCTATGGACCGAGAAGGCCATTGCAAGTCTTCATAATAACTCAGGGAAATTTAACAAAGTTTGGGGACCCTTACATGCACTATATACTATGTAACCACGTGATGGCCTGTTTTTCTGGAAATAGTAATCATCTTTTTCAGGTAAAGTTCTTTTGTGCTCTGGGGAGGATGGAGGAGGGATGGAGGAGGAGGAGGGAGGAAGGGATGGGAGTTGGGGGCCAGATCCTTTAATTGTATGTCAAGTTGTTGCTTTATTTCTGATACTTTATGTAATATATGGATCTGGTATTGTAATTCTTTGAAAATTACTAATAAAATCTGAATTTGAAAAAAAAAAGAATCCATAAGTAGGAGGGTGTGGGGGGGGGGCACAGCCCCCTACATTAAAAAAACAACCCGTAGGTCTTGGGCACCCTATTTCTGCTCGCCGCGAGTATGCATCACCGAAATTCATTTTTGGTGATGTACACTCATCATAACGGCGATTTCTATTCTGCAGTCACCAGTATGACATGGAACCACAAATGTCAGGTCCATAGGTGGCCAGCTACAAAGGTTTAAATAAATAGATTGATATGGCAGTGGTAATTGGGAATGACTGTAGTTCTTAACATAAGGAGCAGGACCTGTGCTGAACACAAGATGTTCATACATCTTAATTGGGTTATCCAGAGAAAATAAACAGTAGAATAAAACAAATTATATTCATTATGTTCTCAGGTAGGCAGCCATACCACCTGTAAAAGTCGTGGTGTTTCTAGTGTGGAGCCTTTAGTTGACTATGGTGCATGTTTTTATCTCATGTTCATATCTCCCTTGCATATGAGAGCAAAGATGTTGGAGAGGTTTCCATCAGGACAACAGTCACAGATGACGACTGCCAATGACCCAATAGAGGGCAGCTTGAAGACCCTGACCAGAGAGAAAGTCATAAGAGGCATGATGCCATATTGGGCCACCATGGCTATTGCCACCCCTTTGGGTTTCAGAATGTGGTCTTTGATCTTGGTGACTTCCATGGTGCAGTCCAAAGACACCATGGTAATGAACAGAATGATGATGCTGATGCCAGTCACTAGCATGGTGAGAACCACCCCTTTGAGCAGGGACATCAGCCAGGTGTGGTTATTAAGGTGTTTCTATTTTCATCCTGACATCAGGAATGTAAGCTGTCACACGTGCCATTCATTTTCACAAAGCTTCACATGTCTTCTCCTGGATGTCAAAAAAAACCAGCATGAGAGTAGATCAGCTTAATATCCCAGACTCATCTTAAAGTCACTGCTTGAAATCCCAAGATTATCACAGACTCTGAGCAATAGTTTAAAGCAGCAGTACATGTTAGTCAATGTATATTTTTGTCAGCAATGTTTTACTGGTAAAAACATCAATACACTCATTTCTTTGTTCGTTCTCTTTTAGTTCTGAACTAAGATGTAGGATTTTGACATTTTTAAAATTTCTCATGCTCTTGGTATGCCTTCATGAAAAAGTGATTTTTCAACATAACATTTTATGTGGACTGTAACAATTTGCTATGGACACCTGCCACTGTATTTTCTGTTTTTTTTATTATTATTTTTATTCAGTTCTTTCTGCATGAGTATGAGTTGAAATGTAGCAGCTAATGGGACATTCCTGGGAAAAAAATCAAGATTTGTATCAGGGACAGATCAACTGGCTCCAAGACCAATTTTACTATATGTGCTGTTTTGTATTATGGCAGGGCTCCTGAACAATTTATGAGAAGAGTGTATAAAGTGTCTTTTCATCTTAGGAAGCTGCCAGCTAAATCAAACATTCCTGTATGGCTTAGGTCTTGGGACTAAAAAACAGATACCTGTATATAAAGTCTGAAATTCAGATCAAATCGGTTATTTTTATGAGGACCCAGCTCTCCAGATACAAAGAATATTGAATCTATGATGTTGGAGTGACATACTGGATGACGTGTCATGGGCAGAGTAGCTGGAGGGTGTTAAGTTCTGACAGACCCTGAAAGAGTTAGTCAGGTTTGGAACAATGTACTCTTGCCATCTAGGGGTTTGAGTCTGCACTGATTAACCAAAGTGTCATGTGTGGTAAGCTATACTACCTTGCTAAATAGAGAGATTTTTCTGTGTCTAACCTACTGTTCAAAACAATTTCATTTCTGTAGAATTACCGTTCCCCATAGTCTGCATGTAGTATCCTGTATTATAAGTGCTGCTATCTTGAGTATTAAAAATTATTTTCATATACGTCATGTTTCAGTGACTGAGTCCTTTGAGTTACAGCTACAGGTAACTGATTTATAACCGACAATAACTGAATTTCCACCTCTGAAGAGAAGTCTACTATTACCATATTCTGTTTCAAAAGTAAGGAGTTTTCGGCTGTGACATAGAGGGGTGAGTCTGTCGCCCTTGAGCAAGAAGCACTGTATTGTGTGAGCAGTGGCTCTGGAGGGACTCTGCACTAGAGATACCTCAAGGGAGTGTCTGTACTGAGTGGTGGCAGCTACTGATTATCCTTGCATGCATCTGAAGGATTTCAATAAGCTGGTAACACTGACAGGCTGAGTCTGGGAAAGATCAGGTTGTCACATGGCTGCTATCTCAGCATCTTAAAAAGCCAGACAAAGATTCATCTCCATTTACAATTCTGTTATTCTAGCAGTACCATCTCAGTGTTTCACCTGTATAGCTTCTTCAGGGGATGCCTAAAATAATAGCAAATATATATATATATATATATATATGTATTTATACTGTGTGTGTATATGTAAATGTGTGTGTGTATATACATATATATATTTATATTTATACAATAGGGATGGGTAATAAACATTGCTAATAAAAACACGTATTCTCACTGGAGTGAGATAAATACTGCTGACATAGCAACTGTGAGAATATTTACATTTACACACACAGTTGCTACGTCACCAGCTGATATTTTCACTCTGGTTACATCACCCGTACTATGTACTTTGTCGGCACTACTTTCCATTATTAACAACACTACAAGAAAACACACCTGCAAAAACACCCAACTCGAAAAACCAGCCTGTGCGTCTCATGCTGCAGCTACTTGGAGACTAGACAACTAAGCAGGTCAACAACAAAACAACTCTCCAAGTAAAAGAATAAATATATTGCTGACAGTGAGTCTGAATTTCTGAAGTATAAGGAGAAATAAATGTAGAAGAACAATAAAACAAACAGAAGTGGGCTCGCACGGCTTTGGGGCAAACAAAGTCGTTACACTAGCACACAATAAAAATGGCTTTATTCCGTTTCTTTTCTTGTTTTGCTAAGCCGCTACTTTGCGTGTCTCCGGATTGTTCTGTCTCCTTCCAGCTGCTTTCTTTAGCAATTCTGCAGAAATAAATGTACAACACACCTGTTTGCAGTCTGAAACACTCCTGCAGAGTGAGCTCGCTGACCAGAAGCACAACATGAACCATCACAAAACCTCCAGAATTAACATGCACTATTACATTCCTGGTAAACAAGAAGCTCCACAGAACAAATATAAACAATAAAAACACTTTATTTCATGCCCCTATACAAAATAAATAATCTCGATCCTCACGCCATAAATCCCATCCCGGACTATTCCTTACAATGAAGCCCCACCCACTAACACACACTACACAACCAAAACACAAGTTTCCAATATGGACAACACTAAATACCAATCACCATAAAACCTAACCATGCAATCACAATGCTCAACTCACACAGTAAAATCTTGCAACCAATGAAAAACTACACCAAAAAAAACAAAAGCCAATAAGAAGAAATTATTACATCCCGTATACACATTACAGTCTAACCCATTCATAACTAAGCCTCACAACCATGGAAAAGTACCAAAAAGAAAAATAAGACCACCATAACCAAACAGATTCAGGCACAAAAGCCACACTAAATGAAGTAAAAACACACTCCTGCTCTATTGTAGAAATCGAAAACATGATGGGCAGGAGTGGGATATGGTAAATATTCTCACTCCCGCATCGTGAGGCATGGATATCTCAATCGTGCCTTTGGCACTTGTGAGATATCTATGCCTCACTCTGCAGGAGTGAGAATAGTTGCCATATCCCACTCCTGCCCATCATGTATCCCATATACATATATATATATATATGTATATACACATACATACATAAATATATATATATATATATATGTATATATATATTTATACAATGGGGGTGAGTAATAGTCCAGTGAAATAAGCCATGTTACTTCCACTGCAGTGAAATAAATCCTGATGACGTCAGCAGAGTTAAAATAAATACCATTTATTACACCCCTGAAACCTGCACTAAACCCATGCAAAGCCACGCAATCACACAAAACTGCACAAAACTGCGCAAAGTCACGCTAAACCCACACAAATTGTACATTTTGCAACAGTGCCCCATTGTATAAATAGGACACATGATGGGCACATTGTGGAACATGAAAAATATTTTTACTCCTGCCTCGTGAGCACTGTATATTCCACTTGTGCCTTCGGCACTCGTGCAATATCCAGGCTCACTCTGCAGAAGTGAAAATATTTTCCATATTCCACTCATGCCCATTATGTATCCTCTATATACACCATGGGGGTGAGACCAGTTCAGTGAGATAAATTATGTTATTTTCACTGCAGTGAAATGAATCCTCCTAAAGTCGGCAAAGTTAAAATAAATACCGTTTATACCTACTCTGCTGACGTCAGCCACCTGTTTCTTGAAACACTAAGAGCCAGATATTCAAAGTGTAGCACGGGGTGCAAATCCATTGCACTGGACTAGTGCCGAATTTGCCCCCGACTGCCATATTTAAAAGGACATTTAGTGCCAATGCTAGGTGTTAGCGCCGGTGCTAAACTATAATGTATGCAAGTGAAGGACTGAGGGGAGGAGCCCTGAATGCTGGCACACCGGCATATTCAAAGGTATAGCGCCGCACTACAATCATTACCGCAACCTGTAGTGCAACGCTAAATACCACCGAGAAAAGGCCGTCGGTAATGTGCCAGCGGTAAGGTGGCAACAGTGCCCCTTACAGCACGCATCCTGTCCCCCTTTAAAATATATATACATATTCCCTGGTAGTCTAGTGGTCCCCCCACCCTCATGCACATATCCAGCCCCCATTCACATATAAAGATTAACAATGTACCTGGTAGTCTAGTGGTCCCCCCACCACCATGCATGTATCCTGACCCCCGTTCACATATAAAAATTAAATATTTCCCTGGTAATCTAGTGGTCTTCCCACACCCATGAACGTATCCTGACCCCGTTCACATATTAAAATTAAATATTTCCCAGGTAGTCTAGTGGTCCCCCCACCCCGATGCATGTATCCCAACCCCTTTCCACATCTCTATCAAACCCTTTAATTCTCTGGTAGTCTAGTGGCCCCCCCACCCAGCAGTAACACTCGGCTGATGCCAAAACAGTCTGAGAACAGAGCTGGAGACTGGCTCAGCCCTCCTCTCACCACCACGGCCAACCACTGACTGAGGTAGGAAGCTCAGTCGGCAGCCGGCCGTGGTGGTGAGAGGAGGGCTGAGCCGGTCGCTGCCTCTGGATTTTTGTGCCCCAAGTTCATCACTCTGCACTTTTTCAAGTTGAAACCCAGCTGCCATACCCTTGACCACTCCTTTAGCACAGGAACATACTCATGATCAAACTAAAAACCACTTTTAATGCATTCAAGACTTTTAACTCAAAATTAGGCAAGGCTTCTGTCCCAGGCATCCTTAGGGTTATAAATGCTAAAGTCAGCTCAAGTATATTATATGGTGCTAGAATTTGGGTCCAGTCCTCAATAGATTTGCATGGTAGACTTTTGGAACAACAAATTAGTAAATTCTACCAATATATTCTTATGGTGCCGCTATCTGTGCCAGCGGCAGATCTAAGAGCAAAACTGAGTCAGATGATCATTCGGTCACTCATTTTGGAAAAACAAATACATTTTTTGCTGTTCTAATCTCTTTTAAAAGATTGCGCCTAGCAAGACAACATCTCAAAGAGCAAATAAATTATTCCTTTAAAGATTTTGTTTTTCCATGTATAAAAATGATCAAAAATGTTATCTATCCACTAAATTTAAGGCAGATCCTGCACTAAATATATCTTAGGCCCATGGAAGAAATTAAGGAAACTATCAAAAATAAATTAAGAAATCAAATAGCTAGATTAGACCTAGAAAGGATCGTCTCATTAAAACATTATAAATGGTACAAAATCTTATAAAATAATCAAAAGCTCTAACCATACTTGCAGATTGTATCTGACCCTGACCAGAGGAGGCTGCTGGCTCAGTTTTGTATGGAACTTTATAAAGCAAATTATGTCTTACACAACCAAGGAAGACCTGGATATACGTCCCTATTTTGCAAATGCAAAAATACTCCTGATGATTTGAAACATATAATATTGTTATGTCCCCTATATAAATCAAGAAGGACTGAATGGCTGGGTTGCATCTTGCGGGATCTCAGCTTCCCTCTGATCACATTCTAAAATTGCATTTTACTTCAGAAAATTCAGCAATGTTGCGTAAATTGAGAGGTTTTCAGGCAATCATTCATGCCTGACTATTACATTTTAAATGGCTTTTGTACTGTCAACACTCTGTAGTGTTTTATGAGAAATATATGGTAGGTATGATTGTATAAAGCTTAAAATTCTCTTTTTATGTTCATTTTAATCCTCAATAATGTAAAGGCTTATAGTCGATCATTCGATAAAATGTGTACTTGTACCACTCCTTTAGTTTTCTCAGGTCTCTGCTTATCTTTTGCACCCACCTCAGAGTGCTGCAGATTTTGGTGTCATCTGCAAAGAGGCAGACCTTCCCTCCCAGCTCCTCTTCAATGTCACTTATAAATAAATAATAAGCAGCAAGGGGGGGTGAGGATCCCCTTACCAGCAGGATACTGGGTGGCAGGGCAGTTGTGAGTGGCCCTTTTATGTGGAAATTCTAATTAACACTCCCACTGGAAGACAACAGACTTAACCAAGGATTTTCCCATGTCATTGCAGGCCATATTGTTCTCCCCAGGGAAACTTCATGCAATCCCTCAGGATTCCCTTAGAGGAATCAGTACAGTTATGACAAGGTGGAACAGGGGAATGAATAGAAGACAAACAAAAGACACTGTGGCAGAATACATGGTGGGCTTGGGATGACACTTTTATCCTGGCCAGCACTAACCCTTGGTTTTTGGGACAAGTTGCTTGGGGGGGGGGGGTCTCCAATCTGTGGGCCAACTCTTACATAAGGATCCAGTCAGATCATTTGAAGAGTGAGTGTAGACCTTTGGCTGGAGACATACTAATAAGTTTCAATACTTTCAACTTAGAAACCTTATTCACATATTGATGCACATAAATGCAGGGGACCTCCCTCTACATTATACCCAGTAGCAGTGCTCACAGCTGTTTAGGGATCCCCACATGGATAAAATGCCATTACATTGCTAAATGCTAATTATATTATGGACTTTGGGCACTCAACTGAATATACCGTGGAGAGATGGGAGAAAGACTTAAATATTCCTCTAAGGGATACCCAATGTCGAAAAATGTGGGAAATGGTATGGTGCACTTCCTCATCACCTAAATGGAGGGAATTTGTTTAAAACTCAAAATGAAATATTTCTTAGTGCCTCAGGCACAATCAAAATAGGATGCTGGCATTACCCCACAATGCTGGAGAAAAGTGATGAGGCGGTAGCCTCGTAAGCTTATATCTTTTGGTACTGCCACAGAATTCAAGGATGATAGGTAGCAGTTAAAAGAAAAATATCATAAATCCTCAATATCACAGAAACTCTGGGTTATTAACAGCTCCTCTTGGGTATAAAGCCTACATCTCTGAAGGGGAGGGAGGGATATACCTTTGGAATATTCTCATAGCTGCAGCAGCCAAGGCAATAACCAAGAGATGGCTTCAGGTGGACCCTTCCACCCTTCAGGACTGGGTAGAAATTACAAACCAAATCCAAACCTCGGAAAAGACTACTGTCATTGTACAACATAGGTTCCCAGCATATACAAGTTGTTGGACAAGATGGGACATGTCTCAAATAGCTGACGATCTGGACTCGGGACATTAAGGGCATGTATAGTGCAGTGCTTCTGAATAATGTACCTACAGGACATCGGTTGATTACGTATATATTCACCCTTTTCTTTATCACATGCCCTGCAGGACCATCATCAGAAGAGCTTACAAGGACTTCCATGAACTTTGTGTACAGAACTGACAATTATAAAATAAGTGCATAAAGATCAAGTTTCGTGACACAGTTCTTTCTTACTGTTTCATTTCATGTGACCTGTTTGCCACGTTGTTTCCATCAGCTGCTCATTTATTTATTTGACTTTGGTAACCAGGTAGGTGCACTGATCTCAGGGACTGTTTTCAGGAATGACCCAGGCAACGTAATGTGGCAAGAGCATGTTACATAACAATATACGATTGCTAAGGTTAAGTAAAGACATCAAAACAGCAGAAACACAGATACATGAAAAAATTTGCAATGCAAAATCACAGATAATGCAGTGGTTGATGAAAACAAAAGAAACAAATGCCCGGCCGGAGAGAAACAATAATGTGGAAAATAGCAAGTTTGCATGCCAACAGGGATATTTCATTGGCTGTTCAATGGTGATTGAGATAGTATGCAGGGATGAGCGAGGCATGAGGAGTGGAGGGAATGTCTAGTGGGGTTGGTGGCAGTGGAGTTCCAAAGGAGGGGGGCTACATCCTGAAGCATTTGCAGGAGGATGCCAATAGGAGCTAGTCCTTGAGATGGGTTTTGAACTGGTGGTGTGAGTCAGCAGTGCACAGTTCGGTGGCCAGGTTGTTCCATAGACATGGGGGCTGCCACTAATGGGGCACTACTCCCCATGTTTGAGGATGCCCTGGGGATGTGCAGTGGGGGACAGCTAGAGTGAAGGCTGCGATGCATGGTGTGGTTGGAGAGGAGGGGAGAAAGAGGGGATTCAAGGCCAATGTGGGTAGCATAGTAAACCATACAATACAGGGAGAAGTTGAAATGGGCCTGCAGTAGGAGCCATCCCGGGGAATTGAAGAGGGCATAGTGGCGGGTTGCATAGGGAGCCGACAAGGTGAACTGGCAGGCACTGTTCATGAAACAGCATAATGAAAATATTAATAACAAGTACAGTTTATATGCTGTCATTTCATGATAGTATTCAATAAAGAAGAATAAAAAAGGGATACCTTTTTCCGTATCAATAAAAAGAGAGGCATGATTCAAGTCTTTAGTTCCCAACTTTGTTAAGTCTGGACCTCCAGTGGGGTCAAAGAATATAAAGATATTGAGGCAGCCAAAATCAGACTTAAAAAGGATTTATCAGCCTTATTCCAAACATTTGACTTTTCTGTTTAGATTTAAAGCACAAAGGACTGACCCAAGGTATCATTTCTATCTTAATTAGTTGTATTCAAATGGTCCTACGAATGAATTTCAATAGCTGTTCCCACAGCTCGGTAGGCTGTCTCCTCTCTCACTATATTTTCCTGGTTTATTTAATAGAGTTTATAATGTAGCAAGTTTTGACAGCCACATTGAATGTTGTTTTGCCCCTAACTTGCTCTCTAAACCTTTAATTTATTTCACAATTTTACTCTGTTTCTCAGTGTACATGACTTTCGTGACAAAGGGTTCTGGTGAATAACTTAATGGTTGCCTATTTGCTGGTCTCACAGATGTCAAGGAGGGTTCCTAGGGTCACTGTGGTTATCCCACCTTAATGGGGAGGGCACTTGCTCTCAAGTGTTTAGGTTGGTGCCAAGGGACTCTAAGCTGTTACTTTGCACCTTAGATCCTTGATGGTCAGATAATTGAAAGGTCCACCACCTGGCTTCTGGGACAGTGATTTACAAATTTCCCCTAGGGCATTAAAAATACAGTTGGCTGTTCAGTTGTGTACACTGTTTACTTGCCAATCATTTGTATAATTCCACAGTTTGCTTACTCAGTCATAAGTGAGAGGAGTTCACGGGGTATTAAATATTCTGCAAAGGAAGCGATCCATTTCTTATTTGGTATATTTAATTTGTGAATGATTGCATGTGTACGGAAGAGCGAGAATATGCAAAATGTGTTGTGGAAGTTTAAAACTGCAACTTGAAATTCACAAAGCTGAAATGTAACACTTCTGATTCTTAATTGCTGGAGTGCTCTATGTTGATGATATACATTGTTGTGCTGCTGTCTTTCCATTAGAGAGGTATTTACATGAGTTTTTCATTTCAGTCATTTTGTTTAGACCGTTACCTTTAATTGTTAGACTTCAGCCATTTTCAAAAAATTGTGCTCACTTGTGACGCATCTGGAACTCTGGCCATTTCAGCACCCCAACTATTCTTGTGCAGCGTTTCTGTGCATGCACATTAAAGGACTTGAACTTTTGCCCTCAGCAGTATTATGGGAAGGTGGCGACTTACAACATCTTTCATTCAAATTGAATGCATTTGAACTCTAATAAGCATCCTATTTGTTTTTGTTTTTCTCCCAAGGAAATCATCTCTTTATCTGGAGTTCAATAAATCATTTTCTCGACATTTCCTCACAGATTTCTTCAGCTGCAGATGGTAATGTGACTCTACACCAGGATTCCTTATCCCCGATGTTCCCATTGATCTGCAGCATAATAGATGAAGAAACAGTAAGGAGCGTTGACTTTTTCTTGTCAAAAATCATCTTTGTTGGGCTTAACAAACTGCAGATCTTAAGAAAAGTTTCAACTGCTTTTACAGGAATGACTACTAGATTTATGTTAGCTACAGTCATAGTATTTTCAGATTAGTCATCAATCTACATTATACGTTATGCTGCTATATGCTAAGGATATGACCCATTTTGCGAAAGTTTTCTATAGTTCTAATTACCTCCTTTATTGAAATGTTCAATACATGAATTTTGATGATGTTTGAGTTTACATCTAATATTGGCATGTTCATTTTTTAATAGGATATCTAGGTATGTACAAAGATAGAAACATATAAAAATAGACAACGTCAGCAGAAAAATAGCATTGGTCCATCCAGTTTGCCTGTGGTTCCCTATCTCTTCCCTGGGACCTAACTGACATCAAGGGCAGTAACCTGTCCTTTATGCTAAATAACTGATAGTAGGTCTTTATTATATCACCCCCTCTCCAGTCTGGTCTCAAGCGAGTGGATGTGTGGGGTTTTTTTGTTTGTTTTCCAACACTGTTTTCCTCAGGTCACTGTGCATTGGGGCCCCATCACCCAGCACTGCCCTGGCCTGTCCTGCTGTGCTCCTCTCTAAATGGATACCTGTTCCCCTCATCCCACCCACAACTCACCTGTGAAGTGCTCCCCAGTCATGACCTCTCCGGGGCGAGACCACTATTTTCTCCTCGGTGATCATTCTTCACATGTAGTACCAGGCACAGACAGAGGTGAAGGGTGGGGGTGCTCAGGTCCAGAGAGCAGGAGACAGTGGAAGATGTGGTGGGCTAGAGTGGCGTTTTCCTCCCAATGCTTGAGGGTTTCTGTTTTCTGTCCCCCAAAAGGCACTGACATGTAATGACATCCAGTGCAGGTACAAACACGCTCCCTCACTCCTACCACGGACGCTCATCAAGTGAGTGGATATTGATTCCTGCAATTAGAGTCTGGGATTGTTGTTCCTTAAGTCAAAAAGCTAGAGATTGTCTGTCTTTCTCCAGCCTCTCAGTAAGGCTGCTTCATTCTAGTAACTGCAAACTCAGCTTTTAATTAGTAAACCCTATCTGTTTCATATTTTAGAACAGTAATCCTGTATACTGGTTGGGGAGGGTTATGTGAACTACTGTTATAATCTGTTTCCAATTGTTTAACTCCCTCTGTGTCTCTTTTTTCTTATTAGTAGCATAGCTAATTATTCTTCCTCTTAAGAACGCCTGCATATATCTCACAGACAAGCAGCTGTAATCTCTCTATTACCACTATTTTCAAAGAACTCAGTAGCTTCTCCATTACCCACGCTACAAACTCTTTGTCTCATATTATAGAGCTATTAAATATCAATCAAGAATCCTTCTCCCATTTCTTTCCTAAAGTAAGGCTCAGCGTAATTAAAGCATGGTCAGAAATTACAATACTGCTAATTTCAGCTGGCACAATATCATTACTTTATTTGCAATGAAACTCACTTCATTGAGTTTTCACAACATTCAACGAACAATAAAAAACAACAATACACAAAGAGAAAACCAACAATAATAAAACATTCCAAGGATATAACCCCAACAACTTCAAAACTACCAAATCCCCACCCCCTCCCTCTCCCAATTCCCTCCATCCCCCCCATACTCCTACATGCACCATCAAGTCACTGAACTGATCGGGCACCCTGAAGAGTGCGGCTCAAAATGGAACCATATTAGCTCATGCAGGAAGTCCAGATTTCACAGGGAGGAGGAGAGGGTTCAAGTCAGAGATTACATACTACCTCTAATAAGAAGATAAAGCATTGACCAACAGTCCTGGTACTTGTGCCAAGTAGAGTTAGAGTAGGCAAGTTCACATTCCGCATTCAGGGCTGTTAAAAATTCTTGGAACCACTCTGGGTATGACAGTCACCAATCACCCCTCCAGTGCTGCAGTATTAGTAACTTAGTTGCCAATGCAATCATGGCCATACGAGCCTTCAATTTATTATTAGGAAATGCTGCATAGTCCCCCAGGAGACAAACCTCAATGGTAAGAAAACTAGCAAAACCAAAAAAGGGGGACATCTCTTTCAGTACTAGCCACAATATCTTTACTTAACTCTTTCGATATCAAAAGGTAATCTAGGTGACTGTAGGAGTTGTGCCTGGTGGAGAAAAAGGAATAGTCACAGCTTTGTGGGTTTGGTACTCTCCACATATCTACTAGACCTAAGTCATTAATTAGTTTTTTGAAGGCATTCCCCGGATTATGAAACTTCTTTGTTCATAACCTATCTAGCCATTGTTCTTCCATTTTGTAAAAGTCTCCCCCTAAGAGAAGTTCACTATAGAAACATAGAAACATAGAAACTGTTGGCAGAAAAGGATCTCCTGGTCCATCTAGTCTGCCCTAAGGTCCCTACCTACTGTGCTACAGAGACCCTAATTGATCTCCGGCATTACCCCCAGCACTGTTACCAAGGTTCCCTTGTGTCTATCACATGCATGTTTGAAATCTGTAACCATTTCTGTAACCACCACCTCTGATAGGAGGCTGTTCTATACGTCTACCACCCTTTCTGTAAATAACTTTTTCCTCACATCCTCTAAGTCTTCCCCTTTCAGCTTCATAACATGCCCCCTTGTCCTTGAGCATCTCTTTTTGTGCAAAATGCCACCCTCCTGTACCTTATTGATACCTTTGAGGTATTTGAATGTTTCTATCATGTCTCCCCTTTCCCTCCTTACCTCCAGTAAATGATCTGTAACACAACAACACTGTCTCACCAGATTATCAAAAGAAGAGGCTTTATCAGCATTAGAAGCATAAGTGTTGCAGATACTGTAATAACCTTCTTACCATCTGTAGCTCCCCAGAATATCTGGTATTTACCTTCAGGGTCTGACTGATGCCTGCATTTCACAAAATGTACTCCCTTTCTAAATGAAATGGCAGTCTCACTCTTTTTAGAACTGAAGATGCTAAACTTCACCTGGGATAACCAGCCTCTAGCCAACATGATGGCTTCTTGCTCTAACAATTGTGTTTCTTGCAACAATGCAATATCTGCTTCGTACTTTTATAAATACCCTAGAACCTTGTTTCTTTTAATGGGAGATCCTAACCCTTTGATGTTCCCAGATGCAGTTGTAAAAGTATTAAAACGTGTTTTACTTAATGAAACTGGAAGATAATGATTTACAGAGCTAGAGGCTGTAACCACATTATATCTATAAATGTAAGCTAACAACACTGAAGATGTATAGAAATTACTACTAGACTTATTTCAGAAAAACTGTTCTTGATTACTAAATTCAGGAGTTTATAATTTCTAAATCTATTATAAGCTAGGGTACAGTACTATTTTCTAGATATTCAAACACAAAGAGGCAGCACTGGGATGGAGGTGCACAGAGTAAAAAAATGACTTAATCACACAAACTCTGGCATGCACCACCTTTAATTAAATATAAGCAAACACTTGGCTATAAAAATGCAAAACTTTAATAACAGCAAAGAAGCTGCACGCCTGACGCATTTCGGACAAAAGTCCTTTATCAAAGGCTAGTGCAGGTTTAACAGCATACCAGATTTATACACACCAGGATATGACATAATAGGGACATCACTTACAACAATCAATCTCATTGGATAACAACTTAAAACACCTAAAGTGATAAGTGCCGGGGGACTGAAGAAAAAATGGACTGACATAATAATAGGAAGGGGGAAGGAAGAGAAGTGAAATAGAAAGAAAAACACCAAAGAAAGGGGCAAAAGGGTTGAAAGGAGTTTATGCCAAGACTTTATTTTTGCTTGCCTCACTCTCCAGTGCTCCCCTCTTCTTCAAGCTCCCCAATGCTCCTGACTCACCAGCCATCCTCTTCGCAGGCTCACCTCGATCCCCATATAGCAGCTGACCTCCGAGGGGTGTCCCGTTGTATCTCTTCACTGGGTGGGTCCCCTCCTCTGAGAGGGAAGGCACTAGGAGGGGGCTTTACCCAGCGCACTAACTGTCAGGTCCCTCAGAAGTGCTGCTGAGGTAGAGGAGGCCCGTGGAGGTTCTGGTGTTATCGCAGAGTGGGGAAGCCATCATCTGGAGAGCACAGGAGCCTTTTTCCCATTTCCTAGTGTTCCCACATTGCGCCACTATGAACAGTACTCCCAGTCTCCACTGGGAGCCACTGTTGGGTGAGGCGACCCGTTCCCCCACCCCCGAAGAGGAGAGCAGTCCTCCAGACACTCAATCCTCTTCGTCCTCTGCCAGCCCCCAGCGCCCCGAGTCCATTCCCGAACCCTGCTCACTGGCGTGGTTCGAGGTGTGGCAACCTGCCCCCACGTGTCAGCCACGTTTGCTTTACTGGCTCAGTATAGTGGCTATGTGTAATCATATCCCCTAGATTGCTAGCTCTTCTGTATACCATTTGTGCGTGTGTGTGTGTGGGGGGGGTAGAAGTAATGAAAGACTTGGGTTTTCTAAATAGGATGTTAAACAGTTACGAGATACCTATACTTTGCATTCCCAAAACTATATACTATTGATCCTAATAACTATGAATTATAAAGAAAAGGTTCAGAACAATAAGGAGATATAAAGTTGTATACTCTTTACACATGGTGCTATAGTAATCACACACTTATCACACTAAATAACTCTACAGCTTCTGACTGTAAATCAGAGGAACTGTAGTAGTTTCAGGGAAAACACCAGGAAAAAAAAATAATTCCAAGGTGTCAGCAAAGCATACACTTCAGCCCAAAAAGCTTGAAACACTCTAATCCACAAAGTGCAATTGCCAACTCATAAAACAGTATAATGTTCAGTTGGTAACTTTTAGGAAAATTACCTCAAACAGTTAATGATATCTAGATGACCTTGTGTCCTTGAACTTCTAAGAACAAAATATCTCTAGACATTATGCAGTAAGGTAATTTTTTTAGTTGAGGTTAGGTATTAAGAGGGTGAAGTGAGCCTATGGCGTAAGATATGGCTCAGTCTAGTAGCAGACACCATTCAGTCAGAGTCA
Organism: Neoceratodus forsteri; assembly: GCA_016271365.2. Classification (NCBI taxonomy): domain Eukaryota; kingdom Metazoa; phylum Chordata; order Ceratodontiformes; family Ceratodontidae; genus Neoceratodus; species Neoceratodus forsteri. The sequence goes on along the minus strand of CM028134.1, from coordinate 1,100,367,395 downwards.
GTAATCCATGAAAGCACAAGGGGGTGAAGGCTTGTCATGAAATTTGACTGCATGGCTTCCTTGGGCTAATCAGAATACTGGCTCCCCATGAGAAACATAGAAACATAAAAGTTGATGACAGATAAGGACCGCAAGGCCCATCTAGTCTGCCCATTTTTTTCTACCTTATGAATGTGCCATAGGCCTTTACTCTGTCAATGGCCTGTCTATTCATACTCATCTGTATTGCTCCCTTATGTCTATCCCATGCCTGTTTGAAGCCCTGCACTGTATTCATATCCACCACTTCCTGAGGTAGGCCTTTCCATGCCATCCACCACCCTTTCTGTGAAAAAAAACTTCCCCATTTACCCCTTAATCGGCCTCCCTCTAATCTCATGCTGTGTCCTCTTGTCCTGATATTTTTCTTATATTGAAACATGTTAGACTCTTTCACCTTGTTAATGCCCTTAAGGTGTTTGAATGTTTCGATCATATCACCTGTCTCACTCTTTTGCTCTAGGGTATACATTTTGAGCTCCATTAATCTGCCCTCATATGTTTTCTGATGCAGCCCCTGCACCATTTTGGTTGCCCTTCTCTGGACTGCCTCCATTTTGTTAAAGTCCTTGTGCAGGTGTGGCCTCCAGTAATGCATGCAGTACTCCAGATTGCAGCTAATCAGTGTCTTGTAAAGAAGGATTATTACCTCCCTCTTACGACTTGGGATACCCCTACTAATACACCCCAACATTCCCCTAGCCTTACCTACTGCTTTAGTAGTCTGCTTGGATGATTTCAGGTCATCTGTGATGATGATGCCCAAGTCTTTTCTTTCCTTGTGATTGCCAGCAACTCCCTCCCAACCTATAGGTGGCTTCATGGGCATGGGCATGATCTTGCACTTCTTTGCATTAAACCCCAGTTGCCACTCTTCCAACCCTTTTTGCCAGTTTATCCAGATCTCTTCTCATTCTGCCCACCCCATCTGGATCATCTACTCTGCTGCAGATCTTAGTGTCATCTGCAAAGAGACAAACCTTACCCTCCAGTCCATCTGCAATGTCACTGATTAAGATATTGAAGAGGACTGGCTCCAGGACTGATCCCTGAGGTACCCCACTTGTGACTTACATCTCTTCTAACTGTATATCGTTTACCACCACTCTCTGTTTTCTGCCTGCCAATTAGTTTGCCAGTTAGTTGACCAACTTCTGACCTACCCCTAGGCTACCCAGCTTATTAATCAATCGTCTATGTGGAACAGTATCAAAAGCTTTGCTAAAGTCAAGGTAGGTGACATCAACTGCATTCTCTTGGTCCACCACTCTGGTTACCCAGTCAAAGAAATCAATGAGATTAGTTTGATAGGCCCTTCCTGTTGTAAACCCATGCTGTCTTGGATCCTGTGCTCCTATGGATTCCAGGTATTGCACTATCCTTTCCTCAAGGAGTGCCTCCATAGACTTGCCCACTCACTGAGGTAAGACTGACTGGTCTGTAGTCTTCGTTTTCTCCCTGCTACCACTCTTTTGTGGAGCGGATAACACAGCCCTTCAGTCTTCTGGGACCTCCCTGTGCTCAGAGACTCACTAAACAGTTCTGATAATGGCTGCTGGTTCCACCCTTAGCTCCATTAGTACCCTGGGATGTATGCCTTCCGGTCCCTTGCCTTGTCCACCCTGGAGCTTAGCAAACTCTTGTAGGACCCATTCTTTTGTGAAGGGACTTGTGCACACCTGCCTCCCCCCTGTGTCCATAGTGCTGAGCTGTGGGCCCTGCCCTACCTTCTCCTCAGTAAATACTGAGCAGAAGTATCTATTTAGGATAGATGCTTTTCTTTGGTCTTCCTCGATGCAGTCCCCCTTATCCCCTTTGATCTTAGCAATACTCCCTCTGGGCATTCTCCTTTCAATAAAGTATCTATAGAAAGTCTTGTCACCTTCTTTTATTGTTCGTGCTAGTGTTTTCTTGGTTTGGGCTGCTGGTTAGGGAAGTTTGGTATGCCTCCCTATCTTCATCCCGCTGCATCCCCTTATATTTCCTGAAGGCCAGTCTTTTGGCTCTGACCTTTTCTGCTACTATTTTTGAGAACCATAGTGATTTCCTCCTTCTTTTGATCTTGCTTTTCTCCCTAACACAATGGGATGTTGCTTCAAGTATTGCATCCTTAATGTTTGCCCACTTTGCCTGTACCCCCTCACCTGTATTTTGATCCTTTTCCCCTGTTAGTCATTACTATATCTAGGATGAGAAGCATCCTTGCCAGTTAGCGACACGAGGATTTACTCTGCATTTCTGTGAGGTATTTTATTTGCATCCCCTTTACTGTGCATGCCTTCACTCTGCATTTCCACAGCACAGATAGCACTGCAGGTGTGACTAGCGCCCAAGGCATGTGTTCCAGAGAACCCCACTAGGGAACTCCATCGCTCTAAAAATTGCTGGAACGTTATCTAAACAGAATGACCCCAATGGCAAAGATTCTGAAGGGTAATCAGTTCTGTGTTAGTTAGCTATTAAAGATCACATTAGCCAGCCAACCAAAGTTATTATACAAACTAGATGTGGAAAGATATTTTGAAGAAATTACTCTAGAAACACTAGACGGGGAGTTAACTCTTCACATGGACACAAATAAACATTGAGTTTCATTTACAGGTATTTTTGTTTGTATCACTGCCATAACATTCCATTTGGTCAGAGTCTATTTGTACTGCTACAGTTAAAATACTCAAGTCTCATTGGGTGTTGTGCTCTGAATGGTTCCAAGAGTTTTTAACTGCTCTAAATGCTGAACATGCAGTAGCATTCTCTAATGGAACTTGGCGTGAATTCCAGGACTGTTGGCAATCTTTTTATTCCTTTCTTAAGGGGGTGCTTAATTTATACTACTCCTCCCAATGTGTCTAAGTTGTTCTCTTGGCTGATGCAGCTAGATAGTCAGGAACCTCCATCCATTCTTTATAGTTCTACTAAATGAGGTGCATGTGGAGTGAAGGGTTGGGAGTGGAGGGAGGTTATTAATTGTATTTTTTTGCTTGTACTTTGTTCTTTATATGTTGATTGTTTCTCCTTGTTTTGTTTATGATGAGATGCTGTCATTCTTTTTTAAACTAATACAGTTTATTAAATTTAAAAAAAAAAGAACTTAAGTGTCTGCATTAGCGTGTTTGAGATCAAGTAGGCACCTACCTTACCAGTTTATTCCAGACTGTCCAACACGTAATGTTGATAGCCCTTAATGCAATCACACTCAGAAAGAGGGACTGGAGACTGTAAACCCAAAGGAAAAACATTTAAAATCTAAGAGCGTTCAGCTCAGTCATCATATACAACTATTGCTCACTATCTAACTCCTCGCTTCCTGCTCCTTGTGCAGGTGACATCCACCCTAACACCGGCCACCAATACTACCCCCCATGCCCCTCTCCAACTTTGGCCTTTTCTTCACCTCAGTCTGGGGACCTTCTCCCATGGCCTGCGCCTCCTACATGTAAATATAAGAAGCCTTGTCCACAAGCTTGACTCCTTCAGGTTCTTACCATCCACTAAACTCCAGATATCCTCACCCTGTCTGAAACCTGGCTCAACAAAACATCAATGACTCCTCTGTCACTATCCCAGGCTTTACTATGGCCCACCAGATAAAAGCCTCTAAAGGAGGAGGAATAGCCATCTACATAGACTTGGACTTGCACTATTCAGTGGTCCTGACCAAGTCTGAACCAGAAGTCCTTGAAGTAATACTAATTCAGCTTGTCCTTCCCTTCTTGCTAGCAATCTACATTGCTGGGATATACTGCCAACTTGTTCACCAGCTTCTGCTGTCACTGACTTCCTCGAGCAAATCTCCTGCCTAGTGCCTAACCACATGAGAGGAACTCTACATTATGGGCGATCTTAACCACAGTTGGCTAGTTCCTGCCCTCAACAAAACCAGGACTGAAATTTCTGCCCTAAACCTCTCACAAATCATTACTGAGCCACCGGCTTAACCTAAAATCTGATAACCACTCGCTCATTGACTGGGTCCTTACCACACACTCCTCCAGGTCAAACAAGTCCGTATTCTTCCTGACTCCCCAGTGACCACCACATAACCTTCTTAGTGCATAAAATCCACCACCCAAAATCCCCATTAAATTTGTAGTCCAACGCCCTATAACTCCCTCAATCTAGCCCCTGTATTAGATTACCTTGCACAGCAAACTGGGCCCCTGCCCCTCCTACGCTCTCCATTGATGATGCCTTTCTACACTTTAAAAACACATTCCTCAGCATCTGGAACACACACGCCCCACTGCATTGTACAAGAGTATGAGGAAACCACCTACCTTGGATCACCCAAGAACTGACTGCATGTCAAATCACAGAGGACAAAGCCTGGAAAATGCATAAATCCTCACGCCTCCCACAACACTTCTCCACATACCGCATGCTCCGTAACAAGCGCACCAGAGACACTCATCTTGCAAAAGCAGAGAACTTCAGCAGCTCCCGCCAGTCAAACTTAAATAAACCCTCAAAATTCTGGAAAGTCATTCACTCCCTTTTCACCCCACTGGCTGCCAATCCCACTCCAATGCTAAATGTTAATAACTCTCTCCTATCAGAGCCCACAGCAGTTGCCACTGAGTTCAATGTGTACTTCTCCACTTGTGCTGCCACCCTCCTCTCTTCCCTGCCCAACACCACACCTCTCGCACTGCCTACAGACATAAAGACCCAGACTAGACCTCGCTCCTTTTCCTTCAAAGACATCTCTGCAACTGAGGCCCTAGATGCATTACTTTCTCTGAATCCTTCAAAAGGCAAATCCTGGATGGATTAGACCCCACAAACTTCTATACCTCTCTGTCCCCACTATAGCAACTTCCTTGCCAAACTCCTAAACCAATCCTTTGCTGTCGCTGCCATCCCCCATGCATGGAAGCACGCCATTGTCATTCCTCTGCCAAAAGGAGGTGCCCCTCCCTCCCCCTCTAACCACCACCCTATCTCCCTCCTCCCAGCCCTAGCAAAACTACAAGAGCACCTTGTGCTCACCCTACTTACCTCCTTCCTCACTGACTCCAAATTCTTCATGCCATTCCAGTCTGGCTTCAGGAAGGGACACTCCACCACCTCCTCCCTGATAAGGCTTACAGACACTATCCTGACAGGCATGGATAGTGGACTGATCACCTCAGCCATTTTTGTCTACCTTGCAGAAGACTTCACACTGTCTCCCCACCCCATATTGCTCTGTCGAGTCTCATTGAATCAGGCCTCTTTGTCGCAGCCACAAACTGGTTCAGATCATACCTCTCTGATAGAACTCAGTCCGTTAGAGTCTCAAATGCGATCTCCACTCCCCCTTCCCCTTAACTACCAGTGTCCCACAGGGGTCGGTTCTTGGTCCCATTCTGTTCTCTATATTCCTAAACGACCTGCCACTCATCTGCTCTACTTCCTTAATTCACATGTATGCACATGATACTGCACTGTACTACTCGGGCTCTGCCCCTGATGTGGTACAATCAAACCTCCAAGCTGACATCAACAAAGTACAGCAATGGTTTAGCTCGCACCAGCTCTCCCTAAATGCAAAAAAAACTGTCACTATGACCTTCAGCACATGACAACGCCTGGCCAGACTCCCCTCCCTTCCCTACTTCACCACCCTGGATGGCCAAAAACTTGAAGATGTCTCCTCATTCCATTACTGGGGGGTCTGGCTCAACAGCCATCTCTCCTTCTCTGACCACATTGACGCTATCTCAAAAAAACTACACCCCATGCTCAGTGCACTATATAGGAACCGCAGCAGCCTCCCTCCCCTGAGTCCAACGTAATCTGGTCCTGAAGATGATACTGCCCTCCATCGACTACTGCGACATTGTATACAGTGCAGCCCCTAAGTCCGCCCTATTAAACTGGACACACTTTATAATGCCTTCTACCGCTTTGCTCTCGATGCCTCTCCCCTCACCTACCACTGTGACCTCTTCTGAGCCTTGGCACTACCGTCCCTCGAAAGCCACCGCATCTCTTACTGTGCTAAATTTGTCCCCAACCTATGGCTCGGGTCCATCCCCTCACCTTGCCACCATGCTCACAGATGCCCCCCCTCATCATCTTAGATCTAGTGACTCCCACCAACTTTCAGTCCCTAGGTGGAAGACCTCTGCCGGTCAAGCTGCCTTCTCACACAGGCTACCCAAGCTCTGGAATGCCCTCCCACTGCAAATTCAGTACTCTTCCTACTCTCTGTCTACCGCCCTAGCAAACTTCCTTACTACAAATTGCTCCTGTCCCTGAACCTGTCATGCCCCACTATCCCCTCCCCAATGCCTGACCAGCTGGCCTTAGCCTTGCTACAGAAGCTGGCATATAACCCCAACCTTGCACTTATGTCCTGGGCCTATTTTGCCCTATGTACTGTGTATAACTGTATAACTGTGATATACGTTCTCTGTTGTTTACAGCTGTTACTACTGTGCTAATTTACCTTGTCTGCTGCTTCTTGTCACAAAAATTGTTATTTGATACTATAATATCCTAAGCATTCAATGTGCGCTGCTGTATATTCATGCAATCGTGTATCCTTATGCTGCTTTTTATTTGCTTCTGTTAACTGTTCACTTGATAACCTGCGTGTTATCATATCCATGTGTACCTCCCGGTCTCACACGGAGACGTAGCATCTTGTTGCTCAGTGTGCCTTTCCTGGTGAAACAATTGCAATAAATAAATAAAAATTAGCAACATTAATATATTTATCAGTCAATCAGTAAACAAAACAGTTTCATTGACTTGACAGTGTCCCTTCTGAACAGACGCTGATAGTCTTGATTTGACACGGGAGGGCATGAAAGTTGAAAGGTCAAGGAGGAAGTGATGTTTTCAGGGTAACTCTTAGCCTGGTTCAACAGCACAAGAAACAGCACAGCTTAAGGGATATTAACACAGCTCAATAGTTGTTTCAGGTACACATTTGTACTGCTACCAAGGGCTGTTCTGTGACTGGGGCTGGCCGAGGTTTCAGTAATAAACTGGTGCAAAGTGAAGCTCTGTTCTCCCAACTCCTACTATGGGAGCACTTCTTAGGATTAGTCTTGGAACAAGGTCTGGTATAGAGCAAAACATAAGCAGGAAGCTTACTTTTCTGTATATATTGGACTTCCTATATTTTCTCTGATGTATACTCAATTTAAATAAGGCAGCATAAGTATCTGATGGTTGTGGACAGTTTGAAGACTTAGTTTGTCTCTAAGGCCCTGTACACATTAGGAAGAAAGATTTGCACCATTTTTAAAAATGTTTTGGAAACATTTTTAAACTCACTACAGCAGCCCGTCCAGATTAGTTTTCAACCGGGTTTTAACTCAGTTATAACACGGTTGACTCCTGTCTGCATCTACATTTTGTAATGTTTTGTAACCCAATTTCCCAGAATGGAGAGAATTGAGGACCAAAGGCAGAAACATGGCAGTGGCATGGATCAAGAAACATGTCCATCCGCACTATAAGGTAATACACTTTCGCTCCTCAAACCGTTTTTTAAAATGGATTTAAGACTAGCTTCCAGCAGGGTTTAAGCACGGCTTGCTAACACGCTTTCAAACCATGCTTTAATGCAGACAGGTACCGTGTTTGCGATAGTTAAAAAGTTTTAAACACCTTAAAACGTTTTAACTAGCCTGATGTGTACAGGGCCTTAGAGTTAGAGTTTTTGCTACCATGGTGACCAGACTTAGAATTCAAGTCTAAGTTTGTGTGGGTGATTGACAGCTCAGCTCCAACTGTGTCTTGCACTGGAATGGAATTTTGAGAATCAATTGAAAATGTCTGTCTCTGATTACTACAGATGTTGTTCACAAGTTTACTATTAATTACTTCCAGTTCCCATGCCCTGTCAGGATTCAGACATAAAAAGGGAGGTCCTGAAACAGTCTGTATTAATTCAAGCAGTGAGGAATTTCATGTAGTACCCTGTGCCCATTTTTAGTGAGGTATGTCTAACTTCAGTGAACTCTCTGTATCTGTCCATTATCTCCATGGAGAAATCTTGGAACAGTGAGATTCTCTCCCCCCTCCACATAAGTCCCCTTCTTTTCCTTGCAAGTCTTAATAAATCTTCTTTAACTGAAAGGCATAGCAATTTGCTATAACTGGTCATGGCTTAGCTCCAGGTAGTGGCTTGGACTTAAAAGAGCAGTGAGCATTCTCTATTTTAAGGGGCTATTGGCATTGCTACTAAAATATGTCTACTAGGAACTGCTGAAGAAAGATAATCATATTATTGCCCTCTGCCCCCTCTGGTATGCTCAAAATTCTGATTTTTTTTTATTTGTTTAACCAGGAGTAGCACACTAAGCTGAAAGCTTTTTTTACAGGTATGACCTGGGAGCACAGAGAAGTTAAGTGACTTGCTGAGGGTCACACACTATGCAAGTGGAAGCTGTGGGATTCAAACCCAGGTCTGGTCTGCTGGATTTCATCAGATTTGCAGCTCAGAGCCTTAAACCACTGCGCTATACTGCCTCCCTAATTATTGTTCCTCCTTCACTCGTTCTCCAGATCATCAATTTTCTCAACTGAATAATTTATTTGCTCGATATAAGACTCATCAAGCCCCTTAAGTTGCAACACAATATCTTCGGTGGAAGCAAATCTGTTTTCATCTACCTCTACTCATTTTTGAATTTTTGCTGTGTCTTTCCAAAATACTGGCATGGATTCTTTCATTTCTTTAATATCGACTGTCAAGTTAGCCAACATCTCTTTAATTGTCATCATGTTGGACTTGGCATGATTTGCTGCAGCTAATTTGAATTGTTTCTGCTCTCGGATTAGCGGACTCTGTTGATTTCACTGCACCAGATTGCAGTTAGCATTGTGGTGGTGTGGCGGTGCAAAGACCCATGACTGGTTAACCTGTTGACCCAAAGGGAATCATAAATAAGGCTGCTGTAATCAATAAAATTGAGATTTCATTAGACAATATGTGAGTCTATGGAACCATGACTTAAATGCAAGTTTAATGATTTAAAACAGCTATTTTACAGGATTTTAAAATGACAGCTACCTCACGTTCAAGCACCTTTCCTGTCAGCACCGATGCATGCTCCATGGTTCCATGTTCTGAAAAATGTGTTCTTCACAGTTGTATGGGAGAAAGGCTTGCAGAAATCCCTAGCAGAATGGGCTTGTCACATATTATAAGGGAATTAATAAACAGACTGATGAGCCACCTTCCTAGAGTAAGGGGCAGTGTAGACTCATGTCGGGTACCCATTAACAAGGCGACCGCAATTGGGCGCCTACAAAAATGGCGATGCAGTTATGGCACCTGTGTTCATGGCTACCTGGCAGGGGGACAACCAGATACTGGGATGTGGTGACATACAAGGGATGCATGCATGCATACGCACGCTACATATGCGTGGGGAAAAGGCAGGGAAGAAATGGTATGTGGGAGGGGGTGTGGCAGGCAACTGTCAAGCTGGTCCCACTAACATGGTGGGGAGGGTGATGAATTGGGAGGTGGTTGGTGCAAGGTTCGGGTCTAGTGCAGAGTGTTTTTTTTGCTGGCAGATGGCATTCCTTTTTAAGTTTTTCACACACACCCCAACATGCAACCCCTAGAGTTGAGAATTCTTATGTAGGATCTAAAATCTGTGTGACACTACATGACCAGATGTATCCAAACTATCTAGGCCCCATGGGATACTGGGCTTCCAGTTTTCCAGACCTAGACATAGACTGGCCAGCTCTGTGGTATAACTGTCATAGATTTGTAATCCAGGGTAGGCTTTGTCTGATGCAATATAACATATTGCAGAACCTATACTATTCCCCACAAAAGCTTGCTAGACTTGGCCTACTTACCTCTGCTAGTTGCGCACCATACAACCAGGAAGAAGGCTCTCTTTTACATTTTTTTGGGGAATGTCCTAAAGTGTCTCTTTTATGGGCCCTCATCAAGCAGAAGGTAAATCTCTTGTTAGGTCTCAATGACTTGTTTACACCTGACATCTGTCTTCTGGGCAGCCTCTTTGTGGTAACAGTATGCAACCATAAGTATCACATAACTCTGATAGCAATGACGGCTAAGAAGCTTGTCCTTAAACAATGGAAAGATAAAGAAGTTTGTGTCATACACAGAATGGTTACAGGAATTTCTTGCCAATCTATGGACCGAGAAGGCCATTGCAAGTCTTCATAATAACTCAGGGAAATTTAACAAAGTTTGGGGACCCTTACATGCACTATATACTATGTAACCTTACGTGATGGCCTGGTTTTTCTGGAAATAGTAATCATCTTTTAAGGTAAAGTTCTTTTATGCTCTGGGGAGGATGGAGGAGGAGAGGGAGGAAGGGATGGGAGTGGGGGGGCAGATCCTTTAATTGTATGTCAGTTGTTGCTTTATTTCTGATACTTTATGTAATGTATGGATCTGGTATTGTAATTCTTTGAAAATTACTAATAAAATCTGAATTTGAAAAAAAAAGAATCCATAAGTAGGAGGGTGTGGGGGGGCACAGCCCCTGCATTAAAAACAACCCGTAGGTCTTGAGGCACCCTATTTCTGCTTTCGCCATGGTATGCATCACCAAAATTCATTTTTGGTGATGTACACTCACATAACGCCGATCTCTATTCTGCAGTCACCATTATGACATGAAACCACAAATGTCAGGTCCATATGTGGCCAGTTACAAAGGTTTAAATAAATAGATTGATACGGCATTGGTGATTGGGAATGACTGTAGTTCTTAACATAAGGAGCAGGAGCTGTGCTGAACACAAGATGTTCATATATCTTAATTGGGCTATCCAGAGAAATTAAACAGTAGAATAAAAACAAATTATATTCTTTATGTTCTCAGGTAGGCAGCAAAACCACCTGTAAAAGTTGTGGTGGTTCTAGTGTGGAGCCTTTAGTTGACTATGGTGCATGTTTTTATCTCATGTTCATATCTCCCTTGAGTATGAGAGCAAAGATGTTGGAGAGGTTTCCACCAGGACAACAGCCAGAGATGAAGACTGCCAATGACCCAACAGAGGGCAGCTGGAAGACCCTGATCAGAGAGAAAGTCCTAAGAGGCATGATGCCATATTGGGCCACCATGGCTATTGCACCCCTTTGGGTTTCAGAATGTGGTCTTTGATCTTGGTGATTTCCATGGTGCAATCCAAAGACACCATGGTAGTGAACAGAATGATGATGGTGATGCCAGTTACTACCATGGTGAGAACCATCCTATTGAGCAGGGATATCAGCCAGGTGTGGTTATTAAGGTGTTTCTATTTTCATCCTGACATCACAAAGCTTCACGTGTCTTCTCCTGGACATCAAAAAAAAAACAGCATGAGAGTAGGTCAGCTTAATATCTCAGACTCATCTTAAAGTCACTGCTTGAAATCCCAAGATTATCACAGACTCCGAGCAATAGTTTAAAGCAGCAGTAGGTGTTAGTCAATGTATATTTTTGTCAGCAATGTTTTACTGGTAAAAACATCAGTACACTCATTTCTTTGTTCGTTCTCTTTTAGTTCTGAACTAAGATATAGGATTTTTACATTTTTAAAATTTCTCATGCTCTTGGTATGCCTTCATGAAAAAGTGAGTTTTCAACATAACATTTTATGTGGACTGTAACAATTTGCTATGGACACCTGCCACTGTATTTTCTGTTTTTTTTATTATTATTTTTATTCAGTTCTTTCTGCATGAGTATGAGTTGAAATGTAGCAGCTACATGGACATTCCTGGGAAAAAAATCAAGATTTGTATCAGGGACAGATCTGCTGGCTCCATGACCAATTTTACTATTTGTGCTGTTTTGTATTATGGCAGGGCTCCTGAACAATTTATGTGAAGAACTTATAAAGTGTCTTTTCATCTTAGGAAGCTGCTAGCTAAATCAAACATTCCTGTATGGCTTAGGTCTTGGGACTAAAAAACAGATACCTGTATATATAAAGGCCCAGATATTCAAAAGGGTTGCGCCATGCGCAATAGGGTTGCGCCTGCGCAAGTCCGAACTTGCTGCATTCTGCGATATTCAGCAGGAGGCAGTTGTGCCATAGAAAACATGCTGAGCAACAGTGCAATGCAAATGAATGCATGCTGAACTGGAGGGGGAGGAACCATGCATAAACTGCACAGCCAGATATTCAGCAGGGCTGTGCAGAGTTGTGCAGGCGCAACCCCCAACCTGCACCTGCACAACTTTGAGCCAAAAAAAAAGGCGTAAGTCAAGGGCCACCCACAGGTGAGCTGCTGTACTGCAGGGCACAACACAGCAGCTGCCACCTGTGGCTGGCCCCCAACCCAGTCCCTGTGAACCCCTGCAGCCTGAGTGGGCAGACGACTGTAAATCCCCACCACCACCCTCCACTGGCCCGATCATGGGCATAGTTTAATCCCCCCACCAGCCCGATCGAGGGCAGCAATGTGGCTCCCCACCGAACATATCCTTGGTGGTCCAGTGGACTGAAAAGCCCAATCGCGGCAGTAGATGTGTAATAAACCCCTCCGAATTCATCCCTGGTGGTCTAGTGGCACATCCCGATGCAAGGATGTAAATGTTGAATGAACCCCCAACATAGCCCTGGTGGCTAGTGTCCTGCACCCCACCTGGCCCACGAAGCCCCACTATCTCTGCTCCTCCCGCAGCCCGCGGCGGCGGCAGCATCCCACCGCCTGCCGCTCACGACTGACTGCTCGAGAGCTGCACGCCCATTGGTGCAGAGCAAGAGCCAATGGATGTGCAGTCCATACCGTACTCGACAGTCCAGATTTGTGAATGAACTAGTCGACCAGGGCTATGTTCGGGGGCGGTTCGCTCAACATTTACATCCCGCGATCGATGTGCCACTGGACCACCAGGGATGAATTCGAGGGGGTTTATTAAACAACTACTGCCCGCAATCGGCTTTTGGTCCACTCGACCACCAGGGATAAGTTGGGGAGCTACATTGCTGCCCAAGATCGGGCTGGTGGGGGGTTAAACTATGCCCGCGATTGGGCCAGTGGGGATTCTACACTGTTTTGCCCATGATCGGGTTGCAGGGGGGCGCCGGTCCTCGACGGCCGCTGCCTGGCAGGGCGCCAGGTGCAAGTCCTCAGGGATCGCACACCTGCATACTAATGGCATGCAAATGGGGCCATAATCAGATGCAAATGTCGCCCCTGTGCCTTGCATGAATTATGGCCCCCATTTATCTACCCCGAATATAGAGTTTTTTCGCATATGGCGCAATGAACCTGCACATAAGTTGAATACTCCACTTTGACAACTTGTGGTGGCGCAAGTTCCACTGTGCCATGCACAGTGGCTATGGCTAGGGTGATATTCAAAGGAGCGTTTCAAGGCCTGCGCAACTCCTTTGAATATCGCTCTGGACACACTCCTGCACAACTATTTTGTGCAGCGCAAGGGCTTGCGCCACAAAATAGCGCAGTTTGAATATCCGGCCCAAAGTCTGAAATTCAGATCAAACCAGTTCTTTTTATGAGGACCTAGCTCTCCAGATACAAAGTATATTGAATCTATGATGTTGCAGTGACATACTGGGTGATGTGTCATGGACAGGGTAGCTGGAGGGTGTTAAGTTCTGACAGAGCCTTAAAGAGTTAGTCAGATTTGGGACAATGTACACTTGCCATCTAAGGGTTTGAGTCTGCACTGATTCACCAAAGTGTCATGTGTTTTAAGCTATACTACCTTGCTAAATAGAGAGATTTTTCTGTGTCTAACCTACTGTTCAAAACAATTTCATTTCTGTAGGATTACTGTTCCCCATAGTCTGCGTGTAGTATCCTGCATTATATGTGCAGCTATCTTGAGTATTAAAAATTATTTTCGTATACTTCATGTTTCAGTAACTGAGTCCTTTGAGTTACAGCTAACTGATTTATAACTGACAATAACTATATTTCCACCTCTGAAGAGAAGTCTACTATTACCACATTCTGTTTCAAAAGTAAGGAGTTTTCAGCTGTGATGTAGAGGGGTGAGTCGGTTGTCCTTGAGCAAGAAGCATTGTATTGTGTGAGCAGTGGCTCTGGAGGGACTCCACACTCACTGTATTGTGTGAGCAGTGGCTCTGGAGGGACTCTTTACTAGAGATACCTCAGGGGAGTGTTTGTACTGAGTGGTGGCAGCTACTGATTACCCTTGCATGCATCTGAAGGATTTCAGAAAGCTGGTAACACTGACAGGCTGAGTCTGGGAAAGACCAGGTTGTCACATGGCTGCTCACTCAGCATCTTAAAAAGCCAGACAAAGATCCATCTCCATTTACAATTCTGTTATTCTAGCAGTGCCATCTCAGTGTTTCACCTGTATAGCTTCTTCAGGGGATGCCAAAAATAACAGCATATATATCTTATATATTTATTTATACTGTGTGTGTATATGTATATGTGTGTGTGTGTGTATATAGATATATTTATACAATGGGGTGGGTAATAAACATTGCTAATAAAAACACATATTCTCACTGGAGTGAGATAAATGCTGCTGACATAGCAACTGTGAGAGTATTTACATTTACACACACGGTTTCTACGTCAGCAGCTGATATTTTCACTCTGGTTACATCACCCGTACTACGTACTTTGTTGGCACTACTTTCCATTATTAACAACACTACAAGAAAACACACCTGCAAAAACACCCAACTCGAAAAACCAGCCTGTGCGTCTCGTGCTGCAGCTATTTGGGGACTAGACAACTAAGCAGGTCAACAACAAAACAACTTCCAAGTGAAAGATTAAATATATTGTTGACAGTGAGTCTGAATTTCTGAAGTATAGGAGAAATAAACATAACAGAATAAATTTATCAGCTTCAGAAGCTATTAGATGTATCTTCTGCAATAGGGCTATATCTGCCTTGCATTTGTGTAAATAGCTTAATATCTTTGTCCTCTTAACAGGTGAGTTAACTCCATTAAAACTCCATAAGGATATTTTACATACAGTAAAATGACACTGAAATATATATTCAGAGTAACCTACAGAACTATTAGACCTTGTATTAACATTGACTTATAATTAAGGGTGGGCTTTCAGGCCTAGAAAATCTCAGTAGGTGAATTGACACTTTAGTAGTTCAGACACAAGTTAGGCCTTCTGAAATAGAATATTCTTTGTTTTGATTTGTATAAATCTATGAAAACGTTAGTAACTCTATTAGGTTAAAAATCAAATTTCCTGTTACAGTTAAACATTATATAGTGTAGTACAGTAGAATTAGATCATATCAATGAAAATTATACTGTGCAATAGCTAATGAATTAGTCAACTCGAATGAATATCAGTTGAGTAACCAACTGCTGAATCAGGAAGACGGACAAACTTTGATGTAACACAGTAAAACTAATTACAGGTTACTGGCAGCTCATATAGCTGCAGGAGCTGTAGTGAACAAGAGACTACTATTAAGTGCCAGCTGGTGATTCTCACCTTTTATGATGGTGAGCATTGGATTGGGATTGAGGCTTCTGTCAGTCTAATCCTGAAAGTCATAACATAGTTAAAGGGTTCTATCTGTTAGGCACAAATATGTCTACCACCTGCTGTTTGGAAGCAAATAAGCCAGTTTCTAAGAAGTACACAAAATGAAAAGAAGACAAAATGAGTCTTAGCCATTTGTCCAGCAATCAAATTTGTAGTTGTTTAGGTGGTGGTCACTGATAGTGCTTTACCTGCTTGTGATGCATATATTTAGCGAATCAGAAAACTGTTAATGTTGCCAAATTATTGCTACTAGGGAGCCCCCAGTGCTTCAGTCTAGCACTGTGATAAAGTTTACATATTGGGTCCATCTGTATTGCTCAGGATATACAATGCTGAAAGACAAGAAGGTAGTGGTTTGATGGGTCCACCACAGCATAACTGAGGTTCTTCTCTGAGGCTCCCTCTCCCCAAATTCACTATTTGGATTTACTGAGCTTAGTGATAAACTGTGTGGACGCCAGTTTAGAAGTAGTGAACTATGTTCCATAAATGTAAATTTGGGTGCTCTGTTGGAAGCATATTACAAATGAGGAGAATAATGTTACATTTAATTGAGCTATGTCCGTCCCAAGAAAATCACCAGTTTAGAAACTCTAAGTTGTTGATTTTATAGAAAGTACACGACAATGCCAAAAAAAAATGTATTAATAAAGCGAAGCCAGTCTGGCATTATGAAGGGCAAGGGACTGATATAATAAAAGTGGAGTTCATCCTTTGCGTGAATTTTACACATAGAAGGAGCAGTAAAATAGCACATTGCATCAGAAATTAATAATAAATAATAATAATAAACTATATTTATAAAGTGCCATTCAAATATCAAGGCACTGAACATAAATAGACAAATAAAACAATAAAATACATAATTATATCACCAAATAGCAAAACAAGCAACAAGACTAAGATCAGGCTAAAAATAATCAATGTGGGTAAGCAATTCACCAAAGATGTGTTTTCAATGCAGTCTTGAAGCCCTCCACAGTTGTGCACTCCTGTATCTGACAGGGTAGAGAATTCCACAGGGCTGGGGCCACATACATAAATGCACAGGCCCCCAATGACTTCAGGCTCACCCTGGGAATCTCTAGCAACCTCTCATCAGCTGAGCGGAGACGTTGTCTGGGGCAGTAAGGACACAGGAGTTCTTGCAGGTAGTCCGGTCCCAGTCCGTGCAGGGCTTTATAGGTCAGAAGTCCGACCTTGAAGGTAATTCACCACTGAATAGACAGCCAGTGCAGTTCATGCAGCACCAACGTGATGTGACTCGAACGAGGAGCCCCCATCAACAGCCGGGCTGCAGCATTCTGCACTAGCTGCAAGTGGCGGATATCAACCTCCAGAAGCCCTAGATAAAAGGAGTTGCAGTAGTCAAGGCGCAAAGTCACAAAGGCATGGATCAACGTTGGAAGGATGCCAGATGGAACAAGGTGCTTGACCATAGTGATGTTCCTCAGATGGTAAAAAGAGGCCTTGATGACTGCTGACACCTGCAAATGCAGTGTCAGCCCATCATCAAGAATCACCCCCAGGTCTCGCACCCATTCAGAGAAAGGAAGGTGTATACCCAATAGGCAAAGTCCAGTGGGTTGGCCAGCCCCAACCCCTCTGTCTGGTGACCAGGGTCCACCACCATCATCACCTCAGTCTTTACAGAGTTCAACTTCAACCAGCTTGAGCTCATGCAGTCCTGGATTTCAGTGAGGGAGTTGTTAAATACCAAGTGCACACTATCCTGGTTGGATGCAAAAGACAGGTAGAGCTAGGTATCATCAGCATAGCAGTGAAACCTCAGCCCATACCATCTTACAATGTCTCCAAGGGGCAGCATATACACTGTGAACAACATGGGGGACAACACCAAGCCCAGAGGAACCCCACAAGGCAGAGAGAATGGGCCAGAGAAAAAAAATCCTCGACACCACCCTCTGAGTTCTGCTTGTGAGGAAAGAATTGAACCATCTGACGGCTGTCCCCAACAGGTCACAGATGAACCTCAGATGCTCGAGAAGTACCCCATGGTCCATGGTGTTAAAGGCTGAGGGGAGAGATCAAGAAGCATCAAGATAGAACTGTGCTTCTGATCTCTTGCCATCAGGAGATCACTGAGTACCCGAACCAGAGCGATTTCGGTACTATGCCTCTTACAAAAACCAGACTGGAGAGGTTCATAGATGTCATGGATGGTCAAGTGGTTCTCCAGTTGCAGGGCCACAACTTTCTCAATTACCTTCCCAACAAAGGGAAGGTTTGAGATAGGTCTGTAGTTTGCAAAGCAGCTTGGGTCCAGAGCAGCTTTCTTCAGGAGAGGTGTCACTACTGCCTCCTTCAGGGAGCTAGGAAACTCACCAGACTCTAAGGAGCACCAAACTATCTTTGCCTGGACCGGGCCTATGATATCACAACAATGCATTATCAGGGAAGTTGGGCCCGGATCCAAACTACAGCACGTTGGACGCATACCCTGGGCAATCTGCACAACATCCACAATTTCCAGCCGATCAAAGGAACTCCCAGGTGAACCAAGGAAAGTGACCATGCACCGACCACTATCAGCTCCCATAGAGTGTGCGGTTGGATTTCTGCCACCTTATCCATAAAGAACTGAGTGAGCTCATGCACTCAATTTGTGAAAAGGCTCTTTGAACCTGAAGACAGGTTGGGTTGCACAGCCTGTCCACGGTTCAAAAAGTTGAACCAGTCAGTTCTGAGCAGTAGCGATCTCCCAGACAGGAATTCTGCCTTCTTATGGGTGATTGCTGATTGATAGACTTGATAATGTTCCATCAATCTAAGGTGGTCAGCAACCAGGGCAGATTTCCACCAGCGACAATCTAACCTTCGTCTAAGTCACCACAACTCTCTCAAGGTCCCATCAAACCAAGGGACTGAGGGCGAAGGGAGAGAGGACGAACACAGATAGGAGTGATAGAGTCCAGAGCCATAGTAACAGCCTGATTATAGGCCTGAACCAGGCTCTCTGGACTCCCACTTGCTTCCGGAATTACCTATAGGTCTAATACCGCCGATAGACCATTGGGACTCACATCCCATAAAGGGCAGTATCTGACCATCTCCACAGGGGCAGGCATATGGGGGGGCATAAAAACTGAACCCCACAGTGTGATGAGCTGACCATCCTACCGGTTCCACCACCAAGTTGGAGGTTTCAATCCCCAGGAGGAAAACCAAGCCAAGAGAGTGATTAAACTTATGGATAGCAGAGGCAACCACCTGTGTAAAGCCCAGAGATGTCATCAACTGGAGGAAGTCCTGCCCAGATCGTAAGAGTTCATCATTGGCGCGAGGCGTTAAAGTCACCAGGTCCATCAACCTGGATGACTCAAACGCCATGTCAACCATGAAGTCTGCTACTTCCTGAAGGAACTGCTTCTCATCCCAGGGTGGACGATAGGTGACAGCGATCCTACAGCCAACACCTACAACCACGGTACACTCAGATGAGTTGGTCTCCTCAACTGGCACACTTGTAAGGTCTGGTTCCACCTTGAAAGAGATAGCTGGGGTGTGTGGCCAGCAGCTGAGCTTACAGCAGCTACTCAGCGAGCTCTGGCACCAACAGCATAACACTATTAATTTAAGAAGCTTTGCGTTGTAATGAAAGAAACAAATTAAAAATCTGAAACCGACATTCCTCTGAATCCGATGATCTAAGTTTCAGCACGATCCTAGCTGAATTTTGGAGAAATGGGCAGAATTCATAAAGAGGCCATGAGTGGGAAAAGCGCCGAGTAAAAGATCCAAAGTCGGGTGCCAGTAAGGATCCAAGCACGGGACAGCAGATGAGCCCTCTTTACAACCATCCAATGCAGCACTTTTAAAAGCAATCCAGAAACTTGATCAGAAAATGAAAGACTTCACTACTCAATTCAAAATGCTGGATGCTAAAGTGAATGTGGTGGAGGAAGAAACCAAAACAGCGGGGAAATCGGCAACCTTGGCACTTACAGTTACGGCTAGATTGACAAAAGAAAATACAGTTCTGAGATGGAGACTGGAACATTTAGAGAACTTAGCAAAAGCTACCCATGTGAGGATACTGGGATTGCTAGAAGGAGTGGAATCAGAGGACAGTGTAGGCTTTTTAGACAAGTTCTTTTCAGAGACCATGCAGATTCAAGAGACACTCTTGGTGGTTAAGTCCTACAGCATTACGCCTCATGGCACAAGAAGACGTACAACTACAAACCAGCTCCTGCCTCGTACCCTTTTAGTGGTGTTTGGGTCAGTAAAGGATAAAGATATAGTAATTGCTCAGGCTAAGAGTAAAGGTACAATGGAATGGGAAGGACAGGACATGCACATTTTTCCTGATTTAAGCTACGCCACCAGACAGTGTAGAAAAGGTTTTGATGGCATACCAGTTAGATTAAGGCACTTGGGAGTGCAGCATGCGCTACTAGTTCCTGCAAGCTTACGGATCTTTTATGGAGGGAAATCTTATCAATTTACCGACCCTCGAGATGCCAGAAAGCTGATGGAATGTGTTGAAAAAGAATTTCAAGCAAAGGAAGATCAGTCGGAGAGTGACTAAGGAGATAGTGAGTAAATGCCTCGTACGGCAGTGTTTCACTGCATTTAGACTTTCGATCATACAGTGACCTTTTTTCCACCACCATCAATAGGTATAGTCATTCTTTTTGTATGGGACTTTTGATAAATGTGTATTCAGTGAAAGTTAGGAACCAGCTATGAGGGATGGAAGGTTGGGAATCACTGTTTTAAAATAAATAAAAGAGATGCGACTTTTCAGATAATGGGGTCTGCAAACTTGTCCTGTAGACTCTTTTGGGACATGTGATATTGCACCATGGTTTCTTTGAATGTATGTGGGACAGTATATACTATAAGGCAATTAAAAGAGTCATCACTCACATATTGACTTTATTTACACATTGAATGACCATAAATGTTTTATTAAGTTGCAAAGCTGTTACTAATATAAAGTTACTGAGCTGTTGAAGCTGAGGGAGCATCGCTGGTCTCTAGATCCAAATAACCTTCTGAGATAGGGATGACAACCCAATTTAAAAAAGGGTATAAGATATGATTAATAATGAACATGATGTACCGGTGAATCCCTGCTCATGGCAGTAATGGCTAGTTGTTTAACTATTTGGGAGAAATGTTACATAATTTAATTGTATATCCCTCCTGTGTAGTACCACTTTATAGGGGCTTATCGAATCCTAAACTGTCATATTGATGTAAAGCATTAACCGTAATGCCTATTTTGATGTTGTAAGCCTACCTAAGAGGGTAGTGATGTATGTATCATATACAGTAAATCAATAGAGACAAAGTTCAAAGAAACAGATAGCTACCCCCCCCGCGGTCCGATCTCAAGTGGTGTATCACCGAGTACCCGGCCAGCACAGCAGCCTCCAATATGAGGCTAGCATTTTCATCCAGCCAGGTCTCGGTGATGCAAACCAGATCTGCTGTCCCAACAAGATCTGCAATTATTGCAGTCTTGTTCTTAATAGATCTGGCATTGCATAACACCGCTTCAGTCGGACAGGATTCCGGAGCCGTCCGGGCTATCTGCCCACCAATAGTGGAGCCTTTGGTTATGGAGACCAGGCATGAAGGACCATGTTCCAGGTCCATTTCACCCCAGGGCATCTCCTGGGCCACACTACCCCAATACGAGAATCCTGCTCATTCACCCTCTGACGCTTGCAACCCCCGTCAGCCCTCTGCCCCCATGAGCAATTCCCATTGCTCTACAATGTTGATAGACTGTAAATTGTAATGGGAGGGGTAAATGGGTGGAGGTCATGAAGTTCAGAGGGTGAATAGTGCGGCCGGAGAGCAGTCCACTGACACATCTAGGCACCCAAGATCTCATGTCACACACCCAGAAGCCAAGGAACTCAAAATCACAAATGCAGCAAACAGCAATACATTTATCAAAATTCTAAAAAATAATATGGTCTTCCACTCTGTCTCACAGAGTGATGGATAAAATAAAATAAAATAAAACTCCCCTCTCAGATGACCAAGGGCTCACTGCTCCACTCTCTCACACAGAATGGGGGTCAACAAATAAATCCCACACACTGTCTCTCACACAGTGGAGGAAAACAAAAACATAAATAAATAAAACAACAGGTAAAACAAATAAAATCCCACACACTGTCTCACACAGTGAGGGAAACAAAATATAAACAAATAAAGCAACACCAAATTACCAAAAATTAACACATATTCAAAGATTCAGAAAGAAAATATTAAAATAACAAAATAATAAACAACAAAAGTCACTTAATGTCTTGTTTCATTTAAAATCTCGATTAATCCAGCATTTCCTAAATCCATGCACCTTTGCAGCTCCTATTATCCATGGATGAAAATGGATTCTACCAATTAACTGCCATAAGAGGATGAGTTTAGTTTAGTGGATAAGAAATAATGACACATCCCCATAATGCATGAACTTTTCAGAACAACATCCTTCAGCTCCATTGTTCAGTGGAATGTTAGTAAGTAAGTGAGGCGAAATACTGGTAGCAATAGGGCGACCAGGCCTGCAGCAGGTGGTGTGATCCATGCAGTTTTGTACCTCTCAGCATTTTTGTGGTATGGTGATTGTTCAGTGGTATGTTGAAGAGATAGAAAAGGTAGGAGAAGAGTTCACAGAGACAAGGTAAAGATCTCTCCAGATTTCTTTTGGGAGGTTAAAAGGGGCAGTGTTTTTTGTCTGGCTGTACAATTTACAAGCATGTGTGGAAGGGAGTGTAGGCACAGACCTCATGGTGAATCTGAGACTTTAACATTAGCCTGTTGCAGCAAGGGTCATAGAAAAATGCAGTGGATTTGAGAAGCAAAGGCATTTCAAAGATTTGATCCTGTTAGTGATTTAAAGGTCCAACACCAGAAAGGGAAGGAAGGAAACATATTCAATTCAGTGCTTTAGAGTAACTGGTAATTGCCATTTTTCTTTTAAACTTAGATTGTGGGCTTTTAGTGACACTGTACTTTCTTGGTTGTCTTTACTTAGAATTGTTTTTGGGCTGTTGAAAATTTAAAACGTAGTGGTGGTGTAATTCTGTGTTGTCTTTAATTGCTGCAAAATTTATCTTGGCTTGTCTGACTGCCCTGTAGTTGGGCGAAGGGTGTTAATTGTCTGGCCTCTGACCTCAGCTACATGATAACTGGAGGTGGGGCTTAGTCAGAGTTGAGGTAGCAAGTAGAGTTTTATTTTCTCAGAAGAAGCCAGATGGGGAAGGAAGGAAGGAAACATATTCAATTCAGTGCTTTAGAGTAACTGGTAATTGCTATTTTTCTTTTAAACTTAGATTGTGGGCTTTTAGTGACACTGTACTTTCTTGGTTGTCTTTACTTAGAATTGTTTTTGGGCTGTTGAAAATTTAAAACGTGGTGGTGGTGGTGGTGTAATTCTGTGCTGTCTTTAATTGCTGCAAAATTTTCACCCCCCCCCCTCGCCTTCCCCCAACTCTTAATTACATGCCCTGTTAAATCTGATTGACAGGAGCTAAACACAGGGTATAGTAAGAGGTGTGAAGTAGGAGGGGCATAAGGGGGAAGAAGCCCACCTTCAGCATGACAAGTGTTTTGACTCATTTATTTATTTTAAAGAAAATTATCTGAGGATCAGTAGCAGGATTTTTAGGACAGTAAATTAATAAAAAAGAGAACTAGGAGAGCTTCAGTAGCAGACAAGTAGTGGAATAGCAGTATAACTGCAGTATAATGTGGGAAGTGATGCAATGCAGTGGCTGTGGGGCAGCCATATTCAGACAGACCTTCTGGACACTGAGGTGCTGCCCTATCTGCATGCATCTCTCTGGACTGCGGGATGAGGTAGCCAGACTCAGAGCAGAAGTAAACTGGGTCAGGAGTACCATCACCCCTATCCAGAGACTACCCAGTCCAATGCAACTGCCTCAAGGATGCCGAGAATGAGGAGCACTTGGATGACAGTGGGCTCAGGGAGGGTTAGGGCGGTCAGGCAGAGGCACATCCCAGGTCCTATTCCACTCAAGAACTCATATGCCACACTGCCACACTGGCAAATGAGGACAACCAAATAGAGGTACCCAGAGAAGTGGAAGGAAAGGATGTGGAGGTTAGCCAAGGAGGTGACCTCAGCGGGGAAAGCAGTGGACCCCAGAGGAGGAAGTGAATCCTGGTGGGGGACTCCATCATAAGAGGGATCCAGCTAGGAACACAGGAGGGGGAGGACAGGGAGGTGAGGTGCCTACCAGGTGCCACAGCATGGAGGGATGGAAGGAAGATCCTGGGGATCACTGGGAAGGCAAGACAGGAGGCTGAGCTGGATGTCATTATCCACCTAGGTACTAATGACCTGGCAAATGGGGATCCAAAGGAAGTTCAGGAAGAGTTTAGGAAATTGGGGAGGGTCTCGCAAGTAGCTAATTCTGTCACTTTCTCAGAGGTACTCACCATGAGAGAGGCAAGGGAGAGCATAGAGTGCATGCACCAGGAACTTTAACTTATGGTTGAAGAACTGGTGCTGTGAGGAAGGGTTTGATTCATTGGTGACTGGGGACCCACCTGGAGGGATGGCAGTTTGTTCAAGCCTGACAGCCTGCATCCATCCTGGAGGGGAATCCAAGCACTCAATGATAAGTTTAAATGCTACATTGACAAGCATTTAAACTAGCAAAGGGTGGCAGGCCAGCAGGAGGGTACCTACTTGCTCACCCCACAGCTAGCAGTGGAACCAGTGAACCAGAGGAGTGTCTATCTCTTCAAGCAGTGTGCAAAAGTTGGAGATTAGTGCGCAAGAGGTGGATAGGCAGAAGGGGCAAAATTCAGCAGAAGGGCAGACAGCAAGGAGAACCAGGGATAAAGGACAACCAAGGAAGGGGCTGGAGTAGAACAGTGAAACAGTCTAGGGAGGTCAAATCATGGAAAGCCATGTGCAAATGCCAGGAGCCTTAGCAACAAGATGGAAGATCTGGAGGCTGTCATGGTGCAGTCAGACCTGGACATTGTGGCCATCACTGAAACCTGGTGTAATGATAACCATGACTGGGAGATGGCCATAACTGGCTATAACATATTCAGAAGAGACAGAGCAGGCAGGAAGGAGGAGGAGTGGCACTGCATGTGAAAAATGACATAAGGGCCACAGAGATCCAGGAGGAACAAAATGGGGGAGAGATACTGTGGGTTAAGCTGGAAAGGAAAATGGGGACAGCCATCCACACAGGTGTGGTCTATAGACCACCAGCCCAGGAGGAAGAAACAGATAGGGAGCTGATGCTAGCCATCCAAAGGGTGGCAGACAAGGGTGAGGTAGTACTGGCTGGAGACTTCAATATTCCAGATGTGGACTGGAGCATCCCAGCAGCAGCATCAACTAGGAGCAGATTTATCCTGGACTCCCTTCAGGGTGCCTTTCTCAAGCAACTGGTCATGGAACCAACTCGGCAGAAGGCAATACTGGACCTTGTGCTCACAAACAGGGACAGTGTGATGGGGTAACTGAGTGGGGGTGCACCTGAGGAACAGTGACCACCAGTCATTGTGGTTTGAAATCACAGAAAGAGCAGAACCAAACCACACAAAAACACGATCCTGGATTTTAGGGGCAGACTTTGGGAAAATGGGAGATACTTGAAAGAGGCATTAAGGGAATGGGACAGGAATCAGGGGTTGAGGAACAGTGGGCAGTATTTAAAATGGGGATTACAAGAACAACAGAATTATGCATTAAGCAGGTTAGCAAGAGGAAAAGGAGGAGACCATTATGGTTTTTCAAAGAGGCAGCAAAAAAGTGAAAGCCAAAAGATTGCATTCAGGCCATACAAAAAGACACAGGCAGA
This sequence comes from Neoceratodus forsteri, assembly GCA_016271365.2. Taxonomy (NCBI): domain Eukaryota; kingdom Metazoa; phylum Chordata; order Ceratodontiformes; family Ceratodontidae; genus Neoceratodus; species Neoceratodus forsteri. The sequence goes on along the minus strand of CM028134.1, from coordinate 1,100,342,057 downwards.
AGGGGATAGGGAGAAGTACCAGGAGAAGCAAAGGGAGGCAGGGAGGTCAGTAAGGGAAGCCAAAGCTCAGACAGAAGAACATATTGCAAAATCAGTGGGTAGAGGGGACAAAACCTTTTACAGGTACATAAGTGAAAAAAGAAAGACAAAGGGAGGGATAGTGAGACTGAAGGGGAGGATGGGGGCTGCGTGGAGGATGACAACAGTAAAGCTGACATATTGAACAGGTATTTCTGCTCAGTCTTTACTGAGGAAGAGGAGGGTAATGGGTCTGAAGGGAGTTCAAGGGGTGAGAATGGAGCACAAATGGACACAAGTCCCTTTACACGAGAAAGGGTCCTGAAGGAACTGGAAGTAATAAGAGTTGATAAAGCAATGGGGCCAGATGGGGTGCACCCCAGGGTCCTTAAAGAACTAAGAGAGGTGGTGGCTGAACCTCTGTCTATCCTGTTTAGACAATCACTGGAAACAGGGGAGGTACCCAAAGACTGGAGGACAGCAGATGTAGTCCCCTTATACAAAAGCGGGAACAAGAGGAAGCAGGGAACTACAGACCAGTCTGTCTCACCTCGGTAGTGGGGAAGATCATGGAAGCACTACTGAAGGAGAGATTGGTGGAACATCTGGTTGTCAATGGACTACAGGACCCAAGGCAGCATGGTTTCACCAGGCGGAGGTCATGTCAGACCAACCTCGTTGAATTTTTTGACTGGGTGACTAGGGAGGTGGATCAGGGAAGGGCAGTGGACATGGCCTATCTGGACTTCAGCAAGGCCTTTGACACTGTGCCACATAGAAGACTACTACACAAACTGGGAATATGGGTGTGGGCAGGACAGTAGTGTGGTGGGTGGGTAACTGGCTGGGTGGCAGGACACAGAGGGTGGTGGTAAATGGCTGTCACTCCACAGAGGGAAGAGTGACCAGTGGGGTACCACAGGGATCAGTGCTGGTACCGGTCCTATTCAACATCTTCATCAGTGACATTGAGCAGGATCTAGAGGCAGAATTTCACTGTTCGCTGATGACACAAAGCTCTGTAACAGAGTAGCCACACAGAGGGTGTAGACAGAATAAGAAGGACCTGCAGAAACTTGAAGAATGGTCAGGGGTTTGGCAGTTGAAATTCAATGCAAAGAAGTGCAAGATAATGCATATGGGACACAAAAACCCTGGCACAATATATCAGTTGGGGGTGAGGATATAGCATGCACCAAACAGGAAAGGGATCTTGGGGTTATCATCTCTGATGACCTCAAAGGTAGGCACAGTGTGACAAGGCAGCAGGTAAAGCAAGTAGGATGCTGGGATGTATAGGCAGGGCATCACCAGCAGGAAAAGAGAGGTCATAATTCCGCTATACAAGACACTAGTGAGGCCCCACCTGGAGTACAGTGTACAGTATGGAGACCATACCTACATAAGGACATAGACAGGGTAGAGAAGGTTCAGAGGAGGGCAACAAAGATGGTGCATGAACTGCATCACAAGTCCTATGAAGACAGGTTGAAGAAACTGAACATATGCTCCCTGGAGGACAGGAGGGAGAGAGGGGATATGATAGAGACATACAAGTATCTCACAGGGAGGAACAGGGTGCAGAAATACACTATTTTAAGCGAAAAGATCTTCCAGGACTAGAGGACTAGTTGGAGGAGGGCGATTCAGAGGAAACATGAGGAAGAATTTCTTCACAGAGCAGGTGGTGTACAAGTGGAACACCCTGCCAGAGGAAGTGGTGGGGCTGAAACAATCACAGGATTTAAGAATGCATGGGATAGACATAAAGAATTCTGGAGGTCAGGGGTAAGGGCAACAGACTTCTAGGAAAACATAAACTGAACTTACAAGCTCAAAGGGCAGACTGGGTGGGCCATAGGCCCTTATCTGACAACACTGTCTATGTATCTCTGTAACAGCTGCTTTGTGATATGGTGAGGGGATGGTACTGCTGTCTGAATGAAGTTGTAGCTCCCTGCTCCTACTCCTGGATCTTTGCTGCTTCTGTTTCATCACTTGTTTGGTAAAACCATTCCTGTTTTGTATGCAGACATAGTCGTTCTGTGTGATAAATAATGTCATGATTTAGTCCACAATAAAAGAAAATTACAGTTTACCACAGTGTGTCATAAATCCAATGCCCGATTCAGTCCAGAAATGTTAAATATTAAATTGCTTAATATAATTAAATTTCCATCCTTCTGTCCTGTGTGTTTTTGAAGTTGCCTCTTAGTATCAAGACAGATAAATCTAAGAGAGTGATCTGTTTGTGAAAATGGTTTCCTACTGGTGTGCTGCTAACCTGGTTTACTATTTTGTGATGGTGGTGATATATCCTAGTTTTCAGTGGTTTACTAGTTTTGCCAATATAGCATCCATTTGTGCACTTCTTGCACTGAATTAGGTAAACAACACTGCTGGATTGACATGTGTAGGATCCATTAATTTGAATCTCTTTCTAGAAAATAATGGAAGATACCACAATTCGCCATCTGAAATGGCAACTCTGCAACATGAAGAAAAATGAAGCCAAACTTGACAGTGACATCTACTTCCTAACTGCATGCAAAAAACAGATTATTATACATAAAGGACTTTCGATCTAGAACCCACTGCAAACTACATACAACTCAAGGTATACAGAACAAGTATGTTGTAGAACAGCTGAGAAACTCAGGAATCACCTTATTCATCAGATATACACTAGAAAATCTCACCTTAAAAATACATTTTTTGAACTTTCACACACACTTCAAGGAAACAAAAATGCAGTACCAGGATTTAGCTGTGAGCTCCAAACACACTACCAAAAAGCTCTCCAGGCAGCCCTATCACAGAAGAGGAGCAAACTCATAGAACTACAAGACAATAGCCACAACAACACCTTGACTCATCCAGGGGAAGTAAATCACAGCACCAACATTTTGGAACAAGATAATGCATTGCAGCAACTACCAGTGATGAACCTATCTAATAAAAAACTTACACAGACTGAAACATCTGTATTATTCAGGGGCTTAACTTTCTTCCCCACACAGGAATTTGATAACATTAAAGTCTGTGGTGAGATAGAAGAATTGTTTAGACGGCTTTGTCTAAAAGAATATTTATTTGATAAAAACAACACACAAACAACATATTACGACAGCACTAAGAAAACTTAATCACTTAACCTCCTTGTGCTCCCAGGTCACTCCTGCAAAAAGGTTTCAACAGTGTGCTATACATGATTAAACAACTAAATAATAAAATAAATAAATAATAAAAAAAACATCAGACTGGATCCCTCGGAGATGATGCAACCCCAAGTTGGATGCCTACATTGATAAACTCCCAAATCCTTAGCAAACAGCAGAAACTCCTGTATAATATCACACCACTAGAAAACAGGTCAATACAAACTCTGAAAAAACCCATAACATTGTAATAAAACAAGCTGACAAAGGTGGAGCTGTGGTTGTGATGAACACAGAAGATTACATTAAAGAGGCACACAGACAGCTGTCAGTTACAGCTTATTATACAGTAGAGAACTCATTGAAGACCCTGCTATACAATATACACAGAACTCAAACAAATCATCATGTCTCTACCAAACAACATCCAAGAACAGTTAAAAATACTAATTCCAAACAAACCTACTCCAGGGACATTCTGTATGCTACCCAAGATACACAAACCAGGGAATCCCGGACACCCCATCATCTCTGGCATTGGCACACTCACTGAAAACATTTCAGAACTCATTGAATCCATGTTAAAACCACTAGTAAGAGCCACTAGCAGTTTTATTTAGGACACCACAGATTTCCTCAGGAAACTGAAACAAACTGGACAACTGCCACCCAACACTATCCTAGCTACAATGGATGTCACTGACCTGTACACTAATATCCCACATGAAGATGGCATAGCAGCATGTCAGAAATTTTTAAAGGAAAATACATCCACAGGAGACATTCCAGGAACCACAATCAGCACCCTAGTAAAATTAATTTTGACACACAACTTCACTTTTAATGGCAAGCACTTTTTACAGATCATGGGGACAGCCATGGGCACTAAAATGGCACCACTATATGCCAATCTCTTCATGGCCTGTTTAGAAGAGGATTTATTTAAACACTTCTCTTATAAATCATCTGTCTACCTCTGATACACTGTATTGATGACATATTCCTGATTTGAACAGAAGGTGAAAACTCTCTCAAAAAATTCCATCATGATTTTAATAACTTTTATCACTCTATAAATCTCACTATTGAATACTTCACCACCAGTGTACATTTTCTTGACACCATAGTCAGTATCACTAAAAATGGGCATATACAAACTGCTCTTTACAGAAAACTAGAGATGCACGGTTATCACTTTTAGACCAGATATCGGATCCGGATATCCTGCATCTACTATCCGACTGGATCGGTTCAACATCGGGTCAGATAGTACTTAGTGGGCTGAGCCTGAACAGTGCAGTGTATATTGGTTCAGTAGCCATGCCAGAAACCTTCCACAATTTTATATATGCAATTGAATTAAGCAATTATTGCTGTGACAGTGGTAATCTGTCTAACCTGCCATAACATATTTACAACCAGCAAAATGAGGTGGTCTGGAAATTAATGCAAGTTAAAAAAGTATGCTCTCATAGCGCACATCTAACTTTGCAGCAAAACCCTAACAGCAGCTGATAGCTTTAGAATAAATCTGAAAAATCATATTTTACACTCAGACTCAGGACACATACCTTGGGCATACACAGATTAAGTTGCTCCCCAGACACAGCATCAGGCTGACCCACTTTGTAACCGGCTAAATCTGTGGAGATGATGACGGAGAGTTCCATAACCAGTCTTCTCATTCTCCAGCACCTTTATGCCAAGCCTGTGCAGCTCCTTCCCGAATCATTGGAAGAAGAAAGTTCCTGGTCAGAAGGAAATTAGAGACAGCACAAGAGGGCTGACATTCACTGACAGTGGGAGCAAGAGCCTGCAGAGCCGCACCTCTACAGGAATACAGGTCTGCAAACAAAGCTGAGATACCATTGTTGCCTTGCTTATGACAGATGTTTTAGTTTTTCAGTAACGCTTAATCATCATTGTCAGTCATCATTTCAGGGTGCTGTAGCAGTGACAGTGGTGTTGAGGTTTCAGCAGATCGGGTGACTCCAGTGAGTCATTCATTTTTTTTTTCAGTGACTTAAACCAAACCGCAATGGATCGTTTTCATTTGTCATGCCTGCTGTTAGTTGCAGTTATGCCAAGGAGACAATGGCCAATTGTTTTCACTCACTGCTGCTGCTGACTCCCACCCAACCCAACCTGATTTAACACCATTATCCGATCAGGTCGGATATGGGGAAAAGGCCTGATATCCGACCGGATCGGATCTCCGGGTCGGATATCCATGCATCACTACAGAAAACCCTCTGACAGACACCGCTACCTGCATAATTCTAGCTTTCACCCAAATCATACAAAAAAAAATCTGTAATCTACAGTCAAGTGATTCAATACCATTGAATCTGCTCTGATGAGAGACAAGAGACAGAAAGCTCTCCTCACTTCGGAATTCCCTAATTCAGCAGGGCCACTCTCCAAGACAAATTGATAGAGAATTTGATTTGCTCTTACAAATACTATAAGACAATTTGCTGGAATACAGCAAAACATCAAACTGACTGCACACTAGTGGTCATGTACAGCCCATGCTAAAACCTCTTCAGCAAATAATTAAAGGACTACAACCCATTCTGAGAGAAGATGAAACACTGAAGGACATCTTCCCTGAACCACCTGTCATTGCATATAAGCAGCCCCCTTAGCCTCTCGAACATAATAATTCATAATAAACTCCCAGCAGACCATAATAACTGAGCAACAAGAGGGACTACACCATGCAACGTGGCAAGATGTAAGACCTGCACCCACATGTGTACACAGGCCACCATCAAGACAAGCTAGAACAACATAATACAAATTAATGGATCCTACACATGTCAATTCAGCAATGTTGTTTACCTAATTCTGTGCAAGAAGTGCACAAATGGATGCTATATTGGGGAAACTAGTAAACCACTGAAAACTAGGATGAATCATCACCATCACACAATAGTATACCAGATTAGCACCACACCAGAAGGAAACCATTTTTCACAAACAGATCACTCCCTCTTAGATTTATCTATCTTGATACTAAGAGGCAACTTAAAAAGCACACAGGACATCAGGACATGGGAATTGAAATATATTAAACAGTTTAAACCTAACATTTATGGACTGAATCAGGACATTGGATTTATGACACACTGTGGTAAACTGTAATTCTTTTTTATTGTGGACTAAATCATGAGATTATTTATCACACTTTGGTTCTGTATTTCTCTTGTTATTGTTTTTTTCTGAGTTCCTGCCTGCTCTGCTTTTTTACCTGTGCCTGCCTTTCCTACAGACTCTTCGGCTCAGTCCTGCCCACTCCTTGACTGTTTTCACACCTACTATTTATTCTACCTCACACTCTGTTTATCTGTGCCTTTGTTCTTTTGTTTCTTCTAATTTCTTAAATTCCATGCATTTCTTAGGCACCTCCTGTCTATTCTACCCTTACAGCCAACCTCTGATCTCAGATCTTTCTTATCTGTGTTCCTGCCTGGTCCTTTGTTTTCTCTTTTAAGCTTCCTTTCATCTCCTACTGACCTATTCCTACTTAGCCCCCCTTCCCATTTCTTCTCACACATCATTTTTTTACTTTGCGTTTTATATAGACTTTCATCTCTAGGCCCCTTTTATCACTTTCTTACTTCACTTCCTGCTTGTTTATTTTTTAATTGCTCCTCAGTGAATATAAATGCTGCTTATGTTGCTAAGTTTTGCTATTCACTTGAAGAAGGGACCTGTGAGGCCAGGAAAACTTATGTATAATTCCATCTTTGTACAAGACACTTGGTCCAATAAAAGGTATCAAACCATCCATCATTTCTTGAAAATGGAAATAAAGTGTCCAAGAGCAGTGATAACATTTGTGGCAGTGTCTATAAGTGACCAGTCGCTCTATAGGTGGAATGCTCAAAACTGCTTAAGTTGCACACACCCTAAGAATGTGCTGGTGAGTTGTTTTATTGAAGGGTTTGGAAGACTTGTTAGACTAAAGGCATGCAATAGGGAGTGGTCACAGAGACAGTTGAGGAAAACCTCTGTGTCTATGATTCTGTCTGAGCAGTTTGTAAAATTAGGTCTATTAAGGTGCTGCTGCCAGTTCTATAATTAATCCTAGTGGGGGTATGCACCAGCTGGGTTAGGTCAATGGTAGTGGCTGCATCTTTATGGGCCAGCTTCTGGCACCAACCAGTTGGCATTAAAATCACCAAGTGCCACAACCTCTGTGCAATTAGGCAGTTTGGTAATGTACTCTAAGACTGCATTATAACATTTAGCTGTGTCCCTTGAGGTGATATAGAGGGACAGGATAATGAGTAACTTCTTTGTTTCCAGAGCTAATTTGACAGCAAGTGTCTGGGTGCTATTCACTGAGGATATAGCTGGAAGTGCAAGGCCCTGCAAGGAGTCTAACATGTAGATTGCACTCCCCTTTTTGCCAAGCTGATCCTCCACAAAGAGAGTGTATCCTTCAAGGGCAACTGCAGCATCAACTATTTTTGGGGAGAGCCATGTTTCAGCAAGAGCTAGAACATCCAGTTTGTGCTGTTTCACCCAAACTTACAACTAGTATATCTTGGGCAGAAGACTATGGATGTTAATGAAGGCAAGCCTAAGACCATTTGGGGTATCAGTTCTTTTGTGGGGTTCCTGTAGTGGCCCAGGGTTGGGGTGTACATTACCTGACAACAACAATAGTACTAGGACATTGCAGATTAATACATGCCTAAGGAGTTTGGGTTTGAGGATTATGCAATATTTGGGAGTCAAATAGATGACTGTAGGCACAGGTAGTGAGAGAGGTGTGGTAGCAGAAAGAAAGTTAGAGAGGGTAGTGGGCATATGTTGAGACCACCATGTTTGGAGGGCATGGGTAGGTGAGCAGTAGGTGAGCAGTAGGTGCACTAGAGGTGCCTGCCTCTGGGGCTGAGTCTATCAGGAAAGGCACAATGGGCACATATGTAGTTGATGGACCTACAGGGATAGAGGGGTCCATTAGTACCAGTAGGAGAACTAGTGGGAATGTTGGCTTGCCCAAACCCCTTCTGGTACCCCACAAGACAGCCATGATATCATAATGTTTACTAAGGTAGAATGTAGGATAGTATTATGTGTTTTTGTTATGTGTGATTGCAGTATGTCCTAGATAGGCCAAACAGAGTTAGTATTGCTTTGTACAGGTCATGTAATGCAGTTCCAAGTATTTAGCTGACACATCTGTATTTCTTTTGTGCAAGCTATGCATTTCCTTTGTGCTAGAACCCAAGAAAGCCAATTCTAGCTAGTAAGCAATATGTCTGTCTACGTGCAAAACTAAGCATGAGCTAATTGTCTTTCAACCAGCTACATGCTAATAGGAGAGTCATATTTACTATATTCCTCCTTGTTCTCTCTAGTATAATAGTTTATGTAATTTAATTTTTGGGATGAGTTCTTCTTTTTGTCCAGACAAACTGTGATCTCTATGTGACCTCCAAGTATTGTAAGCTGTAATTTACTGTTGTCTTATGGAAACCTGTAATAAATGTTATTACTAATTACTCTATCACTTGTCCCTGGTCATGATTCACCATTAGTCACCACACTGCAGATACTGAGGTTCTCATCATTTTTTGGTGACCATGGCAGGACGAAATTGGACTGAACCGAACCAGGAAACATGTAAGTGATTAGAGGAACAGCTCTGGGACAATGCAGGGACTCAAACCAATGCTCAGCTGTTCAGAAGAATAATCTGGATCATCTCCCAGGCCATTCCACAACATTGAGCAGTAAAGGATACCGATTCCCCTGTCCTTTGGTAGTATCATCCTGAGGAGAGTTCAGATTCTGTGAGACAACCTGCATAATTAGATGGGTGCTAAGTGGATACACAGAGTGCCCACAGTTACTGCAGAAATGAAAACTTAGAGATTGTTAAAAATGGTCACCTAAGGGAGACCTCAAAAACTATGGCTAATCTGTACAGAACTGAGACTGAATGTCTCAAACATTTTGCTTCCAAGAAGGCAATAAAAATGGCCATCTGAAGTAGACCTCAAAAACTATGGCTAATCTGTACACAATTGAGACTAAATGTCTCAACCTTTTTGCCTTCCATGGAGGCAACAGTGATTTCATGCTGAATGTGGAATCACAAAATTATCCAATACAAAATGTGTGCAGTATATCTGAAGTCCAAAACTATAGCTGAAAAACATGACCTAAATGGGTTAATGTCTGCATTTCTCTCCTGCATGGTACAGCTTGTGACAGTCCTCCAAAAAGCTAGTCTCCAAGAAACTGGAGAATTCAGCACATAAATTTGATTGGGCGGGGAGGGATAGCTACCCTAAAGTAAATGTTTCAGCTATAGTGTCTATGAGATAAACTGTCTTTCATGTTGAATGTTGGCTGGCTACCGTCTGTCAATTATTACAATGCGGAATCTACTATTGTTTGACTTCGTTTTAATCTTGGTTAAAACAGAGGACCCGATCAGTTTGAGGTGTTTTGCTTTACAAAAACACATAAACACACATACACACACACATATACATATACATACAGACACACTGCATTAAATTGTTTCTTATTGTGTTTGCCATAGTGCACACTGAAAAGAATAGAAAATACACGCTGTGATCGTTTACAGTTTTCTAAACTGCCATGTAGATATCAACAGTGTTCAAAGCTTTTAAAGTTTTTTATTTTCTCACTGGTTAAACACAAAGGGGCTTGTGTGATTCTCAAAGCACCAAGGTTTTTCTGAGCTGAGATAAAAGAAAGACGTGTTGCTTATTAGTGTTCTTGCCATCCTATCTTCAAGATTGGTCACCTCATGTAATAAATTATTTTACAAGAAAAGAATTGTGATTGTCTGACTAGGGATACTGATAAAAATGTATTTAGTATGTGTTAACAGAGAAAGAGAGTAGTCTATGTTTGTTTGGAATTTCATATGCTGGTGATTGGTTTATTGAAAGGTGTAAATGTAAACATTTTGCTGAAAAAAAATCTGGAAATTGCAACCAGAGTGTAAGAAAGACAAGGAAATTAGTTTTAGATCATCTTAGAAAGTTCAAAAAAGGGTATGAAAGAAAGTTATAACTGTATGCATTGTGGGGATTTGCAAAATGATGTAGTTGATTTAATGTGTGTAGTACAGTTACCAGTGGTCCTGGGTGTGTGTGAAAGAAAGATGTGATGTGGTACGGTTTCAAGTGTAGTGTATGAATTTGTGATTTGCTTGAAGTTCCCAGAAATCAAATAATCTTTAATTATTCAAATTTGGGAAGCCAAGGAGTCAAATGAAAGATGTTTTAAATGTTTTATTTTAAACAAGCTTAATTTGCTTACAGTAAGTCATGTCTGGGCAGAAGGCCAAAGCAGCAGAATGTCAGTAACTGAGGGAGATAACAGAATATTTTTGAAACAAGTTTTAGTCTGGAATAAAGTTTACCACATACAACTTTGAGTCTGTGGCAATGTTACAATTTCCTGTGTTTTCTGTATTTGTAGCTGCAGGTAACCTGTAGCACTATCACCCGTTAGCTTGGAGTCAGCCAGCCCCTGGGCTGCATTCTCGATTGTTACCCTGCTGCCTAGTAACCCTGAGTTTAAACTCCTACTTCATCCTACTACTTGGCAGCAGTCAAACTTGAGCCTTCTATAGCTCCAGCCTCTCAATGAACCTTCTATCTACTGTCCTTAACTCAGCACTCTGTTTTAAGTCCCTCCCCAGCCATTGGTCCTGCACAAATGTGATTGTCTCAAAGCATCTGTGTTCCCCCAGCTTATTCTGTACAGTCCTCCCTCACATTGATATATAGTATGTTCCTACTAGGTCAGTCCTGCACAGAAAATCCCCCCCCCACCCGTGACTAGAATTAACAACAAAGCCTCCTCTTGGCTGCCTTAACATATAGGGTGTGAAAGCCTATGTCGAGTCTCTCCCCCCTGACTTTATATGAAATAATGACAATGCCTCCCCTGCCTGCTTTACCTCCTGCTAAATTAGTTTCTTAAACCCACAGCACTCATCATGTACCTTGGGCTGTACTAACTGCAATATGCTGTTCCTCTATATGAGATAGCTTGCAATTGTAAATAGTCAGACCAATTGCTGTTATTTCTTGTATTTTTTGTCTCTGTACCTGTGCACCCATACTCTGTAACTACCTTTCTGTGTTGTCCTCCTGTCAAAATGTGGACCTTTCAAAAAGAGCATTTTGCTCAAAGGTTATGTCCGAATGACGAAATAAAAAAATATGGTACTGCGTCTGAAGGGGAAGGACATCCCCCACTACCCTTTTAATAAGCAACTTCATACTGCCCTGCATTTTGCAATGTCACATGCTTGGTGGTATAACCTTAATTGGTATGTTCTGTTTTGTTATATCATAAAAGTCGGCTTAGATCCTCTGTAAAAACCTTGACACAGCATTTTTGCTTAGGTGCACTGCAGATACAACTGAGTTTAAATACCAACAACCTTCACTTGCATACTGTGTGACCTTCTGCAAGTAACATGACCTCCATGCATTCTGCCAAACCACACTATATTATACCGTGTCTTCATCAGAAATTTATTTCTGCAACACCTACTGTGCCCCACCAGAGGGCAGGGAGATTTTTCCAGTCATTTTTGATTGTTTTATCCTTTTGTTTCAGGCCTGAATGTTACCACCTTTTATATGTAACATAAAATGTATGTACATAACGCCATGGCATTAATCCAGATTTTGTATAACTCAGCTGAAGTTGTTTTGTAATCTTTAAAACAGGAGGAAAGGGATGCCTTTCCCCTCTGGTTTTATACTAATTCTATTTGATTTTCAGGAATCGAGTAGTGTGTGGCTAAGCAGCCACAGGATCACCTACCCTACCTGGGGTAGTCGAGGGCATACATCTGTATAAAAGTAATGTATCAGCATTTTAAAGGATCAACACTAACCAACTACAGAGGGACTGGCTGGAATAGGCCCACCCCTTTATTTTCCCTTTTGTTATTCAGGAATATGGAAAACTCCATTAAAGATAAAATAGTCTCTATGATCAGGGACTAAATCATTAAAAGCACAAAGACCCACCCTTCCAGGAGGAGAGAGGGTAGCAACATCAATAACCTACAAACCACCTCTGGTAATGTATGAAGTTGGCTAATTTCAAATATAATGCTGTTAAAAGTTTAAACAATATTGGGATACTCTATAGCCTTATTCCCAATGGCAAATTAGGGTTACCCCATCAGTATTTATTCAGCATACTGTACACATTTTGAGGTTATGACTGATTGGCAAAGAAGATTGCCCAAACATTTGTGGTTAAATGTCCACACTCCTAATAAACAGAGTGTCATCTGACTTCTACACAAAACTATTACAGGTAAATTTTGTGAGAATTTACAAATTTGTTGCCTGGCCTCTGCTCCAGCATTAGCCAGCCAAGCACAACCCTTCCATCATTACAACGACTAAGCTGACTCTTTCACCGAAAGGAGCTCATGGGGGAGGAATGGACCATGCCTCCTTCTAGTGCAACACCTAGGTGATTGCAAACCACTAAAGATAAAAGTCGCTCTGGACCTGACTGAGCCACAGCTTGCAGCTCCAGAAATAAAGGAGGCATACTAATATCCATCCACAGATGCAAAAAAAAAAAGAAATGTGTGCAAATAATCCATTTGTTACTTAAAGCTTATAGTTTGAAAAGGCACAAACTATTCTAACATTGTATACCAGCTCACCCATTCTGTTTGTCAAACACGGTGACCAAACTGTACAAAACCTGTTAACAGGTGGCTTCATATAGCCTTCTTTTCAACCTGGCTGCAAGGCCCTAAGCCCTCAATAAAGTAATCAACTGAGCTGGGGAGGGATTGTACTTTCACCTGTTCCTTCTTCTCTTTACAGGACAAAAAGAAATATCTGCCTTTTTCAGACATAGGGAGCTCCACACAATTAATCCATGGTTCCAGATGGCTTATCCTGAACCGTATGCCTGTAAAACATACATGCAGTCCAGGGACCCTTTTTTTCTCAAACCGACAAGCACAGAGTGGTGAAATACCAAAATGATACTCCTTTTATAAAACAAAAACATACAACACCATGCAGTTCCACAAACTTAATGGTATAGCCACCCTCTGCACCTCATCCCACCAAGCAGCCAACAAACTGGTCACACACATTTTGACACCACCACCTCTCAACCAGCCTTCATAATGCCTACTTTAGAGCAACGTCCACCCAGGGGCCTAATCATGAATTTCCTTTCTGGTATTCTCACAACATTTGTGTTTCTGTAAATCTAAAACTCTTGTGATGCACATGCCCATTATGGTCATTGTGTTGTTATAAATAGGTTTCATGCCATTATGTTTTCCATGTACAGTAGTTGCAGTTTATCAAGTACAAGCACAGAAAACTACCCCACATCCATGGATGTTCCACCTTAATATGCCTCAGTAGCACTGGGGTAAGACAGACTTGGTGAGGAGTGTATTAGTCCTATTTGGGTTAAATCTCTTAATCTGATGTAGGGAGGGGAGAAATACACAACAACTGGAAAACAAATTTCACAAATTGATAATGTTCCAAAGCCTCTTAATAACAACAGCCACATGGATGATTGCTTCTTTCCTCTAGGTTATGTGCCATCACCACACTCAGACAAAGCAGTCAGCATGGCTGTCCCATCACATTAATTACAACAAGGTAACATATTTATACCTAAATACCGTGGTAGTGGCACCTGACCAGTCTTCACCACAAATTAAGTGGCAGCCTGATAGCAATGGAAAAGAAATCCCCATGGACTGCCTAGTCAAGAGCACCTTCCAGGGTTGGCCAACACCAGAATTTCACCCAATGGTACCCTGTTGATGTGCCAGACCCAGATACAGCACACAGGTTTATACACTTGCACTGCACTCAGAAACCAAATTTTTATGCTCAATCCCCACATGGCACTACTAGATAGTATTGTGCAGACTATTCCATTGCTAGTACTGCCATGTTTCCAACTGTTGTTCCCCTAACAGGGAAAAACCTACCCAATGTTTCATGCAGGAACCCAGACCAACTGGTGGTCTGGTTGTCCAAATCAGTCCCAGGTACCCTTGGCACGATGTACGAATTCGTACATGCCAGTGATTTTAAACCCAGCAATCACGATATGGCAGAATTTAGATTCTGCTACAGTACCAACACTTCTAGGTTTCATAGTACCATGTTACTAGACCTACTTGAAGCATACCAGATATGCACTCAAGACCCAATAGCAGGGCCCCACACTACTGAATACCTAGGAGCATTTCATCCCAGGAGACCCAAGAGGGTCAGGGACAGAGGGACCTGTGATCTCATTCAATCAAATAGGCTGGGTTACAGAGTGAGGGATCAGCTACTTTCTGGTGGAATTTTTGTGTGAATAAGATCAATGAGGAGCCCTCAGAGGATTCGGGGACCCCAAAAATTACTAGATTATTATGACGGCTCCTTCCCTCTAAATCTTCCATCTTCTCCCGCAATTGGGCCACTTGATGATTTAGTTTGGTCACCTCTGAGGCAGATTTGTTCCACCATTGCTCAAGAGAATAGGTGCAAGCTTTGGAGTTGGTCATCCACCTGCCCAGGTCCCCAAGATCACTACGGAGAGACTTAAGTTTTGCTATGATTTCCATCAGGGATTCTCTGAAGGGCTGGAGTTCTTGGAGGAACCGATCTTCCATTAAGGGTATGGCTGCTGGAGTTGGAGTATCAGGACATCCGACTATGATCTGTGGCCTTTAGAACATTTAGAACTTTTTCGTGTCACCAGAGGAGTATGTTGAAGTAAGGCCTGCTTCATTTCTTCTTCTTCCCTACAGCTTGAAGAGCGAATAAAGCAGGGTTAATAGGTTGAGTCCCATTGATGCAGCACCCTTAAATGATATTTAGGCTCAAATTCAAAGTTGTAGGTGGTGGAAAAAACAGAGTTAGACAGCTAAAGGCAGGAGCTGGGAGGACTTGCTGCTAGCTAGGCTGAGGCATCACGTGATACCCAGGTCCCTTCTTCAGGTGAACAGCAAAACTGAGCAACATAAGCAGTATTTATATCTACTGAAGAGCAATTAACAAATAAAAAAGAGCAGGAAATGAAGTAAGAAAGCGATAAAAGGGGCCTAGAGATGAAAGTCTATATAAAATGCAAAGTACAAAAATGATGTGTGAGAAGAAATTGGGAGAGTGGGGGGACTAAGTATGAACAGATCAGTAGGAGATGAAAGGCAGCTTGAAAGGGAAAAGAAGGGAACAGACAGGAACACAGACAAGAAAGATCTGTGATCAGTGGTTGGCTGTAAGGGTAGAATAGACAGGAGATGCCTAAGAAATGCATGGAAGTCAAGAAATTAGAAGAAACAAAGAACTAAGGCCCAGATAAACAGAGTGTGAAGTAGTATAAACAGTAGGTGTGAAAACAATCAGGAGTGGGCAGGACTGAGCTGAAGAGTTTGTAGAGAGGCAGGTACAGGTAAAAAGCAGAGTAGGCAGGAACTCAGAAAAAACAATAACAAGAAATACAGAACTGAAGTGTGATAAATAATGTCATGATTTAGTCCACAATAAAAATTACAGTTTACCACAGTGTGTCATAAATCCAATGCCCGATTCAGTCCAGAAATGTTAAATATTAAATTGTTTAATATATTTAAATTTCCGTGTCCTTATGTCCTGTGTGTTTTGAAGTTGCCTCTTAGTATCAAGACAGATAAATCTAAGAGAAAGTAATCTGTTTGTGAAAAATGGTTTCCTACTGGTGTGCTGCTAACCTGGTTTACTATTGTGTGATGATGGTGATATATCCTAGTTTTCAGTGGTTTACCAGTTTTGCCAATATAGCATCCATTTGTGCACTTCTTGCACTGAATTAGGTAAACAACACTGCTGGATTGACATGTGTAGGATCCAGTAATTTGAATATCTTTTTAGAAAATAATGGAAGATACCACAATTCGCCATCTGAAATGGCAACTCTGCAACATGAAGAAAAAGGAAGCCAAACTTGACAGTGACATCTACTTCCTAATTGCATGCAAAAAACAGAATATTATATGTAAAGAACTTCTGATCTACAACCCACTGCAAAGTACGTACAACTCACGGTATACAGAACAACTATGTCGTAGGACATCTGAGAAACTCAGGAATCACCTTATTCATCAGATATATGCTAGAAAATCTCACCTTAAAAATATATTTTCTGAACTTGCACACACACTTCAAGGAAACAACAATGCAGTACCAGGATTTAGCTGTGAGCTCCAAACACACTACCAAAAAGCTCTCCAGGCAGCCCTATCACAGAAGAGGAGCAAACTCATAGAACTACAAGACAATAGCCACAACAACACCTTGACTCATCCAGGGGAAGTAAATCACAGCACCAACATTTTGGAACAAGATAATGCATTGCAGCAACTACCAGTGATGAACCTATCTAATAAAGAACTTACACAGGCTGAAACATCTATATTATTCAGGGTCTTAACTTTCTGCCCCACACAGGAATTTGATAACATTAGAGTCTGGGGTGAGATAGAATAATTGTTTAGATGGCTTCATCTAAAAGAATATTTATTTGATAAAAACAACACACAAACAACACATTACGACAGCACTAAGAAAACATCAGACTGGACCCCTCAGAGATGATGCAACCCCAAGTTGGATGCCTACATTGATAAACTCCCAACTCCTTAGCAAACAGGAGAAACTCCTGTATAATATCACACCACTGGAAAAGAAGTCAATACAAACTCTGAAAAACAACCATAACATTGTAATAAAACAAGCTGACAAGGTTGGAGCTGTGGTTGTGATGAACACAGAAGATTACATTAAAGAGGCACAAAGACAGCTGTCAGATATAGCTTATTATACAGTAGAGAACTCATTTAAGACTCTGCTATACAATATACAGAAGAATTCAAACAAATCATCATGTCTCTACCAAACAACGTCCAAGAACAGTTAAAATACTTATTCCAAACAAACCTACTCCAGGGACATTCTGTATGCTACCCAAGATACACAAACCAGGAATCCAGGACAACTCATCATCTCTGGCAATTGACACTCACTGAAAACATTTCAGGACTCATTTTATCCATTTTAAAACCACTAGTAAGAGCCACCAGCAGTTTGATTCGGGACACCACAGATTTCCCAGGAAACTGAAACAAACTGGACAACTGCCACCCAACACTATCCTAGCCACAATGGATGTCACTGACCTGTACACTAATATCCCACATGAAGATGGCATAGCATGTCAGAAATTTTTAAAGGAAAACACATCCACAGGAGACATTCCAGGAACCACAATCAGCACCTTAATAAAATTAATTTTGACACAACTTCACTTTTAAAGGCAAGAACTTTTTACAGATCATGGGACAGCCATCAGCATTAAATGGCACCACTATATGCCAATCTCTTCATGGCCTGTTTAGAGGAGGATTTTTAAACACTGCCCCTATAAATCATCTGTCTACCTCTGATACATTGTATTGATGACATATTCCTGATTTGGACAGAAGGTGAAAACTGTCTCAAAAAATTCCATCATGATTTTAACAACTTCTATCACTCTATAAATCTCACTATTGAATACTTCACCACCAGCATACAATTTCTTGACACCACAGTCAGTATCACTAAAAATGGACATATACAAACTGCTCTTTACAGAAAACTAGAGATGCATGGATATCACTTTTAGACCGGATATCAGATCTGAATATCCTGCATCCACTATCCAACCAGATCGGTTCAACATCGGGTCAGATAGTACTTAGTGGCCTGAGCCTGAACAGTGCAGTGTATATTGGTTCAGTAGTCATGCCAGTAACCTTCCACAATTTTATATAAGCAATTGAATTAAGCAATTATTGCTGTGATGGGTCATCTGTCTAACCTGCCATAACATGTTTACAACCAGCAAAATGAGGTGGTCTGGAAATTAATGCAAATTAAAAAAGTATGCGCTCGTAGCGCATGTCTGACTTTGCAGCAAAAGCCTAACAGCAGCTGATAGTTTTAGAATAAATTTGAAAAATCATATTTTTACACTCAGGCTCAGGACACACTCCTTGGTCATCCACAGAGTAAGTTGCTCCCCAGACACAGCATCAGGCTGACCCGCTTTGTAGCCAGTTAAATCTGTGGAGATGATGACGGAGCGTTCCATAAACAGTCTTCTCATTCTCCAGCACCTTTATGCCAAGCCTGTGCAGCTCCTTCCTGAATCATTGGAAGAAGAAAGTTCCTGGTCAGAAGGGAAATTAGAGGAGACAGCACAAGAGGGGCTGACATTCGCTGACAGTGGGAGCAACAGCCTGCAGAGCCGCACCTCTATCCAGGAATACAGGTCTGCAAACAAAGCTGAGATACCATTGTTGCCTTCCTTACGACACATGTTTTAGTTTTCAGTAACACTTAATCATCATTGTGAGTTCAAGGTGCTGTAGCAGTGACAGTGGTGTTGAGGATTCAGCAGACTGGGTGACTCAGTGAGTCATTCATTTTTAGTGACTTAAACCAAACCGCAACGGATCGTTTTCGTTTGTCATGCCTGCTGTTAGTTGCAGTTATGCCAAGGAGACAATGGCCAATTGTTTTCACTCACTGCTGCTGCTGACTCCACCGACCCAGACCTGATTTAATACCATCATCCAATCGAGTCGGATATGGGGAAAAAGCTGATATCCGACCGGATCAGATCTCCGGCTTGGATATCCATTCATCACTACAGAAAACTCTCTGACAGACACACGCTACCTGCATAATTCTAGCTTCCACCCAAATCATACAAAAAAATCTGTAATCTACAGTCAGGTGATTCAATACCATTGAATCTGCTCTGATGAGAGACAAGAGACAGACAGCTCTCCTCACTTCTGAATTCCCTAATTCATCAGGACCACTCTCCAAGACAAATTGATAGAGAATTTAAATTGCTCATACAAATACTACAGGACAATTTGCTGGAATACAGGCAAAGACATCAAACTGACTGCACCCGCCCAGTGGTCATGTACAGCCCCATGCTAAAACCCCTTCAGCAAATAATTAAAGAATTACAACCCATTCTGAGAGAAGATGAAACACTGAAGGACATCTTCCCTGAACCACCTGTCATTGCGTAAAAAGCAGCCCCCTTAGCCTCTCGAACATAATAATTAATAATAAACTCCCAACAGACCATAATAACTGAGAAACAAGAGGGACTACACCATGCAACATGGCAAGTTGTAAGACCTGCACCCACATGTTTACACAGGCCACCATCAAGACAAGCCTGAACAACATAATACATAGAAACATAGACTTTGACAGCAGATAAGGACCACTTGGCCCACCCTGTCTGCCCAATTTCCTACCCACTGGATAAGCTTCAAATTCTAGTTAACCAACAGCCTACTTCCTGCCACCCCTCACTACAATTGCCTTGTGTCTGTCCCATGCATGTTTGAATTACCCCACTGTTTTAGCCCCAACAACCTCCCTAGGAAGGCAGTTCCACGCATCCACCACTCTCTCTCTGTGAAAAAAGATTTCCTCACATTACCCCTGAGCCATCCCCCCTCTATCTTTAAATTGTGTCCCCTTGTTCTTACACATCTCTTTTTTCTGAAAGATGCTACCCTCCTGGACTTTGTTGATTCCCTTGAGGTACTTGAGTGTTTCTATCATGTCCCCCCTGTCCCTCATTTCATCAAGGGTATACATATTAAGCTCTCTCAGTCTCTCTTCATATGATTTCTGATGCAGATCCTGCACCATTTTAGTTGCCCTCCTCTGGACTGCTTCCATCCTGTCTATGTCCTTGCGTAGATGGGGTCTCCAAAACTGCACACAGTACTCAGATGGGGTCTCACCAACTGTCTGTACAGAGGGATAACCACTTCCCTTTTCTACTTGATGCCTTCCTATGCATCCCAGTATCCCCTAGCTCTCCTCACTGACTTCTCATTGCTTACCACCTTTAGATCATCCGATATGACTACCCCCAAGTCCGTTCCATTTTGTTGTTGTTAGTACCTCCCCTGCTATTGTGTACTCTTCTCCTGGGTTTTTGTTTCCCAGGTGCATTACTTTGCACTTCTTTGCACTGAATCTAAGTTGTCATATGTCTGACCATTCCCCCAACATTGCCAAGTCCCTTCTCATCCTTTCTACCCCCCCTTGTGTATCAACTCTGTTACAGATCTTTGTATCATCTGCAAAGAGGCATACCTTTCCCTCCAGACCCTCTGCAATGTCACCTATAAAGATGTTAAAGAGGACTGGACCCAGTACTGAGCCCTGAGGTACTCCACTAGTGACCCGCCTTTCTTCGGAATGTGTGCCACTCACTATTACCTTCTGTGTCCTGTTGTGCAGCCAGTTTGCAGCCAGGCTACCACCCTGGGACCCACTCCCAAGCTGGCTAACGATTATTAATCTTTTGTGTGGGACTGTGTCAAATGCCTTGCTAAAGTCTAGGTAGACCATATCCACAGCCCCTCCCTGGTCTATTACTTTGGTCACCCAGTCAAAGAAATCTATTAGATTCATCTGACATGACCTTCCTGCCATAAATCCATGCTGCTTTGTGTCCAGTGCCCCGCTGGCCTCTAGGTACTCAACAATTCTTTCTTTCAGAAGTGATTCCATCATTTTCCCTACCACTAAGGTCAAACTTATAGGTCTATAGTTTTCTGCTTCTGCCTTGCTCCCACTTTTGTGAAGGGGAATCACATCTGCCCTCCTCTAGTCCTCAGGTGCCACCCCATCCTCCCATGATTTGTTAAAAAGTGTGATCAGTGGTGTCACTAGGTCCTCCCTTAGTTCTTTTAGGATTCTGTGGTGAATTCCATCAGGCCCCATTGCTTTGTCCACCTTGAGTTTTAGGAGTTCTTTTAGGACTCTTTCTTCTATAAATGGACTGGTGTCAACCCCCCTACCCAGAGTGCTTCTATTGTCTGGTTTAGGTAACTCCTCCTCATCTTCTTTTGTGAATACTGAGCAAAAGTATTTATTCAGTATCTCTGCCTTTTTACTGTCTCCCTCTGCCCACCTCCCTCTCCCTTATTAATCTTCACTATTCCTCCCTTAACCTTTCTATGCTCCTAATGTACCTAGAAAGGTTTTATCCCCTTCCTGACTGACTTGGCTATTTTTCCTCAGTTTGGGCTTTTGCTATTCTGACTGCCTTCCACACTTCTTTCTGCTTTAATTGATACAGTTCCCTGATTGCTTCTTCTGTGATGCCTTATACTTTTGAATGCAGCCTTTTTCCTTAATCTTCCCTGGCACCTCTTTTGAAACCATAGTGATTTTTTACTCCGCTTTGTTTTATCTGTTTCACACAAATGCTTGTTGCCTCTATGATGGCAGTTTTATTTTCTCCGTTGTTCTTCCACCCTCCTTTTTGCCAATTTGCTAGTGTATTCCTCAGGTATTCACCCATTTTGCCAAAGTCAGCCCTTCTAAAGTCAGTATGCTTATTTTTGTATGGCTTGTCTCCATGATTGTGCTTATTGTGAAGCACACTGTGCAGATGGTAGCTTGTTCCCAGATGTCTACCGACTTCTAAATTTGAACCTCTCTCCATTTGAGAGTACCAGGTCTAGTATTGCTTCTTTCAAGTGGGTTCCAACACTAGCTGTCTAGGTCTGCTCCCTGCAGGGTATCGAGAATGACCCTGCTCTTGAATGTGGCTGCAGTACATGTCATTCAGTTAACATCTGCATATTCAGGTCCCCATTAACAGTATCTCCCCTTTTCAGCAATTTGAGAATGTCCTCTATCATTTTCTTGTCCATTTCCTCCCTTGAGATGGGGTCTGTATACAACCCTGTGCGGATTGTGATGCCATTCCCTGTCTCCAAGGTGACCCAAGTGCCTTGTCCTCCCCTTTTACTTTTTAGTTCTGTAGCTTTGATCCCTTCCCTTATGTAAAGAGCTACTCCACCTCCTCTTTTCCCCTCCCTGTCCCTTCTGTAGACTGTGTACCCCGGTATGTTGACATCCCAGTCATGGTTCCCCATGTACCATGTTTCTGTGACTGCCACAATATCCAAGTGTTCATCTTCCATCAAGGCTACTAGCTCAGGAAGCTTGTTTCCAGACTACAGGCATTTGTACTCATTGTCCTCCATTTAATGTTGGCTTTATCCTTTTTTCCCCCATGCCTGCTCTTTTTGCCCTTGTCTATTTTTCCATTTACCCCTGTCCTGCCCCTGTTGAGCACTGTACCTCAGTGTTTACCTTACTACCTGTCATGTTTTGTGGGGGAGGCTTGAAATTTCCTGCCTCTTATTAGCACCTCCCCCCATAGCTAGTATAACATAATACAAATTACTGGATCCTACACATGTCAATCCAGCAATGTTGTTTACCTAATTCAGTGCAAGAAGTGCACAAATGGATGCTATATTGGGGAAACTAGTAAACCACTGAAAACTAGGATGAATCACCACCATCACACAATAGTATACCAGGTTAGCACCACACCAGTAGGAAACCATTTTTCACAAACAGATCACTGTCTCTTAGATTAATCTATCTTGATACTAAGAGGCAACTTAAAAAACACACAGGACAGAAGGACGTGGGAATTGAAATATATTAAACAATTAAAATCTAAAATTTCTGGACTGAATCTGGACATTGGATTTATGACACATTATGCTAAACTGTAATTCTCTTTTTATTGTAGACTAAATCATGACATTATTTATCACACTTTGGTTCTGCATTTCTCTTGTTATTGCTTTTTTCTGAGTTCCTGCCTACTCTGCCTTTTTTCACCTGTACTTTACATCCTCCCTGCCTCTCCTACAAACTCTTCAGCTAAGTCCTGCCCACTCCCTGATTGTTTTCACACCTACTATTTATACTACCTCACACTCTATCTGGGCCTTTGTTCATTTGTTTCTTCTAATTTCTTAACTTTCATGCATTTCTTAGGCACCTCCTGTCTATTCTACCCTTACAGCCAACCTCTGATCTCAGATCTCTCTTATCTGTGTTCCTGCCTGGTCCTTTGTTTTCCCTCTTAAGCTTCTTTTCATCTCCTACTGACCTATTCCTACTTAGCCCCCCTTCCCATTTCTTCTCAAACATCATTTTTTTACTTTGCATCTTATATAGACTTTCATCTCTAGGCCCCTTTTATCACTTTCTTACTTCACTTCCTGCTTTTTAATTTTTTAATTGCTCCTCTGTGGATATAAATGCTGCTTATGTTGCTAGGTTTTGCTATTCACCTGAAGAAGGGACCTGTGAGGCTGGTGAAACATATGTATAATTCCATCTTTGTACAAGACACTTGGTCCAATAAAAGGTATCAAACCATCCATCATCTCTTGAACATGGAAATAAAGTGTCCAAGAGCAGTGTTAACATTTGTGGCAGTGTTTATAAGTGACCAGTCGCTCTGTAGGAGGAATGCTCAAAACTGCTTAAGTTGCACATACCTAAGTATGTGCTGGTGAGTTGTCTTATTGAGGGGTTTGGAATACTTGTTAGACTAAAGACATGAAATAGGGGAGTGGTCACAGAAACAGTTGAGGAAAACCTCAATGTCTATGATCCAGTCTGAGCAGTTTGTAAGAATTAGGTCTCTTAAGGTGCGGCTGCCAGTTCTATAATTAATCCTAGTGGGGGTATGCACCAGCAGGGTTAGGTCAATGGTAGTGACTGCATCTTTATATGGGCCAGCTTCTGGTACCAACCAGTTGACATTAAAATCACCAAGTGCCACAACCTCTGCACAATTAGGCAGTTTGGTAATGTAATCTAAGACTGCATTGAAACATTTAGTTGTGTCCCTTGAGGGGATATAGATGGACAGGACAATGAGTGCCTTCTCTTTGTTTCCCAGAGCTAATTTGACAGCAAATGCCTGGGTGCTATTCACTGAGGACATAGCTGGAAGTGCAAGGCCCTGCAAGGAGTCTAACATGTAGATTGCACCCCCTTTTTTGCAGGTAATCCTCCATAAGAGATGTGTATCCTTCAAGGGCAACTGCAGCATCAACTATTTTGGGAGAGCCATGTTTCAGCAAAGGCTAGAACATCCGGTTTGTGCTGTTTCACCCAAACTTACAACTAGTCTATCTTGGGCAGAAGACTATGGATGTTAATGAAAGCAAGCTTAAGACCATTTGGGTACTGGTTCTTTTGTGGGGTTCCTGTAGTGGCCCAGAGTTGAGGTGTACATTATCTGAAAACAACAAGAGTACTAGGACATTGTGATTCATACATGCTTAAGGAGTTTGGGTTTGAGGATTATGGAATGTTTGGGAGTCAAGTGAATGACTGTAGGCACAGATAGTTAGAGAGGTGTGGTAGCAGAAAGAAAGTTAGAGAGGGTAGTGGGCATATGTTGAGACCACTATGTTTGGAGGGCATGGGTAGGTGAGCAGTAGGTGTACTGGAGGTGCCTACCTCTGGGGCTGAGTCTGTCAGGAAAGGCACAAGGGGCACAGATGTAGTTGATGGACCTACAGAAATAGAGGGGTCCATTAGTACCAGTAGGAGAACTAGTGGGAATGTTGGCTTGCCCAAACCCCTTCTGGTACCCCACAAGACAGCTATGATGTTATAATGTTTACTAAGGTAGAATACAGGATAGTATTATGTGTTTTTGGTATATGTGATTTCAGTCGTCCTAGATAGGCCAAACAGAGTTAGTATTGCTTTGTATAGGTCACTTAATGCAGTTCCAAGTATTTAGCTGACACATCTGTATTTCTTTTCTGCAAGCTAAGCATTTCCTTTGTGCTAGAACCCAAGAAATACAGTTCTAGCTAGTAAGCTATATGTCTGTCTACGTGCAAAACTAAGGATGAGCTAATTGTCTTTCAACCAGCTACATGCCAATAGGAGAGTCATATTTACTATATGCTTCCTTGTTATCTCTAGTATAATAGTTTATGTAATTAAATTTTTGGGATGAGTTCTTCTTTTGTCCAGACAAACTGTGATCTCTATGTGACCTCCAAGTATTGTAAGCTGTAATTTACTGTTGTCTTATGGAAACCTGTAATAAATGTTATTACTAATTACTCTATCACTTGTCCCTGGTTGTGATTCACCATTAGTCAGAACACTGCAGATACTGAGGGTCTCAACATTTTTGGTGACCGTGGCAGGACTAATTGGACTGAACCAAACCAGGAAAAATGCAAGTGATTAGAGGAACATCTCTGGGCTTCAAACAGGCATGGGATAGGCATAAGGGAGCAATACAAATGACTATGAATAGATAGGTCACTGACAGAGCAAAGGCCGATGGCACATTTATGAGGTAGAAAAAAGAAATGGGCAGACTGGATGGGCCTTGCGGTCCTTATCTGCCGTCAACTTCTATGTTTCTATGTTTCTGGGGCAATGCTGGGACTCAAATCTATGCTAAGCTGTTCAGAAGAACATTCTGGATCATCTCCCAGGCCATCCCACAACATTGGGCAGTAAAGGATACCAATTCCATTGTCCTTTGGTGGTATCATCCTGAGGAGAGTTCAGATTCTGTGAGACAACCTGCATAATTAGATTGGTGCTAAGTGGATACTCTGAGTGCCCACAGTTACTGCAGAAACAAAACTTAGAGATTGTTAAAATGGTCACCTGATGGAGACCTCAAAATCTATAGCTAATCTGTACAGAACTGAGACTGAATATCTCAAACTTTTTGCTTCCAAGAAGACAATAAAAATGGCCATCTGAGGTAGACCTCAAAAACTATGGCTAATCTGTACACAATTGAGACTAAATGTCTCAAACATTTTGCCTTCCATGGAGGCAACAGTGATTTCATGCTGAATGTGGAATCACAAAATTATCCAATACAAAATATGTGCAGTGTATCTGAAGTCCAAAACTATAGCTGAAAAACATGACCTAAATGGGTTAATGTCTGCATTTCTCTCCTGCATGGTACATCTTGTGACAGACCTCCAAAAGCTAGTCTCCAAGAAACTGGAGAATTCAGCACATAAATTTGATCGGGGGATAGCTACCCTAAAGTAAATGTTTCAGCTATAGTGTCTATGAAATAAACTGTCTTTCATGTTGAATGTTGACTGGCTACTGTCTGTCAATTATTACAATCGCGGAATCTACTATTGTTTGACTTCGTTTTAATCTTGGTTAAAACAGAGGATCGATCAGTTCGAGGTGTTTTGCTTTACAAAAACACATAAACACACATACACACACACACATATACATATACACACTGACACACTGCATTAAATTGTTACTTATTGTGTTTGCCATAGTGCACACTGAAAAGAATACAAAATTCACGCTGTGATCGTTTACAGTTTTCTAAACTGCCATGTAGATATCAACAGTGTTCAAAGCTTTTAAAGTTTTTATTTTCTCACTGGTTAAACAACAAAGGGGCTTGTGTGATTCTTAAAGCACCAAGGTTATTCTGAGCTGAGGTAAAAGAAAGACGTGTTGCTTATTAGTGTTCTTGCCATCCTATCTTCAAGATTGGTCACCTCATGTAATAAATTATTTTACAAGAAAAGAATTATAATTGTCTGACTAGGAATACTGATAAAAATGTATTAGTATGTGTTAACAGAGTAAGAGATAAGTCTATGTTTGTGTGGAATTTCCTATGCTGTTGATTGGTTTATTGAAAGGTGTAAATGTAAACATTTTGCTGAAAAAAATCTGGAAATTGCAACCAAAGTAGTGAAAGAACAAGGAAATTAGTTTTAGATCATCTTAGAAAGTTCAAAAAAGGGTATGAAAGAAAGTTATAACTGTATGCATTATAGGTATTTGCAAAATGATGTAGTTGTTTTAATGTGTGTAGTACAGTTACCAGTGGTCCTGGGTGTGTGTGAAAGAAAGATGTGACGTGGTACGGTTTCGAGTGTAATGTATGAATTTATGATTTGCTTGAAGTTCCCAGAAATCAAATCAAAGTTTTATTTTAAACAAGCTTAATTTGCTTACAGTAAGTCACGTCTGGGCAGAAGGCCAAAGCAACAGAGTATCAGTAACTGAGGGAGATAACAGAATATTTTTGAAATAAGTTTTAGTCTGGAATAAAGTTTACCACATACAACTTTGAGTCTGTGGCAATGTTACAATTTCCCCGGTGTTTTCTGTATTTGTAGCTGCAGGTAACCTGTAGCACTATCATCCAATAGCATGGAGTCAGCCTACTCCTGGGCTACATTCTCCATTTTGTTACCCTGTCGCCCAGTAACCTTGAGTTTAAACTCCTACTTCCTCCTACTACTTGCCAGCCCTTGAAATTGTGCCTTCCATAGCCCCAGCCTGTTGATGAGCCTTCTATCTACTGTTCTTAACTCAGCGCTCTGTTTTAAGTCCCTCCCCAGCCATTGGCCCTGCACAAATGTGATAGTCTCAAAGCACCTGCCCCCCCCCAGCTTATTCTGTGTACAGTCCTCCCTCACATTGCTATCTAGTATGTTCCCACTAGGTCAGTCCTGCACAGAAAATCCCCCACCCTTGACTAGAATTAATGACAAAGCCTCCTCTTGGCTGCCTTAACATACAGGGTGTGAAAGCCTATGCAGTCTCTCCCCTAACTTTATATGAAATAACGACACTGCCTCCCTGCCTACTTTACCTCCTGCTAAATTAGTTCCTTAAACCCACAGCACTCACTATGTACCTTGGGCTATACTAACTGCAATATGCTGCTCCTCTATATGAGATAGCATACAATTGTAAATAGTCAGACCAATTGTTGTTATTTCTTGTATTTTTTGTCTCTGTACCTGTGCACCCATACTCTGTAACTACCTTTCTGTGTTGTCCTCCTGTCAAAATGTGGACCTTTCAAAAAGAGCATTTTGCTCAAAGGTTATGTCCGAATGACGAAATAAAAAAATATGGTACTGTGTCTTAAGGGGAAGGACATCTCCACCACCCTTTTTATAAGCTATTTCATACTGCCCTTCATTTTGCAATGTCACATGCTTGGTGGTATTACCTTAATTGGTGTGTTCTGTTTTGTTTTATCATAAAAGTAGGCTTAGATCCTCTGTAAAAACCTTGACACAGTATTTTTGATTAGGTGCACTGCAGATACAGCTGAGTTTAAATTCCAACAACCTTCACTTGCATACTGTGTGACCTTCTGCAAGTAACATGACCTCCATGCATTCTGCCAAACCACACAATATTAAACTGTGTCTTTGTCAGAAACTTATTTCTGCAATACCTACTGTACCCCACCAGAGGCCGGGGAGATTTTCCCAGTCATTTTTGATTGTTTTAACCTTTTGTTTCAGGCCTGAATGTTACCACCTTTTATATGTAACATAAAATGTATGTGCATAACACCATGGCCCAGATATTCAAAAGGGTTGCTCCATGCGCAACAGGGTTGCGCATGTGCAATCCCTACATTGCGCCATTCTGCGGTATTCAGCCGGAGGCAGTTGCTCCACTGGCAACAGGTTGCGCAAAAGAGCAATGCAAATGAATGCATGCTCAACAGGAGGGGGAGGAACCATGCATAACCTGCGCAACCCGATGTTCAGTGGGTTGTGCAGGTTAATACATCTTGCCAACCCCAACCTGCGCCTGCACAACTGTGAGCCAAAAAAAGGATCAAGTTGAGGCCACCCACGGTGAGCTGCTGTATTGCAGGGCTCAACACAGCAGCTGCCACCCCTGGCTATCTTAACAGATCCCTGTGCCCCCCAGCCCGATCGGGGCGCAGAGTAACACATACCTCTCAACTGTCCCTGATTTTCAGGGATGTCCCTGATTTTGCGACAGAATTTTCCTATGTCTCTCGTAAAATTGTGTTTCTGTGACAGAACAGTGGGGACTGTAAGCATAAAATAATATCAAACATTAAAAATACAGACTAGTTCTTCTTCAGAAATGCATCTTATACAAATCCCTTATTCTATCAGATTTCTGAGTGAATATTACCAATTGTTAAGATGTGTCCCTGATTTGGCATCTTTGTCCCTGATTTTTTAAGCCTTGTCCTGATTCATGACACAAGAGGTTGGGAGGTATGGAGTAACATGAACCCCCCACACACACACATCTCCCACAGCCCGATCGCGGGCAGAGCGTGTATGAACCCCCAGTGCCCGATCGCGGGCAGAGTAACCCTCCCCAACCCGAATATCTCCCTGGTGGTCCAGTGGACCGTAAAGCCCGATCGCGGGCAGAATGTCACATCACAACCCCCAAACATCTCCCTGGTGTCTAGTGTCCCCCACCACCACAGCCCCTCCACCCGCTCCCCCGCGGCGGCGGAGCAACAGCATCCACCCGCCTGCCGCCCGCCACCCGCCCGACTGACTGTCGGTGGGCTGCCGCCCGATGGTGCAGAGCTACAGCCAATGGGCGTGCAGCCCATACCGTACTATGACAGTCAGATTTGTGAATGATTCCACCAGGACCACCAGGGAGATATTCGGGTTGGGGGAGGGTTACATTCTGCCCTTGATTCGGGCACTGAAGTTCCTTACGTTCTGCCCACGATCGGGCTGTGAGGAGATGTGTGGGGGTTTCATGTAACTGTGATGCCCGCGATCGGGCTGCATTGTGCGTTGGTCCCCGACGGCTGCTGCCTGACAGGGTGGCCAGGAGCAAGTCCTCGGGGATCGGCGCACCTACATGCAAATGGCATGCAAATGGGGCCATAAATAGATGCAAATGGCCCCCTGCGCCTTGCATAAATTATGGCCCCATTTGCATGTCACCTTTTGAATATCGGAAATTTGAGCATGGCGCAATGGTATTGGCCACACGCAGTTAATGCTCAACTCTGGCAACTTATGATTGGCGCAAGTTCCACTGCGCCATGCATAAGAATGCTGTGGCTGGGGGTGATATTCAAGGAGTTGCTCAACAGTGCAACTACTTTGAATATCACCCGGGCCACACCCTTGCGCAACTATTTTGAGCAGCGCAGGGGCTTGCGCCTCAGAATGGCGCAGTTTGAAAATCTGGGCCCATGGCATTAATCCAGATTTTGTATAACTCAGTTGAAGTTGTTTTGTAATCTTTAAAACAAGAGGAAAGGTATGTCTTTCCCCTCTGGTTTTATTCTAATTCTATTTGATTTTCAGGAATCGAGTAGTGTGTGGCTAAGCAGCCACAGGATCCTCTACCCTACCTGGGGTAGTCGGGGGCATACATCTGTATAAAGAAATGTATCAGCATTTTAAAAGGATTTTAAAGGATCAACACTAACCTGGAATAGGCCCACCCCTTTGTTTTCCCTTTTGGTTTTTCAGGAATATGGAAAACTCCATTAAAGATAAAATAGTCCCTATGATCAGGGACTAAATCATCAAAAGCTCGAAGACCCACCCCTCCAGGAGGAGGAGGGGTGGCAACATCAATAACCTACAAACCACCTCTGGTAATGTATGAAGTTGGCTAATTTCAAATATAATGCTGTTAAAAGTTTAAACAATATTGGGATACTCTATTGCCTTATTCCCATTGGCAAATTAGGGTTACCCCATCAGTATTTATTCAGCATACTGTACACATTTTGAGATGATGACTGATTGGCAAAGAAGATTGCCCAAACATTTGTGGTTAATGTCCTCACTCCTAGTAAACAGAGTGTCATCTGACCTCTACACAAAACTATTACAGGTAAATTTTGTGGGAATTTACAAAATTTGTTGCCTGGCCTCTGCTTCAGCATTTTGGCCAGCCCAAGCACAACCCTTCCATTATTACAACGACTGAGCTGACTCTTTCACCAAAGAAGGAGCTCATGGGGGGGTGGACCATGCCTCCTTCTATTGCAACACCTATGGTGATTGCAAACCACTAAAAGATAAAGTCGCTCTGGACCTGACTGAGCCACAGCTTGCAGCTCCAGAAATAAAGGAGGCATACTAATATCCATCCAAAGATGCAAAAAAAAAAAAAAAAAAGAAATGTGTGCAAATAATTCATTTGTAACTTAAAGCTTATAGTTCGAAAAGGCACAAACTATTCTAACATTGTATACCAGCTCACCCATTCTGTTTGTCAAGCACGGTGACCAAACTGTACAAAACCTGTTAACAGGTGGCTTCATGCCAACTAGCACCAGCCTGGCTGCAAGGGCCCTAAGCCCTCAATAAAGTAATCAACTGAGCTGGGGAAGGGGGATTGTACTTTCACCTGTTCCTTCTTCTCTTTACAGGACAAAAAGAAATATCTGCCTTTTTCAGACATACAGGAGCTCCACACAATTGATCCATGGTTCCAGATGGCATATCCTGAACCGTATGCCTGGCAAAACATACATGCAGTCCAGGGTCCCTTTTCTTTCTCAAACCCACAAACACAGAGTGGTGAAATACCAAAATAATACTCCTTTTATAAAACAAAAAACATGCAACACCATGCAGTTCCACAAACTTAATGGTATAGCCACCTTCTGCACCTCATCCCACCAAGTAGCCAACTAACTGGTCACACACATTTTGACACCATCACCTCTCAACAACAGCCTTCATAAGGCCTGCTTTAGAGCCATGTCCATCCAGGGGCCTAACTGTGAATTCCCTTTCTTGTATTCTCACAACATTTATGTTTCTGTAAATCTAAAACTCTTGTGATGCACTGTGCACACTATGTTCATTGTGCCGTTACAAATTGGTTTCATGCCATTATGTTTTCACATGTACAGTAGCTGCAGTTTATCAAGTACAGGCACAGAAAACTACCCCACATCCATGGATGTTCCACCTTAATATGCCTCCAGTAGCACTGGGGTAAGACAGACTTGGTGAGGAGTGTATTAGTCCTATTTGGGTTAAATCTCTCAATTTGTCATGGGGGGAGGGAGAGAAATACACAACAACTGGAAAACAAATTCCACAAGTTCATAATGTTCCAAAGCCTTCCAATAACAACAGCCACATGGATGATTGCTTCTTTCCTCTAGGTTATGTGCCATCACCACACTCAGACAAAGCAGTCAGCATGGCTGTCCCATCCACATTAATTACAACAAGGTAAAGTATTTATACGTAAATACCATGGTAGTGGCACCTGACCAGTCTTCACCACAAATTAAGTGGTAGCCTGATAGCAATGGAAAAGAAATCTGTGGCCCGCCTAGTGAAGGGCACCTTCCAGGGTTGGCCAACACCAGAATTTCACCTAATGGTACCCTGTTGATGTGCCAGACCCAGTCACAGCACACACGTTTATACACTTGCACTGCACTCAGAAACCCAGTTTCTGTGCTCAATTCCCACATGACACTACTAGATAGTATTATGTAGACTATTCCATTGCTAATACTGCTATGTCTCCAACTGTTGTTCCACCAACAGGGGAAAAACCTACCAATGTTCCATGCAGGAACCCAGACCAACTAGTGGTCTGGTTGTGCCATCAGTCCCAGGTACCCTTGTACATAATGTGCGATTCATGCACATGCCAATGATTTTAAAACCCTGCAATCACAATATGGCTAACTGAACTGAATGGGTATCTGAAGAGTTATCTAGGTGCAAATCTCAGGTGACTGAAAGGACTTTACTGCTGTGAGGTTTAAATTACTTGTAGAAAGATCTGGTAAGTAGGGGCGTGGCTTAGCTAGAATGAAGCTCCATTTAAAGACTGCCTTAGAAAGATTCTGTTAATAGCTTGGCAGAAGACACCAGGAGAAAAGGACTGCTGTGTGACTGAACTTCTCTGCTGGGTCTAAGTAGAAGAACTTTTTGTACTTGGACCTTTAATTTAAGGTAAAAAAAAAAACTAACATGCAAAACAAAAAGAAAAAGTGTGTGTTTGGGTTAACTGAACTGAGTGGGTATCTGAAGAGTTATCTAGGCATAAATCTTAGGTGACTGAAAGGATTTAACTGCTGAGAGGTTTAAATTACTTGTAGAAAGATCTGGTAAGTAGGGGGAATGGCTTAGCTAGAAGGAAGCTACATTTAAAGACTGCCTTAAAAAGATTCTGCTAATAGCTTGGCAGAAGACACCAGGAGAAAGGACTGCTGTGTAACTGAACTTCTCTGCTGGGACTAAAGTAGAAGAACTTTTGTACCTGGACCTTTAATTTAGGGTAAAAAAAAAATTAACATACAAAAAAAAAAAGTGTGTGTTTGGGTTAACTGAACTGAATGGGTATCTGAAGAGTTTTCTAGGTGTAAATCTCAGGTGACTGAAAGGACTTGACTGCTGTGAGGTTTAAATTACTTGTAGAAAGATCTGGTAAGTAGGGGGAGTGGAGCTAGAAGGAAGCTACATTTAAAGACTGCCTTAGAAAGATTCTGCTAATAGCTGGGCAGGAGACCCCAGGAGAAAGGACTGCTGTGTGACTGAACTTCTCTGCTGGGACTAAAGTAGAAGAACTTTTGTACTTGGACCTTTAATTTAGGGTAAAAAAAAACTAACATACAGAACAAAAAAAAAAGTGTGTGTTTGGGTTAACTGAACTGAATGGGTATCTGAAGAGTTATCTAGGTGTAAATCTCAGGTGACTGAAAGGACTTATCTGCTGAATGTAAGGAGAGAGAGAGAAAAAAAAACAGAGGAAAGAGTAAGGATCGCAAACAGTTAAGGGACCAGAAATAAGACATGATTGGAGTGGTGCAGTGCAGTGCCTGTGGAGCAGCAGTCTTCCGGGAGATGTTCTGGAGGATGCGGTGTTGTCCCATCTGCAGGCACCTCTCGGGGCTGAGGGAGGAGGTTGCTCATCTCCAGGCTGAGTTGGCCAGGATTTGTGGGACCTCCTCCTCCATCCAGGGACCACCAGAGCCACTGCCGTTGCCTCAGAGGTTGCCAAGAAAGAAGAGCGGTTGGACCACAGTGGGCTCAGGGAGGGTGAGGGTGGTGTAACAGAGGTGCATCCCTCCAGTTGTACCTCTCCACAATTCCTATGCCATTCTGGCAAAGTGTGGTTCCTCTATGGAGGCACCCACAGTGGAGACAAAGGAGGATGCTGGGAACCTCCACAAAGGAGACCCACAGGAGGGTAGCAGGGGACCCTGCAGAAGAAACAACTCCTGGTAGAGGACTCCATTGTTAGGAAGGTGGAACTGGGGGAGGGAGGGAGAGGAGGTAAGATGCCTGTCTGGCATCATGGCTTAGAGGGACAGGGAGTGAATCCACAGGATTGCTGGAGCAGCTGCACAGGGGAGGGAGCTGGATGTCATTGTCCACCTAGGGACAAATGACCTGGCTAAGAAAGGGATTAGAGAAGTGCAGGAAGTGTTTGTGGAATTGGGGAGGGTCCTTAGTCAAGTAGCACGCACGGTGACCTTCTCGGAGGTGCTACCCATCTATGGCATAGGAGAGGCTAGGGGTGTTCTGCACCATGGGATTCAATCAGTGGTTGAAAACTGGTGTGGAGCTCAGGAGTTGGCTTCATTGGGGACTGGGGGTCCACCTGGAATGATGCAAGCCTATACTGGCATGATGGGCTGCATCTGTCCGGGAGGGAACCAGGATCTAGGTGATCAGTTTAAATGCTTCATTGTGAAGCTTTTAAACTAGCCAAGGGGAGGCACTGGAAAGGAGCAGGAAAATCCTAGCCCCCAAATAATTACGGTGATAAGTCGGCAAACACCAACATAGAGGTGTCGATAGGGAGAAGGGCAGGGGTAAATGGAGAAAGTGACAAAGGCAAGAAGGACAGGGATGGGGCAAAGGGAGTAAGGCCATCAGGAAATGGAGGGTAATGAGTACCAATGCCTGTAGTCTGGGTAACAAGCTCCCTGAGCTGGTGGCCTTAATGGAAGAGGATGCTTGGATATCGTGCAGTCACAGAAACATGGTACACTGAGAACCATAGCTGGGATGTTAACATACGGGTACATAACCTACAGGAGAGACAGGTAGGGAGAGAAGAGGGTAGCTCTCTATGTAAAGGAAGGGATAAAAGCAATTGAACAAAAGAGTAAACAGGGAGCAGAGGAAGCACTGTGGGTCACCTTGGAGACTGGAAGGGCACCACAATCCACCCAGGGTTGTGTACAGACCCCCATGTCAGGGGAAGGAATGAACAAGGATAGGATAAAAGCCATTCTTAGAATTGCAGAGAAAGGGGAGATACTTTTGATGGGAGACCTGAATATGCCAGATGTTAACTGGAGCACATTTGCTGCAGCCACATCCAAGAGCAGAGCTATTCTTGATGCCCTACAGGTGGCAGACATTAGACAGCTAGTTTCGGAACCCACTCATGAGGGAGCAATCTTAGACCTCGTGCTCTCAAGCGGAGGCAGTGAGAGGATCTCAGATCTAGAAGTGGGTTGCCATCTGGGGACAGTGACCATCAAACAGAAAGGTTCACGTTAAACTCAGCTACAAGTCAAGCCATACAAAAGTGAGGGTACTGGACTTTAGGATGGCTGACTTTACAAAGATAGGAGAGTGCTTCAGAAATGCACTAGCAAACAGGCTAGAAGGAGGTGTGG
Organism: Neoceratodus forsteri; assembly: GCA_016271365.2. NCBI lineage: Eukaryota > Metazoa > Chordata > Ceratodontiformes > Ceratodontidae > Neoceratodus > Neoceratodus forsteri. Next base: position 1,100,306,481 of record CM028134.1, on the reverse strand, counting down.
AGCAACAATGGGAATTATCAAAACTGCCATCACAGAGGCAACAAGCCTTTATGTGAAGCACTAAACAAATCAAATGAAAGAAAAAGCCACTATGGTTCTCAAAGAGGTGACTGTGAAAGTCAGGAAGAAAAAGATAGCATTCTGGGGTATAAGGAAACACAGAAGGAGCAGGACAGAGTGCTGCACCAGTTAAAGGCAGAAGGAAGCAAGGAGGGAAGTCAGAATAGCAAAGGCCCAAACTGAGGAAAAGATAGCCAACTCAGTTAAGAAGGGGGATAAAACCTTTTATGGGTACATCAGCGAGCGTAGAAAGACAAAGGGAGGGATAGTGAGGCGAATAGAATGAACGGTGGGTGGACAGAGGGGGACAGTGAAAAAGCAGGAATACTGAATGAATATTTCTGCTCAGTATTCACAAAAGAGGAGGCAGAAGTGCCTAATCCAATTAACAGAAGCACTCTTGATGGGGGTTGATCCCAGTCCTTTCACAGAAGAAAGGGTTCTGCAAGAACTCCTAAAACTGAAGGTGGACAAAGCAGTGGGTCTGATGGAATTCACCCAGAATTCTAAAAAATTAAGGAAGGAACTAGTGAAACCACTGACTACTCTTTTTAATAAATCATGGGAGGATGGTGTGGTACCCGAGGACTGGAGGAAGGTGGATGTGATTCCCCTTCACAAAAGTGGGACCAAGACAGAGGCAGGAAACTACAAACCTGTCAGTCTGACCTCTGTGGTAGGGAAAGTGATGAAGTCACTTCTGAAGGAAAGAATAGTTGAGTATCTAGAGGCTAGTGGAGCACAGGACCCAAGGCAGCATGGGTTCACAGCAGGAAGGTCATATCAGACAAATCTAATAGATTTCTTTGACTGGGTGACAAAGTAGTAGACCAGGGAGGGCTGTGGACATGGCCTACCTAGACTTTAGCAAGGCATTTGACACAGTCCACACAAAGATTATTAGTCAAATTAACCAGCCTGGGAGTGGGTCCCAGTGTAGTAGCCTGGGTAAAACATTGGCTGGACAACAGGACACAGAAGGTAATTGTAAATGGGTCCACACTGAAGAAGGGGTTACTAGTGGGGTACTGCAGGGTTCAGTATTGGGTCAGTCCTTTTAATGTCTTCATCAGTGACATTGCAGAGGGACTGGAAGGAAAAGTATGCCTTTTAGCAGATGACACAAAGATCTGCAACATGGTTGATACACAAGGAGGCATGGAAAGGATGAAAGGTGATTTGGCAAGGTTGGATGAATGGTCAAGTATGGCAGCTGGGATTCAGTAAAAAGTGCAAAATAATGCACCTGGGAAACAAGAACAGGGAAGAATACACAATGGGTGGGAGGTAGTAACAACAACAAAAAGGACCTGGGGGTAATCATATCTGATGACCTTAAGATTAGCAAGCAATGTGAGAAGGCAGTAGGGAGGGCTGGGGGTATACTGGGATGTATAGGGAGAGGCATCATCAGCAGAAAACAGGAAGTTGTTATCCCTCTGTACAGACAGTTGGTGAGACCCCATGTGGAGTACTGTGTCCAGTTCTGGAGACCCCATCTCCGCAAGGACATAGACAGGATAGAGGAAGTCCAGAGGAGGGCAACTAAAATGGTGCAGGGTCTGCAAGAGAAGCTGTATGAGGAGAGACTAAAGGAGCTTAATATGTATACCCTTGAGGAAAGAAGGGAGGGGGGGGGACATGATAGAAACTTTTAAGTATGTCAGTGGAATCAACAAAGTCCAAGAGGGTAACATCTTTCAGAAAAAGGGACGTGCAAGAACAAGGGGACGCAATTTAAAGATTGAAGGAGGGCGGTTCAGGGGCAATGTGAGAAGTATTATTTCACAGCGAGGTAGTGGATGCATGGAACAGCCTTCCTGAGGAGGTTGTGGGGTCTAAAACTGTGGGAAATTCAAGAATGCATGGGACAGACATAGGCAATTCTTGTGGGGGTAGGAAGAAATAGGCTGTTGGTTAACTAGGATCTGTGGCTATCCTGTAGGTAGGAAATGTGCAGACTAGATGGGCTAGCGGTCCTTATCTGCCGTCAAAGTCTATGTTTCTATGTTTCTATGTGTTGTAACATGGCACAAAATGTTTTCAAATTGTAAATGCAATCACAAGGTGTTCATCTGCATAGAAAATATATTTCTCTTGCAAATAATATTATTATTACTAAAGCAAATGCTTTAAAGTTCTAACAAAGGTTTCATTATTCTTCAATAATGTTTCATTATTTTCATGATATTAACCTGTGCTGTTCAAAATGCATTTTAAATACCACCATGTGCAATTACAATACCTTTTTGCAGCTCGTGCAGTCTCCCTGTCATGTAGCTATTACATTCACATAACCTATTAGTTGTTGCCTCTCATCCAGGCAACAATGGGGGATATGTTGGCTTGCCCAGACCCCTTCTTGTACCCCACATGACAGCCATGCTATTATAATGTCTAGTAAGGTAGAATGTAGGATAGTATTATGTGTTTTTGTTATAAATGGTTGTAGTATGTCCTAGATAGGCCAGAGTTGGTATTGCTTTGTACAGGTCACATGATGCAGTTCCAAGTATTTAGCTGACACATCTGGAGTATATTTATTTTATACAAGCTAAGCATTTCCTTTGTGTTGGAACCCAGGAATACCAGTTCTAGTTAGTGAGCCCTATCTCTGCCTATGTGCAAAACTAAGGATGAGCCAATTGTCTTTTGACCAGCTATGTGCTAATAAAGAAAGTATTTACTATACAACTATACACCTCCTTGTTATCTCTAGTATGGTAGTTTATGTATTTGCATTTTGGGGTCGTTCTTCTTTTGTACAGACAAACTGTGATCTCTGTGTAGCCTCCAAGTATAGTAGCTGTAGTTTACTGTTGTCTTATGAAATCTGTAGTGAATGTTATTACTAATTACTAATTATTCTATCACTTGTCCCTGGTCGTGATTCATCATTAGTCAGAACACTACAGAAATGGAGGGCCTCATCAGGGGTAAGTATTCAGTGGTAGACATTGTTAGCAGAGTCAGCCCAAATTTGGAACTTTTGGGGTGGGTGGGGTGCAGAATAATAAATACCTTGTTCCAAGGGTGAGAATGTGATAGGTAGGTGGCTGGATTTGGGGTTGGATGGGATGGGGCTGAGGACTTATGTGACTGGGTAGCATGAGATTGTGAAATGAATAAGACTGATGCCTGTCAGAGCAAACTTTGTATTCTGGCAGTGATGCAGTCGTCAGGGTGTTGCCTTTGGTCCAGAGGTCACAGACTCAGTTTCCAGGTGGGACAAGTGGTGAAAATAGAGGGGAAGCTGACTGTGAGAGAAGGAGAAAAATGAGGCTAATAACTACAATGGATTAAAGGTAGGGTTAGAAATATGCATAGAAGATGTACCAGAGTTAAGGTTCAAGGGTGATTCCTAGTGGTCACCTAGTATATGTAACAAGTGGAAAACTGGGGACTTAGAATTAGGCTGACAACTGGTCACATGACAGTCACATGACTTTTAAGACCGATAAATTACAAGCCCGATCAGGGTGGGTGGGGGTGTGGGCAGAGCAGTTGATGTGAAGTGCTAACAGGCTAACACAGGCACCTTCTGCACCTGAAGCAGCCAAAACATGTGCCCTCCTTCTTGCTGTTGCTCCTTCTGAGCCCATTTCCCTGCTGCAGTCTGTGAATAAATGAGACAGGATGCTTGTTAGGGAGGTAGATAAATGCTGGTAACAAAGACACAAAATACTTTTAATGGTGGGAAAATCAAACAAAGACCTTGGGGGTTGGGGTGGACCTGTAGCCTGCACATGCTCAGGTCCAGTCACCTGAAACACTGGCATTCAGGAGAAAAGCTACAGAAACTTTGGTAGAAACAACATAATTACAGGCTGCCTAACAATAGTAAAACTCTAACTGAACTAGAAATGTAATTACTGGGTCCTGTACACTTTTAAAGTACCTCTATGAAACTGCCCAAACTAAAACAGTACATAGGTAAAATGAGTCCATTCAGAAACAATCAAAACTGTGTGCCAGATAAATAAACATAGATACTGCAGTAGTGTAAATATGTTGCTGATCAGAGCAGTAGAGCAGATTCAAAGTTGTTTTCTTGAAATAACACAGCCTTCCATAACTGAAGCAGACAGCAAATTGTGCCCTCCCTTCTTGATGTTGCTCCTTCTGAGCCCATTTCCTCACTGCAGGCTGAAGCAGCCAGCAACATGTCCCTCCTTCTTGCTACAGCTCCTTCTGAGCCAGTTTCCCCACTGCAGGCTGAAGCAGCCAAGCAACTTGTGCCCTCCTTCTTGCTATAGCTGCTTCTGAGCCTATTTCCATACTGCAGGCTGAGCAGCCAGCAACTTGTGCCCACTCCCTTCTTGCTATAACTTCTTCTGAGCCTGTTTCTCCACTGCAGGCTGAGCATGAAACCAGCAACTTGTGCCCTCCCTTCTTGCTACGGCTTCTTCTGAGCCCATTTCGCACTGCAGGCTGAAGCAGCCAGCAACATGCCCTCCCTTCTTGCTATAGCTCCTTCTGAGCCTGTTTCTCCACTGCAGGCTGATGCAGCCAGCAACTTGTGCCATCCCTTCTTGCTGCAGCTCCTTCTGAGCCTGTTTCACCACTGCAGGCTGAAGGAGCCAGCAACTTGTGCCCTCCCTTCTTGCTATGGCTCCTTCTGAGCCTGTTTCTCCACTACGGGCTGATGCAGCCAACAACTTGTGCCCTCCCTTCTTGCTGCAGCTCCCTCTGAGCCTGTTTCTCCACTGCAGGATGAAGTAGCCAGCGACTTGTGCCCTCCCTTCTTGCTATGGCTCCTTCTGAGCCTGTTTCTCCACTGCAGGCTGAAGCAGCCAGCAACTAGTCCCCTCCCTTCTTGCTGCAGCTCCTTATGAGCCTGTTTCTCCACTGCAGGCTGAAGTAGCCAGCAACTTGTGCCCTCCCTTCTAGCTAAAGGTTATGTCCGAATGACGAAATAAAAAAATATGGTACTGTGTCTTAAGGGGAAGGACATCTCCACCACCCTTTTTATAAGCTATTTCATACTGCCCTTCATTTTGCAATGTCACATGCTTGGTGGTATTACCTTAATTGGTGTGTTCTGTTTTGTTTTATCATAAAAGTAGGCTTAGATCCTCTGTAAAAACCTTGACACAGTATTTTGATTAGGTGCACTGCAGATACAGCTGAGTTTAAATTCCAACAACCTTCACTTGCATACTGTGTGACCTTCTGCAAGTAACATGACCTCCATGCATTCTGCCAAACCACACAATATTAAACTGTGTCTTTGTCAGAAACTTATTTCTGCAATACCTACTGTACCCCACCAGAGGGGCAGGAGATTTCCCAGTCATTTTGATTGTTTTAACCTTTGTTTCAGGCCTAGAATTTACCACCTTTTATATGTAACATAAAATGTATGTGCATAACACCATGGCCCAGATATTCAAAGGTTGCTCCATCTGCGCAACAGGGTTGCGCATCATAAATCCCCATTGCGCCATTCTGCGGTATTCAGCGGAGGCAGTTGCTCCACTGGCAACAGGTTGCGCAAAAGAGCAATGCAAATGAATGCATGCTCAACAGGAGGGAGGAACCATGCATAACCTGCGCAACCCGATGTTCAGTGGGTTGTGCAGGTTAATACATCTTGCCAACCCCAACCTGCGCCTGCACAACTGTGAGCCAAAAAAAGGATCAAGTTGAGGCCACCCACGGTGAGCTGCTGTATTGCAGGGGCTCAACACAGCAGCTGCCACCCCTGGCTATCCTTAACGAGTCCCTGTGCCCCCAACAGCCCGATCGGGGCGCAGAGTAACACATACCTCTCAACTGTCCCTGATTTTCAGGGATGTCCCTGATTTCTGACAGAATTTTCCTGTCTCTCGTAAAATTCGTGTTTCTGTGACAGAACAGTGGGGACTGTAAGCATAAAATAATATCAAACATTAAAAATACAGACTAGTTCTTCTTCAGAAATGCATCTTATACAAATCCCTTATTCTATCAGATTTCTGAGTGAATATTACCAATTGTTAAGATGTGTCCCTGATTTGGCATCTTTGTCCCTGATTTTTTAAGCCTTGTCCCTGATTCATGACACAAGAGGTTGGGAGGTATGGAGTAACATGAACCCCCACACACAACATCTCCCACAGCCCGATCGCGGGCAGAGCGTGTAGAACCCCCAGTGCCCGATCGCGGGCAGAGTAACCCTCCCCAACCCGAATATCTCCCTGGTGGTCCAGTGGACGTAAAGCCCGATCGCGGGCAGAATGTCACATCACAACCCCCCAAACATCTCCTGGTGTCTGGTGTCCCCCACCCACCTAGACCTCCACCCGCTCCCCGCGGCGGCGGGTGGCAACAGCTCCACCCGCCTGCCCGCCCGCCACCCGCCGACTGACTGTCGGTGGGCTGCGCCCGATGGTGCAGAGCTACAGCCAATGGGCGTGCAGCCCGACCGTACATGACAGTCAGATTTGTGAATGATTCCACCAGGACCACCAGGGAGATATTCGGGTTGGGGGAGGGTTACATTCTGCCCTTGATCGGGCACTGAGAGTTCCTTACGTTCTGCCCACGATCGGGCTGTGGGAGATGTGTGGGGGTTTCATGTAACTGTGATGCCCGCGATCGGGCTGCATTGTGCGTTGGTCCCCGACGGCTGCTGCCTGGCAGGGTGGCCAGGAGCAAGTCCTCGGGGATCGGCGCACCTACATGCAAATGGCATGCAAATGGGGCCATAAATAGATGCAAATGGCCCCCCCTGCATAAATTATGGCCCCATTTGCATGTCACCTTTTGAATATCGGAAATTTGAGCATGGCGCAATGGTACTTGCGCCACCGCAAGTTTAATGCTCAACTCTGGCAACTTGCGGTTGGCGCAAGTTCCACTGCGCCATGCATAAGAATGCTGTGGCTGGGGTGATATTCAAGGAGTTGCTCAACAGTGCCAGCTACTTTGAATATCACCCGACCCTATGCGCAACTATTTTGAGCAGCGCAGGGGCTTGCGCCTCAGAATGGCGCAGTTTGAAAATCTGGGCCCATGGCATTAATCCAGATTTTGTATAACTCAGTTGAAGTTGTTTTGTAATCTTTAAAACAAGAGGAAAAGGTATGTCTTTCCCCTCTGGTTTTATTCTAATTCTATTTGATTTTCAGGAATCGAGTAGTGTGTGGCTAAGCAGCCACAGGATCACCTACCCTACCTGGGGTAGTCGAGGGCATACATCTGTATAAAAGAAATGTATCAGCATTTTAAAGGATTTTAAAGGATCAACACTAACCTGGAATAGGCCCACCCCTTTGTTTTCCCTTTTTGTTTTTCAGGAATATGGAAAACTCCATTAAAGATAAAATAGTCCCTATGATCAGGGACTAAATCATCAAAAGCTCGAAGACCCACCCCTCCAGGAGGAGGAGGGGTGGGCAACATCAATAACCTACAAACCACCTCTGGTAATGTATGAAGTTGGCTAATTTCAAATATAATGCTGTTAAAAGTTTAAACAATATTGGGATACTCTATTGCCTTATTCCCATTGGCAAATTAGGGTTACCCCATCAGTATTTATTCAGCATACTGTACACATTTTGAGATGATGACTGATTGGCAAAGAAGATTGCCCAAACATTTGTGGTTAAATGTCCTCACTCCTAGTAAACAGAGTGTCATCTGACCTCTACACAAAACTGTTACAGGTAAATTTTGTGGGAATTTACAAAATTTGTTGCCTGGCCTCTGCTTCAGCATTTTGGCCAGCCCAAGCACAACCCTTCCATTATTACAACGACTGAGCTGACTCTTTCACCAAAGAAGGAGCTCATGGGGGGGTGGACCATGCCTCCTTCTATTGCAACACCTATGGTGATTGCAAACCACTAAAAGATAAAGTCGCTCTGGACCTGACTGAGCCACAGCTTGCAGCTCCAGAAATAAAGGAGGCATACTAATATCCATCCAAAGATGCAAAAAAAAAAAAAAAAAAAGAAATGTGTGCAAATAATTCATTTGTAACTTAAAGCTTATAGTTCGAAAAGGCACAAACTATTCTAACATTGTATACCAGCTCACCCATTCTGTTTGTCAAGCACGGTGACCAAACTGTACAAAACCTGTTAACAGGTGGCTTCATGCCAACTAGCACCAGCCTGGCTGCAAGGGCCCTAAGCCCTCAATAAAGTAATCAACTGAGCTGGGGAAGGGGGATTGTACTTTCACCTGTTCCTTCTTCTCTTTACAGGACAAAAGAAATATCTGCCTTTTTCAGACATACAGGAGCTCCACACAATTGATCCATGGTTCCAGATGGCATATCCTGAACCGTATGCCTGGCAAAACATACATGCAGTCCAGGGTCCCTTTCTCAAACCCACAAACACAGAGTGGTGAAATACCAAAATAATACTCCTTTTATAAAACAAAAACATGCAACACCATGCAGTTCCACAAACTTAATGGTATAGCCACCTTCTGCACCTCATCCCACCAAGTAGCCAACTAACTGGTCACACACATTTTGACACCATCACCTCTCAACAACAGCCTTCATAAGGCCTGCTTTAGAGCCATGTCCATCCAGGGGCCTAACTGTGAATTCCCTTTCTTGTATTCTCACAACATTTATGTTTCTGTAAATCTAAAACTCTTGTGATGCACTGTGCACACTATGTTCATTGTGCCGTTACAAATTGGTTTCATGCCATTATGTTTTCACATGTACAGTAGCTGCAGTTTATCAAGTACAGGCACAGAAAACTACCCCACATCCATGGATGTTCCACCTTAATATGCCTCCAGTAGCACTGGGGTAAGACAGACTTGGTGAGAGTGTATTAGTCCTATTTGGGTTAAATCTCTCAATTTGTCATGGGGGAGGAGAAATACACAACAACTGGAAAACAAATTCCACAAGTTCATAATGTTCCAAAGCCTTCCAATAACAACAACCACATGGATGATTGCTTCTTTCCTCTAGGTTATGTGCCATCACCACACTCAGACAAAGCAGTCAGCATGGCTGTCCCATCCAATTAATTACAACAAAGGTAAAGTATTTATCGTAAATACCATGGTAGTGGCACCTGACCAGTCTTCACCACAAATTAAGTGGTAGCCTGATAGCAATGGAAAAGAAATCTGTGGCCCGCCTAGTGAAGGGCACCTTCCAGGGTTGGCCAACACCAGAATTTCACCTAATGGTACCCTGTTGATGTGCCAGACCCAGTCACAGCACACACGTTTATACACTTGCACTGCACTCAGAAACCCAGTTTCTGTGCTCAATTCCCACATGACACTACTAGATAGTATTATGTAGACTATTCCATTGCTAATACTGCTATGTCTCCAACTGTTGTTCCACCAACAGGGGAAAAACCTACCCAATGTTCCATGCAGGAACCCAGACCAACTAGTGGTCTGGTTGTCGCATCAGTCCCAGGTACCCTTGTACATAATGTGCGATTCATGCACATGCCAATGATTTTAAAACCCTGCAATCACAATATGGCTAACTGAACTGAATGGGTATCTGAAGAGTTATCTAGGTGCAAATCTCAGGTGACTGAAAGGACTTTACTGCTGTGAGGTTTAAATTACTTGTAGAAAGATCTGGTAAGTAGGGGGCGTGGCTTAGCTAGAATGAAGCTCCATTTAAAGACTGCCTTAGAAAGATTCTGTTAATAGCTTGGCAGAAGACACCAGGAGAAAGGACTGCTGTGTGACTGAACTTCTCTGCTGGGTCTAAAGTAGAAGAACTTTTGTACTTGGACCTTTAATTTAAGGTAAAAAAAAAACTAACATGCAAAACAAAAAGAAAAAGTGTGTGTTTGGGTTAACTGAACTGAGTGGGTATCTGAAGAGTTATCTAGGCATAAATCTTAGGTGACTGAAGGATTTAACTGCTGAGAGGTTTAAATTACTTGTAGAAAGATCTGGTAAGTAGGGGGTAAGCTTAGCTAGAAGGAAGCTACATTTAAAGACTGCCTTAAAAGATTCTGCTAATAGCTTGGCAGAAGACACCAGGAGAAAGGACTGCTGTGTAACTGAACTTCTCTGCTGGGACTAAAGTAGAAGAACTTTTGTACCTGGACCTTTAATTTAGGGTAAAAAAAAAATTAACATACAAAAAAAAAAAAAGTGTGTGTTTGGGTTAACTGAACTGAATGGGTATCTGAAGAGTTTTCTAGGTGTAAATCTCAGGTGACTGAAAGGACTTGACTGCTGTGAGGTTTAAATTACTTGTAGAAAGATCTGGTAAGTAGGGGGAATGGCTTAGCTAGAAGGAAGCTACATTTAAAGACTGCCTTAGAAAGATTCTGCTAATAGCTGGGCAGGAGACCCCAGGAGAAAGGACTGCTGTGTGACTGAACTTCTCTGCTGGGACTAAAGTAGAAGAACTTTTGTACTTGGACCTTTAATTTAGGGTAAAAAAAAACTAACATACAGAACAAAAAAAAAAGTGTGTGTTTGGGTTAACTGAACTGAATGGGTATCTGAAGAGTTATCTAGGTGTAAATCTCAGGTGACTGAAAGGACTTATCTGCTGAATGTAAGGAGAGAGAAAAAAAACAGAGGAAAGAGTAGGATCGCAAACAGTTAAGGGACCAGAAATAAGACATGATTGGGTGGTGCAGTGCAGTGCCTGTGGAGCAGCAGTCTTCCGGGAGATGTTCTGGAGGATGCGGTGTTGTCCCATCTGCAGGCACCTCTCGGGGCTGAGGGAGGTTGCTCATCTCCAGGCTGAGTTGGCCAGGATTGTGGGACCTCCTCCTCCATCCAAGGACCACCAGAGCCACTGCCGTTGCCTCAGAGGTTGCCAAGAAGAAGGCGGTTGGACCACAGTGGGCTCAGGGAGGGAGGGGTGGTGTAACAGAGGTGCATCCCTCCAGTTGTACCTCTCCACAATTCCTATGCCATTCTGGCAAAGTGTGGTTCCTCTATGGAGGCACCCACAGTGGAGACAAAGGAGGATGCTGGGAACCTCCACAAAGGAGACCCACAGGAGGGTAGCAGGGGACCCTGCAGGGGAAGGAAACAACTCCTGGTAGAGGACTCCATTGTTAGGAAGGTGGAACTGGGGGAGGGAGGGGAGAGGGAGGTAAGATGCCTGTCTGGCATCATGGCTTAGAGGGACAGGGAGTGAATCCACAGGATTGCTGGAGCAGCTGCACAGGGGAGGGAGCTGGATGTCATTGTCCACCTAGGGACAAATGACCTGGCTAAGAAAGGGATTAGAGAAGTGCAGGAAGTGTTTGTGGAATTGGGGAGGGTCCTTAGTCAAGTAGCACGCACGGTGACCTTCTCGGAGGTGCTACCCATCTATGGCATAGGAGAGAGGCTAGGGTGTTCTGCACCATGGGATTCAATCAGTGGTTGAAAACTGGTGTGGAGCTCAGGATTTGGCTTCATTGAGGGACTGGGGGTCCACCTGGAATGATGCAAGCCTATACTGGCATGATGGGCTGCATCTGTCGGGAGGAACCAGGATCTAGGTGATCAGTTTAAATGCTTCATTGTGGCTTTTAAACTAGCCAAGGGGAGGCACTTGGAAAGGAGCAGGAAAATCCTAGCCCCAAATAATTACGGTGATAAGTCGGCAAACACCAACATGAGGGTGTCGATGGGAGAAGGGCAGGGGTAAATGGAGAAAGTGACAAAGGCAAGAAGGACAGGGATGGGGCAAAAGGGTAAGGCCATCAGGAAATGGAGGTAATGAGTACCAATGCCTGTAGTCTGGGTAACAAGCTCCCTGAGCTGGTGGCCTTAATGGAAGAGGGATGCTTGGATATCGTAGCAGTCACAGAAACATGGTACACTGAGAACCATAGCTGGGATGTTAACATACCAGGGTACATAACCTACAGGAGAGACAGGTAGGGGAGAAGAGGGGAGGAGTAGCTCTCTATGTAAAGGAAGGGATAAAAGCAATTGAACAAAAGAGTAAACAGGGAGCAGAGGAAGCACTGTGGGTCACCTTGGAGACTGGAAAGGGCACCACAATCCACCCAGGGGTTGTGTACAGACCCCCATGTCAGGGGGAAGGAATGAACAAGGATAGGATAAAAGCCATTCTTAGAATTGCAGAGAAAGGGGAGATACTTTTGATGGGAGACCTGAATATGCCAGATGTTAACTGGAGCACATTTGCTGCAGCCACATCCAAGAGCAGAGCTATTCTTGATGCCCTACAGGTGGCAGACATTAGACAGCTAGTTTCGGAACCCACTCATGAGGGAGCAATCTTAGACCTCGTACTCTCAAACGGAGGCAGTGAGAGGATCTCAGATCTAGAAGTGGGTTGCCATCTGGGGACGAGTGACCATCAAACAGAAAGGTTCACGTTAAACTCAGCTACAGAGTCAAGCCATACAAAAGTGAGGGTACTGGACTTTAGGATGGCTGACTTTGGCAAGATGGGAGAGTGCTTCAGAAATGCACTAGCAAACAGGCTAGAAGGAGGTGTGGAGCAACAATGGGGAATTATCAAAACTGCCATCACAGAGGCAACAAGCCTTTATGTGAAGCACATAAACAAATCAAAATGAAAGAAAAAGCCACTATGGTTCTCAAAAGAGGTGACTGTGAAAGTCAGGAAGAAAAAGATAGCATTCTGGGAGTATAAGGAAACACAGAAGGAGCAGGACAGAGTGCTGCACCAGTTAAGGCAGAAGGAAGCAAGGAGGGAAGTCAGAATAGCAAAGGCCCAAACTGAGGAAAAGATAGCCAACTCAGTTAAGAAGGGGGATAAAACCTTTTATGGGTACATCAGCGAGCGTAGAAAGACAAAGGGAGGGATAGTGAGGCCGAATAGAATGAACGGTGGGTGGACAGAGGGGGACAGTGAAAAAGCAGGAATACTGAATGAATATTTCTGCTCAGTATTCCTAAAGAGGAGGCAGAAGTGCCTAATCAATTAACAGAAGCACTCTTGATGGGGGTTGATCCCAGTCCTTTCACAGAAGAAAGGGTTCTGCAAGAACTCCTAAAACTGAAGGTGGACAAAGCAGTGGGTCCTGATGGAATTCACCCCAGAATTCTAAAAGAATTAAGGAAGGAACTAGTGAAACCACTGACTACTCTTTTTAATAAATCATGGGAGGATGGTGTGGTACCCGAGGACTGGAGGAAGGTGGATGTGATTCCCCTTCACAAAAGTGGGACCAAGACAGAGGCAGGAAACTACAAACCTGTCAGTCTGACCTCTGTGGTAGGGAAAGTGATGAAGTCACTTCTGAAGGAAAGAATAGTTGAGTATCTAGAGGCTAGTGGAGCACAGGACCCAAGGCAGCATGGGTTCACAGCAGGAAGGTCATATCAGACAAATCTAATAGATTTCTTTGACTGGGTGACCAAAGTAGTAGACCAGGGAGGAGCTGTGGACATGGCCTACCTAGACTTTAGCAAGGCATTTGACACAGTCCCACACAAAAGATTATTAGTCAAATTAACCAGCCTGGGAGTGGGTCCCAGTGTAGTAGCCTGGGTAAAACATTGGCTGGACAACAGGACACAGAAGGTAATTGTAAATGGAGTCCACACTGAAGAAAGGGGGGTTACTAGTGGGGTACTGCAGGGTTCAGTATTGGGTCCAGTCCTTTTTAATGTCTTCATCAGTGACATTGCAGAGGGACTGGAAGGAAAAGTATGCCTTTTAGCAGATGACACAAAGATCTGCAACATGGTTGATACACAAGGAGGCATGGAAAGGATGAAAGGTGATTTGGCAAGGTTGGATGAATGGTCAGAAGTATGGCAGCTGGGATTCAATGCAAAGAAGTGCAAAATAATGCACCTGGGAAACAAGAACCCAGGGGAAGAATACACAATGGGTGGGGAGGTAGTAACAACAACAAAAAAGGACCTGGGGGTAATCATATCTGATGACCTTAAGATTAGCAAGCAATGTGAGAAGGCAGTAGGGAGGGCTGGGGGTATACTGGGATGTATAGGAGAGGCATCATCAGCAGAAAACAGGAAGTTGTTATCCTCTGTACAGACAGTTGGTGAGACCCCATGTGAATACTGTGTCAGTTCTGGAGACCCCATCTCACAAGGACATAGACAGGATAGAGAAGTCCAGAGGAGGGCAACTAAAATGGTGCAGGGTCTGGCAAGAGAAGCTGTATGAGGAGAGACTAAAGGAGCTTAATATGTATACCCTTGAGGAAAGAAGGAGGGGACATGATAGAAACTTTTAAGTATGTCAGTGGAATCAACAAAGTCCAAGAGGTAACATCTTTCAGAAAAAGGCAGTGCAAGAACAAGGGGCATAATTTAAAGATTGAAGGAGGCGGTTCAGGGGCAATGTGAGGAAGTATTATTTCACAGCGAGGTAGTGGATGCATGGAACAGCCTTCCTGAGGAGGTTGTGGGGTCTAAAACTGTGGGAGAATTCAAGAATGCATGGGACAGACATAAGGCAATTCTTGTGGGGGGTAGGAAGAAATAGGCTGTTGGTTAACTAGGATCTGTGGCCTATCCTGTAGGTAGGGAAATGTGCAGACTAGATGGGCCTAGCGGTCCTTATCTGCCGTCAAAGTCTATGTTTCTATGTTTCTATGTGTTGTAACATGGCACAAAATGTTTTCAAATTGTAAATGCAATCACAAGGTGTTCATCTGCATAGAAAATATATTTCTCTTGCAAATAATATTATTATTACTAAAGCAAATGCTTTAAAGTTCCTAACCAAAGGTTTCATTATTCTTCAATAATGTTTCATTATTTTCATGATATTAACCCTGTGCTGTTCAAAATGCATTTTTAAATACCACCATGTGCAATTACAATACCTTTTTGCAGCTCGTGCAGTCTCCCTGTCATGTAGCTATTACATTCACATGCAACCTATTAGTTGTTGCCTCCTCATCCAGGCAACAATGGGGGGATTATGTTGGCTTGCCCAGACCCCTTCTTGTACCCCACATGACAGCCATGCTATTATAATGTCTAGTAAGGTAGAATGTAGGATAGTATTATGTGTTTTTGTTATAAATGGTTGTAGTATGTCCTAGATAGGCCAGAGTTGGTATTGCTTTGTACAGGTCACATGATGCAGTTCCAAGTATTTAGCTGACACATCTGGAGTATATTTATTTTATACAAGCTAAGCATTTCCTTTGTTGGAACCCAGGAATACCAGTTCTAGTTAGTGAGCCCTATCTCTGCCTATGTGCAAAACTAAGGATGAGCCAATTGTCTTTTGACCAGCTATGTGCTAATAAAGAGAAGTATTTACTATACAACTATACACCTCCTTGTTATCTCTAGTATGGTAGTTTATGTATTTGCATTTTGAGGTGCGTTCTTCTTTTGTACAGACAAACTGTGATCTCTGTGTAGCCTCCAAGTATGGTAAGCTGTAGTTTACTGTTGTCTTATGGAAATCTGTAGTGAATGTTATTACTAATTACTAATTATTCTATCACTTGTCCTAGTGGTGATTCATCATTAGTCAGAACACTACAGAAATGGAGGCCTCATCAGGGGTAAGTATTCAGTGGTAGACATTGTTGGCCAGGAGTCAGCCCAAATTTGGAACTTTTGGGGTGGGTGGGGGTGCAGAATAATAAATACCTTGTTCCAAGGGTGAGAATGTGATAGGTAGGTGGCTGGATTTGGGGGTTGGATGGGATGGGGCTGAGGACTTATGTGACTGGGTAGCATGAGATTGTGAAATGAATAAGACTGATGCCTGTCAGAGCAAACTTTGTATTCTGGCAGTGATGCAGTCGTCAGGGTGTTGCCTTTGGTCCAGAGGTCACAGACTCAGTTTCCAGGTGGGACAAGTGGTGAAAATAGAGGAAGCTGACTGTGAGAGAAGGAAAAATGAGGCTAATAACTACAATGGATTAAAGGTAGGGTTAGAAATATGCATAGAAGATGTACCAGAGTTAAGGTTCAAGGGTGATTCCTAGTGGTCACCTAGTATATGTAACAAGTGGAAAACTGGGGACTTAGAATTAGGCTGACAACTGGTCACATGACAGTCACATGACTTTTAAGACCGATAAATTACAAGCCCGATCAGGGTGGGTGGGGTGTGGGCAGAGCAGTTGATGTGAAGTGCTAACAGGCTAACACAGGCACCTTCTGCACCTGAAGCAGCCAAAACATGTGCCCTCCTTCTTGCTGTTGCTCCTTCTGAGCCCATTTCCCTGCTGCAGTCTGTGAATAAATGAGACAGGATGCTTGTTAGGGAACAGGTAGATAAATGCTGGTAACAAAGACACAAAATACTTTTAATGGTGGGAAAATCAAACAAAGACCTTGGGGGGGGGTTGGGGTGGACCTGTAGCCTGCACATGCTCAGGTCCAGTCACCTGAGAAACACTGGCATTCAGGGAGAGAAAAGCTACAGAAACTTTGGTAAGAAACAACATAATTACAGGCTGCCTAACAATAGTAAAACTCCTAACTGAACTAGAAATGTAATTACTGGGTCCTGTACACTTTTAAAGTACCTCTATGAAACTGCCCAAACTAAAACAGTACATAGGTAAAATGAGTCCATTCAGAAACAATCAAAACTGTGTGCCAGATAAATAAACATAGATACTGCAGTAGTGTAAATATGTTGCTGATCAGAGCAGTAGAGCAGATTCAAAGTTGTTTTCTTGAAATAACACGAGCACCTTCCATAACTGAAGCAGACAGCAAATTGTGCCTCCCTTCTTGATGTTGCTCCTTCTGGGCCCATTTCTCACTGCAGGCTGAAGCAGCCAGCAACTGTGCCCTCCTTCTTGCTACAGCTCCTTCTGAGCCAGTTCCCCCACTGCAGGCTGAAGCAGCCAGCAACTTGTGCCCTCCTTCTTGCTATAGCTGCTTCTGAGCCTATTTCCATACTGCAGGCTGAGCAGCCAGCAACTTGTGCCCACTCCCTTCTTGCTATAACTTCTTCTGAGCCTGTTTCTCCACTGCAGGCTGAGCATGAAACCAGCAACTTGTGCCCTCCTTCTTGCTACGGCTTCTTCTGGGCCCATTTCCGCACTGCAGGCTGAAGCAGCCAGCAACATGCCCTCCTTCTTTACTATAGCTCCTTCTGAGCCTGTTTCTCCACTGCAGGCTGATGCAGCCAGCAACTTGTGCCATCCTTCTTGCTGCAGCTCCTTCTGAGCCTGTTTCACCACTGCAGGCTGAAGGAGCCAGCAATGCCCTCCTTGCTATGGCTCCTTCTGAGCCTGTTTCTCCCACTGAGGCTGATGCAGCCAACAACTTGCCCTCCTTCTTGCTGCAGCTCCTCTGAGCCTGTTTCTCCACTGCAGGATGAAGTAGCCAGCTTGTGCCCTCCCTTCTTGCTACTTGTCCTTCTGAGCCTGTTTCTCCACTGCAGGCTGAAGCAGCCAGCAACATCCCCTCCTTCTTGCTGCAGCTCCTTATGAGCCTGTTTCTCCCACTGCAGGCTGAGTAGCCAGCAACTTGTGCCCTCCTTCTAGCTACAGCTCCTTCTGAGTCAGTTTCCCCACTGTAGGCTGAAGCAGCCAGCAACTTGTGCCCTCCCTTCTGCTGCAGCTCCTTCTAAGCCCATTTCCCCACTGCAGGCTGAAGCAGCCAGCAACTTGTGCCCTCCCTTCTTGCTGCAGCTCCTTCTGAGCCTGTTTCTCCACTGTAGGCTGAAGCAGCAAGCAACTTGTACCCTCCCTTCTTGCTATGGCTCCTTCTGAGCCTGTTTCTCCACTGCAGGCTGAAGCATCCAGCAACTTGTGCCCTCCCTTCTTGCTGCAGCTCTTTCTGACCCCATTTCTCCACAGCAGGCTGAAGTAGCCAGCAACTTGAGCCCTCCCTTCTTGCTATGGCTCCTTCTGAGTCAGTTTCCCTGCTGCAGGCTGAGACAGCCAGCAACTTGTGCCCTCCCTTCTTGCTATGGCTCTTTCTGAGTCAGTTTCCCCGCTGCAGGCTGAGGCAGCCAGCAACTTGTGCCCTCCCTTCTTGCTATGGCTCCTTCTGAGCCTGTTTCTCCACTGCAGGCTGAAGCATCCTGCAACTTGTGCCCTCCCTTCTTGCTACAGCTCCTTCTGAGTCTGTTTCCCCACTGCAGGCTGTGGATAAATGAATTAATGAAGTAGAACCCTTGCTGCCTTTCCTGTGAAAGACTGGAACTACTGCTTCTGTGTTTAGTGGGTGAATCAGGGTCTGGCCCACGGCTTGGCATTTCCTAGGATTTTTAACATTGGGACTAGAAGAAATGCCCTCTTGAGGGTACAGAAGAGAATTCTATCACATCCCCCTGCAAAATGATCTCCAGCATCCAGACATCTGATGTGCTCTGAGCCTATCTGTTGTAAAACTTCTGAAACCATCAATCCAGGGGCTGTGGACAAGGATAGGCCCATGTATACTTATAAGAAATAATCACTTCTGCAGTAGGAGGTGCTGAAACAGCTATGGGAAAAGGAGCTTCAGTCTTGCTGGGCCTTGAAACCCGAGAATGCACCTCTTTTTTTTGTTTTCCAAAATATCAAAAAGGATAAACATTTCTGTGGCATGAAAGATTGCAACCCAAAAACTCTGTTCTTTGCATCATAATTTGTCATTTACTGTCCCTTAAAATGTGGTGGTGAACCCTTCCTACTATGGTTAATACGTCCAGCTACTGTGACTGCCTTGACATGTTTGGGAAATCGTTTCTCCTGCTATTGTCTGCTCCCCACGCCTTTCACTTACCCTCTCTGTTCTGGACTTTTTCCCTATTTGTTTCTCCTAATCTGTCATGACCTCTTTCTTGTAATAATAATGTGATTATTGATATCTCATGTCCTTTTGCACAAGTGATTTGTCATGTATTTGTATATGTTTTCTTGCTCTTGACACAACACAAATTGTTGTGTTATCTACATATTCTTTTGTACTGTACCTAATTGGCATGGAACCTTTGTAAAACAGCCTCTGGCTCAAAAGGTAGTAATTCCTAGAACAATAAACTAACAAACTAAACTAATAATACTACAGTATTGGAGATAGACTCGGATTTTATTGTCCATTGAAGTCCATCTCATTGATTTATGTAAAATATGTTTTTTGCTTTCCTTACTCGAACCACTCGTCTAATATTCTTTTAAAAGTGTCACAATGTCTACTACTAATCAGTTCCATCACTAAACTGTACCATGGTCCCACCACACTCTCTGTGTAATAGGGTCTCCTTATATTTGTTCTAAAGTGCCCTGATTGAATTTGCTTATTGTGACAACTAAGTGCTTAAGCCTCCTGCCCTTTCTCAAAATTTAACACTGCCATTATTTCAGTGTGCTCATATATATTGTAAAGTTGTTAAAGATCTTCTTGGCTTCTCCCCTTTTCCAAGTATTTTAACCATTCCTCATGTGCCTTGTGCTCTAAACCCTAATCATTTTGTAGCTTTGTGTTGTGTTTTTGATTTTATTTTTAGCCTCCTCTTCTCTGCTGCCTCCTTGGTCTCTTAGTACCCTTCCAAACTGCCTGCCCCGACTCCCATACTGGCTATCACCTCATATGGCAGTCCCCCCCCAGGTAACCTGACATAACCCTTTGCTGGGCAGGTCCCCCTCCTCCAAGGGGGAAGGCACCAGTGGGGTTTTTCATTGGCCTGGGGTACTGCTGAGGTGTGCCGGTCATGGGATTGGTGGCAGCGGAGGACAGAAAGACAGTCATCCGGCCAGCCAGGAAGTATTTTCCTGGTTTTCTGTGAGGAGTGACGTCCTGACATCAAGGCATATGCTGATGTCTGTCACTCTCTTTGAACACTGAGCCCGGCTGTCACTGCTGTGCTCCCAGCCTCCACCAGGAGTTGGCGTGTGCCAGTGTGCATCCCCATCCTCCCCCCAGAGAAGGAAAGCTGTCTCCGGACACTCCATCCTTCTCTCCCCAGCCGGTCCTTGGGTGACTCGAGTCCATTCCCAAACCCGGGTCACCGGCATCGCAGATGGAAGTCCAAGCGCTGCACCGATGGGCCGGCTATGTTTTTTGATTTTAACACTTTCTCCAACATTTTCCCCACAAGAACTGTGACCCATAGTCACTTGAGGGTATTAAGTAAGATCTGTTCAAAGGGAGAATTACCTCTTCAGACTGATGTTAGAAGTAAGTAAGCTGTTGGTTAACTAGGATCTGCAGCTTATCTGTTAGGTAGGAAAATGGGCAGACTAGGTGGGCCAAGCGGTCCTTAGCTGCCGTCAAATTCTATGTTTCTATGTGTGAAGTGCCTTTTTGTTATATTTAACAGATAGTTAATGTTCCTGTAACTTTAATTTATTTATTAGCTTTTGTTGACCAGGTAGGAACACTAGACAGGTTATATGCCTATTTTCAGAGTGCGACCCAGGAGAGTACAATGAAAAATACAGGTTCGAACAGGGTATATAACAACAAGAGGGCTCAGATCATTTGTTATACATATTTCTAGGTATTATTCACACATTTGTTTTTTAGTTCTATGCCATCTAAACAATAAGGCTTTGTCGCATTATTTTTCCTAGGTGCATCACCATGTATTTCGAGTTGTTGAAGGGGTAAGCAAGATGGCCCGCCTGGGCTGTTTCTTTTCTGCCTTTGAGTCTCTGGCCCTGCTATTCAAAGGAGTTGCGCATGGCACAACAGAGTTGTGCCAGCGCAACACCACATTGGACCCCAGTAGGATATTAAAAAGGCTGCCTGGCACAGTGCAAATCCCGGTGTCTCGGGGCGCAATGTAAATGTATGCGGTGCAGATGCAGGGGGCATGCCCATGCATATGCGGCACATCCTGATGTTCAGTCTGGAATGTGCGGTGCATATGCTGGTGCAACCCTGCATTACGTCACATGGGGGGCTCAAAGTTGAGCCTGTGAAGAGTGGGAACAACTCCTGGCCACCCATAGGTGGGCTGCTGTATTGCAATACAGCAGCCGCCAGCCATGGGTGGCCACCTACCAATCCAGAACACCGTCCACAAGCACCCACATATCCCTGGTAGTCTAGTGGTACTAGTATCCCCTTCCCTCCCAATTTCTCCATCACTGGTAATTTGCCATAATATAACTCCCTGGTAGTCTAGTGGAACCCCCCCTGCCCCTAGCTCCAATTGCGGTATATCTCCATAAAATAATTCCCTGGTGATCCAGTGGCACTCCCCACTCCTCCCACCACACAGGACCCCTTTCCCTCTGCTTCCCCACCCCATTATTGGCAGGTGGCTGCAACCTTCCCCGCATACCACTCGACCACCCACTGAATGACAGATACAGTATGGGCTTGCGGGCATACTGTACTAGACTGTCCCAAATATGAAATGACTTCATTCACATATTTGAGACTGTCTACTACAGTATGCCCTGCAATCCATTAGGTCCCACACTGTGGACCAATGGACTTACAGCAATACTGTACCTGTCATTCAGACGGTAACTGGGTGGTAGGAGAAAGGGCAGCCACCCACCAATGATAGAGCAGGGGAGCAGGTGAAAAGGGTCCTGTGTGTGGGTGAAGGGGTGTGCCACTGATCACAGGGAATTATTTTATGAAGATATACTGGGATTGGGGCTGGGGTGGGGGAGGTTCACTAGACTACCAGGGAGTTATATTACGGTGAACTACCAACAATGGGGGGATTGGGAGGGAGGGAGGTACCACTAGACTACTGGAGCATGATTTCAAGTACTTTAACAGCGATCGGGGTAACAGGAGGGAGTGGGGTTCCACTAGACTACTAGGGAATTATATTACAGCCATCTACCATGATCACATCTATGGGGGGGTGCCCCAGGACCCCACTGTGCACACATAATGCTGTGCAGGGCACTAGGTGCAATTCACTGGGCTGCCCTGTGCAAGGCATGCAAATGGGGCCATAATGACATGCAAATGGCTCCATTTGCACCTTGCTTATATTATGGCCTCATTTGCATGCCTTCTGCTGAATATCATGGATGATGCACCTAGCACAACTACATTTGTGCTGGTGCATCACCTCCCTATCTGTGGCTTGTGCTGGCACAGTGCCACTGCGCCATGTGCTATCTGTGCCGTATCCAGTGGTGCTGCACCACAGCACATCACCATTGAATATCACCTGGTCCTAACCGCAGCGCATCCCAGTTGCACTGCACCCATGCTTGTGCAACTGTGAGGCGCAGTCTGAATATCTGGGCCTCTAAGTATTTTAATTTTCCCCAAAATAAGATTATTTTTGTTTTAAAGGCTGTGCTTTGTTTTTACACCTTGGTCTGAATCCCTGATTCTGATATTGGTAATTTTACAGCGGACTCACCCAGAACTGTTTTAGCTCCAAATAGTTTTGACATTTTTGGCGTCTTGGCATTTAGCTCTGTTGTTGTAGTTATGAAGTTTTATATGGAGTACAAGTCTCCCAAGAAACTCTGAATTATGTCTGAGGACCTTAGATTGCAGCAGAAGGAAAGAAAGTCTGAGTATCAGATGGAGAAGCTACTTCTGCTGTGACTAATCACTGCTGGTGAGACAAGCCTGTAGTGCTTGCAAGTATAAATGTATTCACTAAACCTTTTTAAAGGTATGCTATGGTTGTCTAGGGTTGGGGTCTTTCAGATCCGCTCTAAAGTTATAACATTTACTACAAATAGTGAAGCAGGTCTTTTTTTTTGTCTTTTTACAGATGGTTGTGATGCCCACTCCATGAGCAAAGACTCTAAAGAATAAAGATGGCTGGAGTTTTAATCTTCCAGAATGAATGAATAGGAGTTTGGGAAAGAATGGAATCCTTGACCATGGAAAGGTTTAGTAAGGATATTGGTGGAAACACTGTATAGCAGATAATCCATTGTATAGGAACTTTATAGAAATGAAAATAGACTACTGTAACAATAGTTCTAAAGGAAAAAAGTGACTCCATTTATTTGATCCAGCAACGGAGCCATGGAAAGTTATACAGGAATTCTGAGCATTCCTATGAACGAAAATTGGAACGGTATAAAGATTATTTTGATGTGCACTAAAAAGTAACTCAACTTGCTTGAGGTATCTTTCCTTTATTCTCCCACAACAGGTAAAACTTTTTTTTTTTTACAATTTTATATAAGTGCCTTCTTGGACAACTCTTTCGAATTGCAGTACTATGCGTTTGCTGTGATCTGGGCACTTTATATCTAAAAACTCCAGTGCTTCTTGCCATTTAGATCTTTAAATTGTTCTCCCATTAAAGTGGATCAAGTTCTCTGCATTTGAAAATCAAATTGGACTAGTATGATGATTATTGAATATGTGTTTCAAAAGTCTAGTAACTGGGGTCCTTCATTTAGGAACAGTGCTGTTGACTTTGCTTGTTTTATAGCGTTCCTATGAATGAAAAGTTGGCGGTATAATGTCTGTCTTGAAGTGCACTTTGGATAGCTTACCAGCAGGACTCCTTTATACAATGTATAGTGTTGCTAACTTTTTACAGACTAAAATGGACTCGGGAGTATTTTTTCTAAGTGAAGTGTGATGAATGGCTGTTATTTAAATATAAGATGTATCAAAATAGCTGTCTATAGGAACCTTTTTGTGCAGATTTTATATAGTCAATTTTGGGGACATAAAATAAATGATAATGCTTGTTTATATCAATGTGTTTTCTTTTATTTGAACTCTGCAAATTGAACAAAATAAGCAAACCTTTAACAGGGATGTCATTTAACATGAAGTTTAGACTCAATAATCCCTGACAACCAATAGCCTTCATTGAGAAATTAATTAGAGCATACAGCTGAAGCAATTTCATCAAGATTTATGGGTGGAAGTAATATTGGGGAGCTTACTAAATGCCTTTCATCTGGAAAAAAGACTGAGTTATACATTTGCATCTAAAACTATTTATTTAGCATTTCGTAATTCATAGCTTTTATTCAGTTGGTGAACTGTGCTGAGATGGACCTGAGTGAAAACCTGCACATGACTGCTGAGTGACCTTAATATGAACACCTCTAAGAAGGTTTTTTTTTCCCCACTGGAGGATTAGTAATGGCCTTATATGAAGCCTTGTATGGCCTATTGTGGCTAGCTTGCACTCGGTCCGAAGTTAATGTACCTGTGATTAACCAAATGAGAAGCTGTGATTTTGAGGTTTTGTTTAATGTGGTGTGGGTATAAAACTGGCAGCTCCTATTTCACAAAGAACATTTTGGGAGGGGATATACAAAAGCTTAAATCGTGATGCAATATATCCACTTTTGTGAGCATAGTCCTTTCCTTGCTGAAAGCAAATAATTACATAAGCCCCCAGATTTGATTGTTATATGTCATGCCACTCCTTTATTTTATTTATGCTGCAATGCAATCATTCTAGTAATATATACAATGTAATATAATATTTGATACAGGTCCCTTTTTCCTGTTGCTGTTATGGAGTCGCTTATGGAATAAAGAGACTACTGCTAACCCAAGCTCAATGCATTTAATCCTTGGTGTATGTAATGCATCATATATTTTAGTATCTCAATATTTAGTGATACTTGTGAAGTACTTGGTGCTAATCATTATCTATGTTATAATGTCTATTTTATTGTAGATTTTATGTATTTATTCTTGATTAATTGTAATGATTTATCGTCGAACAATAAACTCTATTTGACTACTTGAGTTGTTGAAGATCCTTTTCCACAAACTAGGCGATTCTGTTATTTTAATCAAATTATTTTGTATTATATTTACCTCCTCATCTGAGTTCACTTTTCCTCACACTTTCATATCTTCTGCAAATGTATTGCAAGTATTGTATATATTTTGTCCAAGATCTTATATGAACAGTCCTTAATATATTTTAGGATTTCATCTAACCCCAGGCCAAAGAACATACTTTCCACGAATGGAACACTCAGAAGATGATACTTAGAAATCTGATCCTCAGACCAATGTCTCGACCATATACATCGTGTGACCACCATGGCTGCTGCAGAACCTATAGCCTTGAGTGGAAGCAGATCCACTTGACAATGCTCCAATGAAGAAGCTGCCATTTGTACTAAGAGAATAAGGTGATGAAAGGGTGTGTCATCAGATACGTCATGTGGTATACTGTAACTATTTTTCATTCACAAAAGGCTTATGATACAAGTGCTGAGGGTGAGGACACTCGTGTCCATGGCTGACTAAATGCATTTACAAGCTACTTCTGAACATGGCTACACTTTATTTTAAGTGTCCATTTCAACATAACTAATCATTAATTGCATGCAACAGGGTAGTTACACTGTAGTTACATGTTTGTTGCCTGCAACTACATTACTATTACAATGCAGGTGCAGTGTAGTTACACTGTAAATTTATCATTAGCATCTGTCAGAGTAGCTGCTCCTTCACTGTGATAACAGTCTGTCTGATTACTGAAGAGATGGCTGCATTTGTATCTGGTGGAGCCTTCCAGTTCTTAATCAGTGAGTCTTGAAAATAATAGCATTTTGCCACATTTTAGACAATTGCTTTTGTAAAAGGTGAATCACCTCTCAGGTTTTTGGTGGTAATAAACCAACAGAAGAAACAGATAAATGGCATAAGTGGTAATAAACTTGTTTATTACACAAAATCAGACATATGCCCTAATCAGAACCTTACTAAAGTAAACACTGGGAGACAATATTTTCCTGTATCCTTGGATATGAAGATGGACTCAGCTGTTCTCCATCTGGTCTTGGAGAAAACACATTACACAGAAACTTATATACTGTGATAATTACCATGGAAACTTGTCCTTTGTGTGTAAATTAGATATACAGAATGGGCCCTACTGGCCAAATGTTAGGTGTCTCTACAGTGTGAAAGTTATACATATTTCATAAAGTCAGCTAAAACGTGTGAATACAAATAATACTCATGAAATAGAGAGATAACAGACAAATAAGAGCGGTGTTACATTAATCCACATGGTGGCATTGCAGTTTGTGTAACACGGTATGACTTCTCGGTAGATAGCTTACATAGAGTTATACAAAGAATACAAAATGCATTCTTGGTGCATCACTTGTACATTTCCAATAATCACAGTAATAATCACTAAAAATGTCCCCGATACCTTACTCTTATATGGTAGGTATCCATGCCCTAATAGGTAAGTACTAATTATGGCTCATTGCAGCTGCAATCAAATAATATTGTAGATTCTGTCAGTGGTGTACAGTGGGTTAATAATATGGGTGAGTGGACCAAGTGTAACATACCCCCCTTGTTGCCTTACTGAAAAGGTAACACTGAATGAGTAATGTGAGTATAGAATGCCAGTTAAGTAGAAATTTATTTATTTATTTTATTTATTAGCACATTGGTTTACAACCTTTGAGCCAGGGGCTCATTTTCAAAGGTACCTTATCACAAAGAGGACAATACAGTACAGACATTCATGTTACAGGATGTAGGATTACATGGAGTTAACATACATGTTTGTGAAGAACATGATAGATACAGCAGTAACTACAGTATACAAATGCTCACTTATGGTTGCAGAATATGGGAACATCAATCAATCTGTGATTGAACCGATATTACCGAGAGGCCAGATTGGTTATTGTGGCAACATATAGACTGGAAATGGAGCAGTCAGTGGTAATTTAACAGGTTACAGCAGTATATTTTGGTAAGAGCAGTCAGAAGCAGTGACAAAATTAACCAGGTTACAGCAGCACATAGTAAATTAACCAGATTACAACAGCACACAGTAACACTGCCAGAGGTGAGGTCAACAGAGCAATTTAAGCCAGGTACAGTGACATATAGCAATACTGAGGTTTGAGCAGTCAGCAGAGCAGTGGTAATTCTGCCAGGGGAGATATGTACCCACATGGGGAAAGGCTAGGCACCAGGGAATAATTCTGTACAGACCATCGTGGTATAAGTATAGAGTGGTGCGGTTTGGATGCTGCCCAGTGGGCATTGTCAGGGCCCAGTGGGCATTGTCAAAAGCACAGTGGGTAGCACCTCAGATTATACAGGTGCAGCTTCATGTGGTGAACAGTTCACTTCTGAGAGCAGTTTTGAATTTGGAAATTTAGAATCTCTGTTAGTTTAGACCACCTGTACATGGTTGCCAAAATGTAAAGGTGAATCACCTCTCAGGTTTTTAGTGGTAATGAACCAAAACAACAGATGAATGGCATAAGTGGTAATAAACTTGCTTCTTACACAAAAGCAGACATATGCCTTAATCAGAGCCTTACCAAAGTGAACACTGGGAGCCAGAGTTTCCTAGCACCCTAGGATATGAAGACAATCTCAGCTGGTCTCCGTCTGGTCTCAGAGAAAATGCATTGTACAGAAACTTATATACTGGGAGGCAGTATAGCGCAGTGGTTTAAGGCTCTTAGCTGCAAACCTGGAGACCTGGGTTTCAATCCCACAGCCTGTACTTGCATACTGTGTGACCCTGAGCAAGTCACTTAACTTCCCTGTGCTCCCAGGTAGCAACTGTAAACAAGCTTTCAGCTTAGTGTGTCTCTCCTGGTAAAACAAAAGGAAAAAAAAAATATGATAATTACCATGGAAACTTGTCCTTTGTGTGTAAATTACATATACAGAATGGGCCCTATTGGCCAAAACCTAGGTGGCTCCACAGTGTGAAAGTTATACATTTTTTATAAAAACCTAAAAAGTGTGAATACAAAGAATCCTCACAAAACAGAGAGATAACAAACAAATAGACAAGTGCAGTGTTACATAAATATGCATGATGGCAGTACAGTCTGTGTAATACAGTAAATTACTTCTCAGAAGATAACTTACATAGAGTTATACAAAGAATTATTAATCGGTAACTGTTATAGACAACCATCTGCAGA
Source organism: Neoceratodus forsteri (assembly GCA_016271365.2). Classification (NCBI taxonomy): domain Eukaryota; kingdom Metazoa; phylum Chordata; order Ceratodontiformes; family Ceratodontidae; genus Neoceratodus; species Neoceratodus forsteri. Next base: position 1,100,278,735 of record CM028134.1, on the reverse strand, counting down.
TTGTAGCTATAATGAATCTCTATTTAATGAAATAAATGATATGACAAATAAAGAAAATATTGTTATATTAGGGGACTTTAACCTCCCAGGGATTAATGGGAACACCCAAAAAGGGACAAGTGACACAGAAAATAACTTTATTAATATGCTTGCTAACACATGATTAGAACAGCTAATTAGACAACTCACCCATGGTCCTAACATCTTGGATCTACTTATAACAAATAATGAACTAAATATAACCAATATTAAAACCACAGAACCATTGGGGAATAGTGACCATAGCTCTGTCCTGTTCAATATTCCAATTAAGATTATTAAAAATATATCTTCAACAAGACTAATCAATTATAATAAAGCAAATTATGTGAAATCAACAAACAAATAATGTAGACTGGAATTTAGTATTAAATCCATTAACAGTTGAAAAAGCATGGCATTATATAAAACAAATTATAATTAATTTGGAAAGCAAATTTGTTCCTACTAGGAAAAATATAATTCAAAAGGTAAGCTACCCTCTGGTACTTTAGAACAATACACAAATTAATAAATAAATATAAAGGGAAATTATTTAAGAAATAAAAAAGATCCTAGTTTGTCTAATATCAAACAATACAAACAATCAGTAAACATTCTCAAGAAAGCAATAAGGAAGCTAAATATAGACTGGAATTTAAATTAGCCCATTCAAAAAATAATATGAAAGCTCTACATTCTTATATGAGAAGTAAAAATCAGACTACAAAAACTGTAGGTCCTATTTTTGAAAGTGGATCACTAGTTGTAAATGAACAGGAAATTGCTAACAGTCTAAACAATAATTTCTGCTCAGTATTCAATAAAACATCAACAGTAAGTAATAAACATTCAAATATCAGACTGTGATATAACTCAACAAACTTATAAAATAACTCATGAAGATGTATTATCAGCTATACTAACCATTAATAAAAAGCAAAATTCTAGCCCTGTACAGGACCAAATTCATCCTAGATTGTTAAGAAATACTGCTTAAGCTATTACCACATCTCTAACTATTGTATTTAATAAATCATTATTGGAAAAACAAGTACCAGCAGATTGGCATAAGGCATTGGTTGTTCCAATATTTAAAAAGGGAAATTGATCAGAGGTTAGTAATTATTGCCGTATAAGTCTCACTTCTGTGGTTTGCACATTAATGGAAAAGATTATTAAAAAACTACTTGAAAGAGAAATTGAATAATTAAGCATTATAGATATAACACAGCATGGATTTAAAAAGGGGTAGTCATGTACTATGAACCTGATTTCCTTTTATAAACACATTAGTAAAGAACTAGATTTAGGAACACCAATGGATGTTATATTATTGGATTATAGTAAGGCCTTCGATCTTGTTCCTCATTATAAATTGTTATGTAAACTAATTAAGTTAGGTTTCTCATCATGGTTAATAGATTGGATTAGGGAATGGTTATCTGATCACACCCAACAGGTAAAAATAAATGGATATTTATCAAGTCTTGGTAAAGTTACTAGCGGAGTACCACAGCGGTCTGTCTTGGGCCCACTCTTATTCAACATCTACATTTATGATATGGCGATTAGCAAATACAACATTATGACTAAATTTGCAGATGAGACAAAAATAGGGGGTAAAGTGGATAACAATAGAAAGTATAAAATCTATCTCACGCGATTTGTTTCATATTGAAAAATGGGCTATAAATAATGACATGATATTTAATATTGACAAATATAAAGTTATGCATTTTGGTTTAAAAAACCCATGTAATAACTAACATATTAATAATCAGCCAACCTCTAAGTCAACCTGTGAGAGAGATTTGGGTGTCATGAGGCAAATAGACTATTAAACAGGGTTAGGAGGACATTTATATCTAGAGATGAACAATGCCTTATTCCACTATTTGGGAGCTACATTAGACCTCATTTGGATTATGGTACATCTTTTTGGAACCCCTATCTCAAGGGGGACATAGCTATGTTGGAGAGGGTCCAGAGGAGAGCCACTAAAATGGTCTCTAAATTATCAAATATCAATTATGCAAATAGATTATGAAAAAACAGGTTTGTTTCCACTACAAATGAGAAGAAATAGGGTGATTTACTTCTCTTGCATAAAAGTCTAAATGATAGCAATATGATGGATCTATTAGACATAAAACTAACTGATAGACATGTCGCAGAAAGATCTCATAACAAAATATTAGATGTAATATGGGCAAATACATCCAAAAGAGATCATTTCTATAGTATCAGAGTAGCTAAACTCTGGAACACACGTCCACAAGAACTAATAGAACTGGATCACTTTAATTCCTTTAAAATAAAGTTAGATGAGTGGCTTCTGTCAACATCTTAAGTTGGGAATAATTAGCCCACAAACTGCAGGGGGCAATCTCGATGGGCCTTTAGCCTTCTTTTGTCCTGCTAAACCAGAGCAACCTGAGTAATACAAAATGCATTCTTGGTGCATCACTTCTACATTTCCAATAATCACAGTAATAATCACTAAAAATGTCCCCGATACCTTACTCTTATATGGTAGGTATCCATGCCCTAATTGGTAAGTATTAATTATGGCTCATTGCAGCTGCAATCAAATAATATTGTAGATGCTGTCAGCGGTGTATAGTGGGTTACCAATATGGGTGAAGGGACCAAGTGTAACACTTTCTTGTCTATATCATCTCACAGTTTGATGATTTGTGCAAATCGCTTTAATTTTAGACGTGTTCCCTATAGCTGGCAAAATTGGGAAGTATATTGGCTATCAAACAAAGATGTTATTGAAGAAGCATCTGATTCCTCTTCCTGGTTCCCTTCATCTTTTTCACTTCAGAATTTGCAGGGTCTCCTGGATTCTGAGGATTCATATGATTGTACTTGCTTCAGGGGCCTTCCAAATCATCTAACTGAGTACTGTTACCTTGCCCAGACAGAACTTGGAATGACTTCAAGGGTATACTTCTCCCCCCAAGGTTAGTTAAAGATGTCTGAATACATCTGGATGTGCCTGTCCTGACCCCCAACCTCCACCCCAGAGAGAGGCCACTTGTGATTTGTATTGTTTTTGCTGGATCATCTTTCTGAGTTCCAGATGCTGAATTTTCCCAGTGAAAGCCCTCACTGAGATTATTGGTAAGGGATTTGTATAACTCTTTGCTACCACTGCCAAAACTGAAACCATCTGCATCTTTCCTTGAGCCACCAACAGACTGTGGACCAAGTGCTATAAAACTAGTATTAGTCTTTCTAGTCAGAACAGACAGAATGTAAAATATACAGAGACCATCTCACTATTCTGCAACAAATTTTGCATTTCTTGCTGAAGGAAAAGGGTTGGTGGAATGGTATGGCACAAATACTAAGGTTCATACTAAGGCGGTTTGAGCAGCAAGGAACAAAAAGCCCAAGGTGCTCTAAACTAATCAAGTATTATAGTATGAGAGATTGCATCCTGAAATCAGGTTGTCGAGACCATGTTTAAATATGCTTTTGGACTCACTAATGACTACTTCAAGGGGCAGTTTATTCCATGGATTGATAGTTCTTCAGGTAAAAAAGAATTTTCTATTTTAATGATTAAATGATTTGTCTGACAGTGGCAATGGGCGGTCTCTAATGTTATGAGTGTTGCATTTAAATTCGAGGCCAATTTCTGAGATTAAATAGGGGTTTTGAATTAGGTTATAAAGAAAAAGCAAATCCCCTCTTATGTGTCTGGTGGTTAGAGACAGGGGGCCAGATATTCAAACTGCACCCAAAATGTGCGCAATAGCAGGAGCAAGCACAAGTCAATTGCGCACATGCGCAACAGACACTATATTCAAACATGGAGCAAGTCAAATTGTGCAACCAGCCAATATCTGAATATCACACAACCTGCGCCATAGTGCAAGCAGGAAGGGGAAGCTGAGCACATATGATGCGCCATAGCACAACAACGCCAGCCCAGCTGAGCAGTCCAGAGGTGCCATAGTGCAAGCAGAGAACCCCCCAGAAGCAGAGCAATGGAACTGCACAACCAGGGAGATAGGCAGGGGCTCACCACCCATGCCACAGATGGGCACAGGAACACACTGCAGAACTAACAATACACTCCCACACCCGAAGCACAGCATCACTGGTGGAGGGACAGAATATCCACCGGCCCATGGGGACAAGTGAACAAAGCACAGCTGGGCCATGGTGCCCCAGTACACCCACTGGCAAGTTGAGACTGCCACACAAAGGGGCCAGACAACTCAAGTGTACAACAGCCCCCCCGTGCACAGAACACTACACCCTGCACTGGAACCCCAAGACACCACCCATGAGCAGTGACTGTCACTGTCACTGCAAGAATCCCCATGCCCCCCTCCCGGCACAATGCAACCATGTGTACCACAGAACCATACAAGCCAGACCCACCAGGAGCACCCAGCGGTGTGTGGCAGCACATGGCCAGACCGGCTGAAAGCCGCCACCACACCAGGGACACCCCCCCATGCACACACACACAATCCCAGGACAATACCACCCCAGATGCCATGCACACCACTGCAACTGAGCACCTATAGCCAGATGCAAATCAGAGACCACCACAGTATTCATATCAAAATAGATTTATAAAAGAATATCAACATGAACACACAACAATAAACTATGTACAAAGAGATATATACAAGAAAGGGGTGGGGTACAGGTACAAGGTAGGGGTGGGTAAGGGGCAGGGGTGAAGAACTTGGTGAGGGAAGGCAGGGTGTGAGGGAAGGGTAAAGGGGGTAGGTGTGGGGCAGCTACTGCCCTCCAGGCTGCACAGCATCAGGCTGCCTCTGGTCCCGTGGCCTCCTCCGTCGTCTCACACCCCTCTGGTGCATCTCCCGCAGAATGGAGAGGGACTCTGTGGACACCTCCAGCAGGCGGTGGACAGCCTACTCAATCCTGCACAGGACCTGGACACCTAGGGCATGGGAACAGAATCAATGGCTGTGACTGTCCACAGCCCCGAAGCCCACCAACATGCATGACATACAACCAAGTGCCCTGCCCTGTGATGGACTGCACCCACTCACAGTGACCATGCACAAGACAAGCCCAACCAGGCAGCAACAGCCATGTAGCACTGCACACACTCCACCTCATGCCCAGCACAGCACAACCAAGGCTGTCCAGTGATGTGGCTACATGGTGGGAAGTTAGTACTACAGCCATGTGCCCAGTGCATGCATGAACCAGCAGTGATGCACTCACAGACATGCAGTGCCACTGGACAGTGCTGACTGTCACACATCACATGCATGGCAATGTTGTCCATGGATGTTGGCCATGCCCTCCCCACCATGGCACGCAATAGCATCCATGATGTAATGACACTCACCCTCATCAAGCCACTGCTGCTGCTTCTGTGGGCCCACACCACCGCCACCTCGGCCAGCCACCTTCGCAACGCCCCTCTGAGCCTCATCCCAGGCCCGCCTCTGCTCCTCCACGCCTATGGGAAACAAAAGTTGAGAAACACATCAGTGAGATCCCAAAGCAGACAGCCCCCTGCCCCAATGAGTGTGCCTGCCCACACAGCCAGACCCATATACCATACACCTGCAAACACTGTCACAGCCAACCATAGACCAACCCTCCCCCATGCTCTGGTCACATTACACAGTGTTACCCATGCGGACAATACAGGTGCATAGAAGGCTCACCCACCTGGCCTAGGCACAATGCCCCTCCTGACACATTACCTGAGGTGCACCAGCAGTGCCCACTCCTTCCTGCGTAGGTCACTGTACCAGTGCCTGCACTGCTCCAGTGTTCTCCACTGCCCAGTGGCCTGCTCCAGATAGGTGACCACCTGCTGCCACACATGGGTGTGGGCCATGTTTAGGGGTTCCTTCCCAAACAGTGGCCCATAGTGAGGCTCCACCACAGCCACCAGGTTGTCCACCTTCAATGCACTCCACTGAGGAGCTCTCCTCGTGCCATCTCTGCAGGTTTATAGTAGGCAATATGGCACTCCGCAGCCCGGTAAACCCACTTGGAAATGTTGTGCAATACAACTCCGTCAGTCCCTATTGCACTGTTCGTACAGTGCCATTGGTCCCTATCATGCTGTTACTGAATAGAGCTGCAGACATGCCATCATTACAGTGCCAAGGGGCAAGGTCGGGCACAAGGTCATGGGTCTCTGGCGCAAGGCCACACACAGCGCCATCAGACGTTTACACATCCAGCGCGATCAGTCACCTGCATGCCAGTGCCACAGTGGAATATGGCGCAGTTGTGCCACAGTGCCATGTGGTGACCAGTGCTGTAGCACCACTGGCACAATGGTGGCCGTGTCCTGAATTGCCGATCGTGCACAGCACGTCATCAGTGTGGCAGACACCTGCGTAAGCTACCTGGGCATGCGCAGTGTGGTGTACTACGCAGTCATAGAACTGCGCCATTGGCTCAGCCGGCTCAACCTTATTGCACAAAGCGCAACAGCGCGATATTCAGCTGTCATATGCAAATCATCTGATCAGTCATTCGACGGTGCAGTGGCGCAATTTGCATCTCATTAAAGTTGCTCCACTCCTAATTTGCATGCATTGTGCTGTAAATGTGCGACATTGATCTGCAGTGGCCATATTCAGTTACTGCAGGTGATAGGTGAGTTGCATGCTGTGTGATGTTCTGGACTATGGTCTTAGGGTATTGCTGTATACTGCATAGTCACTGGTGTCCACTTCCACTCATACAGATTGTGACATGGCCAAGCCAGGAATGGGTGAGGAGGATGGTGGTGGGGAGAAGAGGAGACCCAACTTCATGAAAGCCAAAACAGAGGCACCTTCAAGGCCTACCTGGAGGAAGAGCCACTACTCAGTGGATGGCGGGGCACCCTCAGGCCCGTGCTGCTGCATGGGCCGGGGTGGCTCATGCCGTAAACCTGCGGAAGCCACCAATGCTCCACGGGGAATGTAAAAGAAAATGGGGACCGACAGGAGGAGGAGGTGAAGGAGAAGGTGGCAGCCCTCAGGGCGGCATGCGCTGCCACAGGTGGGGCCAGCCAGAGGTGGTGCAGCTGACCGGTGGAGGACCATCTTTCTGCATCCATGCAGTGCAGTGCCATCGAGGGCATTCTGGGAGGTGGCTCCCAGACAGGTGGTAGCCCATCACTGCATGGTATGACATGGTCGATGGGGGGGGAAGGTGGATCCCATGCACTAACATGTTCTCACTTTCTGTTATAGATCCTGTGCATCTGCAGGGGACAGTGGTGGAGGACCCGTCCACTGTGGACATTCAGCCAGAGTTGGAGGAGGGTCCATCCACCTCTGCTGGTAGCCGGTGTGCATTGCACCAGTGTGCATGCCTGGCTGCCATCTCCGATGTTGGTGAGACAGGTGTGGGGGTGTCCTTCCTGTGTCTCAGTGGTCTGGCATGCAAGCATGCCAGCATGCTGTGGCTGTGGCATGAACCTGCACCACTGATGATGCAATGACCACTATGGGCATTGACACGTGTGTGTCACATAATGGACACACAGCAGGACAGCTCACACTCATGGACCTAGCTGGTTCCAACGTGTGTGCCAGCACATCAGCACAGTCCCAGGCTGTGCCTGTCAGCACCGGGTGGGGCAGCACCGGTGACTGTGCAGGTCACTGGCACTGTTGCGGACACAGCAGTGGAACAACTGGTCCCATGGGCACAGCAGGCAGAGAGGCAGCAGCAGCAGCAGTCACCCACTGGGTCTGGGGGTACAGGGTTCAGTGGTGGCATATGTACACCACCTGTTGACTTGCCCATACCTGGTCCTGGTGAGCAGCTCCCACCCTCAAGGGGTGTCGATCATCAGGCCCTTCCATACTCTGAGAGACAGGTTGCCGATGTGGCAGATGACCCATTTGACGAGCACACCCCGCCTGCTGTAGGCATCAGTACAGCAGCAGATGCGGGTTGCAACGTCCATGGAGGCACTGTGTGTGGCTGTGGAGCAACACAGCAGGGATAATGTGATGATCCTTGCAGGGATTGTCCAAATGCGGATGGATGTGACCGCCACCATTGACAGGCAGACTCAGGCATTGGTCGCTGTCGTGGCCGCATTGGGCACACAGTCAGGTGCCCCTTTGCCACGCACACCACGCAGTACACTATCCACTCCCCATTCCTGGCGTCGTGCGACACCCAGTCTGTCAACACCGGGTTCTGCTGTGGGCATCCCGAGCACCCCTAGTGCAAGTATGTTTGGCATGCTGCAGACCCCTGTGTGGACAAGGTCACGCTCATGCAGTGGGACCCCTGGTGGTCCATCAGTGCCACCCCAAGTGGCCCATGCTCAGCCTGCCAGTGCTGCTGGGTCTCGGTGGGACCGGCCACGCATCCGAGGTGGCCGTGGCACAGTGCCACATGACTGACCTGTCTTCCAGTGTGGGCCCTGTCTGGTGCTGCCCTGTGTGCAATGTGTGTCATGGTAGGCAGTGCACCAGTGGGTGCCCTGCCCAACACGCTGACACACGGAACACCTGCACACCCTCCTGACTGCTGTCCATAGGTGCATGTACATGATGATGCCTGCAATGCACTGTACACCAAGGTGCAAGGGTGCCCAGCATCTGACACACGTACTTGGACAGTACAGGTGGTGGAGGTGGCCTGTGGACATGTGTGTTTCACATGTCTGCTCCTGCTCTGCTGTGCACCTGCCCCTGTGCACTTTGTGCCTGGTGTGTGTGTGTGTGTGTGCATGTGTGTGTCTGTCCATGTGGCGTGTGACTGTTAACCCCTCCCCAGTTATGTGTTTGTGTGCCTGTACCCTTCCACTCCCCTCGCTGTCATGCACCCCTGGTGTGTTACCCTGTGTGTATGTGGGTTGCGCCCTGGACAGTGTTGGTTGCACATGGCCCCATGACTTAACTGTGTTGTGCGAAGTGCTCCTCTGTGATGGTGTTGGCCAGATCTGTCGGGGGTCACACTGTCCAAGGGGGGGGATGCTCATCCCCATCATCACCGGCGTCACCAGCATCTCCTCGCTGTCCCCTCCTCGACCTGTGGCTATCCCACAGTCTTTGGCCATGTTGTGCAGGATACAGCAGGCCAGGAATATCACACAGACCTTTGAGGGCTGTACTGTAGGACTACACGCTGGAGTGTCTAGGCATCGAGAAGCGTACCTTCAACATCCCAAACACCCACTCGATGATGTTGCGTGTGGCGGCATGTGCCTTATTGAAGCATTGCTGCGATGGGGTCATGGGGTGCCGATAGGGTGTGAGCAGTCAGGGATGGAGTGGGTATCCACTGTCACCTGTGTGGAGATAGTGGAGGTTAGTGTCATGTTCAGGCTCATATTGCCCCTAACCCTGTGTGCCACTTCCCATGGTACCTGAGGCTTACCCACCCTTGCACCAACTGCACCAACTTTGACAATCCTACATGCATACTCACCCACTAGATGTCCTGTGGGGATGTCCCCACTCTCGAATTGATGGCACAGTGCAGACTGGTACCATATGAATGAATCATGTGCTCCTCCAGGGTGCATGGCACAGACATTGATGATGCGCCCACTGGCATCACACACCACCTGGCAGTTGACACTGGAGAACCCCTTCTGATTGCAATACGCAGCCCCATCGGGGCCAGGTGGCATGCGAATGGCCACATGGGTGCAGTCTATTGCCCCTAGCATGCCAGGCATACTTGCTACCCTGTGGAACTCCTGTATGTTTGCTGTACACTCTGCCGTGGTGCTGGGGAAATAGATGTACTCCGCAGCATGTGGCAGCAGTGCGCTGAGGAATTGGGTAAAGGATGCATGATGTGGCCAACTGTGTTATGCCTATGGTGTCCCCTGTTGGCCTCTGGAAGGTACCCGTGGTGAGCAAGCACATGCAGGCTGTTACCTTTGTCTCCACTGACAGAGCGTGACTCCGTCGTGAGGGTGCCTGCATCACATCACTGCACAGCTCACAGAGCCGCCTCAGTATTGCCCTGTTCAGGCGGTACCAGCCCACAATCTCAATGTCTGAATACAGCTCAAAGCTGATGCAGGCGTGGTACTGCCTGTTGGGGGCGTACAGCCGACGGGCCTTTCCATGACCACGTCCCCCTGCAGCATGCCTTCTCACCCCCCTCATTACAGCTTCCATGTGGAAGCTGGCACTGTCCATCTCCCTGGCTTGTGTTCCCCCCCAGCTGTTGTTGTTCTGTTCCCCCCGCTGTCCTGACTGCTACCTCCACTGCACCAGGTACACCTACTGGCCTCTGAACTCTGTGGCCCTACACACCTTCAGCTGCCCCTATTCTGTCCTGCCTACTCCCTGGCCTGCTGCTGTGGCCTGCTCTGTGTGGCTGCCTCATAAGCATTCCCTATCGTGTTCTTGTGCCTCTTCCTTAAGCCTTTTTATTTGGCTCATTTCACGCCATGGCGCAACTTCCGCTGATCCACTGTTGCATTAGCAAGCCTTTGAATATCGCATTGTGCACTTTATGCATGGATCCACCCTTTGGTTGCACATACCTACATTTGCATTGCGCTGTTGCTCAGCATGTTTTCAGTGGTGCAACTGCCTCCGCTGAATATCGCAGAATGGCACATTTTCGGACTTGCGCTGGCTCAACCCTATTGTGCATAGCGCAACCCTTTTGAATATCCCACCCATGAGGTTCAGAGATTAGAGTCTGAATTCATATAGCTCATTTTTTAACCTCTGGATGTTTTTGGTAAACTTCCTTTGTACCTTCTCAAGTGTATCACATTCAGTTTTTTGGAATGGACACCAGAGCTGGGCCACATATTCTAGGTGTGGCCTAGCATATGCTCTTAACAAGGGCATCATAACTGGTGAACATCTGGAATTAATGTTTCTTTTAATGGGACATATAACCCAGTTGGTTTTGTTAATGGACTCATTTATATGTTTAGAACTGGTGAAATCATTGGGTATGATGATACCAAGATCTTTCTCTTCAGTTGTAGTATTTAATAATTGACCACCCAGTATATAGGAGTGATTTGGGTTTTGGTGTCCTATATAACTTTACATTTAGAGCTGTTTAATTTTAGTTCCCATAAATTAATCCAGTTTGTAATTATGTCCAGATCCTGTTGAATACATAAGGCTTGATAAGGGCTGGTTCAAGGGCCATCAATTTTAATATCATCTGCATATTTAATAGAGGGGGTGAGACAATCTGAAGTCATGTCAGAGATAAATAACTGAAACAGACAAGGGCACAAAATGGAACCCTGTGGAACAACACTGGTAACAAGTCCTATGTCAAATAAAGTTCCATTTATTAATTCCCTTTTTGATCTGTTTTGAAGCCAATTACATATCCAATCAATCAGTGTGGAGTCTATTTTAAATCGTTGTATTTTAGATACTAGTGCCCATGTGGTACAGCATCAAACGCCTTGCTGAAATCAATATAAATGACATCACAGGCAGTCCAGTTGTCAAGATGGTAACTAATATGTTCAGAAAAACACATCCAGTTGGTAAGACTTCTTCCTTTATTAAACCCATGTTGTTCCGGATTCTGTTTATCTAAAGTGGGGTGATGATATCTTTTATAAGACTCTCAAGAATTTTGCAGATGGATGAAGTGAGCCTGATTGGCCTATAATTTTCCCAGATGTATTGGGGCCCTTTTTTGTGTATCGGGATGATGTTAGCCTTTTTCCAATCACTAGGCACGAAGTTGTTATTAATGCATCTGTCAAAGAGTATCCTAAGGTGGCTAACTAAGCAGTCAGATAAAAGAAAAAATAGTGCCCAGCAATGCTGTCTGATCCCAGGCTATATTTACCTTTTGTAGGCATAATTTACTGATTATTTGATCTTCTGAGAATCTAATTCAGTTCCTCTAATATCAGTAGGCTTATTTACAGGTGGATTATTAATATTGTGTTGTTCTGAGTTTAAAGTGTTACAAAATTTCTGCTTGAGTACATCTGCCATACCTTTGGAGTCATGAATTAGTTGGTTGTTTACTAACAGGGGACTGACTTGAGAAAGTTTTTTAAGGAATTAATGTAGGAGAAGAAAAGTTTGGTGTTGCTTTTGTTAGCATATTAGCCAAATTTAATTCATATTTTGTTTTGACTTTCTGATTTGTTATTTATACTTGTTCTGTATCTTTAGATAGGTCTCCAGTTGGTTTTGATTTAGATTTGAGAAAGGTGTTATATTTTTATTCTTTTGTTTTATTAATCTTCTTATTGAGATATTAAATGATTTGATTGCACGTCTGCAGTTTAAGTTTTTTTGTTTAGATGGTATGTACTTATCTCTTAATGTAATGATAGTGTCTTTGAGAAACTCCCAACTATCCTATATTGATTTGTTATTAAATATGGAACTCCAGTTTATCTCATTGATAACATTATTAATGGCAATTAGGTTTGCTTTTTCGTAACAAGTCGTTGTAAAATTTGGGTTTAATGCCTAATATTTTTGTAGTGAGAACCGAATGGAATCGTGGTCAGTATTTCCTATTGGAGATTATATGTTGACATTATTTAGGACAAGTTCATCATTACATAGTACAAGGTCAAACAGTCGATCACCTCTAGATGGTAAAGTAACACATTGTTTAAATGGAGCCGAGAACAAAGGAAAGAAATTTTTACCCTTACTTGACGGGCAGAGAGATTATTCCAGCAGATTTTCACACAGTTAAAGTCACCCATGACTATTAACTCACCTAGTTCTCTGGCTTGTTCAATTTCGGATAGAATGGTATCGAAATTTTCAACAGTGGAGTTAGGGGCAATAATAATAGGAACCTCGAACTAAGAAGTCAGTTTCAGTCAAAAAATGTTAGCCCAAATGGTTTCAGTCACTAGGCCGTGAGTTTTAATTTTGACAGAAATATTGATAGACTTGATGTTGTTCTTCCTTAATAAGGCAACACCTCCTCCCTTCCTTAGTTCACAGTTTAAATTGAAAATGTTATAACCTGGCAAGGTACAGTCTCAAGAAGTTTTACTGTCACCCCAGGTTTCAGAAACTGAAATGTTATCTAAATTGTCTTGGTAAGCCCTCATTTTCAGTTTATCCAGTTTATTATTAAAGCATCTGCCATTGAAAATTAGAAATTTTAAATGGTTGCTAGTGTAAAGGTTATTTTTGCCATGGGAGACCTTAAGAGAGGAAAGCATAGCCAACCTTTCCCCCTTAGTTGTTAGTTTAAATGTTGGTTTATGATGTGTGATATGCTTTTTCTGAGCAAGAAGTTACACCACCTGCTTAGATACAGACCATCTTTACAATACAGTTCATGTCTCTCATTGAATTCTTCCAGTGCGTAATGCAGATCTGGTCTTGCTTCAAGCATCAATTGTGCAACCAATTGTTGATTATTTTATTTTCTGATTGAGATATACTGAGAATTTGGGAATGGGGAAAATCTCGGAGAAGCAGATGTCACACGTGATGTCAACCAATTTATTAGATAGAGCAACTAGGTCCTGTTTGATAATATGTATGGGATCATAATACAGTATATCTCAGAACTGTAAGCAAAATAGTTTGTGTCCCCACAAAACTGTTGTTGCATCAAAAAAGCACATTGGAAATTTGCGTTAGTTATGGGAACGTGCATCAAAACTGTTTGTGCACCTGGTGTTAAATTTGCACATTTTGTAATATCTGTAGGAAACAGAATCAATTTTTTTTCTGTAGTTGTATTAAATTTTGCACACTGTGTTGTAATTTTGCACACCTGTGTCACAATTTTCCTGCAATTACCTAACTTAGCCTGAAAACACCTCTAAAAATAATGCAAACTCATTTGCATGTAAGAAAAAGTTGTAAAAACAGTAACTGCATGATGCCATTGATGCAAAGGCGACCTGTGCAAAAAACTACTGAAAATGATGCAGGTTGCAGCAGAAAAATTGCAAAATTGCTCCAAAACAGATCAAGGATGGACAATAAAGACAAACAGTCCATAATTAACTTTAACCACAATAAAGAGTTAGCAGTGTGCAGGAAAAAAATACAAAACCACCCAGTCTGATACAAATAATCACATTAGAACAACCTACACTGCCGGTAATAAAGATCAAGCAGATGACACTGAAAAGGAAGGGAGACTGTTTTGAGAAAGACAACATTTTAAAACTTGCCACATGCATAAAGCTAGCAGACAATCAATATCAAATATTGATGTACTTAACTGACACCCATGTCTTTTTCAGGCAGAATGACAGAACACCCATGCAGTACATGCAATAAGAGTTGGGGTTAAAAAAAAAAACAGGAGCCAATTTAATAAAAAAACAACAGGTACACTTTGGCCTGGATATTCAGAGTGTGCCAGGCTCTGGTGTAAGCCTGGGCACAGTGCAACTTGGCTGCACAGGGGTATTGACAGGGGTGATATTCAGGGAGCTTTGCCATGGCACAGCATACGTGACTATCACACCCTGGCCACCAGCAGTGCGCATGGCACAGTGGCACTGCGCCAGCGCAAGTGGCCAGAGTGGAGCAGGGGGATGCACTAGCGCAAGTTCCATTACGCTAGGTGCAACAACCATGATATTCAAAAGTGCACATGCAAATGGGGCCATAATGCATGCAAGATGCAAATGGGGCCATTTGCATGTCATAATGGTCCCATTTGCATGCAGGTGCACTGATCCCCGGTGACTTGTGCCTGTCACCCTGCCAGGCTGCAGCCGTCGGGGACTGACGCCCCCTGCACATCGCGGAAAAGTGCCCCACTGCCCGATCGCGGGCATATGTAGAATATATTGAACGTCCAGTATCCCTGGAGGTCCAGTGGACCGCTTCATGCCTGATCGTGGGCTTGAGTATAAAATAAACTGTCCATTATCCCTGGTGGTCAGTGGACTGCTGCAGCCTGATCGCGGGCTAAGTATAAAATAAACCATCCATTTTCCCTGGTGGTTCAGTGGACCACTCGCAGCCCAATCACGGGTGTCAGTAGAAAATAATGCCACCCCAAAACAACCCTGGTGGACTAGCAGTACCCCTCCCGCCCACTGAGCCCTACCGCCCTGCTCCCCCAGTCAGCGGCAGGTGGCAGCTCCCCACCTGCCACCCCACTGCCCGCTGACTGACACTGTATGGTAGGGCTGTTCACCCATTGGTCCACAGCGTGAGCCAATGGGCATGCAGCCTGTACCATACTACACAGTCCAGATATGTTCCTTTCTTAGATTCCTCAACATGGAGGAAATTCCAATAATGAATAATGGGGGGGGGTATTTTGCTTTTCACTACCACTTCACATGTTTTGTGAACATCTCACCAAATCTGTTTTATATGTGGACAGTTCCACAACATATGTAACAACTCTGCATTAGGGCTCGGCATCTCCACCACTCCCCTTCTAATCAATATCCCATTTTTTTAAGTTTACTTGGGGTATAATAGTAGTGATGTAAGATCTTAAATTGTATTTTCTGTTCTAGCGAGGACTTTTTGCAAATATGGTATACATAATGCCACACTTCTCACCATTCCTTAAGGAATATAGGCATGTCTAGTTCTTCTTCCCATTTCCTTTGGTGAGTAATGTATTATTACCAGGGCTGGTACCCTGTGAATTTATTTATTTATTTATTAAAGCATTTTACCAGGAAAAAACATACAGAGCACAAACAGCTCATTTCCAGATGTGTCCTGGGGGAAGGAGGAGAGGGGATATACTTAAACATTCTGAAAAAGGCATACCTACAATTGTACAGGCTAAAATATTAAAAAAGAGAAAAAAGTACAGAAGTGGAATAAATATACAGAATGCAAAATACGTACAATATATTTACAATAAGTGCAATATACAGTGGTAGCAGTTAGGCACCAGTGTTCATTCAATGTACAGCAGGAGCATATGTTAAGTGCAAACAATAATACAGTTACAGTAGTTGGGTCCCAGGAGACTGGGGGAGGGTCAGCATACACTTAAGGACAATGGCAGGAGGGAGAGGTGTGGAAGCAGAGAAGAGAGATAAGTGAGGGTTTAGAAGAGGCTGAACAGATGTTTAAGGGAGAATTCCAGAGTTTAGGGAACCAGAAAGGAAGCCTGATTGGCAGTGAGAGTTTACAGGAAGGAGTTTGAGGAGCAAAAACAGAGTTTTGGAGGGAGTAAGCAGAGGGTGGATGTAGAGAGCAGGGCTCAAGATAAGGGGATAAGGAAGATAGCCAGAGTTTGGAAGTGAAGGAGGTGCAGTGGGACAGACAGCGATCATCCAGGAAGGGAAAGAGAGAGCAGAGTAGAGTACAGTGGTGAGTGGGTAGGGCAGTTAAGAGCAAAGAGTCAGAAGGAGTGGAAGAGGGGATTCAGTTTGGCCAGGGTCGATTTAGGGACAGCATCATCGACAATATCGCTGTAGTCAAAGAAATGAAATGAAACGAAGTGAAATGGGTTTATAGATTACACTCATTCCTTGTTTAAGTGAGTCTACTTTAATTACTGAGTTCCATTCCTTATTTTCCATTAATTTGCAGTTGCCATCTAATACAACATCCATTAACGCCTTCCTCACCTGTAAATACTTTGCAAATTGTGATCTATGCAACTTGCATTTTATTTTGATATCTGCAAACAGAAGAAGGATTTTTGTATCTACCATACTGTTACTGTTAGTAATTCCCAAGTGGAACCATTCCGGGTCTTCCAAGGGCTTATTGTTATTGAGAATATTTGGATCGTTCCATATAGTTTACTGGGAAGGAAGAGAATACTCAAGATCCTTCTAATTTTCATGACACACTTAAGTGAGCCTGTTATGCAAGTCTCGGGGTTTATTTGTGGTAAGCATAAAAAGCAAATCTGAACGTTTGTAAGGAAGCACCAATTGTTGTTCAGCTGTGTGCCGCAAATGTGCACTTATGTTTGAAGGGTTTGACAAGTAATGAGCCACTTGTTTGAATAAAAAAGGAGGATGGTGGTATCCCCACCAGAGAAGACCAAAACCAGCCTCTCTCCAATTGTGCCCAAGTTTAACAAGAGCCAGTCTTACTAGCAACAGAAATTGACAGCAGAGAGGACCTGCCGTATTTCCTACAAGCATCAGCAGCCGCTGACCCTGCTTGGTCATGAGGGCTTTCCTTCCTATATAAGTTTTAATAATCCTATTTAGTTTAGAAAAAAATTCAACTTGATATTATTGGAAAGTTCTGAAAGAAAAACAAATCTTGGGTGCAATCACAATTTTAATCAAATTTATCTTGCCCCAAATGGATAAATTAAGATTTTGTCATCTAGTAAGATCTGCTTCAATAGCCAGCCCAGTGGTGTAGAGAGCAGAGGTGCTGAGGCGCTTCTTCTCCCATGCTGGTGACCCGATTTCAGGAATGGGCTCGGGTTGCCATGGGTCGGGTGAGGAGGAGGGCTGGGAGAAGATTGAGCATCCGTCAGGCAGTTCTCCTTTCCCAGACTGGGGAGGTTAGCCTTCCCGGCCTTTGACTGCCACTAGGTGGAGGTCTGATGGTAGTGTTGGGCAAATGGGGGCTGATGTTAGGCCTGGGGTGAGCGGTGTCTTTATCAGTTCTGGCATGCATACACTATATGAAGAAAAAGCTTCAGTCTGTTTGAGGTAATGTGTAGAAGCATAGACAATGATGACAGAAAAGGACCAATGGCCTATCCAGTCTGCCACAGTTCCATATTTAGCCCTGGGATCTACTGCCCCACTGGGGTCCTAGTCTTCTCCCATTCTCCTCCCAGTTTCTGCTGCCCGAGCAACCACTATATCCTATAACCCTCATTCTGTCCCTAATGTGCTTGATACCAACAATGGTTTTAGCACCCACCACTTCAGCTGGTGGTGGACTGTTCCACAGCTCCATCACCCTTTCTGTAAAATAGTACTTCATCATGTCCCTCCTGAACCTCCCTTCTGTCAGTTTCCACTCATGTCCATGTGACCATAAACTAGTAGTCAAGTAAATAGTCCCCCACAGTCCACCTTGTTAATTCCTTTTAGGAACTTGTAGGTCTCTTATCATATCTCCCCTCTCTTTTCTGGTCTCCAGCGAGTAGATGTTCGGTGCATTGAGGCGCTCATCATATGACCTGCCCTGTTGGTCTGGAATCATTTTTGTAACCCTGTGCTGCACCGTCTTCAGCCTATCCATATCCTTCCTGAGATGAGGACTTCAGAACTGGGTGCAGTATTCCAGGGGTGGTCTCATTAAAGATCTATATAGAGGAAGTATTATCTCTTCCCTTCTTCTATCAATACCCCTCCCAATACATCCCATTATCCTACTGACTTTGCTATATACCTTTTGCACTGACTCAATTGTTTGAAGGAGTCACTGATGGTAACTTCAAGGTTACCTTTCTCAGCCATATTGCTGAGTCCCACCCCACTCATCCATTACTCTGTCCTTGGGTTCTTCTTCCCTAGGTGCATTGCCCTGCACTTTTTGGCATTGAATTTCAACTGCTAAACCTTAGACCATCCCCTAACTTTTGTAATTCTCTGTGCATTTTCCCCTGATTCCCTCGTTGCTGAACACCCTCCCCCAGAGCTTAGTGTCACCTGCAAAGAGACACAACCTGCCTCCGATTCCCTCACCAATGTCCCTGATGAACATATTGAACAGGACCAGACCGAGGACAGATCCCTGTGGTACCACGCTTGTGACCTCCCTCTCTTCTGATCTGACCCTCTTGACCACAACCTTCTGCTGCTGCCTCCTCTTTAGCCAGATACGTAACTGTGTACTATGACCTTAGCTGCACCCAGATCCTCTATGTTCTTCAGCAAGCGTCTGTGATGCACCAAATCAAAAGCCTTCCTAAAGTCAAAGTACAGCAAACCTACAGGGTGGCCCTATTCATCCTTCATCACCCACTCAAAGAAAACTATCAGGCTAGCCTGACAAGACCTCCATGCTATGAATCTGTGATGTTTACTATCCTGGAGACAACTGCTCTCTAAGTAGTCCACAAGGTCTTCTTTGACCAGTGACTCCATCAGCTCCCCTACAATAGAGGTAAGACTGACAGGTCTATAGTTCCCTGCTTGTTCCTTGTCCTCCCCCCTTATGGAGCGGTACTACATCTGCCACCTTCTAATCCTTTGGAACTACCCCAGTCCTCAGTGAGCAGTTGAACAGACCTAAGAGGAGGTCAGCCAGCACCACTGCTAGCTCCCTTAGTAATCTCGGATGCAACCCATCTGGTCCCAATGCCTTATCTATCTTTAGGGATGCCAGCTTTTTCTGGACCCATTCACTTGTTAATATCAGCTGCCTCATCTTCAGGACTCCCTTAGTGTTGACTTTGATGCCACTCTCTGGCAAGGACCCACCATCCTCCCTAGTGAAATCTGAGCAAAAGTAATCATTAAGGACGGTGGCCTTTTGTTGGTCCTCCTCCACCACCCTGCCCTCCAGCTAGCCTTATGATTCCCCCTCCTTTCTTCCTTTTTTCACTACTATATCAGAAAAACTGTTTTTATCCACTTTTGATCCCCTCAACAATATGCAGCTCTGTGTCCACTTTTGCCTGCCTAACTGTTCTCTGTGCCCCATTATTTTTCAGAAAGTATTGTCTCCATTTTTTTCTCTGCCTTCTTTTCTTTATACTAGTAGGAAACATAGAAACATAGAATTTGATGGCAGATAAGGACCGCTTGGCCCACCTAGTCTGCCCATTTCCCTACCTGATGGATAAGCTGCAGATCCTAGTTAACCAGCAGCCTACTTCTTCCTACCCCAACCCCCTAGAATTGCCTTATAACTGTCCCATGCATGCTTGAATTCCACCACTGTTTTGACTCCACAACCTCCTCTGGAAGGCCGTTCCATACATCCACAACCCTCTCTGTGAAAAAATACTCCCTTAAATTACCTCTGAGCCGCCCCCCTTCTATCTTCAAATTGTGCCCCCTTGTTCTTGCACACCTCTTTTTTTGAAAGATGCTACCCTCTTGGACTTTGTTGATTCTCTTGAGGTACTTGAAAGTTTCTATCATGTCCCCCCTCTCCCTCCTTTCCTCGAGACTGACTCTTGTCAAGAACCATAATGGTCTCTTAAAATATCTCATAGTGGTCTTTTAGTAGTTCAGGTCTATGATCATTCTAGTATCCTTTGGAATTTGTAAGCCCAAGTAAGTTATGGAATTAATATTAGCTGAAGGATTCCCAAAGTTTCCAAGAACAGTGATATCCTGTGGTTTAATATTTAGAAGCATTATCTAGGTCTTAATCCAGCTAATGTTGAGGCCAGAAAACAAGCCACATTCTTGTAGTAATCCACAAAGTCCAAGATGGAGTCTTGGAGATTCCTGACTCTTATTAATAGGTCATCTGAGTATGCATACATTTCACTTGGGAATTTCCTTAACTTTATTCCCTTTATTTTAAAGCTTCTCTAATTTTAATATTAAGAGGCTGTATTGCAAGAAAATAGAGCTATGGGCAACCTTGCCTTGTACTCTTGTATAACTTATGGCACTGTTTGTTACAACTTCAGCTGCTGGTGCACTGTACAAGGTTTTAACCCATTTTACAAATGTCTTATCTATGTTCATTTCTTCCAAGAGTTTAAGGAATCAAAATCTTTAAAAAATCTAAGGCAAGAAGAATAGCTGACGGTATCTTAGATTTATTTGCTGTCCATATTATAGTAAGTAGCTTTCTATCATTCGCTGCTCCTGTTCTCCTTTGAACAAACCCACCTGTTCCTTCCCTATTAAACAATGACATTCTTAAGTCTTCTAGCTTGGAGTTTTGTTAGAATCTTACAATCTCCATTGAAAAGTGAGATAGGCCTGTAATTTTCACAGGCAAGCAAATTCTTATTATTTTAGGTATTAATGTGATAGAGCTTTATTTAGTGAGTCGGGTAGTTTTGGACTTGTTAATGCTTCCTTACAAGTTTGACCCAGATACTTAGTGAGAATAAAATGGACAGTTTCAACTTCAGTAAACCATATTTCCTACTGAAAACAAGCTCTAGCTGTATTCTAAAAATAACATAACCCCGCCCTTGGTATACACCTCATCAGATTCTACCCGTTAGTTCAGTGACATCAGGAAGGCACATGAGCTTCACTCTCTTGCCCTGGTGTC
Source organism: Neoceratodus forsteri (assembly GCA_016271365.2). Taxonomy (NCBI): domain Eukaryota; kingdom Metazoa; phylum Chordata; order Ceratodontiformes; family Ceratodontidae; genus Neoceratodus; species Neoceratodus forsteri. Next base: position 1,100,257,688 of record CM028134.1, on the reverse strand, counting down.
ACAAACTAACTGGACTTTGAGAATGTGCTCATTCTCAGTGAAGAGGGTTAATGATTCTATGTGTTGGGCACATGTTATGGTGTTGTCATTTGGACTCCTGAAATCATTGACATCCACAACCAAAATCTTGGTTCAACCACTTGAAGTTTATCTGGGTAGATTTTCAGGTTACAAACAAATTATTTCCATAAGTACCTTTACCATTATACATGATACACACTAATCCTTTAGGGGTTGCCTCTTTATTCACAACATTTACAAATATTTATGACATTACACTGGTAAACATGTCTTTATTGGCTTGGGTGTGGAAAGACCTGATGCCTCTTCACCATTTTAGCATTTTCTGAGCTCAGGTGTCCCACCTGGTCCCCAGCCCTATCCCCACCCGGGGTGACTACCCCATGAGGAGCCCTTCCCTGCCCTGGCATACCTCCTTTCGGCTGGGCCCCATTTTTTCCAAAGACTCCCACTTCTCTCCTGCAGCAACCCAATCCTTGACAAAATGCAGTATACCTGTTGCCTCCTCTCCTGGCAACCCTTGTGCCCCCTCATAGCATAAAGCCTGGGTGGAAGGGTGAGAAGTTAAGATAAGTTGCAGGCAAGAGAGGGATTTTTCCTGTCTATAGCCCCCTTTTCTACCTCCAAACCCAACTCCTCCTACCAGGATCCCTCAGGCAATGTCCTCCTGTATACATCCCATTACCTCAGTCCCTCCACCCCTACCAGTGACCTCAGTCCCCTGTGCCATCACTGTCTTCCTCGCCTCTTTTACCTGCCTCATAAACCCCTCCCCTTTGCAGGTTCCAGGTGACCAATGATGAGCCCCCTGCCATTTCTCCCCTGTCCACTGGAAATCCACCCCTTTGCAGATCCCAGGGAGCCAATGGCGATCTTGATTGTTCCTTAGTGGGGCAACCCCTTTTGTGCACATTTCAAAGTGTGGTTCACATTCCAAAGAGCTGCTCTACATAGCTCAAAGGTCATAACATTTTGAATTCATCATTCTCCCCAGACCAAGCTGTTTACTAACCACCCAGTTCCCAAAGTTGTTACTTTCCACTTGTAAATGCCTGGAAATTTAATTTTGATCATAGAACAGAACAATGAAATGGCAATCTTTTTAGTTTTTTTTTGTTACTTTGAGAAGGACTCTTCTGTTGACTCATAGATACATAGATACATAGATACATAGATACATAGATGTTGTTGGCAGATAAAGGCCTTGTGGCCCATTCAGTCTGCCCTATCCCTCTTTCTACCTGAAAGAGGCTTTAAAGAATGGGGCAGGAATCAGGGGGGTTGAGGAACAGTGGACAGTATTTAAAATGGGATTACAAGAGCAACAGAATTATGCATTAAGCAGGTTAGCAAGAGGAAAAGGAAGAGGATACCATTATGGTTTTCCAAAGAGGCAGCAAAAGTGAAAGCCAAAGAGATTGCATTCAGGCAATACAAAAGACACAGGCAGAAGGGATAGCGAAGTACCAGGAGAAGCAAAGGAGGCAGGGAGGTCTGTAAGGAAGCCAAAGCTCAGACAGAAGAACACACTGCAAAATCAGTGGGTAGAGGGACAAAACCTTTTACAGGTACATAAGTGAAAAGAAAGGCAAGGGAGGGTAGTGAGACTGAAGGGAAGGATGGGGGCGTGGAGGATGACAACAGTAAAGCTGACATATTGACAGGTATTTCTGCTCAGTCTTTACTGAGGAAGAGGAGGAAATAGGTCTGAAGGAAGTACAATGGGTGAGAATGGTGCAGAAATGAGCACAAGTCCCTTCTCGAGAAAGGACCTGAAGGAACTGGGAGTAATAAGTTGATAAAGCAATGGGGCTAGATGGGGTGGACCCCAGGGTCCTTAAAGAACTAAGAGAGGTGGTGCTGAACCTCTGGCTATCCTGTTTAGCCAATCACTGGAAACAGGGAGATACCCAAAGACTGGAGGATAGCAGATGTAGTCCCTTTATACAAAAGTGGGAACAAAGAGGAAGCAGGAACTACAGACCTGTCAGCCTCACCTCGGTAGTGGGGAAGATCATGGAAGCACTACTGAAGGAGAGATTGGTGGAACATCTGGTTGTCAATGGACTACAGGACCCAAGGCAGCATGGTTTCACCAGGGGCAGTCATGTCAGACCAACCTCATTGTATTTTTGACTGGGTGACTAGGAGGTGGATCAGGGAGGGCAGTGGACATGGCCTATCTGGACTTCAGCAAAGCCTTTGACACCGTGCCACATAGAAGACTATTACACAAACTGGGGAATATGGGTGTGGGCAGGACAGTAGTGTGGTGGGTAGGTAACTGGCTGGGCAGCAGGACACAGAGGGTAGTGGTAAATGACTGTCACTCCACAGAGGGAAGAGTGGGGTACCACAGGGATCAGTCCTGGGACTGGTCCTATTCAACATCTTCATCAGTGACATTGCGCAGGACCTAGAAGGCAGAATTTCACTGTCGCTGATGACACAAAGCTCTGTAACAGAGTAGACACACCAGAGGGTGTAGACAGAATGAGAAGGGACCTGCAGAAACTTGAAGAATGGTCAGGGGTTTGGCAGTTGAAATTCAATGCAAAGAAGTACAAGATAATGCATGTGGGGCACAAAAACCCTGGCACAATATATCAGTTGGGGGGGTGAGGATATAGCATGCACCAAGCAGGAAAGAGATCTTGGCGTTATCATCTCTGATGACCTCAAGGTAGGGAAACAGTGTGACAAGGCAGCAGGTAAAGCAAATAGGATGCTGGGATACATAGGCAGGGCATCACCAGCAGGGAAAGGAGGTCATAATTCCACTATACAAGACACTGGTGAGGCCCCACCTTGGTACAGTGTACAGTTCTGGAGACCTTACCTGTAAAGACATAGACAGGGTAAGAAGGTTCAGAAGAGGGCAACAAAGATGGTGCATGGATTGCATCACAAGTCCTATGAGGACAGGTTGAAGGAACTGAATATGTACCCACTGGAGGACAGGAGAGGGAGAGGATATGATAGAGACATACAAGTATCTTACAGGGAGTAACAGGGTGCAAGAATACACTATTTTTAAGCAAACAAGATGTTCCAGGACTAGAGGGAATGGGATGAAGTTGGAGGGAGGGCGATTCAGAGGAAACATGAGGAAGAATTTCTTCACAGAACGGGTAGTGGACAAGTGGAACACCCTGCCAGAGGAAGTGGTGGGGCCTGAAACAATTACAGGATTTAAGAATGCATGGGATAGACATAAAGCAGTTCGGGAGGTCAGGGGTAAGGGGCAATAGACTTCTAGGAAAACATAAACTGAACTTACAAGCTCAAATGGGCAGTCTGGGTGGGCCATAGACCCTTATCTGCCGACACTGTCTATGTATATATGTAAGTACCCTAGATGCTACAAATTCCTCTCCCCCTTTTGCCCTAGCTTGATAATTCCCATGTGCCTATCCCACGCATTCTTGAATCCCTGAACCATGGCCAATTCTAGCTACTTTCTGGGAGACTGTTCCATCTCTACCCTTTCAGTGAAGTAGAATTTTCTCAAGTTCCCCTAAGTGTTCCCCTTTTAGTCTTTTGCTGTGCCCTCTTGTTCTGTTGTTTCCTTCATGTGAAAGATGCTCCCTCTAGTACCCTGTTGAGCCTTTATATACTTAAGATCTCTATCATGTCACCCACTCTTCTTTTCTCCAAAGAGTACATATTGAGAGCTCTGAGTCTCTCCTCATATGACTTATGCTGCATCCTGGACACCATTTTTGTCACACTCTTCTGTATCGTTTCCATCCTGTCTATGTCTTTTTGGAGATGGGGAATCTAAAACTGAACACAGTACTCCAGATGAGGCCTTACTGGGGAGCTGTACAATGGTACCACCACCTTCCATCCTTCTACTTGTTGTACCCCTCCCTATGCGCCCTAGTAATCTGTTAGCCTTTCTGACTGCTTTGTTACACTATTTAGCCACTTTGAGGTTGTCTTCTATGACTACCCCTAGATCCCTTTCCTCTGTGGTCGCCTCCAGTGTTACCCCGTCTAGTTCATACTTGACCCTAGGATTCCTCACCCTAGGTGCTTGATCTTGTACTTTTTGCATTGAAACCCAACTGCCATTCCTTGGACCAGTTTTCTAGCCTCTTCAGATCCTTCCCCATTTTCTTCTATACCTTCCTGTGTATCTACCCTGTTACATAGCTTTGTATCATCTGTGAACAGGCTAACCTTCCCTTCTTGACCCTCTGCAATATCACTTATGAAGATATTGAAGAGCACTGGTCCCAGCACTGATCCCTGGGGTACGCCACTTGTTACCTCTCCTTCCTATGAGCTAACCCCATTTACCACCACTTTTTGTGTTCTGTTACTCAACCAGTTTCTAACCCAGATGACCATCTCTGTCCCCACCTCCAGATTTGCTAGCTTGTGGATTAGTCTCTTATGTGGGACTGTGTCAAAGGCCTTCCTGAAGTCCAGATAGGCCACATCTACTGCTCTGCCCTGGTCTATTTCCTTTGTCACCCACTCAATGAAATTAATCAAGTTGGTCTGGCATGACCTCCCTGCCATGAATCCATGTTGCCTTGGGTCCAGCAGCCCCTTGTCTCTAGGCAGTCCACCAACCTTTCCTTAAGCAGGGTTTCCATCATTTTACTTACTATCAAGGTCAAATTGACTGGGTGGTAGTTTATTGCCTCCTCCTAGCTACCACGTTTGTGCAGGGTACCACTTGTGCCCTCCTCCACTCCTCTCGAACCACACCTGTTTCCAGTGATCCACCGAGCAGCTTAGCCAGAGGTTTAGCCAGTTCCTCCAGGAGATCCTTTAGGATTCTCGGGTATATCCCATTGGGCTCCATAGCTTTATCCACCCTAAGCTATTCTAGTACTCTTTTGCTCTGCCCTCTGAAAAGGTATACTGTCCACCCTTTCTCCTGTTTGCCCTTCTCCATTAATGGGTACTGTCCCATTGTCTTCTTCTGTGAATAAGGGCAGAAGTATTTGTAAGGACAATAGCCTTCTCAATGTCTTTCTCCACTACCCCGTCTCCCTCTTCCTTAAGTCTCACAATCCCCCATCTTCCTTTTCTCACTAATATACCTAAAAGTGCCTTCATCCTTCCTTCACTGATTTAGCTAGCTTTTCCTTGGTTTTGGCCTTTGCTGCCCATACTGCCTTCTTTGCCTCCTTAATTTCCAAGTATTCTTACCTGTCCTCCTTGCTTTGTGTTGCCTTGTACCTCAGAAATGCCATCTTTTTCCTCTTACTAGATCTCTACTCCCATCGAGAACCACAGTGGTTTCCTCTTTCTTTGCTTTTGCTGCAGGGCCTGACGCAATGGTTTGCTACCAGGTGCAGGGCTCCCCTTATCTTATCCACTGTTCCACCACTCTCCTTATGTCATTGTCCCTGCATAGCCCTCCTGAATTTGTCCTTCATCATACTGAAGTCAGTCCTCCTGAAATCCAGGATTCTAGTCCTTGTGTGGTTAGCCTTTGCGACATCCTTATGGTGAACCCCACAGCTCAATGGTCACTAGCCTCTAGACTCTCCCCCACTGTGACTTCCTTTATCCTGTCCCCATATTTAGAACAAGATCCAGAATTGCATTATCCCTTGTAGGCTCCTCACTAGCTGTGTGAGACCTCCTGCAGGGGATTGCAGGAACCTTACCCTGGCTGAGCCTGCCACCGGATGCTCCAGTCCACATTCAGCAAGTTGAAATCATCCATCAGCAGCAATTCACCCTTTGTTGCCATGTTCTGTATAGTCTCCAGCAGTTCTCTGTCTACATCATCCACCTGTCCTGGGGCTTGTATATCCCTCCCGTTCTCAGTTCTGTTCCCCTCCCCACCTCCAGGGTTGCCGACGGTGCCTCTGCTTTTCCTCCCTTGTTTTGTGGGACTGTCACTTTTATCCCTTCCCTGATGTACAATGCCACCCCTCCCCCTTCTTGCCTTCCCTGTCCTGGCTGTACAGCATGTACCCTAGAATGGCTACTCCCAGGCATGGTTGCTGTTGCACCATGTCTCTGTGACTGCTATGATATTCAGGTCCTGGAGGCCATTAATACCACAAGTTCTGGGATTTTGTTACCCAAGCTGGGGCATTGGTGCACATAGCCTTCCAATCATGGCCTTTCCCTCTGCTATAACCCCAGTACCATCCCCTTTCTGTGTCTGCCCTCCTGTACTATATGAAGTCCCTCCTTTTTATATATTGCCACTCTTTGCTCATAGCCATGCCTGTCTCCCTTAGTCCAATGTTGGGTGAGATGGTTTCCTTCCATTCACCGATCCCTTATCTTTGTATCTTTCTGTTGCATCCTCATTTCGGTCTTCTTGTCTGTGCTGGAGACCTCCCAGTTTAAACCATCCAAGAAGACCTCCAACTTCTGTTTTAGCGTTCTCCCTTCTTCTCCGGTGAGATGCAGACCATCATGCCTGAAGAGCTTCCTGTCCCTGAAGGTCCCCCAGTCTCCAGTATAGTGCATCCTGTTGTCTGCTCACCAACCCTGGAATCACTGGTTGAATTCCCTGATCTCTTCTTTCCTGATCCTGTCCTCACTTCCACCCTTCCTCCAAACAGGCAACACCTTTCAAGAAGGCCAGATGTGTTATGTACTCCTTTAGGCTCTCCCCTAAGATCTTAATGTCTGCCTCGGCTTCTTCCACATTCCTTTTTGCTATGTCATTTGTCCCAAGGTGGACAATGATCCCTGGGAAATCCTGATCTCTTCTCACCAGCCATCCTACTCTGTCTTTAGCTCTCCTTGAAGATGCTCCTGGCATGCATTTCATTGTGGTTTCAGCTCCCTTCGCACTGACAGACTGTGCCTCCACTTCTCACAGCATAGAGTCTCCCACTACCAGAATCCTCCTGTTGCTCTGTATATTCTTCCTCCCCTTCCTTGTACCTCCTTCCTGCTTTCTTGTATCAGGTTTGTCCTGCTCAATTTTTCCTTTCTCCTCACCTGGTTTCTGTCCCCTGGCTGGGGGGGTGATGAAACAATTCTGCGTGTGGATAGTGTGCGCCTGGTGGCACCCCATCTTTGCCCTAGGTGCCCTGCTGACCCCTCCCACCACCCACCATCCTCTAAGACCCGTGGGACTTTGGAGGAGTGGGTGGGTAAGGTGGGTGGTGGGCATACCCAATCCAGTCTCCTCTGCAGCCTCCTGCCATAGCTTCCGCCATAGTTCCACAACTGTTCTGCAGAAGGGACACCCCAGTCTCCAGAGTGTCTGCCTCCCTACCAGCCCTCCACAGCTCTGGCAGATCTGGATGTCCTTGTCTGTTTTTCTCCTGACCTGTAAGTGTCACTTTTTCTTTCTTTGTCACTTCACTGCATCTTCTCTGTCCTCTCTTCTTGTTCTCACTGGTGTCTTCCTTTTGGAGCCCTGCAGGACATTCCCTTGGGCTTCTATAAATGTAGAAAGAACCTGGGAGGTTGGCAGGGGGGTAGGATGGTGAGTAGTACTATTACCACCCCTTAGCAGCAGCTGTTAGCAGTTAAGTGATGGGGGAAGGGGGAGATTTAGCTGATTCCCCTCTTCCTCTCCAAAATGAGGTACACTTAAACGCAAATGTTAGCTCCCTTTTACTTGCTAGTTTCCCTCTCCAAAATGTGGTACTTCTAAAAGTAAATGTAAGCTCCCTTTCAGCTGCTGCTTCTAAAAAGCTGAAGGAGGCCAGCCCGGTGGCGCTGAGGGCTGAGGCGCTGGACGCCTTACCTCGCAGCACACTGACGACTCGGGTTTGGGAACAAGCTCGGGTCACTGGAGATTGGCAGTGGGGTGAAGAGGATGGAGCTGGATTGAGCTGCCGACAGGCAGGCTGTCCTCTCCAGGGAGGTGAAGTGGCACCCCTCAGCCGATGGTGACTAGTGGAGGCTAGTACTGGCACGGGCTGGATGGGGCCAGGACGTTGGGCCATGGGATGGGTGAAAGGAGCTGTAACGCGGGGCTATGGGCGCATAATAGCCTCCACATCACATGTATTCCTATTCCCTGGGGCTCCTGGGTGATAATCAGAGAGAAAAAGCTGGCAGCAGCGGGATGAGGACTGACTCCTGCACAGGCTCTACTCCTGGGCGGGTACAAGGTAAGCACCGGCTATTCCGGGGGACGGGGCTGGTGGAGTCAGTCAGAATGGGGTGGCTGACTGGAGGAGATAAATAAAGATGTGATAAAAAAATTAAAAAGCTGAAGCAAAAGTAAATGCTAGCTCCCTTTCAGCTACTAGCTGCCTCTTAAATACTACATACAAATAAAATAAAATAAAATGGGCAACCACACACAGCTCACCATGTGTTTCTGTCTCAGGGTTGTGATGACAACATAGCCCTCTCAAGCTTCATTGATGAGGTGCAGATGCTGGTATCACCTCCTCAAAAAAGACAACCTTGTGTGTATGGTTGTCCACTTTGTATCTACACATTACTTGAGCTTCACTCTTGGGTTCAAATCAAATCAAATCAAATTTTATTTATAGTGCGCTTTTCAAAATTATCAAAGCGCAGCTACAATACAAGAAACAGCCAACACAATAAATATAAATTTAAAAACAATTAAAAGACAATGGGTTGGCCTAATCAAAGGCTTGCTCCAATAAATAACTTTTTAAAGATGCCTTGAATAGCTCTGTGGACTGGCACTCTCAGATCCGATGAGGTAGAGGGTTCCACAGGGTTGGGGCCATAAAACAAAAGGCTCTGGCCCCAGATGATTGAAGACGAACCCTGGGAACCTCTAGCAATCCCTCATCAGCGGAGCAAAGCGAGCGAACAGGGCGGTAAGGTAGCAGGAGATCTTGCAAGTAGTCCAGTCCCTGACCATGTAGGGTCTTATAGGTCAGCAATGCAACCTTGAAGGTGATTCTCCATTGCACTGGTAGCCAGTGCAGTTCGTGCAGTGCAGGTGTGATATAGCAAGTTCTTGGTAGCCCCATCAACAACCTGGCCGCAGCGTTCTGCACCAGCTGCAAGCGATGGAGATCCACCACCGGCCACCCTAGATAAAGGGCATTACAGTGTACCGTCTATCTCAACCTGCCTGATGGAACCCAGCCTTGTGTATAGTTGCCCATATGTGTTTTTGTACATTACTCAAGCTTTACTCTCAAGTTTCAGATGCTGTCTTCTCACCCTTCCCCGATGGAAACGCAGCCTTGTTGTGTATGGTTACCCATACATTATTCTCTATATTGTTTTTATGACTAGATGCCATGTTTCAGTATTTACAGTATGCTCTTTAGTTTCTGATGTATCTAATTAATTGAATTTCTAATGATTTGTACAGTACTTTGCATTTATTCTTTATAAAACTAACAAAAGTGTTTATAATAAAAAAGACACACCTGTCCCAGTGATTGTTCTTCTTAGAGATCAGGTTTTGAAAAACTGTAGTTTCCATGTCAGATAAGCTTTTCGTGGTTGCCTTCTGACTGCTGAACCCATTCCAGGAGGCACATCCCTGAGCAGACAAGTAAAAGTTACTGTAGAACTCCCCCCCCCCCCCGCATACCTGTTTCTGCACTTCACTTTTAATTTGTGTGCTGAATATGTGTGAATGTATATAGATTCTGGTACATACATACTCCTGTAGCACTGTACAGGAAAAGAAGTACTCCTTTAGGCCCCAACAAGACTATCCCTGTGCACTCTTCTGTCCGTTGGGCTACTTTAAAGATGTGTGTGAGAGACAGTGGGCTTGTTTTAGAGAGCTAGAGAGAACAGAGTTCCTTTGTCAGTTCAGTCTTCTTTATCACTTCTTACCAGACCCCCCAGAGCCTTTCTTCCTTTTGTTTTTTTTGGGAATCACTGCAAGTCTCATTTTAAGAGAGGTGCATCCAGAGAAGCCAACAGGTTTTTTTATTTTATTTGTAACACTAAGAGTAATTTACGTGTGACTTTTATTCACCATTTCTTGGCTCAGCTAGGGCTACATCGCTAGCTTAGTTGCTTAGGAATTGAGATGGTTGAAGTCGGCAAAATGTGTTCTGCAAATTAATCTGTGAATTTCACACAGTTCACAGAGTGTGGACCAATCTGTGAAGTGCAGTGCAGAGGCTCACCGCAAAGCTCAAATTTCATCCACAAAGCGCAGAATTTCACAGGCAAAATTCCACACTTTGAGGTAAAAACTTCACACTTCGTGGAGAAAACTTTGCGATTCAGGGTAAAGTCGGTTGACATCTGGGAACACTTTGTGAAGGTCCCCAATCCACTTCTCAGCAACTTCACTGGCAAATTAAAACCGCCACATCTGCATTCAGGAAACTTCCAGGGAGCATGAACGAATCGGTACATTTTTGTGTGTTGTGAACTGTTTTATTTTAATTTATCAGATTCAATTAAGTATGATGTTCATGGACAACAACTGGATAAAATTAACAATGAGAACCATATGGCTCAGAGCATTTGTCATTTTACTAGCGAATACCTTAGTTCAGATCTCACCTTGTGCCACCACAAGCCACAAGCGAAATGTGTTTTATGCTCTCAAGTCAAGTAGTTTAAAGTATAATGCAGTAGCTTTCTTCTGCTGGGCATCTTGGGGGACTTGATGAAAATTTAACTACCGGAACTGAACTGGACCAGATCAGTAAAAGGTGGACCAGCTGGACCAAGCGTGAATTGGGCAACTTTTTCTGATCCAGCTTTTACCAATCTACTCCAGTGTGGTTCCAATGGTACAGTTTTCATCAAGTCCCAGTCATGAGAGAAAACGTGACCACCAGAATCAGATTAAACCAGATTGGTAACATCTGGTTTGGCCCATCTGGCTACAGTGGCCAGACCATCAAGATTTGTGCAACTTACACTGGGTCCAGCTGGTCCAACTGGTTGGCTTTTACCGATCAGCTTCAGTTGAGCTCCAGCTGTCTAGTTTTCACTGATACCCCAACCTGAGTTACCAATTTGCAGTTCCAGTGCCTCAATAGGTAACACGCTCACCTCTGGGGATGGTTGATCAGAAATTTGGGGGTTCAAGCACCACACCAGGTACTTGGAGTAATACCTATAACTGACACTGCAGTGCAGTATGAGGGGGATGCTGCATTGCTGAGATGCTGTCTGTAGCCCCACAACAGGTACTTGGAGTAATACCTATAACTGACACTGTAGTGCAGTATGAGGGGGATGCCCCACTGGTGAGATGCTGTCTGTAGCCCCACAACAGGTACTTGGAGTAATACCTATAACTGACACTGTAGTGCAGTAGGAGGGGGATGCCGCACTGGTGAGATGCTGTCTGTAGCTCCATACCAGGTACTTGGAGTAATACATATAACTGACACTGTAGTGCAGTATGAGGGGGATGCCGCACTGGTGAGATGCTGTCTGTAGCCCCACACCAGGTACTTGGGGTAATACCTATAACTGATACTGTAGTGCAGTATGAGGGGGATGCTGCACTGGTGAGGTGCTGTCTGTAGCCCCACACCAAGTACTTTGGGTAATACTTATAACTGACACTGTAGTGCAGTATTAGGGGGATGCCACACTGATGAGGTGCTGTCCATAGCCCCACACCAAGTACTTGGAGTAATACCTATAATTGACACTGTAGTGCAGTATTAGGGGGATGCTGTACTGGTGAGGTGTTGTCTGTAGCCCTACACCAGGAACTTGGAGTAATACCTATAACTGACACTGTAGTGCAGTATGAGGGGGGATGCTGCACTGGTGAGATGCTGTCTGTAGCCCTACACCAGGTACTTGGAGTAATACCTATAACTGACACTGTAGTGCAGTATTAGGGGGATGCTGTACTGGTGAGGTGTTGTCTGTAGCCCCACACCAGGAACTTGGAATAATACCTATAACTGACACTGTAGTGCAGTATGAGGGGGTGCTGCACTGCTGAGATGCTGTCTGTAGCCCCACACTAGGTACTTGGAGTAATACCTACAACTGACACTGTAACGCAGTTTGAGGGGGGATGCTGTACTGCTGAGGTGCTTTCTGTAGCCCCACACCAGGTACTTGGGGTAATACCTATAACTGACACTGTAGTACAGTATGAGGGGGGATGCTGTACTGCTGAGATGCTGTCTGTAGCCCCACACTAGGTACTTGGAGTAATACCTATAACTGACACTGTAGTGCACTATGAGGGGGATGCTGCACTGGTGAGATGCCATCCTTCAGATGAGACATTAAACCGAGATGCCTTCTACCTATCACTGGAGGCTACCTAGTGGAAGTTAAAGATCTCATGGCACTTATCATTAAAGTAGGGACATTTTATTAAAATAAATATCACACAAAATGTAAAACAGAACATTTACAATTCCAGAAAATAATGTATACTAAATCAAATGTACAAAAGGAACTGAACCTAAACAATATTCAAACCTGCTCGAACGTGCAAAACAAAACAGAAATCAAAAGGATGCACTTTGCTCAGTCATAGTGAAAAGATAAATAAACTAAACAAAAGGCAGAACAATCCTACTGTATTAAGGGTTTTGTCAACCAGATAATGTTCTAAGGAAGCCAGGTTATACCTTTCCAAGACAAATCAAACATCTGAGCCAAAAGATTAGTTTGTTCCTCTTGATAAATGCAACATAGTACTGTCTCAACCTGAAGGACTATGGAAATGTGAGTAGACTGTATTTGTTATAGCACAAACTGACATCTCGCCTGCACAGGTAACATTTATACAGGCAAAAATAGCAGTCATTGTGCTAGTGTTATACCACTTGCAATGTGGAGGATATTCACCCAAGCCACATTCTCATATGTGAGTCTTTCCATCTAAGAGAGCCCGCCTACCAGCTAAAAGGACCAGAAAGTTTATAGTGTTCTCATTCAAGGAAAAATGCTCAAGGAGTTCCACCAGGTCTGTACATCCGTGTCTAGTGCAATACTGGTCATATAGCTTTTATGTTCACAATTCTCTTTTATTCCAGTCCTTCCACGATAAGACGGCCAAAGAACTTCCTACATACATCTAGGCACTTTGGCAACAATAAGCTGGGAAATTACTAGCTGAGTCTTCTTCGAGAACAAGATTTAACAGCAGGTTCTTGTGGATATCTTACAGCCCAAATTTCTGGTACAATTGTAACCTTGATAAGGATGAAATTTGAAACTTTCTGCTGTTGTAGCAGTTGTAAATGCAGCAACATGTAACTTAGTAGTGATACTGATTTGTGAATTGTGGGAATTATTGTGTGTGCAAAGCTAAAAGGAGGGTCTAATTGAAAAACAGGCTTTCATAATGTGATGGCAAAAATGGAATGGAAAAAACTAAAGAGTTTCATATTAAGACCACCTTTGACAAAGCAAATAGGTTACCTCAGTCTTCACTGGGTTAAAATAGCTTCCACCAAGCAGTTGGAAAAAGAAAATATTGAAAAGTTTAGTATAGAAATTTTCTGGGACTGGGAAAATAAAGCTCAAATAAGTATGTTAGGGGATCAAAAATTGTTTGATAATCTGAACCCCTTTTCACCATAGAAACATAAAATTTGACAGCAGATAAGTCTTGCCTGACCCATCCAGTCTGTCCATTTCTCCCTACCTACACTATTACATCAGACTATGCCCGATCTATAGCTGTTTCACCCTCCCCGCTTCCTTTCCAGTACAATTCCTTGTGCTTATCCCATGCATTCTTGAACCCTGCCACTGTTTTGTCCCTACCACTTCCCTGGAGGATATTCCAGGAATCCACCACTCTTTCTGTGAAGAAGTACTTCCTCACATCTCACCTGACTCAACCCCTCCCCAGCTTCATAGCATGTCCCTTGTTCTTGAGCACCTTTCTTCTGAAAATACTCACCTCCTGTACCTTATTTACTCCTGTGAGGTATTTAAAGGGCTCTATCATATCTCCCTCTCCTCTTCTGTTCCAGGATGTACATACTGAGGTCGTTTAGTCTCTCCTCATAAGGCTTTTGATACAGACACTACACCATTTTGGTTGCCCTCCTCTGACCATCTTAATCTGTTCAAGTCCTTCCAGAGATGTGATCTCCAGAACTGGACATTTATTTATGTATTTATTGAAACATTTCACCAGAAAGCACACTGAGCAACAAGTGGCTCATCTCCCATGCATCCTGGAGGAGAGGCTAGTGGAGTACACGAAACATGCAAGTAAATTCAACAAGGGCACAATACAGGATGTACAGTAGATGATCATGCAATGTACAAAATCAGAGACGTTAAGTTTGAAGTACACATGAATAAATACTAAGTGTTTGCAACGCTGAATTATAGTAAACTAACTAATAGGGTATAAGATAGGCATGGATGAGAAAACAGCTGAGACTTAGAAAGGCACAAATTAAGGTTAAAAGGAGGTAGGACACCTTAAGGTGCGAGATAAGTTGCAACTGGTAGGGGATAGGGGGCCCTAGTGGGAGAACCATATAACATGCTAATAGGGAAGTCCACATTTAGTTATTCAGTCGTATGTCTACTCCTAGTCTATATAAGTAATTGTCTGCCTAGGGCGGGGTGGAGGAAGGTGAGGAGCCAGCGCAAAGCACAGGTGGGATTCCTAGATGTGGGCAGGGAGCAGCAGTGTGGCAGATGGTGGCTGTAGTAGCCAAGCCACACCACAGCTTCAGTGGGAGCACCCGATCAGGGGCCTAATTTAGGAGGGAAAGGGAGAAGAATTATCAGAATTATTGGCCACTGAATCCGCGGCAGCTAACTCGGTGGGAGGGAAAGTACGGGACAAAGGGAGAGGAAGAGAGAGAGAGAGAGAGAGAAGTCGGAGTAGGGCATCACAATAGTGTAGCCAGGATGGGGGGGGGATCTGGGCTGCAGCAGAGTGTGCAGGCTTTGAAAATGGAGGCGAAGGGGAAAAGAGCAGGAGAAGAGAAGCAGTTTAACAATCAATAAAATATACAGTAAAACAACCTCTTTTAGCTAAGGAGCTAATTTTTATGGTCATAAACTAATATACAACAGTTTAAGCTAGAGCTCAATACTGTGACTGAAAACAGAGCAAAACCATACAGTTCAAACAGTCCTGAGTGCAGAAGTAGGAGCAGCCAATGGCAAGCTCTGACTGGCAGGAAGTGGACAACTGGAAGAAGGACTTGCAAGGCGCCAGAAATTCAGCTTGTAGAGAGGGCTTTAGAGGTTGTGTACCTTCCTAGATGTGGGCAGGGAGCAGCAGTGTGTCATCTGGTGGCAATAATAGCCCAGCCGCACTGCAGCTTCAGTGGAAGCCTCCGATCAGGGGCTTAATCTTCCTAGATGCAGGCAGGGAGCAGCAGTGTGGTGGCTGTAGTAACCCAGACTCACTGCAGCTTCAGCGGGAGCACCACAATCAGAGGCTTAATCTTCCTAGATACGGGCAGGGAGCAGCAGTGTGCTGGCCAGTTGCCGAAGTAACCCAGCTGCCCCACAGTTTCAGTGGGAGCACCCGATCAGGGGCTTAATCTGGAATAGACATAATACTCTAGCTGGAGTCTTACCAGTGATCTATACGGATGAGCACCACTCTCTTTCTGCTGGTGATACCCTTCCTATGCATCCCAGCATCCCACTTGCCTTCCAACTGCCTTGTCACACTGCCTGGCCACCTTTAGGTCATCAGATATTATTACTCCTGCTCTCTTTCTTGCTTAGGGGTCATCAATACCACTTCACACACTTTGTACTCTGCCCCAGGTTTTTGTGCCCTAAGTGCATTGTTTGCACTTTTCTCATTGAAATCCAGCTGCCATAACCTTGACCACTCTTCCAGTTTTCTCAGATCTCTGCTCATCCTTTCCACCCCTGGAGTGTCCATCCTATAGCAGACTTTGGTGTCATTCTCAAAGAGGCAGGTTCTTCCCATCCAGCTCCTCTGCAATGTCACTTATAAAGACATTAAAGAGGACCTGACCCAGCACTGATCTCTGAGACAACCCACTGGTCACCCTCCCTTCCTAGGAGTGAACTTTGTTTACCACCACCCTATGTCACCTATCCCTAACCTGTTTCGTATCCAGTTTTCCACCTTTGACCCACTTCTAAGCTACCCAACTTGTAGTGCTGTGTGGAATGTGGAATTCCACCAGCGGAATTAGTGCGGAATGACCATTTGCTAGGGAATTTCTCCAGAATTTCACTAGTTCTTCTGCAGAATTCCACCTACTGTGAGAACAGCATTTTATCCATGGAAAATGATTCCGCAACAATTTCATGGAAAAATTGAGATCCGAAAATAATATCTGAGGAACAGCATTTTTCAGTGGAAAATTATTCTGCAACTATTTTCTGCTGTGAAATTACACCATTCCGTTCTGGTGAAATTCAGCAGAATTTCAGTGGAATTTTGAAAATTCCACTTAATTTCATTCCACTGAAATTTGAAAATTTCCACACAGCACTGCCAGCTTGCTTAATAGTATCCTATGTGGAGTGATGTTGAATGCCTTACTGAAATCTAGGTAGGCCATGTCTACCGCTCTACCTTGCTCTAGTTCCTTGGTCATCCAGTCAAATAAATCTATCTGATTTATTTGTCATGACCTCACCCACGTGAAACCATGCTGCCTTGGATCTTGTAACCCACTGGATTCAAGATATTCCACAGTCCTTTCCTTAAGCAGGGATTCCATTGACTTTCACACCACTGATGTCAGGCTGAGTGGTCTATAATTGCCAGCCTCCTCCTGCTACCACTTTTGTGCAATGAGATTACATTCACCCACCTCCAGTTCTTCAGAACCACCCTGTTTCCAGTGAGCTGTTAAACAGAACCATGGAAAATTCCAAGATTGTCAGGAATTTACTTTTTGGGTACAGAGATCTAATTTTTATGACCAATTAGTATCGAGAAAATCTTCTGGACCAAATATAGAAACATAGAAACATAGACTTTGATGGCAGATAAGGGCCGCTTGGCCCACTCAGTCTGCCCATTTCCCTACCTATTGAATAAGGTGCAGATCCTAGTTAGCCAACAGCCTACCTCCTCCTACCCTCCACTATAACTGCCTTATGCCTGTCCCATGCATTCTTGAATTCCCCCACTGTTTTTGACCTCATGACCTCCTCAAGGAGGCTGTTCCATACATCCACCACCCTCTCTGTGAAAAAATACTTCCTCACATTGCCCCTGAGCCATACCCCCACTATCTTCAAATTGTGCCCCCTTTTTCTTGCACATCTCTTTTCTCAAGATGCTACCCTCTTGGACTTTGTTGATTACCTGTTGGTACTTGAACATTTCTATCATGTCCCCTTCTCCTCCTTTCCTCGAAGTATACATATTAAGCTTCTTTAGTCTCTTTTACGTATGGTTTCTGGTGCAGAAATATGATCCAACGGATCTTTTTTTGTTTAAACAGTTTTATTAAAAAGTAAAGCAGTGAATCAAAACATTAGATTGATAAATTCCCAGCCTAGAAAAGCTTCTGATGTACAACACTAATCAACATTGGCCCATAGGACAAGTCATATTACAGTAACTGTATATACACTCACTTAAATATGCAGTGAGACACTGTAGAACATAATTCAATTACAATTCACATTTATAGTTCATCCAAAATAAAGGCAGGATCAGTGGGGCACATAAATAATTTAAAAGTGATGAATTAGAAGGAATAATTTTTAACACAGGAAATCAATTGTACTCATGCATAAAAAAATACAATTGCTTACACACATCACCCTTTCTACAGGAAACTTATATACATGAACATTATATACTATCACATTAAGGGTCAAACTGTAAGATCCTGATGGTATATCTGGGTTGTGCTCTTGGAGAGAATGGAATGTGGTTAGTGCACTGCAGTTAGGTGAATCGCTGTATGAAGCAGCTAACTAGCCTATTGCTCAGGCTTCCTCTTTATGTGCCGTGTAGGACCCCAAGAACATAAAGTAATACACAATGGTCGTCTAGAGTTATAGAAAGGGGTGGGGTATACCCTGTGAAAAGGGGTAAGTGAAAGCAGTGATTGGCATATTTGGGTTTAGATCAATCTGGTCCCCTGAAACCACCCCTCCCTTTACTACCAGTGTCTGTGCATTAGTTGATTGCTTGGCGAATCACACAATGCAGGTCCACCCACGGAAACTATGTCTGTGTGAACTCTCCCAATGTGGTATCCAGTACATTTGGAGTGATTAATTTCTGATCCAGATACTTTAGAAAAAGAGTCCAGGGTCTGCATGGCAATAGAGCCTATGGTAGTATATGAAATAAACAGATCATCAGCATAGGCTATTCCTGTTGCCTTTAACTGACAGCCTGTAAGAGGTGGTCTAACCCCACCACTCTGATGTCAGCAAGCAGAGCTTTTAGTAGGGATCTGGGAAAAATAATACATAAAAGTGGACTGAAAGAACTTCCTTGTTGAACACAAATTTTTCCTGGAAAAGATGAATCATGAAAACCATATATCAGAGGGGTACAAAAGTCACTTTGTACAGGGTCTTGATCCAAGAGATAAATAGGTGGGGTATTCCATAACCAGCCAATACAGAGACAAATTATGAATATGTAACCTTATCAAATGCTTTTGTTTCATCTAAGGATAAAGTGAAATCACTGGCTTTTGTTTGGAGCCCTGTTCAAAGCCTTCTCAAAGGATGTACAAATTCTCATAAATAGAACGACCTGGGATCGAGCAGGTTTGCGCAGGATCAATAATATGTTCTGCCACAACTGATAAATGCTTACATAATCTATTAAAAATAATTTTTAATCGAAATGCAAAATACTGCTAGGTCTCCCATTTTGTATATTGGATTTATTCCCTTTTTATGTTTGCTTGCACGCTGTGCAAGAAACATAGTGCCATGAATGGAGATTTGAGGTGTGTCACCTCCTCCTCCAATCAGGCACTGGGCTGGCAGGCGTTCTTTCACGCATTTTGGAGCTGTCTATGACACGCTCCAAAATGCAGTAGCATACAGCTGAAAGGGGAGCTACGCCATGAGAAGCGATAAGAAGCTGCTCACGACAGCTCCCCCAGCCGCAGACGTGCTCACCCCGGCACGCAGCATATAGCCGACGGGTGCCTAATCCCTGGCCGGTTGAACGCCTCTAAGTCCTTGTGCCACGCTAGAGCCCACCCCAGCGTGGCAAACGGTGCTGAGATTTTTTTTATTATTTTGCCGACGGGGTGCCTAATCCCCCATCGGCTGAATGCCCCCTAAGTCCTTGTGCCACGCTGGGAGCCCACGCCAGCGGCAAACCGTGGGTGTTTTTGTTTTAATTTACAACGGGGTGCCCAATTCCCCGCCGGCTGAACGGCCCCTCAAGTCTTTGTGCCACTCTGGGAGCCCACCCCAGCATGGCAAATGTCCTACGACATTTTTTTTATTTTAAGACCTGTAAAATAAAACTGTCACAAGCGCCTCCCAACGCCCTCCCACAACAACCCGCACCCACCCACTGCGCACTCAGTTTCCTCGCACCCTCACCCCATACTTACTTCATGGACTCAGTGCGGTGATCTTTGTGACCGTAACACGCCTGCACTCTTCAAAGCCGACTGCGAACTGAGGAAATGCCGTAAGCTGTATAATGGGTTACATAGGGGGTTTCAACTTTATTGCATATCTCGGGTATTTGGTTTTCAGACCAAATTTTAACATGTTTTTGGACTTTTCTCATGATTATGTCACTGTCATGCTGTATTTTTGCTTGAAGGGTGATTTCACGCAGTGACTGTGCAGTGACTGTGAAATCACCTTTGGGCCTGAATACCGCCATGACAGTGACATAATTCATGAGAAGGGGTCCCAAAACACAATGTTGAAAATCTGGTGCCAAAATTCCCAAAATGACTGTTTTCGAGGGTACGCTATGCAGTTCCCACGTAGGCCTGTAAGTTTGTGAAATTTCAATATTTTCACCCAGATTTTCAACTTTGCCATTTTACCATACCTTCTTATGAGTAGTATAGCTGTCATTTTTCACATCTCACCCAAAATGTGTTTCCACCCATGTAGCGCAGAATGGCGCAGTCGGTTGTAGAAATCAATGTACTGGACAAATTAAGAAAATCACAGTGACACTGTTCATGAGCAGAGGTCTTAAAATGGCTATGTTGAAAATTTGGTGAAAAAACTAAAATGACTGTTTTACGAGGGTGCATTGCGCAGTTCCTACGCACACTCGTAAGGTCACGAATTTTCAATATTTTCACTCCAGATTTCCAACATTGCCATTTTATCACACCTTCTTATGAGCAGTACAGCTGCATCTTTCACATGTCACCCAAAACGTGTTTCTGCCCATGTAGCACGCACATGGCACAGTCAAAAGTAGATCAATGTGTACAATTAAGAAAATCACAGGACACTGTTCATGAGCTTCAGGTGTAAAATGGCTATGTTGAAAATTTGGTAAAAATTCTAAATTGACTGTTTTACGAGCCATGCTGCACAGTGCCCTATGCACGCCAGAAGTTCATGAATTTTCAATATTTTCACTCCAGATTTCCAACATTGCCATTTTACCACACCTTCTTATGAGTAGTATAGCTGTCATTTTTCACATCTCACCCAAAATGTGTTTCCACCCATGTAGCTCAGAATGGCGCAGTCGGTGTGCGAAATCAATGTACGGGACAAATTAAGAAAATCACAGTGACACTGTTCATGAGCAGAGGTCTTAAAATGGCTATGTTGAAAATTTGGTGAAAAAATTCCTAAAAATGACTGTTTTACGAGGGTGCATTGCGCAGTTCCTACGCACACACGTAAGTTCGCGAATTTTCAATATTTTCACTCCAGATTTTCAACATTGCCATTTTACCACACCTCCTTATGAGCAATATAGCTGTCATTTTTCACATCTTGCCCAAAATGTGTTCCCACCCATGTAGTGCACAATGGCGCAGTATGTGCAAAATAAATGTACGGGACAAATTAAGAAAATCACAGTGATACTGTTCATGAGCTCAGGTGTTAAAATGGCTATGTTGAAAATTTGGTGAAAAAATTCCTAAAATTGACTGTTTTACGAGCCTCCGTTGCACAGCTCCTATGCACGCTCGTAAGTTCATGAATTTTCAATATTTTCACTCCAGATTTCCAACATTGCCATTTTACCATACCTTCTTATGAGTAGTATAGCTGTCATTTTTCACATCTCACCCAAAATGTGTTTCCACCCATGTAGCGCAGAATGGCGCAGTCGGTGTGCGAAATCAATGTACGGGACAAATTAAGAAAATCACAGTGACACTGTTCATGAGCAGAGGTCTTAAAATGGCTATGTTGAAAATTTGGTGAAAAATTCCTAAAATGACTGTTTTATGAGGGTGCATTGTGCAGTTCCTACGCACACTCGTAAGTTCGCGAATTTTCAATATTTTACCCAGATTTTCAACATTGCCATTTTACCACACCTCCTTATGAGCAATATAGCTGTCATTTTCACATCTTGCCCAAAATGTGTTCCCACCCATGTAGTACACAATGGCGCAGTAGTGCAAAATCAATGTACGGGACAAATTAAGACAGTTACAGTGACACTGTTCATGAACAAAGGTCTTAAAATGGCTATGTTGAAAATTTGGTGAAAAATTCTAAAACTGACTGTTTTACTTAGGGTGCATTGCGAGTTCCTATACATGCTCGTAAGTTTGCAAATTTAATTATTACTCCAGATTTTTTCAACATTGCCATTTTATTACACTTCCTTATGAACAGTACAGCTGCCATTTTTCATATGTTTCAAAATGTGTTTTCAGACATGTAGCACATAATGGTGCTGTTGGTGTGTGAAAGCAATGTTTGGGACAGATTAAGAAAATCACAGTTACAGTGTTCATGAGCAGAGGTCTTAAATGGCTATGTTGAAAATTTGGTGACAAAAGTCCATAAAATGACTGTGTTACGAGTGAGCAATGCGCAGTTTCCACGCACCCTCGTAAGTTCATGACTTTGTAATATTTTCAGTCCAGATTTTCACCAGTGGCATTTTTTCACACTTCCTTATGAACAGTACAGCTGTCATTTTTCACAACATGGCTGAAGTGTGTTTTCACACTTTCAGCGCTGAGATGCATGGTCGCTGTGGGGAATCATTGTTCGGCACAGATAAAGAAAATCACAGTGACACTGTTCATGATCGGAGGCACCAAAATGCCTGAGTTGACAATCTGCTGTTAAATATCCCCAACCTAATTATATTACGGGTGTGCGTTGCACAGTTTCTATGTACGCTCATGACTTCACCATTTTTTTAAATATTTGTACTGCAGATTTGCAACATTGCCATTTTTTACACCTCCCCATGAACAGTACAGCTGTCATTTTTTACATCCTGTTCGGAATGTTTTTGCACCTGTGGTGCTAAATGCTGTTCTCGCTGTGCATAAGCAGCTTTCAGCTAACAAACTGATATTCCCCCTGTTCATGAGGTGGGGTCACAAAAAAAAACATGTTGAAAATTTGGAGTGAAAATACCAATGAATGCCTGAGGTATTAGGGTTTCCAACCATGACGCCCAACCCTGTAGAGAATGACAGGCATCAGGGGTGTGACTTGGGATTCTTGCCTGTAATGCTCATACCATTCCACACCCTGCAGCCAGTGAGAGGTATCGAGGTATGCCTTGACTCTTCAGCCCCAAAGTTCACCCATTCTCCTATATCGCACCCATCTCACTGCATTTCCTAATGAAATGGGTGCGAGTAGACAAACACCCATGGAACACCATGACACTTGTCAGTGTCTGCAGGGGTGGGTGTGGTGAAATGGCAATGCCATTATGCCTGATGACCCAAATGCACACCCCAATGCCTGTCACTCTCTGCAGGGTGATGGTGGGGTTGGCTTCAGTTCAGTACTTCACTGCCATTCCTATTACGCAGCTCTGTAACTTCTACATTACCACTGCCAATGCAAGCAAACATTCGGCATTGACAAATGCTTGTTAAGTTCGCCAGCGCATAAGCGTGAGCGTCAACTTGTTGATATGAGAGTTGCTAAACAGGGTGTGTGAGTGCCAGCCCAATTCCCAAGAGTGCTGCAGGGCCAGTCTCAGACCAGCAAATCAGCAGGCAGTGTCCTGATGACATACAAAAGCAAAACCAGCACTGCCTTGGCACTGTAAAGTTATATCCAGCTTTCTTAATCACATAAATATAAAACGCCACGGATACATACACATGCAGGAAAAAAACTCTACCGGTTTCGATGTCGCATGATTGTCATTAAGAGGTGACAAAAGTGTTCTCCCATGATCCTTAAATACAAATTTATTTAAAGTGACAGTGCTACCTAACCGCGCAATAAAGTGCAGTACATAATCCTAACCATAATAAAGTGCAGTACATATTCATTTATTAGCAACCACAATCATATGAACATACAAACAAGCCAGTAGAGGAAGGCCATTTGGTCTATCAAGTCTGCTCATATTGCAGGGTCCACAGCTTGAGCTAGTGTCCCTGCCCTCCTCCCACTCCTCCCATCCTCCCACCCATGATACTTATCTTCCCCCTATGCCTATCACAGCCTCTCTTAAAGCTGCTCACTGTCTTTAATGAGATGACCTCTTCCAGCAGCGCATTCCAAGTGTCCACCACCCTTCCTGTGAAGAAGTGCTTTTGACATCCCTCTTAAACCTCCCACCTCCAGCTTAAGATGCCCTCATGAAATTCCTCATAATATGTATAAATATATATATATATATATATATATATATATATACACACACACACACACACACATGCTATTAACCTCATATTTACAATAATATAACTTAACTTCAATACTTAATAATGTTTGAAAAGGAGGTAAAACCATTCCTTCATTGTTTCAATATAGAAAGCATTTTGGGTCACTATGAGTTATTAGCAGCAATATCATTAGAGTCATAACTTACTTGATGGACACATAATATGTACAGTCAATATAAATGACAATCAAACCCATTCCAGTAGTGAGTTGTGTCCGTTCTCAGTTCCAGCTATTTACAAGTGCTGGAGATACCTCAGGTATATGAACTCCTAAGCACCCTCGAAAAGACATAATAAATATTTGTTTATAATTTTATATTTATATTTTATATTTATGTTTTTATTTCGAGCAACAAGCGTTTTCAGTCGAAGACTCCACAGAAAACTCTCAGAGTTTTAAAAGGAGATATAGATGTCCAAATTAAGAGAGGGGCCTATCGCTCGAGACACTATAACATTGCGCCAATGGGTATGATCCCAAGGTATGTCTTTTGCGGTACTACAGGATTTTTCCTTAGGCACAGGAACAGGATAATTTTCAACAAGAGGAAGCAACCCTATTTGAGGATACTGGAACTACGGAGAATCAGCCCAAGGATGTACCGCCAACTAGCACCACAAGGTCAGAGTTACCTCCAAATATTAAAACTGCTTTTATTGCATTGAAGCAGGCTATTATTAGAGGGAGATGCCACTATTGGGGGATAATAACGCTAGAGGCCTATCTGAAAATCAGCAGGACAGCAAGGGGACTGCGAGTTCTTAAAAATCCAGGGTATGATTGGGACAGAGTAGTGTTTATACAAGACTGGCACAGATAACAAACTATTGGGACTGAGGTATTTATGCACACTATTATAAGAGACTATAAGGCCCAACAAGAAGATGTGAGTGCAGATATATAAAGCAAGGAACAGACTGTATTGAAATATAAAGATTCTGCAGAGTTCTCTACATATGAACATAGGCTAAAAGAGAATGTACAAAGAGCAGAAAATAAAATTTAAGAAGAACAAATTACAGTATATAAATTTTAAAGAGATAGGAAGGACTATCTTTATAATAGAGTCTTGGATTGGAAAAGGAAGAAGACTCAACCCAACCATGCTATGCATGCTCATGGAAGAGGAAGGGCAGTTATTGGGTCCCCAGTTTAAACACCCAGGTCTATTCTGAGATATAGATATAATTCACCTACTTATAATACCTCAGAATCAGAACAGGAAGACCCTTTTTAGAGGAGGAACATCAGGACTACAGTCCACCACCCCCACCCTGGGTCAGAGGAGTGTGCTGTTCCAGTTACCAGGACATTAGTGCAACATCACCAGATGAGAGGCAGAGGCCAGAATCGACATCCACAGGAAAGAAATCAATGAGAAGAGGGGAAGGAAATATAGGGCATGGGTTCGAGGCAGGCGATGCAATTGATACCCACTCCCGAAGCTGAAAGTATTGTCTTTAATATTTCTGACACACCACTGACTATCAGCCAGGAGGAGGTACTACAAAAAGGACTATCCTTTAATACAACTCAGAATACAGACCCTTTGAACTGTATGTAGATCTACACAGGTTTACGTGCAACTTGAATTTAAAAATTCACTTTTCTAAGTCTGGCATGTGTAAGGATGGCATGCCCCCTTCGTCAGGTCAAGATATGGACACTGGGGGAAATCAGGTAAGACCTGTTAAACCTATGTCGACTTATATGCCACCATATAATGATGTAGTGAAGACTTTCAAGGAGGCCTCTGAGATACAATTTAAGGTTATGTTTGAGATTATGACTGTACCATGATATGTGAATGTTAGTAAAAGGGAAGCAGTAGCACTTATGTGCTTGGAAGAAAATACAAGTATTACGATTAAACCTGCAAACAAAGGCGGCTCTATAGTAGTGATGTCCACTGATAATTATATCAGGGAGATAGAGAGACAATTAAGCGGTGAGTCATCTTATCAGAGACTTAGGGGGACCCGACAAAGGGGTTCAAACAAATAAATAGACATTTTTCTAAATGAGGCTTTCTTGTCAAGATGTATCACAGTAGATGAAATGAAGTTTTATGACTGTGCAAAATCCAGTGAGAGCTTGCTTGTATGTTCTTCCTAAGATCCATAAAGATTTGTATAATCCTCCATGTTGTCCAGCTGTAGCAGGCATTGGTTCCTTGACTGAACCCCTTTCTAAGTATGTGGATGCCCACACAAGGGAGTATGTTATGGGTTTTCCCTCCTATATTAAGGATACATCACAGATGCTAGGCATACTGGGTGATATGCAAATAGAAGTAGATTGGTGTCTGGTATCAATGGATGCCGCTACTCTCTATATAAATATACCACATGGAGGGGCGTAGGAGGTTTTGGAAGCCTGATTCAGTCTGGACCCGACCATGGCAGATGATAAGAGAAGAATTTAGAGTGTTCAGAACATGTGTTAAAGAAAAATAATTTTATGTTTAAGGGAACACACTGTTTACAACTTAAGGGGACGGCAATGAAAGCAACTTTTGCCCCCAGTTATGCCAATCTCTACATGGGCATGTGGGAGAAAGAATCTGTCCATAATGACCAGTTCAGTCCTTTTTTCAGTAAGATTGTCATCAGGCGTTGTTTTATCGATGACATCTTTATGGTCTGGAGAGACACACTGGAGGATTTGGAGAGATTTGTTAAATCTTTAGAAGGGACAACCCTAAATTTAAAATTCATGGTAGAGTGATTTGCATATGATTTCCTTTCTAGATTTACAGATTGTTAAATTACTTGATGGTACTTTGGAAACAAAACTATTTAGGAAAGCAACAGATCGTAATTCCCTCCTACTTTCCTCCAGTTGTCACCCGAGACACATGATTGACAATATACCCAAAGCCCAGATGTTAAGAGTATGAAGAAATTGCACTCAAGAGACTGATTACCTTACACAAGGGGCTGAACTATGTGGCAGATTTGTTAATTGAGGTTACAATAGTGAGAGGGTTACTACAGCATACTGTACATACTGTACACAGAAGCACTGAAAACACTCTGATAGCCTATTGGGGGGAGCTCCACCAAGGACAACACCGAGTAGAGCTAACTTTGTTACTAACTGTAGCAGACATTCTAAAGCTATACAAACAATACTTAATGACAATTGGGCAATCCTGAGAATGAACCATCTCTAGGTGATGTGATTAAGGAGAAACCATGTATGGTATATAGATGGGGCAATATTTTAGGGACCGTCTAGTACATAGTTATCAAGAGGAAACACAGGAGACAGTGCTAGGCAACATACCTGGCTGCCCCACTACCCAAAGGTAGTTTTCAATGTGGTAGATGCAAATTTTGTCCTTATATTAAGAAAACAGATACATTTACAACATGTAACAACACTAAGATGTTCAAAATTAGGGATTTCTTCACCTGTAATACAGAGAATGTGATATATCTGGCCACATGTAAATGGGCAATCTACATAGGAAAAACAACTCACCCCTTAAGATTAGGGCATGGGAACATTTATGAGCTATTACAGGTAGAGACTCAATGAATGCATTAAGACTCATATTATTAGACATGATAACATCAGCCATCAGTTCAAGTTTTGTGCCATGGATAAAGTGATATTGGGACCCAGGGGTGGCAGTGTGGATGAAATGTTGTTACACAGAGAATCCTATAGGATGTTTACTTTAGGAGCTATTGTAACACCAGGATTAAATGAGAACACTGAGCTTCTGCTATTAAAAAGAAGAGGTGAGGGTGGTGAGAGAAATTTTGCCTGTAAAACAATCATGAGTAACAGATGTGTCAGATATGTGCATTATAAACAAATATTTATTATATCTTTTTCTAGGGTGCTTAGGAGTTCATATACCTGAGGTATCTCCAGCACTGTAAATAGTTGGAACAGAGACCGGACACAACTCACTACTGGAGTGGGTTTGATTGTCATTTATATTGACTGTACATATTATGTGTCCATCAAGTAAGTTATGACTCTAATGATACTGCTGCTAATAACTCATAGTGATCCAAAATACTTTCAATATTAAAACAATGAAGGAATGGTTTTTATCTCCTTTTTTAAAAATTATTGAGTATTGTAGTTAAGTTATATTATTGTAAATATGAGGTTAGTGGTATGTGTATGTATATATTTGTACATATTCTGAGGAATTTCATTGCTTATATAATTGTGGTTGCTAATAAATGAATATGTACTGCACTTTATTATGGTTAGGATTATGTACTGCACTTTATTGAGTGGTTAGGTAGCACTGTCACTTTAAATACATTTGTATTTAAGGATCAAGGGAGAACACTTTCGTCACCTCCTGATGACAATCATGTGAGATAGAAACCGGTAGAGTTTTTTTCCTGCATGTGTATGTATTTGTGGCGTTTTATATTTATGTGATTAATAAAGCTGGATATAACTTTACAGTGCCAGGGCAGTGCTGGTTTTTGCGTTTTTGTGTGACCAGTTATTCCTAGCATGCCCTTAACCTGGTGGAGCTGATTTTTTGTGCAGTGTCCTGATGACACTGTTTTGCTGAGGGTGCTCGTCTCAGCAAACATTTCAAAGGACAGAGCCAACTCTGCGCAGAGCGCTGTCCTTTGAAATGCAAGCCCTTCAGCTGCAGCCCTTTAGTGTGTCTCTCTGTTCAGCCACTTCCTCACTCGCTGCAGCTCAGCATCTTCTTTCCTAGTGAAACAATTCCCCCAGCCTCTGTAGCCCTATAGCTTGTCTTTCCTAGTTAAAGAATTTCCCTGGTCAGTACAGCCCCATAGCGTGTCTTTCCTGGTTAAACAATTTCCCCAGTCCTACAGCCCAATGTGTCTCTCCTGGTAAAACAATTTCCCCTTTGTGACATCGGGATGCCCACTCCCAATGCCGGATGCTGCTCTCCCTTCCCCCGTCTATACCTGTAACTGACAATGGGTTGCCCAACCCCCTGTCGGCAATGACACACACACACACACACACACACACACACACACACACACACACACACACTATTATGGTACACTGGTAGCCCACCCCAGTGTGCCTAAATGCTTTAAAAAAAATCCCTGTAAAATAAAAAAATGTCCAGCAAGTTTTCTTTTAATTATAGCTGTAAAAAGAAAACCGGCCCAGCGTCATCTCCCCATTCCCCTCCCCCACCCCAATCCTACCTCTGCACACTCACCTACCCACCCCCACCCATACTTATCCTCCGGAGGTCGGAAGCCACTATCTTCACTGGTGTGAGATACGCCTGCACTCTTCAAAGCGAACTAGGAACTGAGGAATCGGGTTAGCCTGTATAATGGGATTCAATGGGGGGGGTTTCAACTTGGATTGATATCTCAGTCATTTTTAGGAATTTTGTTTCTGCTAATTCTATTCATTTTTTATAATAATGTCCTCTCTTCTTTTACCACTTGATTAAAATTAAGAAACCCATTTTCTAAGCACAATAATACCCTCCAGGGTGGGCATTATTGGGAAATACCAGACCTTCCAGGGGCTATAAGGCCGTCTGCCCGTGGCGTCGGGCCTTATTACACCCCTGGGCGGTCTGGTATTTTGCAATAATGCCCACCCTGTCGGGTATTATTGCTTACACAAAATCCATTAGGTAATCCAGTCATACCAGGGAATGCATCATTTTTCAGTGAGCCCATAACCTGGGATAATTCTTCTGATGTTAAGGGAACCTGTCAGGCTGTAGTTCTAAATCTGGCACATAAGATATTATACCAGGTAAAAATTCTGTAATACCCATTTCTGAGGAAGTTTCCAACCCAATGTATTCCCTTCAAATGAATTTACTACGTGCATCATATCTGGATTATTATGAGCAACAGAACCAACTGTTGCATTAAGGGATGAAAAAATGTTATGTGATACCCTAGCTAAACGCAGAAAGCAGATCACTTTGGAGTGGTTTTTATGCTGAATCTCATTTCTGTAAATAGGGATGAAGCATGTTTATATTGAAATATTTGCATCTGTAACTTTAAAGTTTAAATTTGAATTTGAAAATTTCCTACATTATTAATGACTAGTGACATCACTTGCTATGATTGTTGCTGGAGAGATGGATAATTGAAGGGCCCCGCCCATGGTTCAGTGGGCAGGATACCTCTATAAATTCCTAACATGACCAGCCTCCAGCACTTAGCCATCACTTCTGATGCTGGGCTGGGCATGTGTTTTTCCTGCTTGCGCTTGCCTTTTCCTAATCGCTTCTCTTGCTGGTGTCCTGGTTCTCTAGTGCTGCCTGCTTTCCCCTTTCTCTGCATCTCCCTGCCTGGGCTGCCTCTGCCTCGTGCTCCTCCTTTGGTCCACCAGCAGCTTCGCCACTCTACAGTGCCCCCCTTTCTCATTCTTGCCTGCTGCCTTTCTGCTGCTTCATTTTCTTTATTTGGGGGTTCCTTCATCCACTGCTGTCTCCTTTTTTCTCTGGCCCATTCTGCTGGCTTCTTCTGCAGCAACCTCCATTTTCTCTCTGCTATTCTGCTGGCTCCCTCGCTCCACTTCTAGGTGTGCTTCACTCGTTCAGTTCCTCTCTTTCCTGCACTTCTGTTCCTTCACTGTCCATGCTCTGTCAGTGTATCAAGGCAGTTTTGAAATTCATCTTACACACTGCCTACTGCTTCTGGACTCGGCAGCTTTGTTTCTCATGCGAGTGCTCCCTCCTGGCGATTCTTCCTTCATGTTTACAGCCTAAACAGCTGTTCCCTACTAATTACGCTATTAGCTACGCCTCATTTGCACTGCTTCTGTGAGGGTTTCTGAAGACCTTGCTGCATGGACCTCGAGCTGCACCTACATGGAGGTTCCAGCTCTTCACTCACTAGCCAGTACCTATGTGGAGGCTACTGTCTAGCGGCTCATGAATTTACATTCTGTCTGGTGCCTATGTGGAGGCATCTGCTCCTGCTCTTCACCTGGTACCTACGTGGAGGTGCCGGCTGCACTTTCTCCTCATTCATCCTACCTACATGGAGGTCAGGATTTCTCCCATACTCTGTGGAGCTGGTCATGCAGTCTGTTGTGTCAATATTCTCCCAGTGAGAGTTGCACTAACCTTCAGAGCTCCTGCTGTACCATGGCATCTCCTGATCCTTCAGAAAGGCCTGTTCTGGCTCCTCCTGCTCGTCGAAAACACTCTTCCAAGTCTAAACACTCTCTTAAGGACTGGACCATTCCTCGCTTAATGGCAGAATTAAAGAAGCTTGGCATTGTCTACAATGCTCATGCCAAGAAGCAAGAACTATATGATTTACTTCTTGATTCTCAATCTCGAGGAGTACCTGATGCACCGACTCCACCTTCCCATCTGGAAACTGACACTGTCACCGAACTCAAGGATCTCATTTCCCAGCTCGCTACATCCATGTTCGACATACAGTCTCAACTTACAGTTCTTGAGAATAGACAACCTCCCTTCCTGAGCCACAGCGGATTACTTAATCACTTCCCAGACACAGCCTGTATCGATTTGTCGTGCCTCCACCTGTTTCATCTAATGAAGCAAACCAATGCATTCCTTCTGCAATTGCATCGGCTCTGCCAGTTCCTTCATCTAGTACAGGTGTGCATTTTCAAGGTTTCTCATTGCTTGCTATATAACCTGTTCGTTTAGTTTCCAGCCATCACTGCAAGGACATCATCGACAGGAAAGATGTTAATCTCATATCATTTCTCATATCATCTCGAACTCCATAGAGAACAGAATCATATCATGCAGAGATGTCTCCATTGTTTTGAAATCAAGGACCCCAGATTGACTAAAAACTGACCATTCCAGAGTTTATCTTTAGCTTTCAGCCTCTACAGGATATTCTATGCTCCACCTTCCTTTCATGCAGAAAAGAGCTGAGCGCCCATCTGTACATAATCATTGACTTAGGAGTACACTACGGTGGTACTCACTTCTGCAGTTATCATAAGGCTTTTCTACTAAAGCTGCAGCTGCCCTTGATCACTTTAACATATGTCTCAACACAGGAATGCTCGACAATGAACTTTTTTTGCCATCTGCGTTGCAGGACAACAAGCACTAACGCTTGCCAACTTTGTGATTCTTTCTCTCATTCAGCTTTTCTATGTCCATTGACTGTGTCTGATGCCTCAACCACCCATTCTTTGTCTACCGCTTCGTCTTCCATTACATGCCATCCGTAATCCAGCTGCTTTTCTCGTTCCTCCCGCGGCAGTATGGCTGCCCTGTCACTTTTCATCAATGACAGGCCCATCTGTAACAATTTGAATGCCTTCAGATGCAGTTAGTATGGCTGTCAAAACTTGCGTGCATGTAGTCATTGCGGGAAGCACATTCCAGATCCATCTGCCCCAGGCTGCAGCTCAGATCGTGACAATTACAGCATCTATCTACTCCTATTAAAGCAGCAGTACTACAAAAAAGTGTGCTTTTTGACGGTTTATTCCTGTGCCCTACTAATCATATATAACTGGTACTCTTTCTTGCTGGCATTGCATTATAGCCGGTAATTTGCTCTGTTATTCTCTGCTTTTTGTTTACATTTCTGCCACTTAGCATGTTGCACTGGAACCCCTCTGCTGCCAACTGCACATATGTATGACTTGCAGGGACATCGGAATGGTCAGCAGAAGGTTCTCTGCTGTTGTCAAAAGACGGATATGACCTGAAAAGTGCAGCTGAAAATTAGTCAGCTGCCATATTTGTTGTAGCGCTACAACAATTCAAATAAATTGCAAATATCTAAAAACTAAAGATGACTGATAAAAACATTTACAGGTATGGAAACTGGAACATTGGCTGCATGCTTACAGCTGAAAACCGAATTTTGATAGCTCACTTCCTGATTTTCGTACTGCTGCTTTAACGTTGGGGCTCTGACTCGCCTGCTGTCTATTCATCCATCTCAATTCCTGGTCAACTTCCTTGTCTCCAGGTTCACGGAAGACTTTCATACTTGTATTTCGTTCTCCAAAGGAATTCTCACAGAATGCAGGAACTTACTTACAGCTGTCTGCCAACCTGATGTGGTCCGGCACATCCCTTTCTTCAAAGGAACTCAGCAAGCATTACTCACAGGACCCATCAAGCGACCTCTTTTTTCTGTATTTCATATCAGTCCCATTGGCATCACTACACTAAAGTTCTCAGACAAGAAGAGGCTCATGTTTGACTTGTCTGCACCTCACACCTCACTCATTCCCAGCATTAGTTCACTAATACCATCAGATGAGTTTTCCTTAAACTACACACGGATTGACCGATGCAATCTCAGCTATCAAAAGGCTCAGTAAAGGCTCTTGAATGGCTAAAGTCAATATATCGGATGCTTTCAAACTCCTTCCAATCCATCCTTCTGTGGCACCTATATGGTATTAAATGGGAGGACTCCTATTATTTCGCTGTGTGGGTGACCTTTGGATGCAAGAGTAGTCCTAAATTATTCGATCTTTTTCAGACGATTATGTTTTTGTTGCTTAACTCTTGTCATGTCACTATTGTCATTCATTTGCTTCATGACTTCATCCTTATCGAACCACCTTCAGCTCCTTCTGCTGCAGCCCTCTCTTCTCTACGAGAACTGTTTCAATAACTGGCAGTCCCTATTTCTGAAAAGAAGACAGTGGGTCCTTCTACATCTCTGGAATTCTTAGGTATCACTCCAGACTCAGCTCACATGGAAGCTAGACTGCCCCATGATAAACTGGTCTGAATTTGAACCTTGGTACTATAATTTTCTAAGAAATCTTCCTGCGCAAAACATGAACTACTCTCCTTGCTGGGTCATCTCAATTTTGCAATGTGCATTATTCCCCAAGGTTGCTCATTTATTTTGTACTTGCCAATTAGTCTCTTCTGTTCTTGCATTACATCATCATATCACCCTTACAGCCTCAGCTAGATCTGATCTGTCCATGTGGTCCCTCTTCCTTGAACAGTGGAATGGCTGTTCCATGTTTTACAAGGATGTGTCTCTAGCCTATCTCCATGCATTTATACAGATGCATCTCCAGCTTTCGAGTTCGTTGAATTATATAACACATCTTGGATGTAAACCCCATGGCCTCCTGAACTCTTACAACTTCCTGACTCTACCACTTCTTCACCATTGTTTGAAATGTACCCCATAGTGGCTACTGCCTTTACCTGGGGACATTTGTGGTCCTTACATACAATCTCTGTATTTTCAGACAGCAAAATGACAGTTGAAATAATCAGCCAAGGTAGATCATCATCCCGTTCAGTACTGCTGTTCCTGCAGAGATTGACATGGCTTTCCCTGCTGCATAATTTTTCAATTTGTTGTTTCCATATTCCAGGACTCCTTAGTACTGCAGCTGATTATCTTTCTCATTTTCAGGACTTCAGGCTCCTTCAGCCTTCAATGCAGCCAGCTGTTTTTCCAGCTCCCCAGTTTCGGGATCTCATTATGCATTAACTGACTACCTATGCACAGCTAAGACCATTATGTGGTCTGCTTCATCTACAGCACTCAATCAGCATAGTACATAGCTTGGAAGAAATATTCCTCGCTCTGTGCCATGACAGCTACATCTGCAATATCTGTGTCTATGTCTACCATTCTGGCAATTATTACTTACGCTATACATCTCGGAAGTTGTCACACTGCACCATTCAACACTTGCCTGGTATCCAGTTTCACCTTTGCCAATCTAATCCATCCTCAGACTCTTTCATCTCTAATCCAACTGTCAAACTGCTGCTGACAGGCATCCTCAAGTCGACAATCATAAAGCCTCCTTCCTGCCAACCAATTGATGATCTCATCTTCCAGACAACTGAGCAACTTGCTCTGAACTACCCACTAGATGACTTCTCGAATACCATCCTATCCACTGTTATATGTCTAGCTTTTTACGGATTCTTCCACCCAAGAGAATTTACTGTATCATCTCCATCTGCTGCTACTTTTCTCATGGTGAAGCACTTACGCAAATTTACCGACCATTACATTCATCACCTGCCTTCCTCAAAAATGGACAGATTCAAGAAAGGAGTAGATATCACTTACTTCCTTACATCCAATGCTTGGTGCCCTATTGTTATATTAGATCAGTTACTTCTCCTTCACAGGAAATCAGCACTGTCAACTCCCTTGGCGACCCTCAGCAAACTGTAATCCACTAACCCCCAAGGAATTCATTGTTTAGTCAGAAGATTACTTCAGTGCCTCAGATAACCCTTTTTTTCTTTTCAGGACACTCCTTCCACATAGGAGCTACAACATCAGCATGCAGAGAGAATATACCAGCTCACATAATCAAACAACTGCGGCTGAACTTCATCTTGTTTCAAAACCTGCATCCCTAATCCTGAGCTTGAACTGTGATCAGCTTTGATTTCATCTCCTCTTAGCATGTCCAGGGGAAGGGCAACCTGGCTGCCATGGTTTCTCAAAGGTTTCCTCTGGTAAAGGTTTTTTTCCCTCTCCTGAGTGCCACTGGGTACACTCTCCGTGAGTTGGAGGAGGTGGTTTTAAACCTTCTTTTGGGCCTTCAAAATCTTCCATGGTGCTTCCAAAGGGTGAGAATGAGCAAGGCCAAAATCAATATGTTACATCAAGCATACACTGGCATCAAGCATTCACTGACCATACAAACACTTTATATCCCCGCACAGTAAATGTAAATGATCAGATCTGGCTTCCAGCTTGCCAAAATCCTGAAACACTTTCTATGTTTGATGCGCAAACAACAAAACATTTGGGGATGAGTACAAGTAAGCATTAACACACGACAGAGCGTGGTTCTACTTGAGAATTAATCCACACCTGGGTGGCATGAGTCTGCAGTCTGAGTGCCTCAACCACCCAGGTGTGGATTAACCGCAGAATCATGCTCTGGAGGTTAATGTGTCGTAAAATGGCAAGTGTAGCCCTGAACAATAGAATCAGTAGCACTGAACAGTGTAACCTTATAAGATGCCAAATAAGAATTTGTTCTTACAGTGCTCATGCTATTCAGTGCTCTCTCTCTTGTTGTACTGCCATGTCACAAAGGCTCTCTCTTGATGAATGAGGAAAAATGCATTGTGATGCTCACTGTCTCTCTCTCTCTCTCTCAATGAACCAACATACCAAAGTGCTTCTGATAGCCCTGCCCCTGGGACACAACAGTCTTCCGGTCCTCCCAGTATCTGCTGGGTTAACCCTGCCCCCTGGGACTCAGCACAAACACCCCTCTGCTCCCCTGGGTATCTGCTCTTGCTGATGGCGGCAGCACTTCTCTCTCTCTCTTTCTTTGCCACCCCACCCACATCCAGCAACCAAACCATGGTGGCTAGTGTCCAGTGACAGCAGGAGGACAAACAACTGAAGATACTGTGGGACATTAGGAGCCTCCCAACCAACAGACAGTGCTTTCTAGAACATATGCCTGTCGCTGAACTAACCAGGGGACTGTGACTGCCATGCTGTGTCAGGTCGCTCTTGCCATCTCGCACCACCAGACCTGCTCTCATTGTACCACAGTGAGTCATGTACTGGCAATGTGTAAATCTGAAATACCCACAGAATTCCCAGCATTTACAGTATTGAACAGACTTAACACAGCAGCCTCATCTAGTATGTAATAAGTGCGGTAATATCAGAGGCACTTTGATACATGTCATCATAGCTAACTGACTACAACCTAACCGATCTGCCGCTGGTGTTGAGCTACCGATAGCCCTGCTCCTGGGACACACTGCTATATGAATGGAAACAGAGTAGGATATTGTCAGCAGTACTTTCAGTCCCTCTCACTCTGTCTCAGTGCGCTATAGCAGTCTCTGCCGTTGTGAGCACACTCCCCAACACACTCTGTGGTCTGGAGGGCAACCGTGTATAATTGAGAATTAATCCATGGTCAGATGATGTCTTCTGCCCAATGAGGAGGCACCATTCTAATTTGCCATGTTACAAGGGCATTTGGGAGGTGTGTCACTGCTGAGCCAATTACAGTTCACAATACCAGGGGCTCGGCAGTCTATAGCAATGACCACACACTGTGGTCTGATGCAGCTCTCAGGTTTGTGGGCAGAAACTTCTTGTACATCAAAGGACCAAAGCCACTCCAATAAGCTCTATGATTTAGGCAGTTTTTAATGTTGATGCCAAAGTAAAACATTTGCCCCCACTCCATGTTGAGGATTAAGTTGCCCAAGTAGAATTAGTTTTTTTTAACTCCTGGCACCATGGTAGGTTTACTGTGACACTTTGCACTGCCTGCAGCAGTAACTTGGCGATGCCTTTAGGGTAGGGTTAGGTATTGCATTAACACCCTCATTTTTTTAATTTTATAGCGGTTTTATTACCATTGTTAGCAATTGAAATTTTATTAACCTGGGAAGCATTGTGAAGGACAGAAGGCTCTAGTCATTGGCCATTACTACTGATTTTATTGTTACTTGAGGTTGAAGGTGGGGTTTGCACAGGTACAGGAAACCCAGAAGGCAAAGGGGGAGGTGGGACCAAATGTTGGAAAAGCATTTTTAAATTTTCCATCTGCTCCTTTATTTTTTGTATTTTTTCCATGGCTGGGGAACCAGGTCGAGGTTCATCTTGAAACTTGTAACTATCTTGCTCATTGTTATACTTTTGACGTCCCCTATAGGCACCTTTACCACTTCTGTAGTCATTGTTGTATATTTTGTAGCATTCTTTCCCATTCCCTTGGCCGCACCCTCTATTAGGATCATAACCTCCATAGGAGGGTCTTTGGTTTTGGTATGGTTGAGTGGTGGGAATTGCTGAGGGCTTTGATAGAACTGTGACTCAGGGCCAGGTAGTAGAACCACCACAGGGGAAGCTTGGGCAGGGTTGGTAGGTTGGGTTACTACAGTGGGGCTAGGCACCACTTTGGGCAGCTCCCTAGCGTTTTGGTTGAGTGTCATTACCTCTTTTTTGTCTCCTGTTTTTGGGAAGAGATAACTCACCCCTTTTATAGCCAAAGTATCTGAGGTAGTTACTTCAGACACTTGGACCTTGGGATTGGGCCCCCCTTTTTTTGTGGAGGAGTGTCATTGCCTCTTTTAGAGTTTCAGATGTGTTTTGTCTGTCTGGAAATTCAGTGAATGCCGCTGGATCTTTTGTTATGCTTGAGTGCAATTGGATTCTGATAGCAGGGGGTAAACCTTGATAATATGCATTTTGGAAGTCATCTAAATCACTGTTTGAGTGATTTTTTGCTCCAAAGTACACATCCTTTAGCCAATGATAATATGTTCTAGGATTTTGATCAACCCCACATTACATTTGGTAGGCAGCAGGTCTGGCTGCCCTTAGTGAGATATTTACCAAACTCCTTTTTGGGAATTTATACAGCTGGTTAAGTTTGTTTCTACTCTGTTTAGACATTTTGACCACTTAGCTTGAGGATTATCAAAAGACCACCTAATTACAAAACTCTGTGATCCCTCATTAGTTATGCACAAAGATTTAAAACACTCTTAGTTTTGAGTATGCTGCTCAGTGCCTCTTTTGCATGTAACCCCTTGTTACCTGGGGTTACTAGAATCCCAGTAAGACTCATGGTAGGCAGGAAGGCAGCTGCAGAAACTCAGTTAAATGGATTTTACACTGTCTCACTCTGTTCTCAATTCATCTGAGACTGAGGGATGACATCACCATAGAACTGTCACAGCTGCATGAGCCACAGTGGAATCTGCAGCAGGAGTTGGAGTAGAATGTTGGGAGGTTTGAACAGTAGTCTGTAAGTCAGTTGGAGTTTGGAGCTGCTGAGAGAGAAGCACAGCAGCTCTGTGTTAGGCTCTTGGAGCCTCAGCCCTGACATAGGGCTACATTTAGAAAAAGGTCCATGTTTCCACCTAAAGAGAGACACATAAGCTAGTTTTAAAGTGGTGGAGACTGCTGAATTGGGTCTCAGTGCCCCATCACTCAGGCGATGAGGCAAGAAAGGTTGTCCTGCATATTCCAGGGGCAGCCCACTGGTTTTCTGCTAGTGGAGAAGCTGCCTGATTAGGTCCAAGAGTTTTGGGAAAGAAGAAGATTTCGTCAATCACCTGTGGGGCACCTGCAACCGGAGGGTGAGTTTCTGCTCTTTCTAAAGGGCCCATGTTTTCACCCTGGGACTTGTGTGATAGTGGGGATTGAACTACTGAAGTAGTGGGAGGCCTAGAGTAATAGGCTTAGCCAAAAGTAAAAGTATGTTCAAGTCCAGCACATATGGGAAGTCAAGACATGTAGAGGAGATGTGACATATGTCTGCCCAGTAATCTACATTGCCAAGCTTTCATAAAAGAGTTGTTTAGTATCCAGAAAAATGGCTGGGTATGGATTGTGGGAGCTGGAGGTGGGAGACCCTCCCATCTTTAGTGACCAGGTCATCCTCTATGGATTTGCTCTGTGGATTTCTACTTTGCCTCATGCACTTGGCCAGTGATGAGAGAAGTACCCAGACATGGGCTTGGAAGGCAAATTCCCTTTAGGAGTTGAAGGCTCTAAGGTAGTTTGGGGAGCCACCAATTGGAAAACTGGTTAATTTCCCAAAATGGACTGCGGATCAAGTGGCCGGCGGGGGAGCCGGGCCCATGGGGAAAACCTAGGTAGTGTACAAGTTGGGCTGTGTACCCAAAGCTGCATGCAAGTCCAGGCTATGTGCCTGGTGGGTTCAGAGCCTGAGGGTTGGAAATGTGAAGAAGTGTTCTGTTGTCTCTAATCTGCATTACCAGGAATGTAGCCCTGTGGGGTCCATCTATGCTTTGTTTGTTCAGCTTGGATGTGAATACAAGCCACACTGTAGAATCCATTCCTGGTTTTGGACATTACAGTTATTGCTTCCTGTGTTCGGATTTACTTGGGTGACCCTGTGCAGAGTAGTTAAACCTAGGTCCCTGTGCTGAGTAACCTTATTCCCCAGACTCAGTCCCACCAGGTACTGCTGCCACTTCAACAGCATACCAACTGTCATTTTGCAGAAAGGCAGGGTCCAGGGTTACATGCAGATTTAGAATTATACCTCTCACCTATCAGTTTCAAAGCTTGTGTAACAGTCTTTGATTTTAAATGTCTATTTCTTTTTAGAAATATTTATATTTTTGGGACCCATCAGGTGTCACCTTCGAATCAGAGCCTTTTTTGGTCTAATTTTATATATTTTTAATGCCTATCAAGTGGTTCCTCTTCTGAACAGGAATATTCCTTTTAAGGGAGTGCAATTTGGGCCTTATTTCTCAGATACATTTATTTTTACATGAAGTTTACTTTTACTTTTAGTATCAACTTTTTGGCTTTTAAATCTCTAACTTTTTTTTAATTTACAGAGGTGTTGCTCAAATGGTACACCACCCTTCTTATTGGCTATCCTCTTTAATTCATTTTGTGAGGTTGCACCTTTATATCTCTTTTTTTTTGTGCGCCCAGTCCTTTTGATACTCTTCTTGTCCTTACTGGT
This sequence comes from Neoceratodus forsteri, assembly GCA_016271365.2. NCBI lineage: Eukaryota > Metazoa > Chordata > Ceratodontiformes > Ceratodontidae > Neoceratodus > Neoceratodus forsteri. The sequence continues at coordinate 1,100,217,635 of CM028134.1, read as the reverse complement.
ACACTGATCCTCTATTTTTATGTATTTTTCCTTGCACTATTTCTTGTTTTATCTTTTTTTTTAGCACTAGAATGATCAGGTGAGGTTGTTGGCAAGGGCCTGTTTCATTTGTGGGTTTTGCACCACAGAAATTTTAAGAAGGATAAGCCCCTTATTTATTACCCTGGGGTAGATACCTTAGGGGTGAACAGCTTATGCTTTTTTTGTTTTAAGGTTTTTTCTTTTCATTTGGTTAAGAGGTGTATTTCCCTGTCTGTCCACTGTGTTTTGTCACTTCTATATTGTTCCCTTATATCATTATACAGTTGTATCATTTCAGTTACCTCCTTGGTAACCTGTTTATTAGCAAGTGCTAATTTTGCTTTTTTTTAAATCTGTGTCCCACTCTTTGAGCTTTTCATTAGTCTTTAATATTTTGGCTTTTCTGTCTCAGCAGCTAAGCACTGCTCTTTAGCTGTTTATTTTAATTGTTTTAAGACAGCAAGTTAATTAGGACACAGTCTCCATCAGATATTTTACATTACTTACATCTAACTGTGTTTTGAGCAATTGAATCTGGCCTGCAATTCGACCACATTCATGACATCTCTCCTAGTTGTTGGTTTAACTGTTTTACATCATTACATAACCTTAAAGGGACACTGTCAACCCCCTTTGGTCTCAAAGTGTCCCTAGTTTAAAAAAAAACATATTTTTTTGATTGCCAACATTCTGTAAAGGGTGTTGCTGTAGCTGGTAGGTTGATTATGACTCTTATTTTCTTTAAAATATAAAACAAAGACTTCCCAACATACTGGTGTTATCACACCAAAACAGGTTTGTTTACATTCCTTGATCAACTCCAAATGCATCTTTCCCAGACTTGGGAACACCCACAAAACTGTCTAGCTCCTTATGATGCAGTGAGAGCTTAGGAGGCTACTTTCTTATGAGTGACTGCACTGTTTGTGTGTGCTTCTAATGCTCAGGAGATATGCAGTAAGAACATAATCAGGATTGTAAACAAAAACAAGTTTTTTTTGTAAATATACATTGCCATGCATTTCAGTTCTACTAAGCAAGGAGACAGACAAAACAAACAGCAACATCAGTGAATTTTAGAAATAGTGAGCAATCATAAAATGTGGGGTTTCAACTAGAAATATGATGAAAAACAGGTTGACAGTGTCCCTTTAGTTTGTCAACACAGTTTTTTAATCATATCAACATACCCTGTATTCTGTTTATTTAATTATTTAATTACTTCTTTTGGCCTACAGCTTGGATGCAGAGGTTTCAATGGCTCCTTTTTGATGGCGGCACATAGCAGCTCTAAAAGTGTTGCCCTCGTCTCATAGACCACACCTTCAGTTGTACTATACGCTGCCATGTTTTAAGTTCTTGTTACGAAACTCTGACAACAATTACCATTAAATGTCAATAACCTTTATCCAACACAATTTAACCAAAGAACCAAATCTTTTGTTATGATACTTTGAAAGTCCTTTCTCTTTTAGCTTTACTGCCAGATAATTACTTTTTTTGGTATTTTTCTCACTGTCTAGGGGTTATTCTATCTTTAAATTTTGGAGAAACGAGAACAGAAAAATGTTATTTATGCCATTTAGTAACTTGCAAACAATAACAGGAATAATATTTGTTTTCCATACACCCTAAGGGTGGGCTGTTATTTACTAACAATTATCCCAGACAAGCACCCAAAGATGTCAGAACAAAGGCTATAATATTACTTTTACAATGATGCACTTGGATTTACTTTGGTCTTTACCCAAAAATTATTTTATAAATTATCAAAAATAATAACAATTCAAATATGGTACTATCCTTGCTCTCTAGATTTAAAAATTATGGTGAAAAACACTGCTGCCACACTTTGTATTATATAAGAGATAAATACTGTGTATATTTTATTCACATATGCACAAGTTCTAAATATTCATAATTAGCATAACTATCAAGCATAATAAAAATAATGTAAACATAAACTGTAAGGTAAACAAAACAACAGGTTTTAGAAAATGAAGCAACTTAAACAAAGCAAATAAAACACATTTTAACAAATGAGCAACACAAGCAAATACATCAGATTTACCATAATAAATGGCATTGTTTGTACCATTTCTGTAGCATACTTGTAAATATCATTAACTTTTACTATGAGAACCTGCAACTAATTACACTAGTGTCTCAGATTTTATTTATTTATTTATTTATTTATTTATTTATTTCAGAAGAATCAGAAATACCTTTGAGTCATAGACTCCTTTACAAAGGTTCCACGTCACATATAATAAATCAGATTACACAAAAACAGTTTGTACAGATATAGCTACAGATACAAATAAAGTGATTGTTACATAGTAAAGTTATGTACAATTGGAATGCAAGGCTAAACATTCAGGAACTAGTTCAGTTCGAGAAAGATAACAATAGACTGGGAGATTAACATCCCTGAGTTAGTGGGGCTAGGAGCAGTATGCAGAGGCAAACCAGAGGCCATTGTCAGTAATAGAGGGCCAGGGCACCAGTTTACATACAGTCACAGTCACTTGAGGACTGATAATGGGCCCTAAGGAGCATTTTGAAGTGACCAATGCTTTGGTTAAGATGCAAGGAGGGGGGTAGGTTATTCATCCACAAGGGTGCCCTGTAGTGAAAGGATCTTTGGAATTGAGTTGTGTGACAGGAAGGGATGGAGAAACAATGGGTATCTGAGCTATGGGTGTTAGCTTTAGAGTCCAAGGTGATAAGGAGGTGAGTGATGCAGAGGAGAGGCCAAGGGTGATTTTTTTAGCTAAGACACAGGTGTGGAATTTTATTCAATTTTCAAGGTTAAGCCAATTTGTGTCCTTATATAGCACACAGGTATGGGTGAGTCTGTCACACCCTAAAATGAGGTGACAGGCCTTGTTTAGCACAAGTCTAAGACTATCTAGGGCCAAGGGGCTTGCCCCACCAAAAGTCAGAAGGCCATAGTCAAGTAGAGAGAGTACCAAGGAGGAGCTAGCAAGTTTGAGGGCCTCAGGGGTAAGGCAATGTTTATAACTGTGCAAGAGACCAAGCCTAATATTTAGGACCTTGGACAACTGATGTATATGCTCATGATAGGTGAAGCCAGTGTCAAGAGTGATGCCCAGGTATTTAAAGGTATGCTCAAATTCCAGGGGGGTCAAGGCTGCTGATAGTAATTGAGGAAAAAGCCTTTTCCTGTAATTCTGCAGGTGTGCAAAGAGCATAGCTTTGTTTTTTTTATTGTTAATAATAAGGTGTTGTGAGGCGAACCAGCTTTCAACAGCGTTGAAGGAGGACTGGAGGGAGTGGTGGAGTTGAGAGGGGTCTGGGCTGGAGGAGAAGATGACCGATCATCTGCATAGAGTAATAGGTTGGAGGTGCAGGATGTGGGGAGGAGTTTAGGAAGAGGCTGAAAAGGAGAGGACCCAAATGGACCCTTGTGCACCAAAGATTATATTTGTATAATTGTTTTAAACTTTAGTATGTAAAAAGTCACTTTCTATGTCTAACTTTTAACTTAACTATATACCCAAGGTCTTGAGCTGAACATGCACTAAGTTACCACCCTGATAGCCAAATAAAAGTACTAAAATAGAAATAATTAAGGAATACTTAAGTTTTAGTTATTTTTAAGTGTAGTCTTTTACTTTTTAACTTTCAAAATCTTGGTGAAAACTTTTGATTTTGAATGACAAGAGCCCTTTACTGGCTTGGCTCGGTTGCAGTCATTTATCTTTTTTCCTGGAACCTAGAACTGTAAAATCTTTTGACATCAATGGAGCAGTGCAGGCTAAATCCTTCTTGCTTGACATCACAAATCATCAAAAGTCACTTTAGGATTTAGTGAAAAAAATCAGACAGCAAGATTTTAGCAGTTTAGAGGCACAGTTTGTAAAAAGATCTCTCCCTGTGGACAGCAACGTTGTCTTGATAACCGAACTCTGTGACTCTTTTTTGTTTTAGTTCATTTTTGCTCTTAAACCTGCAACTCTGGACTCACTGCTATTTTTTTTTATATTTATCTTACTTTTTGCCCCATCCTCTGCCTTCCATCATATCTCCATCCTGGTCACAGTGCCCCCGAGACTCTATCACCTTATGAGCCCCTCGCTCCCCCGGTCACTCCTGGCTTACCCTCTAGGAGGTGGGGCACAGCACCACTGAGGGCTCTGGTGCCATGGATCCATATCTGGTTGGGGGAACTCTTGGCCAGGTGGATGATTGAGTCCAGGGGCAGGGCATCATAGAGACTTTCTGTAGAGAGGGATTTTGTTATCCCTATAGGCTGGGGTGGAGACATGCAATGATGCCAGCATCTGTCCCACCCCAGTACCCTTGACCATCGTCATTGCATCAGGTGATGTGCCTATCTGCTGTTAGGCACCACTTGCACCGATTGCAAGAACCCTCACCCCTGGAGAAGGAGAGCAGTCCTGAGGATGCTCAATCCTTCTTCCTGGCCAGCCTCCAATGACCCAGGCTTGTTCCCCAACCCGTTCACTGGTGTCACAAGCAAAAATCCAACCGTTGCACCAGTGGGCCGGCTTGGACTCACTGCTATTTAACAGCACTGTGGCTTGCTGGCTAATAAATTTTAAAGTCAGTCTTTGATCCAGGCTTTTAACAAAATTTTGAAACATTACCTAGTCCACATTTTCAGTATGCAAAACCTAGGCCTTGCTTTATCCAGTGTTAGATCTTTCCTTAACAGTTTTAGCAACTGGCTTTGTTGCAATGTTGTGCAAACTTTTAAACTTGCTTAGCATGTCCTACTGAATACAATGTCTCAACCCAAATGATAGTCCCAAACAGGCGTGGCTTTAGGCTTGTGGCCTAGTAAGAGTTTTAAGCTCATCCAAAATTATCAGAGCAGCCAATACAGGTCTTTATACAACAAAGGATTTAGCAGTCATGGGCCGGCTTTGCCAGTACCCCATTTATGTCCTTCTTGCTGGGTGACATTACATCAAATTAAGATTCATCTGAGTACTTTTTGAGAGTGTTATTGTTAGCCCTTCCAAAACTATTTTTTTTAATATGACCTCATCTTCAAAATAACTTTTTGATATAAAACAATTGTTTTTCTTTCATCTATATGCACCTTGTTACAAATGTAAAACCTACATTTTTAGATGCAGCTAAAAAAAAAAGATTTAAGACCAAACAAAATAGTGTCAATTTTAATATAAAATCTGCAATTTATAAAAAACATTATAACACTTTTTTTCTTTATAAATATTTAAAATGTATTTACAGATTCCAAAAGTAATTTTTTTTCTGTTCAAAATGACGTTTGGCATACCTGTTATCATTAGAAACTTCATAATCTTAGCAAACTTCTTTAAGACAGTGATTTCCTATGTTTGTGGTTAATGATCCATGACCTTATGTCACTTTGGAGTTCATTAAAAAGACTTACGCACCCAGCGACTAGGTGTTGTTTGTTAGATAAACACTCAAGACTAATTTCATTAAAAAGGTGGTAAGGTCAACCTACTTTAGGCACCAAATTGTCCACCAATTTCAAACTGTTTTAGGGCCACAAAGTTTTGTAAATAGCAAGGATTACAAAGCTCTTGCAGGACTAACACTTAATCCCTGTAAAGTTTCATGCATGCTCAATAAACTGTGTAATTCTAAAATGTATAGAATGTTTATGTATTTTCTATAATTAAAAGTCTTAAGTTCTTAAAGCTAGTCTACTTTAGTCTGAGTTAACTTCTGATGTATCTGGGGCTGACTGATACACAAAATCAGGGCCATAAATTATGTCACGTTTCCATGGCAATAATCTCTTACTTCAGCTTTCAGCTCTTCTGCTAATCATTAAAGAGGTGACAAGGGGCCTCCCAGTTTAAACAGATTATTCTTAAACCAATTTTTTCTGAAGTTGTCCATATATGATATATTCTTTTTTCTTGTTCATGGCATCATTCCTCCTTTCAGTATTCAAGCCTTAGCAGCATTGTCCTTGTTTTACAGTTTATTTAGATATTAATTTGTTCAAAATATTTATAGTACTTAATAATTAAGTCAATATAAAATATAGAATAACAATTAAAATATAATACAATTATAATAATAAAATATTTTAATTAAATTAGTTCTGTTCCTACAGAACTGATGAGAGAGTTGCCTAAGACCTAGTTTGAAATTATACCAGGGCAGGCTGGGTCTGAGGGAGGCCTGAGGGAGAAACAAATGGAGATGAGGGGGAGGTCAGCAGGAGGAAGGGGAGTGTATTACCTGCCAGTGAGAAGTAATGGAGGGGGAAGGGAGGCGGACATGGGGTAAAGAGAGGTAACTGGAGAGTGGTAGATGGGGTGGGGGAATGGGAGACAACAATCCAGGGAACTACCAAGCAGGAAGGGGAGAGAAGACAGAAATCTGGTGGAGGGGGAGGCGATAGTGGTGTGTGATAAGGATAGGGACCTGGCTGGGAAATGGAAAGAAAGGTGGGGAGAAGGTAAGGTGGGATAGGAGGGGGAAGAGGGCAAGAATGTAGGTGAAAGGTAAAAGGTGGTATCATGGAAATTATGAGAAATAGTCGACATGGCCCTGGACATAAGCTGGCCACAAGTTTATGTTTAAATGGACCAAGGGTGCCTACATTGGTGGTTTCACCATCCAGGGAGTTAAACATATTAGGGCGTTTCTCCAAATGACCACTGGCCTTGAGAAGTGTGGCAGCAGAGGACAAGTAGTGTGTAATTATCTGAGTTTCTGGTGTTTCAAATGTAGTTGGCTGGGATGAGGAGATTCTGAACCGAAGGGGGCATAAGACTGATAGATGCCTCTTTTGCTACTAGGCAGGTTTGGTATGCGATTCTTCCCTGCAGTTGTAGCCAGTCTGCCTGCTCATAGAGGTCACAGGTGTGCACGTGGTGAGTAGCTCCAGTTAGAAGTTGGCAGGCCTTATTAAGTGCTAAGGAGATTTGCTGTAGTGCTGTGACAGTGACTGCTCCACAGATTACAAGCCCACAATCTATGATGGAGATGATGGAGCTATGTATTGCTAGACTGAGACCTTTGGTGTCAAGCAGTGCTTATGTTTGTAGAGAAGGCCGATGTGGATAGTCACAGATTTGGCAACCATGTCAATGTGACTGGATAAAGACAGAGTACTGTCCAAGGTCATACCAAAATACTTGAAACTTTGTGTCTGGTCCAGAGTAATACCCAAACAGTTTCTGACAGTCAACTGTTTGTTTTATGTTTGCTATGTGCCATGGAATAGCATAGTCTTTGTTGTGCAGTTTAGCACTGGTTTGTGCAAGATGATCCAGGCCTCAACTTCTGTGAAACTTGTTTGCAGCTAGTGCTCCAAGTGAGAGGGATCCAGCTTCATGGCAAAAATTACTGCATCAATGGCATACAGTATGATGTGTTCATTGCAGGTGGTAGGTAGTTTGTTCAGAAATATGCTGAAAAGTAGGGGACCCAAGATTGACCCTTGAGGGACACCAGACCAGACAGATTGTTTGGAAGAGAGGGTATCATCAATCTTAACTTTTGACTGATCTGCAAGATAACGTTGAAACCAATTTAGGGTATCATAAGACAGTTCTAAATTTGCCAGGTGTTCAAATAGTAATGGATGGTTAACAGTATCAAAAGCCTTGAATAGGTCAATAAAGGTGGTACCAGTGAGTTGTCTTTGGTCAAGTGCTTGGTGGATGTGTCCTGTAAATTCAATGGGAGCAGAGGTGGTACTATGGCCTTTTCTCAAACCATGTTGCTGTGGACATTGCAGGTTGTATTTCTCCAAATACTCCACCAGTTGGTCTGTGACAATTTTTAAGTACTTTGATAATGGACGAGGGATGGAGATTGGCCTGTAATTTCCATGTATTGCCCTGTCCTGGGACTTGTACATCAGGGTCACCAGGGCAGACTTCAACTTGAGCAGGAAATGGAGAGTGTAGGACCAGTTGATAATTTTGGTAAGGAGGGGCAGGATAGCCTCAAGAGTGAGAGCAATAAGCTTCTTGCCCAGTGTGTCCCCACTTATTCTGTTTTTCCAAGCAAATTGAAGAGATATTTCTTGGCATCCCTTTTGGTGAAAACCTTGAAATAGAATTGTGGATGATTAGTTCTTTATCTGGATGAACCTGGGAAGTAGTGGTGGGGTTAGTGTCAAAGAAGTTAGCAAGAAGTACATGGCTAAGGTCGGTGAAAGGCAGGTTGAAAGTATTGGCCATTGTGGAGGGGTCCAGGGTGATGGAGCCATTTAAGTTTAGCATGTTAGGTGTCACTTTGGACTCCTTTCCTATGACTTCCAACAGGTTGTTCCAGAATTTCCTATCATCCAACCAGGAGCTGGATAAAGCATTTCTGTGGTAGCTGGCTTTTCCAAGTGAATGGCTCTGATACAGGTGTTTCTGGTGGTCCTGTATGCCTGAATATCTGCTTGACTGCCAGAAGATCTCGCTTGAGCCCATAGGTAGTCTAGTGTTTTCATTTGCTTTAAGAGATTGCCCATAACCGGGGATTGTCAAGGCCCTTGATTTTGCATTTCTTGCATGGGGCATGGATATCACATACTGCACTGAACAGGGGATAAAGGATTTCAGTGTGGTATCTACATCTGGGGCAGTATCAATTGGTGACCAATCTTGTTGCTGTAGGACTGACCTCAGTGGCTTGAGGTATCCCCTGAGAAGTATCCTCACTATTAGTTTTCACCGGGGTTTAGAGAATATATTAGGTCATAAGCACTGGACTGGAGAATGGTCACTTACTGAGTCAAGAAGGAGTTTAGTGTGGGTGATATGATTAGGGTGATTTAAAAGTATCCAGTCCAATATGGAATTGATCCCAGTCCTATAGCTGACCCTTGTAGGTGAGGTAACAAGTTGGGTGAAATTTGTTGCTGATAATGCATCCTTGTAATTGCTTGACCCAGGGGGCAAGCCAATTTACATTAAAATCCCCAAGCAATATAACTTCTGAGCTGAGCATTAGGCTGTTGATGTATGTAAGGAGTGGGTTCAAGCTTGCTTTCATCCATTTGGGTGGAATATAGACTGATGCTATTGTCAGAGCATTGTTGTGGGCCCTGAGTATGACCTTAATAGCAAGGACCTGCAGCTCATCACCAGTAATGGATAGGGACAGGGCATGCCCCAACAGGGATTCCTTCAAGTATAGGGCACAGCCTCCCCTTTTTTTGATATTCTCTCCTACCTGAAAACAGTATATCCAGGTATGGCCACAGCAGCATCAGGGATATTTGGTGACAACCATGTCTAAACCACTGATAGGACATCTGGGCTGTGCTGGATGATCCAGGCAGTAAGGACATCAAGTTTTTTGAGCAGGCTACAGATGTTGATGCTAGCTAATGGGAGAGACCTTGATCTGTTTAACTCACTGGGCCTTGTTAAGGTGGGCCTGGGTTTGGGTGTATGTTTCCCAATATAAGCAAGAGTAGCACTATTAACCTTCTTAAGAGTTCCTTTAGATGTCTGCAGTGATTCAGGCATACTCTTTTTCCCATATAATCTTTCTTAGGTATTATCTGTAGTGACCGTACTCTCGACAGTAAGAATAGGAAGTAATAGTTGGAAGGTAAGTTATTCTTGGTCACAGTAGCAGGCTCGTATGTTGTAGGATTTGAGAGAAGAGATAGGTGCAGTTTATGCTACACCTACAGGTAACCATCCCTTTTCTGTCTGGGTTGTCATCATGGAGATCTATAGAATGTGATGAGCACCTAAAACAGTGGCAGTGGGGAATGTTAGCACAGTCAGGAGGAGCAGGAGGAGCATTGTTGTGTTAGGAAACATTGTCAACACAGGGATTTGAGACACTGAATTGGTTAAGACTGGCATCTGAAGTGGTTGAGAGGGTCAGTGAGGCTGGTACCTGATGGAAAGAGGTTCAGTGGGAGTGTAACCTAGGCTTGAATCAGGTGTAGGCAGCTCAAGAAGATAGCGGCAGTGGTCTGCCCTACAGTAGTACAACCTGGGCTCACTGGGGAGAAATCAGGCTAGAGTCAAGCCTGGAAGCCAATAGTGGTGGATGAGGGGGAAGAGGGGGTGGAGCCACGGTGTATTCAATAGAGGCTGGGGTCGGGGAGGCTGCATGGGACAAAATATAGAGAGAGCTAAGAGCTCGAAAATGAGAGGTTCCAGGCAGCCAGAAAAGCCACACCAATCAGTGGTGAGCAGTTCAGGTGGGCAGCAAATCAGGGGTTAAGAGCAGCACAACAATGGGTTTCAAGCTGTGGCCATGAGATGGGCATACCTGAGGATTCAATCTGGGAGATGAGCACAGGCGGCAGCTAGGTCAGGTCTGCCACTCCACTGGAAGAAGGAGAAGATTCCAACAGTCCTGGGCACCCCAGGTTGGGCCACCTGCTGGGGATGAAGAGAGAGAAAGAGGGATGTTAGCTGCTGAATCAGTGGGGGAGTAGACAGACAAAGAGACAGAGTTTATTGGTAGAGTAATTTACAGTCAGTTAATTGACAGAAAATAATTGCAAGAACATTTAGCAGGGAGACGGGTGAAATTTGCAGGACAAAAGGTAGTGAGCTTTAGAGAGAGAGAGAGAGAGAGAGAGAAAGAGGGTACAGGCAGAAGATCAGGATTTAGCAGAGAGGAAAAAGATGCAGTTTAAATTCACTTAGTTCTATACAGAAAATGCTGTTTTAAATTATACAGGTTCACAAAAGAGCAGTAATCACTAAACAAAATTAACATTTAAGGAATAAGCACTTTTTTGTAAAATATAGGGAGCTCGAAAACAAGAGGTTCCAGGCGGCCAGAAAAGACTCACCAATCAGTGGTGAGCAGTTCAGGCAGACAGCCAATCAGGGTCTAAGAGAAGTATGGCACCAGTTTTCAAGCTGAGCCATGAGACGGGTGTACCTGAGGCTTCAGTCCAGGGAGATGAGTGTGTACGGTGGCTAGGACAGGCCCGCTGCTCGGCTGGGAGGAGAGGATTCCCAAGGTCCTGGGTGCCCCAGGTCAGGCCACCTGCTGGGGATGAAAATAGAGAAAAGAGAGAGAAAGAGGGGGTTAAGTTAGCAGCTGAATTAGTGGGGGGGGAGCAGACAGACAAGGAGACAGAGTCACAGTAGGGGGTAGTGAGAAGGGGAGGTGAGGACTGATTGCTGGGCAGAGTAATTTGCAGTCAGTTAACTGACTGAGAGAAAATAATTGCAAAGAACGTTTAGCAGGGAGATGGGTGAAATTTGCAGGACAAAAGGTGTAGCAAGCTTTAGAGGGAGAGGGAGCGAGAACGTGAGAGAGAGAGAGAGAGAAAGAGAGGGTACAGGCAGGAGATCAGAGTTTAGCAGAGAGGAAAAAAGATGCAGTTTAAATTCAGTTAGTTCTATACTGAAAATGTTGCTTTAAACTCTATACAGGTTCACAAAAGAGGAGTAATTACATTAAAAAAAATTAACATTTAAGTATTAAACACTTTTTTGTAAAATGTAGAGAGCTAAGAGCTCACAAATGATAGGTTCCAGGCAGCCAGAAAAGCCACACCAATCAGTGGTGAGCAATTCAGGTGGGCAGCCAATCAGGAGCTAAGAGCAGCATGGCACTGGTTTTCAAGCTGCAGCCATGAAACAAGCGTGACTTGAGGCTCAACCAGGGAGGTGGGGTGGGTTATTAGGTGAGGTCCACCGCCTGCTGGGAGGAGAAGATCCTATGGTCCTGGGTGCCCCAGGTCGGACCACCGCCTGGGATCAAGAGAGAGAAAGAAGGGATTAAGTTAGCAGCCTAATCGATGGGTGGGAGCAGACAGACAAGGAGACAGAGTCACGTAGGGGGTAGTGGAGGGGAGGCGAGGATAGATTGCTTGGCAGAGTAATTTGCAGTCATTTAATTGACTGAGAGAAAATAATTGCAAAGAACATTTAGCAGGGAGACTGGGGTGAAATTATTTGCAGGACAAATGGTGTAGCGAGGTTTAGAGAGAGAGAAAGAGAGAGAGAGAGAGAGTACAGACAGGAGATGAGGGTTTAGCAGAGAGGAAAAAAGATGCAGTTTAAATTCAGTTAGTTCTATACAGAAAATGCTGCTTTAAACTCTGTACAGGTTCACAAAAGAGCAACAATCACTTAAAAAAAATGACATTTAAGAATTAAGTACTTTTCTGTAAAATATAGACAGCTAAGAGCTCAATAACAAGAGGTTCCAGGCAGCCAGAAAAGCCACACCAATCAGTGATGAGCAGTTCAGGCAGACAGCCAGTCAGGGGCTAAGAACAGCATGGCACCAGTTTTCAAGCTGTGGCTATGAGACGGGCTTACCTGAGGCTCCAATCTGGGAGAGACGAGCATGGGCGGTGGCTAGATCAGGCCTGCTGCTCCACTGGGAGGGAGGAGAGATTCTTACAGTCCTGAGTGCCCCAGGTCGGCCACCCAAGGCTTCAATCTGGGAAGATGAGCACAGCTGGTGGCTAGGTCAGCTTCCACTGCTCTTCTGGGAGGAGGAGGAGAGGATTCCTAAGGTCTTGAGTGCCACAGGTTGGGCCATCAGAGGCTTCAATCTGGGGAGAAGAGTGGGCAGTGGTTTGGTCAGGCCCACCTCTCTGCTCAGAGGATTAGAGGATTCCATGGTCCTAGGGTGCCCCAGGACTGGCCACCTGCTGAGGCTTCAGTCTGGGAGATGAGTGGGTGGTGGCTAGGTCAAGCCTCCACCTCTGCTCAGAGGATTAGAGATTCCTATTGTCCTAGGTGCCCCAGGTTGGGCCACATGTTGAGGCACCCCAGGTCAGGCCACCTTCAATCTGGGGAGATGAGCGGGCAGTGGCGAGGTCGCCTGCCGCCTGCTGGGAGGAGAAGAGGATTCCTACAGTCCTGGGTTTGGCCACTACTACTATTACTACTTATTTATTCAAAAGTTAGTTCCATTAAATAGGGTACCATATATCTGCCCTGTTGTCTCTGAAAAAGGCCTCCATCAGTCTTTTTTGCTTGTTTAATATAAAGGAAACATAGAGAGTCTGCAGTCTTCTTTCCTGTAACAAAGAAATAACAATAGGTGAGCCAAGCAGCAAGGGAAAAATATCCTTCCTCTTAATTTTATTCTTAATGCTGCACACATTTGAGGAGGTATTGTAAACTGACTCAGACTTAGGTAACAAGATTATCCATTCTAAACTGTGACTAATTAATCTCCCTCGAGGAAGACTTCAATTTTTTCCTAGACCTTCTGGTTAATGCTTCACCCTCTTTTACAGTCTCAGAAGAAGGGAGGAACTAAGACAATGAGGACTTTGTAGTAGAATCTCCTGAACACTAGAGTCAGAATTCCATTTTTTTTCCTTTTTCTTTTAATAAAAGTTTTTATCTCTCCAGGGCTGACCGGGCAGCTACTCAGCCTCATCCTTCTGTACCATAAAACATCCCTTAAATCTCTCCTAATTAGGGGGGGTGTTCCCCTGCTAATTGCCCCCCACAGTTGGCCTGTGGGTGGCCATCCTTCCCCCAGTGCTTCTCATCCAGAGGCCCCCCTCCTAACTGGAGTAGCAGAGCAGGTTGTTTTATCTTGGGGGAGGCTTCACTAAGCACAGCTACCCTATTTTCCACCAGACTTTTTCTCCCCACAGCCAAAAGCTATGGAAGCATGGAAGATACATGCACATGGAGGCACACATCGATTCCTGAACTGAGGCTGTCTCCACCCTCCATAAGGTCGGTCTGTTCCCTGAACATCAGCGCTACCACCAGGTTTCCACCTGGTGGCAGCCAAGAGCTAGGAAGGCAAACAACCCCAGTCTGGGAGATAAGAGCCACCTGGTGGCCACTTGATCCTCTTTCAGTCCCCCGCTGACCCCCAGTGACCAGAGCTAATTCCCAAACCTGGATCACCAACATGGTGCAAGGTAAGGTGTTTGCAGTGCCTCAGCCCTCTACACTACCAGGCTAGTGCCAATTTTTTTTCTTGCTAAGAAGTTTGAATTTATTCAGCAAAGGAATTGTTATTTGATTAGAGATGCACTTTGATCTGCCTGCTCCCCTTCAAGTAACCATCTACCATATATTCCTTCTGAGGGTGTGCATCTGCCCATGATCAGGTCTGGGACACAACACTGATCAGCTGTATCCAGGAGTACCCTGGAAATTGAAGACAAGACAGAAGAGTTATTGAGGAACTGATGTAGTGGTTCTAAGAAGTGGAGATGAACTGATAGCTTAGAGTGAGCTATTGGCTTAATTGTTTCTTATTTTACAGCATCTGCACAGGTCCATGGAAAAGACAGATGACAACAGAGGAATGAGTGGGCTGCTGAGGGGAATCCTGTGGAAGAGCATGAACATTTAATAATTGAAGGGTATCCAGCTGAGGGCCTGCAGAGGTGTTAGAAGGGCTGGCCTGTTGTGTTTTCCTAACCAGGTGTTCTTGGTCAAAGTCATCATCCTGCTTAGGTGTTGCTTAGGGGTACTGATGATATATGTGTCCCTTTTCATTGCACAGGTTAGATTTGAAGGTATTTCTGCACGTGAAGCTGACATGATCATAATCCTCAAAGAAACCACAGCAGAATATCACCTGTCTCTTCCAGTGGACCTGTGCAGATGCTGGAAGATGAGCAACAATTGCTAGAGGTAGTAGAACCTATAGCCCAGTCTAAGCGATCTGACCCATCTGCAATACCTAGAACCTCTGTATCAGTCCCTGTTAACTCTTCTGCCTTGCCTTTAACCTTCAAGGTTCTTCTGGATACAGCTGATCTGTGCTGTATCCCAGACCCGTATCATGGGCAGATGCACCCCCTCATTGAAGGAATGAAGATGGTTACATGAAGAAGAGCAGGCAGATCAAAGTGCACTTCTGATTAAACATGTACTTCTTTACTGAAAACATTTGAACTTTTTAGCAAGAAGAAAAGTGACAGCCCAGTGGTGCAGAGGACTGAAGCACTGCAAGCACCTTCCTCACACAATTTGGTGATCCACATTTAGGAATGATCTTAGGTTTGCTGGGGGTTGGCAGGAGGGCTGGGAGAGGATCATGTGGTGGCTGCCAGTTTGCTCACCTCTCCTAGACCAGAGTGCTTTGCCTTTCTGGCTCTTGGCTGACACCAGGTAGAGGCCTGGTTGTGGTGCTGACCCTCAAGAAACAGAAGGGCAACAGGGAGGGTGGAGGGAGTCGTGGTTCTGGAACACATGTGCCTCCATGCACATGTGTCCTCCATGCTGCTATGACTTTGGGATCTGGGGAGAGAAAGTCTGGGGGGGAAATGGGGGGGTCTGAGCATAATGAAGCATCACCCAAGGTACCACAACCTGCCCTGCCAGTCCCATTAGGAGGGGGATTTCTGGATGTGGGACACCGGGGAGGGCGGCCTCACTGTAGCCTCACCAGGGGTGCAGTCAGTGGGGGAACATCCCCCCTGACAAGCACAGAGGTAAGGTATGCTCAATGGTACCCAGGAATGAGACTGAGTAGCTGCCCAGTCAGTCCTGGAGAGAGAGAGAAAAGTCTTTACCAAAAAAAGGAAACAATTGGGGGGATTTGGGCAGCAGTGACCTGGATTCAGACATTTCTTCTACAAATGACTTAAGGTCTTAGTCCCTCCTTTCTTCTGAGACTGAAAGAAGGATAAAGCATAACCAGAAGGCCTAGGATAACAAACTAAGTCTTCATCGAACGGCATTATTTGATCATAGTTTATAATGGATAATCATGATGAATATAAAAAAGAAGGGAAAAAACAGGAAGATGGAATAATTTAAATTCATGATGTGGAACCTTAATGGTTGTAAAGAAAGATTAAAAATCAGTAAGGTAATTAAGGTTGTGAAAGAAGGAACATAGATTGTTTGCTCCTACAGGAAACACATTTTAATAGTGGTGATGGCACCTATTTTGACAATTTATTAGGAGCTAAGGGATACTGCTCATATTATTTAGGCAACATCAGAGGGTAGCAATATTTTACAAAAATCAGCTACCTATACGACTGATGAATAGTAAAAGAAAAACACTTGCTGATTGCATCAGTCTATGGGCCAAACCAAGACAACCCTCTTTCTTTTCTAATTTTTATGGAGATATCACAACATAATATGGACATAGTGATAGGTGGAGACTTTAATTTGACATATGAGATCATGGATAGGATTCCACCTATGTTAGAAAAGAAGAGAGGATCTACAACATTGGTAAAAACATGGTTAAAGACCTAAACCTATCTGAGCCATTTAGAGAATTGTATCCAGACATAAAGAGATATTCATATTATTCCAAAATGCATAACACTTTTCTAGGATAGACTTTTTCTCCTCTCTGAAGAAATGAAGGAAAGAGTTAATAGGATCAACTATGAACCTATAAGAATTTCAGATCACTCCCCAGTGGTATTAATTCTGGAGAAAGGAGAGGAAAGAAAAGTAATAGTCAGATGTTATGGAGACTGAACAATTCACTCTGGTTGGTTCAGGATTTAAAGAAAATACAGAAGGAATACACAGGTTCTGGGTTTTAACTCTACACAAAATATTACAATACATAGTCTTTGGGAAATTCTTAAAATATGTTTAAGAAGATGGTGTATGATTTAACAAGGTGTCAGAAAAATAAAATATAATAAACAAATTGAAGAACTAGAAAAGAAATTGGTGAGAGCAGAGGAAAATCATGTTCAAGAAGGGACAGAACATTTGGAAAAAGAGTTTCTTGTGGCAAAAGATAGAGTAGAAAAATTGATCTAAGAAAAGGCAGATAGGGAGCTTTACAAGATTAGAGATAAATATTATTACTATGGTGACCATCTAGGGAACATGTTGGCATATCAATTAAAATGTGAAAGAAATAAGAATAAATTCAAAATATGGGAGGGGCCGGGATAATATCCTCCATAGAATCTCAGATCAATGCAATATTCAGAACTTGTTATGAATAACTCTATACACCAGAAAATGAAGTGGAGAGAGCTCATATTAGCGACTATATTTCAAAGATACCTTTACCAAAAATTACAAAACAGAGTCTGATTTTCCTTAATGAAGATATTTCTAGAAGAGAAATAGCAGATGTTATAAAAAAATAGCCAATAGGAAAAGTCCAGAGCCAGATGGACTAGCTTTCGAGCTATATAAACATATGTCAGATATTTTTATCCCTATTTTAGTAGAACTTTATAACTCTTTTCTAAAAGAAGATCAGATCCCAGTGTAATTTTATTAAGCAAACATCACACTTATTCTTAAGAAAAATAAAAACCCAGAACTATGCGGGTCATTAGACTGATATCACTATTAAATAGTGATTATAAGATCTTTATAAAAATGTTGGTGAATAGATTTGCAAAAATAATTCCAAAATTAATCCATTACAACCAAGTGGGTTTCATAGAAAACAGGTGGTTACAACATAACACATGTAGGCATACACAGTTGTAAGGCTATGGTAGGATGGACACTGCACTCATCTCATTAGATACTGAAAAGCTTAATTATTAGGGCTGGTGGAATGGAGGGAAAATTTATGAACTGGATATAATTAATATATAGACCCCTCAGGCAGAGGGTGAAAACTAACAGCTCCTCTCACAGCCAATAAGCCTGCTAAGTGGAACAAGACAGGAGTGTCCACTATCTCCCTTACTCTTCACCCTGTTTTTGGAACCCTTTGCAATTAAAATGAGGGAAAATGCCAATCAGCTAGTGATACTGACAAATGGAGGTAATACATCAATTTTACTTTATGCGAATGATATATTTTTGGTGGTAAAATCTCCAAACCAATTATATCCTATAATAGGTAGTATCTTGGAAGATTATAGTACAGTAAATTGGGAGAAAAGTGAAATGTTGTATTTGGGAGATATAAATAATATATTAGACCCTGTATTAAAGAGAATAAAGTAAAATAACATTAAATATTTGGGGATCTACTTAGCAACTGACATGGATAAAGTTTTCCAGATAAACTATTATCCTGTAATACATAAAATTAAAAGGGATTTGGATAAATGGCAGTATTTCCCATTACTTTAATAGATAGGATAAACATACTTAAGATGAATATCCTCCCAAGATTGCTCTATTTGTTTGAATCCCTATTGTCCTGGATAAACCATTTTTCCAAAGTTTAGACAAGATAATTAGGAGTTTCTTGTGGCAGGGAGGGAGAGTTACAATATCATTGGATAAACTTTGATGAGACAAGGAAAGAGGAGGCTTAGGCTGCCTTTTCTGAGTTATTACCTGGTCACACAAATGGAAATGATATATTATTGGTTTAAACCAAAACAAGAGAGAAATGGACTAAGTTTAGATATAGAAGAAAAAATAATGGGCTTTACATCTTATTAATGCATTAGCTTTACATAACAACTGGGCTGGAGTACTATCTATGGATTCCCTAGCTATAACTAAAACAACTATACTGCACAAGTATGGATTCAGGCATCTAAAAAGTATTATGGTAAGAATGCTGTTTCTAAACTGACACCAATTTGTAAGAATAAAAACTTTCCACCATCAATAATAGATAATACTTTTGGGAATGGTATTTTCAAAGCCAAATTCATGCAGTAGGAGATTTTTATGAAGAAGATCAATCATGACTTTAGAACAATTTCAAGGTAAATATTTGATACCATCAGAGCAAAGACGCAATATCTACACATAAAAACATTATTTAAAAATAAAATAATAATAATGATTGAGGGATTAGAGTCTAATAAACATCTGGTTTCTAAATTATATAAAATCTCTGACTGAACAGCCATACTCTTTGATGGAAACAGTTAAAGCAGCCTAGGAAAGGGAACTTAAGGTTCCAAAAAATGAAGAAGAATGGGAAAAACATATTAATTTGGACCTTATCTGGATAAAAAAAAAAGGTTATTACAGATTTACTTTAATACGTTACATAAAACATATTTGACCCCTTTTAAATCACATAATTTTGATGCTGCTATATCTGACTTTTGCCAAAGGTGTAGAAAATCAAGGGGAACATTAATACATATGTTAGTAACATGTGGAAGGATTAAGAAGTATTGGGTGATATATGGACCATGTTGGAAAATACTATAGGTCTTGAAACTCCATTCAAAGCAGGTATTGATATATCTGGCTTTACAGCTGGATTTCCTGAATTGCAGGACCATCATTTGGCATTGCTAAATACAGGAATTATGATAGCCAAAAAAATAATACTGCAACACTGGAAAGATGTTGAATCTCCTCCTTTTCTGGAATGGATCGAGGAAATGTTAGACCACTCCAGGACTGATAGGTCCATTTATGTTATAGAAGAGATGTAGGATAAATATATACAGATGTGGTCATCATTTTTTACTAATTTGGATTAATAATTTGATACCTATTTGGACCCTTAATGAAACTGTAATGATACAAAATATGCCTCAAGAGAGTAACCACTAATGTAGAGTACGGATAGGGTTACTACCTAGGAAAACTTTAGTTGGGATATAACTCTCAATGATTGAAGCACCCACATGCTGAGCTATTTCATCAATTAAAAAAAGTTTACAATAGATAGTCTTGTAACCTTAATCTGAGTCAGTTTAGAATAAGCTCCTTAAATGCATGTAGCATTAAGAATTCAGACAGGAGGAAGGTAATTTTTTCCTTGTTGTATGACTCACCTTTTGATAATTTCTTGTTACAGGAAAGTAAACTGTCTACACTCTCTTTATACTAAACTACTAAAAAAAGACTGGTGGTGGGGCTCATCCTTTTGTTTTTTTGGAGAAGACAGGGCCGATAGCAGGGACATCCTATTTAACGGGACTAACATTTGTGTTAATAAATTAGGAGACTTTGTTCCTGGTAGATCTCTCCTTTTAGATATACAATATATTAACGTTCCTTTACAGTATGACTAATAGAAATCTGTGGTCCTCAGGTTAAAACCACCAGGGTTGTTATCTTTAAGAAGATACTACCTTAGTAACATACTTTTGGTAATTTGGTGTTTGGAGGGGACTTTAATTGCAGGCTTGATGTCTCAGAAATAAGAAAATAAGTATACTGCAATTCTAATTCTTTAAAGCAAATTATAGTTACTGCAGGCTTAATAGATGCTTATAGATCTATTCACAAAACAAGGAGTACTACATACTTCAAAGGATATTTGTCCACTAGGATTGACTGTCCTTTTGTTTTGCCAAATTTAGGGATTAGGTCAGTTGACATACTCCCCACAGAATTTTCAGACTATATGCTGCATGGATGTACTTTATCTTCTGCTTCAACTCCTGCACCATCACAAAGAATGTACTGATTAAGTACTGCTCTACTGAACTTCATGGCCTTCAAGTTCAAGTAAAATGATTTATAACACACTGGGGAAAAAGGTATAAATCCCAGTACTGACACTAGTGTGCATCGTGAGGGTGTTGTGGGGGGGGGAGGTGCTGCACTCCTGAGGTGCAGTCTTTCAGATGAGACATTAAACTGAAGTCCTGTCTGCCTGTTCTGGTGGTTGCTCAGGTGGACGCTAAAAATCCCATGGCACTTTGTGATAAGAATAAGGGAGTTTTATTAAAGAACCAAAACAAACTATTACAATCAGCAAATCACTGCAATCATACAGAGGAAAAAAAACATACAAAACAAATAGAACACTTTTTACATCAGAGTCAAAAATGCAGATCCAAATCCCCCTCCCTTGATATTTTTAAGCATACATCCGAAAAAAAGGACAATATCTCCACTACATCACCGCCTTAGACTTAGGATGCTGCTTGGTTTCTCTAGTATAAATCTTTAATAGAGCTGCTTCACATAATTTTCTAAAAGTAATGTATGACATTTCTTGCTGTTGCAAAATAAATTTTCACTGGCATTGCTACAAATAGTACTTAAGGCAGGCAAACAATATAATAAGTGTACTGCTGTGGTATTTACTTAAGAGATGCAGAAAATTTCCTAATACAAAATTTGCATATGTATGATGTGTCAACCTTGGTAACTTACATTACCCTGCCAAAAGGTCATAACTAAAGTACAGGAACAGTCAAACAAAAATGCTCCCGTTTCTGTTTGAGCTATACAATCAGTACAACCAGTCCAGTTCATCTAAAGCTTCATGCTTATTGTCCCTTTAACTCCCAACCTGCCATGTGCATAGAGCCATTGTACATCCCACATTTTCTTCAGTATTCTAGTGTTTGTTAATTGCTTAAACACCAATATATTATTGGACAGGGTGCATTGTTTAAATTCCAGCTCTGTGGGTCCTGTGGTGCTAAGAACCTAAGCATACAGTGTATTTGTCTCCTAGCCCCTTGTGCATTCATTTGGCTTGTTACCTTCCATGTGTGCAGTTTCTGAAAAGTACTAATTAAATACACTGGTATTTTAAACCCCAGATAACTTTAGGAACCTGAATATCCCATTGAAGCAAAATTTCCTTAAGAGAGTTCCTACCCCATCTGAAGATAATGACTGCTGAAGTTAAAACAAAATACTAAGATTCTTGGCCCAAAATAAAGTGTGGAAAAACACTACTGGGTTCAGTATGTTGACCTCCCCCCTTATTACAGAAGGTACTGTATGTCACTTCCCTCTTAATAGGATTTAACCTTCTCCTCCACAGGAGCTAAAAGAAAATACTAAGCAATCTAGTTTCAAGGTTAAGCGGAAGAGGAAACATCATCCCTACATACAAAAAACATGGAAGTAAAAATTGTTTAATTAAAAAAAATGTTCAACTTAGACATCTTCCACCTTCTCTGTTTTGCCACTTTAAAGTCTCCCACCTGTAATGCTGTCTCCCAGTAATGACTAGCCATGTCTCCCGATCTGAAATAGACCCCTACAATTTTAATGGGTACCTCTAAAATCTGAATTACCTGGATAGCAGACAGTGATCTATCCAACTTACTCAAATACAGCCCTCTGCTTTTCTCTATGTTTCAATTTTGAACCTGATACATTTGAAAATGTCCCAACTTCCTGCATTAACTGCTCTACACTATGTTTATCCATAAGGAAAAAAAGATTGCCCAGCATATGTGAGAATTTTAACTAACTCTCTACTGTATCCCATGATCCCCATATGTCTGGGTGGGCTATAATCTAGGCCACTTGGGATATGTAGAAAAAGTTACCCAAAATTGTGGAGATTATTTGCAAAATTGCAGGAAATTGCAGGAGTTCTACTGTACACCTTGAGTTCTTCACAATAAATCTTTTACTGTTTTTGTGGCATATATTAGTCAGCATAAACTGCTAAATGAATGCACTGCCACTCAAATATGTTTTAAACATGAAGAAAAGTTTATGTTCCTAAAGTGAATATTAAATTGATAGATGTTGTCTATCTTCCAAAATGTAAAACATCTTCCTCATACAGTGCTAAATAGATTCTTTTTCCCCTCCTCTCACCTGGTGATCCCACTCCTTGGGCTCTGACAATCTCTCTCGATCCCTGCTAGTCCTGCCTGAGCCCTCTGATCTCACACATCGCAGCCATCCCCCCAGATATCCCGGACGTAACCCTTCACCGGGTGGGTCCCTCTCCCCCAAGGGGGAAGGTACTGGGGAAAGGGTTCCAGCGCACTACTCGATAGGGACCAGGGGATGCTGCTGAGGAAGGAGGCTCACCAAGGGCACCAAAGGCATCAAGGGATGAGAGCCATCATCCAGCAGCCACCAGGCAGCATTTCAGCTTTTCTAGATCACCTTCCACTGCTTATTTCGCGTGCTGCCTCCAGTCTCCACCAGGGCAACTTTAACTGGTGTCGTTCCCTACCACCCCAGGACAGGAGAGCAGTCCCTCTGGATGCTCAATCCTATCTTTCCCTGCCAACCCAGGGATCCCCGGGTACGTTCTCGAAACCCGGGTCGCCGGTGTGGTTGGTGCCAGTGCTTCAACCCTCTATGCTACCGGCCTGGCCCCTGCTTAATAGATTCTATTTAGCGAGCCACAGCAAATCAATATTAAATAACTCCTGAACCACCAATTTAGTTCTGTTTCTGGATGTAGAATAATGAAGCCTGATCAACAGCTATTTATGGTATGCTGTGAACTATTCAAGCAGATAGAGTAGTGAATAATTTATTTTTATTTTATTTATTTAATTTTGGTAACCAGGTAAGCCCACTGAGACCAGAGGTCCTTTTTTCAGGTGCGACCCAGAGTCAATTACAGGTAACATAAAGCAATACATTTATACATTATACATATCACAAGAACGTGAGACAGGTCATACAGCAGGAAAGATACAACAAATTAATCAGTTGCAACACATAGCTAAAGATCAAACAGTTACAGGGAGTAAGAGACATGCTTTATATTGTATTGTAAAAGACACATTGCAATTAGAGTACAACCTGGTTCCTGTCCTAAGGATAATGACCTTATCATTTGTAACAGTAACATTGGCTTGAACTCAGTAGGTGTGACTTGAGCTGCTTTTTGAAGCCTCTCGGGGAAGTAGAGGTCTGGATAAAGGAAGGGAGTGAGTTCCACAGAGAGGGGATGGATGTAGAAAAGGATCCCATTCCACCAGAGGTCCTAACTCTTGGCACCTGGAGCAGATTGCATTCTGAGGACCCCAGGGATTGACTACACAGCTTTGGCTGCAGCATATATTTGAAGCTGGGGGGGTAGGTACAATCTTGCATTATTTTGAAGGCCAGGCATAGGGAGGGGTGGTTCAGTTTCCCTTCTAATGACGACCACCCAAGGGACCTAAGGACTTGACAATGGTGGTCATGGGACCAGGCTTAGCAGGCAAACCTGGCTATCCTGTGATAGAGGGACCTGATCATCTGTAGTTCTATGTTACTGAGTGAGTGTAGCATGGGGGGCCCCATGGAGAAGGGTGCTTTGAGCAATTCTAGTCTGGGATTCTGTGGTGAGGAAGGGACTGAGCCAGTACGTTAGCCTACCTTCTGATTAATAATTTTGGTTAGGTATCTAATGTGAGTTTTAAAGGAGCCATCTTGGTCAAGGTGGACCTCTAGGTACTTAGTGAAGTTGACTACTTCAGTCTTTGTTTGATCAGAAAGGCAAAGTGAAAGCATTGCAGAGTGGTCCAAGATAAGATTCCATGGCCCAAACAACATAGCTTTAGTTTTTTTTCCCATTGAGAATGAATTTGTTTCAGTGGAGCCAGCTCTCAAGTGACTGGAGGTCTTTGCCTAGTTGCTAATTAAGGTTAGCAGAGTTTGGGGTAGTTCTATATATGTGCTGCATTATCAGCATATAATAAAATGTTGTTAAAGTGTTTAATGTTCATAATTTCTACTGTACAGTAGGTACTTAACCAATAATGCCTGACAGGGTGTGTGTCATGCTAGGATAACGTCACGCCTCAGGTGGCTGGGCATGAGGCTGCAAGATGAGTCCATCCAATAACTGAGGCGTGATGTTATCCCAAACAACACACACCATGGAGGGCATTATTGCTATTATACAATGGATCATTATTATACAGAATAAAAAAATAATTGTAAAGATTTTTTGTGTGGAAAAATATTTTTTTTTTTAAGAGAAGATGAAACAATCAAGCAAAAGCAAACCAAGAAAACAATTATCTGCAGGTTCACAGTGAGGCTGAGACTAGACCCGTGATGTTGTGCTGGGATAGCATCACGGGGCCAGCCTAAGACTTGACCAATCAGAGTCAGGATTTTTCTTGCCATTGTATAATGTAGACTATTTCTGAAATCATATATTAAAACATTAAATCTGAAAGTTATTAGGGCTGGCAGTATAGCTTAGAGAATAGGGTAACAAACTGAATGAATTGGGTACATCCAACAGATCTGGGTTTGATTCCCACAACTTCCTCTGAGCAAGTCACTTAACCTTCCCAGTGCTCCTGGGTCACCCTTGAAAGCAGATATTTGAGCCTAGTGGACCTTATCCAGTTACCAAAAAACATAAAGGAAAAACAAAATATCAGTGTATGTTTACTGCATCATAAGGCAGTCAGGATGCCCCATAATTTACCTTTGTTTTACTCTGGCTGCAATGATTTTGTTTATTTAAAGAGAAATGTTCAGATGCATTTTATGTGTTTCATATTTGTTTTCAGACTTTAGTCAGGTTTTTGTTGTAGTCTTTGCATGTGAGCATCTAGATTGTATAATTAGCAGTCTACAATGGCAATGTCAAGAAAAAATCCTGGACTCTGATTGGTCAAGTCTTGGGCTGTCCCGTGATGTTATCCCTGCACAACATCACCGGTCTAGTCTCAGTCTCACTGTGAACCTGCAGATAATTGTTTTCTTGATTTGCAGTTGCTTGATTGTTTCATTTTGTCTTAAAAACAAAATTATTTTTCCACAAAAACATCTTTAAAATTATTTTTATTCTGTATGACAAGAGTCATTGTATAATAGCAATAATACCCTCCAGGGTGTGTGTCGTTTGGGATAACGTCATGCCTCAGTTATTGGATGCACTCAGCCTGCGGCCTCGTGCCCAACCACCTGAGCATGATGTTATCCCAGCATGACATACATCCTGTAGGGCATTATTGCTTAAATGTGGGATCACTGTTACCAACTAGTTTATTCAAGTTAATAATCAGCAGAGCCATCCAAAATTCTTAGCTGTTTGAATCAAAACTAGTCTGAATTAAAGTAAGTTCACAAGGGAAAAACCTGCCCTATTGTTTACAAAAAGCCTTCACAGTTAGCATCCCATTTAAGTGAATGGGATAATTTGCACATTTCCTCCCACTTGCTGTTTCTGTCTCTGTGGCAACAAAAGGTTTTCTGATAGACTGCTTAATCACAAATCTAATGTTAAATGTTTAAGTGTACTTAATGCTTGGCCAGTGGATTTTGAAACCAAACAAGACAAGGATTCACAAGAAAGCAGTGTAGCATGAAAACCTTCCCCATCTTGCACTGCATTGTTTCTGCCAAACTTAAGTTTGCATGCTAAAATGTCACTATATTTGAGATCCAGAAACAAATGATTTGATACCTTTTATTGGACCAACATGGATGTTACAGAAAAGAACGAAGTGCTCTTGCTTTCCGAACCTACCTGGTCCTTCTTCAGAGCTTTATGGCCATAAAGCTGCGAGAAGGACGGGTAAAGTTCAGTTCACTCGTCTAACATCCATGTTGGTCCAATAAAATGTTCTGTTCTTAAAAGGACCAATACGGCACCTACAACATTTTTTTACTATATTTGAGAGTCTTTTATGGAAAATGTTAATAAGTTTTACACAGTTCAAAGTAAAAACAAAAAAATTGTAAGAAATTATGGAACATGTCAATTTTTGTGGAGAGTGGTGAAAATTGCGGATTCTGCAAAAACGTTGCGAGTGCAATTTTCCATTGCTCCTGGCTAAAATCCTCCATATAAACAGATCAAGGGCAGACACATACAGAAGCGGGCTTAAGGGGCACCCTTGCCTAACTCCAGTCTTTATTGGAATATGTGTACCTCCCTGCCCAAAAAATGCTGGTGTAATGACAGCCTGTGCATACGATAGTTTTGTCAATTTAAGAAATTAATCTGGAATTCCATAATGATTTAAACAATTAAACAAAAATGCATGAATGATCCCGTAAAACGCCTTGCTCTGGTCCAGTGACAACAATTCCCCTGCATTATCTTGGTTCTCACAATAATCTTACACATCCCTGATAATGGCTAAGTTATCTTGTATATGTCATCCTGGAATTGAGCACGTCTGTACAGGATGAATTAAATCTGATGCCACAGCCTTCAATCTTTTTTGTAACACATGAGGCAGGATTTTAAAATCTGAATTCAATAAGCAGATGGGCCTCAATCCTCAGTCTCTGAAGTGTTCCCGATTTATGTAAAAACCATCAAATCTAATGTAAACACAGATGCAATATGATTTGACAAAGAAAAAATTGAATAAACACACAAAAAGCTGCCATAATAGTATCAAACGTTTCATAAAACTTATTCAGTTTTCCATTTATACTTGATGCTGCTCCAGATTTTAAGGCCATAATTACTAAAATTTCTTGTTCTTCAACAGGAGCTGTTAAAACCTTTAGTTTTTCTTTACTTAACCCATCCAAATGTATGTCCTTCAAACAGTTGTCCATGCCATTACTGTCTACATGTGGTGTTTGTTAAAAGTGACTTAAATGCTGTTCCACTATCTTCCTAATTTCCACTGTGTGAACTACTCTTTCTCCTTTCTCATTTTAAGGCAAGTAAACCTAGACACATTCTTTCTTTCTTTACACACTTGGCAAGGGTCAGAATATGGTGTCTTCTGAGTCCCAAAACACAATTCAGTCTGTAAAGAAGCTAATACGTGCGTTCGTGCACCACACATAACAGGCCATGGGTTGCCCATAATAAACACAAACCCTCTCTTCTGGCCTAGAAAGAAACTGTTCATAATGTGAAACATTCCATCTTCTGAATATCTTAGCTTGATTTTAAACCTCCATCCACCTGTCCAGAGGAATTCAGAATCGATAATGGCCTCTGGTGCACTCAATACATCACACCTTTGGTTTAACCAATATGTCACCGACATGTACACTTGCATTCCTGAACATTACTGTGATGGACTTCATCATGGGTTTAGTCAAAGGGATCACCATAAAAGGTGTCCACATGGGAGAAAACTTCAGTTGATTGTACTTATTTCAAAATCTCTCCAAGCCCTGAATGGACCAGAAACTAACATCAAAGTTCTCTTCCCCTGACACATGAATAAGGACATAAATCTCTGATGCCATAAAATGTGCAGAGTCTTTCAAATGTTTTCAACCCCATACACTCCATCAGACCTTGCTTCAAGACCACCTCTATAGTGAATCCAGACCACATTTTCCTGGAGTCCAGCTCTGCTCTATTGAACAAGTCAGCAGATCTTGTCCCAGAATTGGGGCTGAAGAGAGTGAAAGCATGTCATCAGAAGTTGATTCCTGCCATAAAGCAGGTCTTGTGGGGTCAGATACTGACTGAGAATACAAAGCATGCACTGTCCTATTCACCATGGACTGACCAGTCAGACCATCCAGTCCTTTACAGGAATTTTCCTTAACATTGTCTGATGTACCTGCATCTAATACCGCAATGTTTACACTGTTAGTTGATGTTGTTGTACCATTTACCCCCATCTCACCCCTTTGCATGGGATTTTTGTTCTGTCTCCTGTTCAGACCAAAAGGGCCTGCTTCTGCAGTCTTTTGGGACCCTGATACCACCTCTCACCTCTGCTGGTCTTTATCTTCCACTGCACCCCTCCTATGCAGTTAGTCTCAGTCAATATCATAGCTGCCCCATTTGGCTTCTCCTGTCTTGTGCCAGGAATTACCTGTCTTGCATCTGTCCTGCTCCTGTGCTCCACTTGAGACACCTCTGAATGAATGAAGAAAAAGTGACCCAATTCAAGTCAGGAGCCCATTTTCCCTCTGTGGTTTAAATCCATCCTGCCCCACTCAAAGCTGAGTCTGTGGGCCATTCCACCTCCTGTGACCCTCCTGCCACAATTCCAAAAGCTAAGACAATATCATCCCTTATAATCCTCATCATCTGAGCCATAGTGCTCGTTGTTCCATTTCCTGGTATGCCATTTGTCTGTACAAAAGACAGTTTTGCTCCATAACTCCCTGAAGCAATCTCTTGATCCACCAACAACTCCTCACTCCTCCAAACTGATTATTTTTGTTTGACAAAGGTTCCTCATCCTCTGCCAAAATCTGGTGGATCATCCTTCTTTTTTCCAAATCCTGTTCTAATTGTTCTGCTGCCATCCCGATGTCTGCCTCTGTCATCTGGGTGATTGCAGCATCGCCTTTCAATTCTAACTCGTCCTGTACCTCATCTTCTGATGCTTCTCCTGAATCCTCAGAAACCACAGCAGATGCTGTTGAACAAAACAGTTCTTCATCCACCATTTGCACTTCAGCTGGATCAGAGAACAGACCCCCAGCCTGCTGCGTGCTGACTCCATCAGCCACTGGATCCTCCATTGTGCCAAAAGGGCCAGCAGCACCCCCTGCAGCACCCCCTGCCATGAGTAGGGGCAATTCCCCAGTGTCCTGGCTAAATCCCTTCCCTATTCACTAAAATTCGACCAACAGCTTAACTTGGTTCTGTAAGTCAGTTTCCTTCTGTACACATATTCCTCTTCCCTTTCTCCTGGGTCACACCTGGAAATGAGCCATGCCTCAGTGTACCTCTCCTGGTCACCAACTTTCAATTAAAAGAAAAGGTAAAAATAAATAGCAGCAATACAATAGAAACACTCTGGATACAGAAGTTGGTACCAGCCCATTTATAGAAGAAAGGGTTCTGAAAGAACTCTTAAAACTGAAGGTGGACAAAGCAATGGGGCCTGATAGGATTCATCCCAGAATTCTAAAAGAACTAAGGGTAGAACTAGTGACACCACTGACTACACTCTTTAACAAATCATGGGAGGATGGGGAGGCACCTGAGGATTGGAGGAGGGCAGATGAGATTCCCCTTCGCAAAAGTGGAAGCAGGGCAGAAGCAGGAAACTACAGACCTGTTAGTTTAACCTCAGTGATAGGGAAAATGATGGAATCACTTCTGAAGGAAAGAATTGTCGAGTACCTAGAGGTTAGAGGGGCACAGGACCCAAGGCAGCATGGATTCACAGCAGGAAGGTCATGCCAGATAAATCTAATAGATTTCTTTGACTGGGTGACCAAAGTAGTAGATCAGGGAGGGGCTGTGGACATGGCCTACCTAGACTTTAGCAAGGCATTTGACACAGTCCCACACAAAAGATTAATATACAAGTTAGCCAGCCTGGGAGTGGGTCCCAAAATGATAGCCTGGGTAAAGAATTAGCTGGAGAATAGGACACAGAGAGTGATAGTAAATGGAGTCCACTCAGAAGAAAGGGGGTTACTAGTGGGGTACCGAAGGGTTCAGTATTAGGACCGTTCTCTTCAATGTCTTTATAAGCGACATTGCAGAGGGACTGGAAGGAAAAGTATGTCTCTTTGCAGATGACACAAAGATCTGCAACAGAGTTGATGCACAAGGTGGGGTGGAAAGGATGAGAAGGGACTTGGCAAGGTTAGAGGAATAGTCAAATGTATGGCAGCTTAGATTCAGTGCTAAGAAGTGCAAGGTAATGCACATGAAATAAAACCCAGGGAAGAGTACACAATGGGGGTGAGATACTAACAACAAAAAAATGGAAAGGGACCTGGGGTAGTCATATCAGATGACTTAAAGGTGGGCAAGCAATGTGAGAGGGCAGTAAGGAGGGCTGGGGGATACTGGGATGCATAGGGAGAGGCATCACCAGTAGAAAACAGGAAGTTGTTATCCCTCTTTACAGACAACTGGTGAGACCCCATCTGGAGTACTGTGTGCAGTTCTGGAGACCCAATCTCCGCAAGGACATAGACAAGATGGAAGCTGTCCAGATGAGGGCAACTAAAATGGTGCAGGGTCTGCACCAGAAGACATATGAAGAGAGACTAAAGGAGCTTAATATGTATAGCCTTGAGGAAAGGAGGGAGAGGGGGAACATGATAAAAACTTTCACATACCTCAAGGGAATCAACAAAGTCCAAGAGGGTAGCATCTTTCAAAAAGGTGTGCAAGAACAAGGGGGCACAATCTGAATATAGAGGGGCAGCTCAGAGGTAATGTAAGGAAGTATTTTTCTGAGAGGGTTGTGGATGCATGGAACAGCCTTCCAGAGGAGTGTTGTGAGTCAAAACAATGGTTGAATTCAAGCATGCAAGGGACAGTCATAAGGCAATTTCTAGGGGTGGGGGTAGAAATAAGTAGGCTGCTGGTTAACTAGGATCTGCAGCTTATCCATTAGGTAGGAAATGGGCAGACTGGGTGGTCCAAGTGGTCCTTATCTGCCGACAAATTCTATGTTTCTATGTAAATTGGTTTTATGTTGCTACAATAACCTACTGAGTGGGAAGACACTAAATCTGAACTAAAAATTGTTTCAGGACTTTGGCAAACTGTAAGACAAATCTAATAATTTACATTACCCATCTCTCCAGCAACAACCATAACAAGCGACATCACTAGCCACTAAAAATGTAGGAAATGTTCAGACTCAAATTCAAACTTTAAAGGCACAGATGCAGAAATGTCAATATAAATGTGCTTCATCCCTATTTGCAGAAATGAGATTAGGTATAAAAATACTGCATAAAAAACATTTTCTGTGTGTAAATATAGGGTAATGCACTAAGTTTTCTCATCCCTTAACACAACGACTGGTACTGGAGCTCAGAATATTCCAGGTATGATACAGGTGGTTGATTAGTACATAGGGAATACATCTGAGAAGAAAAGTTCCCCAGAAATGAATATTACAGAATTTTACCTGATATAATATCTTCTCAACCAAATTTGCAACTACAGCCCTACAGGTTCCCTTAACATCAGAAGAATTTTCCCGGGTTATATGCTCTCTGAAGAATGGGCATCCCTGGATGGATGGATTACCTGATGAATTGTATAAAAGTTTTAAAGTTGGGATATTGACATTTTTTCTCTTAGCCATTCAGTTTACCCTAGACCCGGAAGTCTCCTCTTCCTCTGTTGGAGCTGCGCTCATCATTTTTCTTTGTGATAAGGGAACTAATCTGATATATGACATTGGAGACCTATCAGGATTTTAAATATGGATTATAACATCCATTTCTCAGGTATTGTGTAACTGTTTATCAGTTGTGGCAGAACATACAGTATTATTGCTCCTACACAAATCCCATGTTGTTTTATTTATTAGAATTTGTACAGCCTTACAGAAGTGTTTGAATTGGGTTACATACAAAGCTAGTGGCTGTACTTAATCATTAGATCAAATGAGAGCATTAATAAGGTTGTACTTTCATACCTTTTCTCTGTATTGGCTTCTTATGGAATACTCCATCTGCTTCTATCCTGAATCAAGATGCTGCACAGAACTGCTTCCATTACCCGCTCAGATAATTAGTTTTCATGGTTCAACTTTTCCAGTAAAAACTGGTGATGACAAGGATGTCCTGTCAGTCCTCTTATATATTTTCTCCCTGATCTCCTGCTTAAAACTCTGCTTGCAGGCCCAGTGGTGCTGAGGGTTGTGGCACTGGATGCCACACCTCATGCCACGACGACCAGAGTTCAGGAATGAACTCAGGCCAATGGGGGTCGGCAGGGGAGGGAGAGGATTGAGCATCTGATGGACAGCTCTCCTCTCCCAGGGGAGGGCTGGGGAGTGTTTGGCATACCAGCGGCTCCCAGTGGAGATCAGGGGTACTGCAGTACACAGCAGCACTAGTAGCGTGGCTGACACCAGCAGGGTTGCCGTACGCATGGCGTCGGGGTGCCCATTCAAGGGGGGGGACATAGGGACATCAGGGGACCAGAAAATGGAAACACCCAGCTCTGCAGGGTAGGCAACGGCACCTGACCCCCATGCACACTGCCGGATCCATCTCACCTGGCTTCTCATATCCTCTACCCGGGCCCTCACCCACAGCCAGGGCCTGACTTTGAAAGAGCACCCACAGAGGAGGGGTGGCCCCACCCTGGAGGGGTTAAGCTGGGGGTACTGACTGTGGGAGGAAGTGGGGGAGAGAGGAGGCTTAGGCCGAGGGATCTCAAGCAGGGCAGGACCAGGCAGGATGCCTGAGAGAGCTCCCAGAGCACGGCCGGAGAAAAAGAAATGTGAAAAAAACAAAAACTCTATTTGCTGATAATGGGCTACCATTTAAAAGGCAATACCCTATTCTGATGACCTATGTTTGTTTGTTTCCAATAGTGTCTTAGGCTGTATTGCCATGCAGACCCTGGACTTCTTCTTCAGAGTATCTGGATCTTAAGCGAATCACTCCATACGTACTGGACTCTGCATTGGGGTGATCACACAGAGCGTAGTTTATGTTGGTGGAATTGCATTATATAATTCACCAAGCAATCAGCTAATGCATATGCACTGATAGTGAAGGGGTGACGGTTTCAGGACACCAGATTGATCTAAACCCAAAATGTTAATTACTGCTTTCCTTCCCCTTCTCACTGAGTCCCCCCATAACTCTAGACTACCATTCTGTATTACTTTATGTTCTTGGGGGGCCACGGCACATAAAGAGGATGACTGAGCAATAGGGTACTTAGCTGCTCCACACAGTGATTCATCCAACTGCGGTGCACTAACCACATTCCATTCTCTTCAAGACCACAACCCAGATATACAATCAGGACCCTACAGTTTGACCCATTATCTGATAGTATATAATGCTTATGTATGCATGCATCCCATTAAAAGGGAGAAGTGTGCAAACCATTGTATTTTTTTATGTATGATTTACAAAAGATTTCCTTTGTTAAAAATTCTTCCATTTTTAATTATTTACGTGCATGCTGATCCAGCTTTTGCTCTGCATGAACCATAAATGTGAGTTATAATTGAACTATATTCTATCTCTCTGCATATTTTGTGAGTGTATATACAGTTATTGTTGCACGAATTGTCCTACGGACCTATGTGAATTAGTGTTGTACATCCAAGGGGATTTTCCCAGGCTAGGAATTTATGAGTGTAATGTCTTTGATTTAGCTGTTTATTCTTTAATAAAAACTATTTTATGCAAAAACAGAGATCATTAGGATCTTATTTGGCCCAGGAGATTTTTCTGATATTAATTGGTCAGATAGATTAGGTTTCTGCACATCAAAAAGAAAATTCCTGAAAATCTTGGACTTTTTCAAAGGTAAAAAGGGTTCTGCTTGTCAAAAAATGTTGATACCCTTAATTACTCATTTAAGCAGTTTTTTCACACCTGTTGAATAATATCATGGTGAACTGTTCAATATCTTCTTTTTTAACTACTCAAGTGAATCTGTTTTAACCCAATGAAGACTGAGGTAACCTATTTGTTTATATCCAAAGGCGACTTGACTATGGTAAACCCTTTAGTTTTTTTCCATTCCATTTTTTGCCACTATGAAAACCTGTCCTTCAGTCAGATCTTTTCCCTGTCATGACTGGCTGTGGAGTGTATTTCACCCCGTTTACTTTTGTGAACAACAACTGTTCCCACAATTCACAAATCAGTATGCTGCCCAGTTCCACTTTGCTGCTTTTGAAGCTACTATAACAATAGAAACCGTCTAGATGCCAAATTTCTTCCATATCAAGGTCACAACTACACCAGGAAACTCTGGCTGTAGGACATCCACAAGGAACTTGGGCCAGATTTTCAGAGGGCCTGACATGGCCCAGAGATGAAGGGCTGGATTTTCAAAGCCCATGAATTTCCCACAGTTCTGGGAAAAAAACTGGCGCAAGTGGGTCAACTGCAGGTTTTCCCACAGCCTCTGTGCTGGCTGAAAATACAAAACTCCGCAAGTGCGAAGATTTTGTCCCACAGTGGTGGTTCTAGTGTGGGACTTCATCCCCGATGGTTTTGAAAATCTAGGCCTAAATCCCTGTGCGCAACTCCCTGATTTGGAAAAATCCCCCTCACCTGTGATAGTGCTGTTTCAGCATTTTAAGTGCAAACAGCATTTTATTTTATCTGCGGCTGCAGAAACATATATATAGCTGGCAATACCGACATGAATTTTGTCAACAGCTGCACAGAAGAAAAACAACATTTGCACAAGCTGCTGTGGGTTCCATGTCATAACAGTGATTGAGGAATAGCAATCGCCATTACGGTGAGTGTACATCACTGAAAATGAATTTTGGTGATGCATACTTGCAGCAAGGAGAAAAAGGGTGCCCAAGACCTATGGGTTTTGTTTCACAATTGCAGGGGCTGTGCCTGCACCCCCCATGGGACTTTCACCCCCACACCCTACTTGTGGATTCTCAACCCAGGGGTGCATGTCGGGGGTGAAAATTTAAAAATTGAAAGCCGTCTACTGGCAAAAAAACACACACACAGTGCTGGACCTGAATCCTGCACCCTGCACCTCCCAGCCAACCACCCTCCCACCATGTTAGGGCGGGCTTGTCAGCTGCCTGCCACACTGCCTCCCATATTCCATCCCTCCCTGCCTCTTCTCCCTGAGCGTGTGTGCGTGCGTGCATACATGGAGGCAGTATAGCGCTCAGTGGTTTAAGGCTCTGAGCTGCAAATCTGGTGACATCCAGCAGACCAGACCTGGGTTTGAATCCACAGCTTCCACTTGCATACTGTGTGACCCTGAGCAAGTCCCTTAACTTCCTGTGCCCCAGTCGCACCTGTAAAAAAGATTTCAACTTAGTGTGCTACTCCTGGTTAAACAACTAAATAAATATTTCCTGTTGCCGTATGTCGCCCACCCCAGTACCGATCACTCCCCCTGCTAGGTAGCTGTGAACACAGGCACTGTAATTGAGTCGCTGTTCTTGTAGGTGCTCAATTTTGGTCCCTTTGTTCACTGGATACCGCCATGGTGAGTTGTGGAAAAGGCTGCAAAATGGCAACCTTCTTGAAAATTGAGTGCAAGCAGGAAAAATTGTGGCTGCAGAAGATCCTCACTTGCAAAACCTTTTTCCTCACGTGCATAATTTTCTGATTTTGAAACTCTAGTCACTTGTTTTTAAATCTTCTTCTCCAGAGAAGACCCAGCTGGTAATTGCCCAAATTGTTGATGCTAGAGAACCTAGATGTATGTGGGATGTTCTTTGACTGTCTTGTCATGGAAGGCTTGGAATAAAAGAGAATCGTGAACATAAAAGCTTATATGAACATTATTGCCCTAGACATGAATGTACAGACTTGATGGAATTCTGTGAGCAATTTTCCTTGAATGAGAACACACTAAACCTTTTTGTTCCTTTTTACCTGATAGGTGGGAGCTTCCTTGGATGGAAAAACTCACTTATGAGAATGTAGGCTTGGGTCAATATCCTCCACATTGCAAGTGGTATAACATTAGCACAATGACTGCTATTTTTGCCTGTAACAAATTTTACCTGTGTGGCAGGTGAGATGTCAGTTCTTGCTACAACAGATTCAATCTCCTCACATTTCTATAGTCCTTCAGGTTGAGACAGTACTGTCTGACATTTATCAAGGAAACAAACCAATCTTTTGGCTCAGAAGTTTGACTCTTCTTGGAAAGGTATAACCTGGCTTCCTTAGAACATTTGAAAGTTGACAAAACCCTTAATACAGTCAGCAATTGTTCTGCTTTTTGTTTAGTTTATCTATCTTTTAACTAAGTCTGAATTTGAGTGAGCCAAGTGACTGAGTAAAGTGCATCCTTTTGATTCTGGTTTTCTTTTGCACATTTGAACAGGTTTGCATGTTGTTTAGGTTCAGTTCCCTTTTGTACATTTGATTTATGTATTATTTTCTGGAACAGTAAGTGCTTTGGTTTGCATTTTAGTCTGATATTTATTTTAATAAAATTCCCCATCTCTTATGATGTGTCCTGAGATCTTTATCTTCCACAAGGTAACCTCTGGTAATAGGTAGAAGATCCCTAAATTTAATGTCTAATATGAAGGATGGCATCTCACTATGCAGCACCCCCTCATACTGCA
The DNA here is from genome assembly GCA_016271365.2 of Neoceratodus forsteri. Classification (NCBI taxonomy): domain Eukaryota; kingdom Metazoa; phylum Chordata; order Ceratodontiformes; family Ceratodontidae; genus Neoceratodus; species Neoceratodus forsteri. Next base: position 1,100,181,232 of record CM028134.1, on the reverse strand, counting down.
CTACAATGTCAGTTATAGATATTACCCCAAGTACCTGGTGTGGGGCTATAGACAGCACCTCACCAGTGCAGCACCCCCTCATACTGCGCTACAGTGCCAGTTATAGGTATTACCCCAAGTACCTGGTGTGGGGCTATAGACAGCACCTCACTAGTGCAGCATCCCCCTCATACTGCACTACAGTGTCAGTTATAGGTATTACCCCAAGTACCTGGTGTGGGGCTATAGACAGCTCCTCACCACTGCAACATCCCCCTCATACTGCACTACAGTGTCAGTTACTGGTACTACACCAAGTACTAGGTGTGTGGGGCTACAGACAGCATCTCATCAGTGCAGCATCCCCCTCATACTGCACTACAGTGTCAATTATAGATATTACTCCAAGTACCTGTTTTGGGGCTATAGACAGCTCCTCACCAGTGCAGCATCCCCCTCATACTGCACTACAGTGTCAGTTATAGGTATTACTCCAAGTACCTGGTGTGGGGCTATAGACAGCATCTCACCAGTGCAGCATCCCCCTCATACTGCACTACAGTGTCAGTTATAGGTATTACTCCAAGTACCTGGTGTGGGGCATAGACAGCATCTCACCAGTGCAGCATCCCCTCATACTGCACTACAGTGTCAGTTACAGGTATTACTCCAAGTACCTGTTTTGGGGCTACAGACAGCTCCTCACCAGTGCAGCATCCCCCTCACACTGCACTACAGTGTCAGTTACAGGTATTACTCCAAGTACCTGGTGTGGGGCTATAGAAAGCATCTCAGCAGTGCAGCATCCCCTCATACTGCACTACAGTGTCAGTTACAGGTATTACTCCAAGTACCTGGTGTGGGGCTACAGACAGCATCTCACCAGTGCAGCATCCCCCTCATACTGCACTACAGTGTCAGTTATAGGTATTACCCCAAGTACCTGGTGTATGGAGCTACAGACAGCATCTCAGCAGTTCAGCATCCCCCTCGTACTGCACTACAGTGTCAGTTATAGGTATTACTCCAAGTACCTGGTGTGGGGCTACAGACAGCACCTCACCAGTGCAGCATCCCCCTCATACTGCACTACAGTGTCAGTTATAGGTATTACTCCAAGTACCTGGTGTGGGGCTGCAGACAGCATCTCACCAGTGCAGCATCCCCCTCATACTGCACTACAGTGTCAGTTACAGGTATTACTCCAAGTACCTGGTGTGGGGCTACAGACAGCATCTCATCAGTGCAGCATCCCCCTCATACTGCACTACAGTGTCAGTTATAGGTATTACTCTAAGTACCTAGTGTGGGGCTACAGACAGCATCTCACCAGTGCAGCATCCCCCTCATACTGCACTACAGTGTCAGTTATAGGTATTACTCCAAGTACCTGGTGTGGGGCTACAGACAGCATCTCACCAGTGCAGCATCCCCCTCATACTGCACTACAGTGTCAGTTACAGGTATTACCCCAAGTACCTGGTGTGGGGCTATGGCCAGCACCTCACCAGTGCAGCACCCCTCAAACTGCACTACAGTGTCAGTTACAGTATTACTCCAAGTACCTGGTGTGGGGCTACAGACAGCACCTCACCAGTGCAGCATCCCCTCATACTGCACTACAATGTCAGTTACAGGTATTACTCCAAGTACCTGGTGTGGGGCTACAGACAGCACCTCACCAGTGAAGCATCCCCCTCATACTGCACTACAGTGTCAGTTATAGGTATTACTGCAAGTATCTGGTGTGGTGCTATAGACAGCATCTCACCAGTGCAGCATCCCCCTCATACTGCACTACAATATCAGTTATAGGTATTACCCCAAGTACCTGGTGTGGGGATACAGACAACATTGCACCAGTGCAGCATCCACCTCGTACTGCACTACAGTGTCAGTTATAGGTATTACTCTAAGTACCTGGTGTGGGGCTACAGACAGCATCTCACCAGTGCTGCATCCCCCCTCATACTGCAGTATAGTGTCAGTTATAGGTATTACTCCAAGTATCCCCCTCATACTGCACTACAGTGTCAGTTATAGGTATTACTCTAAGTACCTAGTGTGGGTCTACAGACAGCATCTCACCCGTGCAGCATCCCCCTCATACTGCACTACAGTGTCAGTTACAGGTATTACTCCAAGTACCTGGTGTATGGAGCTACAGACAGCATCTCAGCAGTGCAGCATCCCCCTCGTACTGCACTACAGTGTCAGTTAAGGTATTACTCCAAGTACCTGGTGTGGGGCTACAGACAGCATCTCACCAGTGCAGCATCCCCTCATACTGCACTACAGTGTCAGTTATAGGTATTACTCCAAGTACCTGGTGTGGGGCTACAGACAGCATCTCACCAGTGCAGCATCCCCCTCATACTGCACTACAGTGTCAGTTACAGGTATTACCCCAAGTACCTGGTGTGGGGCTATGGCCAGCACCTCACCAGTGCAGCACCCCCCTCAAACTGCACTACAGTGTCAGTTACAGGTATTACTCCAAGTACCTAGTGTGGGGCTATGGCCAGCACCTCACCAGTGCAGCACCCCCTCATACTGCACTACAATGTCAGTTACAGGTATTACTCCAAGTACCTGGTGTGGGGCTACAGACAGCACCTCACCAGTGAAGCATCCCCCTCATACTGCACTACAGTGTCAGTTATAGGTATTACTCCAAGTATCTGGTGTGGTGCTATAGACAGCATCTCACCAGTGCAGCATCCCCCTCATACTGCACTACAATATCAGTTATAGGTATTACCCCAAGTACCTGGTGTGGGGATACAGACAACATCGCACCAGTGCAGCATCCACCTCGTACTGCACTACAGTGTCAGTTATAGGTATTACTCCAAGTACCTGGTGTGGGGCTACAGACAGCATCTCACCAGTGCTGCATCCCCCCTCATACTGCAGTATAGTGTCAGTTATAGGTATTACTCCAAGTATCCCCCTCGTACTGCACTACAGTGTCAGTTATAGGTATTACTCTAAGTACCTAGTGTGGGTTCTACAGACAGCATCTCACCAGTGCAGCATCCCCTCGTATTGCACTACAATGTCAGTTATAGGTATTACTCCAAGTACCTGGTGTGGGGCTACAGACAGCATCTCACCAGTGCAGCATCCCCTCATACTGCACTACAGTGTCAGTTACAGGTATTACTCCAAGTACCTGGTGTGTGGGCTACAGACAGCATCTCAGCAGTACAGCATCCCCTCGTACTGCACTACAGTGTCAGTTATAGGTATTACTCCAAGTACCTGGTGTGGGGCTACAGACAGCACCTCACCAGTGCAGCATCCCCTCATACTGCACTACAGTGTCAGTTATAGGTATTACTCAAGTACCTGGTGTGGGCTGCAGACAGCATCTCACCACTGCAGCATCCCTCATACTGCACTACAGTGTCAGTTACAGGTATTACTCCAAGTACCTGGTGTGGGGCTACAGACAGCATCTCATCAGTGCAGCATCCCCCTCATACTGCACTACAGTGTCAGTTATAGGTATTACTCTAAGTACCTAGTGTGGGGCTACAGACAGCATCTCACCAGTGCAGCATCCCCCTCATACTGCACTACAGTGTCAGTTATAGGTATTACTCCAAGTACCTGGTGTGGGGCTACAGACAGCATCTCACCAGTGCAGCATCCCCCTCATACTGCACTACAGTGTCAGTTACAGGTATTACCCCAAGTACCTGGTGTGGGGCTATGGCCAGCACCTCACCAGTGCAGCACCCCCCTCAAACTGCACTACAGTGTCAGTTACAGGTATTACTCCAAGTACCTAGTGTGGGGCTATGGCCAGCACCTCACCAGTGCAGCACCCCCTCATACTGCACTACAATGTCAGTTACAGGTATTACTCCAAGTACCTGGTGTGGGGCTACAGACAGCACCTCACCAGTGAAGCATCCCCCTCATACTGCACTACAGTGTCAGTTATAGGTATTACTCCAAGTATCTGGTGTGGTGCTATAGACAGCATCTCACCAGTGCAGCATCCCCCTCATGCTGCACTACAATAGTCAGTTATAGGTATTACCCCAAGTACCTGGTGTGGGGATACAGACAACATCGCACCAGTGCAGCATCCACCTCGTACTGCACTACAGTGTCAGTTATAGGTATTACTCTAAGTACCTGGTGTGGAGCTACAGACAGCATCTCACCAGTGCTGCATCCCCCTCATACTGCAGTATAGTGTCAGTTATAGGTATTACTCCAAGTATCCCCTCATACTGCACTACAGTGTCAGTTATAGGTATTACTATAAGTACCTGGTGTGGGGCTACAGACAGCATCTCACCAGTGCTGCATCCCCCCTCATACTGCAGTATAGTGTCAGTTATAAGTATTACTCCAAGTATCCCCCTCGTACTGCACTACAGTGTCAGTTATAGGTATTACTCTAAGTACCTAGTGTGGGTCTACAGACAGCATCTCACCAGTGCAGCATCCCCCCTCATACTGCACTACAGTGTCAGTTATAGGTATTACTCCAAGCACCTGGTATGGTGCTAAAAAACACAAATTTATGATCTGCCCCAGAGGTACGCGTACTACGTACTGAGTCACTGGCACTGTGAACCTGAAACCCAGGCTGTGGTATGGGTAAAAACCAGACCACTGGAACCAGACTGGAGCAGACTGGTAAAAGCTGACTGGTTGGTCCAGCTGGATCCAGCATAAGTTACATAAAGTTTGACAGTCCGACTGCTGTAAACAGATGGGCCAGTCCAGTTATTACTGATTTGGTTCAGTCTGGTTCTGGTGGTCTAGTTCACTCATAACTGGCACTTGGTGAAAACTAGACTACTGGAACTGCACTGGAGCAGATCAGTAAAAGCTGTGGGCTAGATTTTCAAAGCCCTCAGAACTCCCGGGTGGCTCCACCCTGTGCAGCCACAGTTTTCCCACACATATAGTATTTTCAAGAGTGGAACGGTTTGCAACTGACTCCACAGTTTATTACATCTTGCAGCCATTTTTTGGTGCAGCTGTGGGGAAAAGTTATGCCTGGTGGGACAGATGTAATATTCACCACAGCTGCACTTGCTGAAAATATTAAACTCCCCAGGTGCAGAGATTTTATCCTGCAGGTGGGGCTGCAGGAGTGAGACTTAGTTCCCACGTGCGTTTAAAAATCTAGCCCTGGACTGGTAAAATTTGCACAACTCATGCTCGGTCCAGCTGGTCTGCCTTTTACTGATCTGGTCTGATTCCATTCTGACAATCAAGTTTTTATCAAGCCCCCAGGTTCCAGCAGAAGAAAGCTACTGCTTTACCCATTAAGGAGGTAGCACGCTATGTAAGGAAGGGATCAAAGCAACAAAACTAAAGGGTAAACACAGAGGAGAGGAGGCACTGTGGGTCACCCTGGAGACTGGAAATGGCTCCACAGTCCGCAGAGGGGTTATATACAGATCCCCATCTCAGGGGGAGGAAATGGACAAGGAAATGATAGAAGACATCTTTGGGATAGCAGAGAATGGGAAGATACTGCTGATGGGGGACCTGAATATGCCAGATGTTGACTGGAGCACCTTTGCTGCAGCTACATCCAAGAGCAGGGCAATTCTCGATGCCCTACAGGGGGCATGCCTCAGACAGCTAGTTTTGGAACCCACTTGGGAGAGAGCAATCTTAGACCTGGTACTCTCAAATGGGGACAGAGAGAGGATCTCTGATCTTGAAGTGGGTAGCCATTTGGGAACAAGCAACCACCAAACAGTACGGTTCATGATAGACTTAGCTGTAGAGTCAAGCCACACAAGAGTGAAGGTACTGGACTTCAGGAGGGCTGATTTTGTCAAAATGGGAGAGCCTCAGAAAAACACTAGAAAACAGGCAAGAAGATGGGGTGGAGCAACAATGGTGAAACATCAAAACCACCATCACAGAGGCAACAAGCCTTTGTGTGAAGCAAATAAACAAATCAAAATGAAAGACAAAAAACACTATGGTTCTCAAAAGAAGTGGCAGGGAAGGTTAGGGAGAAAAATATAGCATTCAGGAAGTATAAGGAAACACAGAAGGAGCAGGACAGAGAGCTGTACCAGTTAAAGCAGAAGGAAGCGGGTAAGGCAGTCATACTAGCAAAGGCCCAAACCAAGGAAAAGATAGCTAACTCTGTTAAGAAGGGGAATAAAACCTTTTATAGGTACATTAGGGAGCAAAGAAAGACTAAGGCAGGGATATTGAGGCTGAACAAAGACGAAGGTGGTTGGGCAGAGAGTGACAATGAAAAAGCAGGGATACTGAACGAATACTTCTGCTCAATATTCACAATGGAAAAGCAGGGGGAAATACTTAATCCAGTCAATAGAAGCACTCTGGATAGGGGGGTTGATATTAGTTCTTTAACAGAAGAAAGGGTTCTGAAAAAACTCTTAAAACTGAAGGTGAATAAAGCAATGGGGCCCGATGGAAGTCACCACAGAATTCTAAAAGAACTAAGGGAAGAACTAGTAACACCACTGACTACCCTTTTTAATAAATCATGGGAGGATGATGTAGTACCTGAGGACTGGAGGAGGGCAGATGTGATTCCTCTTCACAAAGTGGGAGCAAGACAGAGCAGGAAACTACAGACTTGTCAGTTTGACCTCAGTGGTAAGAAAATGATGGAATCACTTCTGAAGGAAAGAATTGTTGCGTACCTAGAGGCTAGTGGGACACAAGATCCAAGGCAGCATGGATTCACAGTGGGAACGTCATGTCAGAAAAATCTAATTGATTTCTTTGACTGGGTGACCAAAGTAGTAGACCAGGTGGGGCTGTGGACATGGCCTACCTAGACTTTGGCAAGGCATTTGACACAGTCCGCACAAAGATTAATAAACAAGTTAGCCAGCCTGGGAGTGGGTCCCAAGGTGGTAGCCTGGGTAAAACACTGGCTGGACAACAGGACACAATGGGTAATGAGTAAATGGAGTCCCACAGTGAAGAAAGGAGGGTTACTAGTGGGGTACCGTAGGGTTCAGTACTGGGGCTGGTCCTTTTTAATGTCTTTATAAGTGACATTGCAGAAGGACTGGAAGGGAAAGTATGTCTCTTTGCAGATGACAAAAAGATCTGCAACATGGTTGATACACAGGGTGGCGTGGAAAGGATGAAAAGGGACTTGGCAAGGTTGGAGGAATGGTCAAATGTATGGCAGCTTAGATTCAATGCAAAGAAGTGCAAAGCAATGCACCTGGGAAACAAAAACTCAGGGGAAGAGTACACAATGGGGGGTTAGATACTGACAACATCAAAAGTGAAAAGAAACCTGGGGGTAGTCATATCAGATGACCTAAAGGTGGGCCAGCAATGTGAGAAGGCAGGAAGGAGGACTGGGGGGATACCAGGATGCACAGGGAGAGGCATCACCAGTAGAAAACAGAAAGTTGTTGGCCCTGTGTACAGACAGTTGGTAAGACCACTTCTGGAGTACTGTGTACAGTTCTGGAGACCCCATCCCCTCAAAGACATAGACAGGGTGGAGGCCGTCTAGAGGAGGGCAACCAAAATGATGCAGGGTCTGCATCAGAAGACATATGAAGAAAGACTAAAGGAACTAAAGATGTATAGCCTCGAGGAAAGGAGGGAGAAGGGGTACATGATAGAAACTTTCAAATATCTCAAGGGAATTAACAAAGTCTAAGAGGGTAGCATCTTTCAGAAAAAGAGATGTGCAAAAACAAGGGGGCACAATTCAAAGATAGAGGGGGGACGGCTCAGAGGTAATGTGAGGATGTATTTCTTCCCATAGAGGGTTGTGGATACATTGGAACAGCCTTCCTGAGGAGGTTGTAAAGTCAAAAACAATGGGGGAATTCAAGAATACATGGGACAGACATAAGGCAATTCTAGTGGGGGGGGTAGGAGGAAGTAGGCTGTTGGTTAACTAGGATCAGCAGCTTATCCATTAGGTAGGGAAATGGGCAGACTAGGTGGGCCAAGTGGTCCTTATCTGATGTCAAATTCTATGTTTCTAAGTTTCTTGTAAACCACTTGACTGAGAGCATGAAACCCATTTCACGTGTGGTTTATGGAGGCATAAGGCAAGCTTTGAACCCAGGGTTTCACCTGAAAATGGCAAGTGTTCTGGGCCAGATGGTTCCCATTGTTAACTTCTACGTGTTTTTTTCCATAGGGAGTTTTCTGCTCCTTGGACAGAAACAGGGGGCTTGGTTAGCCTTGTCCCCAGACACCACTGATTGGCTCACTCACCTCTTTCTGCTTCCTTATCTCTAGTCATTCCCTCCCCCCTGCCCCTCGGGGCAGCAAGGTGGACCACAGTGCCTCGGGCAGGGCTTCATAAGCCTGGTTTCCCACATCCACCTTCCTCCTGAATTTTTACCCTGGAACCATGGCTCAAATGGAAGTGCTGCATGTGGAGGCATGCATGCATTCCAGAACTGCTAGCCCCACTCCACCAACTCAGCATACAGCCAGCCCCAAAGCATCGCCGCTAACACTGGACCTCCACCCACAAGCAGCCAAAAACTGAGGACTCCTACCTCCCCAATCTGAGAGAGGAAAGCTGCCAGATGATTGCTTGAGCCTCTCCCATGTTCTCCCCCCAACTGACCCTCGGCAACCCAAGTTTGTTTCCAAAATCAGGTTGCCAGGCTAGGAAAAGTAAGGTGCCTATGCCACGGAGCCAGCTCAGTGTTTGTCTGGTTATTGTTTATAAATATCAAATCTAATTGAATCTGACAAGTTACAAATAAAACAGTCCACAGCACCCAAACATGTATCCTCATTCTTTTGTGCTTCCTGGGAGTTTCCTGAGCAATTAGACCAGTGAGATAGCCAGAGCTGAGATGGAAAAATGGTGAATAAATGTCATGCATAAAGTACTTTTGTTGTTACCAATAAAAAAAAATCTGCTGGCTTCTCTGGATGCACCTCTTCCATAATGGGACTCATAGTGATTCCCAAAAACAAAAAGAAAGAAAGGTTCTGAGGGTCAGGCAAGCAGTAATAATGAAGACTGAACTGACAAAGGAGCTCTGTTCTCTGCTCTCTAAAACAGGCAGAAGCTTGCTGTTTGACAAACACATCCTTACAGCAAACCAACATACTGAAGAGTTAGCAGGGATAGGGCAGTGGGATGTTGGGATGTTGAGGTGTACTTCTCTTCCTGTACAGTGCTGCAGGAGTATGGTTCCATGCCATAATAGTGATCACAAAAAAGCGATTGCTATTATGGAGAGTGTATATTGCCAAAAATCAAATCAGCGATATAGACTTTAAGATGACTCAACATCTGGATAGTAAAAAAGAGTTTTTGCTGCGGAGGGTGGGGGGCTTCCCCCACCAAATTAGGATTCTCAAATCCAGGGGGGTATATGTCGGGAAGGGTGCAAAATCTGGATGTCTGGTAAAAATTAAGTGTTGCAGCTTGGGCAAAATGTAACCCGCTCCTGGTCCCGAACCCAGTACTTGCGGTGCCAGAGCTAGCCACCCACACCACCATACCACATGGCTAGTTTAGCAGCAGCAGGTACTCCAGTCCATGACAGCTCCTTCCCTGTCTTTTCCCATCCCCTCGCTATTCCTCCCTTCCATTTTCCCTTCCCCTTAGTCACTGTCCCATACCCTCACTATTCACCCTTCTGTTTGCCCTTCCCCATAGTCACTGTCCCATACTCACACAATTACCCCCTTCCATTTGCCCTTTCGCATAGTTGCTGTCCCATACACTTGCAGTTCTGCCCTTTTGTTCGCCCTTCCCCATAGTCGCTCTCCCATACCCTCACTATTCTTCCCTTCCATTCGCCCTTCCCCACAGCCACTATCCCATACCCTCATTATTCCTCCCTTCCATTTGCCCTTCCCCATAGTCGCTCTCCCATACCCTCACTATTCCCCCTTCCATTCACCCTTCCCCATAGTCGCTGTCCCATACCCTCGATATTTCCCACTTCCATTCAACCTTCCCCATAGTCACTGTCCCATACCCTCGCTATTCTCCAGGGTAGCCCAGAATAATAGCGCCCAATATGAGTCGTTATTTTGTAGTTGTTCATTTTGGATCACTATTATTACGTGATACCCAGGAGGATGTAAACACCAGAATCTATATACATTCAGACATATTCAGCACTCAGATTAAAGGGGACATGCAGAAACAGGAATCTGAGGGGTTTCTAAAGTAACTTTACTTGTCTGCTCAGGGTTGTGTTTCTTGGAATGTGTTCAGCAGTCAGGAGACAATCACTTAATGGTTATCTGATGTGAAAATTAACGTTTTTCCGTGCTTGATTTCTGAGAAGAAGAAGAATCACTGGGATAGGTGTGTCTTTTCTGTTATAAATATTTTTATTGCTGTCATAAGGAATAAATATAAAGTGCAAATCACTTGAAATTCAAAGCATTAGCTACATCAAATGTAAGTACATAAATACTGAAACCTGCTATCTAGCCATAAAAACAATATAGAGAATAATGTAAGGTCAACCATACACAACAAGGCTGTGTGTTTTCATCGAGGGGCTGAGGCGACAGCAAATGAACCTCGAGAGTGAAGCTCAAGTAATGTACAGAATAATGTATGGGCAACCAATACACAACAAGGCTGTATTTCCATTGAGGGGTTGAGATGACAGCAAATGAACCTCGAGGTAAAGCTTGAATAATGTACAGAATAACGTGTTGGCAACCATACACAAGGCTGTGTTTCCATCAAGAGGGTGAGATGGCAGCACATGAACCTCGAGAGTGAACCTTGAGATGTACCAGCACACCAGTACTGTATGTAAGGTAGCCATTTACTGAGTCATGTGCAGTACAGTACTGTACCTAAAGGTTGATAATGTCCCACAGTCAGCCTAACTTGGCAACATACAGTACTGTGTCCCATTAGCTGTCATCTGGAAATTTGGGGGCAGGGGTAAATTAGTACCATCTGCAAGGAAGGGTGAGACATGTCTGCTGGAGTCTTGCTCTTGGAGGTGGTATTCATGCAGTGTTGCCTTCAGCTCTCACCATGTCGACCCTGTGTAAGTAATGACTTGTGGTACTTACTGATGCCAGACCTGTACTGTGTGTGTGAGAGAATAAATCTGACACAAAGTGCAGAGTGCATTATGTTCATGTACTAATTCTTTGGAAAACAAGCCTCCAGTTGAGGGGAGGTGCTGCCAACATATATATCAAGTACCACTCTGAACCAAAGCATACCATGATCAAATGCTCAGGTAAAACAGTGTCCCTTTAAGCAACATGCTGATGCAGTGAAATGCCTCAAGTATAGTATATTTAAATTAGAACATAAGAACATAATGTGCCGGCAGATGGGGACCGTGTGGTCCATCTAGTCTGCCCATTTGACTACCCCCTCTATAGTAGATTTATCCTTTCAGATTACCGCAAAATCTATCCCAAGACAGCGTAAACCCTTTTACCATCTTTGCTTCCACCACCTTCTGTGGTAGTTTGTTCTAAGGCTCAGTTACCCTCTCTGTGAAGAATTTCCTGATGTTAGTACAACATTCCCCTCACCCCGCCGTTAGATGCCTGCTGAGGCCTCTAGTTCGTAGTTCTATATTATCTATGAAGAGACTCTGATCCTGTACTGCGTTTATACCATTGAGGTATCTGAACATTTCTATCATGTCACCCCTGTTTCTACTCTGTTCCAGGGACTGCAGATTCAGCCCTCTTAGTATAGCCTCAGGGTTTCTGGTGCAGGTCCTGAACCATCATTGTGGCTGTTCTCTGCACTGTCTCTACCTAGTCTATATCCTTTTTTAGGTGAGGTCTCCAAAACTGGACACAGTACTCCAGGTGAGGCCTCACCAAGGATCTGTACAGTGGGATGATAATTTTGCACTTTCTGTTTGCAATACCCCCGCCTATGCATCTGAGGATGTCATTTGCTCTTTTGTGCCCTTCTTACACTGTCCCCCTACCTTGAAGTTATTGGAAACCATGACCCTAAGGTCTCTTGCTAGGTTTGTGACTGCTAGTTGTTCTCCTTTTAGAATGTAAACTCTTTCTGGGTTTCTTTTTCCATGGTGCATGGCCTTACATTTCTTGGCATTGAAGTTCAACTGCCAAGTTCTGGACCAGTCTTCTAGTTTCCTTAGATCAGATTCCATACTTGAGGCATCATCCTGTGTGTCCACCCTGTTGCAGAGCTTAGTGTCATCTGCAAACAGGCACACATTGCCCTGCAATTCATCAGCTAGGTTGCTGATGAATATGTTGAAAGGACTGGTCCCAGCACCGATCCCTGTGGAACTCCACTGGACACCTTACCCTCCTGTAACAGTGTTCCATTCACCATTACATTCTGTGTTCTTCCCTGATGCAGTTTCTGACCAAATGACAGTTTTATCTCCTACCCTGTATACCCAGCTTGTTTATGAGCCTCCTGTGGGAGCGGAGTCAAAGGCTTTGCTAAAGTCCAGCTATACATCAACCACCCCACCTTGGTCCACTATTTTGTTACCAGTTAAAGAAATTTATTCTGTTAGTCTGACATGACCATTAAAATCTCAGTTATCATCAAGTTTGATGTAAAAACAAAATCCTACACACACCAAGGTAGAAAAGACTGCTTACAAGCTTTTAAAGGTGCTTCATTTTATTTTCAAAAAGTGCAATGTGCCAATTCAGATCGTTTGGAATGTTAAATTCCTTTTTCATGGTTCTCCATTGAAAAAGAATTTAACATTCAAACTATCTAGAATACACACAACAGTGCTTTGGAATACGCAACAGTTTAGAATGAGCACAACAAAGACTTTGATTACGCTGATTTTATACAGAACAAAGGCTAACCACTTACTATATAAGGAATAAATGCGAGGCTACCATACATAATGAGCCTGTGTTTCCATCATTGGGGTTGAGATATCAACATATGGATCTCGAGTGAAGCTCTGAGAGGTCCATGGTGGTATCTCAGTCTCAAGATGGTAAAACACAGGTGAGTTGTGTATAGTCTCATACTTTATTAGTTATAATATATGGTTCCCGCAGACCCACAAAAAAGTTATGTTTTCTGAATGTTTAATTTTACAAGGTTTATACCTTGTGTAGTTTTTTTCTCTCGCAGTTGCTGTCAGCAGCTCCATCTGGTGTGACATCAGTCCATACTGTTCTATTTAAGTGTGAGCTTCCAGCGATTCAAGGCCACACTTCACACAAATAAAATAAAAATGGAAGAAAAATGTAAAAGTTGGTATGGTTTGGAAACAAGCAGCTGAATTCAGCAGTCCATGTCCAAACCGTGTCTGTAAGCCAGTTGGTAAGTGGCGCCACCATGTTTGCTTTGCATTTTCTGTGAAGAGCTTTGTGTTTTCCAGTCAGGTGGGGTGTGGATCAGATCTTCATGAATATTAATTATGGAACATGCACAACAACTTTTAGAATGTGCACAATAACATTACAGTAGCCACTGATTTTTATGCATAATAAGAGAAACCATAGACTATAACTAGTTTTCTGCTGGGGTTAAGATCACAAGCATATTAAGTATCCAGTTTTGACTACCAGATTTTTTAAATAATAATAATAAACTTTATTTGCATGGTGTTTTGCAAAAAACCAAGGCGCCTTAACAATAATAAAATCACAAAAATAAACAAAACAAACATCACAGCAGTACAAAATATCAAACTGGTATCACCCAATAATTAGTCACCAAAAGCTTGGTACCATAGAAAAGTTTTTAATGCTTGCTTAAATCCTTGCACGGTTGTGCACTCATGTAGCTGGTGGGGTAGAGAATTCCAAAGGGTAGAGGCGGCATACATGAATGCTCTAGCCCCAGAAGATTTCAAACACACCCTTGAGATCTCTAGCAACCCCTCATTGGCTGAGCAGAGCACTCGCCCAGGGCAGTAAGGGACCAGAAGCTCTTTCAGGGAGTTTGGGTCAAGTCTGTGTAGGGCTTTAAAAGCCAGAAGACCAACTTTAAAGGTGATCCACCACTGAACTGGCAGCCAGTGCAGTCCACGCAGCACTGGCAAAATATGGCAGGACCAAGATGATCCTGTCAAAAGCCAGGCTGCTGCATTCTGCATTAGCTGCAAGTGACGGATTTCCACCCTTGGTAGCCCTAGGTACAGGGAATTGCAATAATCTAAATGCAAGGTCACAAAGGCGTGGATCAGAGTAGGAAGGTCACCAGATGGAACAAGGTGCTTAATCCTAGAGATATTCCTCAGATGTTAGAATGAGGATTTGACGACGGCTGACACCTGGGAATGCAGGGTCATCCCTTCATCAAAAATTACTCCCCAGGTTTCGCACCTATTCAGAGGTCAGGAGTGACACACCTCCAAGAAAGAGTCCAGAGGGCGAACCCACATACAACCGCCCATCCGCCAACCCAGATCCACAACCAATACTTCAGTCTTATCAAAGTTTAACTTCAACCAACTGGCATCCACCCACTCCTGGATTTCAGTGAGGAAGCTATTAAACACCGAGAGAGTTCCATCCTGGTCGGGTGCGAAAAAAAGGTAGAGCTGGGTATCATCAGCATAGCAGTGAAACCTCAGCCCATACCTTCTTACAATGTCTCCAAGGGGCAGCACATACACTGTAAACAACATGGGGGACAACACTGAGCCCTGAGGAACCCCACATGTTAGAAAAACTGGATTCGAGGACTAAACCCTGGACACCACTCTCTGAGATCTTCCAGTGAGGAATGATGTAAACCACCTGAGGACTGTACCTGACAATCCACAGATGAACCTCAGGTGGTCCAGCAGAACCCCATGGTCCACAGAGTTAAATGCTGATGAGAGATCTGGGAGAACCAGAATAGAATGGCTCCTCCAATCTCTAGCCATCAGGAGATCACTGAGCACCCGAACCAGCGCTGTCTCGGTACTGTGCCTCTTTCAAAATCCAGACTGGAGTGGTTCATAGATGTCATGGATGGTCAAATGGTCCTCCAGCTGAGTGGCCACTACTTTCTCAATCACCTTCCCTAAAAAGAGGGGAGGTTTGAGATTGGTCTGTAGTTTGCAAGACAGTCTGGCTCCAAAGAAGCTTTCTTCAAGAGTGGTGTCACCACTGCCTCTTTCAGTGAGCTTGGAAACTCACCTGTCTCCAAGGAGCACCAGAGTATCTGAGCTAGGACCAGACCAATAGAATCAATGCAACCCATAATCAGGGAAGTAGGTCCCAGAACCAAACTACAGCATGTAGGGTGCACTTTCTGAACAATGTGCATGACATCCATGAAAGCCAGATGGTCAAAGGTACCGCAAGAAAACCTAGGGACAGTGACCCCACGTTGGTCCACAGTAACACCCATAGAGTGTGCTGGATGGAGCGCTGCTCTGATGTCAGCCACCTTAGTCTCAAAAAATCGAGCAAGCTCGTTGCACTCTTCTTGCGAAAAGCTTTCCAGACTTGAAAACAGGCTGGGTTGCACAGTCTGTCCACAGTTTGGAACAGTTGAGCTGGTCAGTTTTGAGCAGCTGCAATCTCCTCAGACAGGAACTCTGCCTTCTTATGAGTGATTGCAGATTGATGGACTTGATAATGGTCCATCAATCTAGGTGGTCGGCACTGAGGGCGGATTTCCACCAGCAACACTCTAACCTTCATCCTAGTTGCTGCATCTCCCTCAAAATCCTATCAAACCATGGGGATTGAGGGTGAAGGGTGACAGGATGAACACAGATAGGAGCAATGATATCCAGGGCCACCACAATGGCTGAATTATAAGCCATCGCGAGGGCCTCTGGGTCACTGTTTGCCTCTGAGAGGGATGAGAGATCTAGCACCACCACTAGGCCTTGAGAGCTTATACCTTCAAAGAAGGGTACCTAGTCATCTCTACAGGGGTAGGCCTACATAGGAAGGGGGGCTAAAACTAAACTCCACGGAGTAGTGATCAGACCATCCAACTGGTTCAACCCCCAAGTTGGAGGCCTCAATCCCCAGGAGGAAGACTAAGTCAAGAGAATGTCTGTGACTATGAGTAGCAGTGGTAACTATCTGTGTAAGGCCCAGAGATGTCATCATCTGGAGGAAGTGCTGACAAATTGTGAGGAGTTCATCATTGATCAGGCATTGAGTTGCCCAGGACCATCAGCCTGTGCGACTCCAAATGCCATGTCAATGGCGAAGTCCGCCGACTTCCTGAAGGAATCGCTTCTCATATCCTGATGGATGGTAGATAAGAGCAATCTGACAGCCTACACCTGCTACTGCGGTACACTCAAATGACTCAGTCTCCCCAACTGGTAGATTCATGAGGTTAAGTTTGGTCTTGAAACAGACCGCTACCCCCCCCCACGATCCAATCTTGGGTGGTGTATCACCGAGTACCCACCTGAAATTACAGCCTCCAAAACGGGGCCAAAGATCTCATCCAGCCAGGTGTTGGTGATGCAAGTCAGGTCCATTGATTTAACAAGATCTGCAATAATCGCAGTCTTGTTTTTAATGGACCTAGCATTGCATAACACCGCCTAGATGAATGAACCTCTCGGGCCACCCGGATTATCTGCCTACCACAATTGATAGTGCCCCCTCTCATTCATCCTCCGCTGTTCACAACCCCACACCCTCCTCCCACCTCTACACACAATACCCAGCACCCTACAATGCTGGTACATTGTAAACTGAAGTGGGGGAGGAAAAAGGGCAGAGAGTGTGAAGGGCACAGGATGAATAGTTCATGACTGTGGGGGCAGATCTCCAACACATTTTAGCAACCCAAATAATACTCCACAACTATCCAATTATGTACCACAAAACCAATACCCAAAAGGAAAAAAAACAGAAGCCTCAGAATCTTCACCCCACCCCAAGACTCTCTCACAGCCTCGAGAGTGAGCAAAACAATATAACAAAAATATAACAGAAAAATAAATATACAAAACAAACAAAATTGGTATAGACAAAAACGAAATCAAATTAACAACTCACCCAAGCCAAATTAAACTATAATACAATAAAAACTAAAATAAGCTACAATTATAAAACCACTCAGGAGAGCTTTGGTATTTCAGACCAGGCATTAGAGTCTTGGAGAAACATTAGAGACTCAGGCAAGGAGATTAATTCTGGAAGAAGGGTTCAAGTCCAGGGAAGAAAAATGATGTTCCACCGCCAAGGAGACTTCACTTAAAAAATAAAATTCACAGAAAAGGATGAATACTAAAACAAGTGGACTGTAACTTAAGATCATGGATGTAAAAACAAGAAACTTAGATACACCTCCTCTCACTGAGGTGTAAGAAAGCAAATAAAACAGTATCTGATGATATTCAGACCCCCAGGCTCTCTCACTACATGGAGGGCCAAAATAAAAACAGGCACTCTCACTGCCCAGTACTGAAATCTCTTAAAATAAAGAATAAAAGTCTGACTGTGAGTTCCTTGCAGGTACACTTCCTTTGGAATAGATCCATCCAGTAACAGTCCGACTTAGCCAAGTGATGGTAAAGCATAAAACCCTATCCTGTGAGGGCCGCCAAAAATATCTGCCCCAGCAACCTTGACTTAAAACCCAAAAAGAAATGAAAGAAAATGAAAGGAATAGATGAAGATGATAGAAGGAAAAAGGCAACAGTATATTACAGATAAGACAGTAGACAGCCTCAGGTATGTTTTTTTTTTCCAATTGTTTAACCAGGGTGGCACACTAAGCTGAAAGCTTATTTACAGGTGCAACTTGGAGCACAAGGAAGTTAAGTGACTTGCTCAGGGTCACACAGAATGCAAGTGGAGGCTGTGGGATTCAAACCCAGGTCTCCAGGTTTGCAGCTCAGAGCCTTAAGCCACTGCCTCCCAGTACAGTACAGTATTATAATCTAGATAGGACATTTTCTTGGATGCCTCCACCCAGAGATGAATGCCAGGTAAGCCATGACGATATCTAAGATTCACTCAGTTTTCAAGAACGTACATGTGGTGCAAGTCTCTTTTTGTATAGGTCTGTGTCTGTCTCTTTCCATCAGGATGTTTAATTTTTTATGGAATCCAGTGTGTACTTCCCACTACTACCTCTTATTAGACAACTTTTTTTGCTGCACAAGCTTTTGAGACCCACCTCTTTTCCCCAAGGTCTCTTCTTCAGCTGTAGTTGAAACTACCCAGGTTACATAAGAGCATAGGAAGAAGCCAGCAAAATAAGGCCACATGGTCTATCTAGTTTGCTTGTATTACAGGGTCCACAGCTTGAGCTAGAGACCCCGTCCCCTCCCCACTCCACCTATCCTTTCCATCCACTCCACTCATGACCCTTACCTTCCCCTTCTGTCTATCCCAGCCTTTCTTGAAGCTGTCCACCATCTTCAACAAGATCACCTCATCTGGTAGCACATTCCAACTGGTCACCACCCTCTCCATGAAGAAGTGCTTCTTAACCTCCCTGCTAAACCTGCAACCCAGCTTAAAACTGTGTCCCCTTGTATTACATCTGCCACTTAGCCTAAACAGACCCTCCTTATCCACCCTATTTATTTCTTTCAAGTACCTGAAGATCTCAATAATGTCATCTCTCTCTCTCTCTCTCTCTCTCTCACTCTTCTCCAAGGAGTACATGTTCAGTGCCCTCAACCTCTCCTCATATGCTTTACCCTGCTGACCCACAGTCATCTTTGTTTCCCTCCTCTGGATAGTCTCTAACAGTCTAATGTCCTTTTTGATGTGTGGGCACCAGTACTGTACTCTATTCTGTAGATGTGGCCTCACTAGTGACCTGTTCAAGAGCAGTATAACTCCTCTCACCTGCTGATCCCCCTAGCTATGCATCCCAATATCCTATTTGCCCTTGCTGCTTTCTTGTACTGCATGAAGTGCTTCAGGTCGCTAGTGATCATTACTCCCAGGCCCTTCTCCTCCTCCATTGCAGAGACCAGACCCTCCCAGGTAGTACTCCGTGCTGGAATTCTTGGCTCCAATGTGTATAACTTTGCATTTCTTGGCAATGAAGCTAAGCTGCCAGATCCTGAACCACTTCTCAAGCGTATTCAGATCATCCTGCAGGACCTGTATCCCTTCTGCTGTGTCCAGTCTCTTACAGAGCTTGGTGTCATCCGTGAAGTGGCACAATTTGCCCTTAATGCCATCCCTAGTGTCATTGATGAAGACATTGAACAACACAGATCCTTGAGCACCAAGCCCTGCAAGACCCCACTGATGATCTCCTTAGTATTAGACTCCCTCCCCACCCTCTGGGTCCTGCTCCTCAGCCAGTTTTCTACCCATCTGGTCATCTTCTGCCCAACCCCAAGATCTGCCAACTTTCTGATCAGCCTCTTGTGGGGTACAGAGTCAAAGGCCTTGCTGTAGTCCAGATAAAGGATGTCCACCACTTGGCCCATTTCTACTTCCTTAGTGACCCAGTCAAAGAAGTCGATCAGATTCATTTGACACGATCTTTCTTCTCAAAACCCATGCTGCCTCATATCCTGGAGACCATACTCCTCTAGATACTCTACCAACCTTTCTTCAAGTATGGTTTCCATGAGCGTGCACACAATTGAAGTCAGACTGATTTGTCTGTGATTCCCTGGGTCATCCTTGGGGGGTCTACCAAATAAATGCATGGTCGAAAACCCTGCAGTCAAAAAGCATGCTGCACAGACACCCCAAAAGCAGACAGTCAAAAAATGCACTAATATAAATAAACTCCAAACTACACATGCTGTTTTGACTGCATGGTTTTCGACCGCACGTTTATTTTTCAAGGTATTGACGAGATCTGATCCTTGGGATCACTCTTGTGGAGGGGCACCACATGTGCTATTCTGTAGTTCTGTGGTACCATGCCTGACTCCAGTGAACTACTGAACAGGCTGGCCAGTGGCCCTGCAATCTCCTCTGCCAGTTCCCTCTGTACCCTTGGGTGTATGCCGCCCAGGCCTGGTGATTTGTCCACCTTCAATGCCAGCTGCCCTCCCTCACTCTATCCTCAATCACTACAACCGTGCTCCCCCCCAACTCCTCCCCTCTGCAGGCACCAGTCCATCTTCCTCCTTGGTGAAGATGGAACAGAAATATTTATTCAGTATCTCTGCTTTTCCTCTGTTCTCATCCATCTACTCTTCCCCTTTCTGAAGCCTAACACTCCCATCCTTCTTGTCTCTTTTCTCACTTATTTAGTGAAAAAATGTCTTCTCCCCCTTCTTAATTCCCTCCACTATCTGCAGTTCCTTCTGAATCTTAGCCCACTGGACTGCTTTACTTGCCACACTTGCCAACCTTAGATAGTTCCTTCCTATCCACCTCTCACTTGGTCTTTCTGAATTTCCTACAAGCTAACCTCTTTTCCCCTACTGCCTGGCAACCCCAGAACTGAACCTACTGGGAGCACTGAACCTTGAGTTCTTCTCCCTGAGTCTAATGCACACCTCTGTGGCAACCCTTAGTCCCTCCTTAATGATGGACCACCTTTGGTCCACTCCCATATCTGCTCTGATGCCCACCAGGTGCCTTTTTGCCACCTCGACCATCTTTCTGAAGTCCTCACTCCAAAAATCCAGGATTTTGGTCTTAGTGGGGATGTTTTCCCTTCCCATATCCAACTGGAACCACACTGTGCTATTTTCACTTTCACCCAGGGGCTCCTTGACCATTATCTCTTGTACATGCTCCCCATTCAAGAGAACTAGATCAAGGATTGCCCCTCCGTAGTGCATTCTGTGATGCCTTGTGTCAGGAACCCACTCTCCAATGCCTCTAGGATCACCTGATTCCTGGCACATGTTGTGGTTGGTATGCTCCAGTCTACCCTGGCCAGGTTGAAGTCCCCACTATTGCCACCTCTGCTTTCCTTGAAGCTTCAAATATTTGTGAGCTCAGTTCCCTGTCTCTTTCCTCTTCCTGGTTGGGTGGTCTGTAAACCACCCCAACCTCACCCTTCTCTCTCTATTGGACCACAACTGAACCCATAATACTTCCACCTTCTCTTCCTCTGACTCTTCCCTCATGCATATTATACCCTCCTAACTTCCACCCCCCATTTTTCCTACTGCCCCATTCCTCCTGTATAGTTTGTATCCAGGGATCAAGAGGTCCCAGTCATGGTGTGGAGTGGCCCAAGTCTTGATTACTGCCACTATGCCCACTCTCCCTTCTGCTAACAGTGCCTGCAGGTCATCTGTTTAGTTTCCAAGACTCCATAAGTTCAGAGACACCACCAACCACCTAAAATCTAAGCCTCCTTCCCTCCCCTCCCTTTTTTTTTGAAATTCAACATCTTTATTATTTTTTGTCATAACACAGAATTAATAAACAATAAGGAAAAATTAACCAAACATAAATAATAACCAATATAAACTAGAGGTAACATAACACCAGACTGCCTCTGGATCAAATAAAACCAAAATATCAATACTAATACACCTATGAAACCCCTCCCTCCACCCCCACCTATCTCACTACCCAACCTCCCCTCCCTAGAGTGTGCCTGATATACTCAACATGACAGGGAAATAATAAGAAATTATAGCCCAAACAGTTACTAGTACCAAAAGAGACAAGACAAATAGAAACAAGCAGATACATGCATTACATATATCTTAATTCAAGTATAAGGCATATAATTTACCCCATTTATGATTAAATGAGTCCATAAGATTCCGAGAGCTGGCTACCAGCCTCTCAGTATTGAAACAGAGTGATACTTCCTTCAACCATTCAGCATATGATATAACCAATTGGTCCACCCAGTGCTTGAGAACTAATCTTTTGACTACAATAGAAATTAAAGCCATATGAAATCTATATTCCTTGACCTTAATAGTAGAAAACATCCCAAGGATACATATCTCTATGGTAAACAATTCACCCAATCCTAGTAAAGGATCTAGATTGGATTGAATTGTATTCCAGAGTGGCGTCACCTTGTCACAATGCCAGAAAATATGTATCAGGTTCCCTTCAGATGTACCACACCTAGTACAAATTACCGCAGGAAGCCTACCCAATTTGGCTAACTTGACTGGTGTATAGTACATGTCGTTTAAGATATGGTACTGAATGAGTCTGTGCCTGTCTTGGGTGAGGTATCTGTGCAAATCTTTCCAGATCTGACTCCATGTAGGAACAGTGTCCAGCAGAAGGGAAGTCCAAATTTTGGATCCTGGAAGGGCATTAGGGAACTTAATTCCCAAGAGAAAGGAATAGATCATTGATATTCCATGGGATTTATTGGCATAATCCTGTATCTGTTCCAAGAAAGGCCTAACCTGAGACTGCTTAAATGTGGTTCCAAAGATGGGAACCATAAGGTGTCTCAGCTGGAAAACCTTGAAAATGTGTTTCTGGGAGATATTAAATTTAGCAATTATTTCAGGGGAAGAAAAAAGAGCAGCCTGAGGAAGCCAATCAGGGGAAAGCATTGAGCCCTCTATTTTAATATTAGGGTTCCGAGTAAGGGGTTGAGCCGTATCCCCTTTAGGTGAAATGCTGAAAAATTCCAACACTGGGCTAAAACTTTAATAAAGACCCCAACAACGAGTTTTGTATTGGAGTTGGTAATGCAGAAATTGAGAAGAAAAATAGCCTGGGGAAATTGAGATCATGCAGGTCAAGCCTCCTCTCCAATTGTAGCCATATAGGAAGATGTCCATCGGCTGAAGCCGAGAACCATCTCCTGCTTTCACAGGTGACTCACCCAATAATAGAAACTAAAGTTGGAGATGGAGTCCACCCAGCTCTTTGGGAAGGTTAAGTTTCAAGAAAGAGTGTCTAGGATGTCTGCCCTGCCAGATAAATTTGGAAAGGATAGAGTGGAGCTGCGAAAGTAGGACATTGGGAGCCAAAGGTTCAGTAAGTTTAGAGGTAGAAAAGGCAGGGCAACACATTCATTTTATAGTGCTGATATGACCCCATAACGAAAGAGGAGTTTTACCCATCTTTGAAAATCCTGCTGAATGTTCATTATTAAATCATCTAGATTAAGTTTCCTAAAGACCTCTGGGTCCTTAGTAATGCCTAGGTATTTGATTGAGTGAGGGGACCACTTCATACCGAAATGAGTGAAGTTAACTTGGTGGGTGAGGGTATTTAGAGGAAATATCACTGTTTTTGATAGGTTTAATTTATAGTTGGCTATGAGTCCGAATTGCTTAACAATTTGTAAGGCGTTTGATAACGAAACATCCAGATAGGCCAAATGGAGAAGAATATCATCCGCATACACTGATAGGGTCAAAGAATGCTGATACACTGAACAACCTATAACCTGGGGCGAGCGCTTAATGCTGAGTAAAAGGGGTTCCAAATACAAATTAAATAAAAAGGGGAATAAGGGACAGCCTTGTCTGGTGCCAGTAAACAGGAAAAACCGTGAAGAGAAAACCCCATTACAGTAAATTTTTGCAGTGGGGGCTTTGTATACCGTCTGTATCCATTGAATGGAAACCACCGGGAAACCCATTTTCTTGAGAGTTGCCCATAGAAAATCCTAGTTTACTCTGTCAAAGGCTTTTTCTGCATCTAATGAGATTAAAGCCATGGGGATCTGAGAATTTTGGGCAGCATGAAAGATATGTGAAAGGGTTCACAGATGGTCGGCTGAGGATCGACCTTGCACAAACCCCACCTGTTCAGGACTCAGCAGATGGGACCAAACCTTTTTGATCCTGAGAGATAAGATTTTTGTTAAGATTTTGATATCGTAGTTTAATAACGAAATTGGACGGTAACTAGCTGGTTCACTATGCGGTTTATCAGGTTTCAGGATAAGGACTATTGTAGCTTCCAGCAGGGTGGGATCTAGAGTATCCGAAGTGAACATATATTCAAATAAATTTAAGAGAAGGGGCTAATTCCTTACAGAAGATTTTGTAAAAGTTGGAGGGAAAGCCATCGGGTCCTGGTGATTTGTCCAGTGCGAGCCCCTTGATTGCCTCCTCTACCTCCCCCAAGGTAATTGGAGAAGACAGAATCTGACAATGGTGGACCTGCAGGGATGGGAGATTAAGGCCTTCCAGATATTGTTCTATACATGAAAGGGGGGCTTGCGAGGAACACTTACTGTATAAATCCTTATAAAGGTTTCAAAGACCTCTGAAATGTCTCGAGGAAGTTTAATGGAGCCATCTGGAGCTTGCAAAGAGGGATTGGCCTCGAATTTTCTAATTCCCGAAGGTGGAGGGCCAGCATTCTACCCGGCTTCTTGCCTTGGTCAAAATAGCGAGCCTTGGTTTTTAGGATGGCATATTCCGCCTTTTCCTTCAACAGATCTGCATACTCGTTTCTAAGCTTTAGTAAGGTTTCCAAGGAACCTGAAGGGGAGGATGTAGACAGAGTACTTTCAATGACCCTTATTTGATTTGACAAGGAGATAACTCTTGCCTCTCTCTGCTTTTTCTTTTTGGAAGCTAACTTAATGAGTTCCCCCGATATAGCATTTAAGGGAGCACCATATTAGGTCTTCCCTTTTAATGGAACCCTTATTAATATCAATAAAGGAAGAGATTAGGTTCTTAATGTGAGATATTATTCGTTCCTCTTTTAGGAGTTGTGTGTTTAGTTTCCAGGTAGTATCTCTTTGAATATTCGGGTCAGGGGAGATCACAAGCCATGCAATTGAATGGTCCAATATGACAATTGGTTCGATTCCTGTCTGGTGAAGGCCAGCTAAAAGAGAGGTACTGGTTAGAATGAAGTCTAATCTGGACCATGACTGGTGGACCTGGGAAAAGAAGGAGAAAAAGCTGACTAGAGGGGTTAAGCAGGCGCCATGGATAGCATAGTCCCAATAACTCCATGAAGTCCCTCAGGGCTTGTTGTGGAGGAGAAGGGTTTTAATGGCCTGTAAGTTCTGTCCTTGGTCTTGTGACAGGGAATATTCCAGCCCCCCCAGAATTAGCATGGAGGGCAAAAATCTTCTCAACTTGTCAGCCAAGAGCATAAGAAATCAGCATCTCCTCCAACTGGGCGTGGGTGCACCCAATACAACAGTGGTGTTGTTAAATGTGCCCTTTACTATAATAAATCTACCTTCCGGATCTGATAGACTCTCTTCTGCCACAAACGAAATGTGCCTTTTGATCAAAATCGCCACTTCCCTACTTGATGATGACCCACAGGCAGTAAAAATTTGGGAGAATGCCTGTCTGCGTAACCCATTTGTTTCAGTGACCAGGAGGTGGGTTTCCTGCATCAAAAGAATATCAATATTTAAAAGAGCACAATTTTTTAGAACCTGATATCTTTTAGTCATGTCTATGACTCCTCTGACATTCCATGTGGCAATTTTACTTGGTACTAAAGTCATTAACAGTCTTATTAAAGGAACACAAACTTGTGCTGGTAACTGAGAAGAAACCCCCAGAAGGCCGCTCCAGTCCCCCCTACCCTCGTCAACCCCGAACAAAAGTACTAATAAAAAAAGAAAGCCCTTCCCGATGAGTTTCATTAAATGTCTGGATTACTGAAGATATGCATAGGATTAACTGTCCTGCTTTAATCTCAGATGGTGTAATCAGCGGGAAAGACATCTGAACAATAAGACCCCCCTCCCCCCATAAACCCCTCAAAACTATATACAAAAGGCCCCCAGATGACTGTGAAAGCGATTTTAGACTTGTTGATATCTAGTACCAAGGACCAAACTCAATAGGCGTCATTCCGTGAGAAGCTAAGATTACATTTAAATGCCAGATCTGAAAAGCTGTACCAAAAACTACCTCTGAGAGGTATGTCAGAAAAATTCAAAACTCGCTATGTTTGCCATGCTTCCCAGGAAATGTGCCTTTCACCCCCTTCCCTGGTGCAT
This sequence comes from Neoceratodus forsteri, assembly GCA_016271365.2. Classification (NCBI taxonomy): domain Eukaryota; kingdom Metazoa; phylum Chordata; order Ceratodontiformes; family Ceratodontidae; genus Neoceratodus; species Neoceratodus forsteri. Next base: position 1,100,155,539 of record CM028134.1, on the reverse strand, counting down.
TATGCAGCTCTCCCTGAGCTTGCTCCATCCCAAAGCCCCCCACCCACCAACCCCCTTAAGGAAACAGCATGTGTGAGCCCTGAGTAATGTAACCAGGCTCAGAATAGCTATTGGATGGGTCATAAATCCCCAGAGTTAAGGAGACTAAAATAAGGCCTATCGTAAGTCTAGGCAATCCGACCTGCTTTCAGATGAGGTTGTTGCTCCGGGAAGCGCCATTTAGGGCCCGTGTGCCATGATAGGTCGATCTTCAGGAGGGTGGAAGCCCCAAGTTTCCCCCTTAACTCACAGCATTACCGCTATCCCCGGGGCCTTTCCAACCCAGAGAGAGCAAGGAAATGGCAGGGGGACCTAAGAGCCGAAGGGACCAGAACGACCGTCCCTACTAGCGCGTATGAAACGCTCACTGAAACAAGGGTTCTAACCCCCCACTGGAGCACACAGGCACTCCTCCAACACTAGATTAGGCCTGCTAGACCTCAGAATGTCCTGCCTACCCTGCACAACCAGTCTGAGAGAGACAAAAGGAGAGGGAAAAAAGAAATCTCCTGACAGGTAAACAATTAACTCCCACAAAATTAAAGATCTATAGCCTCGGGTAAATGGAGTAAAAATTCAGCCTGTCTTAAACAGGTTGGGTAGCTTGACTGCGAGATCCGTGGCTGCCTGCACCAGGGATTCATAGGAAAGCCATGCTCCGTCGATTGCCACCTGTAGCTTGGCAGGGTAAATCATCTTTAAACGAATTCCTACTGCTATCAGCTTGCTGACTGTAGGGTGAAATGCAGATTGCTTCTGGTGAGTTTCAAAGGGAAGATCTTGGGATATTCTCAATTTGACGTTGCCCCACAAAATGGCTTGGAGTTCTTTTGATTTGGTTATCACATGCTGTTTTTCCAAAAAGCTTAAGAATTTCACTATTATAGGGCTTGGTGGTGCTCCAGGCAGAGGTTTCGGCCTGAGGGAGTGGTGGGCCCGCTCTGTGTGGTACTGTGGATTTAGAGGGGACGGGCCAACTATCTTAGTGAAAAACTTCTGGAGGAAGACGATAGTATCAGCTCCTTCCTCCGCTTCAGGTAGGCCTAATATCAGCATGTTTTCTCCTGCCTCCCCCAAATCATCAGTTTTCAGTTGGAGCTTACTGATCTGTTGCCAAGGTGGGCAATTTCAGGGTCCATCTTCTCTTTCCACTTCTCCAGAGAGGAGGTTCTCACCTCTGAGTCCCCATTCATAATGACAGAGTGCTTAGGTCCCTCGAGAGATTTCAATTCAGCAGAGATGTCCTCCAAAGTTTCTTTAAGCGGCAGCAATTCTTGGAAGAAGCGATCCTCAGTTAGGGGAATCGCTGAGGAGCTGGAGGAGCCTGACTTAGGAGTGTTCCCAGAGCTTTGATGCTTGGATTTCTTAGCCGTTTTCTCTGGGGTAGTCGGTGGAGTGTGTCTGATTCCGGCCTGCTTCATCTCATCTTCCATCATGGCTGCAAAGCCAATTGCGACGCTACAAACAGTCACAACAATGATCGCTGAGGTCCAGGATATTAAAGTAGCGTAAAGCTGGAGCTCTGGAGTTCAGCTCTGTGATAGTAGTAGGGCAAAAAAGTAGTTTAACAGAGGTCGATAGGCAGGAGCTCCAGAGTAGTGCTGCTTCTAGGTGCTCTGCATCATGTGACCCCCTCCCTTTTTCTCATTTCTCTCCTCTGGGTACCCCCACCCCCGTCTCAACCTCCACCCTCCAGACTTCTTCTACCAGTATAGCAGGGAGGTCCACTGACATTCTCCTCCAGAAGTCTTTGGGTCTGCAGGCCTGCCTCAGTAGTTTAAATTAAGTGTACTGGTTATGTAGCCCCCAGTTTGTCCCTAGTACCCCTCAAGCCCTCTCTACACAAGGTGTAGAGTTGTGTGAAGTGGAAAATTTTGCCTAGAAAAATATTTTGCGTCATTTCTGCATTATGCAAAATATTTCACCTAAGCGAAATGTAATTTTGCCTAGGATGGCGATTTTGGGTAATGCGAAATGTCACCAAATTTTGCCAATTTCACCAATGCTTTTCAATTTCGCCTGCAAATTTGCAATGCATTTTAGGCAAATAGCTGAAACATCACATGCAGGCTGTTTCCTGCACAGCATATTGTCTGTTGAGTCAGAGTGCAGTTCAGTGTGGTGCATCACAGCCAATAAACCCTTCAAAAACCTCTTTATTTATTATTTTTGAGAGCTAATTGCTCCCAAAATCTAAATTTTGTTCCGAGTGCTGCTAGTGAAATTTTTTTTTTTGTTTTGGTATCTTTGGATAATACTTAGTTAAACTTAGGTAGTGTTTTCAGTTTTCTCTGTGTCTGTGAGGGAGTTGAGTGGGGGAGGGTCAACCATGTGTGTGTGTAAAAGCAAAGCAGGCTAGTTTCTAATATTTGACTGATTTCTCACAAGTTGTAAGTAAGTTTCTGTTATTTCTTTAAGTTTTAATATTTTTGTTGGTGTGCTACTTATTTGTAACATTTTTTTACATATTGATTCTTTTTGGGTAACTTTATCTAAACAGTTACTCATTCTGGGTAGTTCTGTTCCAGTTTCCCTTTGTTTAATCACTTTTCTACTTTATTTTTGCATTGGAAGTATTCGAGGAGATTGAACACTTGTCCACATCCAGGTACACTGCCTTGCTGAATTACTCAAATAACTTAATAGTGTGATCCAGCCTCTGCATTGCAGCATTCCTGTTTTTCTGTTTAATTTGCTTACCATATTAACCCTTTCCTCCCTGTTACACTACTGGTGTTTACTACCTGACCCGTACTATATTAAAACTACATAGTTTTCAAGAAAGTGGTGGGCCCTGCAAGATTTTGGAGGTGATTTGGTTTGTTCATTTCAAATCTTGTTGTCCCTTCCATCTGATATATCTATAAGCCAAAATTGTATTTAGTAAGTACTAACACATTGCAGTATTTGCCTTCTCAGACACCACTTATCCGGACCGTAGATCGTATTGTGACTGTGAGGTGTTCTGTGCAGTTGGTTGCCAGCAAAATCTAAGTTAGAAGTAACTTCAAGTCCATGACTCATTTTTTACTGCCCAGTCTGTAGCTAGTATGCTTGGTGAGGATGATACTGGGAATAAAGGAAACACTTATGCCAGTAGAGGCACAGAGGTGCAGGTGGAGGTGGAAAAAGTTCTCAGTGTGACTGTTGTTTCTGCTCAAGGTGGAGCTGATGGTGGTGAGGGTGATACTGTCCAGCTTCAGTCTGTTTCTCCTGGAGAAGGAGATAAGGAAAGTCAGCCCCCCACCACAGAGAGGAGATGCCAGAGAAGGAAAGGTTTCTCTGGAAGTAGACAGTGAGGGGAGGAGAAGGAAGATAGAATATGTTTTGGTACAGATGATGACAAGGTGTTGGATCCCTGTGGGAGCCAAAGGTGAAAAAGTTAAAGAGTGATGATGTAACCCATTTAGATGCCAAGCCTGAGGGTACAGAAAACAGCAGATTTCGATCCTGGTGGTGGATGTGAACCATCTAACTGCATGACTGACACCAGATTTCTGTCTCAATTTACTGTAACTTTTTTTGGAAATATTTCTGAACTTCTGGGGCATGTTAGGCAGCAGCAGCACCAAGACTGTCCTGAAAACCGTTTTAAACAGTACAGAAAACAGCAGATTTCAGTCCTGGTGGTGGATGTGAACCATCTAACAGCATGACTGGCACTAGATTTCTGTCTCAATTTATTGCTACATTTTTTGGGAAACATTTCTGAACTTCTGGAGCATGTTCAGCAGTGGCAGCACCAAGATTAGGCCTGTAATCCTTTGTAAACAGTGGTAGAAGCTTCAGTTTGAGGTCCAGGAGATGGGAGGCCACCATCTAATAGTATGACTGACATCAGATTTCTGTCTCAATTTACTGTAACATTTTTTGGGAAACATTTCTGGATGTCTGGGGCATGTTAGGCAGTGGCAGCACCAATATTAGGTCTGAAAAACATTTTAAACGGTGCAGAAAACAGCAGAATTTGGTTCTGGTGGTAGATGTGAACATCTAATAGCATGATTGACACTAGATTTCTGTCTCAGTTTAATGTAACTTTTTTATGAAATATTTCTGGACTTCTAGGGCCTGTTTGGCACTGACAGCAACAACATGAGGCCTGAAATCCTTTGTAAACAGTGGGCTAAACAGTATGTTTTGGTCTGGGTGGATGGCAGGCACCATTTAACATAATGACTGAGACCTGATTTCTGTCTCAATTTAATGTAACATTTTTTGGGAAACATTTCTGGAATTTTGGGCCACGTTGGCAGTGGCAGCACCAGATGTGTTACATCTCTGTAATGTTGCACATTACAATAAGTGATGCAACATCACGTAGCATCGTGAAACAATTTTTTTAATAGGCACAGTACTTGACAATTGTGGATAGGGAAGGAAACATGTTAAAAGCAGGTGATGCCTTCAAAATAACTTTCACAAAACATAACATTGACCAACAATTCAGTTGCATTCCACACATATGGAGTTTGCAAAGGAAAGGCGGCACCTGTCAAAGATTGTCAGCCATCAGGGTCCTGTGCACAGAGTCTGTTATTTTGAATTCAAATATCTTGTGTGAGTTGCTTCAACTCAAAGTAAAGTATTCACCACAGCACATAACCATAAAGTGCTCTTTCTTTATTCAGTGTGACACATAAACAATGTAAAAATGCTCCCATATAACTAAGATAAAACACCCGCTCCCTCAAGGCACCATACTTCATGATACATCAAAGGATAGGTCACACCTGATGCATTTCACATAGCATGTTTTCTCACACACAAAGCACGCAAGTGAAAAATGTGTGCATCAGGTGTGAGATAACCAGTAACATATAAGGAATGATGGTGTCTTAGGGGAGTAGGTTTTTATCTTAGTTATATGGAAGCACTTTTTCAATTATTTACTTGCCACACTACAAGAGTAAAGAACGAGCACTTTATGGACATGTGCTGTGGTGAGTACTTCTGATTTTGAGTTGAAGCAACTCACATGAGGTATTTGAATTAAAACAACTACGCACTCTGTGCACAAGGCCCAGACGGCTGACAGCCTTTGGTAGGAGCCGGCCTTTCATTTTCAAACTCCATATATATGGAATGCAACTGCATTACACATCACTATGTTGTTAAAAGTAATCATGTAGGTGTAACCAGCTCTAAGAAGTAACACACAACAAATAATAAGGGAATAAGGTGTTTATTGGGGGTACACGGACAAGGTACACAATAAGTATAAAATGACAGGCAGGATCAGGAGGACAAAGGTAATACAAAATGAGTGGAGAGAAGTAATACAGAGAGAACAAGAAAGGGACTGAATTATATAGGGAGCATAAGACAGTAACAAACACAATAGCAATAGTCAAAAATTATTTTACATACAAAATAAAGAAACAAGAGGACTTAAGGATGTAGATTAAAGAGGACAGGACCAGCGTTTTTGTTTTTATCTATTTTTAGGGGAACATACAAACAACAGAATGAGGATAGCAAAATGAAAACAAAAAGATAAATTAGTTTGTGTTGCCACATTAACTGCCAGTGGGGCCACCACGCAGTTCAGAAAGAATACCCATGATTTTGTTGACATCACTCTGGAGTTAGCAATCTCCCCTGGGTATCACTAAATTCCTGTCTGAAATCATTTAGCTTCTTTTGAAGATGGTGGACTTCTGACAGGACAGCTGATAAGTCAGTATGTGTCACTGGCACTACTGGCAGTGCTGCTGCTGGCTCTGGATGGGAGGGCACTAGGGGTGCCACTGGCACTGCTGGTGGGGCAGGGGCTGCCTATGGAGCTGCTGCAGACTCTGGATGGGGGTCCCTGGTGTGGTCTTGATGCTGCAGACTGCTTCTGTTGTCTGGTCTAGTGAGCCTGGCAAGGATGCTTAACAGGTCCAGCCATGCCTCCCTCCTGCTCACCCCCTTCAGTGCTCATACACACACTGCTCCCCACAGCTGCAGTTGATGTTGCTGCTACCTCCCACAGTTTGAGGTCCCATTGAAGTGCGTAATGGTGCACCATGTGGCTACCCTGGCCAGTTGTCTGGAAGTGGGAACCACACTGTCCACGATGCACTTCCTGCCCACATAGACTGCAGGTGACCACTGGGTCACCTGCTGAACTTGCATAAAACAAATTCCAGACAGCAGAACTTAGGGGATAGCAGGGCTGTGTGTGTGTGGGGGGGGTGTAGATGATGCCCCAGGCACTGACTCCTCCTGCTGCTTGGGAGGGGGCATGGTCTCCTGCTGACGTGGTGGAGGAACAGTATCCTGGTGCTGGGAGGGGCACTGTCTCCTGCTGCTGCTGCGATGGAGGGGCCATGGTCGGCTCCTGCTGTAGGAGAGGGGACACAGTTGTTTACTGCTGGGTGCTGGTGCTGGGGCCAAAAGCCTCCTGCTGCTGTGGTCATCTGAAACATGCATACAGGTGCCCCACTGCCTCGCCCTTCTCCATTATGCCCAGACACCACCAGTTCAAACAAACCTAAAAAAAGAAACAGAGATAGAGACTCTGAGAGAGAGCTGGGGGGATCACACACACAATCCACAGGTACTAAAATATGAAATAGGACAAAGACAAACAAGAAAAAAGTTAGAAAAAAAGGACAAATTAAATAGTTTATGTATAAAAGTGCACTCTGCAGTCACAGTGAGTATAGATGCAGGGTTTGCACCAGAAGCCATACAAAGAGAGACTAAAGGAGCTTAATATGTGTACCCTCAAGGAAAGGAGGGAGAGGGGGGACATGACAGAAACTTTCAAGTACCTTAAGCGAATCAACAAAGTCCAGGAGGGTAGCATCTTTCGGAAAAAGAGATGTGCAAGAACAAGGGGGCACAATTTGAAGATAGAGGGGGGATGGCTCAAGGGCATCTTGAGGAAGTATTTTTCATGAAGAAAGTGGTGGGCCATGGGAGCGCCTTCCTGAGAAGGTCGTGAGGTCCAAAATCAGTGGGGGATTCAAGAATGCATGGGACAGACATGAGGCAATTCTGGTGGGGGTAGGAAAGAAGTAGGCTGTTGGTTAACTAGGATCTGCAGTTTATCCAGTAGGTAGGAAATGGGCAGACTGGGTGGGCCAAGCGGTCCTTTTCTGCCATCAAAGTCTATGCTTCTATGCTGCCTGCTTCCTTGAGATATGTAACCGAGGAAATTAACCATACACTTCTTGCCTGTTTAGACTCAACCATATGACCACCAGCAGAGAAAAAAGCCCAATTTCATCTAATTTCGCCTTATAAAAGAATAAGGGAAAATTCAAGGCAAAATTGGGCAACGAAATTTCACAGAAAGGCAATCATTAAGCAAAATACTTCATTACGCGAAATTGTCAATTTCACCATAATTTCACTGGCAAAATAAAATTTAATTGTATCTCTACTGAGGTGTAGCTTGACCGGTGGAAAGAGTGTTTTATTTAACCAGGTCTTCCCAGCCCCCAATAGAGATGAACCCTTCCTCCCTGCACCATTTCCTCAGTCAGTCATTGAATTCCTCTATCCTTTTCTTCCCTGGCTGTGTTGGTCCTTCAGTACTGGTATCGCCTCTGCAAAGGCCAGTGATCTTGCTTCTTCCCTGCAGATCTTTGCTAACATCCTGAATCTACCTTCACTACTTCCACCTCCTCCCCAGCTAGGTCATTGGTACCGATGTGTATAGCTAAATTTGTTTTCCCTCAACCTCCTTTACTCTTTCCTTGATTCTTGCCCCTTTTCCATGTTGTCATTCCTGGCATGCAAACCACCCTCCTTCTTGCATTTGAGTCCCCTTTCTTCCCAGTGAATACCCTTAATTATGGAGTTCCTAGAGTACCACCTTTCAGTACTCTGCATCCATGCTTCCATCTTGCCATCCTTACCTGTGGCACCAGCTGCTCCTTCACTGAACTGCTCCCCTCTGCTCTGGTAAACTTTCTGCCTGATCCACTACTTATTTCCCAACTGTTTCTCCATTCCTCTCTCTGCTCTTTTTCCTGGCTATCCATGTTTGTCTCCACTTTTCCCTCCCTCTTCCTAGCCTTTACTCTCCCCTTTGCTCTGCTTCACTGTGTCTGCTTCTTCTTCCATTCCCATCTTGACTGGTCCCCCTCCCTCCCCTCTCCTGTCCTTCACCTTGACCTGGCTTAACCCAACCTCCTACTCCACCTCCCGAAGCCCCCTACTAGATAGTGGTGCAAATCTATTTATTAAAGGCACCCTTCAAGTGTTCCCACCCCTGTTGCTACTTTCACATTCCCACCCCTTCCCCCTACCACTTGCCATGCCTCCACCCTGGGACCCCGGCACTCTGAGGAAGATATACCCCTGATACTAGGTGGTTCTCTCTGCTCCCTTCACCTGTCTGATGCCCTCACCACCCTGGAACCCCCAATCTGCCTTTCTCCCCACTGATCTGCTCCTTTGACTTTTTACACCATGCTCCCCAGCTCCCATCTGAGCAGCCTTACTTCTGCTCTAAGCTGCTCCAGACTCCTGCACACAGGACAGCCTCTGCACTCCACATCATCCCCAGGAAGACTGTTGCCCTACAAATATTACAACATACTACTCTCATCCCACTGTCCTGACTTCTATATATATCCTACTCCCCTCGTCCTCTAGCCTAGCTTCTCCTAGCCATGTTATGTGTCCCTGTATGTAACCTGGTCAGGGATGCTTGCAGTAATCCCCAGATTCCCTCAGTTCCCCTAAACCCTCCTGCTTCCTTGAAGTTTAGTACAAATGTAAGCTGACCCTAGATAGGGATCAGCTACAACCCCCTTCCAGCCCCCTATGGTGTACTTCCATTCCAGCCCCCTACAGTGCACCTCCTACCCTCCCTTCCATGATGCTTGATTCAGATGTAGGTTGACTCTAGATAGGGATCAGTTGCAGTCCCTACCAACCCCCTACAATGTAGTTCCAGCCTTCTGCAGTGTACTTCCAAACCACCCTTTTACACTTACCTCTCCTCCTGTGACCAGTGTGGCCTGTGGCCTGGTCCTCCCTGGAGGCACCCTACCAATGGCCCCAGATGCCGCTGATTCAGAAGCCACACTCCTGCTTTGTAGCACTCATGCTACAGGGTCACTTGACCCCCCCTGGGTAATAGATAGTAGACTGCAGCCACGCTAGTGGCTGACTACAGTCACGTGATTACCCCTGCTCAGCTAATTGCGCTGTTTCTAACTGCCTGATGCCCACCCTCACCAGCCCTCTCAGCATCCTCCTTCTTCCCCCTCCCTATTCACACACAGACATATTCAGCACAGCATGAATAAACCCCAAGAAGGAGGTGCAAACACTAGTGCCCAAATACAAGCAATGGGGATATAAACTGCAATTGCAAACAGTGCTTACTGAGTCCCTGATGCTGCTCTGATCCTGCCCCAACACATGAGCTCTATAGATCAATGCTTGCTTGACATGAAGAAAATGTTTATCTTGAAACAAACAAACAAACAAAACAAAACAAAAAAATATTTGTTATAGAAGAAATCATCACCAGGATTTTCTAGCTATATGTCGATCTAATAACAAGCATTTGTCAATGCCGAATGTTTGCCTGCTGGCATTGGCGTTGGTAGTGTAGGAGTTACAGAGCTGCATAATAGGAATGGCAGTGAAGTATTGAACTGAAGCCAACCCCACCCCATCCTGCAGAAAAAGTGAAGTCAGGAGCGTGCGTAGAAACTGCGCAATGCACACCCATAATGTAATTAGTTTGGGGGTATTTTACAGCAGATTGTCAACACAGGCATTTGGGGACCTCCTCTTATGAACAGTGTCACTGTGATTTTCTTAATCTGTCCCGAACACTGATTTCCCACAGTGACCATGTATTTCTGCATCGGAAGTGCGAAAACACATTTCGGCCAGGGTGAAAAATGACAGTTGTACTGTTCATAAGGAGGTATGGAAAAATGCCAGTAGTGAAAATCTGGACTGAAAATAGTTCAAATTCGTGAACTTACGAGGGTGCGTGGAAACTGCGCAACGCATGCTCATAACACAGTCATTTTATGGACTTCTGTCACCAAATTTTCAACACAGCCATTTTAAGACCTCTGCTCATGAACAGTGTCACAGTGATTTTCTTAATCTGTGGCACACCGACTGCACCCTTGGGCGCTACATGGGCGAAAACACATTTTGGGCAAGATATGAAAAATGACAGCTCTACTGCTCATAAGGAGGTATGGTAAAATGGCAATGTTGAAAGTCTGGAGTGAAAATATTAAAAATTTGCGAAGTTATGAGCGTGTGTAGGAACTGCGCAAATGTGACACTGTCGTTTTGTTACTGGGTCCCGAAAGGTGGTTCCATGCAGTGACTGCAAAATCACCTTTCGGGACTGAATAACAAAATGACAGTGACTGAGTTCATGAGGTGGGGCCCCAAAAAACCCATGTTGAAAATATGGTGAACCAATTCCCCCAAAATGGCTGAGATATGCAGCAAAGTTCAAAACAACCAGTTTATGCCATTATAGAGCTTACCGGCATTTCTTCAGTTTGCGATCGGCTTTGAAGAGTGCAGACGTGTTCCCGGTCCACCGAAGATCATTGCGCTGGGATCCAGAGATAAGTATGGGGTTGGGGTGTGTGGGGAGGTGGATGCGCAGAGGGTGGGCGTGGGTTGGGGGTGGGGGCAAGACAATCAACGAGGGACCATTTTTGTCTTCAGGTGTTTTTTCTTTTAGGAAGACAACGAGGGACTTGTGCCATGCTGGGGTGGGCTCCCAGAGTGGCAGATGAAAATTTTATTTTGGGGGTCAGTGGAGCTGGCCAGGGGATTAGGCACCCCATTCGGCCCATACAGATGTGTGCCATGCTGGGGTGGGCTCCCAGGGTGGCAGCGGAAGTCTGTGTTTTTGGGGGTTGTTGAGTGGAGCGGGACGGGGATTGGACACCCGTCACCATTCTGACTTTTGCCATGCTGGGGTGGGCTCCCAGTGTGGCAACTAGAAATGCGTGGGGGCGTGGAGCCGACGGGGATTGGGCACCTCATCAGCCATACTGTGTGTGGCAGGGGGGAGTGCATGAACATGCTGGGGTGGGCTCCCAGCATGTTACTTGAGTGTTTGGGGAGGGGGGAACTTGAAGGTAGCTGTCTATGACAGCTGCGTTCAGGATACAATGCTGAATGTAGGCACTTTGCATACTGCAGACGGCAGTATGTAAATTACCTGCCGATGGCAGTATGCAAATTGCCTACACGTTACAACCGCTGATTGCAGCATTTTTCTGCTTTCAACTGTATGCCACTGCATTCTGAATGGCTGTCATAGACAGCTCGGATATTCATTGGCGCGGTGCAGCCGTGCCTGCAAAAGGGAGCAGGGCATTGGAAGTGGGGGAGGCACACATAGGATAACTCGTATGGTGGCACTAAGTTTCTTGCACATGCGTGCAAGCAAACATAAAAGTATTATTCCAAAACTATGAAATGAACTCGTTCTTGACCGCACCATACCTCAGACCTGCAACACTCCATTCTGAATATGATTTGTAGGATTTCAAACCGAGCTTGAGATCTGACACAAGTTTGGGGATTGTGATATATAAAAAAAGAAAAGCACACAACAGGACATTCTGAGGTAGTTTGCTAAAAAATTAATACTGCATAGAAAACACTGACTTTCAGCCCTGATACTTCAACCGTGAAGGTGTACAATGCTTCAACTGTGAAGGTCTTCGAGAGGCATGTGCCCCCTGACAAAGACCTTCACAGATCAAGTGCTGGGATGGGCAGTTGGCGTATTCTATGCATCATTAAATTTTTAAGCAAAGTACCTACAGAATGTCCTGTCGAGTGCTTTTCCATTTTGCTATTTTTCTGTAGTTGGGATTTACTACTTGGATGAGCACTGGCTACTCAAATTCTGCAACTCACTGTTTCTTTTGTATCTTGTGGGTGTTGTAAAATGAATTTAGGAGTTCAAACTAATTTTAAAATATTATGCTGCTAGAGCCAAACTGTCGGTGCAGCGGTTGGATTTCCACATGCGATACCAGTGACTCGGGTTCAGAACCTGACTCGGTCATTGGAGGGTCAGCCGGGGAGAACGGCTTGAGCGTCCCATGACAGCTCACCGCCCTGGGGAGGGGATGGTCAATGCCCACACCACTTGTGCGTGACCTGGGCAGAAGCTGGGGACCACAAGCCCCATTTGAGGGACGGGCAGCCAGATGTGCAGTGAACATCGGCACATAGTGCCTTGATGTCATGGGCTTTCACTGTGTCAGGAGAAAATGGGAAAACACCTGCCTGCTCTGGGATGATGGGCTTCCTGGGGATGCCTCCAATTTGCCCTTGTTCACCGGCCATCTCCACAAGACCTGATGAAATGAAGGATTACGGGGTTAGAACCCCACCTCGTCCCCGCTCAGGGAGGAAAACTGAAGCTCCATGGGGGACTGGGAGGTAGGTTCCGGTGAGCGAGTGGCAGGAGGATGACCCCTTGCATGCCCTGAAGGGTCAGGCAGGCAGGCAGTAGGGGAGAATAAAGCATAATTTCAAAAGAAAAAAATTGTTATGCTGCTCTTGGGACTATAAAACAAGTTTGAGATTTAAACTGAGAGGTCAAGATGCGTTTGCAGGGCTGGCCCGCCATCACAGTGGTAGCCTACCACTTGCAACGTTGATGATCCTGGTTCAGAAATGACCCCGAAGCATCAGAGACTGAACAGGGGAGGAGGATTTAACATCCACAGGACTGCTGTCCTCCTTATTGGGGGAGAGGGTTGTGCAAATGCCAGAATCCTAGGGGTGGCTAGGGTTGAGGGAGTCTACAACTACATACACAGTGGAGGGGAGTGACAGGCATCTACATGCCATGTGCAGGACTGCACACGGCAGCGTGTTGACATCAGCACATGCTCACTCCCTTGGGGAAACCAAGTAAACTCACCAGCCAGTGGCAGGGTGATGACACTTCACTCATCCTCATGTCTGCTCTGGTTCCGACCTGCCTGTGCCTGGACCTCCTCCCCAGAGCTTTACTTCCACCAGAGCTGAATGGATTGAGTAGGGCAGTTGCTGAGGAGAAGAAGGTAATGTCATCCCATGGGGAAAGCTGAGAGGTCCTGACTCTGGTGTGTCACAGGTGGCCTGGGAGCCAGGCATAAGGTAGAAGGACTTGAGGAGGAAGGGAGGAGTCACTGTGAGGGACAAAGGAAGCCCTGCCCAGGGGCAGAGAAGGATCATAAACAGAATTCAGAAAAAAAAGATGAGCTTGCAAATTCAAGCTGAGTGTGACATGTTTTTAAAATGTATACATTGTTATCCATTATACCATTTATATATACAGAGGGGGTTACAGACATAATATATCTGGAAATAAAATAGTACCCCATTTCCACTATATACCACCACAAACATTACAAGCAAAAAGTAAATAAAAACTAAGTTATTACTGATGGGGAGACATTGTATCTGGTTACTTATTGATCGATTTATTTTATTTTATTTATTTATTTATTAGAAAATTGGTAACTGGAAAAGGCACGCTGAGCAAAGGCTGGTTTCCAGGTGTGAGCCGAGGGGGGAGGAGGGAGGGAGGGAATACAATCATAAAGCATACCCAATAGTAATGAAACTACGCTGTAAAGTACAAGCAGCATACAATTCTGCACGGTACAAGTGCAATAACAATGAATGGAGCCAAAAGTTGGTGCTATGAGCAGCTTCAATGCACAAAAAACGTTGCAACAGCAGGTTGAAAAATAACAGTGCAGTGGCAGTTGGAAAACACCTGATTTAGGCAGAGGTGGAATCCAGGAGGACACCCAACAACAGGGGTGGGAAGGGCTCCAATAAGGGAGGGTCAGATAAATGACTGACAGGAGCAGGTGGTACACAAAACTGGCAACTGGGAGGAGGCTGGCAATTGCAGGTCAGTCAGCCTGACATCAGTGGTGGGAAAATTAATGGAATCACTGCTGAAGGAAAGGACTGTGGAATATCTTGAATCCAGTGGGTTACAAGACCTGAGACAACATGGTTTCCAGCAAAGAGGTTGTGTCAAACAAATCTGAGAGATTTCTTTGACTGGGTGACAGAGGAGTTAGAGCAGGGTGGAACGGTGAATGTACCCTACCTAGATGTCAGTAAGGCTAGCAACACTGTTCCACATAGGAGACTAATAAGCAAGCTGCATAGCTGAGGAGTGGGTCCAAAGCTGTTAAACTGGGTGAGAAACTGGTTGGGGGATGGGCGACAGAGGAGGGTGGTGGTAAACAGAGTTCCTTCCAAACAAGGGAGGGTGACCACCAGGGTGCCTCAATGATTAGTGCTAGGACTGGTTCTCTTTAACGTCTTTATAAGTGACATTGCAGAGGAGTTTGAAGGGAAGATCTGCCTCTTCGTAGATCACACCAAAATCTGTGATAGAGCGAACACTCCAGGATGAATGGAAAGGATGAGCAGAGACCTGAGATAACGAGAGGAGTGGTCAAGGGTAAGGCAACTAGGTTTCAATGCAAAGAAGTGCAAAGCAATGCACTTGGGGCACAGAAACCCAGGGTCAGAGTACAAAATGGGTAGAGTGGTATTGACAACCACCAAGCAGGAAAGAGACCTGGGGGTAATCATATCAGATGACCTAAGGGGGTCAGGCAGTGTGACAAGGTAGTTGAGAGAGTTGGTGGGATGCTCGGGTGCATAGGGAGGGCTATCACCAGCAGAAAGAGGGAAATGGTGTTACCTCCATATAGATCTCAGGTAAGACCCCACCTAGAGTACTGTGTCTAGTTCTGGAAACCTTATCTCCAGAAGGACATAGAGTGGAGGCTGTCCAGAGGAGGGCAGCTAAAATGGCACAGGGTCTACATCAAAAGCCCTATGAGGAGAGACTAAAGGACTTCAATATGTACATCCTGGTAGAGAGGAGGGAGATGAGGGATATGATAAAGACCTCAACCTCACAGGGTTAAATATAGTATGGTAGGGAAGTATTTTTCAGAAGAAAAGGTGCTCAAAAACAAGGGGACATGCTATGAAGCTGGAGGAGGTAGATTCAGGAGAGATGTTAAGAAATACTTCTTTACAGAAAGAGTGGTGGATTCCTGGAACAACCTTTCAGCATAGGTGATGGGGTGAAGACAGTGACCAGGTTCAAGAATGAATGGGATAGGCACAAGGGAATCATAGTGGAAAGGAGGGGGAGAGAGAATGAGCTATAGATCAAGTATGGTCTGTGATAATAGTGTAGGTGGGGGGAAAAGGGCAGACTGGTGGGCCAAGCAGTCCTTATCTGCTGTCAAATTCTATGTTTCTATGTCTCAGGTTGGGGTGGGAAGAGTTTAATCGGGTGCCTAAGGGAGACGGGGAAGGGGAGTGATGGACAGAGGAGGGGAGCAGGCTCTAGAGGGAGGGAAGGTGATAGGAGAAGGCTGACTACCAGGCAGAGGAGTGCAGGTGGGGAAGGGAGGAGGTGCATGGATCTCTGGATTGGAGGGAGTATGAGGAAGAATAAATGAGTGAGAGAAGTGAGGATAGGTATCAGGATAGGGATCCAAACCAGCATTTGGAGATTAAGAGATACTGTGATACTGGTGACATGAGAGTAGGGAGGAGATGGATGGGGAAGAGTAGAGGGAGTAATGGTGAATGTGGGGGGGAGTTGGTAGCAAAATGACAAAAGACGTTACAGAGGGTATCCAGTTTGGCAAGGGAAGAGGAGTGGGCAATGCCTTAGACCACATAGACTTGGTCAAAAATTGGGAAAACCATTTTGGCAACTAGCTGTCGGTGTACCTGGGGGAGACAGGCAGTCTTTGTTGCAGTACAAGACACTAAGTTTGCAATAGAGCCTGGAGTGGATGGCACTGATCAGGGCAGAGAAGTCAAGCCTACTATCAAGCCAGACAACGAGATGCTTGAAGGGAGAAGCCACTTTGAGAGGGGTGCCATCCTGGGTGGAGAAAATAGGAGAGGGGCAAGCCTGGCCAGTTTTGCAGCCAGTGCCAAATATCATGAATGCTTTTAGGGTTGACCCAGAGCTGGTTGGAGAGGAGCTGGTGCAGGACATTGTGAAAATCTTCCTGTAGCAAGCCTTCTACCACCATGGTCAAGGGAACTGAGGTGTAAATAACTGCATCATCCACATACATGTGAATATGTAAATTGGCAAAGGCAGAGTGCAGATTGTTCAGGAAAACATAGAAGAGGATGAGACTCGGGACAGAGCCTTGAGGGACCCCAGCCTGAATTGGTAAAGGAAGTGACAGGACATCTCCTACCTGTACTGACTGCAGATGTCCTGAGAGGTGGGAAGGGAACCAGATCAATGGGAGGCTGAGAGGTTGGCAGAGCTCAGTTTGCTCAGGAGGAGTGGATGGGCCACCAAACCAAAGGCTCTCTTCAGATTGATGAAATTAGCTGTTGTGATGTGCCCTGATCCATTCAAGTGAGAATGGAGTCAGTGACCCACAGCAGCAGCATAAGACAGTGAACTGATGCTTCTAAAACCCGACTAGAAGAGGCAGAGGAAGCTGGAAGAGTAATGAAAGTCTGCAAGCCTGGAATATACAACTTTCTCTTGCAGCTTTGCAAAAGAAAGGAGGAGGGAGATAGGACAGAAGCTGCCAAAGGAGGAGGGGTCATCCCCTTGGGGTGGGGGTAAACTTGGCAATCTTCTGGGACTGCGGGTCAGCACAGAGGGAGAAAAAAAAGGTTTTGGAGGTGACTAAAGGGGAGGTGATGGCTGGAGCTAAGAGATGGAGAAGTTTAGGGTCCAGGCCATAATAGCCAGATTTAGACAGGTTGATTGAGGAAAGGGCAAGCAGGGTTTCCTAGGCAGTAACACAGGGAAGTAAAACCCCAGGCAAAGGTGGGGTGGAGGGGAGAGTGGAGATGGTGGCGAGTACAGGAATTGGGAAGGGAGAGGAGAGGAGGGTACAAGTAGTGAAGAACTTGTTAAAGTGATCAGCTACAGAGGGAAGGTGATAGATAGGTGAATCATTAACCACGAGAACTGGGGAGTGGGCTGGGCAGGAGGGTCAAAAGGGTGAATCAATTTGCCAGAATTTGACTGGAAGTAAGGTTGTTCTGGAGGTTGACCTTAAAACACAATGATTTAGCCAGTGTAGACAGCATTCATGCATGTATTTCTCGCACCCTATAAGAGAGGAGATCAGAAAGGAGTGAGATTGAACCAGGCCCAGGCTTCATCATGGGACTTGTATTTATCAGTGAGACTGCGAGTAATCCAGGGGTGATGGGAGGATTTAACCCTGGAGTTTCTGAGGAGGGCGTGCTTGTCCCAGGTGGAAGTAAATTTGGAATGGAACAGGGAGAGTGCCACGTCCATATCAGGGGCAGAAAGGATAGGGGACCAATCAGCTGCAGCAAGGTCATTCCTTCAGTTGAGGATTTTAAGGGCTGCCTAAAGACCTGTTTGTTTGCTCTAGCATTCCCAGATATAGAGCTGTAGAGAATTGTTATCTGAATTATTTTAATACTTGCCTTTTGCATCCAGTTTACTGATTTTATAGTATTTATAATTGTTTAACTGGTGCACCCCTTCAGGACGACACCCTGACGGGAAACACAAAAAAAGACCATTACGGCAACAGTCACTGTAATGGTCCTTTTAAGGTGCTTCGCTTTCCACCAGTGTTCCCCACCCCTGACCAACTCTGACCCGGAGTTGAGAATCCTAAAGTCTGGGGGTTGTGGAGGCAGAGCCCCTCACAGAAAACACTCACTGCATGGGCGGCACAGTACGAACATTGGTATTGTGCCGTCGCTGTGGGGGAGGTCGGCATTTTCACCGTCGACCTCCCTTGGTGCTTCCTTGTTCAACTATATTTATGTTCTCTCCAATCTCTCAGATTGTCTGTATTTGTAAGGCACCCAGCACCTCTGGGATTGGGCTCCTAAGAAATAAAATGTGCATTGCCTTGCCCTGCCGTGCCACTCAGGAGAGCATTGATGTTAAGCGACTGCAGGGACCTAGACCAGATGTACTTGGGGAAGGAGGGAGGGTGGGTGTTGGACAATCCTGACACAGAATGTCATGCTGTAATCCCTGAAGACATCCATCAGAATACCTGCTGAAACTATGCAGTGGAGTTGAAGGAAAGAACTCAGTCCGGAAGGGTGTGGTTAGGGGAGTGGGAATGGAGCCAGGTGGGTTCAATAATGGACTGGAAGAGATTATAGAAATAAAAAAGTCCCCTAGCAACCCTCTCTAACAAATTGGCATGCTGATACTATTCACACATCAGAAACAAATATTTACTAGAATTAGTGCTATGCCGGCTCCAAAAGTTAAATGCCACGTGCAAAAATGTTTAAGAGCCCAAAAGCCTTTGGGAAACCTTGAAAAACCTAATATTTAGACACAATTCAGTTTGTATTTCATATATCTTATAAATGTCTCCTCTCCATTATATCTTACTGCAGAAATTCTCATAAAACAAGATCTTTCTCCCTCTGAGGTCACTGCCTCTAAAGCGTATTCCCTTTCTGAAATTATAATCCTCTGTTGTGACATCACAGTCTGTTGCTATAGGAATAACTGTGATGTCAGAAACAGAGTAGTACGACATCAGGTCGGGAAGAAACAATAGGAGCTGAAGAGCCCTCATGGAGCAACCGTCCTGTTTTCATGCATTTGACCTCATAATAAATAAAGGGGATAAGAAATACAGAGCTAATGAGAAATATAAGCTGATTTGCGTCCAGATATTATGTTCTTCAAAGTCTGTCTTGAGGCATTGGTGGCTCATTAAAAACTGTGGAGTTGGACTAGCTGTTCTAATTACTGTGCTTAGAGTTATATGATGCGATGTCAAGTTTCAACACGTTACTTGAAACTAGTCATGTTTAGTACCATGAGGTAGTGTGGTACATACAAGAAAATACAAATCCTCTGATCTTATTTATCCACTTATCTGCAGAAAAAAAACCTGTTCATTCCTGAAACCCACACTGGGCTTTCTCTGTATGCTTCCCTTGTAGATGTAGCCACTGGAAAGTAGTTTTATTTCCATCATACTTTAAAGAGCAAGCAAACCCAAACAATAGCAGGCAGAAAATCCTATTAATTTTAAAAGTAGTCCCTTATTGCTTTTATTTCTGAAGTGTTTTTCGTTGTGTTCATTAGATGGTTTTCTACCTAATAGTACTGGGTGTAATGTGAAAAGCAGTGCTTTACCCGGAAGCAGACACATCTAGTTCTGTTCCTCCCACTGCATCATCAGCATGTGGGAAACCTTGAAAAACCTAATATTTAGACACAATTCAGTCTGTATTTCATATATCTTATAAATGTCTCCTCTCCATTATATCTTACTGCAGAAATTCTCATAAAACAAGATCTTTCTCCCTCTGAGTTCTTCACAAGCCCTGCTGTCTGATTGGTAACACGTGTCACGAGTTATCAATCAGGCAGCAGGAGACTAGCTCTTCTTGGTTACTAGTGATGTCACCGTCAGTGAGGTCGCAATGCTAATGATGTGTAGGGAGGAGTAGAACTGACTATAATAACCAGTGACCCCCTTTAGCAACCGAATTTCAGTTGTTAGACTAATAACAGCATGTGATGTCACATCCAGTTATTATGGCATTTGCTCAGACGTGCTCATGGAGTCTGACCAACAGCAGAAAAGTGAAAGCATGAGCCAGTCTTGGTGCCGTTAAACCCACACTTAGTCAGCAGGAAAGTGAAACTGGAAGGCAGTCTCGGCACTGTAAATTTTTTTTTAATTTTTTGCACCAGTTATTATATATAGAATAATACATGGGGAGGAGTGCATAACGAGAATTTAATGCACACCCGAGGTGTGGGATGCTACATAAACCTTGAGGCGAAGCTCGAGGGTTTATCAGCATCCCACACCGAGGATGTGCATTTAAATTTGAGTTGTGCACTCCGCCCATGTATTGTTTTACGTAATTGCTGGGGGACATTTTTTCTCCAACCAGATTTAGTAAAATAAATGTTTTTTTTAGTGAAAATCTTGTGTCTGCCTTTTTTTGCACTAGAACAGGTTACAGAACAGCAGACAATTATTATTGTGGAGAGTAAAAATAGTTAGAAAATTAGTATTAAAACTTTGATGGCGAATGTTTTAGTTCCTATTTTCAAGACTGTGTTTAGCTCTGAGTGGTAGTTGTCAGCGATATGAAAATGAAGTTCTTAGCTCCCCGTTCAGAGTTGTAGCAGCTCATTTACACATCTCTGTGGCAACTAGGAACTGGCGTTTAGGAAACATTTTGAAGAATATGCCCCAAACAGACTTTTGAGTTGTTTATTGTTTCTTTTTTTTGGGGGGGGAGCAGGTGAGGATAATGGTTTCAGTTTGCGAGTCCAAGAAAAGCCGGGGACTGACAGAGTAGCGCAGCGTGGATGACCGAGTGCGACCGGGGCAGAGGTGAAGTTGGGTTTGTGGAAGATCCTAAATTGGTGCTGGTCCAAAAGGTTAGAGATTGTTTTGTTTTTATTTCATGGTGGTGTTTCACCGAGCTCAGATTCTTTGTGAGAGCTGAGCTTCAGGCCGCTCTGTCAGTGAGCAAGAGCAGCATGTGAGTGAGCACAAGCAGGGCATAGGAGAAGTGGGCTTGTGTTTGCCGTTATAACCCATGGGTTATAATGGCAAATTATAACCCACTTCTTCTATGAGATAAAACATGCCCCAATTATTACAAAGAAAATAACACATAGGAAATCTGTGTGACTATGAGGCTTTTTTACACACAGTAATGTTCAGTGTGTGATGACCTCATAAACTTCGGGTGTGTAAAAAAACTCATAACACACAGATGCCTGTGCATTATTCTATATACTGTATGTCAGCCTCCACATACAATGCAGTTCCATACATCACAACAACAGTAGTATTATCATGTAGAAAGTCTTCTAATTAACAAAACAGAAAAGAAAAGAGAAAGAAAATACTTCGGACATAAGACGTGAAATTTCATTACTGAAAGTTACTATTTATTCCAGGCAGTGTAATAGTTCTTTAACAGTTTCTGCCAATTCTTTATGATTTAAAGACTTATTATTACAGAATAGTTAAGTGATAATAATTCATCTGGCAGAGTATATGAAGGAATAACTGACTGATGTGGGTGATTAAATACTTGTGGCCAAAGGCTGAGGCAGTCAACACAAAGCAAACGCCAGTTATTCTGAATATATTCTCGATAACTGAATGTTATCATTATTATACAACTAGGGTTTTGAAACAAGGGTCTGGATCTTCAAAAGCAGAATTGACGCAAGTAGCACCTTGCAGCAAATGTTGCGATAATCCCAATTTTCAAAAAGCTGCATCTAAAGTTGGATGCTGTATGCCAAACCCCCTCCATGAACCCTTACACTAGAAGTGGTGGTTCACCAGGATGCAAGTGGCTTGCACCACAGCAGGCTGCAGCATCCCTTATTTAGGATTTCTGAAGAACAACCATGGTTGCAGGGTGGAGCTGAGGTTAGACCAACCATGAGGTGGTGTAAGGGCCCTGCACCGGTGCTTTGGAGAGTGGTGTGTGTGTGTGTGTGAGGTGCCTGCAAGGTTGAGAAACCAGGGCACAGGGAGAAGTGGGGGTGAAGATTTGGGTGATGGGGGCACGGTGGCAGTGGCAGGGTACAGATGTGGCACCCATCAGTGATGCCATATATATAGACAGGGTACACCATGGTAGGCACACATGTAC
This sequence comes from Neoceratodus forsteri, assembly GCA_016271365.2. NCBI lineage: Eukaryota > Metazoa > Chordata > Ceratodontiformes > Ceratodontidae > Neoceratodus > Neoceratodus forsteri. The sequence continues at coordinate 1,100,133,858 of CM028134.1, read as the reverse complement.
CCTGTCCCAGACTACCAGGTTCCACCAGCTCTGGCACCTGCCTCATCACTGAATCAGTCCCTGACATGTAGTGAGTGACACTGGCTGCAGGATATGAGGTGCAGTCAGTGGATGGGGATGTCCCCCAGACACTGCCACATTATCCCACTATATAGCCCATTGCATGGAGCCATGCTGATGCCTGACTACACCATCAGGGACTGCATCAGTGATGGGGCAGGTGCCAGGGCTGGTGGCACCAGGGGTATGGGACAGGGTCTGTGCATGCCTCCCATGGTGTACCTCATCTATGCCACTGTATCCCACTGGCCATAGCACTACCACGAGTGGTCATCTCTGTACCCTGCCACCGCAGCTGTGCCCCATCACCCAGTGCGGCATGCCACTGGTCCCTATATACTGGTTCCTGACCATGCAGACTTCTTCTCCCTCCCCAGCTCTACAGCTTGACCAGTGTTGCACTTGAAAGGGGTGGGTTTGATTGACCCTTCCTCAAACCCCTCCGCTGTGCCACAGGTTTGCCGCAACACTGCAACTTTGGCAACTCTCTGGACTTTGGTGCGGGGATCCCCTTTTTTCTGGAATAGGGTGCAGGGTCCCTGATGCACCCAGAGTATGCTGCAGCTGTGGCTGAGGGTAGGGGGAGTTGGTTGAGGTAGAGAGAGTGGTATGGTTCTATCTCCATAATCTTTTCTTGTGTAACTTATAAACTGTCCTGTCTGGAAGACCACATCATACTATATTTACATACATATGTTTATTTAATATTGTAACGGAGCCAACTCCTTATATGTCTATGTGTAACTCATACAGTATCTATTCGCACCTCACTTATTTATATTTCTTACTGTTAAGTGACTGTTTATACAGGTAAGTTTTGCTAAAATAGGGCCTCATATCCATCTATAGTACTTTGTGCACCAAAACAGTAGATAGGCTTCTGTCAATTTAGGCAAACTACTGTGTCAAATATGCATTGTCTGTATATCTATATTGGAACTATTATAAGCATTGTACACAACTTATCCAATTTAAACATTTATTAAAACCGAACAACTTTAGAAAACAGGGCCTCACAGTCTTAAAAGTTTTCTCCTGTCAAAAAATAAAGGTTTTTATCCATCTGTCTGTCTGTCTGTCTGTCTGTCTATCTATCTATCTATCTATCTATCTACCTATCTGTCTATCTATCTCGCTATCTATCAGTGCATCATGCACTGATCTAGTGGCCATTAGAAAATCAAGCCCATGGATTTTAAAAGCTCTTTGGTAGTTGAAGAGGACTGAGCCAATGATGCTTTTTCTCCTCCTTTTATCTGCAGACTACATATCGATAACCTATTGTGGGCATGTCTAAAGTGCAGACAATTAACCAATGGAGTCGCTGAAGTAGATTGTGGGGTATTAAATGGCATTTTTCCTCTATTCTGATTGATGTACAATAGCTAACTGTCATATAATAACATAAACTGTAGCTATTGAGCAGTATAGTTATCTATTAAAGAGCATGATATGTGAAGGTGGTAGTTACATTAGTGATTACAGTATAGTTATAGATTAAAGAGCATGATACGTGAAGGTGGTAGTTACATCAGTGATTGCAGTATAGTTATATATTAAAGAGCATGATACTGTACATGAAGGTGGTAGTTACATTAGTGGTTACAGTATAGTTATATATTAAAGAGCATGATATGTGAAGGTGGTAGTTACATTAGTGATTACAGTATAGTTATAGATTAAAGAGCATGATACGTGAAGGTGGTAGTTACATCAGTGATTACAGTATAGTTATATATTAAAGAGCATGATACTGTACGTGAAAGTGGTAGTTACATCAGTGATTACAGTATAGTTATATATTAAACAGCATGATACTGTACATGAAGGTGGTAGTTACATTAGTGGTTACAGTATAGTTATATATTAAAGAGCATGATACTGTACGTGAAGGTGGTAGTTACATTAGTGGTTATAGTACAGTTATAGATTAAAGAGCATGATATGTGAAGGTGGTAGTTACATCAGTGATTACAGTATAGTTATAGATTAAAGAGCATGATACGTGAAGGTGGTAGTTACATCAGTGATTATAGTATAGTTATAGATTAAAGAGCATGATATGTGAAGGTGGTAGTTACATCAGTGATTACAGTATAGTTATAGATTAAAGAGCATGATACGTGAAGGTGGTAGTTACATTAGTGGTTATATGTGTGACCTTAGACATGCGATACATTGACACTGTAACAGTGATATTTAGACCAACTGATCATATCTGCTACTCAGGTGGACCTTTTTCCTATCATACCATGGGAAACCAACTCACAAGACATTATGAATCATGTACATGATTCTGTCCAAGCAGCACACAGAGGAACTATACCCCTTGTCCTGCATACGAGTGGAATGTCCTACGGAACATTAGGAGTGGAGCATTTCACTTCACAGCTGGGGGGGGGGGCTTGATTCAAATTTAAAAAATCAAGAAACTGTATCTTACAACTTATTAGAAATGAATCTAGCTAATTTGACTGATCTAGAATAAGTTACTGGGGCCTTTGTGGGGTGTCTCTTGTGGTGTACAAGACTCTCACATGATGTTTTGGCATCCCAAATGTCACACTCACAGTCTTATAACATAAGAGGCACCCAGCAGAAGCCCAATTAACTTGTAACACAAATGAGACAAACCACATGGAGAGATGGGAACCCCTGTGGTGAATGAACACCACAGTTGTACTACAGATATACACCAGCATTAAAAGAAGCATGAACCATTTATTATAAGATTCTTTTCTCTTTATTTAACATCCTGAATGCTTTTTTACCATGTGTCTCTGTAATGTGAACCACGACCTCCTTAGGATGCCTTATGAGTAATACAGAGGATACTCAGGTGCCTGACAGTTAACTAGTGGAATTCTCCCAACATCTTTATCATGTGACCTCGGCACTGGACAGGTATCTGGGGTTGGAGCTACAGCAGCCTAACTGTCTCATGAGGGAAACTGTGAAGTTCAGAACAGCCTTAAAGGGTCTGAGTTGGTGAGGAAATCTGAAGAACTGTCCAGTCTTTGAGAAAGGGGAGTATCTCTTTCACCATCCTGCAGTGGCCTACAAATTCTCTGTAGAACGGATACTGTATTCCTGCTTCTGAAAGGACAGTGGTTGTTCCTGAAGTCATATCCCTGCCAGTGACAGAAGGCAATGGTAATGGAGTCTTTATAATGTCTGTGCATAAAGGCTGAGAAGGAATCATGGACTGCAGCACAGCTACCTGTGTTGGGGGGTGGTACTGAGAGGGAAACTGACTTAGATTTTGGTGCTGAACAAAACAGGTACCTCCTGTGGTGCAATTCTGGAGTGTAAAAGCTTGGTAATGGAGGCAGTATGGTGCAGTGGTTTAAGGCTCTGAGCTGCAAAACTGGAGACCTCGGTTTGAATCCCACAGCCCCCACTTGCATACTGTGTGACCCTGAGCAAGTCACTTAACTTCCTCGTGCTCCCAGGTTGTACCTGTAAAGAAGCTTTCAGCTTAGTGTGTCTCACCTGGTAAAATAATGGGTAAAAAAAATAAATAAATAATGGATATCATGCCAGTTCCATCCTTCGGTAGCCTTCATCTTGTTGGGGGAAGTGGTGAGGAGGAAGATGGTGGTCTAGGTCCTGGTACAGCTGTAGGCTAGATTCCCCAGGATTCTAAATGCATGCCCGGTGAGTTCTGTTATTCTTCATCCTCTAATAGGAATGCCCTTATAATGATTGCTCTGGGGCATTCCATCATGGGATTTGAAGGCATTCCAGTTTATGTTTTCTTACCAAGTCCACTTTCAGGGAACTACTCAGAAGACCAAATCCAGAACTCACAGAGGTGGAAGGCAGTGCCTAAGAATGTTATCCCTACTTCTGAGGCCTGGCTATGAATTTCCAACTCCCCAAGACACCAGCAATGCTGATCCCAGCTGTCATGGGATTGGCTGCAAGCTCTGTCACCCGTTACTAAGAAACACTGTCTCCTTGGTCACCAAGGGACAACAATACAGCAATGGTTTCATATTTACTGCACACTCCCATTTTGAATTTTGTGTTATTTTTATTTTGTTCTCCCCCACTCTTGGAGGGTCATGTTTTGTTGCAATTTATTGTGCCATTTTGGTTGCTGTACTACCACTATCAATAGTGGCAGTATAGCGCAGAAGTTTAAGGCTCTGAGCTGCAAATCTGGAGACCTGGGTTTGAATCCCACAGCCCCTACTTGCATATACTGTGTGACCCTGAGCAAGTCACTTAACTTCCCTGTGCTGCCAGGTCACCCCTGTAAACAAGCTTTCAGCTTAGTGTGTCTCTCCTGGTTAAACAATTGGAAAATAAGAATAGCAAGCTTCGGTTATTACTTTTGACTGACAGTGGTATCATATTGCTTCCATGTTAACTGCCGTATTGCTGTTCTCCCCTTCCTTTCTCCCAGGTGATGCCCGGTGACAAGCTTCGGCTGAGTGCACCCTTCCAGCCATCAATTCTCTAATAAATAAATAAATAAAAATAGCCTGCCTACCCCTCTGTCCTGGAGAATGAGAATGAGGGCAGGAGACAGGGGGCAGGATTTTCAAAGCACGGTGCAGGTCTTGTATCCAGCCCTGTGTCATGGCACTTAGGTCCCAAGAGTGAGTTGAACCCTTCGCCATAACTGCACCCAGTTTACAATCTTGGGCACAGTTGAGACAGTTTGCATGAGTTACAGCAGCCTATGCCAAATATCTGGTACTAGCTCCATAAACATGGCCCCCAGGATTGCCACAAGTTAGACCATTAAAAGTTGGTCTAACCCACGGAAATAGCTGCATGGGATAGAAAATCCTGTTAGATTGCCGCAAGCCTCATGCCCTGTATCATCGGCCACACCAGGGCTTGTGGTGATCTAAGGCATCTGAAAATCCTGTCCAGGGATTTTAAAACGAGTGTGATGTCATAAAGGCAAACAGTCAGCACTAACATCCCTATACCCAAGAGTGTGGCTGGTCCCAATTTGCATTTCATCTGTGAAAACACTTTTTTATGTTGCTTGCATGCATGTGCAAGAAACATAGTGCCATCAACGGAGATTTCGAAGGTGTGTCACCTCCTCCTCCAATTCAGTCAGTGAACTGGCAGCCGCGGCCCCTGTAAGCCAATGCATTTTGGAGCTGTCTATGACATGCTCCAAAATGCAGTAACTCTGATTGAAAGGGAGCTATGCTTCAGTGATCAGAGATAGAAGCGTAGCTCCCCACGCATAGGCGTACACCCCGCACCTACTGTGTAGCCAGCCGGGTGCCCAATCCCCGTCGGCTGAGCTGCGTCTCCCCCAGTTGTAGGTGGCACGCTGGGAGTCCACCCCAGCGTGGCAATCAGTCCTTTGACGAAGTGCCCAATCCCCGTCGGCTGAACACCCAACATCCTTGTGCCATGCTGGGGCCACCCCAGTATGGCAAGCGATCCTCGACATCTTTTTTTATTTTTAACCTGAAAAATGAAAATGGTCGTGGCGTCTCCGATCCCCTCCCACAACCGCACCCACCCTGCGCACTCAGCCTCCCCGCCCCTCACCCAATACTTACCTCAGGACTCTGGTGCGGCGATCTTCAGTGGACCGGGAACAAGTCTGCACTCTTCAAAGCCGACCGCGAACTGAGGAAATGCGGTAAGCTGTGTATAATGGGCTAGATAGGGGGGCTTCAACTTTGTTGCATATCTCAGACATTTTTGGATTTTGGCACCAAATTTTTCAACATGGGGTTTTAGGACCCTTCTCATGAATGATGTCACTGTCATGGCGTTAGTCAGGCCCGAAGGTGATTTCGTGCAGTGACTGCGAAATCACCCTTTGGGCCTGAATACCACCACATGACAGTGACATCATTCATGAGAAGAATCCCAAAACCATATTAAAATTGGTGCCAAAATTCAAAATGTGTCTTGACGTACGTTATGCGCGGTTCCTCGCAGGCTCGTAAGTTCGCAAAATTTTAATATTTTCACTCCAGATTTTCAACATTGCCATTTTACCACACCTTCTTATGAGTAGTACAGCTGTCATTTTTCACATCTCACCCAAAATGTGTTTCTGCCCATGTAGTGCAGAATGGCGCAGTTGGTGTGTGTAATCAATGTACGGGACAAATTAAGAAAATCACAGTGACACTGTTCATGAGCAGAGGTCTTAAAATGTCTATGTTGAAAATTTGGTGAAAAAATTCCTAAAAATGACTGTTTTACGAGCGTGCTTTGCGCAGTTCCTACACAGGCTCGTAAGTTCTCAAATTTTCAATATTTTCACTCCAGATTTTCAACATTGCCATTTTACCACATCTCCTTATGAGCAGTACAGCTGTCATTTTCACATCCTGCCCAAAACGTGTTTCCGCCCATGTAGCACACAATGGCGCAGTCGGTATGCAAACTCAATGTATGGGACACATTAACAAAATCACAGTGACACTGTTCATGAGCAGAGGTCTTAAAATGGCTATGTTGAAAATTTGGTGAAAAAAATTCTAAAAATGTTTTCTGACGGCGTAAGCATGTAGTTCTACGCGCCGTAAGTCCAAATTTTCAATATTTGCACTCCAATGACTTCAAATACCTAAACAGCATAGAAGCAAGCAACATTCGGCACTGACAAATGCTTGTTTACTTAGTGTTCACTGCAGTATACTAGATTATATCAGACTGTTTATGTTGATTTGCAAACTAATGTTTTCTGTAACTACAACTCCCAGAATCCCCTGCAGCAGAAAACAGAGGAGGGCTGCAGCAGTGGGAGATTCAATAGTTTGCAGTGCATGTCAGAGTTTGTATAAGCTCTGCTGTTTTGTTTTCTGGTCCCACTGTCCTCTCTGGGCTAAGTACAGTCCCAAAGGACTGTACTTAATCCCAGGAGGACAGCAGGACTCTAATACATCTGGTCAAATCTTATAAAGTAAAATAAAAATTATAAAAATCCTAATATTATACTATTCATAGTTTTAATATAATTTAATTACATTATTTTATTTAAGGACCAATACATATGAGAACAGGCAGTCCTGATTATGCAGATACCCAGAAGGTGTGTTAAGTTTGTAGTAGGTCGCTGCCCTATTTGGCAAAAGGTACCTATGCATTTGTGGTGGTAGTGGCACTTAAGACAATGTTGAGTATGGATATAATTTATTTTGTTAATCACAGCAGGTCTTACAGCCATTTATGAAATTTATTCAGAAAATAAGAAAAGATTTTAAAGATATGCATTTACAAAAACTGTACAGCAACCACAGTTTAAATAAAGAGCAAGCACTTAGTAAGGATGTACATCTTAAAGAATAAAAGTTTGGGGACTTTAGATGCCTCTGTAACCATTTTGATTGGCTTTTATGTCTTATTTTAAATACCTTTTCATCATTTTATTTGTATTTTGTCAACTACTAGTGAAAAAAGAATTCAATGGAATTCTTGTACAATGATGTCAGAAACGTTCTGCTGGCAAGGCTGGCAATGTGTTTCAATGGGAAACTGCAAAGCTGTTTTCAGGTTTTTGCAGAGAAATAACGATTTCTACAGTACCACCAACAAGCATTTGGCAATGCCGAATGTTGCTTGCTTGTATGTGCTGTTTAGTATTTGGAAGTGACAGTTTCATGCCTTCCTCCCAAGACATCCACTGTGTCTTTCCGCTCAGTATTCACAGAAGAGTGGGAGGGGCAAGGGCCACAGCAGTACAGCAGTTGCCAAGGCAGTGAAGAGGTGGACAATAGTCCATTCAAAGGCAAAAGAGTCCTGCAGGAGCTCACTAAATTGAAGGTGGACATAGCGATGGAACCAGATGGCATACGCCCAAGGATATTAACAGAACTGCGAAGGGAGATAGCAGTACCTCTGGCAGCCATGTTCACTGAGTCATTCAACATGAGTGAATTGGAGGAGGGCACACGTGGTTCCTCTACACAAGTCCGGCAGCAGGGAGGAGGCAGGGAACAATAGGCCATTCAGCCTCACCTCAGTAGTGGGGAAGATCATGGAGACATTGCTTAAAGAAAGGATAGTGGGGCATCTAGATGCCACCGGAGCCCAGGACCATAGACAACATGGATTCACAGTGGGGACATCATGTCAGATAAATCTGGTTGATTTATTTGACTGGGTGACAAAGGAAGTGAATCAGGGTGGGGCAGTGGACAACGCTTACCTTGATTTCAGCAAAGCCTTTGACACCATCCATATAGGAGGCTGATAAACTAGCTGGGTAGGCTGGACATGGGGGAAAGGGTGGTAAACTGGGTTAGAAACTGGCTAACAGACAGGAGGCAGAGAGTGGTGGTAAATGGCATGCAGTCTAGGGAGAGGGGCGACCAGTGGGTGCTGCAGGATCGGTCCTGGGGCCAGTTCTGTTCAATGTCTTCATTAGTAATATTGCAGAACATCTGAAGGGAATTTTTTCACCAAATTTTCAACATAGCCATTTTAAGACCTCTGCTCATGAACAGTGTCACTGTGATTTTCTTAATTGTCCCGTACATTGATTTCGCACACCGACTGCGCCATTGTACGCTACATGGCGGAACACGTTTAGTTGAGATGAAAAATGATAGCTGTACTACTCATAAGAAGGTGTGGTAAATGGCAATGTTGAAATCTGGAGTAAAACTATTGAAAATTCGCAACTTACAGCTTAGCGCAGAGGAACTGTACTACGCGATCCGTAAAACAGTCATTTTGGAATTTTTCACCAAATTTTCAACATAGCCATTTTTAACACCTGAGCTCATGAACAGTGTCACTGTGATTTTCTTAATTTGTCCCATACATTGATCTCGCAGACCGTGCGCCATTGTGTGCTACATGGGCAGAAACACGCTTTTGGAGAGATGTGAAAAAATGGCAGCTGTACTACTCATAAGAAGGTGATAAAAGGCAATGTTGGAAATCTGGGGTGAAAAATATTGAAAATTTGCAACCTTATGAGCCGCCCATAGGAACTGACAAAGCCACGCGCAAAAAAACAGTCATTTTAGGATATTTTTCACCAAATTTAAACATAGACATTTTAAGACCTCTGCTCATGAACAGTATCACTGTGATTTTCTTAATTGTCCCGATATTGATTTCGCACACCGATTGCACCATTCTACGCTACATGGAGGAAACACATTTTTGGATGAGATGAAAAATGACAGCTGTACTACTCATAAGAAGGTGTGGTAAAATGGCAATGTTGAAAATCTGGAGTGAAAATATTGAAATTTCATGAAACTTACGAGCCTGCATGTAGGAACTGATGCAATGCCTTCATAAAACAGTCATTTTGGAATTTTGGCACCAAATTTTCAACATGGGGTTTTAGGACCCCATCTCATGAATAATGTCACTGTGGCATTATTCGGAGCCCAAAGAGGTGATTTCACGGTCACTCGCGCGGTCACTGCATGAAATCACCGCCGGGCCGAATAACGCCATGACAGTGAATCACTTCGAGAAGGGGTCCCAAAACCTATGTTATTGATAAAATCCAAAAATATGAGATATGCAACAAAGTTGAAACCCCCATCTAGCCCATTATACAGCTTACCGCATTTCCTCAATTCTCGTCGGCTTTGAAGAGTGCAGACGTGTTCCCAGTCCACAAGTCGTGGCGCTCAGAGTCAGGAGGTAAGTATGGGGTGAGGGGGGTGGAGGCTGTGCGAGGGTGGGTGCGGGTTGTGAGGGTGGGTCGAGACGTGCCGCGACAGTTTTTGTTTTGACAGGTTTGTTTAAAAAAAAGATGTCGAGGACGTTTGCCACGCTGAGGAGTGGGCTTCCAGCATGGCACAAAGACAGTTAGGCGCTCAGCCGATGGGATGGGCACCCCGTCGGAAATGGACTGTTTGCCCGCTGGGGTGGGCTTCAGCCGTGGCACCTACTACTGGGGAGATGCAACTCCAGCCGATGGGGATTGGGCACCCATTGGCTATACAATGCGTGCAGGGCATGCGCGCCTGCGAGTGAGGGGCTGCGTGAGCGCTCTTATCACTGCTCACTGAGTGTAGCTCCCCTTTCACTTTATGCCACTGCATTTTGCGTGTCATAGACGGCTTCAAAATGCATTGGCTCCCAGGGGAACGCCTGCCAGCACACTGACTGAATTGGAGGAGGAGGTGACACACCTCCGAAATCTCCGATGATAGCACTATGTTTCTTGCACATGCGTGCAAGCAACATAAAAATGGTATCTATTTAATAGAAATATGTGATTTTTGAAAGCCTGTGAAATTTTGTTATAATTTATCAGGTAACATTTTCTTCATAAGCAGATTTCACTTGGGAAGAAAAAGAGAAACCAATTACTGTTTTAAAAATAGTAAAATCATACAGATTGACCACAATAGTGCAAACATATAAAAGGCAAAGTCTGTTGCTGAAAGAAGTATGTACTTCTTTTGAAAAAGACAGAAAAATATATTTAATTTCTCATTGAAATGCAATGGGCTGCTAAGTAGGTGGCAGTTTCTGATATCACAATGCCAGAATTCTATTGAATTTTTTTTACTAGTGTAAAAAGCAAAGGCTAAAACAATTTTGCTTCACTGCACAAATAAAAAAAAACATTTATTATAAAAGGTAGAAAGTAATTACTAACACATTAAAATATAATAAATAAAAATATTCAGTTGTCAGTTTATTAAACGCCTGGGTACCAATATTCAAATGTGTGTGTTGCACTAACAGGTCTTTGCCCACTCAAAGCAAATAATAATGTATGTGTTCAGGCAAGGAGAAGGGCACAGCCATAAACAGATGCACTACCTCATATTCAGTGGCTTTGTGCTCTGCTAATATGGCTAAACAAAATCCCAGCTTAGCTCCAGGCAACCATAGTGGCTGCCGGAGGTAATGCAGCCACCTAGCCGGTTGGCCACTGGAGCAGCACAACCATCTTCTGTGGTTCTTTGCACCCTTCCCCCAAACAATCATTGATACATTCTGTATAAAATATTGTTCCTGGTGCTAGTGGTCCTCCCACTGTGGCATCGAAACCCCACCCCACCAGTCACCTTCCCAGTCCCTTCAGTGCCATGAATGTGTACATTGACTGGCAAAGACCTCCTCACACCTCCTTGGCTGGCCACCATATGTCCAGGCATGGCGCGTGCCCCTTAATTATAAGACAGGGCATATCATCCTGTCCTATAAATAAGAGATTCTCTCCTGCCTGGACATGGTAGCCAGCCAAGGAGTGTGAGGAGCACTCTCCAGTCTTCATATGCACCCATGGCACTAAAGGAACTGGAAAGGTAACTGGGGGGGTGGATTTCTGGTGCCACAGTGGGGGACCACTATCACCAAGGATATTATTTTATACAGAATATGCCAGTGATTGGTGAGAGGCGGCGGGGCCACTAGCACCAGGGATATTATTTTATGCAGAATGAGTTGGTGATTGCAGTGTGAGGGGACCATTAGTACCAGGGATATGTACATGTCTGGGACAGTGTAATTGGGAGTGGCACTGCCTGACCTCCCTCGCTACCCATGTAAATGAGCCCATGATAAGCATGCAAATAGGACACTTAGCACCATGCATGCTCAATGGACTCATTTGCATGGGTCCCTTTGAATACTGCAAATAACACTTTGGCATACTACATTCTGGCAGCATAGTTTAAGAACCCTATAGTCAAATAGTGCCGGTGTGCTGTTCGACTGAATATAGCATCTTCAGGCACCTGGGCAATCGCAAGGCATAGAACAACATTTTTCACTCTGCTTTATGCAAATTTAAATATTGGGCCCCTACTCTTTAAGAACATACGAATGTATATATATACATTTCATTGCAGAAAGCTCTGTTAATGCATCAGTTAGGGTCAATAGCACAGCGACAAAAGTCTGGAAATTTGATGTTAGGGTTCCCACCCCTACCACAGCCCCATGCCACACCCCGACATCTGTTGGTGAGTGGAAGATGGGAGCATGGGGGTGTGGTCTCATAGCTTAGATAGTTGTATGTTATTTCTGTTACCTGTTGGTGATTGTGTGTCACTAGTTGTTGTTACTTGTCCTTCCTCTACTTGCGTGTGTGTGTGTGTGTGTGTGTGTGTGTGTGTGTGTGTGTGTGGTGATAGTGGGGAATGCACAGTTAGGGTTTTGAACCCTAACACTGAATTTCCCTGCTTTTGTCACTGTGGAACAAACCCAACTGATGCATTAATGGAGATTTTTTCCATGAATTTCCCTTCTTTTTGAGAATGTGTACTATAAACTTGAAGAATGGTCAGGGGTTTGGCAGTTGAAATTCAGTGCAAAGAAGTGCAAGATAATGCATATGGGGCACAAAAACCCTGGCACAATATATCAGTTGGGGGGTGAGGATATAGCATGCACCAAGCAGGAAAGGGATCTTGGGGTTATGATCTCTGACAACCTCAAGATAGGGAAACAGTGTGACAAGGCAGCAGGTAAAGCAAATAGGATGCTGGGATGCATAGGCAGGGGCATCACCAGCAAGGAAAGGGAGGTCATAATTCCACTATACCAAGACACTAGTGAGGCCCTACCTGGAGTACAGTGTACAGTTCTGGAGACCTTACCTATGTAAGGACATAGACAGGGTAGAAGGTTCAGAGGAGGGCAACAAAGATGGTACATGGATTGCATCGAAGTCCTATGAGGACAGGTTGAAGGAACTGAATATGTAATTCCTGGAGGAGAGGAGGGAGAGAGGGATATGGAGACATACAAGCATCTTACAGGAGGAACAGTGCAGGAATACACTATTTTAAGCAAAAAAGATGTTCCAGGACTGGGAAAGGGATGAAGTTGGAGGGAGGATGATCCAGAGAAAACGTGAGGAAGAATTTCTTCACAGAACGGGTGGTGGACAAGTGGAACACCCTGCCAGAGGAAGTGGTGGGGCTGAAACAATCACGGGATTTAAGAATGCATAGGATAAATATAAAGGAATTCCTGGAGGTCAGTAAGGGGCAACAGACTATTAGGAAACATATACTGAACTTACAAGCTCAAATGGCAGACTGGGGCTTATGCAGGCCCTTATCTGCCAAACATTGTCTATGTATCTATGTATAAACAGTGAATGGTATGGTGGGGAGACACACTGCACATGTCTGCTTAATAACTGTAACAGTAACGCCAATGCTAACAATAATGGTAACGGTGAATGAAACACAAATGCTAATGGTAACTGTAATACCAACAGAAACATGAATGCAAACGCTAACTGTAATGTTACCGCAAATGGAAATGCGAATGCAACCGGTAACGCAAACAGTAACGCAAATGCAAATAGTAATGGCAACGGTGATGCAAATGCAAACATGAACTGAAATGGTAATCGTAACGGTAATGCAACTGCAAAAGCTAACAGTAACGGTAACAGTGATGCAAACGAAAATGGAAATGCAAACGGTAATGGAAACGCAAGGAAAAACACAAACCTCAATGCAACAGTGACGTAAATGAAAATATAAATGCAAACAGTAACACAAATGCAAGTGCAAACGCAAACAGAAATGGTAACAGTAAAGCTAACATTAATGGAAACACAAAGCAAAGCAGTAACGGTAATGCTAATGATGACGCAAACATAAGAGCAAATGCAAACAGTAACGCAAATGCAAGCACAAATGCAAATGTAAATCATAACAGTGATGCAAATGGTAACAGAAATGCAAGCACAAATGTAAACACAAATGGTAACGCTTAATCGATTACCAACATTGATGGAAATGCAAAGCTTGGTGGTACAGTAATGCTAATAGTGATGCAAACGAATGCAAACAGTAACAGAAACGCAAGCACAAATGGAAATGGTAATGGTAACAGTGACACAAATGGAACACTAACACAAATGATAATGGAAGAAAAAGCACAAACGTAAATGCAAATGGTAATGCTAACCATAATGTTAACGTTGATGGAAATGCAAAGCAAAGCGGTAACACAAATGCAAGCACAAATGCAAATGGTAATGATAAAAGTGACGCAAACAAAAACGCTAACAGAAACGGTAATGGAAACACAAGCACAAACATAAACGCAAAAGGTAACGCTAACCATAATGCTAACGTTGATGGAAATGCAAAGTGAAGCGGTAATGGTAATGGTGATTCAAACGTAAATGCAGACAGTAAAGGTAATGCCGCCGAGACACAAACTGAAACGCTAAGCAAATGGTAACAGAAAAGCAAGCGCAAATGTAAATGCAAACAGTAATGCTAACCATAATGCTAACATTGACAGAAATGCATAGCGTAGCGGTAATGGTAATGCTAACGCTGACAGAAACATTAACACAAATGCAAACATTAGTGCAAACGCAAATGGTAACGCAAATGGTGACGCAAACGGAAACGCTAACGCAAACAGTAACAGAAACGCAAGTGGAAATGTAAACACAAATGCTAATATTCATTGTGTCCAAAAAAGTTTCATTAAAAAGCACAGTGAATACAAAGAATGTGGGGATAATAATGGCCTTTGAATCGGAAAATGAGCACTTGGAATACTAAATTGCTTATATCTCAGGAACCGTACGATGTAGAAAAAAAATTAAAAACTCATATTATTTATGACTTTCCAGGCTAGTTTTGTACTTAGCCCCCCAGCAGGGGACTAAGCATTTTTGCGACAAAAAGTCCGTATCTCGAACCGTTTCAAGGTATGGGACCCGAAAGCCACGGCGTACGCCATGATGTTATCCTATGGGAAAAATCATCAACTTTGGAGTGCCATAACTTTGCAGCTGTTGGCTTTCTTCCATGCAAATTTCAGCCCAAAACACCAAACTGTTGTTTTGCTGCAGGGTGGCAAATATTTCCTATTATTTTGGCCATACTTTCGCAAACCACAACACTTTTGCAAAACAAATCACGGAAGTGTCGCATTTGTAAAAGTACTTTGTAACACTACTTTTTTTAAAAATTTAAAAAAACATATTTCTGGGGTGTTTTAGCCACTGGACCACCAGAGATAGAGGTTTCCTTCTATTTTACTTCAGCCAGCGATCGGGCAGACAGGTCCACTGGACCACTAGGGATAATAGTTTTCTTTTTTTTTATTCAGCCCGTGATCAGGCGGACAGGTCCACTGGATCACCAGGGATATAGGTTACTTTTTTAGCTTAGTCCGCAATTGGGTGGGCAGCGGTCCACTGGACCACCAGGGATATAGGATTAATCTCCTTTTACTGAAGCTTGCGATCAGGCGGCAGCGGTCCACTGGACCACCAGGGATATAGGATTAATCTTTGTTTACAAAGCCTTGATTGGGCTGTGGGGCACATTGCCGTGCTGCATGGGAAGTTGGTCTGGACTGGCCACTGCCTGCAGGGTGCCAGGTGCAAGTCGCCGGGATCAACGCACCTGCATGCAGATGAAGCCATACGACATGCAAATGGCCCCACATGCACCTTGCATACATTATTATGGCCCCATTTGCATGTCAACTTTTGAATATCACAGTTGCTGCACAGAGCAAGCTATATTGAAAAGGAAATAGCCCGGTGCTAATCCTGCTGAATATAGCAGTCTAAGGAAGCCGGGCAAACTGGTCTGGGAGTGCAGGGCACAAATAGCCCGGGAATAAGACAGCACTGAATATAGCAACAGGGAAATGTAAACTGCAACTGCAGCTCATTAGACTCTGTAGCGAAGCCAGTGTTGTAGGTGGGGAACATTGTGTGTGATTGCACAGAGCTGTCTCACATCGACTGCAAACACACCTCTCAACCTCCTGCCTCATAAATCAGGGACAAGACTTAAAAAATCAGGGACAAGGTTTAAAATCAGGACACACCTTAACAATTGGTGATACCCACTCAGGAAGCTGGTAGAATAAGTGGTGTAGTGTTAAATGCATTTTCTAAGGAAGAGCATGTCTGTAACATTAATGTCTGATATTATGTTATGCTTACAACCCCCACTGTGTGGTCATGGAAACACAATTTGTAGGAGGGGCAGAGTAAAGGTTTGAGATAAAATCAGGGACGTCCCTGAAAATCAGGGACGGTTGAAAGGTATGACTGCAAATAATAATGTAAGCCACACACTGCAGAACTGTGCTATGCTGAAGTGAGATTTAGTGCGGGTTAACTTGATTGCACAGTGCTAACACATTAACCCGGTGCAAACTGGTTAGCCCTGGGCAAACAGGAGCTATATTCAAAGCTCCCATGCAAATGAGCCTACTTAGGTAATCCGTGGACAAACAGGCACATTTGCATCTCATTATATGCTGCTTAGCATACAGCACCATGCAGTTTACCGGTGCTACTGAATGGTCACAATAGCTCCACCTTTTGGTCAGAATGGAAGTACAGGCTGGATGCTGCTGGTCAAGGCATACCCACAGCATCCCCTGTTGGTCGAAATGGAAGTACAAGCTGGAAGCAGCAGGAACTGTGTTCTGGCAGGCACCTCAGTGCATACAACACACCCATGCAGCTGTGCAAGCAGGACCTGTATATAGATATTTCTTTGTTGTTACTGACTGCCACTTCTCTGCAAGGGTAACGCTGGTTGTGCCTGTAAATGTTCCACAATAACATTCCAGGCTAGGGCTACTGTTTGGGGGGGGTGTAGTCTCGCTAGTGTGTGCCTTTCTGAACTATACTGCTGTAAAGCTCCATCTGAAACAGTGCCTGTTTTGTAGCGTTTAAAGTTCTGAACAGTATTGCTGTCTAGTCTCATTTGTTACAGTGCCTGTTAGTAGTGTTAAAGCCATTTACCTGCACAGAAAGCCACAGTATTGTTTGTGCATGGTCTGCTGAGTGCCTGAAATGGGACACTCACGCTGGTTGTAATCATGACTCCCAGTCTCCGCTGCATACTAATGAGGATCCTTTGTTTTCCCCTGCAATATAGGCCTGCTACTCCTCCCAGTCCTGGAAACAGCCATCTGACTGCCCGAGCATCAAGCTCCCTCCTGGAGCTGGACACAATCACAGTGCACAGCAGGTAATTTAAAGAACCTCTACAGCACCCTTGTGAGAGGTTTAACTCCGTCACAACACGCTGCGCGCTGGCCAACTGCCCCGCCCACCCCAACCACCCACCCACCCAGGGTCGCCCTTGTTTTATAGGGCCTGCCTGATGACATCACTTCCTGCTGTTGGAAATACAAAGTCCCCATTTTCCCATTTGCAGGTTATACCTGCCAGCCACTAGAGGGACCCTTAGATCCTGCCTCTAACTCGCTATTCTCAGAAAGCCTCCCCTGTTATTCCTCCCCTGATATTCCTGGACCCCACTAACTACATATCCCTCCCTCTCTCTCCCAGCTCCCTACCCCCACCAACTCCGCACCCAATCATTAAACTAGTCCACCCTTGATCCCTCCTTCCACCCCCCAAGCCCTTGCTGGGTGACCCTCCTTTCCTGGATTCCTCCAAAACTACCTATCCTCTTATCTTCTTGCTCAAGCAGCTGACTCACCCCTTTGTGTCACAGCCAAAACACCTTACTTTGAAACAGAATATGGTAATAGTAGACTTCTCTTCAGAGGTGGAAATACAGTTATTGTCGGTTATAAATCAGTTACCTGTAGCTGTAACTCAAAGGACTCAGTCACTGAAACATGAAGTATATGAAAATAATTTTTAATACTCAAGATAGCTGCACTTATAATACAGGATACTACATGCAGACTATGGGGAACAGTAATTCTACAGAAATGAAATTGTTTTGAACAGTAGGTTAGACACAGAAAAATCTCTCTATTTAGCAAGGTAGTATAGCTTACCACACATGACACTTTGGTGAATCAGTGCAGACTCAAACCCTTAGATGGCAAGTGTTCATTGTCCCAAACCTGACTAACTCATTCTGGCTCTGTCAGAACTTAATACCCTCCAGCTACTCTGCCCATGACACATCTTCCAGTATGTCACTCCAACATCATAGATTCAATATTCTTTGTATCTGGAGAGCTGGGTCCTCATAATAAGAACTGGTTTGATCTGAATTTCAGACTTTATATACAGGTATCTGTTTTTTAGTCCCAAGACCTAAGCCATACAGGAATGTTTGATTTAGCTAGAAGCTTCCTAAGATGAAAATACACTTTATACACTCTTCTCATAAATTGTTCAGGAGCCCTGCCATAATACAAAACAGCACATATAGTAAAATTGGTCTTGGAGCCAGTTGATCTGTCCCTGATACAAATCTTGATTTTTTTCCCAGGAATGTCCCATTAGCTGCTACATTTCAACTCATACTCATGCAGAAAGAACTGAATAAAAATAATAATAAAAAACAGAAAATACAGTGGCAGGTGTCCATAGCAAATTGTTACAGTCCACATAAAATGTTATGTTGAAAAATCACTTTTTCATGAAGGCATACCAAGAGCATGAGAAATTTTAAAAACATCAAAATCCTATATCTTAGTTCAGAACTAAAAGAGAATGAACAAAGAAATGAATGTATTGATGTTTTTACCAGTAAAACATTGCTGACAAAAATATACATTGACTAACATGTACTGCTGCTTTAAACTATTGCTCAGAGTCTGTGATAATCTTGGGATTTCAAGCAGTGACTTTAAGATGAGTCTGGGATATTAAGCTGATCTACTCTCATGCTGGTTTTTATGACATCCAGGAGAAGACATGTGAAGCTTTGTGAAAATGAATGGCACGTGTGACAGCTTACATTCCTGATGTCAGGATGAAAATAGAAACACCTTAATAACCATACCTGGCTGATATCCCTGCTCAATGGGATGGTTCTCACCATGGTAGTAAATGGCATCACCATCATCATTCTGTTCACTACCATGGTGTCTTTGGACTGCACCATGGAGATCACCAAGATCAGAGACCACATTCTGAAACCCAAAGGGGTGGCAATAGCCATGGTGGCCCAATATGGCATCATGCCTCTTATGACTTTCTTTCTGGTCAGGGTCTTCAAACTGCCCTCTATTGGGTCATTGGCAGTCTTCATCTGTGGCTGTTGTCCTGGTGGAAACCTCTCCAACATCTTTGCTCTCATACTCAAGGGAGATATGAACATGAGATAAAAACATGCACCATAGTCAACTAAAGGCTCCACACTAGAACCACCACAACTTTTACAGGCAGTTTGGCTGCCTACCTGAGAACATAAAGAATATAATTTGTTTTATTCTACTGTTTAATTTCTCTGGATAACCCAATTAAGATGTATGAACATCTTGTGTTCAGCACAGGTCCTGCTCCTATGTTAAGAACTACAGTCATTCCCAATTACCACTGCCATATCAATCTATTTATTTAAACCTTTGTAGCTGGCCACCTATAGACCTGACATTTGTGGTTCCATGTCATAATGGTGACTGCAGAATAGAGAGATCGTCATGATGAGTGTACATCACAAAAAATGAATTTGGTGATGCATACTACAGGAGAGCAGAAATAGGGTGCCCAAGACCTACGGGTTGTTTTTAATGCAGGGGCTGTGCCCTCCCCACACCCTCCACTTATGGATTCTTTTTTTTTTCAAATTCAAAGTTTATTAGTAGTTTTCAAAGAATTACAATACCAGATCCATGTATTACATAAAGTATCAGAAATAAAGCAACAACTTGACATACAATTAAAGGATCTGGCCCCCCAACTCCCATCCCTTCCCTCCCTCCTCCTCCTCCATCCCTCCTCCATCCTCCCCAGAGCACAAAAGAACTTTACCTGAAAAAGATGATTACTATTTCCAGAAAAAACAGGCCATCACGTAAGGTTACATAGTATATAGTGCATGTAAGGGTCCCCAAACTTTGTTAAATTTCCCTGAGTTATTATGAAGACTTGCAATGGCATTCTCCATCCTCAGACTGGCAAGAAATTCCTGTAACCATTTTGTGTATGACACAACTTCTTTGTCTTTCCAATGTTTAAGGACAAGCTTCTTAGCCGATATTGCTATCAGAGTTATGTGATACTTATGGTTGCGTACTGTTACCCCAGAGAGGTTGCCCAGAAGACAGATGTCAGGTGTAAACAAGTCATTGAGACCTAACAAGGGATTTACCTTCTGCTTGATGAGGGCCCATAAAGGAGACACTTTAGAACGTTCCCCAAAAAGATGTAATAGCAAGCCTTCTTCCTGGTCGTATCGTGTGCAACTAGCAGAGGTAAGTAGGCCAAGTCTAGCAAGCTTTTGCGGGGAATAGAATAGGTTATGTAATATGCTATATTGCATCAGACAAAGCCTATCCTGGGTTACAAATCTATGACACAGAGCTGGCCATTCTATGTCTAGGTCCGGAAAACTGGAAGTCAATATCCCATGGGCCTAGATAGTCTGGATACGTCTGGCATGTAGTCTCACGTAGATTTTAGACCCTACTTGTGGATTCTCAACTCCAGGGGGTGCATGTTGGGGTGTGTGTGAAAAACTTAAAAGACCGAACCTTGCCCTCCACCTCCCAACTGACCACCCTCCCACCACATTAGTGGACCAGCTTGACAGCTGCCCACCACCCCTCCCACATACCATTTCTTCCCTGCTTCCCTCACAGCATGTGTTCGCAAGACGCAGATATATGCATGCATCCCAGCTGTATGTCACCCACCTCAGTATCTGGTTTTCCCCTGCCAGGTAGCCATGAACACAGGTGCCATAACTGCATCGCCATTTTGTAGTAGCCCAATTGCAGTTGC
This sequence comes from Neoceratodus forsteri, assembly GCA_016271365.2. Classification (NCBI taxonomy): domain Eukaryota; kingdom Metazoa; phylum Chordata; order Ceratodontiformes; family Ceratodontidae; genus Neoceratodus; species Neoceratodus forsteri. The sequence goes on along the minus strand of CM028134.1, from coordinate 1,100,113,202 downwards.
TTGTCTATGGGTACCCGACATGAGTCTACACTGCCCCTTATTCTTTGAAGATGGCTCATCAGTCTGTTTATTAATTCCCTTATAATATATGACAAGCCCATTTTTCTAGGGATTTCTGCAAGCCTTTCTCCCATAGAACTGTGAAGAACACATTTTTCAGAACGTGGAACTATGGAGCATGCGTCGGTGCTGACAGGAAAGACAGCTTGAACGTGAGGTAGCTGTCATTTTAAAATCCTGTAACATAACTGTTTTAAATCATTAAACTTGCATTTAAGTCATGGTTCCATAGACTCACATATTGTCTAATGGAATCTCAATTTTCTTGACTCCAGCAACCTTATTTATGATTCCCTTTGGGTCAACGAGTTAACCAATCATGGGTCATTGCACCGCCACCACCACAATGCTAACTGACATCTGCTGCAGTGAAATCAACACAGTCCACTAATCCTAGAGCAGAAACAACACAAATTAGCTGCAGCAAATCATGCCAAGTCCAACATGATGACAATTAAAGAGATGTTGGCTAACCTGACAGTCGATACTAAAGAAACAAAAGAATCCATGCCAGTATTTTGGAAAGACACAGCAAAAATTAAAAAATGAGTAGAGGTAAATTAAAACAGATTTGCTTCCACTGAACTTACTATGTTACAACTTAAGGGGCTTGATGAGTCTTATATCGAACAAATAAATTATTTAGTTGAGAAAATTGATGATCTGGAGAACAGGTGAAGGAGCAACAATAATTAGGGAGGCAGTATAGAGCAGTGGTTTAAGGCTCTGAGCTGCAAATCTGGTAACATCCAACAGACAGACCAGACCTGGGTTTGAATCCCACAGCATCCACTTGCATACTGTGTGACCCTCAGCAAGTCACTTAACTTCTCTGTGCTCCCAGGTCACACCTGTAAAAAAGCTTTCAGCGTAGTGTGTTACTCCTGGTTAAACAACTAAAAAAATAAATACAAAAAATCAGAATTTTGAGCATACCAGAGGGGGCAGAGGGCAATAATATGATTATCTTTCTTCAGCAGTTCCTAGTAGACATATTTTAGTAGCAATGCCAATAGCCCCTTAAAATAGAGCATGCTCACTGCTCTTTTAAGTCCAAGCCACTTCCTGGAGCTAAGCCATGGCCAGTTATAGCAAATTTCTTATGCCTTTCAGTTAAAGAAGATTTATTAAGACTTGCAAGGAAAAGAAGGGGACTTATGTGGAGGGAAAGAGCATTTCACTGTTCCAAGATTTCTCCATGGAGATAATGAACAGATACAGAGAGTTCACTGAAGTTAGACATACCTCACTAAAAATGGGCACAGGGTACTACATGAAATTCCTCACTGCTTAAATAATATAGACTGTTTCAGGACCCCCCTTTTTATGTCAGAATCCTGACAGGGCATGGGAACTGGAAGTAATTAATAGTAAACTTGTGAACAACATCTGTAGTAATCAGAGACAGACATTTTCAAATGATTCTCAAAATTCCATTCCAGTGCAAGACCCAGTTGGAGCTGAGCTGTCAATCACCCACACAAACTTGAACTTGAATTCTAAGTCTGGTCACCATGATAGCAAAAACTCTAACTCTAATGCCCTGTACACATCAGGCAAGTTAAAACGTTTTAAGGTGTTTAAAACTTTTTAACTATCGCAAACATGGTGCCTGTCCACATTAAAGCACGGTTTAAAAGCGTGTTAGCAAGCCGTGCTTAAACCCTGCTGGAAGCTAGTCTTAAATCCATTTTAAAAAACGGTTTAAGGAGCGAAAGTGTATTACCTTATAGTGCGGATGGACGTGTTTCTTGATCCGTGTCAGTGCCATGTTTCTGCCTTTGGTCCTCAGTTCTCTCCATTCTTGGAAACCGGGTTACAAAACGTTACAAAATGCAGATGCGGACAGAAGTCAACCGTGTTATAATTAAGTTAAAACTTGGTTGAAAACTAATCTGGACGGGCTGCTGTAGTGAGTTTAAAAATGTTTCCAAAACATTTTTAAAAACGGTGCAGATCTTTCTTCCTAATGTGTACAGGGCCTTAGAGACAAACTAAGTCTTCAAACTGTCCACAACCATCAGATACTTATGCTGCCTTATTTAAATTGAGTATACTTCAGAGAAAATATAGGAAGTCCAATATATACAGAAAAGTAAGCTTCCTGCTTATGGTTTGCTCTATACCAGACCTTGTTCCAAGACTAATCCTAAGAAGTGCTCCCATAGTAGGAGTTGGGAGAACAGAGACTCACCTTGCACCAGTTTATTACTGAAACTCGGCCAGCCCCAGTCACAGAACAGCCCTTGTAGCAGTACAAATGTGTACCTGAAACAACAATTGAGCTGTGTTAATATCCCACATGTGCTGTTTCTTGTCCTGTTGAACCAGACTAAGAGTTACCCTGAAAACATCACTTCTTCCTTGACCTTTCAACTTTCATGCCCTCCCGTGTCAAATCAAGACTATTAGCATCTGTTCAGAAGGGACACTGTCAAGTCAATGAAACTGTTTTGTTTACTGATTGACTGATAAATATATAATGTTTCTAATTTTTATTTATTTATTGCAATTGTTTCTCCATGAAAGGCACATTGAGCAACAAGATGCTTATCTCCCGGTGCGACCGGGGGTACACATGGATATGATAACATCGCAGGTTATCAAGTGAACAGTTAACAGAAGCAAATAAAAAGCAGCATAAGGACACATGATTGCATGAATATACAAGCAGCGCACATTGAATGCTTAGGATATTATAGTATCAAATAGTTTTGTGACAGAAGCAGAAGACAAAGGTAAATTAGCACAGTAGTAACAGCTGTAAACAACAGAGAGGTATATCACAGTTATACAGTTATACACACAGTACATAGGGCAAAATAGGCCCAGGACATAAGTGCAAGGTTGGGGTTATATGCCAGCTTCTGTAGCAAGGCTAAGGCCAGTCAGGGCATTGGGGAGGGGATAGTGGGGCGTGACAGGTTCGAGGGACAGGAGCAATTTGTAGTAAGGATGTTTGCTAGGGTGGTAGACAGAGAGTAGGAAGAGGCTGAATTTGCAGTGGGAGGGCATTTCAGAGCTTGGGTAGCCTGTGTGGAAGGCAGCTTGACCGGCAGAGGTCTTCCACCTAGGGACTGAAAGTTGGCTGGAGTCACTAGATCTAAGATGATGGGGGGGCATCTGTGAGCATGGTGGCAAGGTAGGAGGGATGGACCCGAGGCATAGGTTGGGGACAGATTTAGCACAGTGAGAGATGAGGTGACTTTTGAGGGACAGTGAGTGCTAAGGCTCAGTAGAGGCTGGCATGGTGGGTGAGGGAGAGGCATCGAGAGCAAAGTGGCAGAAGGCATTATAAATGTGTCCAGTTTAGATAGGGTGGACTTAGGGGCTGCACTGTATACAATGTTGCAGTAGTCGATGGAGGCAGTATCATCTTCAGGACCAGATTACATCGGACTCTGGAGGAGGCTGCTTCGGTTCCTATATAGTGCACTGAGCATGGGGTGTAGTTTTTTTGAGATAGCATCATGTGGTCAGAGAAGGAGAGATGGCTGTTGAGCCAGACCCCCAAGTAATGGAATCGGGAGACATCTTCAAGTTTTTGGCCATCCAGCGTGGCAAAGTAGGGAAGGGAGGGGAGTCTGGCCAGGCGTTGTTGTGTGCTGAAGGTCATAGTGACATTTTTTTTTGCATTTAGGGAGAGCTGGTGCAAGCTAAACCATTGCTGTACCTTGTTGAAGTCAGCTTGGAGGTTTGATTGTACCACATCAGAGGCAGAGCCCGAGTAGTAGAGTACAGTATCATCTGCATACATGTGGATTGAGGAAGTAGAGCAGATGAGTGGCAGGTCATTTAGGAATATAGAGAACAGAATGGGACCAAGAACCGACCCCTGTGGGACACCGGTAGTTAAGGGAAGGGGGGTGGAGATTGCATTTGAGACTCTAACGGACTGAGTTCTATCAGAGAGGTATGATCTGAACCAGTTTGTGGCTGCGACAGAGAGGCCTGATTCAATGAGACTCGACAGCAATATGGGGTGGGAGATGGTGTGAAGTCTTCTGCAAGGTAGACAAAAATGGCTGAGGTGATCAGTCCACTATCCATGCCTGTCAGGATAGTGTCTGTAAGCCTTATCAGGGAGGAGGTGGTGGAGTGTCCCTTCCTGAAGCCAGACTGGAATGGCATGAAGAATTTGAAGTCAGTGAGGAAGGAGGTAAGTTGGGTGAGCACAAGGTGCTCTTGTAGTTTGCTAGGGCTAGGAGGAGGGAGATAGGGTGGTAGTTAGAGGGGAGGTAGGGGCACCTCCTTTTGGCAGAGGATGACAATGGCGTGCTTCCATGCATGGGGGATGGCAGCGACAGCAAAGGATTGGTTTAGGAGTTTGGCAAGCGAAGTTGCTATAGCGGGGACAGAGAGGTATAGAAGTTTGGGGTCTAATCCATCCAGGGATTTGCCTTTTGAAGGATTCAGAGAAAGTAATGCATCTAGGGCCTCAGTTGCAGAGATGTCTTTGAAGGAAAAGGAGCGAGGCCTAGTCTAGGTCTTTATGTCTGTAGGCAGTGCAAGAGGTGTAGTGTTGGTCAGGGATGAAAGGAGGGTGGCAGCACAAGTGGAGAAGTACACATTGAACTCAGTTGGGACTGCTGTGGGCTCTGCTAGGAGAGAGTTATTAACATTTAGCATTGGAGTGGGATTGGCAGCTGGTGGGGTGAAAAGGGAGTGAATGACCTTCCAGAATTTTGAGGGTTTATTTAGGTTTGACTGGAAGGAGCTGCTGAAGTACTCTGCTTTTGCAAGATGAGTGTCTCTGGTGCACTTGTTACGGAGCATGCAGTATGTGGAGAGGTGCTGCGGGAGGCGTGAGGATTTATGCATTTTCCAGGCTTTGTCCCGTGCGATTTGACATGCCATCAGTTCTTGGGTGACCCAAGGTAGGTGGTTTCCTCATACTCTTGTACAATGTAGTGGGGCATGTGTGTTCCAGATTAGGGTTGTCAGAACTAGTTCGATGAAGATTCGACCTCCTCGAACCCTGGTGTTCGAGTTCTAACTTAGAACTCGAACACTACAGGGTTCGCAAAAGGGTTCGAATCACCGCGAGACGATGTGGGGTCGAGTAAGCAACGCGAGCAGCGGGATCTGTGGGGGTATTTAAAGAGATGCGCCACGAGGAGGAGCGCCATTTGACTGAGGATCATCGCAGACAGAGGCAGCAGCAGCAGGCAGCACCAGCAAACTGTAGCAAAAGCGGTTAGCGCGTCCGCTACTCTTGTCCAGTCGTGGCCACTTCTTCTCCTGTGAGACCGAGAACAAGAAAATCGGGAAGGGGGGGAGACTGGGAGTGGGACTAGGGGCCGGTTCAGGACAGAAGGAGGGAATCGGGACTCAGGAGGGATTAATCAAGATTGGGGGAAGGGACTGGGGAATAGGGAGGGATTGATGAGACCAATATCAGGAGGACTCAGAGAGAGACTAAAAAAAAATAAGAAGACTGAAGATTATAAGAGAAGAACCTTTGTGAATGTGAAATGTGATTATTAAACTGCAGCACACTCAGCAGCTGCCAGCAACAAGCATACAAGGGGGGAAAAAAAAGGCAAATAAATCTTTGTGAACCCTAGTGTGTGTGTCACAGAGAGAAGCCCAGTGTGTGCCCCTTGACTGCATTGTACTGTACCTACCCAGTGTGTGTGTTACAGAGAGAAGCCCAGTATGTGACTCCGTCTCCTGTGGTCAGCCCATCACCCTGCTGCTGTGTGCCCTTTGACTGCACTGTACCCTACCCAGTGTGTGTTACAGAGAGAAAAGCCCAGTGGTCAGTTGTGTGGTGGCATTAACCTTACATGACAGAAACGTAGAAATATAATTCTCATTCCCTGGTTTATGATGTGACTCCATCTCCTGTGGTCAGCCCATCACCCTGCTGTGTGTGCCTTGACTGCACTGTACCCTACCCAGTGTGTGTGTTACAGAGAAGCCCAGTGGCCAGTTGTGTGGTGGCATTAACCTTACATGACAGAAACGTGAAATATAATTCTCATTCCTGGTTTGTGATGTGACTGTCTCTGTGGTCAGCCCATCACCCTGCTGCTGTGTGCCCTTGACTGCACTGTACCCACCCAGTGTGTGTGTTACAGAGAGAAGCCCAGTGGCCAGTTGTGTGGTGGCATTAACCTTACATGACAGAACATAGAAATATAATTCTCATTCCCTGGTTGCGTATGTGACTCCGTCTCCTGTGGTCAGCCCATCACCCTGCTGCTGTGTGCCCTTGACTGCACTGTACCCTACCCAGTGTGTGTGTTATAGAAGAAGCCCAGTGGCCAGTTGTGTGGTGGCATTAACCTTACATGACAGAAACGTGAAATATAATTCTCATTCCCTGGGTTGCAGTATGTGACTCGTCTCCTGTGGTCAGCCCATCATCCTGCTGCTGTGTGCTTGACTGCACTGTACCCTACCCATGTGTGTGTTACAGAGAGAAGCCCAGTGGCCAGTTGTGTGGTGGCATTAACCTTACATGACAGAAATGTAGAAATAAAATTCTCATTCCCTGGTTTATGACATGTGACTCTGTCTCCTATGGTCAGCCCATCACCCTGCTGCTGTGTGCCCTTGACTGCACTGTGTACCCTACCCAGTGTGTGTTACAGAGAGAAGCCCAGTGGCTAGTTGTGTGGTGGCATTAACCTTACATGACAGAAATGTAGAAATATAATTCTCATTCCCTGGGTTGTGATGTGACTCGGCCTCCTGTGGTCAGCCCATCACCCTGCTGCTGTGTGCCTTTGACTGCACTGTACCCTACCCAGTGTGTGTGTTACAGAGAGAAGCCCAGTGGCCAGTTGTGTGGTGGCATTAACCTTACATGACAGAAACATAGAAATATAATTCTCATTCCCTGGGTTGCATGAATTCCTTTGTTTGTCCTCCTATAGGCCCTGAGCAGCCGCTCCTCAGAACTCAGCCCAGCAGAGCTGACCAGGGATGCCAGAGCCTGGAAGAGGTAAAGAGTGTCCTACACTACAGCCTGACTGTTGGAAGATTACTCATCTGGAGTCTTTTTCTGTCCCCACACAGTGACTGATTGACTGTACTTCTGGATATCTGGACAGAGTTACGGGGCTATCTCTGTGTTACTTTAAGGGCTAGGTTTAGAGCATCTAGCACTAGTATCCTGTCATATACAGCTACTTAAATGCTGTATTAGAGTGCTTACTTGGTAAGTTGCATAGAATGTGTGGTGGGTGTCCGCCATCTGCGCTGCGCCGTAGCCACCTGTCGGGATACAGTTCAATAGTTAGGCGCGCATGCGCAGTAGGGGTCCTGTACTAGCCGCTGCTGCATACTAATGGGATTCCTTTGTTGTCCTCCATATAGGCCCTGAGCAGCCCGCTCCCTCAGAACTGCGGCAGGGACTGAAACAGAGTTGCCAGAGCTGGAAGAGTAAAAGTGCCCTGCACTACAGCCTGACTGTTGGAAGATTACTCATCTGGAGTCTTTTCCTGCCCACACAGTGACTGATTGACTGTGCTTCTGGATATCTGCGCCCAGGGGATTGTGGGGCTATCTCTGTGTTACTTTAAGGGCTAGGTTTAGAGCATCTGCACTGGTATCCTGTGATATTTTAGCTGTTTAAATGCTGTGGACAGTACTTACCTTGGTAGGATTGCATAGAATGTGTAGGCGTGGGTGTCCGCCATCTCTTGCGCATGCTTTGATAGCCACCTGTCGGGATACAGTTTCAATAGTTGGCATGCGCAGTAGGGTCCTGTACTAGCCGCTGCATACTAATGGGATTCACTTTGTTTGTCCTCTATATGGGCCCTGGAAGCAGCCGCTCCTCAGAACTCAGCCCAGCAGCAGGGCTGAAACGAGGATTGCCAGAGCCTGGAAGAGTAAGTGTCCTCACTGCCAGCCTGACTGTTGGAGAAGATTACTCATCTGGAGTCTTTTCTGTCCCCACACAGTGACTGATTGACTGTGCTTCTGGATATCTGGAACGAGGGGATTGTGGGAGCTATCTCTGGCATTAACTAAAGGGCTAGAGTTTGAGCATCTAGCACTAGTATCCTGTGATATTTTAGCTGTTTAAATGCTGTAGTAGAGTGCTTACCTTGGTAGGATTGCATAGAATGTGTAGCGTGGGTGTCCGCCATCTTGCGCATGCGCAGTAGCCACCTGTATCGGGATACAGTTCCAATAGTTGGCGCATGTGCAGTAGGGTCCTGTACTAGCCCGCTGCATACTAATGGGATTCCTTTGTTTGTCCTCCATATATAGGCCCTGAAGCAGCCCGCTCCCCTCAGAACTCAGCCCAGCAGCAGAGACTGAAACCGGGGATTGCCAGAGCCTGGAAGAGGTAAAGTGTCCTGCACTACAGCCTGACTGTTGGAAAGATTACTCATCTGGAAGTCTTTTCTGTCCCACAGTGACTGATTATTTGTACAACCTTCTGGATATCTGGACGGGGATTGTGGGGCTATCTCTGTGTTACTTTAAGGGCTAGGTTTAGAGCATCTAGCACTAGTATCCTGTGATATTTTAGCTGTTTAAATGCTGTATTAGAGTGCTTACCTTGGTAGGATTGCATAGAATGTGTAGCGTGGGTGTCCGCCATCTTGCGCATGCGCAGTAGCCACCTGTATCGGGATACAGTTCCAATAGTTGGCGCATGCGCAGTAGGGTCCTGTACTAGCCCGCTGCATACTAATGGGATTCCTTTGTTTGTCCTCCCTATATAGGCCCTGAAGCAGCCCGCTCCCCTCAGAACTCAGCCCAGCAGCAGAGACTGAAACCGGAGATTGCCAGAGCCTGGAAGAGGTAAAGTGTCCTGCACTACAGCCTGACTGTTGGAGAAGATTACTCATCTGGAGTCTTTTTTCTGTCCCCACACAGTGACTGATTGACTGTGCTTCTGGATATCTGGACGGGGATTGTGGGGCTATCTGCACTGTTACTTTGAGGGCTAGGTTTAGAGCATCTGCTTACTAGTATCCTGTGATATTTTAGCTGTTTAAATGCTGTATTAAGTGCTTACCTTGGTAGGATTGCATAGAATTGGCGTGGGTGTCCGCCATCTTGCGCATGCGCAGTAGCCACCTGTATCAGGATACAGTTCCAATAGTTAAGCGCTGTCTTGCCAATAGGGTCCTATGCCCAGCCCGCTGCATACTAATGGGATTCCTTTGTTTGTCCTCCTATATAGGCCCTGAAGCAGCCGCTTCAGAACTCAGCCAGCAGCAGAGACGGAAACCTTCGCGGGGATTGCCAGAGCCTGGAAGAGGTAAGTGTCCTGCACTACAGCCCGGCTGTTGATTGCTCATCTGGAGTCTTTCTGTCCCACGGTGACCAGTTGACTGTGCTTCTGGATATCTGGGCGAGGATTGTGGGGCTCCTCCTGTGTGCTAAGGGGCTAGGTTTAGAGCATCTAGCACTAGTATCTCAAATATTTTAGCTGTTTAAATGCTGTATTAAAGTGCTTACCTTGGTAAGTTGCATAAGATATTATGCAGTAGATTGTCCGCCATCTTGCGCGGTGGTATACCTGTATCGGGATACAGTTCAATAGTGGCGCATGTGATAGAGTCTGTATAGCCCGCTGCGCTACTAATGGGATTCCTTTGTTTGTCACTCCTATATAGGCCCTGAAGCAGCCGCTCCTCAGAACTCAGCCCAGCAGCAGGGGCTCGGAAACCGGGGATTGCCAGAGCCTGGAAGAGGTAAAGTGTCCTGCACTACAGCCTGACTGTTGGAGAAGATTACTCATCTGGGTCACTGTCACACAGTGACTGAGTTGTGACTGTGCTTCTGGATATCTGGGCCAGGATTGTGGGGCTATCTCTTATCATTACTGAGGCTGAGTTTGAGCATCTAGCACTAGTATCCTGTGATATTTTAGCTGTTTAAATGCGCCATTAAATTGCTTACCTTGGTAGGATTGCATAGAATGTATGGCGTGGTGTCCGCCATCTTGCGCATGCTGATAGCCACCTATGTCGGGATACAGTTCAACTTAGTTAGCGCATGCGCAGTAGGGGTCCTGTACTAGCCGCTTAGCATACTGGTTGATTCTTTGTTTGTCCTCCTATAGGCCTGAAGCAATACGCTCCCCTCAGAACTCAGACCCAGCAAGACTGAAACGGGGATTGCCAGAGCCTGGAAGAGTAAAGTGTCCTGCACCACAGCCTGACTGTTGGAGAAGATTACTCATCTAGAGTCTTTTTCTGTCCCACACAGTGACTGATTGACTGTGCTTCTGGATATCTGGACTACTCTGAGCAGGGATTGTGGGGCTATCTCTGTGTTACTTCAAGGGCTAGAGTTTAGAGCATCTAGCACTAGTATCCTGTGATATTTTAGCTGTTTAAATGCTGTATTAGAGTGCTTACCTTGGTAGGATTGCATAGAATGTGTGGCGTGGGTGTCCGCCATCTTGCGCATGCGCGGTACACCTATATCGGAGATACAGGTTCCAATAGTTAGGCGCATGCGCAGTAGGATCCTATACTAACCCGCTGCATACTAATCAAGTTCGCTGTTTGTCACTCTATATAGGCCTAGGCAGCCCGCTCCCCTCAAGAACTCAGCCCAGCAGCTTGGGGCTAGGCAGGGATTGCCAGAGCCTGGAAGAGGTAAAGTGTCCTGCACTACAGCCTGACTGTTGGAGAAGATTACTCATCAGGACTTTTTTCTGTACCCACAGTGACTGATTGACTGTGCTTGGATATCTGGGCCAGGGGATTGTGAGGGCTATCTCTGTGTTACTTTAAAGAGGCTAGGTTTAGAGCATCTAGCACTAAGTATCCTGTGATATTTTAGCTGTTTAAATGCTGTGTTAGAGTGCTTACCTTGGTAAGTTGCATAGAATGTAGCGTGGGTGTCCGCCATCTTGCATGCGCAGTAGCCACCTGTATGGGATACGGACAGTTCCAATAGTTAGGCGCATGTCATGATGAGGTCCTATACTAGCCAGCTGCATACTAATGAGATTCCTTTGTTTGTCCTCCCTATATAGACCCTGAAGCAGCCCGCTCCCCTCAGAACTCAGCCCAGCAGCAGAGACTGAACACGGGGATTGCCAGAGCCTGGAAGAGGTAAAGTGTCCTGCACTACAGCCTGACTGTTGGAGAAGATTACTCATCTGGGTCTTTTTCTGTCCCCACACAGTGACTGATTGACTGTGCTTCTGGATATCTGGACGGGGATTGTGGGGCTATCTCTGTGTTACTTTAAGGGCTAGGTTGTAGAGCATCTAGCACTAGTATCCTGTGATATTTTAGCTGTTTAAATGCTGTATTAGAGTGCTTACCTTGGTAAGATTGCATAGAATGTGTGGCGTGGGTGTCCATCATCTTGTAGCATGCGCAGTAACCACCTGCTGTCGGGATACAGTTCCAATGAATAGGCGCACATGCTTGATGGTCCTAGCCGCTGCATATAATGGATCCTTTGTTTTATCCTCCTATATAGGCCTAGAGCAGCCCGCTCCTCAGAACTCAGCCCAGCAGCAGAGACTGAAACCAGTTGCCAGAGCCTGGAAGAGGTAAGTGTCCTGCACTACAGCCTGACTGTGGGAAGATTACTCATCTGAGGTCTTTTTCTGTCCCACACAGTGACCCATTGACTGTGCTTCTGGATATCTGGGCCCGGGGATTGTGGGGCTATCTCTGTCATTACTTTAAGGGCTAGAGTTTAGAGCATCTAGCACTGGTATCCTGTGATATTTTAGCTGTTTAAATGCTGTATTAGAGTGCTTACCTTGGTAGGATTGCATAGAATGTGTAGCGTGGGTGTCGCCATCTTGCGCGCATGCGCAGTAGCCACCTGTGTCGGGATACAGTTCAATAGATAGAGCGCATCGCAGTAAGATCCTATACCAACCCGCTGCATACTAATGGATTCCTTTGTTTGTCCTCCCATATAGGCCCTGAAGCAGCCCGCTCCCTCAGACTCAGCCCAGCAGCAGGGGCTGAAACCGGGGATTGCCCAGAGCCTGGAAGAGGTAAAGTGTCTTTTCTGGCCTGACTGGAGAAGATTACTCATCTGGGTCTTTTTCTGTCCACAGTGACTGATTGACTGTGCTGGATATCTGGAGCGCAGGGGAGTTGAGCAGGGCTATCTCTGTGTTACTTTAAGGGATGAGGTTTAGAGCATCTAGCACTAGTATCCTGTGATATTTTAGAGCTGTTTAAATGCTGTATTAGGTGCTTACCTTGGTAGGATTGCATAGAATATTATGGCGTGGGTGTCCGCCATCTTGCGCATGCGCAGTAGCCACCTGTCGGATACAGTTCAATAGTTGACGCATGCAGTGGTCCTACTAGCCAACTGCATACTAATGGATTCCTTTGTTTGTCCTCCTATATAGGCCCTGGCAATAGCCGCTCCCCTCAGAACTCAGCCCAGCAGCAGAGACACAAACCGAGATTGCCAGAGCCTGGAAGAGGTAAAGTGTCCTGCACTACAGCCTGACTGTTGGAAAGATTACTCATCTGGAGTCTTTTTCTGTCCCCACAGTGACTGATTGACTGTGCTTCTGGATATCTGGGCCAGAGGATTGTGGGGCTATCTCTGTGTTACTTTAAGAGGCTGGGTTTGAGCATCTAGCACTAGTATCCTGTGATATTTTAGCTGTTTAAATGCTGTATTGATTACTTACCTTGGTAGGATTGCATAGAATGTAAGTGGTGTCCGCCATCTTGCGCATGCGCGGTAGCCACCTGTATGGGATACAGTTCCAATAGTTGGCGCATGCGCCAGAGTCCCTGTACTAACCCGCTGCATACTAATGGGATTCATTTGTTTGTCCTCCTATAGGCCCTGAGCAGCCCGCTCCTCAGAACTCAGCCCAGCAGAGACTGAGGCAGGGGATTGCCAGGAGCCTGGAAGAGGAGTAAAGTGTCCTGCACTACAGCCTGACTGTTGGAGAAGATTACTCATCTGAGTCTTTTTCTGTTACAGTGACTGATTGACTGTGCTTCTGGATATCTGGACTGCTCTGAGCAGGGATTGTGGGGCTATCTCTGTGTATTACTTTAAGGCTGAGTTTAAGAGCATCAGCACTAGTATCCTGTGATATTTTAGCTGTTTAAATGCTGTATTAGAGTGCTTACCTTGGTAGGATTGCATAGAATGTGTAAGCGTGGGTGTCCGCCATCTTGCGCATGCGCAGTAGCCACCTGTCGGGATACAGTTCCAATAGTTGGCGCATCGCCAGTGAGGTCCTGTACTAGCCCTTTCCATACTAATGGTTCCTTTGTTTGTCCTCCCCTATATCAGCCCTAGGCACGCTCCCTCAGAACTCAGCCCAGCAGAGACTGAGGCCGGGGGATTGCCAGAGCCTGGAAGGGTGAAGTGTCCTGCACTACAGCCTGACTGTTGGAAGATTACTCATCTGGAGTCTTTTTTCTGTCCCCACACAGTGACTGATTGACTGTGCTTCTGGATATCTGGACCAGGGGATTGTGGGGCTATCTCTGTGTTACTTTAAGGGCTAGGTTTAGAGCATCTAGCACTAGTATCCTGTAATATTTTAGCTGTTTAAATGCTGTATTGAGTGCTTTACCTTGGTAGGTTGCATAGAATGTGTAAGCGTGGGTGTCCATGCATCTTGCGCATGCGCAGTGTACTACTGTCGGGATACGGTTCAATAGTTAGGCGCATGCGCCGTGGGAGTCCTGTGCCACAACCGCTGCGCCACTAATGGGATTCTGTTTGTCCTCTATATAGGCCCTAGGCAACCCGCGCTCCTCAGAACTCAGCCCAGCAGCAGAGACTGAAACCGGGAGTTGCCAGAGCCTGGAAGAGGTAAGTGTCCTGCAACTAGCCTGACTGTTGGAAAGATTACTCATCTGGAGTCTTTTTTCTGTCCCCACACAGTGACTGATTGACTGTGCTTCTGGATATCTAGACAGGGGATTGTGGGGCTATCTCTGTGATACTTTAAGGGCTGAGTTTAGAGCATCTAGCACTAGTATCCTGTGATATTTTGGCTGTTTAAATGCTGTGGGGGTGCCTTTTGTGGTAGGATTGCATAGAATGTGTAAGCGTGGAGTTGTCCATGCATCTTGCGCATGTGCAGTAAGCCACCTATAGGATACAGTTCCAATAGTTAGGCGAATGCAGTAGGGTCCTATGCTAGCCCGCTGCATACTAATGGGATTCCTTTGTTTGTCCTCCTATATAGGCCCTGAAGCAGCCCCTCCTCAGAACTCAGCCCAGCAGCAGAGACTGAAACAGGGAAGCAAGAGCCTGGAAGAGGTAAATCTTCACCTGCTACAGCTGACTGTTGGAGAGATTACTCATCTGGAGTCTTTTCTGTCCCACAGTGACTGATTGACTGTGCCTGGATATCTGGACCCAGTTGTGGGGCTATCTCTGTGTTACTGCTAAGGGGCTGTTTGAGCATCTAGCACTGGTCTCCTGTGATATTTTAGCTGTTTAAATGCTGTGATGAGTGCTTACCTTGGTGGATTGCATAGAATGTGTGGCGTGGGTGTCCGCCATCTTGCGCATGCATGATAGCCACCTGTGTGGGATACAGTTCCAATAGTTAGCGCATGCATGATAAGGTCCTATGCTAGCCGCTGCATACTAATGGGATTCCTTTGTTTGTCCTCCTATAGGCCCTGAAGCAGCCGCTCCCTCAGAACTCAGCACCAGCAGAGACTGAAACCGGGATTGCCAGAGCCTGGAAGAGGTAAAGTGTCCGCACTACAGCCTGACTGTTGGAGAAGATTACTCATCTAGAGTCTTTTTCTGTCCCCACACAGTGACTGATTGACTGTGCTTCTGGATATCTGGGCGCAGAGTTGTGGGGCTATCTCTGTGTTACTTTAGGGCTAAGTTTAGAGCATCTAGCACTAGTATCCATGTGATATTTAGCTGTTTAAATGCTGTATTAGAGTGCTTACAGCAGGTAGGATTGCATAGAATGTGTGGCGTGAGTGTCAGCCATCTTGCATGCCTTGCCAGTAGCCACCTGTATCGGGATACAGTTCCAATAGTTGGCGCACATGCGCAGTAGGGTCCTGTACTAGCCGCTGCATACTAATAAGTTCCTTTGTTTGTCACTCCCTATATAGGCCCTAGGCCTTAGCCGCTCCCCTCAGAACTCAGCCCAGCAGAGAGACTGAGCCGGAGATTGCCAGAAGCCTGGAAGAGGTAAAGTGTCCTGCACCACTACAGCCTGACTGTTGGAGAAGATTACTCATCTGGAGTCTTTTTTCTGTCCCCACAGTGACTGATTGGCTGTGCTTCTGGATATCTGAGGCCGGGGATTGTGGGGCTATCTCAGTGTTATAGAGGCTAGAGTTTAGGCATCTAGCACTAGTATCTGAAATATTTAGCTGTTTAAATGCTGTATTAGAGTGCCTTGGTAGGATTGCATAGAATGTGTAGCGTGGGTGTCCGCCATCTTGCGCATCTTGATAGCCACCTGTATCGGGATACAGTTCCAATAGTTAGGCGCATGCATGATAGGGTCCTGTACTAGCCCGCTGCATACTAATGGGATTCTTTGTTTGTCCTCCCTATATAGGCCTAAACGGCCGCTCCCTCAGAACTCAGCCCAGCAGCAGAGACTGGGCAGGGGATTGCCAGAGCCTGGAAGGGTAAAGTGTCTGCACTACAGCCTGACTGTTGGAAAGATTACTCATCTGGAGTCTTTTTCTGTCCCACACAGTGACTGATTGACTGTGCTTCCTGGATATCTGGGCGAGGGATTGTGGGGCTATCTCTGTGTTACTTTAGGGCTAGGTTTAGGCATCTAGCACTAGTATCCTGTGATATTTTAGCTGTTTTAAATGCTGTATAGGTGCTACCTTGGTAGGATTGCATAGAATGTGTAGCGTGGGTGTCCATGCATCACTTGCGCATGCTGTAGTAGCCACACATAATAGGGATACAGTTCCAATAGTTAGGCGCATGCGCAGTGAGATCCTGTACTAGCCCGCTGCATGCTAATGGGATTCCTTTGTTTGTCCTCCCTATAGGCCCTGAACAGCCGCTCCCTCAGAACTCAGCCCAGCAGAGACTGAGCCTGGGGATTGCCAGAGCCTGGAAGAGGTAAAGTGTCCTGCTACAGCCTGACTGTTGGAAGATTACTCATCTGAGTCTTTTTCTGTCCCACACAGTGACTGATTGACTATGCTTCTGGATATCTGGAGCGAGCATTGTGGGAGCTATCTCTGTGTTACTTTAAGGGCTAGAGTTTAGAGCATCTAACACTTTCAGTATCCTGTGATATTTAGCTGTTTAAATGCCTGTATTAGAGTGCTTACCTTGGTAGGATTGCATAGAATGTGTAGCGTGGTGTCGCCATCTTGCGCATGCGCCAGTAGCCACCACCAACAGGATTGGTTCAATAATTGGCTGTCATGGTAGGGTCCTGTACTAGCCGCTGCATACTAATGCAGTTCCTTTGTTTTGTCCTCCTATATAGGCCCTGAGCAGCACGGCTCCCCTCAGAACTCAGCCCAGCAGCAGAGACTGAGCCGGGGATTGCCAGAGCCTGGAAAGTAAAGTGTCCTGCACTACAGCTGACTGTTGGAAGATTACTCATCTGAGTCTTTTCTGTCCCACAGTGACTGATTGACTGTGCTTCTGGATATCTGGGCCAAGGGATTGTGGGGCTATCTCTGTGTTACTTTAAGGGCTAGGTTTAGGACATCTAGCACTAGTATCCTGTGATATTTTAACTGTTTTAAATGCTGTATTAGATCTAACTTACCTTGGTAGGATTGCATAGAATGTATGGCGTGGGTGTCCGCCATCTTGCGCATCTTTGTTAGCCTGTCGGGATACAGTTCCAATAGTTAGGCGCATGCGCGGTAAGGTCCTGTACTAACCCGCTGCATGCTAATGGGATTCCTTTGTTTGTACTCCTATATGGCCCCGAGACAGCCCGCTCCTCAGAACTCAGCCCAGCAGCAGAGACTGAAACCCGAGATTGCCAGAGCCTGGAAGAGGTAAGTGTCCTGCACTACAGCCTGACTGTTGGAAGATTACTCATCTAGAGTCTTTTCTGTCCCCACAGTGACTGATTGACTGTGCTGGATATCTGGGCCGAGGGATTGTGGGGCCTCTCTGTGTTACTTTGGGCTGGGTTTGGGGCATCTAGCACTGGTATCCTGTGATATTTTAGCTGTTTAAATGCTGTGATAAGTGCTTACCTTGGTAGGATTGCATAGAATGTGTGGCGTGGGTGTCCCATCCATCTTGAGCATGCATGATAGCCACCTGTATCGGGATACAGTTCCAATAGTTAGCGCTTTGCGCGGTGAGGTCCTGTACTAGCCCGCTGCATACTATTAGGATTCCTTTGTTTGTCACTCCTATAGGCCCTGAAGCAGCCCGCTCCTCAGAACTCAGCCCAGCAGCAGGGCTGAGGCAGGGGATTGCCAGAGCCTGGAAAGAGGCGAAAGTGTCCTGCACTACAGCCTGACTGTTGGAAGATTACTCATCTGGAGTCTTTCTGTCCCACACAGTGACTGATTGACTGTGCTTCTGGATATCTGGGCCAGGGATTGTGGGGCTATCTCATGTTACTTTAAGGGCTAGGTTTAGAGCATCTAGCACTAGTATCCTGTGATATTTTAGCTGTTTCAATGCTGTATAAAAGTGCTTACCTTGGTAGGATTGCATAGAATGTGTGGCGTGGGTGTCCGCCATCTTGCGCATGCGCAGTAGCCACCTGTACCCGGGATACAGTTCCAATAGTTAGGCGCATGCTAGTAGGGTCCTATGCTAACCCGCTGCATGCTAATGGGATTCCTTTGTTTGTCCTCCCTATATAGGCCCTGAAGCAGCCCGCTCCCCTCAGAACTCAGCCCAGCAGCAGGGACTGAAACCGGGGATTGCCAGAGCCTGGAAGAGGTAAAGTGTCCTGCACTACAGCCTGACTGTTGGAGAAGATTACTCATCTGAGTCTTTTTCTGTCCCCACAGTGACTGATTGACTGTGTACTGGATATCTGGGCCGGGGATTGTGGGACCTATCTCTGTGTTACTTTAAGGGCTGAGTTTAGAGCATCTAGCACTGGTATCCTGTGATATTTACAGCTGTTTAAATGCTGTATTAGAGTGCTTACCTTGGTAGGATTCCATAGAATGTATGGCGTGGGTGTCCGCCATCTTGCATGCGCAGTAGCCACCTGTCGGGATACAGTTCCAATAGTTGGCGCATCACGCAGTAGGGTCCTATACTAGCCAGCTGCATGCTAATGGGATTCCTTTGTTTGTCCTCTATATAGGCCCTGAAGCAGCCCTCCTCAGAACTCAACCACAGAGACTGAGGCAGGGGATTGCCAGAGCCTGGAAGAGTGAGAGTGTCCTGCACTACAGCCTGACTGTTGGAAGATTACTCATCTGGAGTCTTTTCTGTGTCCCACACAGTGACTGATTGACTGTGCTTCTGGATATCTGGGCCAGGGGATTGCCGGGGCTATCTCTGTCATTACTTTAAGGGCTGAGTTTAGAGCATCTAGCACTAGTATCCTGTGATATTTAGCTGTTTAAATGCTGTATTAGAGTGCTTACCTTGGTAGGATTGCATAGAATGTGTAGGCGTGGTGTCCGCCATCTTGCGCGCATGCGCAGTAGCCACCTGTGGGGATACAGTTCCAATAGTTGGCGCATGCGCAGTAGGGTCCTGTACTAGCCCGCTGCATACTAATGGGATTCCTTTGTTTGTCCTCCCTATATAGGCCCTGAAGCAGCCCGCTCCCCTCAGAACTCAGCCCAGCAGCAGAGACTGAAACCAGGGATTGCCAGAGCCTGGAAGAGGTAAAGTGTCCTGCACTACAGCCTGACTGTTGGAGAAGATTACTCATCTGGAGTCTTTTTTCTGTCCCCACACAGTGACTGATTGACTGTGCTTCTGGATATCTGGGCCGGGGATTAATGGGGCTATCTCTGTGTTACTTTAAGGGCTAGGTTTAGAGCATCTAGCACTAGTATCACCTGTATTTTAGCTGTTTAAATGCTGTATTAGAGTGCTTACCTTGGTAGGATTGCATAGAGATGTGTGGCGTGGGTGTCCGCCATCTTAGCATGCGCAGTAACCCACCTGTCGGGGATACAGTTCAATAGTTAGGCGCATGCGCAGTGGTCCTATACTAGCCGCTGCATAATGGGATTCCTTTGTTTGTCCTCCTATGAGTACAAACAGCCGCTCCCTCAGAACTCAGCCCAGCAGAGACTGAAACCGGGATTGCCAGAGCCTGGAAGAGGTAAAGTGTCCTGCACTACAGCCTGACTGTTGGAAAGATTACTCATCTGAGTCTTTTTTGTCCCCACACAGTGACTGATTGGCTGTGCTTCTGGATATCTGAACGAGATTGTGGGGCTATCTCTGTGTTACTTTAAGGAGCTAGGTTTAGAGCATCTAGCACTAGTATCCTGTGATATTTTAGCTGTTTAAATGCTGTATTAAATTACTTACATGGTGAATTGCATAGAATGTGGCGTGGGTGTCCGCCATCTTGGCATGCTGCAGTAGCCTGTATGGGGATACAGTTCCAATAGATGAGCGCATGCAGTAAAGGTCCTATGCTAGCCCGCTGCATACTAATGGGATTCCTTTGTTTGTCCTCCCTATGGGCCTGACAGCCCGCTCCCCTCAGAACTCAGCCCAGCAGCAGAGACTGAGCAGGGATTGCCAGAGCCTGGAAGGTAAAGTGTCCTGCACTACAGCCTGACTGTTGGAAGATTACTCATCTGGAGTCTTTTTCTGTCCCACACAGTGACTGATTGACTGTGCTTCTGGATATCGGAAGGAGGATTGGGGCCTATCTCTGCTCAATTACTTCAGGCTAGGTTTGAGCATCTAGCACTGAAGTATCCTGTGATATTTTAGCTGTTTAAATGCTGTATTAGAGTGCTTACCTTGGTAGGATTACATGGGGTATGTGGCGTGGTGTCGCCATCTTGCGCATGTAGTAGCCACCTGTGTCGGGGATACAGTTCAATAGTTAGGCGCATCTTGATAGGGTCCTGTACTAGCCGCTGCATACTAATAAGTTCCTTTGTTTGTCCTCCTATAGGCCCTGAAACAGCCAGCTCCTCAAACTCAGCCCAGCAGCAGAGACTGAAACGCGGGGATTACCCAGAGCCTGGAAGAGTAAAGTGTCCTGCACTACAGCCTGACTGTTGGAAGATTACTCATCTGAGTCTTTTCTGTCCCACACAGTGACTGATTGACAATAACTTCTGGATATCTGAACTGAGAGTTGTGGGGCTATCTCTGTGTTACTTTAAGGCTGAGTTTAGAGCATCTAGCACTAGTATCCTGTGATATTTTAGCTGTTTAAATGCTGTATTAGAGTGCTTACCTTGGTAGGATTGCATAGAATGTGTAGCGTGGTATCCACGCCATCTTGCGCATGCGCAGTAGCACCTGTCGGGATACAGTTCAGCCGGATTGGCGCATGCGCGGTAAGGGTCCTGTACTGTCCGCTGCATACTAATGGTTCTTTGTTTGTCCTCCCTATATAGGCCCACAAACAGCCGCTCCTCAGAACTCAGCCCAGCAGCAGAGACTGAAACCGGGGATTGCCAGAGCCTGGAAGAGTGAAGTGTCCTGCACTACAGCCTGACTGTTGGAGAAGATTACTCATCTGAGTCTTTTTCTGTCCCCACACAGTGACTGATTGACTGTGCTTCTGGATATCTGGGCCCAGGGGATTGTGGGGCTATCTCTGTCTTACTTTGAGGCTAGGTTTAGAGCATCTAGCACTAGTATCATAGTGATATTTTAGCTGTTTAAATGCTGTATTAGAGTGCTTACCTTGGTAGGATTGCATAAGATATGTGGCGTGGGTGTCACCATCGTGCGCATCGCAGTAGCCACCTGTATCGGGATACAGTTCAATAGTTAGGCGCATGCATCATAAGGTCACTGTACTAGCCGCTGCATACTAATGGGATTCCTTTGTTTGTCACTCCTATATAGGCCCTGAAGCAGCCCGCTCCTCAGAACTCAGCCCAGCAGCAGAGACTGACCGGGGATTGCCAGAGCCTGGAAGAGTAAAGTGTGTCTGCACAACCTGACTGTTGGAAGATTACTCATCTGAGTCTTTCTGTCCCCACAGTGACTGATTGACTGTGCTTCTACTGGATATCTGGGCCAGGGATTGCGGGCTATCTGTATAGCTTTAAGGGGCTAGGTTTAGAGCATCAGCACTAGTATCCTGTGATATTTAGCTGTTTAAATACTGTATTGAGTACTTACCTTGGTAGGATTGCATAGAATGTGTGGCGTGGGTGTGCTTCATCTTGCGCATGCGCCCGGTAACCACCTGTATCGGGATACAGTTCCAATAGTTAGAGCATGCATGAGAGGGTCCTATACCTAACCGCTGCATACTAATACAGTTCCTTTGTTTGTCCTCCTATATAGGCCTAGGCAGCCGCTCCTCAGAACTCAGCCCAGCAGCAGAGACTAGAGGCAGGGATTGCCAGAGCCTGGAAGAGGTAAAGTGTCCTGCACTACAGCCTGACGTTGGAGAAAGATTACTCATCTGAGTCTTTTTCTGTCCCACACAGTGACTGATTGACTGTGCTTCTGGATTGCTCTGAGGCAGGGATTGTGGGGCTATCTCTGTGTTACTTTAAGGCTAGGTTTGAGCATCCCAGCACTAGTATCCTGTGATATTTAGCTGTTTAAAATGCTGTATTAGAGTGCTTACCTTGGTAGGATTGCATAGAATGTGTAGCGTGGGTGTCCATGCATCTTGCGCATGTGCAGTAGCCACCTGTAATAGGGATACAGTTCAATAGTTGGCGCATCTTGATAGGGTCCTATCCCCAGCCGCTGCATACTAATAGGATTCCTTGTTTGTCCTCCATATATAGGCCTGAGCAGCCCGCTCCCTCAGAACTCAGCCCAGCAGCAGAGACTGAAACCGGGGATTGCCCAGAGCCTGGAAGAGTAAAAGTGTCCTGCACTACAGCCTGACTGTTGGAAGATTATCATCTGGAGTCTTTTTCTGTCCCCACACAGTGACTGATTGACTGTGCTTCTGGATATCTGGAATGCCAGGGATTGTGGGGCTATCTCTGTGTTACTTTAAGGGCTGGGTTTAGAGCATCTAGCACTGAGTATCCTGTGATATTTTAGCTGTTTAAATGCTGTATTAGAGTGCTTACCTTGGTAAGTTGCATAGAATGTAAGCGTGGGTGTCCATCATCTTGCTGTCGCATGGCCTTCCCCACCTGTATCGGGATACAGTTCAATAGTTAGGCATGCGCAGTAAGATCTATGCTAGCCCGCTGCATACTAATCAGGATTCCTTTGTTTGTCCTCCTATATAGGCCTGACAGCCGCTCCTCAGAACTCAGCCCAGCAGCAGGAGACTGGGACAGGAGATTGCCAGAGCCTGGAAGAGGCTAAAGTGTCTGCACTACAGCCTGACTGTTGGAGAAGATTACTCATCTGGAGTCTTTTTCTGTCCCACACAGTGACTGATTGACTGTGCTTCTGGATATCTGGACTGCTCTGAAGCAGGGATTGTGGGGCTATCTCTGTGTTACTTTAAGGGCTAGGTTTAGAGCATCTAGCACTTAGTATCCTGTGATATTTTAGCTGTTTTAAATGCTGTATTAGGTCTTACCTTGGTAGGATTGCATAGAAATGTGCTGGCATGTGTCCGCCATCTTGCGAGCTAAAGAGTAGCCCACCTGTCAGCCGGATACAGTTCCAATAGTTAGCGCATGCGCAGTAGGGTCCTGTACTAGCCGCTGCATACTAATGGGATTCCTTTGTTTGTCCTCCTATATAGGCCCGAAGCAGCCCGCTCCCTCAGAACTCAGCCCAGCAGCAGAGACTGAAACCGGGATTGCCAGAGCCTGGAAGAGGTAAAGTGTCCCGCACTACAGCCTGACTGTTGAGAAGATACCTCACCTGGAGTCTTTTTTTTCGTCCCAGCCACAGGACTGATTGACTGTGCTCTGACATCTGACTGCTCTGAACGGGATTGGGGGTCTATCTCTGTGTTACTTAAGGGCTAGGTTTAGAGCATCTAGCACTAGTATCCTGTGATATATTTTAGCTGTTTTAAATGCTGTATTAGGTGCTTACCTTGGTAGGATTGCATAGATATGTGTAGCGTGGGTGTCACGCCATCTTAGCATGCGCAGTAGCCACCTGTATCGGGATACAGTTCCAATAGTTAGCGCATGCGCCCAGTGGTCTGTAGCCGCCGCTGCATACTAATGGGATTCCTTTGTTTGTCCTCCCTATATAGGCCCTGAAGCAGCCCGCTCCCCTCAGAACTCAGCCCAGCAGCAGAGACTGAGACCGGGGATTGCCAGAGCCTGGAAGAGGTAAAGTGTCCTGCACTACAGCCTGACTGTTGGAGAAGATTACTCATCTGGAGTCTTTTTTCTGTCCCCACACAGTGACTGATTGACTGTGCTTCTGGATATCTGGACGGGGATTGTGGGGCTATCTCTGTGTTACTTTAAGGGCTAGGTTTAGAGCATCTAGCACTAGTATCCTGTGATATTTTAGCTGTTTAAATGCTGTATTAGAGTGCTTACCTTGGTAGGATTGCATAGAATGTGTAGCGTGGGTGTCCGCCATCTTGCGCATGCGCAGTAGCCACCTGTATCGGGATACAGTTCCAATAGTTGGCGCATGCATGATAGGGTCCTGTGCTAGCCGCTGCATACTAATGGGATTCCTTTGTTTGTCCTCCTATAGGCCCTGAAGCAGCCCGGCTCCCTCAGAACTCAGCCCAGCAGCAGAGACTGAGAGCAGGGGATTGCCAGAGCCTGGAAGAGTAAAGTGTCCTGCACTACAGCCTGACTGTTGTGAGCACTTCCCACCCGCCGGCGCAACCACCCTCGGCGCTCCATATGTGCTGCTGGCAGGTCACGTGATGTGACCGTGACCCACCCTCCTTTTACTAAGTGTCCACTTTCCCATTTGCAGGTTAGCAGGCACCAACCACTAGGGTCACTGCACTTTCCATCCTAGCTCCTCTCTGCTCTCTATATCCCTCCTCAGCTACTGCTGCACAGCTGTCCCACTAGAGGTCACTGCAGTTCCTTGGATTCCTTAACTACCTATTTCTGCACTCATCCTATCTCTAAGCAACTGCTAGTATCAAACCTGGTACCCTTCTCTCTACATTTTACTGACTATCATCTCAGCCAATGAACCAGGCCAACAACTTCCTGTATTCTATAGCTCTAACCATACCTCACTCCCTCCTGCCCAGATTTAAAAATTGGCCCTCTCTACCCTCTGTCCCTGAGCTGTGTTCAAACCCAGTGCCCTTTTGGTCGAGTCTGCTGCTCTGCCTCTGCACCACAGTGCCTACCTACTTTATTACTACTTTCTAAGCCTCTTAATCACTTACCTACCCAATCTGCAAAATATAAGTTTACCTCTTCTTCCTGCTGCCTTTGAACCCTGTACCCTTATTTCCAAGTCCACAGCTCCACCACTCACCTAGAACACCTGCATATTTTACTGCAGGATTGCATTACTATAAAGAACACACTAACCTGTGACACAACTAAAGTGTTGTCTAGGTGCTTCTACAAACCTGGGCCCAGCTCCTGCTGCTGCAGCCACTGGTCTAGCTCTCTCCTATTGTTCTGATCAGGGCTTGAACCTAGTACTCTGTGCACTTCAGGCACATGCACTGCCACCACACCATAGCAGCAACTAGACTCTGAGGTGATCTCTCACTACTATCTCCCCTCTTTCATCCTAGTCCCCCCATTCTTTCCTCACTTCAGCTCCACCAACCTTCCCAACTATGCACATGCATCCCCTGCTCACCAGTCTATCTCTTCTCCTCCTCCTCCCTTTGCCTTCCACATACCCTACTGTCCCTAGACCCTCAACCTCACTACTCCAGTGTTCCCCACCTACCTCCTGTCCTCCCTCCTCCTTTACCACTGCTCCTACCCCTCCCTCCTCCTCCACATCCCATTTGCTCCTCTCCACCTCACCCCCTTCCAGACATCACCTGTCCTCCCCCACAGCCCCTTGCACTTCTCGATCACTCAGGCCTTCTCTGCCTGTGCTTCCCTACCACCCCTTGTGCAACAAACCCCATTCCTTATTATATCGCTCCAGGCGTAAACTCTCCATCAGCCTCCCTCTGACCAGAGCACTTCTCCTCCTTCTACTCCTAACGGGAACATACACCCCAACCCAGGCCCTGCCCCTCCCATCCACCCACTCAGCCCACTGGTCTTGAGTAGCCTCCATGAACATATGCAGCCTGCTGAAGAATTTGACGCCCTACAGTGCTGGGCCTTGGCTCACCAACCAGACATCATAGCCCTGGTTGAAACCTGGCTGTCCAAATCAACTCCAGACTCATTTGTCTCCATCCCAGGCTATACCTTATACAGGAGGACCGAGTAGGCAAACGAGGGGGTGGCTGTGCAATCTACACCAGGGACACAATACCTGGACACGCACTCCCCACCCCTGCCCTCACAAATGGGGCCCAGGCCCTTACCCTCAGACTCACCCCAGACCCCTCTAGGAGCCCTCTCTATCTCACCACAGCCTATGTTCCCCCAAGAACCACCACCCAGCCCTAATATCTTTAACGGACTACCTGGCCAAACCCTCCACCATAAGGCAGAACAAATCCTAGTGGGGACCTCACCTAAATTGGCCTCAGCACCTCCGCATCACCACCACCAGAGACTCATTTGCACTCAAGATCTGACACAACTCGTCACCCAGCCCACGAGACTTAACCTAAGAGTGGTACCAGCACCCTGCTGGATGTTATTATAACTAACCGACCCATAAAATCCAAAACATCCAGGTCCTCCCAGACTCCCTGAGTGACCACTCCTCTATCCTATTCCACTGGGTAACCCCAATCCCAAACCCAAAGCCAAGACCACCCTCCGCAGGCGCCTCCGCCCTGGTGGGCTGAAGAAACTTAAGGCACTCCTCACCCAGATAGACTGGTCCCCCATTCAGCGGGCAACCAACATTGATACTGCCCTCGCCTTTTTCACTCACAACTTCAACATGGCCTGTGATCTCTTTGCACCCCTTAACCAAAACCCGGTCCAAAAACAGAACGCACCCTGGGTTAGCCCGGCCCTCCTACAATTACTTAGAAACTGATAACCTCTGCACCTTGCCACTGAAACAGGTCGTCTGTCTGATAGGCAAGCATACAATGCAGCCCGAAATAAATGCTCATGGGCCATCAGGAAAGCCAAGGCAGACCATTACCAGGCCTCCTTACCTCCTCCTGGGGCTCTGCCGGACCTTCTGGGATAACATTAAGCAACTCAATGGTAAAGCTTGCTCCCCGCCCCATCCCAGCTCACTAGAAATGGCACAACCTCCACGAGCCTGCCACCACCATAGCTAACTGGTTCAACACCACTTTCACTGACCTTAGCTCAGTCCTCCCTAGTAATTTCTTTGACCCTCCCCCAGCCAAACTCCCCTGTCCTCCAGCACCCCAGCTTCCCTCCTGTGAAAGATTTCACCTGGGAAGCCAGACCCATCCTAACCAAAGCTCTCAATGGCAACAATCCGGCAGTGACTCACTGGACCCCAGCATCCTCAGGCTGGTGCTAGATGAAGTCCTTGCACCTCTCACAAGCCTAATTAACCAGTCACTCTGCCTGGGACAATTCCCCACAGCTTGGAAAACAGCCATTATCACACCTATTCATAAAGGAGGTGACAGGTCGTCGGCCAACAGCTACCGGCCAATCTCCATCCTCCCTCCCCTCTCTAAAGCCCTGGAGAAAGTGGTGGCCATTCAAATCACTGATTATCTGGCTAAGCATACATCTTATGCCCAGAGCAACATGGCTTCCGTGCGGTCACAGTACCAGCACTGCCCTATTGAATTCTCCAACTTCCTACACTCCTCCTTGATACAGCTCCTAGCTGGTGCAGTGTTCATTGACCTCTCAAAGGCTTTCGACACTGTCTCCCATCCACTGCTGCTGAACGCTCTGCCTCCTGGTCTCCCTCGGCTGGCCCCTGGCATGCAGGTGCTAGCTATCTTGACACTCGATCCCAGTGTGTCAAGATTACAGCACACCTCCCGATACCCGTCCCATTCTCTGGGGTCCCCAAGGCTCCATCCTGGGCCCCTTCTCTTCTCACTGTATCTGAACACCCTGCCCAGTGCATGCTCTGGCAAAATCCTGCTGTATGCAGACGACGCTGTCCTGTTTGCCACCCACCATAATCCCATCTCCCTACAGGACTCCCTACAGCAGTCTTTCAACTGTGCCGAGGCTTGGTTTAAGGGCTGCAGACTCATCATCAATCTCAAGAAAACCAAAACTATGCTCTTTTCACCCCCCAAAACAAAGCTAGCAACCATCCACTCTATATCCTTCCAAGCACCAACCAACCACTGGAACAAGTCTGCTCCTACAAATACCTTGGGGTTACCTTCGATTCAGCCCTCACATTTCACACCCACTATCGACACCCTAACATCCACCACCAACACACTGACTTGGCATCCTATTCCACCATAAGCTGCCTTCCCCAAATGCTCTCCACTAGCGGTTACATCGTCCGTTTCGTCCCTTGTAGACTATGGTCTACTAGTATACGGTGCTGCCGACACCACTGCACTAAACAAAATTCACCTAACCCTGAATAAAGCATGCAGATTAATTACTGGTGCCCCCAGACTCACACACACCTGTCAGCTATATGTCGATGCCAACCTGCTTACCCTGGATGAACGGCTCCGATACCAGACCTGTCTCCTCACCAAAAAAACCCTACTTGGGCTCTCCCCCCCGGGGTAACAGCATCCATCCACCAGAGCCCTCCCACCATTGCAACACGGTCTTCCTACAAGACCACTCTAAAGGTCCCCAGAACAAGAACCAGCCGTGGCCAGAGGTCCTTCAGCTATAGAGCCCCAACCTGGTTTATCTCTCCTGCCACCATCACCGATGCCATCACCATCTCCACATTCAAACTGCACTCGAATCACATCTTCAGCACTCGTAACTGCTCCTGTCTCTGAACATAGCCTCCACCTCTTTATTTTCTCTCCTGACAATGCCCCGGGCAGCTCTCACCCAACCATCCCCTACACCACTTCCATGTCCACTTGCCTAGGTTTAACCTGGCCAGTGCCAGCTGTTTCAATGTTTATCTACCAGAATTGCTCACTTGATACCAACTTGTTTAATACCTGCTATCGATTACATGTACCCTGTACCCAATTGTATCTGTCTGACCACAATGACGTGGCACCTCTGGTGAATGCCTACTGATTTTTGGCAAATCTGTGCTATGTAACTGAAACGCAATGTATGTCTTTATGTGACGAAGTACCTTTGTAAATGAGCCTCTGGCTCAAAGGTTGTAAACTGATTCTTAAATAAATAAAATAAATAAAATAAAAACCAGTCGTCCAGATAAGGGAAGACAGTGATACCTTGTCCCCGAAGATGTGCTACTACAGCAGCTAGACTCTGTGAATACTACTGGGGCCAAGAAAGGCCAAAAGGCAGGGTTGAAAACTGGTAGTGACCTGAAGGGAGTCTGAATCTGAGATATCTCAGGAAAGAATCCCTTATGGGGATGTGGAAATAGGCATACTTTAAGTCCAGTGATACCATATAGTCTCCCTTTTGGAGCACTGGCAAAATCACAGCTAAAGTTACCATTTTGAACTTTTGTTTCTTCAGGTGCTTGTTTAAAGCTTTGAGATCCAGAATAGGCCACCATTCCTTACTTTTCTTTGTAGTTAGGAAGTATCTGGAATAAAAACCCCTTCCCCTCAGAGACTTTAGACTTTAGAACTGGTTCTACTGCTTTCAGCTGTAGCAGGTTTTGAACCTCTGACTCTAGCAGTCTTTTTTCTGCTAGAGAGGGAGAGCTGAATACTCTGATTTTTTGAGAAGGAGCAGATTTTAATTCCAGAGACAGACCATGACCCACTGCCTCCAGAACCCATTTGTCTGTGGTGATGTTCAGTCAGGCATGGATGAAGTGAGACAGTCTGCCTCTCACAGGTAGGGAGGAAGAGACCTGTGGCTCAGGGGGTCTGTTTTGATTGTGGCTGAGGCTGAGCTTGGGACCCTCGCCTCGAGCCCCTCCTTCCCCTGCCCCTGGAGTATCTCTGTTGTGGATACTGCTGGTACTGGAGTAAGGCCACTGGCTGGAAGAAGGGCCTGGTATAAAAAGGACCTACCCTGGCCTCCCCTTCCATAAGGCCTGGTGGATGGTGAAGCTCTCTCCTTGGCAGAATTGCTTCTGTAAGTGGCCTTATACTCATCCACCTTCCTCATGTATGCCACAGTGGACTCCCCAAAGAGGGAGTTTCCCTCTAGAGGAAAATCCAAGGCCTTAGACTGGGTATCTTGAGTAAGGTTTGTGGCCCTGAGCCATGCAAACCTCCTCTGTGCCACCGTATTCGCCATCCATCTGGCTGCAGTGTCACTGGTGTCAGCAGCCATTTGGAATTGGTACTTAGCTGCTTCTAACCCAAACCTGGTAGTTTCAGCCAGATCATCTGACAAGGGCGAGGGAGCTTTCTGGGACATAGCCAGGACTGACTGCCACAGTGACTTCTGGTACTGGGCAGCATATGCCTGGACGGTATCCTGACGCATAGCCAGAGAGGCTGACAGGTACCCTTTTTTGGCCATGCTGTCAATTTTTCTGGAGTCCTTGTCCAGAGGATGTGAGGACAGAGGGACCCTGGCTTGCTGAATAACCCCCTGGTGGTCTGGATGGGGGAAGAGAAAGTCAGCTCCCTCCCTCTCCAATTGGTATTTTCTGTTCATCCTCCTGTCTGTGGGAGGAGTGGAATTCAGTGTTTGGAGAATCTTTAAGGCATCCTTCTTAAAGAATTTGTACACTGGTAGGAGAAGAGATTTTGTGGGTGTCAGCCCCATCATCTCTAAGCACTCTACCTCCTCTTCATCCTCAACTTGCTCAGTAGTGGAGAGGGCTAGTGCATCTGCCATCTTCCTTATAAAAGTAAAGTGGGATGGAAATTCCTCAATCACCCTTGGAGGTGAACCAAAGTCCTGTTCAGGGGACACTAGTTTGATTGGTCACTCCTCATCACTGTACTTATCATCATCATCAAACTGATCCCCTCTGTCTTGAGGGGGTAGATGCACATTGCTGCCAGCCTGGGGACCCTGGAGAGGGGCAGGAGGCTGCTGAGGAGGAACTATTGCCTGTAAAGATTGCATTATTTTAAAGGCCTGAGCAATTTCTTGGGCTGTAGGTAAAGGCATAGCAGGCACAGAAGTCCCCGGTTTGGCAGGCAGAGTTCTGTGTGCTTTAACTTTTAACTTTTTTTAGAAGGAACCTGGGAGTCAGCTGGTTAATTTTTTCATTTTGTGCCCTTTTCACCCGTCTCAGGGGTAGGCACAGAAGCAGATGTGGGTTCAGCCACAGAATCTTGGGGTATTGGCTGGTCAGAGCCAGAGGGACCCTTTGCAAACTTTTTCTTGAGCCTTTCAAGGTGTTTTTCCAATGTTTTACACACTTCACATGCCTCTTTAAGATGGTCAAAACCCAAACATATCACACATAAAGTGTGTTTATCTGCTTAAGCAAATACTTCCCCACACTGGGAACAGTTCTTGCAACCGGGTTCACCGGTTTGCTTTTATGGTTTCTCAGACATGATGTAAAAATGGAGAAAAAAACAACCGCTAAACAATGAAAACGTATTATTTTTTTTTTAATGATTGGTTCCAGAACCAAGAAGGAACCAATGGACCCAAACCAATGCAGTGGTATGGAACCGGGTCAGCTGTTCTGGTAACTGAGAATTATGATTTACAAAAAATAAAATTAACAAGTTTTAAATATATAACTAAGGCGGTTCTTTAATCAGAGAACCCTGATTTTAACAGAAACTAACCCGGTTCCCCCACGTTTATACCGAACCGAGAGGAACTGGGGAAAAATAACAAATTTAACCGTAAACTAGATTAATAATACAAAACAAATAGTAGAGGCAGTAAATGAAAAAAATATAATTATAAGTAATATTTGAAGTTTTCTTCACGCAGGAGAAAGTGGACGAACGAAACTCCGAGCTACCAAATTTTTCAGGCGGAGAGAAAAATCTGAAGAGGTTAGAACACAGGCAGTTACAGAAACATAGAATTTGACAGCAGATAAGGACCGCTTGGCCCACCCAGTCTGCCCATTTTCCTACCTAACAGATAAGCTGCAGATCCTAATTAACCAACAGCTTACTTCCTCCTACCCCCAACTAGGACTGCCTTATGTCTGTCCCATGCATTCTTGAATTCCCCCACTGTTCTTGACTCCATGACCTCCTCAGGGAGGCTGTTCCATGCATCCACAACCCTCTCTGTGAAAAAATACTTCCTCACATTACCTCTGAGCCATCCCCCTCTATCTTCAAATTGTGCCCCCTTGTTCTTGCACATCTCTTTTTCTGAAAGATGCCACCCTCTTGGACTTTGTTGATTCCTTTAAGGTACTTGAAAGTTTCTATCATGTCCCCTCTCTCCCTCTTTTCCTCAAGGGTATACATATTAAGCTCCTTTAGTCTTTCTTCGTATGTCTTCTGGTGCAGAACCTGCACCATTTTGGTTGCCCTCCTCTGGACTGCCTTCACTCTGTCTATGTCTTTGCGGAGATGGGGTTTCCAGAACTGCACACAGTACTCCAGATGGGGTCTCACCAACTGTCTGTACAGAGGGATAACAACTTCCTGTTTTCTACTATTGATGCCTCTCCCTATGCATCCCAGTATCCCCCCAGCCTTCCTTACTGCCTTCTCACATTGCTTGCCCACCTTTAGGTCATCTGATATAATTACCCCCAGGTCCCTTTCCATTTTTACTGTTGTCAGTATCTCACCCCCATTGTGTACTCTTGCCCTGGGTTTTTGTTTCCCAGGTGCATTACCTTGCAGTTCTTTGCATTGAATCTGAGCTGCCATACATTTGATCATTCCTCCAACCTTGCCAAGTCCCTTCTCATCCTTTCCACTCCATCTGGTGTATCGACCCTGTTGCAGATCTTTGTGTCATCTGCAAAGAGACATACTTTTCCTTCCAGTTCCTCTGCAATGTCACTTATAAAGACATTAAAAAGGACCGGTCCCAGTACTGAACCCTGTGGTACCCCGCTAGTAACCCTCCTTTCTTCACTGTGGACTCCATTTACTACTACTACCCTTTGCGTCCTGTTGTCTAGCCAATTTTTTATCCAGACTACCACCTTGGGACCCACTCCAAGGCTGGTTAACTTGTGCATTAATCTTTTGTATGGGACTGTATCAAATGCCTTGCTAAAATCTAGGTAAGCCATGTCCACAGCCCCTGCCTGGTTATTAGAGGCAGTGTTTGAAAGGTGTTCACCTGCAAAGTGTTCCATCATTTGCATGTGTTCTATATCTCCAGGCAGTCCAGCCCTTCAGGCTTACTGCATGAAGTTAGGAATATTCTGAGCATTACTGGGGTTAGAATGAGCCCATGGGTTGGTGGGCTGGCCAAGGGGGAGGAGGACTGAGCATCCCAAGAACTGTTGTCCTCCTCCTGGGGAGGGTTGATCAGCTACTGATGCTTGACAGACCCCTGTTAGAAGTTGGGAGTCTGACAGCCAGAATTTGCTAGATTGTGAGGTGGGGCAGACAGATGTTGGCGTGAATGTCACTAACGTCATTGCATGCCCCACATCCCAGGAACAGAACAGGGAAACTGCCAACTGCATAGTATGCTGTCTGCCTCACTCCACAGGTCTCACCCTGTCACCCCAAGGCACTACCCGGACACTGAGTTAAAGGTGTGATGGGGAAGTAGCCCCTGAATGCCCCGTCCTGGGGGTTAAGCCAGGGAGGAACACCACGGAGGTAAGTCCTGGGGGGATGGATGACAGGGCTGGGGGCGAGGATCAGATCAATGTGTGCTGGTCAGGGTGGGAGGATAAAGCACAGTAAATTATGGGACTGGTTATGTATATCGGATACTTGTAAATGCCTGTAATATGCCATGTTGCTTACCTTGTATTTGCAAACATTACGCTTACTGCCTTCTTTGTAATGGTACACCCATTGTATGATTGTAATACTTCTCCTACCTCCTGTCTGCACTTGTCTGGTCGTCGTTGAAATTGGGCTGATTTGTTCAAAGCCTCACCAGTTATTAATAAACAAAATAAATAAATAATAAAAAAGAAAATTTGGTATCAAAATATTAAAAAGCAGCAAAGTCATGAAGGTACATTGACATTTTTCAATGCTCGCTCATAACTTTGGTAAATTTTTTATATTTTAACCCCAAATACGATATTCATCATAGCCATTTTTTGATACCACCTCATGAATGAGACGTGTCATTTTTCAAATCCTGGCTAAAATGTGTTTTCACACTTGTGGCATGAAATGACATTTTGGCTAGTATTTTATAAATGACACCTGTCATGTTCAGAAGGAGGGATCATAAAAAGACTGTGCTGAATATTTGGGGTCACAATGTCACAAAACAATGAAGTTATGAAGAAACATTGAATTTTTTCAATATTTATTCATAACATTGCGATGTGTGTAAATTCTGGCCCCCAATTTTCAATATAGCACTCTTGTTAAACCACCTCGCGAACATGACAGGTGACATTTTTCAAATCTCCTCTGAAACCTGTTTTCACATTTGCTCCATGAAGTCAGCTTTCAAATGGGATTTGAAAAAATTCCATCTGCCATGATCATAAGATGGGGTCATGAAAAGAAAGAGTTGAAAATTTGCAGTCAAAATATAATAAATTTATGAAGAAACATTGATTTTTTTTCAGTATTTACTCATAACTGTGATTTTTACAGATTTTGGCCTCAAATGTGCACATACTCCTTTTGTTACCCTACCTGACGAATATAGCAGGTGTCATTTTTTAAATCCCCTTTGAAACATGTTTTCACAGTCCCTCTGTGCAACCACCTTATGGACAGCATTAAAAAATCCACCTGTCTCATACCTCTCAACCTCTCAGCATTACAAATCATAGCACTGGCCTTCAAAAATCATTGCAAAGGGCCAGAATGTGTAGCACTTTCTTATTTTAAACAATAATACAGTATGTCTACAGATAGTGGGCCCCATATAGTTAATGATAAGAAATGTTTCTGTCAACTTAGTTCAATCATTTAACAGTTTGTGTGTCCAGATATAGCATTAACATTATGAGGGACATCAGTAAACTTAGGCGGAGCAAGGGTGAATTTGAGTGTGAAAATCATAGTGCTTTGCAAAATTCATAGCAGTTGAGGGATATGACCTGTCTTGATCATAGCATGGGGTCATAAAAAGACTATGTCGAAAATTTGGAGTCAAAATGTGAAAAAAACAACTAAATTATGAAGAAACATTGAATTGTTCCAGCCTCTACTAATGACTTTACTTTTGTAGATTTTGGCCCAACATAGCCCTTGTGTTAGGGAGAGGCATCAGTAGTAGAAAACAAGAAGTTGTTATCCCTCTGTACAGACAGTTGGTGAGACCCCATCTGGAGTACTGTGTGCAGTTCTGGAGACCCCATCTCCACAAAGACATAGACAGAGTGGAGGCTGTCCAGAGGAGTGCAACCAAAATGGTGCAGGGTCTGTACCAGAAGACATACGAAGAAAGACTAAAGGAGCTTAATATGTATACCCTTGAGGAAAGGAGGGAGAGAGGGGACATGATAGAAACTTTCAAGTACCTCAAGGGAATCAACAAAGTCCAAGAGGGTGGCATCTTTCAGAAAAAGAGATGTGCAAGAACAAGGGGGCACAATTTGAAGATAGAGGGGGGATGGCTCAGAGGTAATGTGAGGAAGTATTTTTTCACAGAGAGGGTTGTGGATGCATGGAACAGCCTCCCTGGGGAGGTCATGGAGTCAAGAACAGTGGGGGAATTCAAGAATGCATGGGACAGACATAAGGCAGTCCTAGTGGGGGGGTAGGAGGAAGTAAGCTGTTGGTTAACTAGGATCTGCAGCTTATCTGTTAGGTAGGAAAATGGGCAGACTAGGTGGGCCAAGCGGTCCTTATCTGCCGTCAAATTCTATGTTTCTATGTTACCCCACCTCATGAACACAATAGGTGTCATTTTTCAAATCCCATCAGAAACATGTTTTCACAGTCACAATGAGAAATCACCTTTGTGATGGGATTTAAAAATGCCACCTGTCTTGATCACAGAATCAGGTATTAAAAAGACTATGTTGGAAATTTGAGGACAAAACATGGGAGCCCACTGAAAATTAAATTGCCTCTCAGCTGGCTTATCTTAGGTGAATACAATTTTAAAATGTGAAAAGAAGGACACTACTGAAAATGAGATATTGCATATCAGCTGGTCTATCCTGGGTAAATATATAGTAAAACTGTGTAAAAGCAGAACTCAGTACAGCAGAGCCCTACTGAACTATTCATCTATGCTGCTGTATTCTGGGAAAATGCATTGTAAAAGCTGGACCCCATTGAAAACGTAACTTGCCTTTCAGCTGGGTTATTCTGTGTAAATATATTGTAAAAATGGGTAATAGCAGGGCACCATCGAAAGCAAGATATTGCATGTTGGCTGTGCTATCCTGAGTAAATACAGCGTAAAAATTGGTAAAAGCAGGATCCCACTGAAAACAAGATACCATCTGAGGTGTGCTGTCCTGAGTAAATAGGGTACAAAAATGTGTCAAAGCAAGTCTCCATTTAAAAATGAGATATTGCATCTCACCTGGGTTATCTTCGGTAAATATGCTGTAAAACCGTAAAAACAGAACTCTACAGCAGAACCCCACTGCAAAGGAGATGTTTCATCTAAAATGATCTGTTCTACAAAAAATACATTATAAAAGCAGGACAGCACTAAAAGCATGCTAATGCATCTCACCACTACTATCCTGGGTAAATGAAATATAAAACTGTGTAAAATCAGAGCCCAACTGCAAATGACATATTACATCTCATCTGGTCTGTCTTGGGTAAATATATATTAAAAATGTGTACAAGCAGGACCCAGTATAACAGCATGCAAGCAAACATTCAGCATTGACAGATGCTTGTTTCATCTGTAATAATAATAGGGAGTACTCCCGTGGGGTGGAGGGCTGAGGCACTGTGCTTCACCTACCATCACACTGGTGACCCAGATTCAGGATCAGACCCAGGTCGTTGGAGGTTGGCCTGGGAGAGGAGGATCGAGCATCCAGCCGACTGTACTTCTCTGGGGAGGAAGGGATGCAGATCCCGGCACATGTCTGGCCTCTAGCAGAGGCTGGGGGCAGACAGCCAGGGATCACAACTAGGGGAATGGAGGAACAGCAGCTGGTGATGTCCCATACATGGAAGCGTGCGTAGTTATGTCTGGGTGGCATTGCACATCTGTTTCTCTAGGGGAGAAAAAGTGGAGGAAAATGGCTGGGTGCAGCGTAGGATGACACCAACCCCTCACAGGCTCCACACTGGGATACAGGGCCCTCTCCTGGAACCAGATCTGTTACACTGGTGGTATGGAAGCTGATCCCTGCCACAGCGGGTAAGCCATGGGGGAAGCACTGGGACTGAGGTAAGTCCCTGATACGCCGGGTGACAGGGCTGGGGGGGTTGGTGCACCGGCCACAGAGGAGGAGTAAATAGATTAACTATAACAAATATTTAATAATAATGGGGAAAATCTCTTTGAGGGAGTGTTCTTCCATTGAGTGTAATACAAGACTCCTCTAGAAACATATTAGCATATAGAGCAACCAAACAGCACATTTTTATTAGTTTACACTGTCACTTTAATTATGGTCAGTGTTTGTATATAGGGGCAATCCTCTACACACGTGGCTGTCATCCCTTTATTTATTTATTTTTAATTTTATTTTTTATCTGCTGAATGAGTCCCTGCCCTCCATCTGCTGTTGCCACAAACTCTCATGCAGTTATTGTATTTGCAGTTCCTTTTGGAACTAGAACTTGTCTATCTATTTTTTTTTTTTACAGTTTTTGGCTGGAAAAGACTAACTGAGTCAAAGTTCCTTTCTGAGGGGTATCCAGGGAGTTCACAGAATTAAATGATTTGCTCAGGATCACACAGGAGGCAAGTGGAGGTTGTGGGAATTTAACCCAGGTATGCTGGATGTACCAAACTCATTCACAGCTCTATGCTCTAACCTGTGGGCATACTGCCCACCCAACCTGGTATCTTATTTGTACTGAACTACAAACAAAGCACTTCTTGTACCTTGCTGTACTGAGGAACCCTCAAGAAAACAATTGTAAGGCTATGCCTGTAGTTCAATGGGGTGAACAACCAGCCACGCCCC
Source organism: Neoceratodus forsteri (assembly GCA_016271365.2). NCBI lineage: Eukaryota > Metazoa > Chordata > Ceratodontiformes > Ceratodontidae > Neoceratodus > Neoceratodus forsteri. Next base: position 1,100,075,924 of record CM028134.1, on the reverse strand, counting down.
CTTCCTGAGCTATATAAGCAGTTCCTCCCAGCCTCCTTCCAAAGCACTTTTTCTTTACTGGCCAGAGGCTTTGTCAGTCTGTCTTCTCCCTTGGAGCCTGCTAGGGCTTTGCCCCTCCCCCCCCCCGCACTGCTTGTGCTTGGGCTCTGCTTGGTTTATACTGGATTTCTGTTTGTTGTGTTTCTTCTGCATTTGGTTAGTACAGTATTGCTTTGTCTCTGGTTGTTACATGCTTCACTTCTGGTTCTGCACTTGTGTTTGCTTTTGTTAGTTTCTTTCGGGCTTTTCTAGTTTTCTAGCACCCTGTGTACACATTGCTGATTTGTGCTTCAGGTTACATATTGTTGTTTCCTTACCTTAAACTGCCCTGTGCGTGTGCTCTCAGGCTCCCATTTACTCACTAGATTTTGCAAGCCTGTGTGCTTCATCTGCTTCCCTGCCTAGCAAACCTCAGTTTCCTGCAATTGTTATCGTATGCTTCAGCTCACATTGCTGTTTCTCTGCTGTCTCCTCTGCTTCCACCTTAATTGTTTGCACCTGGTCCAGGCTCATACTGCTCAGCTAACTGACACTCCCTGTTCTACAGCTCTGCTTTTAATTCACTGAGTGATAGCTTCATTCAGACAAATGCTGCATTGCTAGTGTAACTCCCCTGTTCCCTATGGTTACTAGAATCCCATCAGCATCAGTGTTAGGTAGGGAAGGCAGCTAGTGATTATCTAGTTAAATGGATTTTCACTCTGTCCCTCTCTGCTCTTTGGTTTCAGCTGAGAGCTGGAGAGGTGATATCATTTAGAACTCTCACAGCAACATAAGCCACAGCTGTTGGTGTGAGTAAAGGAGTCTTAGAATTCTGAAGTCAGTACAGTGGAGGAGCTCAGTGTGAACAGGAGTTCAGTTCCACAGCTCAGAGAATGAACAGTGAGGACTGACTGTTTTTCTCACCCTAGTGGAGGACTGCCTGTTCGTGACTAGTGAAATGATGGAAACAGTCTCCAGGGGTTCCTGTGTCTTTATCCCATGTGGGATGAAGAGGACTGCTGTGGATTTTAGGGGCAATCCCCTGATCCAACTCAGAACTTCGGTGAAGCTGCCTGTGTGTACAACTGTGAGTAGATTTCTGTCTGAGAGTTACCCAGGATATGTATCTGCCTTTTCTCTGTGGGGTGACTCTCTGCTCAAGGGACAATTTCACCCATTTCTGTGAGGATTCCCTCAAGAACTTTGTGTTTTAAAGATCTCTGACAATAGTGGATGTCCCATGTGAGGCTTGCCCTTTGTTCAGGACTTTAACCTTACACCCTAGTGGTGTTCCTGATGTTAAATGTGATAAACATTTCAAGATAGCATCAATTTCTACAGTTTCAGTATATGTGAAGTGTAACTCTGAAAGAACGGTTGGGTATGGACATGGAAGCAACAGGTGGGAGACCCCTCTCCCATCTGGAGCGACCAGTTCAGCACTTCGGGTTCTGAAAGGGTGTATGTTTTCTTCTAGTGCATGTGGCCAGTGCCTGAAGAAGTTTTAACCCTTGCATGTTGGTTTTTCTCCAGTTTACCCCTTGTATGTGGGTTCTGCAAGCTGTGAGCCTTGAGTGCTCTGTTGTGGCCCATGTGTCACATTCCTATCCTATGCAGTATGGGAAATGTACCAAGTACTGGCCTAGTGCCACCTTTTCCAGAAGATTTTGTGTGTTTTCACAGTGGCTAGTTCCTCAATTTTCCAGATGTCTAAGCCTATGTTATATGGGAACTGCTCTAAGTATTGGCTTAGTGCCATTTGATGAGAGATTGTGTGTATTCATCATGGCTAGTCCCACATTCCAGAGTTTAATCCTATACTATATGGGAGGTTTGAGTACTATTTCTACAGATGTGTTCTGCATTGTCTTGTGCCAGTGTAAACCCTTGGGGGTCCATCTTTGCTTTGTTTGTCCAATTGTGTTTCAGAATAAAGCCTCACTGTAGAATCTCAACCTAGTATGGGACATCTAGTTACTGCTTCCTGTATGGATTTACTGGGTACCCCTGTCCAGAAGTACAAACCTAGCATAACCCTTTGCAAACTTTTTTTCCTCAGGACCTGGGTTTTAGTATAGGTCTGGTTGTGTCTAGTATGTACGCATCCTTTGTGTTTTTTTACTACATCTGCAAATTAATTCTTATTGTTTTGTACCTCCACCCCTCTCTTTTCCCCTAGCCTATGGGAGGTGTGCCTGCTGGTTAAATAAGGGGCCAGAGGGGGGTTACACTATACTGAAACTTTCAGCTATTAGCTGTCAGGTCTCTACTGCCTGAGCGGCTTGCTATCATTGTCTGTGTCCTTAACTAGGACCTTGCCAGTACAAACACCTCTGTTTGGGGGGTTCCTATCCTATCAGCATTACAGTGTTGTTTGGTCTTATGGTGCTCAGCTTGTGGCTTCCTGTTATTCCCATGATGGGGGACTATGATGTCATGGTGGGGCATCTGGCTCCAAGTTGCAGGAGCATGTTTTATGTAAGTTATATGATTTTGCCCTGCTTTCTTGCCTACATGACTTTCAGTTATCCATGCATAAATCATTAACCTCATATCCTACATGGCCTTCAGATGTTCATTGCATTCCATTACTGTGCTGGGTAATCCTTACTGGATTAACCTATCTCTGCCTTAATGGCATTGAAGGTATTCATGCCAATCATATCAATTCACTATTCATTCAGTTATAGCAATTCACTATTCATGCTGAAACCATATCATCAAATGCTTTAATGTAAACTATGATTTGCTCCTTTATGGAACTAGTTGGCCTAGCACATACATAATTAAGCTTACCTCATATGCAGTGCATCATGCTTCACTGTGCTGCTGCCCATTTTATTGGTGTTGCAAATCCTGCTACATATTTTCTATCTGCTAAGCCTCATTGATTCATTGACGCTAAACCTCATTGATTCAATCACTGGCATCACAGCCTCTCACTGCCCAAACACCTACCTTCCATGTCACCATCAATTCGGCTTCTGTAATGGAATTGGTTGGCTTGTTTTCCACTGGTTGCTACTACTATCAAACCACCAAACACTGGCTCACAGTACAGCCTCCTACCTTACCCAGGCCGCCTGGTTTTGCCCGGCCTCCTTACCACTAACGCCGCTGGCTTTGTCCGGCCTTCTCATCAATAACCTGCTACCTAGTTCAGAGCTGCTGGCTTTGCTCACCCTCCTCATCAATAACCTGCTACCTAATCTACAGCCACTGCCTTTGCCAGCCTTCTCCTTTCTAGCACGTTGAAATTGATTCATGCTGTCACTCACAAATCAGAAGTATGCCAACAATGACCATTACCTTTTCTGCCTCAGGGCTTGCCCTGTAGCCAATGGTCTCACTCTGCACCTATGAAATCCACATATTGAGCATGTGAAACTCATGGCAGGGTCCTTCTCATCTGGTCTGTAGTGGGAATGTCTTTGCTCGTGGTGGAACTTCAGTCATTGAACTCATTTTTGGCACCACTTGATGTAGAATTAAAGACTTCAGCTGCCGAGGGGCGGGGCCCTCAAGCCCAAGAGTGCTCCTTTGGTTATGGCTTTGCTGTGGCACCGTGGAACGCTAGTCTTCCTACAACCACCTAGGATTCACCTGGTCTACTTGACCTCCCCTTCCCTGCCCAGCTCAGTTCTCAGATGGTCCTCAGGGAAGCCTCTGAGACATCTACCTCCACCTTAGGTCTCCCATGCAGAGGCCAGGTGAGTGCCTTCCAGCAGTCATTGCTCTCCTCCTCCTCCCACCTTGGGCGAGGGCCTCCTGTATGGGAGTCTCCTTCTACTGCAAAGCTATCTTCATCAATAACCTGCTACCTAATTTACAGCTGATGGCTTTGCTCACCCTCCTCATCAATAACCTGCTACCTAATGTACAGCTGCTGGCTTTGCCAGCCTTCTCCTTTCTAGCTCATTGAAATTGATTCATGCTGTCACTCACAAATCAGAAGTATTCCAACCATGACCATTGCCTTTTCTGGCTCAGGACTTGCCCTGTAGCCAATGGTCTCACTCTGCACCTATGAAATCCACATCTTGAGCATGTGAAACTCATGGTGAAGTCCTTCTCATCTGGCCTATAGTGGGAATGTCTTAGCTCCGAGTGGAACTTCAGTCATTTAACTCATTTTTGGCACCACTTGATGTAGAATTTAAGACTTCAGCTGCCGAGGGGTGGGGCCCTCAAGCCCAAGAGAGCTCCTTTGGCTATGGCTTTGCTGTGGCACCATGGAACGCTAGTCTTCCTACAACCACCTAGGATTCACCTGGTCTACTTGACCTCCCTTTCCCTGCCCAGCTCAGTTCTCAGACGGTCCTCAGGGAAGCCCCTCAGACATCTACCTCCACCTTAGGTCTCCCACGTAGAGGCCAGGTGAGTGTCTTCCAGCAGTCATTGCTCTCCTCCTCCCACCTTGGGCAAGGGCCTCCTGTATAGGAGTCTTCTTTTACTGCAGAGCTATCTTCACAGCCACCCATGATGTTTCCCATAGAGGGGTAGAGCGAGAGCCTTCCTCCAGATTTAAAAATCACCTGAAATTGTGTTTCCAAATTACTGTAGCTGAGCCATCACTAAATAAAGTACCCCTAGCATGGAAGGAAGATGACCTAGGCCTTGGATCCCCAGAGGGTTCCTCCTTTTAAAGGGGGGCTTTTCCTCTCCTCCATGCCAAATGTCATAATATGTAGTTAGCTGTTTGCAGCGTAGTCCATAGATCCGTTAGGTAGTTTTCTGTTGTTGGATGGAGATGGATGTTGGCCCTACTTGCCATTCCCGCTCTTCTTAGGAAGACCCCTGATGTCATCGGTGTAATCCATTTTATCAGTGCCGTCTTGATAACCTGTGTATCTCATTCGTGGTTCTTCAAGCTGTCCTGTTGCTGTCAATCTGCTTCTCTACCTCATAGTCAACATTTGCTGCTCAATGCTCTTTTTGGGGCTCCTTCCTAAACTACCTTTAGCCAAGGGAATGTTTTCTGCTGCACCTCTAGGGGTGGAACCCTCTTTGAATGTTCCTTGCCTTCAGTACCCCTACAGGGTGGTAATTCCCCATGGAACAGAGAGTGCAAATGGCCAAACAGTTATCACAGTTGCATAAGCATAACACTACTCTGGTTGTGTAGGCCCACTGAATTGTAAGACTATGCCTGTAGTTCAACGGGGTGAGCAACTAGCCACACCCCCTTCCTGAGATATATAAGCAGTTCCTCCCAGCCTCCTTCTGAAGCACATTTTCTATGCCCCACCATCCTCCCCTCCTCCTCCAGTGGCACACCTCTCTCCCTGGAGGGCTCCTTCCTAAGGTACCTTTGGCCAAGGGAATCCTTTCTGTGGCACATCAATGGGTGGAACCCTCTTTGAGGGTTCCTTGCCTTTGGTACCTCTACAGGGTGGTAATTCCCCATGGAATAGAGAGTGTGAATGGCCAAACAGTTATCACAGTGTCACAAGCATAACACTACTCTGGTTGCATAAGCCATTGAATTAATTTTAGCCCATGGGGAGACTTCCCTGTTCAATGAAAAAACTATAACACACACACACACACACACACACACATATATATATATATATATATATATATATACACACACAATATCAATCACATTAAAATGTAAACAGGATTCATCTTCTATTTACCCATTTCTTTAGTTACTAGATTTTGTTGATGGGGATGGCTCACTGAGACTTATGTCCCTTTTTCAGGAGTGACCTGGGGAAAGTTACATGCAGAATAAGACTTGTTGTTACACTGATACACAATTAACAACATAGAGGACATACTGATAATGGCAGGTACAACAGGCACAACAGCAAGAATCAGCAAGATTACACAGCAAGCTCTACACACAAATGGATAACACAACATTGCAACGTGCAGTGTTACAGTTCAAGGCTGACAGACGGGAATATGGGCACCATAGACACTATTTGGCATTGCTGGGACAGGGGCAGTCTCAGTAGACGCAGGAGCAGACTAGCTTGGGGGTTGGACACCCTTTCAGTAGCCCCTGGAAAGTCTGATGGGTACGGAATTCTCGGATGGGGACAGGGAGTTCATTTCAGAGTAAGTGTGCTTTGTGAGAAAAGGACTTCATACCAAAACTAGTTCAGGTACAAGGACCCTTAAAGAGGGGCTTGAGGGGAGGAGTGGAGGTACCTTCTAGAAGACTTCCAGGCCAGTATATCTCTGAGTCTTGGGATATAACTGATTAGTCCTTTATAGGCCAGACAGAGGGTAGGGTAGTAGGGATGATCTTCAAGAGGAGGCCAGTGTAGAGAGGAAAGGGCATTGCAATGGTGCGGTCAATTTCCAGCATCAGATGCAAACCTGCTGATTTTGTGATACATAGTCTTAAGCTTAGTGAACTCTGCATCTTTCAGGGAAGAGAGGACTGTGGCTCCATACAGTAGCATTGGGAGGAGGCACACAACTGGTTGCAGATATATGGGCTTCATTAATAAAGTAGGATCTGAGCCTGTACTGAAACCTCAAGTTTTGGAAAAGAAGCTTAGTGATATGCTTGGTGTGGGGTCTTGATGGTGAACTTTTGGTGAAGCCAGACACCAAGATACTTTATTGTGTCTAGCACTTCCAAATGGGCACCCGTGGATGTGAAGATCTGTAGCAGCTTACTTCGGTCAGGGCCTGATTTTCTAGAACCAAACAGCATGGCCTTAGTTGGGTTTTTTTTTCCATTCAGTACAAGACAGTTTGAGGCAAACCATGCTTCTAGTTCAGTGAAGTCCTTAGTAAGGCAGTATAGCATAGTGGTCAAGGGTACTGACCTGCACACCTGGAGGTCTGGGTTTGAATCCCCATCTGCTCCCACTTGCATACTGTGTGACCCTGATCAAGTCACTTAACTTCCTTGTGCTCCCAGGTCACACCTGGAAACAAGCTCTGGCATAGTGTGCCTTTCCCAGTTAAACAATTTCCCCTTTCCCCCATAGTAAGTCCAACTGTGATATCATTCAGGTCTGGGCCAGTTCTATATAGAACTGCATCATCTGCATATAGCAGCACTTTGGCTTTGCCACAGTTGGAAGGGAGCTCATTGACAAAAAGTGAGAACAGTATAGACTCCAGGCTAGAGCCTTGGGGGACCCATCAGAGATTTCATGCTAGGAGGAGAGGCATGACCCCCATTTGACTGCCTACTTACACCCCACAGGATAGCTAGTAAACTACCAACAGGAGAGCTAGTCAAGACCCATGCTCTTCAGTCTAAGCAGTAGAAGGTCATGGCTGACTAAGTTGATGGCCTTAGTGAGGTCAACAGATGTACTGTAGCTTCCATGTGGTTACCACATATTGAGGCAAGGAAGGCACTGGTGGTGAAGCACATCAGGACTGAATCAGTGCCATGGTGTTTATGGAAACCATGCTGGAAGTCTGTAAGTAGGGAGTGGGTTCTTATATTGGCCCACAGTGGGTTGTACTGTATCCTCTCTACACTATCCTGTCTTGTAATTTGGCCAATGTGCTCAAAACAGAGATAGGGATAGGGTGATAATTCCCAGTTGGTTTCCTGACTCTGCCCTCATGCACAGGGACCATGTGTGTGACCTTCCACTTTTGAGGGACTGTGCCTTGAACAGTGATGACTTGAAGAGGGTTGGCCAGTGGAGAACCAAGGCATGGACGGTTGGTTTTAGGAGTTGAGGCTGTAGGTTATCATGGCTCACAGATTTTTCTGCTTTAATTGTTAAGAGTTGGTTAACATAATATATGTCAAATCGATGTTTGTGTTCTGCTGCAAATAATGCATAAATTATATGAGCCAGATAAACCAAGAAATGTGATTGGTTATAATATATTATATTATTTATTTATGTTAGTTTTTGTTGACCAGAAAAGGAGGGCTAGACAATATTGCCTATTTTCAGCCTCTTCCCAAGGGGGGAGGGGTGATAGATGCAAACCAACTGAAACTGAAGCAGACTAAGCAATTGGTAGTAATGTGCTCCCTTTATTATCTGCCTCTCTTGATTATCTGCCAAATTTTGCCAGTACAAAATATTTGCTAGTCCATTGCCCCTTATCATCCATTTCCCTCCATTATTCACCACCCTTGATTATCTGCCCAATTCTTCTTGTACAAAAGTGGGAGAATAATCAAGGGGTACTGCATTTTAGTGGGTAGGGGACATTTGGTCAGGACATGAGGAAATTCCTTTAATCTTTTTGAGAACTGCCATATCTTTAATGTCCACCAGAACAACCACCAGAAAAGGCAGACGAGAACTCGGTTTTAATGTTTCATTTGAAGGATGAACCACCCTGACATTACAGCATCCTCCTAATACTTCACTCATGTGGCAGTATTTTATGGGATGAACCCAATCCTGGTGCAGGACTAGAACCCATGGCCTTCTGGCCAAAGGTGGCTATGTTACCAAATAAGCCATACATGACTGTGTGTTACTCCAGTACAAAAGCGCAGGCACAAAAAAAAATTATGTGTGCATGAACTGATGACACTGTGGAATTAATGTTTCATTCATAACATTCATACTGTCCACCTTGACATAGAAACATAGAATGTGATGGCAGATAAGGACCGTTTGGCCCACCTAGTCTACCCATTTCTCTACCTAACAGATAAGCTGAAGATCCTAGTTAACCAACAGCCTACTTCCTCCTACCCCCCACTAGAATTGCCTTATGTCTGTCCCATGCATTCTTGAATTCCCCCACAGTTTTTGACTCTATGACCTCCTCAGGAAGGCCATTCCATGCATCTACAACCCCCTCTGTGAAGAAATACTTCCTCACATTACCTCTGAGCCATCCCCCCTCTATCTTCAAATTGTGCCCCCTTGTTCTTGCACATCTTTTTTTCTGAAAGATGCTACCCTCTTTGACTTTGTTGATTCCCTTGAGGCATTTGAAAGTTTCTATCATGTCCCCCCCTCCCTCCTTTCCTTGAGGCTATGCATCTTGACCTCGATGTTTTGCAAAAATTTGCTAATTCATGAGCAGTGGTCCTGTGTAATCAGAAAATTATTTTTAACAGAATGTTCATAATTAATCCTTGGACTATGCAGTGCATATGCAATGAATATTGTGTGAATATGACATTTATCTGAACAAGTTTTTTGTTTGTTTTTAACTGTGACTGCACAAGTGGCAGAGCAAAGAGTCCAGACATACATTGCATTCACACAACAACACACTGCAAGCACACATGTTGAGTATGCAATGGAAGTGTGTTTTCCATCCAATATATTTTGGAAAATGAGATAAGTGCTTGTTTGATGTTTAAAGTGAAAGCATAAGACCACAAATGTACTACTCTAGCAGATTCAGAAGCAAATGATTGGATACGTTTTATTGGACCAACATAGATGTAACAAAAAGAACGAGGTGCCAAATTGGCAAAGACTAAATCTGTAGGCCTCTAGCTCAGCACTCTAGGTGAGAGTAACATGAAATTATGAGAATAATGTGTTTATGCTCAGTTTTGTTGTTGGAGCTATGTGAATAACACTTATACTTCACTTTAGAAATGCACCCCAAGAGTGCCATTGCGTATAATAGAAATCCTTGATGAGCAGAAGAGTTTTTTTTATCTGTAATTTTTCCATCCTGGTCATCCTCCCTGCTAGCCCTGGGCAATGAGTTAGCTCCATCAGTCCATCAGTGGCCCTCTCCCTTCAACCTGTTATGGAAGGGGGGGGCAATTGCCCCCTTCAGTCACCCTATGGAGTGCAGTGTGTTACAGTAGGCTGTGTGGGGCCTAAACTTCCAGGTATCATTATGTAGATAGAGGACTTTTTCCACTGGGCTTCTTCCATCCCAAAGCAGGCCACATGCTAGGGCTCCAATGCACATGTGTTAATGCAGCTGTGTGGTAACATGCAGAGCCAGCAGAGTGGCTGTCCTTCATAGCCACTCTACCTGCACTGCCACCTGTGATCACTCTTGGGGATGGGGGATAGACCCCTCAACAGATGGATAGGGAGCTGGTTTGTGGAAGGACTCAAGGAGCAGTAGTTAATGTTAGATTTTCGGGGGTCAGGGAAGTCACGAGCTTGGTGCCACAGGGACCAGTCCTAGGAACTGTGTTATTCAATATTTTCCTTTGTGACATAAAGGAAGGTATCCAGAGCAGGCTCCTTCTTGTTGCAAACAATAGCAAGTACTATGACAGGTTGGACACAGAAAGAAAAATAAGGGACATGGAAAGAGATCTGTAATGGTTACACAGATGGTCAAGGTATGGTGGCTTAAAAATAATGCCAAGAAATGACGAGTTAGGCATAATTCCCCAAAAAAATTAAACAGACTACTGAATGGGTGGAGTGGGGGTGGTTCAAATTTCAGAAGGAAGAGACCCAGTAGTCATTATCAGTGACAACCTCAGTTGTATGGCCCAATGCATAAGGTCTATGGGAGGGCGAGTGAGGCAAGACAATGTTATTTACATAGCGCCCAATTTCCAGGGCTCAGGGCACTGCCCGGGAAACCGTGCAACATTCAAAAAGAAAACAAAATACTAACAACAGTGATTTGTTTCTTCCAAAGGGATCCCTCACTATGCTTCACAACTGCAATCATTCCCCTACACTGAGTTGCCCTGGAGCTTTAGAATTGTATGCTAATTATGGAACGTAGAATGAAATTCAAACTCTACTGTGTGGTCATGCTCACACTCACACTCACATTCTAACATCAGATTTATTTCTAAAGCTAGGGTTAGCAGTGACCAATGAAACTAGCTAAATGGCTACCAAAAATATATCAAAAATTAAACTGTAAAAAGTCTGTAAAACTGTTTTACGTGGCAGAACAATTTTAAAAGGTTATGAATGATTAAAATAGTTGAAACAACTGAGAATCGATTGTAAAGGCACTGTAACAAGTAATGCTTAAGCAAACAGAAAGAACTGATTCTTGTGTGAGCCTTTTACCAGATTCTGGAAAGGAAGGGAAGGATTAGGGATTGCTAAGTATAATGAGGGATCCCTTTAGAAGAAACAACATTACTATGGTGAGTATTGTTTTTCCCCTCCAGCTTCAGGAATCCCTCACTTATGCTTAGCAGCTGCAGACTCCATAGCAATACCTTGGGAAGCTGAGTACAGAACCTACCTATGGAAAAGGTTCTGCAAGGCAGCAGTGCCAAGGCTGGTATCCCTTCTTGACTATATGTCCAGGCAGTAATGCTTTGTGAAAGTACAGTATGTACTGTTTTCCAGGTAGCAACTTTATAGATTTCCTGTAGGGAGACACCTCTTGCTGCTCCCACAGAGGCAGAGATGCCCCTTGTGGAGTGGGCCATAATGCCTTCAGTCAGCAGCTTCTCAGCTTTGCCATAACAGAACTGTATGCAGGAAACCATACAATGAGAGCTGGTTCTCTTGGATGCTGTTTTACCTTTTCCTGCTTCTCCATAGGTGACAAATAATTGAGCATTAGTGGACCTTACATCCTTTGTGTGGTCCAAGCAGTAGCTCAGAGCTCTCTTAACATCCAGACTCTGGAGCTTTTGTTCTCCTGAACTGGATCTTGCTGTAAAGAAACCTGGAAATGTGGGTCTTCCAGTGATGTAATCGGCCATGTGGCAGCACTGAGCTAGAACTCTGCTACTTCGGGCATCTGAATCCATTGTAATTGCCCCTCTGGACACCAAATCTTTACTAAATCAACACAGAATGAATCCAGAACATTTGGATAGCAGCCTGAAATCGGTTAAAAGAATTTGCTATGGAGATCCCAAAGCCGGAACAAACGCTCAGCGCCACGACAAGCTGCTTCCCAGATTGGGGCTTCAGCACCAATACGGAAGAAGACAACATAACAATTACATCTAAATCCCTGGTAGAAGAACTTAGATTAATGAATTCAGCTTTGCAAAAGTTGGAAGAAGTGGCTGTCCTTACCCAAGCAGACATTAAAGAATTGCAGGTACCAAACACCAAAGTCAAGAGGGGCCTCACTGAAGCAACCGAGCAGCTTGACAATCAGAATGCCGACATACCATACCTGCTAAAATGAGATAAACAGCTAGTGACCAAGTTAGATGGTTTGGAATTTCGCTGCAACAAGAATAACATTTGAGTATATGGCCTCCCAGAGGGCACTGAAATGGGGACCATGACTGAATATTTACCATCTCTCTTGCACGAGTACAATCTCCCAGACAATTTTTTGATTCCCTTGGAGCGAACCCGCAGAGCTTTACCCACAAACCACAGAATCTAGGAGCCCAACCCAGGTTTGTGGTTATGAAGAACCACTGTCAGGGAGTGACCACCACTCAGTATGGCTCACATTGGACATGGGCAAGGAAGGAGTGAAATCTGGCACAAGAGTGCTGAACTCCAGGAGGGCCAACTTTGGGAGGATGGGGGAAGTGGTAAAAGGGTACCTGGCCAGAATTCAGCATAGTATGGGCACTAACCAGAGGTGGGAGCTCATAAAGCTGGGGATAGTGGAGGCAACCAAAACCTGCTGCAAGGCCCAGAGCAAGAAGGCTAGGGCTAAGAAACCGAGCTGGTTGAGCAAGGAGGTCATGGAAAAGGTAAGGAGAAAAAGAACTGCCTTTAGGAGGTACAAGAAAACAGGGAAGGGGAAGGACAGGGAGGAGTACCTGACAGAATTGAAGGAGGTGACACGGGTAGTAAGGGGAGCCAAGGCGTCTACGGAGCTCTGGCTGGCACAAGGCATTAAGAAGGGGGAGAAGGACTTCTTTAGGTACATCAGGGGGAAAAGGAGCTGTAAGGACCACATAGTAAGAATTAGGAAGGAGGGGGTTGGGTGGAAGCAGGTTGCGATAAGGCAGAAGCGCTAAAATGATTACTTCTGCTTGGTATTTACTAAGGGGGGGTGATACCCAAGGGGGGAGGAATGGCAGAAACAGGGGGAAGGGGGTGACAGATGTGGAAATCATGGAGGGAAGAGTTTGGGTGGGTTTGAAGGCACTGAGGGTGGACAAGGCACCAGGCCCAGACGGCATCCACCCCAGAGTACTGAAGGAGCTGGCAGAGGTCCTTGCGGGACCTTTGGCAGATCTATTTAATGCCTCACTACACTCAGGGTGTGCACCTCAGGATTGGAGGATGGCTCATGTGGTACCCCTCCACAAGAGTGGCCCCAAGGATGAATCGGGGAACTACAGACCAGTGAGCCTCACGTCCATCATGGGTAAGCTGATGGAGACTATCCTGAAGGAGAGGCTGGTGACCCTCCTAGAGGCCAAAGGATTACTGGACAGCAGACAGCATGGCTTCATACATGGCAGATTCTGCCAAACCAACCTAGTGGAGTTCTGTGACTGGGTAACTAGGCAACTGGACAGGAGCCATGCAGTGGATGTCCTGTATCTGGACTTCAGTAAGGCATTCGACTCGGTGCAACATGGGAGGCTGGGAAGTAAGTTAGAAGGCACAGGGGTGGGTGCAAAGCTGGTGAGATGGGTAGGGAACTGGCTTCAGTGAAGGCAACAGAGGGTGGTGGTGGGTGGGGAGCTCTCACACCCAAGGGTAGTGATGAGCAGTGATCCACAGAGCTCGGTGTTGGGACCAGTGTTGTTTGGGATATTCATTGCAGACATATCATTGGACATCAAGAGCAAGATCAGTCTGTTTGCTGATGATACCAAGATGGGAGCGGTGGTGGACAACCTAGGGGGATGGCAGGGGTTGCAGGATGATCTGGCAAAGCTTGAAACCTTGTCAGACACCTGGCAACTGGGGTTAAATGCCAAAAAGTGCAAGGTTCTGTATTTTGGGGTGAAGAACCCAAGGAAGAGTTACCAGCTGGGGAGAATGCAGCTAGCCCAGAGAGAGGAGGAGAAGGATCTGGGGGTGCTCATTACAGGGTCAATGAACAACTTGGCACAATGTAGGAAGGCAGCTGCAAAGGCCAACAAAATGTTGGGTTGCATTGCAAGGAGTATATCCTCGAGGAGGGAGAAGGTGATTCTGCCACTGTATAGGTCATTAGTTAGACCGCATCTGGAGTACTGCATGCAGTACTGGCGCCCATATCCAAAGAGGGACATTAAGTTACTGGAGGGGGTGCAGCACAGGGTGACAAAGATGATCAAGGGGCTGGGGGACTTATCATATGAGAGGAGGCTGAGGGAGTTGAACATGTACTCGCTAGAGGAGAGAAGGGATGGGGGGGCATGATTGAAACCTTTAAGTACACGAAAGGAGTATACAAGACAGGTACAGAGGGGCTGTTCAAAGTAAGGGAGGGGAGGGACACCACGGGCCATGATATGAGACTGGAGGAAGGAAGGTTCAGGAGGGAGATGAGGAGACACTTTTTTTACAGAGAGGGTGACAGCTGGGTGGAATGCGTTACCTGCAGAAGTGGTATCCAGTAGAACAGTGGACTGCTTCAAAAGGGGATGGGACAGGACAAGGGTGAGGGTCAATGGAGGGGAAGGGTGGAAGGGAGAGGCAGCTGCAGAATAAGGGGTGCTAGTTGCACATTCAAGCAGAGTTGATAGACCTCTAGGCCTTTATCTGCTGGCAAATTTCATATGTTCATAGGAAATTTTCACACTATCACAAAAAAAAGTGCAGATTCTACAGAAAGCATGGGATAAAAAAGATTTATGTCTGGGAGATGGACGGCTATATATGGACCACGATTTCACACCAATAATAATGGCACAGCACAAGTCATTAAACTGTTAAAAGAAAAAGTCATCAAGAGTCAACTAGTTGCCCTGGCACAAATCAAAATTTTTGTGGAGACAGGTACCCAATTTTTCCACTCACTGTAGGCAATTACAGATACTATCAAATAGTTGGAACCCACAGAGAACAGTGAAAATGGGACATTAGAAGCCCCCCTCCAACAACATTCCTGAGTTATCAATACTGCTGTATCCAAGGGGAAAAGATGTACAGGGAATGGCGCCGCAAAAGAAAAAGGCTCCAATGATGGACAGAATTCTCAAAAGGAATTCTCCCAACCCCTGGATCAAAACAATACCATGGACTGCAATGACTGATAAATATAATACTGCCAAATTTCTAACAAAAGCTTTTTTTTTCTTTTAGGTAAAGGTAATAGAAAGGGGGAAACTCTGCTTTCTTGATATTTTTACCTATGGTAGATAGTCTTGAACAGTCTGCTTATTTCTTACCGGTAACGGGCGTGGCTGTCAGCATATAGCCAGTGTTCAGAAACATGAAAACAGAACAATGAAGTTTAAAGTGTTTTCTTTGTTAGAACTGTTAAGTAGAAGGGCTCAGTTACGTGTTTTGTAAAATTAGTGAATAAGTTCCATAATGTTTTAAGATGTTGGTTTGGTGTCGCGGGGGGTGTGGCAGGATGCAAATTGATGCCAACACTGCAAAATGTATGGCACACTTAGTATTCCCCAGTGTGGGCTCCCCTCACCTGGCTTATCAGCATCTATATAAGGGTGGAGGAGAAGGAAAGGGGATATATGGCTGACTGGTCAAGGGTGCCCTTCCCCCCTAGACCCTCGTGGACCCATTGATGACACATTTCCCATGCATTGCACAAATTCCCTCTGTGGAAGCAGAGAGACCCAAACTTTCAGTATGTGTTCTCAATTCTATTCGAATATGAATGGGAAAGGGCCCTTCGTAATCCATACCCTTTTGTTGTTTCTTCTTTTTAAAGAGGTGACCATGGAGATCCTATCAGTATTTAAAGTGTCATAGTATGTGGAGAGGTGAGATCTACCAGTCACACATAGCTCAGACACAAGGATGTCTACCTGTGTATTACACTACGGAGCCTTTTAGGAAATAATTGGACCCCTGTGTAGTCAAATGGCAGGGACACAGCAACTCCTTAAGGTCCGTATTACCATTAATCTAATTTTTAAAATCACACTCAATCCACCCCAAGTTGGGGGGGGGAGACATAATTTAATGGGGAGGTGATCTGGGATGGGCTACATTGCACAGTTCAATGTGAAGCTTTCTACACTATACTATGAAGGCACCTTTGGTCTGCCTTGGGGGAGGAGGGAGAGAACTGCCAGGGACAAAATGATGATAGTAAACTGGTGTGGGTATGTGAAGGTGTGACAGAAAACAGACACAACAAACCAGAAGTCAGGTGCATAAAAATGCAAACGTGAGTTGTTATTTTATTCAAATCAGAAAATAAAAAAATAATAAACATAAAGAAAGCAAAAGGTTATTCAACGTCCAGTATCCAGCAAACTTTCTAATTTTGAAAATTCCTGAGGCTTACATTCAGCCTTTGCAAATAAAACAGTATGGAAAAAAGCATACACTTCTGAGGTCCTCCTCATTTGGTAGTCAGTATTTAACTGATTCCCCTATCTGTCCTTGTTACTCCAAGTGGTGGTTTTTATACCTTTCATAGATGACATCACCATCAGGTGATCCACCCATTTTTGCTAAAACCAGTATAAACTTCTTATTCCCAGGAGTTCCCCATCAAACAGTAAAGACATACATGTTCATACATGTTATCTTTTCCAGCCTAGACTCAACTCCTCTTTTCTTGGTTAAGGGTTTTTTATGTTAAGGAGGTTTTATGTTTCCATTTTGTTTCATCTCAAATGAAATGCATTTGATATTTGTTTGTATTGCATTACCCTTCTGAAGGTTATCGTCTGGAACTGATGCTCTTAATGTTTAGCGTCCTGTGACTCATCCATGTATAAACCATGCATCCCTGCGTGGATGTTATCGGTCTCTGGCCTATAATGTACTGCCTATCCTTACGTGGATACATACTTTCTCTCTGTACATTGTCAATTATGTGATTATAATGACTGGTCAGCAATTTTTCACATTGACTGACCGAGTTATAATTTGCCGTTATAACCCACGGGTTATGATGACAAGCACGAGCCATGTCAGTTAAAGAAAAAATGCGTTCTCATTGGTTAATGAGCCATCCATGGGTGGACTTAACATTTAAAAAAAAAATGGCAGCTCCATCTCTCACTTACCTAAGAGCCGCCAGAACCCAGCACACCATCTTTGAACTCTGCAGAGTTCTAATTTATTAAAACTATCGGGTTGATCCAGCCGGTTTCTTTTTTTCTCTGTTATCTGGTTGATCCTGCTCTTAAAATGTAACGGACCCGTGGCGCCACACAGAGATGCAGCACGAGCCGATCGGGAACTGCACAATCATCGCAACAGTGGTATGAGACTAAAAACTGAAACTGTACAAAAGAAAAAAAAAAAGTAGGGAGACACCGTGTGTGTGTGTGACTGTGTGTGTGTGTCTGGGTGAAAGTCAGGACTCACAGACAGTACATGAAGGCTGGAAAATAATTGCTGTCCAGCAATTATAAATAATAAAGGATAGGGAAGTTTGCATAAATTCGAAATTAATGGTTGCCCTCGGTGTGGGATGCTACATA
This sequence comes from Neoceratodus forsteri, assembly GCA_016271365.2. Taxonomy (NCBI): domain Eukaryota; kingdom Metazoa; phylum Chordata; order Ceratodontiformes; family Ceratodontidae; genus Neoceratodus; species Neoceratodus forsteri. Next base: position 1,100,058,550 of record CM028134.1, on the reverse strand, counting down.
AACCCCGAGGGCGAAATTAATTTAGAATTTATGCAAACTTCCCCATCCATTATTGTATATGTATTCTTATTTCTTACTGTTAACTGTACTTTTACTATTGTTACCTGTACTCTTGCGGGTCGTGCCTGAAAATAAGCAGGTCCTTGCCTAGTGCACTTACCTGGTTACCAAAAATGAATAATTAAATAAATAAACAGTTTTACTTAGATAATAAGTCCATGAGGGTTCCACTGGGCTTTGCAAGGGGAACAGGAGAATGAGGACGAGCTCCTCTTCTCCCTTCTCCTGCCAAACCTTGGAACTCATCATATCTTTATCATTTCCATTAAATTGTTAAATGTAGCACCCTAAAATAGACAAGTATACAGCAATCGTATTTCATTTTCATTCTCAGCGCGAGCGGCCATCCCACAGAAACAGAGAGTGAAAGGAATGGGGGAGAGGATTGGATACCTCACACATGGGTATCTACCTTAGACAGGGCTCACCCTGTCACAAAAAAACCCTGCACAAGAGAGCAACAGTCCTTACTGTTGGCAATCACCCACCCCATCAGAACCCAGGAAGATTTGGAGCTTCCAAACACCCACACTAGAAGCTCTGCCTCTGGGACCTTATGAATCAAAATGGCACGTGAATCCTGATGTGCTAACATCAACTGATATTCACGTCCCTGAGGCTTTCTACACAGGTTTTGCGATGCCTGTGTAGAGATCATCTTTCATCTACACATCTAAACATTTATTTTCATTCAGGATACACACATGTGTACAATTCATTTATCATCAGCATTTGCCCCATAATGGGACAGAATTCAGCATTCTGGTGTTGAGACCCTGCCCTGTGTTTCACAGAAAACCAGCAGGGCTGTAGACTAGTTGAGCCCATCCAGATAAAAAAGGAACCAGTCTAATGACCATTGATCCCTAGGTCAGGCACACATTTTGACAATGATAAACCAGACATTAAAGAGCTGAACCCTTCTCCAAAGGTAAAAAATTTGGAAGTGAAAAATCAAAAAAGAAACAGAAAGTGGTAAACAAGAAACCACAGAAGGACCATTCCCTAACCCGGGTCGCTGGCATAGTGTGAGGTGTGGAATCCAACGCCTTAACCATCAATGCTACCTGGCCGGCTTATATGAGCATATTTTTATGAGTCTGTCGCAGGTACGTGGGTATGAAAGGATAACACAGGACACAGTAAATAGGGTACAACACACACGCAGTGTCTTTTATTTTATACAAAAGTAAAAATTATAAAAAAATACAAATGAACAGTTCAAACAGAACTAGAAAATAAACAATAGCACAATGCTCTTTCACCTTACTTCAGGTATCTCAGAGTTCAATCATCAGCTTTCCTGCTGCTTGAGATAAATTTCCTGTTTCAAGCACAGGTCCTTCTCTTAACTTAACCTCAGGTAAGTGAGACTCGCTTGTTCCGCTCATCCGACTCTTGGTGTTTGAGGAGGGCTTGTATAGCCTCCATATGCCTGGGTCGACGATGAACTCTCGCACTTTGGAAAAGAACTTCCTCCAACTTATGTCTATGTTGGGCCTGTCACAGGTAGTTACCTCTGCTACCCATATAGGGGGTCACTCATTGGATCTGGTGTTCCTACTGGATTTGGATGTCACGCATCTGGGGGTGGAACCGAATGTGTGGACAGACCATCACACCATAAGATTCAGCTTGGGGCACCCCTAATAGGCCTGCTCTCACGGAGATGGTCCATTATCGCCCTTTAAGGGAGTTAACCCAGAGGGCCTACTAGCGGTACTGGACCTATCGGGTATTCGGGTGAGCATGGGTCCAGGGGACCTTGTTCTTACCTATAATAACACGCGGTGGCGAGGCCTTGACCACCGTGCTCCAATTATAAAACAGCCACTCACTCAGCACCCAAAGACCCATGGTTCGATGAGTCTTTAAAGGAACTGAGGAGAGGCCAAGGCTAGAGAGGGCTCATGGAAATCTTGCCTGGATGCTGACAGACTTAGGTTGATGTATCATTATGGTATCTATCAATTGGCAATAACCTGCAAGAAAGCAGAATTCCTGTCCAGGGAGATTGCTGCTGTGCAGAACCGACCAGCTCAACTCTTTCGGACTGTCGACAGACTGTGCAATCCACTCTGTCTACAGTCTGGAAGAGATTTTTCACAAATAAAGTGTGATGAGCTTGCTCGGTTTTTCTCAGATAAGATTGCCAGCATTAGGTCGGATATCGGCCAGGCTCACTCTTTAAGGGTTTGTGTTGATCGGCAAGGGGAAACAAACACCTGTGTCACCTGGTTTGACTTTGGTAAGCCGGAATTCATGGATATTGTGATGATTGTCCAGACTGTACGCCCAACCAGCTGTAGTTTGGATCCGGCCCCTACGCCTCTATTACTAGGTTGCGTAGATACTATCTGTCCGATCATTGCTGAAATTGTTTGGAAATCTCTGGAGCAGGGGGTCTTCCCCAATCCCCTAAAGGAGGCAGTCGTTCGACCACTCCTGAAAAAACCTTCACTGAATCTGAACTGTCCAGCCAACTACAGACCTGTCTCTAACCTGCCCTTTTTGGGTAAGGTTATTGAAAAGGTGGTTGCACTACAACTGGATGACCACCTTACAAATCACAATATTTATGATACTCTTCAATCAGGATTTAGGAAAAGACATACTACTGAGATTGCCCTTGCCCGGGTTCTAAATGATCTCCTGATAGCGAGAGATCGAAAGGCTCGTACTATTCTAGTCCTTCTTGATCTCTCTGCAGCATTTGATACTGTGGACCATGGTGTGCTTCTGGAATGCCTGCAGCTCTATTGCGGACTGTCTGGTACAGTTCTGCAATGGTTTAGATCTTTCCTCACGGGGCGGAGACAGAGGGTTGTCACCGGAATTTATTCCTCTGATACCGTCCTCCTGCCCTGTGGGTTCCCGCAGGGTTCCATTTTGGCACCCATGTTGTTTGCTGTCTATATGCTGCCATTGGGAGACATTATTAGGCCATACAGTTTGGGTTTTCACTGCTATGCAGATGACACCCAGCTGTATCTGTCCTTTAGTCCTGGACAGGAAGATGCAGTCTCTATACTTAACAGCTGTCTATCCGAGATCAAGGATTGGATGAGCGCCAGCTGGCTGAGGTTAAACCGGATAAGACTGAGGTGTTGGTGGTGGACCCAGGTCACCTTGAGGTGGGTTGTAGGGCTGGAAGCTTCGCCAGACATGGATCGATGGTGCCCAGCTCCCAACTTCAGACCAGGTGCGTAACCTGGGCGTTATTTCTACGACGGTTTGACCCTGAAATCTCAGGTGTCATCCGCTGTCAAATCCTCCTTTTACCATCTTAGGAATATCGCTCAGGTAAAACACCTAGTTCCTCCGGCTGACCTTCCGACATTGGTCCATGCCTTTCTTACCTCTCGCCTTGATTACTGCAATGCCCTGTACCTAGGGCTACCGGGGGTTGATATCCACTGCTTGCAGCTGGTGCAGAACGCAGCAGCCAGGCTTTTAACTGGGACATCTATGAGAAGTCATATTATGCTTGTGCTGCGTGAACTGCACTGGCTGCCGGTTCAGTGGCGGATCACCTTCAAGGTCGGGTTACTGACCTACAAAGCCCTACATGAACAGGGACCGCAGTATCTTCAAGATCTCCTTATTCCCTACTGTCCCTCTCGCTCACTCCCATCCGCTGATGAGGGATTGCTAGAGATTCCCAGGGTTCATTTAAAAACATCTGGGGCACGGGCATTTTCCTACGCTGCCCCCACCCTGTGGAATTCTCTACCTCGTCGGATACGAAGCTGCCTGACCGTCGAGAGTTTTAAGTCGGAATTAAAACCTTATTTATTCTTAAAAGCATATGGAGAGTGATTTTATTGTGATTGTACTGTTACTATTGTTGTTGATGTTATAAGTTTGTAAATTCAAATTGCCTGTCCATTTGTACAGCGCTTTGGTTTTGAAAAGCGCTTGAAAATAAATTTTTACTTACTTACTTACACTTATGGGAAAGTCCATCCCATAACATCTAATTAGTTCTAGAATGGTCCCTAGGAAGGGAAACTCCTCTATTACATAATGAGGTTTTACCCATGAGAAGTCCCTCTATGGGAAACCCCTTTCCTGAGGTTATACAGGTCAGCACCTTATTTTCTATATAAGCAAACAGTGCAAACATTTATTTCATTTATGTATGTGCTGTATTGTTATAGCATGCACACTAGCCCTTTAATTTATATCTCAGGGCTCTATACATAATGGGGCTCTTTTAGAGACCTGCAGTGTCTCTTTATTCTTTAATTTGTTTAATTTCTTTTTACACTGGGCTGTAGCTTTTATGTCTAGGGACATCATAGTCCCTTTTTATTTTCAAGCGCTCGCTTTTCAGAGCGCACATATTACTCTGGGAAGCCTGCCTCTCTAGCAGCCTGGACTGGCTGCACACATTCCACGGACTCCTCCACGGTTAGCTGGCACAATTCTACAGCATATTTTATACAAAGCCATCAGCTGGGAGTTCTAATAATACAGGGGCAACAGTAATTATTTACACAGATACCAAGCGGCAGCAAAAGTAAAAGTTAAAGTCTACTGCTCAGTTTAAACAGTTCCTGCTTTGATTCAGGATTTCTTTGGCATAACATGCTACATAACAATGGAACATCAGTAAAATAATTTTCAAGGGAGACATAATGCCGCTTCATTTTTATCCATATTCCACCTATCTAAGAGGACATTATTTTGTATTTAACTGCCATGTTAAACATTTCTAAACATTCTTGCACCATGTACATAAAGCCTAAGCATGTTAGCTTCTTCACTTAATTAAATACTTGCACACATTAAAGAGCTGGTACCTACTGTCAGGCACCCAGCTCCCCTCAAACATATAATAGTAGATCTGCTCTACTGTTGAGGGCATTAAAACTCTATGCACTTCCCTCTAGTTAAAAGTTAGCACTCCCAAATTTTCCCTATAAAAACAGCCTGTCCTGATACGCCCTTTGTGATGTCAGAAAATGAATACTGAGGGTGCCTGTCATTAACCTGTATGTATATGAGTATAGCCTAGGAGCAAGTTAGTACTATTTAGAGGTGCCATGTAGACAAATCAAAGCAGCCGCTGGAGTAACAGTCCCTATTTACTGGAGCGGCTCACTTTCATTGTTCCAAGTGGCAACTCTAAATAGTACTAAACATCATTGACAAATGGCACCAATATAGAGCTATGGAGCACACACCAGCAGCCTTCATTTTCTGGCATCACAAAAGGAGGTGTGTCAGACAAGGCTTTGTTTTTATGGGGGTGCAAATTTGGGGTGCTATAACTTTTTAACCAGAGGGAAGCTCATAGAATTTTTAATGCCCCTCAACAGTAGAGCAGATCTACTATTATATATGTTTGAGGGTAGCTGGGTGCCCGACAGTAGGTACCTGCTCTTTAAACTCAAAATACGGCACAAAATGCACTCTATGCACTTAATTTAACCAGCACCTTACATACTTAAAGGCACTTTATATCTTTGGCATATAATGCCATAAATGCACCTTTTTTCATTCTTGCCAGCTGGCTTTAGCCTGGTGCATTATTTTGGGGAGTTCTTGGTGAGGGATAGAAATATGGAAATTAGAAATAAAAGTAGTAGGGAAAAAGTTTAGTGAGAGATAGAAAAGACTGACGTAGGCTGCCCACCTACGCCAGGGGCTGAGAAAGGTAAAGTATAGCATAGGAAGATATTGTTACGCACCAGATTTCAGTAGGAAAAAGAAAAAGATGGGAAAAAAGGCATCCCTGCATCCGGGTTATCAGACTGGCAGAATGCAGTTCTGCCACAGACTCCCTTCTGTAGCTTCTGATGCACTTGCTGAGCTCCTGGAGGTGGTGGTAGGGTGTTGTTTGGGGGAGGGATGTATTTTCTTTCTTACTTGGGTGTTATTGTCATTGGAGGCAGTATAGCACAGTGGGTTAAGGCTCTTATCTGGAGACCTGGGTTTGAATCCCACAGTCACCTAGGTGCATACTGTGTGATCCTGAACAAGTCACTTAACTTCCTTGTGCTCCCAGGTCACATCTGGAAACACACTTCAGCTTAGTGTGCTACTCCTGGTTAAACAATGTTCCCTTTCTCTAGAGTTATTGTATTCTCGTGTTTTTGTCCTTTTGTGTCACTGCATGATCTGTTTTTCTTTTTTGTCCTTCCAGAAATTCAATAAAAGCATATTTAATGAAAAAAAGAAAAGTAATGTAAGCATGTGAAAAGTGTTCCCTACCTCTAGCTCCCCTTCCATAAGGCCTATTGGAAGTGGAGGTCTTTTCCATCTCAGTATTGCTCTTGTAGGTGGTCTTCTATTAGACCCACCTTCTTCATGTAAGCCTCAGTCTTGTCACCCAACAGTGAATTTCTCTCACATGGAAAATCCATTGCCTTGGTTTGAGTGTCCTGGGGTAGATTGGTAGTTCTAAGTCAGACAGACCTTCTTAAGGACACACTGCACATGCCATGACCCTGGATGCAGTGTCATGAGTGTCCACTGCCATGTGGTACTGGTACTTTGTGGCATCTATGGCTGTCCTTGCTGTGTCAGCCAAGTCCTGTGCCATGTCACCAAGAGCTCTTTCACTCATTGCCAAAATGGAGTTCCAAAGGGCTTTTTGGTACTGAGCTGTGTAGGTCATGTGCGCCACCTGCCTTAAAAGCAGAGAAACTGAAGTATAAACTTTTCTGCCCATACTATCCAGATTCCTTGGATCTTTCTCAGGAAGCTGGGAGGAAAACGGCACCTTGGCATTGTTGCAGGTGGTGGTCTGGACCATCTCCTCAGGAACAGAGTGGGAAAAGAGGTATTCAGTACCCTGTTTGCCCACCTGATAACTTTTTGTCAGTTTTCTTATCTATGCAGTAGCTCAGGTAGGTGCCGACATGATTTTACAGGTGGCCATCTTGAGGAATTTGTTGATGGGCAATAGCAACCTGTTTGTTGGCATCAAACCCATCATATCCAGGAATTCCACCCCATCCTCATCCTCCTCAGTCTCTTATGAGGTGATGCTAAGGTTATTAACCATACATCTCACAAAAGTATAATGAGAGGTATAGTCATCTGAGGGTCGAGGAGGGGAGCCAGGAAGCATACTCTTGTTCAGGAGAACCATCTGGCTGTATGGGTTCTCCCTCCTCCTCCTCCTCCTCCTCCTCTTATAGTACATTTTGGCCTCCTCCTCCACATACATTGGGAAAGGAACCAGAACGGGGGGCAGACATATTCATGAAATCCCCCATTGCCTGGAATGCCTAGAGGAATTGCTATGCCTTAGTCATGTCTTCAAGTGAGGGCATTTTATTTTTGTCCACTGGAGGCTCCTTTCCTTTTTCTGGAGGAGGGACGGTGACATGTTTTTGTTTCTTCTTGGCATGAACCATCTCTGATGCGTGCTCTGAGGCTCTTCTATCTTTGCTGAATTCAGGGTTCTCCCATTCAGACACCCTGATTTCTGAACCATTTTTTGCAGCCTTAGCTTTCTTTTTCTGTCCCCTTTGACAGGGACTACTGCTTATTTTGAGGGGCTGGACCTTCATCCGAGCCTTTTGGTGATGTGAAAAAGATTGAGAAGCTATAATGTCTTCTAATTTTTTGTCCTTTTTTTTTTCGCATTTTAGAGAAAAAACTTGATACAAAGTTCACAACTGTCAAAACTGTGATCTGGACCAAGGTACCTGGAACACAGCTTTGGCAGTCTGCCTTGGCCAGGAAACACAGAAACATACAAACATAGAAACAACTTCCACTTGCATACTGTGTGACTCTGAGCAAGTCACTTAACCTCCCCAGTGATCCCAGGTAGCCCTTGAAAATTGGCACTTGTGCCTAGTGGGCCTGACACGGTTACTAAAATAAGAAAAAAAACAGAAACAAATTTTAATTCTAAATTCTCTAATTAGCATAAAATTCTAAAGCTCTGGGCTGCTCATTCCGGGGAATGATTCCAGTTATTAGACATATGTGAGGGATTCCTGGGGTTTGGACATATACTGCAAATAGTAAATACATTAACCAAAAATTAAATAAACAGACAATAATATGTACCTCCAGTTAAATAAATAAATATAAACAGTCCCATAAAACTAAGCCCCCAAAGCATCAGATATTATCAGACCACTCGGCACCAAATGCTTGTGCACAGATGAAGGTTCCGGGCACAGAAGAGTTTGATGCAGTTGATTGGGTAGTTAGTTTCTGACTTTATAGTTTAACGAGTCAGTAGTTTTTAGTTTTATTTATGTGCTAGACAGTTTTAATCCCCTTTATTTGCCTACTACTAACACAGACTTGGTTTGATAGATCAAGTGGAAATTATTTTAGAGACTGGAGGGTGACAGAATCTACATTCCCATGCAAGAGCTGCTGACACCGCTGAGTAAACTTTGGAAATCATACTAGTTTTATTTATTTTTATTTATTTATTTGAATTTTGATAACCGTATAGGCCCATTGAGACAGAATGACTGGGTGACCAAAGTAGTAGACCAGGGAGGGGCTGTGGACATGGCCTACCTAGACTTTAGCAAGGCATTTGACACAGTCCCACACAAAGGATTAATAATCAAATTAACCAGCCTGGGAGTAGGTCCCAGGGAGGTAGCCTGGGTAAAACATTGGCTGGACAACAGGACACAGAAGGTAATAGCAAACGGAGTCCACTCTGAAGAAAGAGGGGTTACTAGTGGGATACCGCAGGGTTCAGTACTGGGTCCAGTCCTTTTTAATGTATTTATAAGTGACATTGCAGAGGGACTGGAAGGAAAAGTATGTCTCTTTGCAGATGACACAAAGATCTGCAACAGGATTGATACCCAAGGAGGCGTGGAAAGGATGAGAAGGGACTTGGCAAGGTTGGAGGAATGGTCAGAAGTATGGCAGCTTGGATTCAATGCAAAGAAGTGCAAAATAATACACCTGGGGAAACATAAACCCAGGGGAAGATTACACAATGGGGGAGAGGTAGTAACAACAACAAAAATGGAAAGAGACCTGGGGGTAATCATATCAGATGACCTTAAGGTTAGCAAGCAATGTGAGAAGGCAGTAGGGAGGGCTGGGGGGATACTGGGATGTATAGAGAGAGGCATCATCAGCAGAAAACAAGAAGTTGTTATCCCTCTGTACAGACAGTTGGTGAGACCCCATCTGGAGTACTGTGTCCAGTTTTGGAGACCCCATCTCCATAAGGACATAGGCAGGATGGAGGCAGTCCAGAGGAGGGCAACTAAAATGGTATAGAGTCTGCAAGAGAAGCCATACAAGGAGAGACTAAAGGAACTTGATATGTATACCCTTGAGGAAAGGAGGGAGAGGGGGCACATGATTAAAACTTTTAAGGACCTCAAAGGAATCAACAGAGTCCAAGAGGGTAGCATCTTTCAGAAAAAGAGATGTGAAAGAATGAGGCGACACAATTTGAAGATAGAGGGGGGGCAGCTTAGTGGCAATGTGAGGAAGTATTTTTTCACAGAGAGGGTGGTGGATGCATGGAACAGCCTTCCTGATGAGGTTGTGGGGTCTAAAACTGTGGGAGAATTCAAGAATGCATGGGACAGACATAAGGCAATTATTGTGGGGGGTAGGAAGAAATAGGCTGTTAGTTAACTAGGATCTGCAGCTTATCCTGTAGGTAGGGAAATGAGCAGACTAGGTGGGCCAAGCGGTCCTTATCTGCTGTCAAAGTCTATGTTTCTATGTTTCTATATCCCTTTTTCAGAGGCGACCTGGGGAAGGGTAAAAGGGAAGGTACAGAGTAACAGTACATAACAGCAACAGATAAGTGCACAGTAGCACGTTTGCAATAGTCAGTAGACTACAATAAATACACAAAATACAAGATGCAAGTACAGTATTTCCAAAATTATACAGAATAAGTAAGTACGGAGGTAGCGATTTGCAATAAATGATAAAGGTGCAAGGACAGAGGTTTTTAAAGTTAACAGTCATATGAAATCATAGGTAATTCATAACATTCATGCTTGGTCCAAAAGGATTGAAGGTGGAGTCAGAGAGAAGAAGAGAGTAAGGAGAGACAGTGATAGTGAGGGGTTAAGACAGAGATTGGGGAGGGAAAGGAAAGGGGAAGACCACTATTGAGCACTTACCAAAAGGGCAACTCAATGGCGGCACCTGTTCTTGGGGCTAGTGAACACGGGAACGAATATGGTTGTAGTGACATCCTGTTGCTATATGTATACACACGCCCGAGAGGGGGGAGTTAGCACACAGTGTGATGGGCAGAAGGAGAGGAAGGGTATCTGAGGTGTAGTGCGACAGTGGGTTGCCAAGCTGGCCGTGTGGTGTGGTGGGTTCATGGCAGGCTATGGTTAGGAGAGTGCCAGGTTCGGTGCTGGGCACGTCAAGATTTTTGCACCAGTCTAAGAACTGACTATTTTTTGTTTTCATCCCCACCCCCAACATGCACCCCCCTGGAGTTGAAAATCCTTTAGTAGGGGGATGTGGGGGAGGCCATGCCTCCCACATGAACAAAAAAATGCAAGTCTCCAGTGCACTTTTATTGTGCACTGAGAGTGTACATCGGTGAAATAGATTTTTGCCGATGTACATTCCCCCTAGTGGCGATCGCCTTTCCACGATCTTTATCACCACATAGATCTGATTAGGTTGTAGGAGAAGGTTTTAATGGCAGTTAGTTAGACACAAATCAGACAGTATTTCACATATCTTCTATAGATTTGTGCTCTCCATCAGTTATCACTGTGGAAATTTTCATGAAAACATCATCTTTATCCCTCTGAGTCCTTCTGACTTTACAGCTTATTCCTTACCTGAAATCATAATTCTGTGGTGTGACTTTGTAGTCTGCTGACATGGGAATAACTGTGGTGTCACAAGCAGAGTACTGTGACATCAAGTGGGCAGTAAGAAGCAGCAGCTGATTAACTCTCAAGGAACAAAGGTCCTGTTTTCATTCATATATAAGCTGCATTGCATCCAAATGTTATGTTTTCCAAAGTTCTCCTGAAGGTGTCGACTGCTCTTTAAATTTTACATCATTACATTGAGCTGGTTTTGAATGGGAAATTTTTGAAAAAAAGCCTTATGTTGACTTTGATGTGTCCCTTTAATTGTATACTGGTATGGCATATTAGTTTATGTGGTGCATTATTAGTATCTTAAGAGTTTGTGATGGTGGCATGGTATTTAGTCTTTTTAAATAATATGGGCATTTCTGCAATAAAATATGTTAAGATAATGTTAGGGTCCTAGATGTAATGCCCCCAAGGTGGGGGGGGGCTTACCAGTGGCACCTATGTTCTCCTCCCATTTGCTTACCACCGCCTTCCAGGTCCTTTGTGCCCTCTAAGTTATCACCTGGCTCCAAAAATGTTTTTTCATGTGTAAAAGGGACTGAAGGAGTAAAGATGCACAACCGCCATGCAGCTGCACCACGAATGTGCAAGCTGGTGGTACACACATGTGCAATATTTATTTTTATTTATTTTATTCATTTGGTAACCAGGTAAAGCCCACTAGGCAGAGGTGCCTGTTTTCAGGGGTGACCCAGGAGCATTGGGGAGGTTAAGTGACTTGCTTAAAGTCACACAGGATGCAAGTGGAGGTTGTGGGAATCAAACCCAGGTCTGTCTGCCGGATGTACCAAGCTCATTCACAGCTCATTACTCTAACTTCTAGCCTATACTGCCAGTCCCTAGCAGTAGCTTATGTGCATTTTAAAACCACTCTCTGAAGACACAGGGGAGGGACCAAAGGGACCCCAAAAAGTAACTTTTAAAAAGAGCTATAAGGGCATTTAAATTAAGCAGCTGCCATACCTGCTGGGAAATGTAGGCCCTGCACCATGGTATGCCCCCCCTTATGGTGACACCAACACAGCGAGCTATGCTCCTGTCGGCAAAATTGACACTTTGCCGACAGGTCACTGTGTTGGTGTGCCCGAGACAGGGGCATGCTGTCTCCCGGTCCTGCATCCCTGCCCCCACTTAACTCCGGCTGAAGTTAAGAATCCTTTAGTAGGGGGGTGCGTGGTGTTGGGGGGTGAAGGACCCCGATGAAAGCAGGACTGGGAGTCTGTCAAGGAATCATGCTGACCGCGATTTGCGGTCAACATGATTCCTGTTGCTGTAACGCCAGTTGACATCAGAAATGTTGAACCGGTGTGGTAGAGCCCTGCACCACCACTGAACGGGAGTTCTGCCTGCTGCATGGGGGTACTGTGTAATGGTAGCAGAGATGGGTAAAGGAAGGTCTGCTTTTGTCTCTCTGCCACGGCATGACGAGGTAGAGGGGCAGGTATTGGACACTGGGGCATTTGTTTATTCATAGTGTATTGTTTAACTGTAAAAGACTATGAAACTTGGGACTTTGTTTAAACTGAATATCGAGCAGCCATATTTGCCACCTTTGACCTGCAACCAGTCAATGAGAAAGCCAGGAGCACTAAGGGACTGCAGCTATGGCTCCTGGGAAAAGAGGCACGTACAATTCTTGGTGCCCAAGTGGATAGCCAATGGGGCATCGGGTAAGCCTAATGAATATTAATTTTTCAGGTGGACAACTGCATCAGCCAATCAGGAGCTGCCTTAAGCTCCTGCAGTCCAGAGGACAGAGATTGTTCAATTCAATTCGGTTGGAGCACCTCCTGAGAGGGGGGCTCCGGCCCCTTGCTTGGTGATGAAGCTGCAGAGTGTGAAGAAGGCCTGCCTGCGTGCTTGCACAGAGGCTAGCCCAGAGGCCCTGCATTTACCATCCAACGCCTGGAAGGAGCTGCTTTGGGATTGAAGTGTAGACTTGCTGTCCAGAAGTTGGACAGTGGTTCATGAGTCTCCCAAGAGAGGTGAAGACTACTGTAATCTTTAAGAGGTTCCCAAGAAGGGGGAAGCCTGCTGTGATCTTTGAGGGAAGGAGACCTGCCTGAAGGCTTATACAGCCATTAGTCCAGGAGGTGCTTTACATTGCCCTGTCTTGTCTTCCAAGGAAGGTGTGGAAGAAATGTGCTGACAGAATGAAAGTGTAGTTTGCTAGCAAGAGTTTTGGAAATTGTCTGGGAGCTTCCCGAGGGAAGTGAAACTGCCTGTGACATCTGAAGAAGTATGAAGGCCTACTTGGAGGCTTGCACAGCCAGAGAGAAGAGGGAAATCTGCTTGATGTTCTGCTTGGTGGCTCATGGAGCCACATTTAGCCAAGTCTGTTGTGTTTCTGTGGATGAAAAGTGAAGTGAGAAGATTCACTTTTCTATTTAAGTCTGCACCTGTATGGTGAGAAGATTCGTCTTTTTGTCAAAGTCTGAATCTTGGAGGTGAGAAAATGTGCTCCCATCTTCTGGCTCATATCCAAACCTGAAATGTCTGAATATGAGAGACAGTTTCCTGTTAAACTTCAATGAGAAGCCCAGAGACTGTGGGCCTTTGTGCGAGAGCCACTGCTGCTATGCTGGCAGTGTGGTTGAAGCCATTTACACCCAGAATGTTCCTGAGTACCAGAATGAAAGTGACTGCCGTCTGAGGACTCTGGTTCCAAGCTGGCAGCTACATGCTGTAAAGACTGAGGAGGAATCACTGCAGCAAGGACGGCTACAGGCATACTTAAAATTTACGGCAGGTATACCACCGTTGCCTCAATTTTAATCCCATGAATCCCAACCCCATTCACCATAAAAAACAGACTGTTCCCTGGTAGTCTAGTGGTCCTCCAACCCGGCAGTGATGCCCCCGCTCAGCCCAAGAACAATCCACAAACAGAGCCAGCGACCGGCTCAACCCTCCTCTCACCACCACGGCCGGCCGCCGACTGAGGTCTGAATGAGCACTATTACTCATTCATACCTCAGTCAGCAGCCGGCCGTGGTGGTGAGAGGAGGCCTGAGCTGGTTGCCATCTTTGTTCGTGAATTGTTCTTGGGCTTAGCGGGGGCATCACTGCCGGTTGGGGGGACCACTAGACTACCAGGGAAAGGACTTTAATTTTATTGTGAACAGTGTTGGGATTCATGCTGAGGGGTGGGGGACCACTAGACTACCAGAGAATAGACCAATTATTTAAATGTGAACGGGTTGGGATTCATGCTGGGGGTGGGGGACCACTAGACTACCAGGGAAAGAACTTTTAATTTTATTGTGAATGGGGTCAGAATTCGTGCTGGGGTTGGGGGGACCACTAGACTACCAGGGAGAATACTGCACTACCACAGCTATGGGGGTCCATGATGTGGGGGGGCACCTTCGCATTACCGCCAGCTTTTTTTTGGTGGTATCTAGCTGCATGCTACAGGTCGCGCTAATTCCTGTAGCATGGCGCTATTCCTTTGAATATGCCAAGCTGCTGGGATTCCTGGGGTGCTCCCCTAACCCCGCCCCTGCATACCATTATCTGTTGGTGTCAGTGCTACCACACAGCACCAGTGCTAATAGGGCTTTTGAATATTGCAGCCTTGCACAGATCCAGCGCTATTCCAGTGCTACGGTTTTGCGCTAGGCGCAATGGTTTGAATATCTGGCCCCCATTCTTTTAATACTATTTTAATATTTATTCTACAGATTTCTACAGCTCTGGTAGTTTTGAAAACAGCTTATGCAGCTAATGCAGTTTTAATACTATCGAAGTGGGACTTAGAAGGAGAGGGAAGGGAATCAAAATTTGCTGGAGATACTTCATTTCAGTTTTTTTTAAAGTCAATAATATTCGTAGATATATATTGAACCTAAGGATTTTAGATGGTAGACTAAAAATTTTAGATTATACTTAGATTATGAAAGTTCAAAGAAAAGTTTAAATAGGGTGCTCTGACAGTTACGTCACGGCACAATCACGTGACGCTTCCCTTAGGAGAATCAAACATGCATGTGCCAGTGTTCTGGGAGCATCTTCACCATTTTGTCACAGGCACACAGATAGAACACCAGCATTGACTTCTGTCCATGGATTTCTCCCTTTTCAATGTGGGCTAATAATCCCACTTGACCTGTCTGGTGATTTCACAAAATCGCAGAGCTCAGCTGAGATTCTGCAGGAGCTCTTTTCACTGAGAGAGTGATAAGTAGAGGGAGAAACTCGAGAAATTAAAGGATTGAGTTGGATCAAGTTGGGAGAGAAAAGAGGAGGTTTTGGAGATGAAACCAGGATTGTAAGTAATGTTATTTTGAAGTCTGTGAAAGCCTGCTCTTCGTATATACTGAACTTATTGAATTCGCTAATTACATTTTTTGCCAGCTCCCCAGAATTGCTGAGTAACAAGCCAATATTTATTATAGGCAATAAAAACTGATGTGAAAATGATATAGTGGGGGGTAGTTTGATATGAACTAAATGGATGATTTTATATCATAAATGTGTATTTTACTGACTGTGTGAGATACAGAAACGTATAGAACTTCTTAGGGACTAAAATTGTATAATTGTTTAATTGTTTAAAGTTCAGGAGCAAAGCCTAGTCTGGTCCCGGTATAAAAAAACTTAAGATAAGCATCAGTAAAGGAACTTAGGAATTATGAAAAGGAGTTGTAAGGTAGGGGGTAATTGGGTCTGCTAAGAAACTGTGGATAACTATAAATAGAAGCTCCGGCCCCCTGGCTTTTTATATTATTTATTTCACAGCTTTCTCCTGATATTCCCCACCTGTCCATTTAAGAAAAGGAAATTAAGAAGAAGAATTCTGGGCTATCATTGGTCAAATGAAATAGCTCCATGAAGGAGGATACTTTAAAGAAAATGACCATTGTTACACATTGCCCCAGATATTATTGAAACTCTACATGGACTTAAGCACTAAAAAGAACCTAAGACATTCAAACTTTGAATTTAGTAAATTGCGAAGGTGAAGGGCTGGTGAAGAAAACCTTTGCTCAATACATTGCCTTGATCTAGACTGGAAGCTTTTTTTGTACAGTTACCTGGGATCTTGAACTTTCTGTCTTGAATATTTGGACTTTTTTTGTCTTTCTTTTTTTTTTTTTATTGGGATACTCCTCCAAGTATCCACCCTGGTCATGGCCCCCTGAGGTCCTTCATGCCAGCCGATTCCCCCGGTCACCCCTGGCTTACCCCCCAGAGGATGGGGCCACGGAGCTGGCTCCCCATATTCAGCCTGCGGTCCTAATAACTGGTTGGGGGATCGGCGACATGAGAGGGACCCCAGGGGAGGGCTTCATAAAGGAGGAGTCCCTATTTTGTATGTTATGTAGCCCCTGGAAGCCGGACATGCAATGACGCCAGCGCACTGGACGTGCAGACGTCCACCGGCCTCCCCCCAGTCAACAAACAAGTGTGCTGCTGTTGTACACCCAGCCTCCACTGGGTGTCACTACAGTGCCGCATGCGTCCCTCACCCACCCCGAAGGAAGGAGAGCTGTCACGGGACACTCAGTCCTTCCTTCCCCCTGCCAGCTCCCGGCGGCCCGAGTCCGTTCCCGAACCCGGGTCGCCAGCATGACGCGAGATGTGGCGTCCCATGCCTCAACCCTCAGCGCCACCGGGCCGGCGCCTTTTTTTGTCTTTCTATTTTTTCCTTCTCTGCTCATATATAACTCATATATTATTTAATTGCTATATAATATAAGATATGTACTGTTACTGCAGAATATAAATGAGTATATACACAAAAAGTGGTAAAATGATATTAAAAAAAGGAAATAATAACAATAATGGGAATATTTACACAGAGAACTTGCAAATAACTACCTCCACCCCTATAGAATCAAACACTTACTTATGTAGAAATGCTAAAATTGAATATGAAGTTAAAAATTAAAAATCAGAGTGAAGGTTCCTCTAACAATCAAACACCAATACAGGAATTAACAGTTTTGGAGATGGGAAATGATAAACAGAAGATAATGATCCTAACCTGAATTTATCCTTTAAGCAGAGTAATAATAACACACATGATGAAAAGGATAATGGGAATGATAAACCAGACATAAAAGAGCTGAACCCTTCTCCAAAGGTAAAAAATGTGGAAGTAAAAAATCAAAAAAGAAACAGAAAGTGGTAAAAAAGAAACCACAGAAGGACATAATAGTTTTTCACCTGCAGTAGCTGTAACTGAAAGGAATACGGTTTCATTAGAGCCAGAGGTAGAAAGTACAGAAAATAAACCAAAGGCAGCATTAAAGCAAAAGGAGGAAATTATAGATAGAAAGATAGACAAGTCCCCTACTGACTGATCTAAATTATCTTTGAGTATCCAGCAAGTTACTTACAAAGAGCAAGAAACCAAACTGAAGCTTTTTAGTCCATTAGGGATCTCTTCTAATTTAAGTAGTGATATTCTGCAAAAGCAAGATCAAAATGATTACTCAATATTGACAGGATCTCCGAACACAGTCCTCCAGAATTTCAATAAAGAAATAGAACAGATAGAATTAGAAACAGATTTTTTGTCTCAATGCCCAAATAGTCTTTCAAAGTACAAAATTAAGGCCCTTGCTCACCCAGTAATGTCAAATATAGTATTTTTAGAAGCTCTAAATGACATAGGAAACAAACCGAATGTTTTTTCTTCTAGTACACTGGCAGATAGAAACAGTGAATGTAAAGATTGAGAACTTAAAACAACAAATGGAAGTACAAAAACTAACATTCTCCACAATTAACATCCCTGAATTCACAAAGGAGAAAGATGAAGTACTAAGTAAAAGGAAAACATGGTCAAAACAAACAAAAGAAAAAGAAAAAAAAGAAGGAATCTGACAGGAATGAGGTCATGGTGAAAAATCCTAAACAAACGAGAATACAGGTGTCAGAAAGTGTTCCATTGGTTCTTCAAACAACAGTGGAAAAGAAACAGCAGAAGAGCGTAAATTCTGAGAACAATCAGTTAAATGAACTCATAGTAACAAATAAAGTGGAGACTATAGTTTTAAGTGAAAAACAGAATGAAGATCTGAAACAGGATCATACTGGATTATTAGGAAAAGAGACCGTGGTGAGAATAGAAAGTCTTTTCCATAAAGCCAATGAAACAAGAGACTCACTAATATAACTAATGGAGTATTTATTCTCAGCTGAATTGGGAATGCCTAGAGCAAAGGAAAGCATAATGCGGACTTATAGAGACATTAATGATGACATTAAACCAGTATACAGTAGTAGCCAAAGACATGGTCAGATATTTCCAGATATTTTGCAAAATTTCTTAAGAGTTTCTCTCTGCTGCCCTTACTGTGGAACCACAGAAAGCAGGAGATATCTCTAGAAGTATCACAGAAATTTCAGTAAATATCTGACCGTGTCGTTGGCTGTGACTATATGTTATGATCAAAGACATGCCTCAGTCCGTTTGGAGACCGACATTTTTTTTGACGCTACTACAGCGATTTCACAGGTAACTGCTGCTGTTGTACACAATGACTTACACACTGACATGTATTTTGAACAAGTTCCAGTGCCAACTGACTTACTGGCAACAGAAGGTGCGGCTCCCGAGTTGTTTCTCCCACAGGAGGATCGGATTCAAAACAACTCCAAGTCCCTTTCATGCGCACTTCAAAGGGCCAATTGGCCTTCAAATACTGGTTACCCAAACTATGGAATGATTTACCTGCAGACATCAGACTCTCCACCTCCCACTGGCTTCTCAAACCACTTCTAATCGCCCACTTCTCAGATGTATGTAGTTGCGACCCACAGCCTAGTCCTATTACCAGGGGCATCCAATTGGATCATAAATAATAACTAAAGCAACAAGCCTAGTTTTCCTACTGTGCCAATATATTTTCTGCTTTACTGTTTCACCTGGCAGTCTATGCCTAACCATGCCACAACTAATCTATGCACTCTGCAGCTGTTTTAATTACCACTGGTATTGAGTTGTCTACTGATGCTGCTGTCTATTCATTGTTGTACTGTGTATTCTTTCCTTACCTCAACCTATGTAACCCCCAGGTCGTATCCGGAAACGAGCGGTCCCCACTCAGTATGCTTATCTGGTAAATCTCTTAAATAAATAAATAAATAAACTGCAGTTGTACGAAGTGAAGCAGAAGTACGTGCATTATTGCTGGAAGAAGAAGAAGAGCGGTTTCAAAAAGGAAAAAAAGGAATTACAAGAAGCGTTTGAGAATGTACCTACTATGCCTGCTGATACCACTGCTATTGCGTCGCAAGTCACACAAGTTACACCAATCTGTGATGTAGGATCTTCAACACAAACAAACACAGCGGCTACTCCTGCAGCCAAGCCACACTGCCAAATGCCACAGCCACAGCAGTATTCCTTTGTGGCTAACCAATGGAAAGAAACCCTCTTTGTGTTTGAGGGGCAAAATCTAAAGGAGTCATGTCAGGAATGGCACATGCACAGCTGCAAGAGCCTGGCCTAAGACAGACTCCATCGCCTTTGGATACTGACCCAGCAGTAAAGGACTGGTCAGTTGAAATGGCACTAACAGCTGACGGATGGGAGAAATCCAAACAGATGGGGGAATGGGTCTCAGGCTCTTCCCCAATTCAGATGCCACAGACAACTACACCTTCAGCATCAGGTACTGATTATTTGTATATATCTATTGTACCTGTCATTACTCAGGGGCCCATAATCTCAGACTTGGAAATGGAGGAGATCAGTCAAGGGGTGCAGTCCCCTTTAGCCCTACCTGTTGGGTTGCAATTAACACAGAACCCAGTACTGAATCTAAAACTTAATGACACTCCACTCTCGGTGGAAATAAGCAACTTGCCTGCTCCAAGGAACTTGTCTGCTCAATCTCAAGCTATCCCCCCACTCTCTAGGGACACACAGCAACCTACAAGTTCTACTTCCACTTTTGATCCTGAGGCATGAAACTCTGATGGCTTCCACCAGTCTCTCGGGGCATCTACTTCCAGGCCATGTGCTTCCTTTTTTCAGACACCTTTGTACCCCTCAAAAATACATAATGCTGTCTACCTCCACTACAAAGGAGGCATGGACCAATTCCCATATTGTGTGTGTCTTGTAAAAACACTATTGAAAGAATCAATGTGCGTTTATGCCTCAGACATATATGCACTAATCCATGTCTAGAGATGTAGCAAAGTTTAATTTCACTAGCAAAGTAGAGGTGAAGTAGCCCACTCCACCTTAACATACAGCTACGCGAACTGCCCATTGAAATGCGGTACTTCGCTACTTTGCATCATAATGACTTCTCGTTATGATGACTCTGCCTTACTTCACTTTATTTTCTTTTAAAGATGGAATGAGTGAGCATTGTAACAGCCCACAGATCACATGCCTCACAGTCTGCAGGCCACATGCTGCAGGCAATAACTTAATCATGCAAG
The DNA here is from genome assembly GCA_016271365.2 of Neoceratodus forsteri. Taxonomy (NCBI): domain Eukaryota; kingdom Metazoa; phylum Chordata; order Ceratodontiformes; family Ceratodontidae; genus Neoceratodus; species Neoceratodus forsteri. The sequence continues at coordinate 1,100,038,259 of CM028134.1, read as the reverse complement.
AGAGTGAAAGACTTTCAATTTCACCTTACCTAGTGTGGGAGAAGAGCTGTGTTTGAGAGGAGACAGAGAGATAGCAAAAAATATAAACCACACATCTGAACTGGAGCACCTTCTGGGCTAGTGGTCCCCTCCATGAAGTGGAGGTAGTGGTGCCATGGAAGCACCACCTCCAGTGGCACGCTACCAGTGCCCCCCCACCAGTGCCACCACCTGCCATGGCCTCTGCACTAGTGGCTCAGCAGAAAGTGAAGGAGGAGCCACAGCAGTCGTAGCAGCAATACTAGGTTTCCTCACCCCTGGCCCCAACTGAGCACCAGCAGCAGCCGGCAGCAACATCAGAGCCCCCCTGCTGGTACCCAGTCCTCCCTGCAGCTCATTAGTGTGGGAGTTCTTCACTACACTGCCTGCACACACCAGTGTAGTGAAGTGCAATCTGTGTCGTGAGGTGCTGCGCTGTGGCCCAAAGGGAAGTCTTCAGGACACAGGTGGTCAGAGCACCTATCTATTCAACCACCACTCAGATCGGCAGGCCAAGCTTGCCGAACAGGGCAGGAATGCTCCTGCTGGCCCTGCTGGGCAACAGGTGGTAGCATGGTTTCCACCTGCACATGTTGTCAAGTGGGGGAGAGCCATGGAGCAAGCAGTTGCTCCACAACCTGCAGGTGAAGGTGGCAACCCTGCACAAATACCTGCCACACATGCTGATTTGGGCCTGATGTGGAGTGAGTTGGACCATGTGAAACACCAGACTGACAATGTGGAGCAGCAGTTGGAGCGTATGGAGATGCACCAACTCCAAACAATGGGCATGCTTCAACTGCTGCTCTCACACCAGAACACTGATCATTAGTTTTTGTTTGCCCTTGCACCCACCACCCTCTCCATGAAAAAATAGTTCCTGACATTGCCCCTGATCCACCCCCCCATCTTCGAATGTTGCCCCTTTGTTCGTGCACATCTCTTTTTCTGAAAGATGCTACCCTCTTGTACATTGTTGATTCCCTTTTGGTACTTGATAGTTTCTATCATGCCCCCCCCCCTTTCCTTGTGGTTATTACACCCAAAACTTGAAAAAATATATGTTGTGCAGAGTGTTTTAATTTGTATGTGAAGTTCTAGTGTTTCCTTCCCTCTGACTGGTATTAGGAGTTTTTCCTAAATTAGCCTGCTAGCTTTAGAGTAGTTTTACGACCCCTGGAGATCACCATATCAAATAGTTTTATTGCATTTCTTTGTCCTACAGTGCACCTTGTTTCATGTGATGGTGATGTAGCAGAGCCCATAAATCTAGCAGAAAGCATTGCATTACAATCAGTTCACAACAACAGAGATGGCTATATTTTAAAATCTGTAGAATTCAGCTTGGTGACCACCCTCATCCTAAAGGTTTTACTGTCCTGAAAAACTTTGCTGCTGGTAATTTTTGTGCAGCTTGTAAAGCTTCCAAGATATTTAGTTTGTTTGGCATGCATGTGCTGAATGTTGGGTCTCTCTTACATCACAGTCACATGAGACAAAATGCACTGTGGGAATCAGAAATACAATTACACTATTAGGTATGGAGATCCCCAGGGGTCATAAAACTAGCATTAATAGCAGGCTAATTTGGGAAAAACTCCTAATACCAGTCAGAGGGAAGGAAACACTAGAACTTCACATACAAATTAAAACACTCTGCACAACATATATTTTTTGAGGTTTAGGGTGTAGTTTTCCTTTAAGCTTTAGACTCCACAATATTTGGGAAACTGGTTAACTTGTTGTCACGGGTTGAAATTGAAGCAATACCCATGCCATCAGCAACTTCACTACTGCCAGCGGGGACAACAGCATCCCCAACCATGACTGAAGCTACTGAGTGCGCTGTGAAAAACATAGAGAAAGGCATCAACTATGCACATCTGCTGCATACTACCATGTACGCAGCCACTCTTGCCACTGGCAGCAGGGCCATGGCCAGAAGCATCTTTGCATGCATGTTGCTTTGCAGGCATTTTTTGGGATTACACAGAAAATTCATAACAAATTGAGATTTCTGAAATTTGGAGTGGATGAGAAGCTAAAAAACAACTGTGGCTTACAGATGCAGATTGGGCACTAAACAGATGCAAATGCACAGATGCAGACTGCACACTGTAAAGAGATGCAGTCACAGAGGCATAAAAACACCTTAAAGGAAAACTACACCCAAAACTTGAAAAAATATATGCTGTGCAGAGTGTTTTAATTTGTATGTGAAGTTCTACTGTTTCCTTCCCTCTTACTGGTATTAGGAGTTTTTCCTAAATTAGCCTGCTAGCTTTAGGGTAGTTTTACGACCCCTGAAGATCTCCATGTCAAATAGTTTTATTGTATTTCTTTGTTCTACAATGCACCTTGTTTCATGTGATGGTGATGTAGCAGAGCCCATAAATCCAGCAGAAAGCATTGCATTACAATCAGTTCACAACAATAGAGATGGCTATATTTTAAAATCTGTAGGATTCAGCTTGGTGACCACCCTCATCTTAAAGGTTTTACTGTCCTGAAAAACTTTGCTGCTGGTCATTTTTGTACAGCTTTTAAAGCTTCCAAGATATTTAGTTTGTTTGGCATGTGTGTGCTGAATGTTGGTCTCTTACATCACAGTCACATGAGATAAGATGCACCATGGGAAGAAGAAATACATTTATGCTATCAGGTATGAAGATTCCCAGGGGTCGTAAAACTAGTATAAAGCTAGCAGGCTAATTTGGGAAAAGCTCCTAATACCAGTCAGAGGGAAGGAAACACTAGAACTTCACATACAAATTAAAACACTCTCCACAACATGTATTTTTTCAAGTTTTGGGTGTAGTTTTCCTTTAACCAGCGGTCACACAAATCCCAAACTGGAAAAATAAATTATACCTTTTGCAGGTTGGGGGTCAGGGCACTGCAGTAACAGTCCACTACCAAGATACCACAAAGCAGTACAAAATAACACAGACGGATAACAGGTTCACAGTGCTGCAATTATTGTGTGTCACAATAAAATGTGTCTGACTTGATGGCATGCGTCGCACACACACTCACACAGACACTACAAGTAATGCGTAGCATATTGAAAAGTTTTGTAATATAACCACAACAATCAGCAAAAAAAGGTAAAAAATTACTGAAAATATTACTGTGTACATGAACATAGCTATACAACAAAAATATAGCCAAAACAGTTAGAAAGACTGCCTTTCTCCCAGTTAATCTACCTCCACCACAGATATGCCTCTCTCCCAAGCATACCTTAACAGTGTCTGTCAGTACACAAACTGAATGTTCTAAATTAACATTCAAAATCCACACAAAAGCAATAAACACTCGATGATATGAGCACAAGAGGGTTTCTTACAATCAATGTACTAAATTTTGAGCACAAAAAAAATGGCTCAAAATGACTTTTTGAACTGTTTTTAGAGGGTCTGAATCTCAGATTTCTGAAAGCAAACTGCCTCCAGCTACCACTACACACACACACACTACACAGAACTGAGGCTGTGCAGAACAATCTAGAGCCCATGTGACCTGCAACCCCATGAATCACTGCAAAATTCTCCTTAGAGCTCACAAACAAGGTGAAATAATGCGCAGTACATTGAAGTCAATGTACTACTTTACATTAAAATTAGTGCAGAAGTGGTTGTGGAAAGGCAGAGTAATGCAAAGTCAGTGCTTCCAATGGACTTCACAACAATGATTGGAAGGCGGAGTACTCCTCTTCGCGTTGTGGATTACTCCATGGATGCCACTTTAATACGCAAATTGCTCCGCATAGCAGATTTTGTCCACTACACCTGCCTCTATCCCTGTCTCAGGTGAGACAACTTTTGATGTTAGCTTTAAGTTAACCAGTGGACTGGAAAAGTTCTGGGCTAAGTACCACACTCTGAAACTGACTCCCTTATGGTCTCCTTTTGAAGCAGTACCTTTAACTAAACCAGCCTTCAAAACTATCACGGTGCTCTTCCGTAATGAGAGGGTGAGCATTATGGACTTAATATATTGGCTTAAGCAGCGGTGTTCTATTTTGGGGGCCCTGGAGGCCATTTTGGACTTGGAATACATCTGAACTGTTGGTTGGCGAATACATGTGGTACTAAAATCAACTGACACTGGTTTGGCTCACCTTCCCAACTGCTTTTTGCTAGGCAGGGGCAGGGACAGGGAAGTCCTTTTCTATGCTGGCCAACCAAAGGCCTGTTACTGCTGTGGTTCCACAGGCCACCTGAGCAGCTTATGTGACAAACTAAGATGTGCACTCTGCAATGAGCTGGGACACACAAGTGGACATTGCACCAATGAACAGATATGCAATCTATGTGAAACCAAGGGCCATACCTACAATAATTGCCCTTGGGCAGCTCTCAATTAAGCTGCCCGGTCAGATAGTGAGGAACAACGTCTGATAATTGCAATGGTTCAATGTTCTCATATTACTAGGGTACACCCTATTCCCAGGGCCCCCATAGTGCAGGCTTCTCCTGACCCCTTAAGGCAGAAAACAACAGTATCAAGCCCTTCTGTTCCCCCCAGTCCTTAGACCTTCAGAGTCATGATAATTCCTCTTCTCCATCTCAAGAGATTTCTATGGACTCACATTGGTCAGGATAGTGTTGAAGTGGGAACCCCCTCTGACACAGCTTCCACTTCCACAGCTTTACACAGCATGCCCCACCCCCACCCCCCCACCCGCCTGACCAGGAATGCAGATGGATAATTACCAGATGTAGGTCTGATCAAAAACCTCCTCCCCCAAGGTATCTAAAACTATTGCGGTCCCCCTCACTAATAGATATGATGCCCTTTGCCCAAGCCCCGATATCTTGGGGAACAAGTCAGACACCTCTTCTTTAGTCTCTTCCCAGACAGACCTGACCTCTGACAATGAGGAGCTCCATCGGGATGCAAAACAAAAACAGTGAGACCATTCTAAGCAGAAAAAGAAAAAGAATAAACCATGATGAAGAATATAAATTGATAAGTTGTGTCCATCTGTATAATTGCTTATGGAGCCCTTTCTGTCACTTAGCACAGTCAATGTAAATAGTATTAAAAGTGACAGGAAGAGGAGTATTGTTCTTACTTGATATTATCCCGTTCACATGTAACTTGCATACAGGGCACTAGGCTACATACAATTTCTGAATTAACTAGAGCAGTTAAGGCTTGGTATGCGGGCCCCTCCTATTGGACAATAGGTCCTGATGCTTGTTCTGGGTTGGGAATTCTTTTTCACAACATAAATGTGCATCTTATTAAAATAGTTGATCTAGTACTAGGAAGGGCATTGACTCTGGATACAAAACTCAATAATACCCTTATGCGTTTTATTAATATATATGCAGTACAAATGAAAACAGAAAGGATCAAACCCTTCCAGTTGATACAGCCTTTTCTCTTCACTGCCCATCAGGTTATTTTCGGAGGTGATTTCAATTGTGGATTATCACTTTTTGAGGGGGGGGGAGAAAAAACGAAGAAAGTGTTTTGTGATATGGTAAGTTTTGCCAAAATTATTAAAACAGCTGATTTCAATGGTGCCTGGTTTTTCTTTCATAAATAGTCGGATCCCACCTTTCATAAAGGTTCACTGGTGACCAGGAATCACTTTTTTATATCAAAATGTATACATTTGCAGAACATTACTAATTCCCCTGTTGAATTTTCTGCCCACATCCTATAATGTTTATATATCAATAACACACTGAATACACCGTACAGTCCCGGAAACTAGAAATTCAATTCTTGTTAGCTGACCCTAATTTGACACAAACCTTGCTCTATTTTTTTACTGCTAGGAAATAAGCTTTTATTTTGTATGATAACCACAGTACGTGGTGGACAGACACAAAATATGACTCAATACACCTTTTGAAATCTTCAGGTAAATTGCAAAGTCAGGTTTATTGCAGGAAAAACTCCCTTGAGCAGGCTCATTCACAGGGAGGTCCTGAGAGCATTGAATCAGGAACATATAAATATACAAGGCAATGAAGAGTACATACAGTCGTGGTACGTAACACATACAATCGTGGTACATACAGTAGCACATACAATCGTGGTGTATAGTAAACAGAGTACAGGGATACATTTTATTTACATATAAATAAATACAAATATTTACAAAGCAACTCAAATCACAAAAGAACTCAGAACACATTAAATACCTGTGTGATAGACAGCAATTACAGAAGCTCATGTCTTTAACCCGGCAAACCGCATTGTCTTTTGACACACAAATAAAAAACATTAAGATTAGCATGATGCACTTTTATACGCAACAAGCTAACAACCTGAAAAAAACAACAGCAATTTGGTACCCAAGATAAAGCCAGGAACATTTGTTCATATGCCAGTTGCAGAGACAGGGTAAATAAAAAAACCTATTGATTCTTTATTACACCAGAATAATCTCCCTATCTCTAGTACATCGAGATATTATGGACAGGGTGATCACCCATACTGCTATGTTATTCCAAGGATAACCAACTGATATTTCTCAGAGGTCCCATTTTTTTGACAATTTCTCTCTTCCTCAGTACCCTGCAGAGTTGACCACTACCTTAACGAAAGTAATTCAAGCGGCAGAGGTTCTTTTAGCCATCTCCTCACTGGCTAATGATAAGGCCCCTGGTATGGATGAACTAACAAGTGAATTATATAAAATTTTAGGAGATACTTTGGCCTAGGAATTAGCTTTAGTAAACACAGAATTTTGTCCACCCAAAACATGCCATTAGACATGTTAGAAGGCCTCCTTATCTACTTATGCAAAAAAGGGGACAGACAAAACCTTGATAACAGGTGTCCCATTAGCCTCCTGAACATGGACTTTAAAATTCTCACAAGAAATTTGACTGCTAGACTTTTACCAGCAACACAATACATAATTACCATGGCCCAAGCATGTTGTATTCCTGAATGCACCATCACGGATCTTCTAATTCTATTAAGAGAAATTTTTGAGAGAAGAAACTCCTCTAAATTACAAGGTTTGGTTTTATCATTGGCTCAATCTAAAGTCTTTGACTCAGTAAATCATAACTATCTGTAGTATGCACTAGAAAGATATGGCGTTCCACAGGCTTTCATCAGTTGGATTCAGTTCTTTTTTTATACTCTATTTCTCCCCCCCCCTTGTCCCAGGTTGGCAACCATCCTAGCTACCCATCCAGCCTCATACCCCGACATCAGGCTGCAACCCCTCTTCCCCCATGACTTACCCCCTGTGGTGGGGTGACAAGGAGTCACTCACCTCTACAAGGATCCAGTTCAGGGAGCGCCATTCGAGGTCAGGGCCTGCAGAGGGTGGCTGCCTCATCTAGCTGAACCAGGACCATTTTCTCATTTTCTTCCCTTGAGAGTGGGGCATGAAATGACATCTGTGGAGGGAGCATGCACGCATCTACATGCGTTCCTGCCGGCATCTGCCCCATGCAGTTCCTTCTTGCAGCATCGGTGCTCTGTCTCCCAGTCACCCACCAGGGGTCAGAAGCACACTGACCACTGAGATCCCCTTCCCTGGACAGAGAGATCAGTCTCTCGGATGCTCAATCCATTTCCACCCCTCCTGACCCCCAGCAGCCTGTGCTCATTCCTGAACACGGGTCACTGGTGTAGCATCCGGTAAGGCAACCAGTGCCTCAGTCCTCAGTGACACAGGGCTGGGCAGGATTCAGTGTCTTTATAAAAAAGCCACAGTGCAGCCTATTGTTAATGGCTGGAGAAGGCCTTTAATATCGGTAAAATGTGGAGTCAGACAGGGCTGCCCTTTAAGCCTATTATATGTGTTCAATATAGACCCTTTATCGTGTGCTTTAAATTTCTCCCCCCACATACAATCCCTACAATGTGAGGAAGGACTGATATCTTACAAGGCAATTGCCCATGCTGATAATCTTTGTATCCTGACAGCCACAAAAATTTCAGCCGAAGAAGCTTTATATACTTGTAACACATATAGAGCATTCTCAGGGCCCTCCCTTAATCATACAAAAAGTGTGGGTAAAAGTCTCGGAAACCTTGACCCCACTAGCTTAAAAATAGCAGGTGTACAAACTACTGAGGATCCTGTAAATATTTTAGATATTTCCTTTGGAGCAGAACAAACTGATGTAACCAATTAGAATGCAAACTGAACCAAGGAAAGGCTTTTATGGTACAATGGAATCAGTGTGGCAAATGGGGAAAAAGAAAAGGATTATGTTGATTAAAACTTATTTAATACCTTTGTGTATTTTTTATCTTAGTTATGTTCCCTCCCCCCAAAAAATCTTTAGAAATTACTCTGTTTAGTATTTTTGTCAAGCGGTATGCGAAGCCGGCTGCACCTCATTAATAGAAATATCTTGTATCTTCCTGTACTGAAAGACAGACTAAATATGGTAAACCCTCTTGTGATTTTTTTACTATATATTTTATTATGCTAGTCTAAGGCCTCTACTTTTTCATACTGGAAAAAGTTGGAGTAACTTTCTGTTTCTCACCTGCCAGACTTGATTCAGGAAATGGGATTCTGGGAATCTAAAGATGTTGTGCTCTTCAACATTGACCCCACCCTACAGTTTATTAGGGACATTTTTCTGAAATTGAAAACCTGGAAAATTTCTAGTAGTATTATTTTGATATTGCATAGGAATGTATGATATGCTCAGATTATTACTACTTCATTATACAGAACCCTTTACTTTTCCCTCTTGCCCCCTCTTTTCAGAAGAATTTAGTTGACCTTTAGGTCACCTCTAGAATCCCTCCTAAAATGTAGCATGTACACTGGCATTCATGCCATAATAGACTGAATGTTAAAAGTAAGTAGAAACATAAACAGCTAGAAGAAAGACAGTATAGCAGGAACTCTGCCATCAACAACTGGATACTATAGGCCATTTGTGTTTTACCTGCATGTATATATCCGGATTTTGGCAGTCCTTAGCAAATTATTGGTCGGGACCTTGCTTTACTACCATCTCATAAAATATGTTGTTTTATGATTATTTTCCACAACGCCTGCAGTCATTGGTTAAGAGCACCTTCCATGTCATTCTCACAGTTATGAAATTGTACATATGGAACTACAGATGCCTTTTTACCTTGCAGCAAAAAAATGTGACCCACACTGAATTGATCCGTAAAATTACACAAAAATAGCAAACTGTTTATTTTGCCAAATCTAGGCATGTTACTAAACATTTTTTGAATACTGCATGGAGGAATATGGTATGAATTACAGACTCGGATGTCCTAATTACTTAACATATATACTTTTCCTAATAACGCTTCAGTTTTTATGTATAATTTTCTTTCATTTACTTTTTTTCTGTTTTTCTTGGAAATGCTTCCTTTTGCTATGTATAACTGGATGGTTACTGTTTTGTTTTATTATGTACTCATTGTGAAATTTGCTTTGATGTATGGTTTTAATAAATTCCCCTTACTGTTGTCGGTAGGGGGAACCCTTGGATGTCTACCAAGATGGCTGACCTGATCAGTGAGGGGAAGAAGTTGGATGATGAGGGAGCAAGGGAAACAGACGCCTCCCTTGTTTCATATTCTCTAGAGGTTACAACAACACGTGGTATAAATTCTGATATGGAAATAGACATTGTGTGTATGGAAATGGAAAATCAGGAACAACCAGAATCTGGTAAGAAAACTGAAGGAAAAACAGGGCATGAACTGAATCTGCAGGAAGACGAAGCCCAGTTAAGATAGTTTGTGACAGGGACCTCCTGCTAGTCTTGAGGACCAACTTTTTCTTAAATCTGTATGATGTTGTGTTTCTTTGAAACTTGGTTTATTTTCAATGGCCTTTGGGGTAACCCTTGTTCCAATGCTTCTGCACTGAGGTTCTTTGTCTTAAGCTCTTTTTTTTTTTATTTTGAGCCCCCACCACCCAAGCAAACAAGACCTGCATTGGAGAGGCTGAATCTCAACTGATATACAACAAGCTTTCCTTCTATGACCACATCGAGGATCTATCAAAGAGGCTTAAAGCACGCTTGGTTTCTTCTTTAGAAATATGACCCTCTTTTCTCTCGCGACCTGCAAAAGACTTGTCCAAGCAACATTTCTTCCCTTGCTTGACTACAGAGACATTATCTATATCTCCTCCCCAATCTTGGGCCTATCTAAACTGGACACACTCTATCACCGTGCTCTTAGTTTCATTACTAACTCTGTGTACAGGACCCACCACTGTGATCTTTATGAAGCAGTTGGGTGGACCTCTCTTGCCACTAGACGCCTCCTGCATGCTGGAATTTGGACCCTCAAATTACTACTCCACAAACTGCCTGTCTATTTAACGTCTCTCATACACATCTAGCATAGCGCCTACTCCCTAAGGAAATCCGACCTTATCCTACTAGATTTTCCCAGGACACGTACCACAGCTGGCCAAAGACCTGTCTCATATGCCCTCCCAAACATTTGGAACCAACTACAAGCCATGCTGAAGCTAACCAGCATCGTATCAATTAACTTCTACAAAAAACTAGCTATCTCTAAATTAAAAGACATATGTAGGTGCTACTAGGCCCCCAATGCCAAGTCAACTTCCTAGGTACCAACTGGCCCTCTACTTACTAAGCTGAAAAGTGTTGCATAATTTAGGGCAGGGTTAAAGCTGGAATGTACTGCATATATAGCATAAGGACTTCTGTTGTGTATACCTCTTGTATTATATTTTTTTTCTTTGTTGTTCTACATTTTATATCTCCTGTCTATGTAATTGTGAACTGTATGTGTATGTGCCTCAGGACCTCCTTGTGAATGAGGTTGCTCACCGGAGTCTTTCCTGCAATAAACTTGAACTTGAACTTGATATGTTAGATCAGAGATCAGTGAGTCAGCAGGTGCTGTCTAAGTGCAGAGGAAGGACATGCATAGTCTGTTGCTGAAAACTGATGTATTGAAGAAGGGATAAGCCACTGCTGAAGGTTATCTCCTGGATTTTGCATAAACATCACACAGAGATTGTGTGTTGATCCTGAAGTTCAGTGTCTGGTCCATCTGTTCTCCCGCAACTGCTCCATAGACTTGGTTTTAGAAGTGGGATAACTTGCTGGAAGGGTCCGAACTGGCCAAAGAAGGATGTTTTCTGGTGGATATCACCCAGATATCCCAGGTGGATCGATGCACCAGGAGTTGCCTGAGGAGAACCTGGAGAAGAAAGTCCGTGGAGTTCTGACTAGAACCATTGCTGACAGACTGGGACAGCAGCTGCCACCTGGACTGGACCTGGGAGCTCAGGGGATGGCCTAGCCTGAAGACAACAAAGAGATGCAAAGGAGATGAGGAGTTACCATGGGATTGAGTCAGACCAGAGATGCAAGACAACACCCTGATTGTGCAAAATCTGATGAGGCTAATATGATGGATGACTGGGCAATGGCTCTAGGCAGATTGACTACTCAGAGAGGCGAAACACTGGTGCCAGGTGCTCGAGAGGTCCCTGCCGGGGAGTTTAGATAAAGAATCTGAGGACAATTTTTCATGGGCCCAGCTGGAGAAGGACCCCCTGACTGAGCAGGATATTCCTTTGTTGCCTGTGTTCCCAGGATGTCGCCTGATGGAGGTCAGAGATACAGGTATAGAACCGGAATATGAGACCCCAGGTAAGACTGTGTCTAGTGATATTGTGCTGGGGTTGAAGACTCCAAGCAAGCAAGAAGAAGCCTATGAGGCTGAAGGGACTTTTTCTTGTATTGTTGCAGCTAAATCTATTAACCGTACTGACTGGGGTATACTGCAGGCTAAAGATGCTAATGTTGCCAAACTGTTACAGTATGTTAAGGTTAAGGAGGGTAAGCAGATTAATGGTGGTGTGGGGGCAAAACAATGTTGGTGGTACGAACTAAAGAAGGGTGTTCTGTACCAAATGAGGCTCAACCCCCGTACAAAAAGTGTGGATGCCCAGGCAGTGGTGCATGAGGCCTACAGACAACAAATGATGGAGGCTTCTCACTTTAGTGCCTGTGGGCATCTGAGCCATGGTGGGGTATTAGTTCAATTAACTCCATCTTATTACTGTCCTGGTATGTACAGACAGGTGGCAGCCTATATTAGAACCAGTCCAGTGTGCAACCAGACAGAGGTACCTGCTGGGAACAGCAGAGGAACTAGAACCCGGGGTGTGGAAAGTGTCCCAAAGAGTAGAGGTCATTAAAGACAAAAAAATGGCACCCTTGGAAAAACGGAAAACTTCCACACAGGTCACAGGGTACCAAATGGTTACAGCTGAAATAAACACAAATATTTAAAATCGATTGCAACCTGTGTTGGGGTAACACCAAAAGAGTGTCTACCCTCAAGTCTCTGTATAAATAGCAAGTGAAATGAATGAATCAAGAGACATAGTGGGTTTATTTAAAGAAGCTGAACCTAGGACTGGGTCCCTGCATAAAACTTACATGTCTGGTGGGGTTGGAGTAGGTAATTACTCACTCCAAAGAGAGTCTTTCTATGGCACTGGACTTTACAGTTGTCCAGATTTTCAGTCAGTAAAAATATGACGGACTTCCCTGAAAGGATATAGTGCAGGGGAGGTACCAGTAGTCTTTATTGAGAAATCTTTTTTTTTTCATTTAGTAAGCTTTATTGGTTTGAAATTTTTACAACAACCATCAATACAGACAACGTGTTGATGCATTAAACAGAAAAATAATCGTTAATAAGTACAGATACATATACATGATATGTAATACATAGATAAGGATTATAATATAATAAGTCCTGAAACATAATATCGTTGTCTGTATCCCACCCACTTCCCCCCTCCCACTCATCCCATCCCAGTCTGCCACTTACTATTAACTAAGGATGGTTATCAAAAAATTAAAAGACTATGTTACGTGTAATTGTCAGTAAGAGGGAAAATAAAAGTGACTGAAATCTACTGAATCACTAAAAGGGTATACAGTGATTCCCATCTTAGTTTGTAATTATCCATTCTATTATTAGCTCCAGCAATGATGAACTCTGCTTGCAAGGCAAACATAATCTCTTTATACCATTCCATGTAGGCGGGAGTGCTCGGTTCCTGCCAATGTCTCAAAATAACTTTCTTGGCACAGCTTGATATTAAAGCCATGTGTGCTCTCTGTTGACTCCCTTGTAAACATGCGTAATCGCTCCAGATACAAATTTCCGAATTAAAATAGTCTGATAATGCAAGAAGCGGATCAAGACGATTTTGAATACTGTACCAAAAAGGAGTGATTTTGTCACAAGACCATAGCAAATGAAGCAGCTCAGCAGAAGCATGTTGACATTTGGGGCACTGGTTGGATGATACACTTCCCGTTTGATGAAGTTTAAATGGGGTATAAAATAAATAATGGTTAATATAAAATTGCATAAGTCTATATCTATCCCGCTTAATGTATTTATATAAGTGATTCAAAATATTGGACCAATTCCTGGGAGGGGAAGTCGATGTTAGGGTATTGTCCCACCAATAGAACCTCTTGCCTTCCAAAGTAGCGACTTTTGTTAAAAGAAATTTATATGAATAGGATATTATGTGAGAAGAGGGGATAGAGCTAATATAGGGGAGTAAAGCAGAAAAAAAGGGACTGTCCAACCCCCCTGATCCAAAGTAATGTGTCAGCATGTGAGATATCTGAAAATATTTAAAAACGTGTGTGGTAGACCAGTTAAAAAGGTGACTGGCTGCATTATAGGTGAGGAGTTTTTTGTCTTGAACCAACTGATTCACTCTTAGAACACCCATATCAGGCCAAAAAGGGTGAGATTTAATTACTTCACACGAAATTAGAAAATTAAGGCTGGAGAACAAGGGCTGGGCAGTGTCTTTATATGCTTCCGCCTTGAGGAAAGTGATTAATTGATGCTGTGTTTGAAGTGAAGAACTTAGTGTGTTTCTTTTAGGGATTTAGGGAGGTTCTTCCTAATAATAAAAGGAAGAGCCTTGGGGTCTATATCATTTTCAAAGCAGAGTGCTTGTTCATTTCCAACCCAGGAAGGACAATATATAGGATCTATACTATTCACTGGAGGTTGTATCCAGTATTTTACCCTGACCAGGTGTATAGCTAAATAACATATGTAAAAATTGGGGGCTTGAAGGCCTCTGTCAGTTTTTTAACGCGTAAGTTTATAGTAACTTCATCTAACTTTTTTCCTCTGCCATATAAAAGTATTGAGAATTCTCTGTATCTGGGAAAACCATGATAATGGGAGACCCCCATTAAACATTTGTAGGGGATATAAAACACGAGGTAGGACATTCATTTTTATTATGCTCATACGTCCCCATATAGAAACAGGTCATTTTGACCAGCGTCTAAAATCTTCTGTTAATATTTTAACTAGAACATCTAAGTTAAGTTTTTTCATGATATGGGGAGAAGGGTGTAGGTAAAACCCTAAGTATTTAAATTTTTCGGTGTTCCATTGTAATCCCAAATGTTCAATATCAGTTTTCATTGTATGTTTATTGAGAGGAAAAACTTCAGTTTTTCCGATATTTAACTAGTAATTCGAAATTGCCTCATAGATAGAAACACAGAAGCATAGAATTTGATGGCAGATAAGGACCACTTGGCCCACCCAGTCTGCCCATTTCCCTACCTAATGGATAAGCTGCAGATCCTAGTTAACCAGCAGCCTACTTTTCCTACCCCACTAAATTGCCTTATGACTGTCATGCATGGCTTGATTCCCCACTGTTTTTGACTCACAACCTTCTCCGGAAGGCCGTTCCATGAATCCACAACCCTCTCTGTGAAAAAATACTTCCTTACATTACCTCTGAGCCGCCCCTCCATCTTCAAATTGTGCCCCCTTGTTCTTGCACACCTCTTTTTCTGAAAGATGCTACTCTCTTGGACTTTGTTGATTCCCTTGAGGTACTTAAAAGTTTCTATCCTGTCCCCCCTTTCCCTCCTTTCCTCGAAGTTATACATATTAAGCTCCTTGAGTCTCTCTTCATATGTCTTCTGGTGCAGATCCTGCACCATTTTAGTTGCCCTCCTCTGGACAGCTTCCATCCTGTCTATGTCTTTGCGGAGATTGGGTCTCCAGAAATGCACACAGTACTCCAGATGGGGTCTCACCAGCTGTCTGTACAGAGGGATAACAACTTCCTGTTTTCTACTGGTGATGCCTCTCCCTATGCATCCCAGTATCCCCCACCCTCCTTACTGCCCTCTCCATTGCTTGCCCACCTTTGGGTCATCTGTATGACTTACCTCAGGTCCCTTTCCATTTTGTTGTTGTTAGTATCTCACCCCCATTGTTACTCTTCCCTGGGTTTTGTTTCCCAGGTGCTTTTATGCTTCTTAGCATTGAATCTAAGCTGCCATACATTTGACCATTCCTCTAACCTTGCCAGTCCCTCCTCATCCTTTCCATCCCACCTTGGTGCATCAACTCTGTTGCAGATCTTTGTGTCATCTGCAAGAGACATACTTTTCCTTCCAGTCCCTCTGCAATGTCACTTATAAAGACATTAAGAGGACCCAGTCTAATACTGAACCCTCGGTCCCACTAGTAACCCCCTTTTTCAGGTGAACTCCATTTACTATTACCCTCATGTCTATTCTCCAGCCAATTCTTTACCCAGGCTATCATCTTGGGACCCACTCCCAGGCTGGCTAACTTGTATATTAATCTTTTGTGTGGGACTGTGTCAAATGCCTTGCTAAAGTCTAGGTAGGCCATGTCCACAGCTCCTCCTTGATCTACTACTTTGGTCACCCAGTCAAAGAAATCTATTAGATTCATCTGGCATGACCTTCCCGCTGTGAATCCATGCTGCCTTGGGTCCTGTGCCCCTCTGGCTTCTAGGTACTCGACAATTCTTTCCTTCAGAAGTGATTCCATCATTTTCCCTATCACTGAGGTTAAACTAACAGGTCTGTAGTTTCCTGCTTCTGCCCTGCTCCCACTTTTGTGAAGTGGAATCACATCTGCCCTCCTCCAGTCCTCGGGTACCACCCCATCCTCCCATGATTTGTTAAAGAGGGTAGTCAGTGGTGTTACTAGTTCTACCCTTAGTTCTTTTAGAATTCTGGGATGAATCCCATCAGGCCCCATTGCTTTGTCCACCTTCAGTTTTAAGAGTTCTTTCAGAACCCTTTCTTCTGTAAATGGGCTGGTAACAATTTCTGTATCCAGAGTGGTTCTATTGTTTGGTTTAGGTACCTCCCCCTCTTCCTTTGTAAATACTGAGCAAAAATATTTGTTTAGTATCTCTGCCTTTTCACCATCACCCTCTGCCCACCCCTTCCCCTTTATTAAGTCTCACTATTCCTCCCTTGGTCTTCCTACGCTCCCTGATGTACCTATAAAAGGTTTTATCCCCCTTCTTAACTGAGTTGACCGTCTTTTCCTCGGTTTGGGCCTTTGCTGTTCTGACTGCCCTCCCAGCTTCCTTTTGCTTTAACTGATACAATTCTCTGTCCTGCTCCTTCTGTGATTCCTTGTACTTCATGAATTCTTTATTTTTCTCTTGAACCTTCACTGCCACCTCCTTTGAGAACCATAGTGGTTTCTTACATTGTTTTGTTTTGTTTATTTGCTTCACACAAAGACTTATTACCTCTGTGATGGCAGTTTTTATTATTCCTCATTGTTCTTCCACCCCTCCTTCCTGCCCATTTGCTAGTGCATTCCTTAGGCACTCACCCATTTTGGCAAAGTCAGCCATCCTAAAGTCCAGTACTTTTGCTTTTGTATGGCTTGACTCTACAGCTGTGTTTATTGTGAACCCGTACTGTTCGATGATTGCTAGTTCCCAGATGGCTCCCACTTCTCATCTGTGATCCTCTCTCCATCTCCATTTGAGAGAACCAGGTCTAGATTGCTCCCTCTCAAGTGGGTTCCAATACCCTAGTTGTCAAAGGCATACCCCTGTAGGGCATCTAGAGTAACCCCACTCTTAGAAGTGGCTGCTGCAACTGCACTCCAGTTAACATCTGGCATATTCAGGTCACTCATCAGCAATATCTCCCTTTTCTGCCATTCTAATATACTTTCTATCATTTCCTTGTCATTTCCTCCCCTGAGGAGAGGTCTATCTAACCCATGCAGTTGTGGTACAATGTCTGTCTCAAGTTGACCCACAGTGCTTCTTCTCCTCCTATTTACCCTTTTGTTCTGTTGCTTTGATTCCTTCCCTTATGTAGAACTACTCCTCCTCCTCCTCCTCTTTTTACCCTCCTGTCCCTCCTGTAGATAGTGTATCCTGGTATGTTTATATCCAGTCATGGTTCTGTGTGTACCATGTTTCTGTGACTGCCGATATCAAATGTTCCTCCTCCATCAAGGCCACTAATTCAGGAAGCTTGTTACCTAGACTACGGGCATTGGTACTCATTGCTTTCCATTTTTTGATGGCTTTACCTTTTGTAGCAGCATTCCCCACTGTCCTTTCTACCTTGGTCTTTTTCTCATTTAGTACCCTCTTTTGTAGGGGGAGGCTGGGAATTTTCTGCTGCTTATCAGTGCCTCCCCTTGAGCTGGTTTAAAGCTTGCCAATGAAGCATTTAAACTGATTGCCCAAAGACTTGTTCCCTTCCTGGACAAATGCAGACCATCTTGCCAGTATGAGCTGGTGTCCCTCAGGTGGAACCCCAGTCTAATGAAGCCAAATCCTGTGCTCCACCCATTTCTTCAATCATTCATTAAATTGCATGGTGCAAAGCACCCTCGCCTCACCATACCATAGAACAGGCAGCACCTCTGAGAAGGATACTGTGTGTGCTACTTGTCTTGGGCCCTCCTAACTCTACAAAGTCCTCCTGCACTGCTCTAATCTCATGATGAGCCAAGTCATTTGTCCCTAGGTGGACAATAACATCCAACTCAGACTCCCGTGCAGCTGTTCTCGTGATCCTGAGGATATCGCCTTCCTGTCCCTCAAGCCATAGCACGAGGCAGGCACCTTACTTCAGTTTTCCTGCTCCCCTGGTTCTATCCCCTAATAATTGAGTCCCCAGGGGCTGCTTCCTTTCCCTATGGTTTCCTCTGCCTCCTTCCTATGGGCCTCCCTTGTGACAGTTGTCTGCAACCTCCTTAGTCTCCTCTGCAGGTGCATCCATAGAGGAACTATGGTCCCCCAGAATGGTGTATGGATTATGGAGTGGAACAACTGACTGGGTGTGCCTCTGTTCCACCACCCTCATCCTCTCTGAGCCCACTGTGGTCCAACTGCTGTGCTTTCTTCATAACCTCTGAGGTAGTGGTAGTAGCTCTGGTGCTCCCTGGATGGGGGAGGTTTCCTTACTACTGTCCAGTGTGGCCTGAAGATGAGCAACTTCCTCCCTCAGGGCAGAGAGTTGTCTGCAAATATGGCAGCATATCAGCCTCCAGAAAGACTCCCGGAAGACTGCCGCCCCACAGCCATTACATTGCACTACTCCCCACATGCCTGTCTACCTTTTTGTTTATCCTGTTTATAATTTTTTGTGTGTATATGCGTGTGTGTGTGAATAGTTTGTTATATAGAAATATATATAGTATACAATGCGTATGCTTATCTTGTCAGTGCAGTGTGCTAGAAAGGATATGACAGTGATATGCACCTTGCCTTCTTGAGGAAACGATGTCAGAACCCCAGGTATAAAGGAACTATTTCCAGGGGTGGGTGGGGTGAGGGTGAGGTAGGGTTTGGGCCTAAACTGTGCCGTCACGAAACAGTCAGCTAAATGCTCTGACCCACCACTGCGATGAGTGCCTTCCTGTCAGCAAGATGCTCTACACGGCAATTTGACAAAGAAAATACCCTGCTAATCAAACAGAGAAAAATCCAAGCATCCAAGTCAGACACAGGTAAACCTCCCCAGCTCCAAAACAGCCTGGTGATTTGTGCTCTGAAAGCAGTCAGCCGCAAAACTGCATTTTAAGGCACACACAGATAAACACAAAAAACATTTTCCACCCCCTGGGGCACTGTCTGGGTCAAATACACAGCCTGAAACCTGCACTCACTTCAGGACTTATGACAAATTCTTAGCCCAGTGAATAACTCACAGTATTACAAATATTGCAATGCAAACAGTCAATCAATAATTCCAATCAAGTCAGCTGTGCACAAGGACAGACACAATAAAAGTATTCAGTCCCTCTGGGTTTAAACTCTTCCTGCACTGAAAATATTAACAATTGTAACAAAAGTAAAGCAAGGTCCACCTCCCTCTGTTGATTGAAAGACTGTCTTTCCTGATAATTCTAAGTTCCCTATTTCACCTTTCAGTTAGAAGTAGCCTCCACCTGAAGAATATTAGCTTTTCTGATGAACTGGTACAAACCAAAGACAATTGTAAATTATAAGGTTCACCTCCCTCTGTTGTGAGCACAACTCACTTGCTTGTAGATCCTAAGTTCAGTATTGCAGCTTCCAGCCAGAGGTAGCTTCACCTGAAGAATATTAGCTTGTCTGATGAATCTGCCATAAACCACTTGCTTATAGTACTGTTGTTATCAGGTCTGTAAGACTCTTCCAAAGCTATTGGCTAATAAGTAGCTGTGATGTAAGCACTTCCTGACACAGTCTGGCCTGGCCTTTTAAGGCACACAGAGATAAACACAAAAAACAGTTTCCACCCCCTGGGGCACTGTCTGGGTCAAATACACAGCTTGTAACCTGCACTTACTTCAGGACTTATGACAAATTCTTAGCCCAGTGAATAACTCACAGTATTACAAACATTACAATGCAAACAGTCAATCAATAATTCCAATCAAGTCAGCTGTGCACAAGGACAGACACAATAAAAGTATTCAATCCCTCTGCGTTTAAACTCTTCCTGCACTGAAAATATTAACAATTGTAACAAAAGTAAAGCAAGGTCCACCTCCCTCTGTTGATTGAAAGACTGTCTTTCCTGATAATTCTAAGTTCCTTATTTTACCTTTCAGTTAGAAGTAGCCTCCAACTGAAGAATATTAGCTTTTCTGATGAACTGCTACAAACCAAAGACAACTGTAAATTGTAAGGTTCACCTCCCTCTGTTGTGAACACAACTCGCTTTCTTGTAGATCCTAAGTTCAGTATTGCAGCTTTCAGCCAGCGGTAGCTTCACCTGAAGAATATTAGCTTATCTCAAATTGGGAGATGATATGAAAGGCAGCAGGTAGAGATTGGATAGGATTAGAAATATGAAGAAGTATATCATCTGCATAAGCAGAAATTTTATATTCCGTATCACTTATTAATATACCGGATACAAGTATCACATTTTTAATTTTTCTAATAAGGGGTTCTAGATATAAGTTGAAAAGGAAAGGGGAAAGGGGACACCCTTGGCGGGTACCCTGAAATAACGTGAAGGATCAGGAGAGGACACCGTTGCATTGGATTTGGGCTGATGGAGAAGTGTACAAAATTTTAACCCATTGTATAAATTCCATCAGAAAATGATATTTAGGTTATAGCATAAAAAGATAGTCCCAAGAAACCCTGTCAAAAGCTTTTTCTGCATCCAGGAAAACAAGTGCTGCCGGTATGGATGAGTCCCTGGACACAGAGGAGAGGTATGCTATTTTTCTAAGGTGGTCAGATGAAAGCCTTCCCTTTACAAACCCTACCTGCTCTGTACTTATCAGGGAATCCCAAACCTGGCCTAGTCTAGAAGCAAGAATTTTCGCAAGAATTTTGAGGTCCACATTAATTAGAGAAATTGTTCTATAGTTAGGAATAAAGAGAGGATCTTTGCCAGGTTTGGGAATGACAATTATAATAGCACGAGTCAAAGAGGTATCAGATATTCCCTGCTTAAATATGTAATGAAAGGTATCTAAGAGAATAGGGGCAATTATCTCCTTAAATTTTTTATAAAAGTTGGAAGTGAAGCCATCTGGGCCAGGGGATTTATCTGGGGCAAGAGAGTCTATGGCATCATAAATTTCTATTAATGTAATTGGAGCTTTCAGAATATTAACCTGGTTGTCTGATAATATAGGGAGAGTAATATCTTGGAAAAAATTATCGAATTGTTGAGGCAAAGAGGGGAGTACAGATGTTGAGTATAATTGTCAGTAGTATTCTTGGAAAGCATTGACAATTTCCAGGGTGGAGGTTACAAGGTCACCAGTCATCGAATAAATAGAGGTGATTATTTTATCGGTTATTTGGGTATGAAGACAAAGAGCCATTAGTTTCCCCACTCTTTCACCATGATCAAAATAGGATATTTTAGAATGAAGCATTAAGAATTCAGCCTTTTCTGCTAATAATTGATTGTATTGGGAACGAAGAGATTAAACTTTCTCCCACTTGTCTATAGGGGCCGAGGGGAGGAGATGCCTCTCCTGGTTTTCTATCTTGGCTAAAATAGAAGAGAAAGCCGCGGCTCTCTGCTTCTTATGCTTAGTCGCTAACCGAATTAATTCCCCTCTTACTGCACATTTCAGGGAACCCCACAAAAAATCTTTTTTAGACATAGACAGGGCATTAATTTCCATAAAATTAGAAATGAATGTTTGAAGGAGCTGTATTTGATCCTCAGATTTCAGAAGTTGATTGTTCAACCACCAAATTCTATCTCTATGTATGTTGGGAGATAGATCTAGGTGAAGATGAGCTACACGGTGGTCTGAAATAACCTTTGAAGAGTAATAGGCCTGAGAAACCCCTGGAAGGTGATCAACTGTCATGAGAAAATAGTCTATCCAGGAAAAGGAATGATGGGGAAGGGAGTGAAATGAAAATACTTTACCTTCTGGAAACATTATCCTCCAAGAGTCTATCAGGCCAACAGAGTTCATTAACTCATGTAGGACCTTTTGTTCTGGTGATAATTTTGGCCGGATCTGACCTGATCTATCTAGGGAATTAGATAATACCTGGTTCCAATCTCCACCTAGTACCATTGGAAACATAGTCCAGGGGGCAAGGAGATTCATAAGATTTGTAAAAAATTCAGGGTTGTCACAATTAGGTCCATAAATGGAGCCTAGTACCAATTCAGAGTGGCCCAGAAGGACCCTCAGCAAAACAAATCTTCCATCAGGGTCAGAAATTTGTTGTATGAGGCGAAATGGAATTCTGCGGGCTATCAAGATGGCAACCCCTCGTTTACAGTAGTTAATATCAGAGCCAAATACTTGACCTCCCCTATTTCTATGTAAGTAATGAATTTGACTGACCAGAAGATGCATTTCTTGCAAAAAAGTCACATCAATTTGCAGACTTTTTAAATGGAGTAGAACCTTGGCTCTCTTGGCTGGAGTCTGAGCCCCTTTTATGTTCCAGGAGCAATATTTAAGACTAGCCATAAAGAATTATATAATATAGTGGAATAAAACAAAAGATGAAGGGATACAACCATTCCTGAATATGTAACATAAGAATATTTAACCCCTTGTCAGTGGCAGACAAACCCTTAATTATTATCCCCCCCCCACTCCAAGATATTAACACCCTCATAGCTAGGACCTGAAAGACCTAGCTCTGAACCCCACTCTTTATAATAAAGAACTAAACAAAGAACAGACCCTAACTGGGATAATGATTTAGGAGGTTCCAGTCCCAAAGTCTGATTCATGACTGCTTCTCCTACAGCTAAGCAATCATGCATACTCTCTCCCACCCCAACCAGTTGAATAGGTATAAGGTTAACAGTTAACAATTTTCTAAGTTTGAAGAACACAGGTGTCTTACTATTTTTTGCTTACCTTTTATCAGTAAGTCCCCCCCCCCAAAAAAAGGAAAAAATTGTATATTGTCAAAAACTGTATTGTCATATTTTTTTTCTTTAACAAACCATTCATGATCTGAAGGCTGTCAAATCCCATTCAATATACCTTTATATTCTAGTAAGGTATTAAAAAAAAAATTCTCAGTAAAATTCTGGAGTTTTACATCTAGTTGCCTTCAGCTAGAAAAAAGAAAAGCAAACACAGAGAAGAAAAAAAAAGGCATCCAACATGACCAAACCCTTTTTTTCCTTTTTTCTTCCTCCCCCTTTCCCCAATGAACATCCTTTGTTATGCATTAACATATATTTAAACCTAAATAACCATGTAGAAACTCAAATTACACCTTGGTCCTGTGTCAGGGCATAACACGCCCGATTTATATGACTCTTAAATGAAAATGCAGGAACAACAAGCTATCCCTTAAAAACAATCAGGTGAAGTTCAACTTGTTACCACACTGAAGAATAAGGAGGCTCCACAGTCATAGCGCCGATCTCTGACTGGAGAGGCTGAACAAACTTGCCACAACTGAGCGATCGTGCACACGTCCGTAATATCCAAACCACTCGCATTGTCATGTAGGAGAAGCCAAAACTAAGTAACGGAGCTAGAAAAGAAAATGGGAAAAAATCTTCTCAGGCTCTTCTTTTGCCTGGCAGGTCGTCATATATCTCGTCGAGCAAAGATCTAGTTCCGAGATAAACTCTAATGGAACACTTCGACACGGGGTAAACAAAAGCTCTCGTAAGGGAAGGAGCAGGACCCCACAGCCATTGAATCAGAAGACCTCAATCTCGCCTCCAGGAGCCCTCAAACTTGAACTTTTCTTTAAGACAGGTGCCAGAAACAGCAATTAAAATTTAACCTTGCATCCAGTATACTTTCCTGACAGTTGAAGATTCTTTGTAGAAGGGTTTAGCGATGAAGACTCAGCATGAGGTAAAAAGTTCCGGGAAGAGGGCTACAAGTTCTTTAGTTGCCTGCTCTGCATTCTTGAAAGTTTTCCAGCTGCCACGGTATAAAACGGATAGCCTGGCTGGGTAGAGCATCCGGAATTTTATTCCTGCAGCAATTCATTTAGTGATGGAGGGGTGATATTCAGTCCTTTTTTGGCATGTTGCGACTGGTAGATCTTGGGAGAACCGGATCGGGGTATCTTCCCATTTGACTTCCTGGAGATCTTTAACTGCTGACAAGATATGTTGATGGTCGATGTAACTCAGCAATTTCAAAATAAATGGCCTAGGTTTAGCACCAGCAGGGGGTCTGGGCCTTAAGGATCTGTTGGCTGTTTCGACTGCATAGGCTGTGGAATGTGGTGGAGGGCCAGCTATTTTAATGAGCAACTTTTGTACAAAAATAACAGGCGAGTAACCCTCTGCTTCTTCTGAAAGACCGAAAATCACCAGGTTGTTACGCCTGTTTTGGCCTTCCAGGTCTGCCAATTTTAATTCCAGCTTATGTAGTTTATGCCGAATTGAAGTCATATCTGGTTCCATGCTGGCTTGCCATGACTCGAGTGAGGACGTATGGTCAGAGACATCTGAAAGTACCTTGTTGGTTTCTTTAAGATCGGATTGCATCTCTTTTAAATCGGTGTCAAAGTCAGCAAAAGCCGCTTTAAGCGAGGCCATTTCTGCTAAGAATCTTTCTTCCGAGAGCGGGGCTGCAGCTACAGGAGGTTGAGAGCCCTTACCCAAGCTGGCAGTGTGCATTTTAACTCTTTTAGCCTGTTTGTCTGGAGTAGTAGACGGTGTTCTGGATGGGAGGGCCTGTTTCATTTCAGTCTCCATTTTTCTTGATTTGCACTATTTAAAATGCTGAATTCGATGTCCAGTTTTTACCTTGATGTAGAGAAATGCTGTCCAGATTCAAGTTAGAGCACCTGTTGGACGATTTACCGAATTTTATAAGTAAATTAAGCCGTTGAGGTGGGAGCAAGAGCACAATGCGACCGCTTAGGAAGAAGGCATCACGTGATCCCTCTTTGTTGAGAAATGTGTTGATGCCTTAGGGTAAAGAATGATGATATCCAATATGTTTATGATAGAATGTTTATTGTTAATAGGGAGCCTGAAACGTAGCTTTTGAAGATGGATGGGTGGTAAGCAGTCTGCACTAACTGCTTCCCTCCTAAGGTGGGGGATATATGACAGATAGCTCCTGCCACTCTTGAGGACCGACCTTTTCTTAAAGGAAAACCGTAATAATTATGCCATTTACTGCTTGAAGTGGTATTACCTTATTGTCATCCGCTGTTGTGTCCTTATTTTGATTAAATCCATCGCTTTTTTCCTTGTGCTATTATATCTCCCACTGCTGTGGCTCACCATTTTATGGCACTCGTGCCTCAATCACCCATAACTTGTATTATAATGAGCGCCGTGCTCGTTCCCAGTACCTGACTTCCTGTGTCTGCACCCACACGTTTGGTGAACTTTGACCCAGTTTTCTTGTGGTCATGCTTGCATATACAGCTCACAGCTCTCACCCAAACAGTTTATCACTAAATCAATATAGATTGTATTTCCAGTTGAATGTGAAGCCTCTTTTTTATGTAGAAGTTGTCCCTATTCACTTGAGTGGCACTCACAGCAGGGATTACCAGTTTGCATTATTCAACCTGCTGTGCCTCATAGAGAATTCAGGCACTGGAGTTTGTGTCCCAATAAAATCATTTGAGAACATCCCAGTAGTCCCTGCACCTGGATATTAGCTTAGCTGCTTTTGTGTGTGGTATCGCTGGCGCTCTTGTGGTTAAGCACTGTTGTTGCTGTATATGACCAGTGGTGTGGGCTTTCTATACAGTATTAGCATCCTGTAGCCATTCCAGCATTTATTTTTTTTACCGTCACCATAAGTGAGGCATCAGTAAGGAGTATGTGGTTCATCATTAGCCAGTTTACTGTGTGCTTGTATGTCTGAACAATCTGTCCTAATAATGGCAAATGTGGCACATTGTAATAACGCTGCAGAAGACACTGAAAGCATGGCACAGCATAGTGAAATGGACAGTGACACCAACAGTGACACTGCGGAGGTGCTACTCAATATTCTAAATAACAGGGTAGGTGGCACGCATATATGGCCGTATATGTTTCAGCTACATCAATCTCAACCAGGGGCAGCAAGTGACACACCAGGGGGTAGTATGGATGCTGCTGCTATAGATGCTGACATCGCTGATGAAGATCATCTGTTGGACCTCTCCTGGTGTACTTGTAACAATTGCATACTGATGCCAACAGTGCGTGAGTCACTTTGCTGCCAAGAGGTGTCTCACCAGTTTGCAGAGAAGTTAGAAGGTTCAATGCTGTATTTATTTTTGCCACTGTGTTTGACCACATGGGCTGCTACTATGGAAGGTTGTTACATGTGTCCACCACCCTCTCCATGAAAAAGAGTTCCTAACGTTTACCCTGCTCAAGTCACCCTATCTCTGCCAATTGTGCCCCCTTGCTCCTGCACATATATTTGTCTTGTACCTGCTACCTAGTTGGACTTTATTGGTTCTGTTCAGGTGTCATAAACTTCATATCATGTCCCCACTCTCCATCCTTCACTGTATGGTATATATAGTAAGTGCGTTTGCACTGTATTTCTATTGTTTGTTTAGCAGAACATGCACCATTGTCGTTGCCCATCTATGCAGTGCCTCCATCCTGCGTATGTCATTGCTGAGATGGATTTTACAGAGCTGAGTGCAGTACTACAGATGTTGCCTCACCTGTCTGGATAACAGCATCCTTTTTGCTAATGGTGAGGCATCTTCCTATAAATACCAACATCCTCGCAGGCACTTCTTACTGCATACTCACATTGCTCACTTACCTTCAGGCGATATGATAAAACCATCACCCCATTTGCATTTACATTTTTTTTGTCAGCAGCTCCACACACTGTTCGGTGATCCATGTGAAGAGCACACAATGGTGTGGTGGTGCTAGTGAGAAAATAAGTAATGGAACGTGACTACGGGGAACTAAAGGGCAGACAACATAAAGGTAGGTAATCCATCTGAAAATGCCTTAAGGTGTATACTAGGTGTATACTGGCATGCATAAGGAGAGGCCGCCACAGTACAAAATATCAGTTCCTTATCAATCAGTACAGACAGTTGACGACACCACATCTGGATTACTGCTGTAACCCCCCTACAAATGGGGGTTCCTAAAAAATCTTACGTGAGCCTGCCTAAATGCTCACTGCCAGGTTGGTGTCCTGCGTTCTAGCCGGTTAAATGTTAATGCTAGAGAGTGCCTGTAAAGCCTCTGTGTACAGTCCCCCTAAGAGCTGCCTGGTTGCAGTTATAATTGAGCTGGGAGGGGGGCTGAGTGTTTCCATGCTCGAGTCCCGCCCGAGCTGGCTGATAATCACTCCGTTTCTGCCATCGCCAATTGTGCAGAGGGAGTTCTGTTAAAAGACGTAATTGTTTGCTAATCATTTATTAGAGCAGTGAATATATTGCAGTCTGTTCTAACCTGCCTTCTTTGCAGCAAGGACTGTTCTGTCTATCTCCACCATTTTGGTCCTGAACTGTCAAACTGGACCAATCAGTACTGGTGGGACCTAAAATGGAACCTGCCTACAGGGACTCTGTGGAGGCAAGACTTGTAGGAATTGTAGTTTTGAGACTTTGGCGCAAAAATGCAACTGAAGGGGGAGCCCTTGCTTTGACTGACAGAAGAATCAGCCAACTGAACCTTTTGGATCTTGGGGAAATTCCCAAACTGCCTGCAGTCTGAGGCAGATCTAAGTTGGAAGCTGAAGAAGCAATGGCTCGAGACAGTCGAGCAGCCATCTGCGTAGTTTTGCGCAGGAGAACTGTGAAAAGGCCTGAGTTTTGGCCTGCACGTCTGCCTGCTGCCCCGAGAGGGAAAAGAGAGTGATTTGTGGACTAAATCCGAGTAGTGATACTGAAGTAAGCCACTGACTTGTGACCAGGCTCATACCTGAGGAAGACCGAAGATTTTGCTGAATGCGATCGGCCTGTCAGGAGTTCCAGCTCCCTCTGAACTCCCGGTTTGAGCAGAGACTTTGTGATTGTGACCGGAGAGAGGTTTGCCTGGTACTGTAGAATCCCTTACATGTAAATGTGCTGTGTATTGATAGTGGGTCTTGATTTGGTTCCCTACTGTGTGAATTGTGTTCTGCTTGCTGGAAGCTGCATCCAGCCCAAAAGGACTGAACCCGTGTTCACCTCCATTCGGCCTGGGCCTTGCCACACTGGCCCTGCCAGACTATCCCACTGCATAAAGAGAGCCATCGATGAGAGACCTGCCTGGGGATCAGCCCCCTGCTCCATGCTTAAACAGGAACGACACCTCAGCGAATCGTGTGGGCCCTGCTTCTCCTGGCACTCCAGATCAGCCATCTGCAGTCTTGATTTTCGTCCAGCCTGTGTCCAGTTTTGGGTATCGAGAGTAACCATCAGGGTAGCTCCCTGCAACAACAGCTTAATCTAAGTGTGTCATCTGATTGTCTTGTTGTTCCTTTTCTTTCACAAACTGAGCCCTCTGGCACCGGATTACAAATAGTGTGTAATGTGCATGTTGTTTTCTTCCATCACAGGGCCCCAACTAGCTGCAATGCCGGCCTACCCCAGGCAACGATCCTGGCTAACCCACCTCTTCTCCACCTGGGTGCCCAGAGTGCATGACTGTTTAGGGACTCTGAAGTGTATGCATAACTATTTGATTGGTAGAGCCAGTAAGCAAATCAATCTGATTACGCCCCTCCCTTGTTCAAGTCCCTGCAATAAACCAGATTTAACTCTTTTTACATTTAACTTGACTGTGGTTCCAGTTTGTGCTCGAAGTACTGTACTGTTGCTATTGCTCTGCATAACCTTGTTTTACGGGGGGGCCCCAGGGTCAAGCCAGAGGAACCAACCCTGGTGGTAAGTGTAAACAGTGTGGGTATATGTATGGTGTACCAGGGGTATGGTGAAAGTGATTATCATGTTTTGTTTCGGCCACTAGCAGGGAAAGAGGGGGGTTACAGTGTCCCAGAAGACTGTGCCCAGGTTAGCTTAACCACTACCAACCCTGACCTCCGGGTGGAGGCACCTGTTTCAGAACTCAGGCCCCTTAACCTGTAACTAGTCACGCAGGCAGGGGTAGTAGCCCTTGAGATAATGCCACCTAGGGGTTACACTGCATTCAGTTCTCAAGACACCATGTCCACAAGTACATAGATTGCATGCAGGCAGTGCAGAGATCAAGTAACATGGAGCAGTGTGTGTGCCAGAAACCAGTCACAGAGAGAGAGAGAGTAAATGAGCTTCATATGTATACACAGGCTGAATGAAACATTTAATTACCTTGATGGACTCTACAGAGTCCAAGATGGTTTCATCTGTCAGAAGAAACAGATGTGGAAGAACAAGGTGCGACAATTTCAAGATAGATGGGTACAGCTCATGAGCGATGTGAGGAAGTACTTTTTCACAAAGAGGGTAGTGCAGAAATGGAAGACAGTTCTAGAGGAGGTATTCTGGATAAAAACTGTTGTAGAATTGTAGAATGCATGCTGTGGACATAAGGGAATTGCACAAGTGGGTTAGATGTTGGATGGTGTTGCTTAATTTGGATCATCAGCTTCTCCCCAAGGTAGGGACATGTTCAGACTGTGTGGGTGAAGCTGTAATTAAGTGTGTTCAAACCCTATGTTTTCATATTCATATCAAACTTCATTCCATTGTATTGTCATGTTGTTCATGTATGGATGTCAATTTGACACCAAGCATGTGTCACGGCAGCAATATAATATGTCTACTGTTCAAGTCAGACACATTTGTACAATAGAATTTTTCTTTCGGCACATCTATGCTCCTTGCGGCTTACATCCAGTGCACGCACTGGATTCACGATATATTGGGAAGGAAGGTCAGGAGAGTTATCCCTGCATGTGCAGTGCATTCGATCTGCAGTAAGTGGCCAGAAGCAAATGGGCAATACAAAGGGTTCCACGAGGCAGACGAAGAAGACATTCAGGAATGGACCAACAGCTTCCTGCAGGACCTACCTTAAGTGTCTGTCCGTCTGTACCTGCGAATGCAAGATCAACACTATCTTTATTCGACTGTTACAGTTGTTGTTCACAGTGTTTGCACTTTGCCTGTGTTCCGTACTTTTAAAATTAGTGTTACTTGCATTAGGCATAGATCCAGGCAGACTGTTATTCAGCATATGTTTATTACACAACGGTGTTACTTATCAAAACTGAGTGTTGTCTCTTGAACTTTATGACACAGAACATTTGTGACTGCAAACAATACTAATAAAGAAAAAACTTGTGCACATATACAAATGACGTTCAAAAAATTCTGTACATCAGACAGTGACTGCTGTGAAGCATTCATACTGTGTTGCACAAAGTTAGGTA
This sequence comes from Neoceratodus forsteri, assembly GCA_016271365.2. NCBI lineage: Eukaryota > Metazoa > Chordata > Ceratodontiformes > Ceratodontidae > Neoceratodus > Neoceratodus forsteri. The sequence goes on along the minus strand of CM028134.1, from coordinate 1,100,008,193 downwards.
ATTTGACAGGCAAGATAAATACTTCACTTCAAGCATGTGCAGATATTTTATTTGTTTTATTTATTTATTTCATAATTCGGATTTACAACCTTTGAGTCAATGACTCATTTACAAAGGCACCTCGTCGCAGGGAGGGTAGACAACAATTGGTGGTGGAGTCAACAATGGAGAACATTATAGGTGAGATACAATAAAAGAACACACAAAGCAATTCCAGTAATACAAAGGTGTACAAAGGCTTCAATTAGTTACAATTAGTCTAGTATATAAATAATAAGGTACCGCTAGGGGTTCTAGGGAGCGATACCTGGGGGGGGAGGGGTGGTTGCTGGGGGAGAAGGCAGTCCGGAAGGATGTTGTCTGTAAATTGGTCCAGGCGGAGCTCTAGGTATGGGCCAGTCAGGGGCATTTACAGCTCTGAGTGTCAGTGAGGTGGTTTCGGAGGGCAGTTTTGAAGGGGCCAATTTTGGGGATGTTTGTGATATGAGTGGGGAGGAAGTTGTACCAAGAGGGGGCTCTGTGGTGGAATGATCTTTGGGCAAGAGAGGTCCTGGCTTTCGGGACCTGGAAGGTGGCTTTGGTTGTGCTTTGGGTGGCGACCGAGTGGGAGGCCAGTTTTCGGGATGCAGCAACCCCCCGGGGGTGGGGGGGAGAGCCCAAGTAGTGATTTCTTTGCCAGTATACAGGCGTGGTAGCGCAGGTGCTCATCAAAGGTGAGTAAGTCCAAGGAGGAGTAGAGCTGGCATGTGTGCATTCTGCTGGGGGCACCGGTCAGGAGCCTGCAAGCCTTGTTGATCAAGGTTTGGACTTGGTGAGGGCGGTGGAGTCAGCAGCTGCATAGATAGGAAGCCTGTAGTCGACCAGTGACAGGATGGAGAAGGTGCTAGCCAGCCAGAGGGCATTCTGAGGGAGGCAGTCTTTTTGTGGGTGTTTACAGTAGTGGACAGGGAATTAAGATGAGAGTGGAAAGAGAGAGCCGAGTCAAAGGTGATGCCCAGATATTTGTATGCAGACACCTGTTCAAGGGGTGTAGGGTGCTGGGGAAGATAAGAAGAGGGGCATTTCTGAAGTTACTCTGGCGGTGGGCAAAAAGCATACATTTTGTCTTCTTGAGATTCAGAACTAGACGATGGTCAAGGAACCATTTTTCAGCTTGGCTGAAGGTGAGTTGCAGAGAGTTCTGGTGGGTGATGGGGTCGGGGTGGGAGGCTACGAGAACCGCATCGTCAGCATATAGGAGCATACTGCCCAAGCAGGAGCTAGGAAGGGTGTTTAGAAAGGGATTGAACAGTGTGGGGCCCAGGATGGAACCCTGGAGGACACCAGAGTGAATAGGTAGGGCAGCCGATAGGGTACCATTTATCTTGACCCTTTGGTATCTGGCATGGAGGTAACTGGAGAACCAGGCAAGGAGGCCAGATGAGAAGCCTAGTTGATGGAGAGAATCAAGTAATGGGGGTGACACACAGTGTCAAAGGCCTTAGATAGGTCAATGAACACTGCCCCAGCAACGTCCCCAGAGTCAAGTGCAGAGTGTATTTGCTGTGAGAACTCTATGAGGGCTGTGGTAGTGCTGTGTCCAGGGTGGAAGCCATGCTGTTCTGGAAATAGTATGCTGTATTTGGTTAGATATTCCATGAGTTGGGTGGATACTATTTTTTCCAGGGCTTTAGAGAGTGGGGGGAGGATAGAGATCGGTCTGTAGTTATTTGGTAATGTGCAATCTCCATTCTTATGAACTGGGGTAATTTCAGCTGATTTCCAGGCACTCAGGAACTGACTGAGGCACAGAGACCGGTTTAACAAGTTGGTGAGTGGGGCTAGCATGACATCTAGAGTTAGATGGAGAATCCTGGAGTCAATGGGGTCACAGCTGGGGTGGTGGCTGGAAAGGGCTTTTAGTAGGAGTGGTTTGGCTTCATGGGGAGATATGGTGCAGCGGAGAACTGAGGGGCCATTCAGGGTGGGAGGGTTGAGGTAGGGATAGGGTCAAAAAAGTGGACAGGAAGGATTGCTCTTAGGTCAGAGAAAGCCGTGTTGAGGCAGTCAGCAGTATGTGGGGGGTCAGTGGTAATAGCGCCATTGACAAATATCTGAGACGGGGGAGAGTGAGTTTTTACATTGAGCTCCTTAATATTATCCCAGAACGCACGCACAGAGCCCCAGGAGGCAGCCAGGGTGGTTTGGTAGTATTTGGACTTGGCTTGCCTTATGGCCCAGGTGCATTGGTTACGAGCGGCATTATAGGCCTATCTGTCCACTGTCCTGCCTGACTCAACCTCGACGTGCCAGAGGTTGTCTCGCTGCCAAAGTTGTTGAATAAGGGAAGGGGAAATCCAGGCGGCATTATGTCTTTTGGAGCGGGTACTGGTTAAGGGGGAAAAGAGGTCACAGGCCATGTAGAAGGCTCTAGTGAGGTAGGCTAGCGCAGTGTCTATATCAGCCGCGAGTGAGATCGGGGACCAATCAAGTTGGGCTAGGTACTGCTTCAGTTTACTGAGACCCCCTGGGTGAAAGCGGCAGCAGGAGATGACTTCACTTGTGGGTTTTTACATGGGGGAGGACCAGAAACAGAGGATAGGGGAATGGTTGCTGAGGGAGTTAGCTAAGACATTAACAGTCTTGATTTTGTGGGGGCGGTTGGAAAGTATTATGTCAAGGAGGGAGCTGGTGCCACTTGACTGATTAAATCTGGTAAGAAGAGTGACTAATTGAGCTAAGTCAAGGGCAGTGAAGGAGTCCTTTATGTTTGCAGCAGTGGAGCCTAGCCAGCTGACACTGAGGTCACCTAGGATGAGCTGCTCAGCTTTGTGGGGCAGGGTAGAGAGGTAGTCAGTAAGCGAGTGGATTACTGGTCCTTGGGCCCATGGGGGTATGTATGTAGTGTTAAGACAGAGAAGGCCCCTGCCCGGGTCAGGGGATACATAGATACATAGACAGTGTCATCAGATAAGGGCCTATGGCCCACCCAATCTGCCCATTTGAGCTTGTAAGTTCAGTTTATGTTTTCCTAGAAGTCTGTTGCCCCTTACCCCTGACCTCCAGAATTCCTTTATGTTTATCCCATGCATTCTTAAATCCTGTGATTGTTTCAGCCCCCACCACTTCCTCTGGCAGGGTGTTCCACTTGTCCACCACCCGTTCTGTGAAGAAATTCTTCCTCACATTTCCTCTGAATCATCCTCCTCCAACTTCATCCCATGCCCTCTAGTCCTGGAACACCTTTTCGCTTAAAATAGTGTTTCCCTGCACCCTGTTCCTCCCTGTAAGATACTTGTATGTCTCTATCATATCCTCTCTCCTCCTCCTCCAGGTAGTACATGTTCAGTTCCTTCAACCTGTCCTCATAGGACTTGTGATGCAATCCATGCACCATCTTTGTTGCCCTCCTCTGAACCTTTCTACCCTGTCTATGTCCTTACCTAGGTAAGGTCTCCAGAACAGTACACTGTACTCCAGGTGGGGCCTCACTAGTGTCTTGTATAGTGGAATTATGACCTCCCTTTTGCTGCTGGTGATGCCCCTGCCTATGCATCCCAGCATCCTATTTGCTTTACCTGCTGCCTTGTCACACTGTTTCTCTACCTTGAGGTCATCAGAGATGATAACCCCAAGATCCCTTTCCTGCTTGGTGCATGCTATATCCTCACCCCCAACTGATATATTGTGCCAGGGTTTTGTGCCCCATATGCATTATCTTACATTTCTTTGCATTGAATTTCAACTGCCAAACCCCTGACCATTCTTCAAGTTTCTGCAGGTCCCTTCTCATTCTGTCTACACCCTCTGGTGTATCTACTCTGTTACAGAGCTTTGTGTCATCAGCGAACAGTGAAATTCTGCCTTCTAGGTCCTGCACAATGTCACTGATAAAGATGTTGAATAGGGCCGGTCCCAGCACAGATCCCTGTGGTACCCCACTGGTCACTCTTCCCTCTGTGGAGTGACAGCCATTTACCACCACCCTCTGTGTCCTGCCACCCAGCCAGTTACCTACCCACCACACTACTGTCCTGCCCACACCCATATTCCCCAGTTTGTGTAATAGTTTTCTATGTGGCACAGTGTCAAAGGCCTTGCTGAAGTCCAGATAGGCCATGTCCACTGCCCTCCCCTGATCCACCTTCCTAGTCACCCAGTCAAAAAATTCAACGAGGCTGGTCTGACATGACCTCCCCCTGGTAAAACCATGCTGCCTTGGGTCCTGTAGTCCATTGACAACCAGAAGTTCCACCAATCTCTCCTTCAGTAGTGCTTCCATGGTCTTCCTCACTACCGAGGTGAGGCTGACTGGTCTGTAGTTCCCCGCTTCTCTTTGTTCACACTTTTGTATAAGGGGACTACATCTGCTGTCCTCCAGTCTTTGGGTACCTCACCTGTTTCCAGTGATCGGCTAAACAGGACAGCCAGAGGTTCAGCCATTACCTCTCTTAGTTCTTTAAGGACCCTGGGATGCACCCCATCTGGCCCCAGTGCTTTATCAACTCTTATTACTTCCAGTTCCTTCAGGACCCTTTCTCGTGTAAAGGGACTTGTGTCCATTTCTGCACCATTCTCATCCCTTGTACTCCCTTCAGACCCATTACCCTCCTCTTCCTCAGTAAAGACTGAGCAGAAATACCTGTTCAATATGTCCGCTTTACTGTTGTCATCCTCCATGTTGCCCCCATCCTCCCCCTTCAGTCTCACTATCCCTCCCTTTGCCTTTCTTTTTTCATTATGTATCTGTAAAAGGTTTTGTCCCCTCTACCCACTGATTTTGCAATGTGTTCTTCTGTCTAAGCTTTGGCTTCCCTTACTGATCTCCCTGCCTCCCTTTGCTTCTCCTGGTACTTCTCCCTATCTCCTTCTGCCTGTGTCTTTTGTATTGCCTGAATGCAATCTTTTGGCTTTCACTTTCTTTGCTACCTCTTGGAAAACCATAATGGTCTCCTCTTCCTTTTCCTGTTGCTAACCTGCTTAATGCATAATTCTGTTGTTTGTAATCCCCCATTTTAAATACTGCCCACTGTTCCTCAACCCCTGGTTCCTGCCCCATTCCCCTTAATGCCTCTTTCAAGTATCTCCCCATTTTCCCGAAGTCTGCCCCCCTAAAATCCAGGATACGTGTTTTTGTGTGGTTTGGTTCTGCTCTTCCTGTGATTTCAAACCACAATGACTGGTGGTCACTGTTCCCCAGGTGCTCCCCCACTGTTACCCCCATCACACTGTCCATTGTTTGTGAGCACAAAGTCCAGTATTGCCTTCTGTCGAGCTGGTTCCATGACCAGTTGCTTGAGGAAGGCACCCTGAAGGGAGTCCAAGATAAATCTGATCCTAGTTGATGCTGCTGCTGGGATGCTCCAGTCCACGTCTGGAATATTGAAGTCTCCAACCAGTACTACCTCACCCTTGTCTGCAATCCTTTGGATGGCTAGCATCAGCTCCCTATCTGTTTCTTCCTTCTGGGCTGGTGGTCTATAGACCACACCTGTGCGGATGGCTGGCCCCATTTTCCTTTCCAGCTTAACCCACAGTATCTCTCCCCCATTTTGTTCCTCCTGGATCTCTGAGGCCCTTATGTCATTTTTCACATACAGTGCCACTCCTCCTCCCTTGCTGCCTGCCCTGTCTCTTCTGAATATGTTGTAGCCAGGTATGGCCATCTCCCAGTCATGGTTATCATTACACCAGGTTTCAGTGATGGCCACAGCGTCCAGGTCTGACTGCACCATGACAGCCTCCAGATCTTCCATCTTGCTGATAAGGCTCCTGGCATTTGCACACATGGCTTTCCATGATTTGACCTCCCTAGACTGTTTCGCTGTTCTACTCCAGCCCCTTTCTTGGTTGTCCTTTGTCCCTGGTTCTCCTTGCTGTCTGCCCTTCTGCTGAATTTTGCCCCTTTTCTGCCGATCCACCTCTTGGGCACTAATCTCCATCTTTTGCACACTGCTTTGTAGAGATAGCCACTCCATTGGTTCACTGGTGCCACTGCTAGCTGTGGGGGGTGAGCAAGTAGGTACCCTCCTTGCTGGCCTGCCACCCCTCTTTGCTAGTTTAAATGCTTGTCAATGTAGCATTTAAACTTATCATTGAGTGCTTGATTCCCCTCCAGGATGGATGGAGGCCGTCAGGCTTGAGTAAACCTCCAACCCTCCAGGTGAGTCCCCAGTCACCAATGAATCCAAATCCTTCCTCGCAGCACCAGTTCTTCAACCATGAGTTAAAGTTCCTGGTGCATGCACCCCTATGCTCTCCCTTGCCTCTCACAGGTAGTACTTCTGTGAAAGTGACTGAAATGGCTACTTGCTTGAGACCCCTCCCCAATTTCCTAAACTCTTCCTGAACTTCCTTTGTCTCCCCATTTGCCAGGTTATTAGTACCTAGGTGGATATTGACATCCAGCTCACCTTCCTGTCTTGCCTTCCCAGTGATCCCCAGGATCTTCCTTCCATCCCTCCATGCCGTGGCACCTGGTAGGCACCTCAACCACTGTTCTCCCCCTCCTGTGTTCCTAGCTGGATCCCTGTTATGATGGAGTCACCCACCAGGATTCACTTCCTCCTCCTCTGGGGTTCACTGCTTTCCCCGCTGAGGTCACCTCCTTGGCTAACCTCCACATCCTTTCCTTCCACTTCTCTGGGTACCTCCTTTGGTTGTCCCCGTTTGCCAGTGTGGCATGTGAGTTCTTCAGTAGAATAGGCTCTGGGAAGTGCCTCTGCCTGACTGCTCTAACCCGCCCTGAGCCCACTGTCGTCCAAGTGCTCCTCGTTCTCAGCATCCTTTGAGGCAGTTGCATTGGACTGGGTGGTCTCTGGGTCAGGAGTACCATCACCCCTATCCAGTTTACTTCCACTCTGAGTCTGGCTACCTCATCCCGCAGTCCAGAGAGATGCATGCAGATAGGACAGCATCTCAATGTCCAGAAGGTCTGCCTGAATATGGCTGCCCCACAGCCACTGCACTGCACCACTCCCCACATTATACTGGAATTACACTGCAACTAAAATGATGCAGGGTCTGCACCAGAAGACGTATGAAGAGAGACTTAAGGAGCTTAATATGTATAGCCTCAAGGAAAGGAGGGAGAGGGGGGACATGATAGAAACTTTCAAGTACCTCAAGGGAATCAACAAAGTCCAAGAGGGTAGCATCTTTCAAAAAAAGAGGTGTGGAAGAACAAGGGGGCACAATTTGAAGATAGAAGGGGGGCGGCTCAGAGGTAATTTACGGAAGTATTTTTTCACAGAGAGGGTTGTGGATATATGGAACGGCCTTCCAGAGGAGGTTGTGGAGTCAAAAACAGTGGTGGAATTCAAGCATGCATGGGACAGTCATAAGGCAATTCTAGGGGGTGGGGGTAGGAAGAAGTAGGCTGCTGGTTAACTAGGATCTGCAGCTTATCCATCAGGTAGGGAAATGGGCAGACTGGGTGGGCCAAGCGGTCCTTATCTGCCGTCAAATTCTATGTTTCTATGTTTCTATGCTATTCCACTACTTGTCTGCTACTGAAGCTCTCCTAGTTCTCTTTTTATTAATTTACTGTCCTAAAAATCCTGCCCCTGATCCTCAGATACTTTTCTTTTCAAAAAAAGAAAATAAACCAATAAATTAATACATGAGTCAAAACACTTGTCGTGCTGAGGGTGGGCTTCTTCCCCCTTATGCCCCTCCTACTCCACACCCCTTACTATACCCTGTGTTTAGCTCCTGTCAATCAGATTTAACAGGGCATATAATTAAGAGTTGGGGGAAGGGGGGCGAAAACTTGCAGCAATTAAAGACAGCAAAGAAATACATCACCACTACATTTTAACATTTTCAACAGCCCAAAAACAATTCTAAGTAAAGACAACAAGGAAAGTACAGTGTCACTAAAATCCCACAATCTAAATTTAAAAGAAAAATAGCAATTACCAGTTACTGTAAAGCACTGAGTTGAACATGTTTCCTTCCCCTTCTGGCTTCTTCTGAGAAAATAAAACTCACTTGCTACCTCAACTCTGACTAAGGCCCACCTCCAGTTATCAAGTAGCTGAGGTCAGAGGCCAGACAATTAACACCCCTCACCCAAACTACAGGGCAAGTCAGACAAGCCAAGACTAAATTTGCAGCAATTAAAGACAGCAAAGAAATACACCACCACTACGTTTTAAATTTTTAACAGCCCAAAAACAATTCTAAGTAAAGACAACAAGGAAATTACAGTGTCATGAAAATCCCACAATCTAAGTTTAAAAGAAAAATAGCAATTACCAGTTACTGTAAAGCACTGAATTGAATATGTTTCCTTCCCCTTCTGGCTTCTTCTAAGAAAATAAAACTCACTTGCTACCTCAATTCTGACTAAGCCCCACTTCCAGCTATCACGTAGCTGAGGTCAGAGGCCAGACAATTAACACCCCTCGCCCAAACTACAGGGCAAGTCAGACAAGCCAAGACTAAATTTGCAGCAATTAAAGACAGCAAAGAAATACACCACCACTACATTTTAAATTTTCAACAGCCCAAAAACAATTCTAAGTAAAGACAACAAAGAAAGTACAGTGTCACTAAAAGCTCACAATCTAAGTTTAAAAGAAAAATAGCAATTACCAGTTACTGTAAAGCACTGAATTGAATACGTTTCCTTCTCATTCTGGGTTCTTCTTTTTCAGGTGATGGCTTGGGCACCATGACCGAGCATGGGGGCAGGGAGAGCATGGCTAAGGAGGGAGTCACGCAAGTAGACTGCTCATCCACCACCACACTTACCAATTCGATCCTCTCAGAACAGGGTGTAACCAGGGAGGGAGACATCTGAGTCAGGGGGTTGATGCAGAGAACCAGGTCTCCACTATGGCAATGATGTCGGCCTGTGTAGTGTGAACCAGCAATGGAGTGCAGCAGTTTCCTTTGAGAGACTGCAGATGCTCATTGAGGCAATGCGGAGGCCACACCCAGCAGGGTGCGAGGGGGGGTAGAAGACCCAAGACCAAGGTTGGGGTGGACATTCCCAGAAAGCAGAAGAAGTATGGTGATAAGTCTGAGGAGTGGGCTGCGGTGGTTGTGGTTGATACATTTGAGCTGATAAAATCTGGGGAGCAGAGTGTGTGATGTGCCAGATAGGATAGGAGCTCCTAGTGGCAGCTGCATATAACCTGCTAATAGAGGAGTAGACACAGAAAATGTCACTGCTACCAGAGATATAGCACTCTAGTGGTGAGAGGATATAATCTGCTAATAGAAAAGTCAACAAGAGAACAAAAGAAGTGGGCAGGGACAGAGAGCACAGCAGACTGTTTGGGGGTTGGGGTAGACACAGAGTGCAGACCAGAGAGCAGGAGAAGGATTTACACAGTCTAGGCTCAAAATTCACTTCTAATATCAACTCAGAACTTAAAATGACTGTAAGAATTAAACAAATTATTAAACCCTGGTACATAAATTCAACTAGAGAGACAGAGGGAGATACAGTAGTTAGAGATGTGTTCAGCAGGCAGAAGACAGTGTGGGCCACTTGGAGATCAGCTTCCACTGGTACCAAATCCAAAAGTCAGGGCTAGTACCTTACAGTATCAGTTGAGCTATAGCTCATGGAGGATTTCTGAACCACTGTTTAGGTTCAAGAAATTGAAGGGTCCCTGGCCTAGTCAAGGCTCGCTGGATCCCTTGCAGTATCAGCTGAGCTGTAGCTCATGGAGGATTTCTGAACCACTGTTTAGGTTCAAGAAATTGAAGGATCCCTGGCCTAGTCAAGGCTCGCTGGATCCCTGGTAATAATAAGATAATGCAATAATTGTGATGATGTACGGCACATAACCATACTGTGTTCGCTAAAGTGTGACCACAGATTGTGTCGCCATGTTGGTATGCATCGTTTATACGCAGTCACATATCAGGATGAGTTACTGTTTTACAAATCAAAGTTTAATGTCAGTCCTGCATGGCTGTCATTGTTCATATGCCTTCCTCCTTCACTAGATGAGTTTACTATTATTAGTAATCCCTGTCCCTTCATTGCATTAACAGTTTCTATGCACTGTGTTACAGGAAGTTTGACATTGATGTTAGTGTTGCTTATGTTACCTAAATAGTAGTTTGCTGACATCAGTGTGAATCAGTACCTGCTAACATGGCAACAGAGTAGGCCTTATGGTATTTGGTGTGTGCTTGGTAGTCAGCACATATAATGGGTGCTGATTTTGCTGTTCCCCTCACCCACCTGGGTTTCCCTACCCCCTGTCCAACATACTTCCCCTGTGTTGAACTTACTCAGTTTCAGTCTCCCTCTGTACCTGTCCCAGCCCCTCTTGAACACCTCCACAGAATCCGCCTCCACCAGTCCCTTGGGAAGTGCATTCCAGGGCTCCACCACCCTGTCAGTAAAGTAGCGCCTCCTTCTCTTCTCTCTCTCCTGAGTCTCTACAACTCTCCAACTTCCACCTGTGTTGTCTGTTTGCCCCCCCTCTTTCTTTTGGAACACCCCATCTCAGTGTACCTTATTGATCTAGTTTATGTATTCGAACACCTCTATCATGTCCCCCCGTTCGTCCAGTACTCTACAGTACGTGTACAGCTCCTCAAGCTTCTTCTCATAGGTCCTCTCTCCCATGACACAAATCCTCTTGGTTGTCCTCCTCTGACCCATCTCCAGGAGTGTAATATCAGAACTGCACACATTACTGTAGGTACAGCATAACCAGGCAGTTCTACACAGTGAGACTCACTTCCCTCCTTCAGGAGGGTATCCCACTAGCGATGCAATCCAGCATCCTATTGGCCTCGGGCACTGTCCTCCAATGTGTGTCACAGAGCTGTACATGTCCAACATACTATATTTTACAGTTAACTTACAAGTATGTCATGACAATTCAGAATTCTTATATGTCAATATTTGAAAACGAGTTACCAAATCAGTGTCACTGTTGGCATCCTCGTAATACAGTAAACAATGCGGACCGCAATTAAGTCTGCCAGTTAATTTATGGTTGACAGCGGGAAGGCCAGCAATGAAATATCTCCCTCCTGACTACCCAGCGCTTCAACTGCTAAAGAGTCTTCCTCATGGGTGTGTTACCACATCCCTGATGAAGACACAAAAGTAGTGTAACCGCCATGTTGTCAGGATGGAGGCATTTCATTGTTGTTCCTTCCTGCTGTCAACAATAAGTTGTTCTGTAGAATTCATGTCAGTTCACAATGTTTACTGTATTGCTAGGAGGACCCGAATGACATACTGTAGATTTCTGAAGTCGATTTCAGCTTTTAATGAGCTGGCTGCTCATTGTGTTGAACGCCACATCACTTTTGCTTGTTGCAGCGTTAATCTTTGGAACTGTACATTTCTGAAAACCAGTAAGAACATTTTGAGTTTTCAAAGTTGTCACATCGATCTATCCTCTTGCCTTGTACTCATCTAGGTTCTCTATTGACACCCATCCCTCACTTATGCCTCACAGTTATTTCTTTCTTTCCAGTAGCACCACCTCCTTGTAACACTACTGCAAACTTACCCCTGATATCCACAGGTAGCATTCCCTATCCCATGCTACCTAACCTGTCCCTGTTGTGCATGTGAACCACTCCCTCTCACATTCCCTATGGGTTCACAGAGGTGTCCAGTGGCAACACCAGGTCACTAAGGTGTCCATATCCCACATTACTTCCCTGCAGTGCCTGAAATTAACCCTGCACTTGTCTTCTCACCTTCTTGTCTGCCCACTGTCTGACTCTCAGAAGAAAGTCGAAGAAAAAAAGCAACACCCATACCTGGTACCCCATCCTCCCACCGCCGCTCTCCTAAGAAAGTCAACAACACTTCAAAGGCATGTGATACACATCACCTAGGACCCATGGCACATAAAATAACACAATTGTCTAAACACAGGTCCTGAATGTCCTCATATTCTTGCACTAGTACTTGGCAATAACATTTTTGAGCTTGATAGAGAGAGACATTGATTGCCATTTAGCTCTATGGTGACACTTGTAAGATGCTGTCAGCAGGCTGGTTTCACAATGGTGACATCTGAATACCTTTGAAGTTCTGTTAGCTTAATGGGCAAGGGGATATGTCTTTGGCTGATTGTGCTGCAGTGATGGATGTTGGCAAAGGATTTTGTTTTCTGTTTCTTACACAGGCACCTTCTGTCAAGTGCTGTGAAACTCAAATTTGCAAAATGAAATTGGCATAATGCAAAGGGGCACTACATTGATGTTAGGTGTCATTACTGGTGTGTCAGTTTAATTTGATGTAACTTAATGCTTGACAACAGCAACATTGTCAGTGACGCTCAGCGAAGGCTCACTTCTTAATCATTATAAATGAGCATTGCTGCACAGTGCCATGGAACTAAAATCCATGTCTGGAGGTTGCGAAAGAGCATTTATTTTTGTTGTTTCTGTCTGTGGCCCTGCAAATGTTACCTTAACATAAACAAGTTTTGATCCAACCAAAAAGTGTTTACTATGCTACTCACCTAATGCTATGATAGTAATGGACGTACGTGCATTAATGAACATCAATAAAGAGATTGCCAGCAGAAAAACCTTTTGACGGACCATAATCCTATGTCTGTGCTTGCTTCATACTTAAAACATTACCATGTCATACTGCAAAATTTCTCATTTATGTTGCCTGAATTACCAGCTGCTGTTGCCAAGTTACAGATGTAGTCTGGTTCACACATCTTTGCACGTGAGCTCAAAACTTTTGACCAAGGCAAACTGTGCTTTGTGAATAGCTGCCAATCGGAAAGCACAGTTTAACAATACAAACTTCATTTCTGCAAGGGCAAATCAGTAGGGGGTTTGGTCAGCTATGAACATGTCTGGTGGCGTGTGTACAACTCCTTTCCATCACCATCTAACAGTTGTGGCCCTATCAAAGTAGTTGTATTACTTCCACCGAGTACTGCAAGATGTGTGTGGAGGGCTGTGGTGATTGATGACTGGTTGCCCCAATGTGGCAATGTTGGAGAATGGAGCATATGTACATTAAGGGGTGGGCGGGGTTGGGGTGACCACCATATTAGGGGAAATGGGGCTGCGGGACCACCGCACCATGGCACTGCGGATGATTTTATTTATTGGATATATTGATTATTTTGACCGGTGGAGGGGAAGTGGGGGGGGCTTAGGGAGCAACACAGCATGGAACTGGGATGATTTTGTTTTATTTATTATGACGTGGACCAGGACAAGGGAAGGGGGATGGAACACTGTAGTACGGAAAGTGTGATTTTCAATAATATTACAGTAACACTGAAGTACACTGGGGTGTTCTTTAATTTTACAGTTACTGTGAAGTAGATTGTGGTGGTGGGGAGGGCTGAGTGGTCCGAGGTCTGAAGTGGAAGTAGAGAGCACACCATACAGTTCTCACATGTGAATGCCATAACCTGAATGCTAACGCCATGCACCGCTTTGCAGGAACAATGGGCTCATTTTCATTGCTATGTGATTGAATGGTAGTTTTGCACATCACTGATATTGCCTGCAGGCTATTTCATGGCTGACTGTGGTGGCAGCAGTCAAGATGATTTTAGTGTCATAGTGATGAACCCACCAGCCCTCTATTCACAGTCTGATGCCCCACAGGGATATAAGAATGTGAACTGATTTTGAACAGCTGCAAGATGGTGGATGCGGATTTCTCCTGCATAATGAGGTGTATAGTACCAGTATTTTGGTCATGGATAACATGTCTGCATGGTAATGTGTCAAACTGTGTGTGTGTGTGTGTGTGTGTGAGACCATGGTGCTCCTCGAAGCGGTATGGCGATGGATACCAATTGGCATGTGCTCAGTGCAATAGATGCTCTGCATATGTTGTCATTTGACACCACACCCCAAACATGCTTGCTTGTTTACATTTGTTGGACACATTGACAATTACATGGTGTGTTACACATTACAATCGATACATCCACACATTTAAAGAGCACAGAAAATTCAACATGCGTTCCATTTTGACTTGAATTCAAGAAACAGTGAGCACTTGTCTTATTTTTTTGGGAAGCGGCAGTAGTGCTGCCAAATTAGCTCTTCGGTGCTTGGCCTCTCTTTTTCGGCAGAATAGGAATTTCCACTATTGGAACCTCAGTGAGAACTCTCTCCTTCACTAGAACAACCTCAGACAACATGTTATCTAGGTACCGGTATGTCTTTGGTGCTGGAACCGGTTTTGTGATACATTGCTTTGTGAGCTTGGAAAATGCAAATCTGTGTTTCAGCATCCCTTTCGTGATGCCTGTAGTCACCATTGCTTGAAGGCAGTCACAATTCTCTGAGTAATCAAGCATGGCCAGTTGGGTCCAGGCCACCATACCAGCTTATGAAAAGTGCAGTCTTTTGGAAAAGTACTTATTCAGGAGGGAATGGAAGACCTCCAAATTTCCCATATGGTAGAATTTTGTGATTTTTGAGATATCTTCAAGAAATCGAGTGTCCCGAACAATGGATCGCAATGCTTCATGTGCTGCAGTACCAAGTGTCAGCCAAACTGTTTCTCTGTCTTCAATATCATCGATGGGTAGATGCTGACATTCCCGGACTGCCAATCCCACAGTCCAGGAATGCACATTGGCTGTGTGGTGTAGTACTGAAAACCACTTTTCCCTCAGCATGATGTCACTTCTGCCACAGGTCATGGCAGACCACCACAGGTGGTTCACAATTGACCTAGTCCACCCGAGTAAGTCCTTACATTGTCTTTGTTTACCCTTGGCAACAAGTTTCTTCACAAGTGATTTTGCCGAATGCCAAACATCATATTGATGTTCAACATTTGGGAAATCATTTCCTCTTGACATAAGTGCTGCAATCTGCAGGTGTCTATCCGTTGCCACGGTGCCTACCAGTAGTCCACCATTTATGATGTTTTGCATGGCTCTTCTGAAACCCTCCTTCTCCATGCTGTTGGAATTTGGGACTTTGAAAACCTGTACCAGCTGTGACTGCAAGATGACATTGGTGGCCATGTCCATCACCGTGTAGGTACAGTATTTAGCATTATGCCCTGGCGAGTCACAGCGCCCATCTCCAGTGACGATCAGATTTTGTCCGCACACTGTTTCACAGTTTTTTTCCTGCTCCTTCATCCAATTTTGGTTCACAACTGGGAAAAGATATTCCGCTTGAATTCGGTTGTACTGTGACTCGCTGATCAGTGGTACATGTAGACACTTTAAGAACTGAGATATGCAGGTGTACGTATTTCCTGTGAAAAGTATGGCACCACACAGTCACACATGTCCCGCGCTCAATTAAGGGTTGAGAACGCCATGTATATGTGTGCAACTTTGCACATGTAAAGTGCACAATATACATAGAACCACACACAACAGAGGCAGTTATCGGCAGAGGTATATGAAACTGTTCATAAGCAAGAAGCTGGAAGAGGGAAAATAGGTATGATTTGAACACCAAGAATTTTGATTCACTGTCTGTGGTGCAGCCGCTTGTGAAAGTGTCATCACAGTCTGACTGTGTTTCACTGTCACTGTCTTCACCAGACTCAGACATATACATGGATATATCTGTTTCCGAAAGCTGTGTCTCATGACTTGATATTAGTGACAGTGCTGAGCTGCCAACCTCTGGTTCAACTGGTTTGTGCTTCACAGGTGTGGATGTCAGTACAGGTGTTATTGTAAGTGGCTTTCCACTTTCCTCATTACCAAAGCAAGGTAACTTTGTTGTTATGTCACGAATTTTGATGTGACTTCATCACTGATTCTGTAAACTCTGGCCATTGACAGGCAAAGTCTTTGGTTTCAATCGTGCACTGTATTTTCTCCGGAGTTGTGCAATTTGTTGAGCAGATACTGCTATCTCTGACACGGTGTTCTTCATGGCTGTCATCACACATGTCTTTCTGTGAATCTTCAACGTGTAATGTATGTGTTTCAAGCAACGGTTGACATGCGGTGTCATTCTTCCCATGGAGACAGAAAGTAATAAGTTTGGTTATACTGTATGTATGTATGCTCATTCTGAGGTGTCCAGAAATATGTTTTAACCTAAGTTCGGACCGATGTTATCAATGGATTATTTTTCTTTTTCACATTGCCTCACATGTTCTGTGTCAGCAATGTTAATTCTGCTGCACATGGATTCCAGGTGACAATGGAAGTAACCACAATAGTAATTGTTGGTATAAAGGTGTACTATTCAGCGCAGGTTGTCATTTTTAATAAGTTTGAGTGTTAACATTATTCACTGTAGTCACCTCACAAACAACTATGCAAAACATCACGGCATACAATGATCACACAAGACACCCCTTGAAGGCCGATACAGTAATGACATCATTACTGGGTCACCAAGTAGTGACATCATTACTGTCTCATGCTTCAAGTAAGTGCCGTTAGAGGCACAGGATGAGGCATCAAAAGGAGAGGACAGAACTGCATTTTGAATGTAGAGGTAGGATTCTGTGTTGTGTCCTCAACTTACATAATCTCAGTGGCCAGTTGTGGGTTGGAGGGGAACTGGCTGTAAGGGGGGAGTGTGTTCTAATGAAGTGCGAAATGCGACATTATCAATAGGGTCTGATTATGAGCACCATGACCATAGAGCAGACTCGATATACCATAGGTCCTATTCTGCTGGCCTCATAGTATGTTAGTATGTACCTCTGGGGACAAACATGGCTGACAGGACATCATATGTAGAGCATAAGAGTTATTGCCAGATGGGAACTGTATGCGAGTAGCTGGTTAGATCAGTAAGTTTATCTGTGGTGATACCCGTTACCTATGCCAGGCATTCCTTGTGGCTGCATTTGGTGGCATACCAGGACATAGTACAGCACATGACAGTACCAAGGGTAAGTCATCATGGCAGCTGCGGTCGGCGGCAGGCAAGGCCTTGAGACAGCATGGCTGCTGGAGCCAGGAGGATGGCGGACCAATAGGAGGCCAGGGCACCAAAATTGAACAAGAGACTGGTCTATACAGGGCACGCCCAGCCACTTTCCAGGACATTGGCAGTAGGAGAGCTGTACTTCTCTCCCACTCCCACACCCTGGCCATGACCGCTATTAAATAGCCAGAGTGGGTGGAGTCAGGAGATAGGGGTGGCCTGATCTAGGTGCTGCAGCCCTGTTTATTGTATAGCACTGTATCTGTGATCAGTGAGGAACCTCTTTATTGTGTAGGTGTTGTATCGGATCACTGTGGATCCTGGTTGTTCAAACAGGGACACCTACTATGAAAGGGATGGGACTACACATCGTTAGGGCTGGAGTGGGGTGGCAATGGCACTGGACTGGGCTTGGAAGTTCGGATGTTCCCCACTGTGTTACCAGCTGGCACAGCTGAGGAAGGAGGTTGAGGGTATTAGTAGGTAGCTAGGGGATCTGGATAGGAGGTATGGGGGGGGAGAAAAGGGCAGGGGCTCACTCACCGCGGTTTCCAGCAAGTAATACAGACAGAGGCATAGGGAAAGGAGCTCAGGTGAGTACTCGGGGGTCACAGGAGGACCCTAAGAGAAGGGGCCCACAAGGAGGAGACTCCAAAGGAAGCAGGCAGGTATTTGGCACTGGACAGAAGGAACCAGGGTGGTGAGGTGGGTGGGGGGGGCGGAGGCTTGTGGTCAGGCCTTAGGCTCACCAACCACTTCAACCTCTATGTCTGCTGGAGGAGGGGAATGCTGGGGGGTGATGCAGCCACGAGGTGGACAGTTAGGAAGGGAAAGGGAGGAGGGGACAGAAGGTGGGGGCCAGAAATCAGAAATAACTGGGTGGAGCATGGAGTGCAGGACAGTGCTGGACGGGGGTGATCACAGCAGGTTGAGAAAGAGGGGATAGCAGGAGGAAAGGCAAGGAGAAGGACCAGATGCACGAGGAGGATGCAGATAATGGAGCTGAAGGTTTGGATCGGGGGAGCATGACAGGTAAGGAGTTGAACATAGATGGGACAGAAGGGAGGATGAGCCAGACTAGGTTAGCAGATGGGGTGGAAGGACCAGTCATGAGTAAGGCGGGGTAGCGGTGAAAAAAAGGATACTCAGGAGGAGGGGAGGACCATGATCGGAGTAGAGGGAGTGGCCAAGGTCAATAAGGAGAGGGCAGCAGGTGCTACCCAGATAGTCGAAAGAGCGAAGAGCTGGCAGGGGGAAGGGCTGAAAGAAAGGACGAGGAGGGACATGGAAGGGGGGAACCTGGGAAGAGAGAATGGAGGCAAGAAGGTGGTTAGAGTGCTTGTGTTGCATGATTCCATGATCAGGGGTATCAAATGTTGTAGGGAGGGCGAAGCCTGCTCAGTTAGAACAAAATGCTTCCCTGGCCGGCCAGTGCACAGGGCCAAGCACAAGGTATATCAAATGGCAAGGGATTGTCGAGCTTCCACATACATACTGGTGCACTTGGGTACCAATGACATCAAGGGAAATAGTGAAGTAGAGATACAGGCAAGGTTTCAGGAGCTAGCCAGGGTTTGCCATTCCATAGGATACTGGATTTCCTTCTCGGAAATCTGTCTGGTGCCAAGGGCAAGTGGGGACAAGAATCAGGAAATTAGGAGAGTTTATCAGTGGCTCAGGGAGTGGTGTGAGGCCAGGGTGGGTATGGGTTGATGGGGATTGTGGGGTACCCTGGGAGGATAAGGGGCTGTAAGCTAGGGATAGGCTACATCTCAATTTGGAAGAGAGGGAAATCCTTAAGCTCAAAATAGAGGGGTTTATAGATAACAGGTGGGGTTTATACTTCTGAAGGGGGGAGGGATGGGAGAAGGGGCTGTTGATGGTGGTCTGATCAAAAAGGGACTCGGTCTACACCCCCCTAGAAAATGGGCAGGGTGCGGAGGGGAGGAGACTGCGTTCACATAGCAATGCGAGAGAGGGAAATGGGAGGGAAGGGGAAGGGTGGAGGGCAGTCCTTATAAATGCCAGGATCTTGACAAATGAGATGCCCAAGCTACAGGCAATGCTAGCTGAGGGGGAGGTTGAAGTGACAGCTGGCACTGAGACCTGGGCAACTCCAAGGCACAACTGGGACCTGAACATGGAGGGCTACACTATTGTTAACGAGGGACGGGGGTTAGGATCGATAGTCAAAAATGTCATTGGTAATGGGGGGGTTAGAGGAGGAGCAGCGGAACGTGGATACAATTTTGGTCACCCTGAAAATGAAGGGTGGCAAGAGAGTAAAAATAGGAGTGGTGTACAGACCACCTACGCTGGCGGAGGAACTGGAAGACAGTCTGGTGGCAGATGTTAGGAGACATTGTAGATTATGCAAGGGAAGGGTGGAGGTAGTGGTGGTGCTGGGTGATCTAAAGATGCCAGGGACAGACTTGGGGACTATGATGTCCTCTGTAGCCAGGGAGCAGAAGGTTGCTGGATGTGTTCCAGAATGCTTTCCTAACCCAGCAGGTGGGGGGAGCCGACTAGGGAGGCATGTCTACTGGATGTAGTCCTGGCAGACA
The DNA here is from genome assembly GCA_016271365.2 of Neoceratodus forsteri. NCBI lineage: Eukaryota > Metazoa > Chordata > Ceratodontiformes > Ceratodontidae > Neoceratodus > Neoceratodus forsteri. The sequence continues at coordinate 1,099,988,799 of CM028134.1, read as the reverse complement.
GTGTCCAGATTGTGGTCCTGGAGGTAAGAGACCCATTGGCAGGGAATGACCATGCCACAGTGTTGTTCTGTCTTGACCTAGGAAGGGTGGAAGGCCGAACAAAGACAGTGGTAACTTACTTCAGGGGGGCGGATTTCAAGGAAATATGAAGGAACCTCAAGGGACATTTGGATAGGATAAGGCCAGACATGGATGCTGACAGTAGGTGGGAAATCATCAGGAAGAGGGTGCAGGAAGCTACCAGGATCTGTGCAAGAGTGAGGCACAAATGCGTTGCAGTCCGAAAACCGTGTTGGTGGGCCCGGGAGATTCAGGAGGCCATGAGGGAAAAGAAGGTTGCCTATAGACATTTCAATCAGTCAAGGAGCGAAAGTGATCAATGGGAGTATGAGCTGACAGGCAGAAGAGCCACTAGGGTGGTGAGGTCAGCTAAGGCAATGAAGGAGCAGAACATGGCCAGGGAAATCAGGAGGGGGAACAAAGGGTTCTTTAGATGCACTGCAGAGAAAAGGAGGGTGAAGGGGCAGATTAGCAGGATTAGAACGGGGAGGGATAGGCACAAGACCCTGGGGAGCAGGCAGACATACTAAATGAGTACTTTGCCTCAGTTTTTACCATGGAGAATGGGGGGGGGGCTTCACTATGCATGGGATGAGACGGTGTAACTTAGGAGGGTGAGTGACCCTTATCGAGCAACAGGTCTGAGGAAAGCGGGGGGGGGGGCGGCAAAACAGGGGCCGAGGAAGCAGAGTTGTAAATCATGGTAGAGAGAGTGAGGGAAGCACTCAGGTCCCTTAGGACGCAGAAAGCACCAAAGCCAGATGAATTACATCCCAGGGTACTGATGGAACTTTTGGATGTTCTGGTGGGAACCCCTGGCAGAGCTTTTCAACATCTCTCTGATGACAGGGTGGGTGCCCCAAGACTGAAGGGTGGCACATATCGTGCATATCCACATTGGATCAAGAGAGGAGGCTGGGAACTACAGGCCCATCAGCCTGACATCGGTGGCGGGCAAGGTGATGTAGGGTATTATCAAGGAAGGGCTGGGAGGGTACTGGAAATGTCGGGGTAACTGGACGATAGACAGCATTACTTCATCCCGGGGAAATCGTGTCAGACAAACCTTGTGGAGTTCTATGTTTTGGTGATGAATGCTCTTGACATGGGTAGGCCAGTGGACGTCCTCTTTCTTGACTTCAATAAGGCGTTTCACTCGGTTCCTCACGGGGGCATGTTGGATAAGCTGGGGGAAATGGGAGTGGGGAAACAGATGATCAGATGGATAGGAAACTGGCTCTTGGAGCGTACCCAGAGAGTCATGGTTGGGGAGATAGTATCATCTCCAGGGAGGATCATTAGTGGGTCCCTCCAGGATCAGTCCTAGGGCCCTTCCTGTTCAATGCCTATGTCTCTGACATAAGGAAGGGTATCAGGAGTGAAATGAGTCTCTTTGCAAACAACTCAAAGCTGGTAGTGGTGGTGGAAGGGGTGGAGGGAAGGGTTGCCCTACAGGCAGACCTAGATGCTCTGGAGAGGTGGTCAAGGAAGTGGTGACTGAGGTCCAGTGCAGGGAAATGCAGGGTACTGCACCTGGGCATCAGAAAAATGTGCCAAGTGTATACCCTGGGTGGGGAAATGCTACAACTCTCGATGGCTGAGAGGGACCTGGTGGTGGTGGTGGTAGATTTCCAGATGAACAACTCTGAGACTTGTAAGAGGGCAGCGGCCAAGGCCAACAGGATGCTGGGATGCATCACTCGGGGGTTACCTCAAGAAGGAGGGAAGTGATACTCCCTCTGTATAACTGCTTGGTGAGGCCGCACCGCGAGTACTGTGTGCAGTTTTGGAGTCAGCACTTAAACAGGGACACTGCAATCCTGGAAAGGGTCCAGAGGAGGGAAACTAAAATGATCTGGGGATTGTGGGAAAGGAGCTATGGGGAGAGGCTCGAGGAGCTAAATATGTACACGTTAGAAAAGAGACAAGAGACAGTGAGAACATGACTGAGGTCTTCAAATACATGCAAGTGGTAAATAAGGGAGTCTCAGTTGGGGTGCTCCGAAAGAAGGAGGGGGGGCAAGTAGAGTGCATGGGTGGAAGCTGGATGGTGGAAGTCTCAGGGGGTGGTACTTCAGTGAGAGGGTGGTAGAACCATGAAATGCACTGACCAGGGGACTAGTGGAGGCAGAGACTGTGAAAGAGTTGAAGAGGGGTTGGGACAGGTACATGGGAAGGGAAGTGCAGGCAAAGTCCAATCCGAGGGGAATACCCTGGAGTGGAAATGGAGAATTCAGAGAGGCCGGGGGGAACAGCAAGGTCAGCGCCTAGGGTGGTGGCTGTCCAAATGAGCAGACACAAAACACCATTATGCATACTCTGCTGGCATTTTAGTATGTTACTATGTTATCACTGGTCCCAGTAGCAATCCATGTGGAACCACGGTTGTTGCCACTCTTGGCGATGACAGTTTCCCATCCACCATCACCCTTGCTGTCCTACCTACATAGTGATCCATTTGACCATGTTTGCAACCACACCTACATATTCCATCATCCCCCCCAGCCTCACATACATCACTGACTGAAACGCCTTGCTGAAGTCAAAGTAAAGGCCATCCACTGCATGCCCCTTATGCAGTTCCCTGGTCACCAAATCATAGCACAAAATCTTGTTTTTAGGGCAGGACCTTCATGACACAAACCATGTTGGGTACTGGAGACCATTGTCCTGCAAAAATCTCACAGGCATATCTGTAAGGATTGTCTCCGTGACCTTTCCCAAAATTGATGCGAGGTCAGCAAACAGTGCTTCTTTGCCCTTCCCTTCTTACTCTGTGCCCTAAGTACATGTGCCACTATCCTCTGCAAGTCCCACCTTAATACTAATAATACCATATTTAGGACTGGCCACCATGGTTCTTGTGATTCCCTAGAGATGACTTATTAGAATGTTCACCATCTTGCTGAATTCGGCACCACTATAATCAATCACCCTGATACCCGAACATCACGTCTGCTTCCACATTTGCAGTGCAAACAACAGTGAGTGGTGATTAGTCCCAACCAGTGTACTCAATTTCCAGGTCACATACAACTGTCACGTTTGATAGTACAAAGTTCACAGTCCTTCCCAAACAAGCTCTGTCGTGCAACAACTGCACCAGGAAAGTATCCTGAAACGCGTCAAGTATAGCATGATCCATAGCACTTGTTCTTGTAGTGCTACAGTGCAGCACAGGTAGCTTGAAGTGCGCCACCACCACTGTGTTCCCTTTCATGCTAAACATCCTAATTTGTTCTGCAACTGACTGTCCAGCTCCTCACATTGAGTTGCTGCACTGTACACCACCACTGTCCTCATTACCCTGCCCCACGGATCCTGAAACTGCATCGAAAGGGCCTCTCGCCCCACCTTCTCCCCCTCTTCCCTTATGCACCTAATTCCTTCCCTTACATTGATCACCACAACCTAACCTTTCCTGTTTGCCCTCTCCTTTCAGGAACAGCCTGTATCCAGGGATCATCCGATCCCTGTCCTGCTTCTTGGTGGATCGAGTGTATGTACTGGCCACAATGTTCACCTGCCCCACTGCCAATGCACATGTTACTCAGCTGATTTGGCTCACAGGCTCCTCGCATTAAGTGACAATACCCTCCACCCTGCTCCTTTACATTCCTCTCCCCGATTTACCTCACTCCCTTTGCTCCTACCCTGATGCCCTAGCCTACAAATTGTGGGGTAGGGTTCTGTGTCCACCCTCTCCGGAAACCATGACTACTTGCTGTCCACTTGCCGCCACCTTTCCTAGTTTAAATATACCCTTGCTGCTATGTACCCCTCTGTCACATAATTCAATACTGACTTCACATCACTGCTAAAGTGTAGCATGTCCCGTCCATACCGGTCATTATTATCCCAGGTTATGTCACAGCCCCATAATAACCCACACACCTTGGTACGACAACATTACCACAGCCAGGTGTTGAACTCAGTTATCATTCACTTCCTCCCAGAACTTGCACAGGGGACTGTGAGCACATAGTAGAAGGCCACTGATTTAACCACCTCCTCACACATCTTTAACAGATCCTCAACAGTCAATTATACTACCCCACACAACCTACAAAGACAGGTTATGTCTGAGGAATCGAATATATTTATTTGACTGGGTGACCAAAGTAGTAGACCAAGGAGGGGCTGTGAACATGACTGACCTAGATTTTAGAAAGGCATTTGACACAGTACCACACAAAACATTGATAAACAAATTAGCCAGCCTGGGAGTGGGTCCCACTGTGATAGCCTGGGTAAAACATTGACTGGATAACAGGACACAGAAGGTGATAGTAAATGGAATCCACTCTGAAGAAAGGTGGGTTACTAGTGGGGTACCGTAGGGTTCAGTACTGGGTCCAGTCCTTTTTAATGTCTTTATAACTGACATTGCAGAGGGACTGGAAGGAAAAGTACTGTATGCCTTTTTGCACAAGACACAAAAATCGGCAACATGGTTTATACATGGGGGTAGATGAGAAGGGACTTGGCAAGGTTGGAGGAATGGTCAGAAGTATAGCAGATTGGATTCAATGCCAACAATTGAAAAATAATGCACACGGTAAACAAAAACCATGGGGAACATTACACAATGGGGGGGGTAGTAACAACAACAGAAATGGAAAGGGACCTGAGGGTAATCATATCAGATGACCTTAAGGTTAGCAAGCAATGTGAGAAGGCAGTAGGGAGGGCTGGGATACTGGGATGTATAGGGAGAGGCATCAGCAGCAGAAAACAGGAAGTTGTTATCCCTCTGTACAGACACTTGGTGAGACAACATGTGGAGTACTGCGTCCAGTTCTGGAGACCCCATCTCCGCAAGGACACAGACAGGATGGAGGAAGTCCAGAGGAGGGAAACTAAAATGGTGCAGGGTCTGCAAGAGAAGACATACGAGGAGAGACTAAAGAGCTTAATATGTATACCCTTGAGGAAAGGAGGGAGAGTGGGGATATGATATAAACTTGTAAGTACCTCAGTGGAATCAATAAAGTCCAAGAGGGTAGCATCTTTCAGAAAAAGAGATGTGCAAGAACAAGGGGACACAATTTGAGAACAGAGGGTGGATGGATCAGGGGCAATGTGAGGAAGAATTTTTTCACAGAGAGGGTGATGGATGCATGGAACCGCCTTCCTGAGGAGGTTGTTGGGTCCAAAACGGTGGGCAAATTCAAGAATGCATGGGACAGACATAAGGTAATTCTTCTGGGAAGTAGGAAGAAATAGGCTGTTGGTTAACTAGGATCTGTAGCTTATCCAGTAGGTAGGGAAGTGGGCACACTAGGTGGGCCAAGCGGTCCTTATCTGACTTTGAACTCTATGTTTCTATGAGTGATCACAGAAGGTATGGTGCTTAAGGGTTAGAGAGCACTGAGGGTGGGCAGGGAACCAGTGACAGATGGCAGTGAACCCAGGGTACCAAGGGAGCTATCAGAGATCCTGGCAGGGCTCTTTGTAGGCCAATTCAATGCCATACGGGACTATGTATGAGTACCCCTGAGTTGGAGGTTGGTTTACATGGATCGATTACATAACAGTGACCCCAAAGATGAACCAGGGAACTGTGGACCCATAAGTACGATGTACATCATTCAGAGCATAATGAAAACAATCATGAAGGAGAAGCTGTTGCACATGCAGTAGTACAATGTGCTGCAAGACAGTAAACACCATTCCTTTGTCCCTGAAAGATCCTTCGTAACAAACCTGGTACGTTACTATGACTGGGTGAGTAGCATTTAAAAAAGGAACATGCGGTGGATGTCCTATACCTGGACTTCAACAAGGCATTCAAGTTAGTAGCGCATGCTACCCTTGCAATAAAAGTTGAAGGCACATTGCTCGTGGTAAAAAATGTCAGTGGTTGCCAACAGGCTGCAGGTAAGGCAGCAGAGGGTGTTGTTGGATGGTGAACTGTCACACCAATGGGCGGTGATGAGCGGGGACACAGTGGGATTTCTGCACAGAACTATCTTTTTTAAGACGTTTATTGTGGGCATTTCAATGGCCATAAAGACCAAGATCAACCTGTTTGCAGATGACACCAAAACTGAGGCGATGTTGTATGACCTAGAGGGGTGTCAGGGTTTGCGCAGGGATGAAAAACAGGGATAGGAGAACACGACATCAGTGTTTGTCAGAGAGCAGATTGCCAGCCACTCAGAGGCATGGCACAAAGTATACATATCATGACAATCATGATGTTTGAAAACAACAGCAAACTTACTATGAGTTTTGTAACACCTAACCTTTATATGTTTTCTAGGCTGTGCTATGTCCTTGGTTCCAGTTGATGTTAATAGTGTCGGAATGGCATCTGGCTTTAGACGTCTGCTGTTGTCATCACCATCTGTTAATAGCATAGGGAGAACAAGATAATTGCATGATTGTAAATTATGCCATGACATGGCACAGAAGAGTACAGACAGATTGACCACGTAAAGCACTTCATGGAATGTAGCACTATGCAGATGTGTGTTCCAGTTTCTGAATAGCCATATTATGGATTTAAATCTGGTTGACCAAAGTTTAGTGCTGTGGTGCTGGTGACAGTCCGGTATGTGTGGATTGCCTATGTGCTACACCACATGTCGATGCACATCATGAATTACTGGAACGGTTCCAAGTTACATGACCAGCGGACCATCAGCGCAACCAATGGAGGGTGTGTGTTCATAAAGTACCATGCCACAGTAACAGGATACTTGTGACACAGGCTCAGTACTGAAGCTGAACTGACCACGTCTCTCTGCATGCAGACCATTACTGTGATGCAATTCATTGTAGCACATAGTGTGCAACTAACTTCAGGCGACCGACAATTAGTGATTGATGATAGCCAAACAACCATGGATGAATGCACGTACTGTTAAAGAGTGGAAAGGGTGAATATAAGTATCATGAAAATATACTTTGCCGTATCTACTTTAGTGATGTCACTCCTCACCGCAAACTACTATGTTGATGCCAACTACTGAAAGTACAGAAACAACGGCACCGCAGGTCTACAAGAATGACGCACATGTAGAGCGAAACTAATTGAGGTTTGGAGCCTGTACTGCATGGGTGGCCTTGCAATTGTTCACTTAATAAAACTTTTTCTCGTAGACCTGCGGTGCCATTGTTTCTGTACTTTCTGGATTTAAACTACTGCTTGGCACGCCAACTACTACCTAGTATGGCAATTGTACCCAAGGCAGTATGCAATGTCACCACTGGATAGCACAGAACTGTCACAACCACAGCCAGTTGCCAGCTACAGTTTGTATGGCAGTAGCACCACGCAGGTTAGTATGGCAGTGTCACCACCTACCAGCTAGAAGGGAAGTTCTACTTCCCCTCCTACTATTACAGCAATGTGACATCTGATCCCTGCATACATCTGATCAGTGCACCAAGTATTACAGTTATTTAACACACCCAGATATTATGGTACTGTTTCCAGTGCTCTCCAGCTAGAATGGCAGTCTCACCACCCCTGCCTGCTGCTGCGGCACTGTCACCTACACCCAGCTACAAGTGCAGTTCCAGTTCCACTCCTGCTATTACAACAATGTCACATCTGATCCCTTCACCCAGTATCACAGTGATGTCACACCCCCAGATATGAAGTTACCATGCCTCTACAGCTACAATGGCAGTCTCACCACCTCTGAATTCTACTGTGGCAGTGTCAAGTACATGGCATGTGAAGGACATGGGGCCCTGAGTCACAGAGAGCATTGGTAAACAACCACACACACATATTAGTCATGACAAACAACAGGTATAACAGTGATGCCACACACCACCTATTACCATGATGTCACCTTACCCATCTTTTATAGCAAGTTGAATTCTTTTGGGGAACAATTGCAGTGACTGAAGTGAATAAAGGTTCACTAGGAGAGTGTGTGTGTGTGTGCCTGTGGGGGGGGGGGAGAGAGAGAGAGAGAGAAGGGGGGGGGAGAGAGAGAGACAACATCTCCTTAAAGCTATGTATCTCCCCCACCCACATTATGGTGATGTGGGGTGGGTTAGGGTGTATTGTTTGTATGAAGAGGAGGAGAGAAATTACATTTTTATCTCTTTTTCAGATTCCTTAGACACTTGTGGTACATCACGTTGTTACATTCTCAGTATATATTGACATCAGTACATATCAGGCTACATGGTCTTAATTCCTTGAGGTTCCTCGACTAGAGTTTTTGTTTGACACTAATATTATCAATTTATATTTAAATTATCATTTATATAGTCCTGAGGTTTTTGAAATTTCTTGGGCCTTATATCTAGCTTGAGAGTACAGCTGGGTGACAGGTCCAGCTAGGTTTTACACATCACACAGTGTGCACTGATGTTTTTAAGACAACTTTACTGGTAAATTCTTGTCTATAATGCTGACATTGAAACTTCATGAGCCCTATAACAATCTTAGTTTGTCTTTAATCTGGGTGGGGGTTGCCTTTCAGTAATCACATCCTTATACAAACTGTGACACTCATAGCTTGATTTAGGAGTCATCTGCTTCAGCAGTGTTATCTTATGTCAATTAAATTTATATGCAGTAGGATTCTTTGTATGTGTGTTCCACCAAGCACCTTTGACCCAGGGTTCCTCCTGGCTGAAGGCAGTATGGTACTGTTAAACTTCTCTGACATCATCTTCTGTTTTTTTTTTTAAATGAGTATTTTAAACCAATGGGGATTTTTTTCTATTTTTCTCTGCATTATCTAGCTGTTATAAGTATTGTATTTTCTAAACAACTGCCATGAGCTTCTGAAGAAGGACTGGTTGGTCCGAATGCTAGAGCACTTTGTTCTTGTTGTTACATCTATGTTGGTCCATTAAAAGGTATCAAATCATTTGCTTCTGGATCCATCTTTTATAGAACTTCACCAGCTAGCATGGCAGGATCAAACTTCAGGTATTATGTCCCGCATCAGCAGCTGATGCAATATCATAACCCCCCCCCCCACCAGCCACACTGGTCATGTAATATCAGTCCCACACATTTTACTGTGATGTCATGGGCCAAGATATTACAGTAATGACGCAGCCAAGATATCACAGCAGTGCGACACACCACATACCACAGCATATCTCCTGTGTTCTATATTGTCGTGATGGCACTGCATGGAGAATGACAGTCGGGGGTTCAACTCAACATGGACACATATTTCAGAAAAAATTATTCTGCAGTAACCTGCAGGTCCACGTTGTCACCTACAATCCTGTCCATCCTGCCAACACAGCACATAAGAGGGCACATAATCGGAGACAGCACAAGTGACCCATAGCATTCTTTTGCTGGCTGACAAGTGAGAATGCACAGTAGGGTATTTTAAATATACTGCTCAGGAAAAAACATTATTCCTTATAAGCTTTATGCAATGCAAAGGTGCAATGACAGCAAAGCTGACAGACACCCTGTGCGAAACATCCAAGGATCGCTTACTTTTTAGGAAGTAATCAGTAGTGGTGAAATGGTCAGAACAAAAAACATGATGTTTCTTGGCCACAAATTGCTTGCAATCAATGTCTGCATGCTGCAGAAATGACAGCCACTTCACCCGTAAATCACCACTGCATGGAATTCTGTGAAAAATAACTTTTCTTCCATGCTTTAATTTACCCGATGTATTGGCTTATAACCATGCATGTGGGCATTATCTATTCTGTGCAATAGCACAATCTCGATGACTGAGAACAGCAAAAAATTAAGACAATACACAATGTAAGAGCACAAGAATAACAGAAAACTGATACTACAAAATGAAAACTAGCGATGGAGGCTTGATTTCAAAGGCACAGTAGTACCATACAACGTCTGAAGAACAGGCGGGAATACAAGCAGGCACACATGAGATGCTCTGCTTTGCCCGCACCCGCTGTCAAGTGATGAAAGCGTGCGTGTGAGCACAATGTGAGTATCAACATGTGACTACCTCAGAAGTGTGCACTTCGAGGCTTCCGGTTCGGTGAGGGGAATGAAATAGCGCCCACAATACTGCAATCAGGACCGCGACAGAGACAAACATAAGATCACTGGGAGATATGAAAAGGTCAGAAACTTAAAAAAATGTAAATGACTGCACAGCATGGGGGAAGGGGATAGCAAAACTGGTGCAAATAAGCTAAATGACTGTTTTCCTTTAAATCTGTTGCTACAGTTCTTCTATTTCTTAGCCTAATCAATTCTTTATAATTTCTAGTCCATAAGGTTGACCACCTATGGGCACCCCCTTCCCTTTCTTGACTATGCTATACTTTCCTCTTTAATTTTCCTTTTCCCTTTCAGGTCTTTGTACAGGGAGGTTATTGTTGTGACCTCTGATCTGATATAAAACAGGCTGTGCTCCTCGTTGCTGGATTTAGTATGCAATGGCACTATGTCATAAAATACTTTAATGTATATACCTTATGGGTGGGATATTCAGAAGGGTTGCACATGGCACAACACAGATGCACCATGCGCAACCCACTGATGCACCCTGGGGTGATATTCAAAAGGGGAAAGTGCGCGGCACAAATCCTGATGTGCCAGAGCGCATTAGTAATGTATGCAGCTCAAGCGGGGAGGCGTGCCCATGCATACCCCCACACAACCCGATATTCAGCCCCAGATGTGCAGAGCCCATGCAGGCGCAACCCCTACATGCGCCACATACAGTTGTTCCAAAAAATAAAGGAGCAACAGCCGGCCACCCACAGGTGAGCTACCGTATTGCAGGGCGCAACACGGCAGCTGCCAGCTGTGGGTGGCCACCCGAGCTCAGGCGGCACCGTTCATCGGGTAGTGCCCCCATGCCCAATCACGGGCAGAAGTAGTAAAATACACAGTCTGAACAGTTCTAAATCCCTTGTGGTCCAGTGGACCACTCGCAGCATGATCGCGGGCATATGTATGTAAATATTTATGTCCAAAATCCCTGGTGGTCCAGTGGACCGCTCACAGCCCGATCGCAGGCATATGTATGTAAATAAGTATGTCCAATATCCCTGGTAGTCCAGTGGACTGCTCGTAGCCCGATCACGGGCAGAAGTATAGAAAAAAGATTATATCCCATCCCTGGTGGTCCAGCAGTACCCCCATAGGCATAGATTGTGGGGGGACAGAGGCAAGCTTCTGCCCAGAGATTAGACCAGGACTTTTTGGAGCCCAGCCACCGTTCTCCGGTTATCATTTTTTTTAATATTGAATGGGCTCAGAGGCTATGCCGGACTGCCTACACCTCTCCAGGGGAGGAGGGGGTAGTGGCATGTATCTCTAAACAAAAACTGTCCTTTTCTGATTGGCTGCAAGCCTGCAACCATAGTAGAATGCATGTTACAGCCAATCAGAGAGTGCTGAAAGCTGGCGCCATTGCGTGAGCAGTACTCCCTTAGTGGTGCCATTTAGTTGTCTGTGTGCCTTCCATGAAGGAGCAGCAGCAGCATCCATATAGCGTAGGGCTGAGGAGAGATAGCTATTCGAGGATGTCGAGCAGCAGTCATTGGTTGTCTGTCAGGTGTCACCAGTGTCTCAGTCAGTCTAGTGTTCCAACCCTCCTCCTGTCCTGAACAGCCCAGTTTAAATATAACTCACCCAAGTCCACTGACTACCTACTCTCTGTTTCTTAGTGCAGCCAGCTGTGCTCTGGGCTCTCCCGCTGCCACCTGAGCCTCCCATCCCTGAGAGCCTAGGAGGCCTGCAGCCGCAAGGCCTCTACCACCGAACAGACCAGGCAGAGGAGCGAGTAGTACAATTACAGTGAGTCTGAGGCATGGCCAGGCTTGCCTGCACACCCAGCTCCTGTGTCCAGCAGGCCAGAAAAAGATTTACCATGTTGTCGTCGAGTCCCACACCACGCCCGTTGCCCACCAGTTCCACGGTCCACCGAGAGGGATTATTCAGGTCAGTGAACAGCCAGGCCCAGAACAGTGAATAAGCCAGCGGTCATGCAGGCTATAAGCCGGACCCATAATGCGGCGCGTTCATCTGGTGTCAGAAAAATGAGTTACTGTCTCACCGGGGATTAATCGGAGAGGACGGACTGTTGGGAGAGACTCGGCTACCTGACCTGCATTCTTGGCCTTGCTGTGCCCTGCTGCATGCTGCCCTGTCTGTGCCCTTACTGATTTGGTGTGTAACACAACTCTACAAGCTGGTTGTTGAAATTAATACCATTCACATCCCAGAAATGTGTCTTTTGAGTGGTTGTCTTGGCCATGGCCATGTGTCTGGGGGGTGGGTGGAAGGTTTGCTGTCAGCTTGTGTTTCTTTGGGTGGGAGGATTTGCTGGCTGTTGAGGCTGTCCATGTTGGTGGGGTGGGTGGGGGGCCTATTTGTTTGGTATGGTGTGGACACTGGTCATGTTGGTGGGATGGGGACACTCCAGTTACTATGCTACTGGTGTGGTGGGGTTTGTTGAAACTCACTGGGCCGGTCTGTGTTTGGTGGGGCTGGGGGATGGTCTGTTTTGTGGGGTTGGGTTTGGGGGAGACAGTCTGTGTGTTTTGGGGCTGACTCACTGAGAGGATGGTCACTGTTTGGTGCTGAGGGAGGGCCTGCGTTTGGTGGGGCTGGGGGGGGACGATCAGTGTTTGGGGCTGGGGTGGTTAGTGTTTGGGACTGGGAGGGTGGTCAGTGTTTAGTGGAGCTGGGGGGACAGTCTGTTTTCTATTCTGAGGTCTGGTGGGGTGGAGACACAGGCCATGGTGATGTGGGGACACTGGCTGTGATGGTGGGGTGGTGACACTAGCCATTGTTTGGTGGACTTGGCTGGCCATTTGTCTGGGAGACTGTCCATGATGTTGGAAATGGGACTGTCCATATTTGCCTGACGGGTGTCTTGTGGGGAGGGGGACTATTTGCTGGTCAGGTGTCTGGGGGATCTTTCCATGTTGGCTTATGGGGGTGAATATCGGTGATTGCTGATCAGGTGTCTAGGACGGACTATCAATGTTGTTGGGGAGGAACTCTGTGTTTGCTAGCCAGGTGTTTGTGGGGATTGTTCATGTTGGTGGGGCAGTGGGAAATTCTGTGTTTGCTAGCTGTGTGTCGGGGGTGGGGACTGTCCTTGGTGGAATATGGGGGACCGTCCATGTTTGCTGGCTGCCTGGGTATCTGGTGGGACTGTCCTTGTCGGTTGGGAGGGGGGGCATTCTATGCTCGCTGGCCCGGTGTCTGCTGGGGAGGGGGAGGACTGTTCAGGTGTCTGGGGGGACTGTCCTTGTAGGTGGGGTGAAGCGGGGGACTGTCCATGTTTGCTGACTGGGTTTCTGGTGAACTGTCCGTGTTGGTTAGGAGGGGGGACATTCTGTGCTTGCTGACTGGGTGTTAGCATATAAACATAAGTAAATGTTAAAACATAATTTCCACCTCATCCTTTACCTGTCAAGGGATGTATCTCACTGACCTGTGCCCGCAGCTAGCATATGAACATTAGTAAATGTTGAAACATTATTTCCCCCTCATCCTTTACCTGGCTGTAAAAGTAATCTTTCACTTTTTTTGATTTCTCCAATCGTCCACCGTGTAGGAGTGAAACAGACAGATTCCTTGGCCTTGCTGTCTCTGTCTTCATTGCCTGACAAACACAACCAAAGGGGTAGCTTTTTGTGTTCTCTCCCATACAGTGTTACAAGACTAGCAAAAAAAAATCTTGTACTAAAACATGCACCCTAAAGAAATGATTATACTACTACCTGGCTATTGTTATAGCGACTACTGACTGGCCATGATTTTTTTGGGGGGGGTTGGAACACTGGTCATGTGTGTGGGTGGGGTTGCGGACACTTCTGGTTTTGTGTGTGTGTGGTTGGGGACACTGCTGATTGTGTGTGTGTGGGGTTGGGGACACTGCTGGTTGTGTGTGTGTTGAGGGTTGGGGACACTGCTGGTCGTGTGTGTGTGGTGTTGCGGACACTGGTCATTTGTGTGGGTGGGGTTGGGGATACAGGCATTATGTGGGTGTGGTGGGGGCACTGTTGTGTGTGTGTGTGGGTGGAGGCACTGGCATTGTGTCGGTGGGGCGGGGTTGTAATTGTATACCAGGCAAACTGTGCTGACCGGTAGCTCAACATCTTTCTTTCCAGACAAAGAAAGAAACATAAACAAAATGCAGTATAAAATGGGTTTTATTTATTTTTGTTCGCCTGTGATGGGGAGGCACAGACCTGGATGCCTGGAGAGGATACCAGATAAATGGAGCTGGAAATGGTGTTGGTTGGGTGGGGTGGGGAGAGTGGCTGTGCTGGTGGGGTGGACACAGAGTGTGGAGAGTGGCTGTGCAAGTCCATCAGGGTGCAGAGAGTAGCTGAGCTGGCCAGTCTGGGTGGAGATAGTGGCCTTGCAGGTCTGGGGTGGGGCGAGTGGGCCGTAGCTTTTTGCATGGACATTTAATTCAGCTGTGCCTTCTGCTGCCCTGCCAGCTTTGTGCTGATGTGCTGACCAGGGTGGACTGGTACACAAGCTGAAAAAAATGGTTCTGGCCACTGGTGATGGAGGAGGGAGGGGTGGATGGGCATACTGGCACAGAAATATTTTTTTCAACATGTATGCCAGTCTGCTGGGTCCATGCCATGCTTACATCCCTCATGCAAGGGGCTTCTGTGCACTAAAAATAAGTTTCTGTGTCAAAATTATGAACTGTTGGAAAGTATGAAATCCTACAGTATAAAAATTGTGCATGTTTGTGTAGTTTCACCTTACTGTGTGGTTCGACAAGATGTTCCGTGGTCTCTCCTCCTCATTTAGCACCCTGACCTGTGACCTAGCCATCCCCCCCCCCAGGGCAGGGGGATGGTCCGTTGTTTTGTGGTCTTTTGATGGTTTGTTGGGCATTGCAAAATGCATTGTTTCATTACTGTGCTGTACTGCCTGGACCTGCTTTACCCTGTCTCTATCCTGAATGTAAACATGGTATAAAAAAAGTTAATTTTTTGGTGGTGTGTGTGTCTGTCTGTGTCTGTGTGTAGAAGAATAGAGACACATGCTCAGACAAAAAAAAACTGTATTAAACTACATCAAACTGAAGCAACCATGTTTCATTTGTGCCCTTCAAAACTGTCAGATGAGACAATTTTGAAGTAGTCTGTGGAGGGGGGAAGCATCCACGGCAACTTGGGCCACCACAACTGGTCCACCACACACTGTCATGGGTGATGCTAATAAAAACCACAAACCAAGTACTTACCTTTCAGGGTGGGTCCTGCGAGGCTGTGCACAGGTATCTGGAGTCGTTGTTCCATCAAAGTATATATCTGTCAGTTGAACTAGCTAGTCTAGAGTGTATAATCTGAAATGTGCTTACTACTGTATGTTTCCCCTAGCATCAAATGATGTATTTCCCACATGTTTGTTTACTGTGACAAAAAACTGTACTCTCTTTGCCATGTCTTCTTGACTGTTGTTCCTCATGTTGTACTCTCCCGGGTCGTTCCTGAAAATAGGCATAATACTTGTCTAGTGTACTTACCCGGTAAACAAAAGCTAAATAAATAAACTTCCTGTGGTGTCTGTTCTCTTAGGTTATGTGATGCGACTACTTTTGTGCCAGGGTAGTCCGTGTTTGCTTGGATGTGGTTGTGTAACCCTGGGCATGGACAGAGATGCATATTCCTTAGGAGCCCATGGGGAGGAGAGTGGTAGGGGTTGTGGTGTGACCACACCATGCCCATGATCATCTTGAACAATTAGGGGATTTACATTGTTCTGTTGCACTGTCCCAGGTACATCAGCATGCTTGTTAAGAGCACCGCCTGAGGGATATCAGCAAGTCCCATGCTTATGTATGCAATGCTTGCTTGCTTGAGGAGAGCATTATCCTCTTTGCTTACCTTACCTAACCAGATTCAGGCATGTGACATTGAATAATATGGGATGGGATGGGATGGGATGGGAGACTAATGAATTAACTTGGTTATAACAAAGAAAAGTGTTAACACTGGGTGCAAGTAAGCAATAATGCCCGACAGGGCGTGTGTCATGCTGGGATAACGTCACGACTCAGGTGGTTGGGCACGAGTGCATCCACTACATAAGGCATGACGTTATCCTACCATGACACACACCCTGGAGGGCATTATTGCTATTATACAATGGCATGTTGTTATACAGAATTTAAAAAAATTATTTTAAAGATGTTTTATTTGGTGTGGAAAAATATTTTTAAGAGAAATTTACAAAAATCCACACTAATGCTAACAATCATCAAGAGGTTCACGGAGAGGCTGAGACTAGACCTGTGGTGAATCAGATGTACTGGGATAACATCATGGGTCTAGCCCAAGACTGACCAATCAGAGGCCAGCATTCATTCTTGTCATTGTATAATAGCATTTTTTTTATGTAATCTATGTAAATAAGGGCTCATGCTGTGAGGATGCACACGCTGGGATGTTTCCCATACCATCCATGTTTATAGGTATACTGAGGTGGCACAGCCATTTGCTGCACTTCCTTGAAACATGCTTTTTGCACTCCTCAAGGGTGGGAGGGCTAGCTCAAGCAAACATTTCAAGAAGTTCAGGATCCACTATAAGGGCTGGACTTGGAAAGGTTATGTAAGCAGCAAAGGGCCGGGGGTGAGAGACTAGTGAGCTATCCACCTGGAGGTTCAGGTGGGGGCAAAATTAGGTCAAGACTGATTTGAATTGAGGCTGAGGGGAGGTCCTGTCCTCTTGAGAAGGAAGTTAAGTTCCTTACATAATTTCAACTTTACAAGTAAGTCCTCACTCCCAAGGCAGAAGAACGAAGAACTTAATACAAAACAGATCTCGGTCAGTTTTTCGACTCTGGTCTCAGGAGGAGTTGGGCCGAGAGCAGGCTGCAGTAAAACTGGTGGGGTGGGGAAGTGCTCTGACTTGACCTGGCTGGTTCCTCCCAGGAGTTATTCAGCTGTAGTCTTAAATGTTTTTTGGGCATTATTTGATGCTGGTTGATTTGTTTGCATTACGCAAGCCACCCGCCCTCTTCACTGTCGTGATACGCGAAAATCAGGACTTTTTGTTACTTTGCCCCCTGTAAAATAACAAACTACACCCTGAGTACCCCCCTCCCACCTCCCACTGAGCCCCACCACTCCGCTCCCTCTGTCAGCAGTGGGCAGCAGCTCCCACCCAATCCGCCCATCCACTCGGGCTAACTGACGGTGTACAGCATGTACGGCTGTCCACAGCCAGCCAATGGGTATGCAGACTGTACTGTACTACACAGTCCAGATATGTGAATGGAATGGTCGGGTGGGGGGCACCACCTGATGGGGTGGGAGTGCACCAGACACCAGGAATTTCTTCTTTTTTACTCTTAGGGGCCAGCGAACGCTGTGGGGGGGAGTACCACACACCAGGGATTTTATATATATTATTTTACATTGTGGCTGGCGATTGGCAGGTGGGGGGGGTGCCTCTAGACACCAGGAATTTTATATATATTATTTTACATTGTGGCCGGTGATCGGCAGGTGGGGGAGAGGTACCTCTAGACACCAGGGATTTTATATGTATTATTTTACATTGTGGCTGGCGATCAGCAGGTGGGGGGTACCTCTAGGCACCAGGAATTTTATGTATATTATCTTACATTGTGGCTGGCGATCAGCAGGTGGGGAGGGTACCACTAGACACCAGGGATTTAATATTTATTTATTTTTTATCTTGGGGCCAGCAAATTACAGTGGGGGGTCCACTACTAGCAGAGTAGTTTTTGCCATGAAGTGTGGAATTTCCCCCACAAAATTCCACACTTCGCAGTTGATCTGTTCTCCATGAATTGGTGAATTTCGTGAATTGCACTTTGTGAATTGAGTGCAATTTGCAAAATATTTCACAGTGCAAATTTTGCCAACTTTGCACATCTCTAGTGCCAACCTGGATTCCTGTATGCCTGAATGTGAAAAACAGATACTGTTTCTGTAATACCAGATATCTATGTGGCTAAGTTGGAGGGAAATGGCAAAGAACTGTAGGATTTTGTTCTTTCACCCTTGTTAAAACCAATGGCATATTCTACTAACGCTCACACGAGAACTGCTCACACTGCACCTTTGCAAGTAACTTACACTACTGCAATGGAGACACAGACAGCGCATCCTGTAAATCTTCGGTCCATCCCATTTCTCTTTCTAGTCAGCCTAGAGTAACAACAATGCAAAATAAAGTGCCTCCAGAAGAATTACCTGAGCCATTCTTACCCAGGAAAAACTTTAGTAATAGCACAAAGCAACCTCCTGTATCTGCTACAGAAACCAAAGCTCCTCAGCTCACACAGTGAATACAGAGTAATCGAGCAACAGTTTATCATCCAGACCTGCACCAGCACAGCTCTGAGGGAGCCAGTACATCCTGAATGGCACACACGGGTCGGAAACTTGGCCTAAGATGTGGCCCCACGGCAACATGAAAGACTTCAGAAAAGTGGTCTGTGGAAGCTTCTGTCATGGCAGCAGGATGGCGGAAAGGTGAAGATGGTGCATCCTGGGTCCCTAGTGACAAGGACTGCTACACCACTGAGGTAAGCTCTAAAGACAATGATTCATCTACTGCGGGGGTCTGCTAAAGAAAGGGAGCCTCTAAAGAACATTGCCATGCTAGGTGTTACTTGTACAAGGCTCAGTGCCTTAACCAACTGAAGTAGGCAGCCTCTGGAATAACATAGCACATAAAGTTGACAGGGCACCCCCACTCCTGACTAAAGATATCCATGACCAAAAAGATGAATCTGGTTCTGAGGATGGTTCCACAGAACTAGTTCAACCAGGGACTAACCCAGCTTCAGGTTCGAACTTTAGGGCATTTTTGACTTGTTTTCCATGCCTGGGGAACCAGCCCCCAGGCACAATGCTGCGTGCCTTAAATTCCAAGGTGGTTTAGAGACTATGCTTGATGGAGTATATGTTATTATAAAGCACTGCAACTGCCTCCACCAATCAGAGTGAAGTATTACTGTACCTCTTATGGAGCATACAGTTGTTACCTTGCGTTGCTCTGCACAGCTGATTGCCACCACAGTGATGCTGTCTTCTCAAACTCGTTCTCTCAGAGTCACTGCGTGGCATCAACAGTCCAACACGAATCATGTATACTGAAAGTGCAGGCATTGTAAAACATAATAGAACTATCGAGCCATCCAAATTAAGCATCTAGCCTTGGGACAGATGAAACTACCACATTTGTAGTGACTATAACTTGCAGTTTCAGAATACAACTCGATCCAGCTGCACTAAATCCCCACCGCTGCCGGTAAACTCCATGCAAACGGCATCAGTCCATACTGTGAGCTGCTCAAATTTGCCATTTGCCAAGTCACTGGGGAGGGGTGCTACACAAAGATAAATAAATACAATCAGATTAGCTAAAATTCAGTTGTCTGAGTGTTTTTCTTGCTGGAGGCAGTTACAGTGCTTCATAATCAGGGCCACTGGAAAATTGTACCCGCAGTTTTTTTGTGGAATCCATAATGTTCACCATTCTCCGCAAAAACTGACATGTTCCACAATTTCTTGCAATTTTTGAGTCTTTACATTGAACTGTGTAAAAAAGTATTCACATTTTAAATAAAATACTCTCAAATATATTGACAATTTTGCATGCAGACTTGGGTTTGGTTGAAACAATGCAGTGCAAGGTAGGGTAAGGGCTTTATGTGACACTGATTTCTTTTTAATCCTTGTCTTGTTTTATTTCAAAATCCACTGGCCAAGCATAAGTACACTTAAACACATAACATTTGTTTTGTGCTGAAGGAGTCTATCAGAAAATTTTCTGTTGCCATGGAGACTGAAACGAAGATGGGAGGAAAGGTGCAAATTATCCCATTCACCTAAATGGGGTGTTAACTACAGTATGAAGCCTTTTTGCAAGTGGTAGGACAAGTTTTTCCATTGTGAACACACTTTCATTCAGACTAGTTTTCATTCAAACAACTGAGGATTTTGGATGGCCCTGCTGATTACAAATTTGAATATGCTACTTGGTAACAGTGATCCTGCGCTTAACAATCTACAACCTAGATGCTCACATGCAAGACTAATAAAAACCTGACTAAAGTCAAAAAACAAACTTATAAAACACAAAATGTATCTGAACATTTATTTTTAACTAAACTAAATCATTCCAGCCAGAGTAAAACAAAGGTAAATTACAGGGTACCCTGACTACTGTATGATGTAGTACAAATATATTGGTATTTTTTTTATATATTTTGGTAACCGGGTAAGGCCCACTAGGCACAAGTGCTTGTTTTCAGGAGCAACCCAGGAACACTGAGGAGGTTAAGTGACTTGTTCGGAGTCACACAGTATGCAAGTGGAGGATGTGAGAATCAATCCCAGGTCTGCTAGATGTCGGTGTCTCCAGCTCATTCACAGTTTGTTACTTTAACCTCTAGTCTATACTGCCAGACCCAGTAACTGCAAATTCAATGTTTAGATACGTGAGTTCAAAAATAGTGTACAGTACCTAAAGTGCAAATTATGAACATTAAACACTTTTAACAACATTTTACTAAGGCTCAATTATTCACCATGCTTTCTGCTTATTCTTTCTTGTACCAAAGTGAGTGAGTAGCTGGCCAAGCACTGTAAACAGCTGTTGATTAGGCTGCATTATTCTACAACCAGAAACAAAAAAAAAATATTTCTTCTGGATTTATTTAATATTGATTAGCTGTGGCTCACTTTATAGAATCTATTTAGCATTATGTGAGGCAGATGTTTTTAAATTTTGGAAGCTAGGCAATGCTTATGATAGCTTATCAGTTTAGTATTCATTTTAGGAATATAACCTTTTCTTTATGTTTTAAACATATTCAAGTGGCAGTGTATTCATTTAGCAGTTTATACAGACTAATACATGCTGCAGAAAACATTAAAAGATTTATTGTGAAGCACTTAGGGTCTATAGTAGAACTCACGCAATTTCCCCACAATTTTTGCAAAAACTTCACAATTTTGGATAACTTTTTTCGCAATTTTCCATGTATACTGTCCTGTTTCTCTTACAGGATAAGAACATTATTTTTTGCTGTTCTGGGCTGACAGAGCTGCTCTGCTTCGCTTTACGATCCACTTGCTCAAAACAGCACGAGATAACGTTCTTATCCCATAAGAGACACAGGACAATATATATATTAATATATATCTGAAACATGTTGAAAGAGTCTATGTTTTTTTTCTCAACACATTTATATGCTGTGTTGCGTGTTTCAGGGGAGAGCATATATGATATTAGTTTTTGTACTTTGAAAGCCCTAGAGAGATTTGGGGTTAAATATGACCAGCTCAAAGATACTGCTATACGGTTTCCTTTTTCAGTGATACCCCTTTCTAAACCCACTGTAAAAAGCATCACAATGTTGTTTAGAAACAAAGGGGTCCACATCTCAGACATTTGTTATTGGTTAAAACAACACTGACATTTTAGAGAAACCTACCCTATAATTGACTGTGAATAGGTGTGGTCCAGAGAGTGGACATTTCTGGTTAAACTACACCAGACTAATACTGGCATTTATCATTTGCAGAGTAGTTTTTTTATTTTTTAGGGCCTGGTAGGGACATGCATTTTTTTGTTGGTCAGCCTAGGTCCTGCCAAAAGTGTGGCTCAAAAACCCACTTTAGTTCAGCATGTGATACTGAAAGGTGTAATAACTTTCTGGAGTACAGTCATGTCAGCCATAACCATCCCAACCCATTTAGATGTAATTTATGTGATGAGCAAGGACATTCTTTCAGGCGGTGTCCCTGGGCTACACGTACCAAAGGGAGAGGCTGGAATCAAGATGATTTGATTGCAAAAGGGCAGGCTATAGAAGCAGCATGTGCAAAGACATTTTCTACTCTGTAACCTGTAAACATGGACTCTAGATAAGCCCACAAACTCAGTATCAGCTACAGACACTGACCAGCAGGAACCTCCAGTGGCCCCCCGCCCCCCACTCCAACCACAGTGATAGATTCAGGTCTTGTGCAGATTGCTGCTGTATCTACAGAGCCAACACCAAAAGTACCTCCCATGATGAGTCCTCAAGCAGGGAGACACTGTTAAAGACTACTCAGGCAGGTAATTCTGCCATGGCCTCTCCCCCTCCACCACAAGACGAGAACACGATTTTAGTTCAAAATCGTAAAATAGGGAGACATGGAAAAGCCAAGAGTAAATTAGCAAAGATGGAAGTTATGGAGATAGAAAATAGATATGATGCATTATCCACCACATGTCAGTGGGGGGATACAGAAGGTAAAGGAGGAGGTTGAGTCAAAAGTATTGTCAGTAACATCCCTGGTACAGAATCAGTTCTTGGATCAGGAAGATAATTCCTCTGAGACAGTACTAAAGTGTTGTAAGACAAGATCCCAAACCAGGAAGTTACCTGTCCCCTCCCCAATAGATTTCCATGTGTTTTGGGCACACATTTTCACCACTAACACTTAATGTTAATAGTATAAACATGTATGAAAAAAAGACAGGCTACCCTGTCATTGTTAACTACACTTCCTGGCAATATATTGTTTTTACAAGATACTAGACTGAAGACTCTACAAGAAATTTCAGCCACCAAAGAATTATAGTTAGAAGGTCCTTCCTTTTGGTCCCAAGGACCTGAACGATGTGATGGTGTAGGCAAACTATTAAGAAGCTTTTCATTTCAGGTTCAATGCTTAATGGATATTGTAGCTGGCCGAGCTTTATTATTAGATGTGCAACACAGAACTGTCTCACTACAGTTACTCAATGTTTGTGCACCCCAAACAAAAGCTCTATATAAGAAAGTTAGACCCTGTTTGTGTACTCATAGGGTAGTAGTTTTTGGTGGAGATTTTAATTTTGGAATTTACCACACTGATCACAGAAGGCAATCCTCTAAAACATTCTGGGACACTATGTTTCTAAAGGAAATAATAGCAGTAACCAATCTAATAGGTAGTGCGACCTTACACCAACCTGGCCAAGTAAGCTTTATTAAAAGCACTTTAGCCACATGAATAGATTTTTTATTTGTATCTAAAAAGTTATCAGTTACTGGAACTTGAACAGGTCCAGCAGAAACATCAGATCATCAGGTTGTCATGTGTCATTGCTTAGTGGGACCTAAATATACCGCTATCCAGCCATCATGGAAATTAAATACAAACATACTGGAAGATACACAAATGGTACAGAAATGGGAACAGTTATTTAGAGTTAGATGGTTGGTATTTGGGGCATATGACAATGTCCCGTTATGGTGGGAAGACACTAAAGATTATTTTAACACATCTGTAAAAAAAACATGAATCCAGAGGGAGGACAGATATTTCCATTACTTACATCTTAGAACTCAGTTACATAAATTAATTTCAAATATGTACACAGCTGGGGAAGATTTTTTGGATCAAATTAACATAATAAAAACAGAAATGAAATTGTATCAATATGATAGAGCCAGCATGTTGGCTCAAGAGATGAAATTTGGTACCCAAGAAAAACAGCAACCCTTGGATAGCTTTAAAGCATGCTAGCAGAGACAAAAAAATTACACATGGAAAGCTTAAGATAAAGTAATGCAGATTCCCTGGCAACAGGGACAATATTATTCATATTGTAGTTGGATTCGTAAAAGAAAATGTTAGTAACCTTTTTATGATGCCTGACCCCATGACCTTTTAAAAACTCTTGCAATTCCTAGCATTCTGTATAATGTATTAGTCGAGTTAATTAAACCTACACAACTCATGGAGGTGGACACAGCTATATCCAGTCTGCACAATAATACAGCACCTGACTCAAATGGCCTCTCATCAGAATTTTATGAAACGTTTAGACTATTTGAGCCCCACTTTACGATTTTTGTATGACGATTTCTTACAGGCCAGTTCATATGCACCCTCAATGTTATAGGCAGCTTTAATCTTTATTCATAACAAGGGATATAATACATTCTTGCAGAATTGGAGGCCTCTGTGCCTTATGGATACTGATCAAAAAACTCTCTCCAAAATTTTGGCACAATGGTTTGCTCTCTGATAACACAACCAACACAAACATGTGCTATACCACAGCATCATAGTCAGGATAATTTAATAATTTTGAGGGAGCTTTTTGAAAGGGAAAACATGGATTCATGTGGATCTATGACTGGTGCATCAAACAATTTAATTGTCGAGCGACCAGAACAACAAACTCCAACAGGTCGGCGGCTTTTCGTGGTCAGCTGTCAGTTTCCAACATCGCTTTGCACCCCAAACCCCCCCATGCAGGGGACTGCGCCCCCGCACCCCCTACTAAATATAATCAACTGTGAGTCAGAGCTGATTTGGGGGGATGCAAGACCCCCGACAGACAATGCTGGGTTCCAGCATGGACACTAAAATGATGTGGTGCTGTAATTGCTGTAGTGTCATTTGCTGCTGGGGTGTCACTGTCGGGTGGGTATACAGATTTGCGTCTGGCTATGTATTGTCCTTAGATCAAACCAAAGCTTTTAACCGTGTTAACCATGACTTGCAGCTTACAACAATGGAGATGTATGTAATCTCAATGCTTTTTATACACTGGATAAAAGTATTGTATAAGAATGCTCAGCTTATGTAAATATATGGAATAGGACTCCAGCAGTAGTTCAAAGAGGGGTAAAACAATGTTGCCCATTAAGTCCTAGTTTATATATATTCTCCATTGATCCTTTGCTTAGACTACTGCAGACCTATTCAAGTGTTGCAGGGATCACTATGACTCCAAAAACACGGGATATTAAAGTACTGGCTTACTCAGATGACCTGTGTATGATGTTACAGGATCATACTTCAAGACAAGAAGTTAAAAAAGTGATAGATGAGTACTCCCTGACCTCAGGCTCCGGCATTAAATTTGAGAAAAGAGTAGCCGTACTGATAGGAAAACATTTAGGAGAGACGCCGTGTTCATGTACATCGGGTATAACATTGACATCGAACCACAGAATAATCTTAGGAATAATGTTTCACCAAGAAGAAACCAAGCCCCTTAATTGGCAGTTGTGCATACAAAAAACCAAAAAACAGGTAGCTCATTGGAAAAACAGGTCTCTTTCAAAAATGAAGAGTATATTTAATTAAAACAGTATTATTGCTGTGTTTTACCTTCCTCAATTATATTTTTCCCTCCTCCATTAGAATTCCAGGCAAAGATATATAGTATATTTTTTCAGGGCCTCTGGGGTTCCATATTAAACCCAATTAAATGGGAGGTGACATAACTCACCTGCTGGGGGATAAAATGACCAATTCAGTAGTCTTTTTCTTTAGTATCTTTTTGACTTTTAATTCAGCACCTATCTTGTGAAATTCGTAGGTTTTGTGGGCATCCTGCCTGGAAGATTGGTTCCTTCCCTTCCTGTCAGACTAGAAAAAAATAATATCTTTCTGGGTATCAGGAAGGATTTTGCACATGTTGTCCCACAGTACATTAAGATAGCTTTTGTAAAAATTAAGAATTGGAAACTTACCACAAATATATAGACTCAGATGAAGAAAAGTCCTTATACACACATTATGAATGGTAACTTTTCTCCTCAGAACTAAAAATTTGTCTTCATAACAAAGCGACAAATGTCGCAGAACAGATCATTAATCTGAGACTTCCAATGGCGATATGGGATCTGCCATGATTAGGGATACATGGGAAAATGCCATTAAAAGGCTCTCTTAAGCATAAAGTGATAGAAGAGAGGAACTGCCCTCGTGAATCTTGTCAATGTAGTTTGGAAACACAGTTTCATTTTCCTGTAGCGTAACCTTACAGTTAGCAGTTTGGGACGATATTAAGTAGGGGCTGTAACAAACCTTTGCTCACACAACTTGTGTATCATGTTCTTGTTTTAGGAATTTATCAGAGAGCATTGGCAACGTTTCATAGTTTTTTTTTTGTTTGTTTTTTTTTTGTTTATTTTTAACTAAGAAGATGACTGGCACAGCCCTTTTTCAGTCATGCCTGACAAAACAAATTACATCACATAACATAATACATAATATTAACACAACATTTAACAAATATAAAATAATATCACAAGTGCACAAGTCCATTATTATTGCACAAGCAGAAATTCATATCACTATAGTAAGAGGCCATTAGTGATTTAAAATGCTTTGTACTGTTGGCATTTTGGATTATCAATGAGAATTTGTTTAACAAAGATGGACCATACCAGGGAAATGAATGCCTGGCCATTGTCAGTTTAACAGAGGGTAGATAAAATAATGAATCTGTACTTCTCCTTGTCAGACGGGAACCAGTATGTTTTATAAATTTATCATTAAGACAACTTGGAAAAGTGTTACTGTATGAAAGATAGAAAATGCAAATGAAACAGTATTGCATAGTAGTATTTTACAGGTTTGTTCTGCAATATGCAGAGGTTATCAATGGTATACAAGGGTTGCCTTTACCAAATAACAAAAATGATACATCAACATGAAGTAAAAAATCAGTAACAAATAGCATGCTCATATCTCATCAAAAAGATGTAACAACAATGTCTGGTCAGACTGCGGAAAATTTATCGGAAGCACTGCCAAGGGATTTTGAAATCAGAGGATGGCCTGTGCAGTATGTGTGCCTGTGCCTTATAACTAATTCCACGGTAATGTGTAACACATTTTGTTGGACAGCTGAGAAAACTATACAGAAGTGTATTAGAGTAGGGATTATAGGTTGTTTTTCTCTTTCTTACGATGATTTGTGAAGCTCAGTGTGCACCTTTCTTTCCTTTTGTGCGTGTGTTCTCGTGCCTAAATTTATGTGATTACTTCCTTTTTGATTTTCTGTATGATTCTTTGTTTGCAATAAAAATTCCCATACTCTTTTTGAGAAGTGCCATGGGATCTTTAACATCCACCTGAACAACCTCCAGAACAGGCAGACGGGGCCTCGGTTTAATGTCTCATCCAAAAGACGGCACCTCAGGAGTGCAGCACCCTTCTCATGCTGTGCTACAGTGTTATTGTTGGGATTTATCTCAAGTGCCTGGTGTGGGAATGGAACCCACAGCCTTCTGATGTTCTGGCCTCAGAGGTGAGTGTGCAACCTGCTGAGCCATTGGCAGTGCACTAGGTCCAGGTGGAGTAAAAGTGGCAGCACCTTGTTAAGTCAAATTGTCAGAATCTTGGCCATGATTTTGTAGTCTGCACTTAAGACAGAGATGGAAGAACAGCTGGAGCACTGGCAATGATCCTTCCCCCTTTTGACCAGAACCATGATGGTGGCCTGTATCATGGTCTCTGGCAACGGCTTCTCCTGCTATGCCCCTTGAAGTGCAACTGCTAACAAAGGACTGATCATGTCATCAACAGCTTCATATACCTCTGCCAGGAAGCCATCTGGCCCCAGAGCTTTCCCACCTTGCATCTTGCCTATTGCCTCTTGGAATTCTTGCAATGTGATAGGTCCTTCCAGACCACGCTTCTGCTCTGCGGTCAATGTGGTCAATGTGACTGAGGCTGAAAATTCCCAAATTGAGTCCATGTTTGCATCTCCCTTCTACACTCTAGAAATGTACAAACCTGGTAGTAGTCTCAAAATGCTCTATTAATCCCTTACAAGTCTGCTGTCACCACTGGACCCCTCATTATCCTGGGTACTTTCCCATCTGCTGCCATCTTCTTAAGGCGATAGACAAATAAGCACCTCACTTTCTCCCCTTACTTCCAGGAGGCCTGCCTTCTGTGGTACAAGCCAAATTCTGCCTATTGGGTGTCCAGTGTTTATTTGGTATTGCACCACCCTCATGTCTTGCAGCAACTTGGGGGGGGGGTGTTTCCTTCCTTGTGTTTCTTTTCCAATTCACTGAATTCCTGCACAAGGGCCTCCATCTCCTTACCTCTCTCTTTCTTTCTGGCAGAGGCACCCGCTATGATACATCCCTGCAGGTGTGCCTTCAATCCCTCCCAGACCCATTTGTCTACTGCCCCTCCCTTGTCATTGTCTGCCAGATAAGCCACAGCTTTAAAATTGACATCCCCTAGGAGGCTTACATTGCACCTCTACCTTTTCTTCTGTGTATTCTGGTCCACTGACTGAAAGGTGAGGATAACGGGAGAGTGATCGGATATGAACACCGGTATAATTGTGGCAGTTAGGGTGTCCTTAACCATGGTACCTGATGCCAGGAACATATCTATCCTGCTGTATGTGCTGTGGGTTGAGGAGAAGTACATATAGTCCCTGGTGGCCAAGTGCCCTAGTCTCCAAACATTCTGAAGGCTGTGATCTGCCATCATGGTTAGGAGTGCCTTGGATCCCAAGATCTCCTGCCTAGCTCTCCCTACACTCCAGTCCCATAGCAAGCCTTGGACCTGATTCATGCCCTCCCCGTCAGAATATCTTTCACTCTCATGTCCAACATCACTTGAGCTATACCGTGGAAGAAGTGAGCATCACTGTTGTTTGGGCCATATCTTATTCCCAAAAGCATCAAAGTCCCATCGAGCCTGCCCTTGATCAGTAACCACCTCCCCTCCTTGTCCGTTTTGATCTGCTCAGGGACCCAAATTATTCCATTGCTTCACAAACCTGCAACTCCTCTTTTCTTAGTGGCTTTGAACACCTGCTCCCCTCTACCCCAGCTTCTTGAACTTATCCTCTTCCCTTTTTATTAATGGATCTCTTGCAGAAAAATAATTTGTCCTCCCAGTTTCTTCAGATGCAGTAAGACTCGTTTCTGTTTGACCAGGCTATTTAATCCATGAGTATTCCAAAATATGACCTTGCGAACCATATATAAAAACTTAGTTTACCCCTCCTCCCACACCAGCATCAACCCCACTTCTTTTCACCAGCACTGCAGAAAACCAGACTGTCAAACTGTGAAACAAACATAGCTTTTGTTGTACCACCCATGCTTATTCATAGTGGTGTTCAAGGAGGCCACGTCACCTCTTCTTGAGATGAGCTTCAAACCATCTGACACCATGGGTATCCACTAGGGTTAAGGATAATGTTATAGGGCTATCTACGTACAAGTTTTTTTAAGTGTGACAGGAAAAGGAGAAGGGGAGGAGGTTATCTTGTTTATATCAGGGACGCCCTTAGAAGAGTTGTGCTCCCCATCTCATCCAGTGCAGAGGATCATGAGATTCTCACGATAAGGCTCCTGTTCAGAGCCCACAACAAATCCCTCATCATTGATTGTATCTACCTCCCACCTAAGAAGGCCAAGGAGAGTTTAAACAAAATTCTCAGGGCCATTGCAGGCATTGCTGAGAACTGTGAGCTTATAGTAACAGGGGATTCCAACTTTTTTTTCCTTAATAACTTTTATTGTTATTTCCATTTCAAATACATTACATACGTCTTTAAAGTAACAAGTACAATTTAAACAAATAGTATAATATAAGGAAGGAAAGAAGAAAAAATACATTTAGAAACTAGGGCTTACATATATATATATATATATACATGTTCGCAATTTAAAATAAAAAGGTTTAGTTATTAGCCTTTGGTGCTAACTAAAGTACAACAGTATAGCTTAGGATTTATTAACATCACATCTCTCTATAACCTGAACATCCACATTTATTATACCATGAGTCAAAGGGCGAACAAATACAATCCAGTATATCTAACTTATCATCCATAGCATAACAAATTCTCTCATTGTTATATAAGAAAGGCCTACCTAGACTTTAGTAAGGCATTTGACACAGTCCCATACAAAAGATTAATAGTCAAATTAACCAGTCTGGGAGTGGGTCCCAGTGTGGTAGTCTGCATAAAACATTGGCAGAACAACAGGACACAGAAGGTAATTGTAAATGGAGTCCACTCTGAAGAAAGAGGGGTTACTAGTGGGGTACCACAGGGTTCAGTATTGGATCCAGTCGTTTTTAATGTCTTTATAAGTGGCATTGCAGAGGGACTAGAAAGAAAAGTATGCCTCTTTGCAGATGACACAAAGATCTGCAACAAGGTTGATACGCAAGGTGGAGTGGAAAGGATGAAAAGGGACTTGGCAAGGTTGGAGGAATGGTCGGAAGTATTGTAGCTAGGATTCAATGCAAAGAAGTGCAAAATAATGCACCTGGGAAACAAAAACCCAGGGGAAGATTACACAATGGGGAGGAGGTAGTAACAAAAACAAAAAAGGAAAGGGACCTGGGGGTAATCATATCAGATGACCTTAAGGTTAGCAAGCAATGTGAGAAGGCAGTAGGGAGAGCTGGGGGTATACTGGGATGCATAGGGAGAGGCATCACCAGCAGAAAACAGGAAGTTGTTATCCCTCTGTACAGACAGTTGGTGAGACCCCATCTGGAGTACTGCATCCAGTTCTGGAGACCCCATCTCCGCAAGGACATAGACAGGATAGAGGCAGTCCAGAGGAGGGCAACTAGAATGGTGCAGGGTCTGCAAGAGAAGCCATACGAGGAGAGACTAAAAGAGCTTAATATGTATACCCTTGAGGAAAGGAGGGAGAGGGGGGACATGATAGAAATGTTTAAGTACCTCAGTGGACTCAACAAAGTCTAAGAGGGTAGAATCTTTCAGAAAAAGAAACATGCAAGAACAAGGGGACACAATTTAAAGATGGGGGGGCGGTTCAGGGGCAATGTGAGGAAGTATTTTTTCACAGAGAGGGTAGTGGATGCATGAAACAGCCTTCCTGAGGAGGTTGTGGGGTCTAAAACTATGGGAGAATTCAAGAATACATGGGACAGACATAAGACAATTCTTGTGGTGGGGGAGGAAGAAATAGGCTGTTGGTTAACTAGGATCTGCGGCTTATCCTGTAGGTAGGGAAATGGGCAGACTAGGTGGGCCAAGCGGTCATTATCTGCCATCAAAGTCTGTGTTTCTATGTTTCTATTTGTGAGTATCATTCACTAATAGAGGGTGAACTGTTATCTTTCCAATGTTGTCAAATGAGTATTTTAAGGCTAAGGGATGCTTGCGAAATCCATATTTTTTGGTATTTATCCAATTCTAATAATGATGATTCAGGTATAATTCCAAGGATAACAATTAATGGGGATAAATGAATATTTTGCCCTGTTGACGTACAACAGATTGTCTGTATTGTCTTCCAAATTATTTGAATCTTCGGGCAACCCCATAACATATGTAATAAGCCCACATTTGTATCGTTACATCTCCAACAATTGGTATTGCTTAAATAACCTATTGAAAATAATTTCTGAGGACTCAAATAATATCTATGCAGAATTTTGAACTGGATCAGCCTACCTTGGGTCTCTTTATGATTTTTGGTAGCAATCCTCCACGCTTGATTCCACTCTTCCTTTGGTATTATGAGATCCAGTTCTTCCTCCCATTTTCTATTGGCCTGAATGGTCAAACATGAAGATGTTAATTTATCAGTCAGTATTTTATAAATGATCCCAGCCCCTTTTTTAAATGATGTTATTGTGAACAACTGTTCCCAGTCTTCACAAGGTGGCAGTGCGTAGTCATCTTTTAAAACATCTGACCCAACCAGTAATTTTCTTAATTGCAAGTAGAAGTGGAACTGATCTCTATGAATCTTATATTTCTTCCTGAGCTCTTGAAATGAGAGTAGGACTCTAGTGTTCTCATCAATCAGATGACAGATTCTGGATATACCCATGTTTGACCACTCTGTATTTGAAAGAGTTTTATTGCCCTTCTTTAATCTTGGGTTCCCCCATAATGGCATCATACCAAATGGTGTATTGGTTGGATTTATAATACTATTAATTGTTTTAAGTGCTAATATTGAACCCTGAATACAGGGATTGTCTATTGTCTTCTCTTGTTGTGGTATATACATATAGTCAAAAAGGGATTTGGGGCTAAGGATACTTCTTTCCATTTCTATCCATAAAGGCTATGATCACTATTGACCACTGTGCTTGGGCATTTATAATGCTTCAACGCATGTTTCAGTATAAAAGCTAGCTGATATCGTTCCCACCATGGTAAAGCAAATCTGCCAATACTACACGGCATTCTTAATTTAGATAAACTCAGCCTTGGTGGTTTTCCTTGCCACATAAAATTCCTCATTATTCGATCTAGTCTCTTGAAAAGTTTTTTCCCCAGCAGGATAGGTAAATTTTGAAATAGATAGAATAGTCTTGGTGCAAGATTCCTTTTTATCATGTTCACTCTACCTCATAGTGAGACAGTTTGTTTCCCCATCTAGTCAAATCCAATTCAATATCTTTTATTAATGGCTCATAATTAAGGTTAATTATTTATTTTAGACAGATGGTAATTTGCAAACCTAACTATGCAATGCTGTCCTTGAACCATTTCTTGTCTAATACATTCTCCAATAAATTCTTAACTGGATAAGTAATACTATTCTGTAGTAGCTGCGTTTTCCCCCAATTTATTCTCAAGCCCGAACAAATCTTTAAAAACTTTTAAAATGGCTTTCAAACATTGGCATGAATGTACTGGATTACTTATTGTCAATAGCAGGTCATCTGCAAATGGGAAAGCTTATGGCCCTTCTTTTGTAAAGTTACATCCTTGATTTCCGGGTGTGTATTAATTATCTGTATAAGAGGCTCAAAAGCTAAAATAAAAAGATAAGGGGAGAGTGGACATCCTTGTCTTGTACCACAGGTTAATACAATTTCAAGAGACAGTATACCATTGGTTAGAACCTGAGTCTTAGTTTATCATATAACATCATTACCCAATTAGAGAAATCTTCCCCAAAACCAAAGTCATTAAGAGTTTTTATCATGCATGTCCAGTTCACAGAATCCAAGGCTTTAAGTATGGCAAGTGACAATATAATGTAAGAGTCTTTTTTTTTTATTGGCTGACCATATCAGGTTTAGTAATCTGCGCACACTGGCCGGGATATTCAAACTGCTCCAGGCAGGGGAGCATGCCTGAGCGCAATGCAACTGGGATGCACCAGGGCGTGGACTGGGCGATATTCAATGGTGCTGCGCCATGGCTCAGCACCATTGAATATGGCACGGTGTCCACCCGCATTGTGCATGGCACAATGGCACTGCATCAGCGCAAGTGGCAAGTGAGGAGCAGGGAGATGCATTCACATATTGGGACTGTGTAGTACAGTACAGTCTGCATGCTCATTGGCCCACACTGTGGACCAATGGGCATACAGCCGTACTGTACGCTGTCAGTTGGCGGGCAGCCAGGCGGATTATGGGTGGGGAGCTGCTGCTCGCCGCTGAATGAGGGGAGCAGGGTGGAGGGTCTGAGTGGAAGGGAGGGGAGGGGAAGGGGGTGCCACTGGACTACCAGGGTTTTCTCTTCTACAATGCCCATGATTGGGCTTGGCAGTGGGTCCGCTGGACCATCAGAGATGTATTTATCTTTACAAAGCCCGTGATCTGGCTAAGGGCAGGTCCACTGGACCACCAGGGCACGTTTATTTATGCAAAGCCCATAATCGGGCATGGGGGGTGATGCCTGGCCTGTGGCTCTGGAGGTCGGGTGGCCACCCACAGCTGGTGGCTGCCATGTTGCACCCTGCAGTATGGCAGCTCACCAGTGGGTGGCCAGGCCTTGCTCCTTCTCTTCAAGGGCAGATCTTTGCACCCCCCTGTGCAGCACAAGGCAGATGTGTGCCTGCATATGCACTGCACATCCCGGGATGAATATCGGGATGTGCCGTATATGCATGGGCACGCCCCCTGCACTTGCGCTGCATACATTACTGGTGCACCCCAGCGCATCGGGATTTGCACAGCATAACATCCCCTCTTGTATATCGCACTGGGGCGCATCAGTGGAGTGCGCATGGTGCAACACTGTTGCGCCATGCGCAACCCCTTTGAATATCCTGGCCACTATCTGCTCTGGATCTGTTTTTGATAAACCCTACCTGTTCTTGACCTATCAGCTTAGTTATAACAGCCTGTATTCTTTTAGATGACACCTTGTCAAGTATTTTGTAATCGTTATTCATAAGAGAGATTGGCCTATAACTGGCACAATCCACACTATCTTTGCCTTTTTTAGGAATAAGTGTGAGATAGGCTTGCCGCATGGTAGGAGGGAGATTGTTTTTATCCCATGCATCTTTCAGCATCACATGGCAATAATACTGGTGCAAGTTTTTTATAGTATTCACCTGGGAAGCCATCAGGCTCAGGTGTTTTCCCAGAAGGAAGGTCCTGCATAGCTAGTTGCATTTCCTCTAAAGAAATGCTTTCTCCTAACATTTCTCTGTCTTCTTGTTGTAGGGAGGGTAGCTTAATTAAATAAAAAAAGTCATCTAACTTATCAGGTGGCAGTGTTTTCTTTTCTGAGTATATATTCTGAAAGAAGTCATGGAACTCTTTATTAATTTCCTTATTTCTTGTGATTGTTATTCCTAGCTTGGTTTTAATACCCATTATAATATTTTGTTGCTGTATTTTTTAAGTCTTAAATCTAGCAACTTACCTGCTTTTTCTCTGGCCTCCCAGTATTTTTGTCTTATTCTGAAAAGCTCATATTCTGCTTTTTGTGATAGTATAGTGTTTATTTCTCCTTTTAGCACAGACATTTTGTGCTATGTTTCACCTATTGGTGTTTTTTTGTTTTTTAGATAGTTCAGATAATTTTACTAGTTCATCTTCTTTCCGTTTAAGGGCATTGTCTCTCTCCCTCTTCCTGCTACGTGAATATTTTATTATTTCTCCTCGAATATATGCCTTATATGCTTCCCAAATTGATATCTGTGAGACTTCTCCATTATTATTAACTTGGAAGTATTCTTTTGTTTGTTTCTGAACCCATGTAGTAAAATCTTTATCTTTTAGTAATAAGGTATTAAACCTCCATCTCTGTGTCCTTTTCCTTAAGCCCCCTATTACCAGATCTAAGGTTAGTAGGGCATGGTCAGAAATAACAATTGTATCCAGCTTTGCCTCTAATATATTAGTTATCTTCGAGTGTGAAATAAACAAGTAATCAATCCTACTGTAAATTAAATGTCTATTTGAAAAAAAGAAGTCCTTATCAGTAGGATGCAATGTGCACCGTGAATCTGTAAGACCTGTGTCATTTAACATTTTCTTAAGTGACTCTCTTGAATTTGGTTTCATTTGCACCTTTTTGGTAGGGGATCTTTCCAGAATGGGGTCTAATAATTCATTAAAGTCTCCTCCCATAACAATTTCATAATCTGTAAAAGAGCTCAGTGTCACAATAAACGTGTTAAAGAACTCACTCCTTCCGTCATTAAGTGCATACATATTACATAGAGCAATCTGTTGTCCATCTAATAAACCAGTTAGATCTGATAATGCCCTTCTGCTTCAGAAATGTGATTATGTTTAATGAAGTCAATTCCTTTTCTAATCAGAATAGCTGTGCCTCTCTTTTTTGACGAGCAACACGCACTTTCAACTTGTCCTACCAAGCCCCTTTTAAGTTTCAAGGATTCTTCAAATGTCAAATGAGTTTCTTGAATAAAAACAATATCTGTTTTCCTCTTGTTCAAATAACATAAAACTTTTTTCCTTTTGATCGGAGACCCAAGACCATTGACATTCAAAGAAGCAAATCTGTAGTGAATCATTTTCAAACAGGATTGAATTTTATTCAAACTTTCTTAAAGCAAAAACACAAGAACACAGAAATGGGTAGGTTATCAATTCTCACTGCAAGACTCAGCTATTAACTCCCACCCTCCTGCTCACTCACACATGCTTTCGTAAAAAAAACAAACAAAAAAAACTTTTCTTGACCTTAACTCTACTAAACTTATCTAGAACTTATTACTTACAATTTGAACTTTTGTTTAAAAGATTGTTTGGTTCCTTATTTAAACAGCTATGAAAATATTTTTAACTAATTTTCTTCCTTATTTAATACAATCAATCAATCATACTTTATTTCTAGTGCGCTTTTCTTAAATCAAAGCATGTTTACAATTTTAAAATAGTCAACTAGTCAACAAACGGTTAAAACACACAAAATTAAAAGACAGAATACATATGGCTAAATATCCTCCCCAAATGCTAGATCGAATAAATAAGTCTTCAAGGAGGATTTAAACATCTCAGTGGACAGGCAATCTCTAATCTAACGAGGTAGAGAGTTCCACAGGGTCGGGGCCACAAATGCAAAATCCCTAGCGCCTGATGTCTGTAAACAGACCCTGGGAACCTCTAGCAATCCCTCGTTGGCAGAGCGGAGAGGGCTGAGGTGGTGGTAAGGTCACAGGAGGTCTTGCAAGTAGCCTGATCCCTGTCCGTGTAGGGTCTTATAGGTCAGCAATGCGACCTTGAAGATGATCCTCCATCGCACCGGCAGCCAGTGCAGTTCGCACAGCACAGACGTGATATGGCAAGATCTAGACTGCCCTGTCAACAACCTGGCTGCTGTATTCTGCACCAACTGCAGGCAACTGAGAGCCACCCCTGGTAACCCTAGGAATAGAGCATTGCAATAGACAAGACAGGAGGACACAAAAGTGTGGACCAACATAGGAAGGTCATCAGGTGGAACAAGGTGCTTTATCCGGGTGATGTTCCTCAGATTGAAAAATAAAGACTTGACCACAGCCGACACCTGTGCTTTAAGCATCAGCTCCTTATCAAGCACAACCACCAGATTCCGCACCTGCTCAGAAGGTCTCAACTGGTCACTCCCCAGCACCAGGCCGAATGGTTGTCTAGGAGTCAACTTCTGTACCCAGTGACCAGGGTCCCCTACCAACACCTCAGTCTTATCCAGATTTAGTTTTAACCAGTTAGCACTCATCCAGTCCTGTATCTCGGCGAGGCAGTTGTTAAATACCGAGACAGCACTACTCTGTTCGGGTTCAAAGGACAGGTAGAGCTGAGTATCGTCTGCATAGCAGTGAAAATTCAGCCCATACCACCTTATGATGTCTCCCAACAGCAGCATATACACTGTGAACAACATGGGGGACAGTACAGAACCCTGCGGAACCCTACAAG
This sequence comes from Neoceratodus forsteri, assembly GCA_016271365.2. Classification (NCBI taxonomy): domain Eukaryota; kingdom Metazoa; phylum Chordata; order Ceratodontiformes; family Ceratodontidae; genus Neoceratodus; species Neoceratodus forsteri. Next base: position 1,099,951,903 of record CM028134.1, on the reverse strand, counting down.
GCAGGGCAAAGGGGGCAGAGGAAAAAATCCCAGACACCACCCTTTGATACCTGCCCATGAGAAAAGAATAGAACCATCTGAGGACCATCTCCAACAGTCCACAGATTAACTGCAGGTATTCCAACAACACCCCATGATCCACATTGTCGAATGCTGCAGAGTGATCATTGAAAATCAAGATCGAACGAGTCCTCCGAACCCTCGCTATTAGGAGATCATTCATCACCCGAACTAATGCCGTCTCAGTACTATGCCTCTTCCTGAAACCAGACTGGAGAGGATCGTAGTCTTCATGGGTGGTAAGAAAGTTCTCGAGCTGCAACTCAACTACTGTCTCAATAACCTTACCCAAAAAGGGCAGGTTAGAGACTGGTCTGTAGTTTGCAAGACAGTCTGGGTCGCTGGATGAGTTCTTTAAAAGGGGAGTCACCACTGCCTCTTTTAACAGTTCAAGGAACACCCCTTGATCCAGCGAGCACCAGCCTATCTCCACGAGGATCGGTCCGATGACATCTATACATCCCACCAGGAGGTGTGTTGGGCCAGGATCCAAACTACAATACAATTGACTAAATGTAAGAAAAATCAACTAAAACTAAACCAATAGGTTGTTTATTGGGTAAATTAGGTAGGCTGGATTTCTACCTCTGTTGCCCAATATGTACCAGACTAAGAGTCCAAGGTTATGGGTACCTAAGACAGCTTCAACTGAATGAAGACATGGATCCCCAGCTTTAATATTCGTAAACAAATTATCATATATGAGAAGGATACGTGACAAAAACCAGTTCATTACTGACCGATCACCACCAAAGAGGTGTAAACTTTATTCCCAGACTTCAGTGCATAACTCAGCAGGACTGTAGAAGACTTGTTTAGTACAAACATAACTGAAATAGAAAGGAGATAAAAAGAAAAAAGGTAGTAAGAGAGAATAAAAAGGGGGGAGCAAGAAAAGACGGGAGGCAGCTCAAAAGTATCAAAGTTAACTTAATGGATCTATTTCAGTGTCACTAGGCAACTTTATAAAAATTAGGTCCCCACCCTGCCAACTCTTCAAAAATAGAATCATCTCCATGACTGCATCTGGGGAGTATGGATAAGGGAGTTAGTCAATTTTAAGCTGTTTAAACTGTTGCATATTTCTTGTAAATGCCCAGCACATAAACACTGGATCCTTAAGTATAGCCTTGTTTGTGGTATAATTGTCTCAAACATAATAGGAGTTCTTCTCCCCCTACTTGTTAATTTTCACTTAAATTTAACAGCCACTCATATAATATAAAAGGAGAGAAAAACAGAGTATCAGATATAGACGTGTAGTTTGGTACCAATAAGTTATTGTAGCTGAGCAGTCCCATGGGTTTATTCCTTAAACAAGTATTAGCAAGGCTCCATCTCAGTATGTTATCAAGCTTACAGTACTTTTCCTATACAGGGTAAATATAGGTAGTTGTTATCTTTCCTATGTTCTTCCTCAGAAAAACATTAGAAAGCATTTCCCCCCTTTCCACCATATGCAGGGTCAGATGGAGATCAACAAGATTACAAGGCAAAAGCATTTGCACAGCAGTACTAGAATCCCAGCCAGAGTATTAGCACAGCAAGCAATCCTATTCTGCTGTCGTACTTCAGACCCCACTACATAGCGAGACAATTTTTATCTTAAAAATCAATTTTGCTTCATAATAATAACCCTTCTATTTTTTCCCTCGACTTACTTCTGTAAGACAGAATCATGTTTTAAGATTACATCCCCCATTTCTAGATCATTTATGAGCTTTACTATGTTAGAGCTTCAGCAAGAGGAGCTAAAACAAGTACATTTTATGTAGAGTTCAAGAGAGCAACAACTGCTGCAAATTATCTTAATTATTGTCCTTTTGTTTATCTCCCAGCAAATGCAACAAGAAAACAAAAAAGGAACCAAGTCCCTCTTCCACAATTGTTTGGATCCTACAATGTGGTGGCTGAAGAAAGGCGAAATGTCAGAGTTATCAGCCAATCAGGGTCTTAATATGCTGAGCACACCCTAACATACTGGTAGCAACAAAATAGGAAATGCATCTGCATAACCAATCAGGAGCTCAGATTCTGTCAAGGCATCTTAAGTAAATTGCTGCGTAGGTTGTTACCATTGAGGAAACAATGTTGGGTTGCATACCTAAATCATCTTCTGCAGATGTGTCTAACGAAGAATCGCATGATTTGCTGCTTCCTCTACTCCTCTATCTACTTCTAATTCTTTGGGCTTTAGAGTGAAGAATCGGGAGATGGCTTTGCTTAGTTGGTACTCTCGATTTCCTGGCAATCAACGAGGTATGTTTTTGCTCTGGGCTTTGGTTTCCTTGTGTATTTAGAGAATAGAGGGAAGGGGATGAAGTTTTGGCCTCCAGATCTTCTAACTTTTTGGCATAAATACTCTTCCCAATGTAGATATGTGTGCCTCAATGAGTCTGAGTTCATGCATTCTGACCTGCTGCATTTGAGATGTCTCACGATTTAGAACGCTCTGACGAGGCTCGAGCAGCATTTTCTACTTGCTGCTTTTTTGAAATATGGTTGAATTGTCCATTTTGTGGAGAGGCTCGAATCATCTTTTCACACATTAGCACAAATGATAAAGCCTCTCTGGTGTTAGTAAATGATCGAATTCTCCCATCTGGTTCAAGAACATTCAGAATTGCAGGATATTTAAAATAGTATTTAATACCCAATATAACTAGTCTCTGTTTGATTTTAAAAAAAAACCTTTCTTTTTTCCATAATCAATGAAGAAAGTCCTGAAAGACTAGGATCTTGTTCCACCTCCAGCTTAGTTGTTTCTTTTCTCTAGACAATCGTAAAATCTGTTCTTTGACTGAAAATCTTAAAAAATGAGCAATTGTGGGTCTGGATTAGGATCCAAGGTATGATGGGCCCATTCAATTTCAAGAGCCCAGGGCCACTGATATTCTAGAATAGAGGGAAGAAGTTGTTGTAAAAATTCAACCATGTCATTTCCTTCCAACCCTTCTGGTATACCCAATATTCTCAGGGTATTTCTTCTGCTTCTATTTTCGAGATCATCTATTTTCTCTATCAAAAAGTGAATTTGTTTATTTTGTATTAGGATCTGATCTTCTAAGCTTGCCACTGTCTCTTTAAATATATCAATTTGCTCTTCAGAGTGGTCTAACCTCTTAGCAATTAAAATTGAATCTTGCCTGCTGTCACAGTCTGTTTGACATCTCTGATCTCGATTTTAATATCGTTTAGCATTTCTTTTAACAGCTGGATGTCAGTTTTGTCAGCCATTGTAGTGTGATCCATTGAGCGGAGAGCCATATTTCTCTGATCCATTGTTGCAGTTACTTGAGCGCTTTTTAAAACAGTGTAAAATTTATTGATAATTGTACTTTTAAGCGAGTAAATACCCTCTAGTGGTTCTAATTTCTTTTACGATATATTTTAGATGCAAACTTGGTCAAATAAATGCGTTTTTTAAATAAAAGAAAAATTAAAGCTGTGGGGCTGATCTTCTATTCTGCCATCCTTCACAGCGCTGACTCACGCTCCTGGGATTTCAGCTTAAACTGGCTAAGTAGTGAATCGTCCCACCTAAAGGATATAGTGGCAAGCTCCCATCTCATGCAACTAGTTAGTGAGCCCACTAGAATGAACTATGAGTTAGGTAAGCACTCGCTTCTTGATTGGCTCCTTGCAAGCTCACCGGATAGGATATCAGAAGTCACAGTGCTCCCTGACTCTCTAAGTGACCACTCCCCTATCACCTGCTTGTGGTCTAATAAGTTCAAAAAAGTTCCCCCGATCATGGTGAAAAGCAGAATACTGAGAAAAGGGCAGCTAACTGCATTCAAAGCAGCACTCTCCAATATAGATTGGTCACCCTTAGGGGTACTAAATGATCTTGATAAAGCACTCCAGTACTTTACTGATACGTTTAAAGGGGACAGGAATTGATTACTTATGTGCAGCTGTTTGAAATGTCTCTATTTTCGTAAATTATATTCATGCCTGTAAAGGATCCATATTTAACTGTGTCTGAATAAAAGCTGAAGCTGTCAGTTGTGTTTTGTATTGTTTTCTTTGTATGGACAACATTCTGTGCAGTTCTTTTCATGGAACCAAGAATTTGGAGTTTTGACTATGTCACGTCTTAACACCCTTTAACATGGTCTGCAACAGATTCGCTCCAGTAAAATTAAGGAAATCCCGAGGTTACAATAATGGATGGATTACAAGCAATCTCCTGGATCTCATGAGGGAAAGGGATAACCTTTGGTGTAGAGTTAGGGCCTCTGGGGAATAAAATGACCTACAGAGATACAGAACTGCAAGAAACAAATGTACCCACCTTATCCGGGGTGCCAAGGCCAACTACCACAGGGATCAGTTAGAAAGGAACTGGGGTGATGGGAGGCAGTTCTTGGATAAGATAAAGGAACTCACTGGAAAGGAAGACAAAATACAACTTTGTGTGCTTAATATTAACAGCTCGAACTCAATGGACCCCCACACAACTGCAGAAGAGTTCAACTCTGCCTTCACGGACCTAAGTTCTGTACTCCCAGCTGAATACCTAAAGCCAGTTGAAGCTGACAATAATGGTACTCCTATGTCTAACCAACACCTGAATTTCTACTTCAAGTGAGTCACTGTCAGCGAAGCCTTGAGTTATGTCAAAAAAGTCCTGGGGAAAACTAGATTAGGTAACGATAAACTAGACATGAAAATGACTGCCCTGTCCATCGATGAACTTATAGTTCCCATCTCTAAAATTTTTAATAAGTCTCTCATGCTTGGAAAATTCCCCACTCTATGGAAGCAAGTATTGGTTACCCCTGTTCACAAGAATGGGGACAGGACTCTCACCTCACACTACAGGCCCATCTCTATACTCTCTTCCCTCTCTAAAGAACTGGAGAAGATTGTTGCGGATCAGATCATGACCACATCCATAAATAACATCTACAATGTCCCCAGCAGCATGGGTTTAGGAAACTTCATAGCACTACAACTGCCCTGGTGGGCTTCACTGATTATGTACACAAGGCCCTGGATGAGGGTAAACAGGTTGTAACGATCTTTCTTGACCTACAAAGGCATGTGATATTGTCTGTCACCCACTCCTCCTCAATCAACTGTGAACCCTTTGAGTAGCCCCAAATACGGTCATGCGGTTCCAGGACTACCTTTCATCAAGATCACAAGTCAAAATAGGACAATCCATGTCTGCTGCAACAGAAATCACCATAGGTGTTCCACAGGGGTCCATACTAGGACCCTCGCTGTTCAGCCATTTTCTGAATAACCTCCCGGATGCCTGCACCAGAAAAATTATTTTATACGCAGACTATGGGGTCATACTCAGCAGTCACCTCCACATTGAACACCTACAGACTGTTCCATGTCATAATAGCCATCGAGCAACAGTGATCGCTGTTATGCTGAGTGTACATCGCTGAAAAATAATTTTGGTGATGCACACTGGCAGTGCACAGAAAAATGGCACCCAAGACCTACAGGTCTCATTTTTAATGCAGGGGACTGTGCCCACCATATCCCACAACCCCCCACTTATGGATTCTCAACTCCATGGGGGTGCATGTTGGGGGGGGGTGGAACTTGACTAAATACATGCAGCCAGGTGGCAAAAAAAAAAGCATCAAACTGGACCAGAACCCAGTACCCCATGCCTCCCAGCCGACCACCCTCCCCACGATGCCAGCAATCCAGCTCAGCAGCTGCTCACCGCAACCCCTCCCACATGCCATCCCTCCCCTGCATCTCCCCCCTGCAGATGCACGCATGTATATGCATGAGTTGCTGTCGCAGTTTTCAACCATCACAGTATCTGGTCGCCCTCCTCCCTCGGTAGCCATGATCACAGTCACTGAGACTGACTCGCCGTTTTTCTAGGCGCTCAATCTCGGTCGCTATGGTCATGGACTACCCCTACAGACTGAGCTGCAGGCAACCTTCAGACATCTGGAATCATGATTTATTTCTCAAAGGTTACTTCTTAACTACAAAAAAAAAAAAAACAATGCTCATATCAAGCCCCCAACTAAAAAAGAGGTACTCTGACCCGACAGTCACAAACAACAAGGCAGTCCACTGGAACATGTTCACTCCTTCAAATACCTGGGTGTCATAGCTGATGATATGCTCTCCTGTGTACAGCACATCGGCATGGTGGTTAAGGCAATGAAGGCTAAATTAGGAGTCCTGTTTAGGCACAGAAAAAGCCTTACGCCTAATGCCCTGAGGATCTCGGTCTCCAGCTCAGTTCTGTCCATTGTAGACTACAGTCTGGTGGTATATGATGCTGCCACGGGCATGGCTCTTAAAAGGGTAGTTGCTGCCCTGAATAAAGATTGCAGACTACTTCTAGATGCAGATTGCCTCACACATTCTTGCACTCTGTATGAGCAGTCTAACTTTCTTACACTTAAAAAACAGAATTAGACACCAAACCTGCCTCCTGGGGAGAAAGGCCATGCTCTTCTGGACCCCTCCTTTTGTATCTGTCCTGGTAAAGGTAGCTAATTGTAATTATACAATGGCAAGGACATTCCCTGGATTCTGATTGGTCAGTGTGTGCCTGAGACAGTGCTGATATTGCAGTATAACATCCCTGTCACTGATTAGCATTAGTTTTGCTTGCTGCTCAGCTTGAGCACCACCTTTTCTTTGCTCTTCTCTTTCACTAAAAATCTACTAAACACAGTTTTTTAATGTTTTTTTTTTTATTTTGTATAACAATGAACCATTGTATAATAGCAATAAGGCACTCCAGGGTGTGTGTTATTGTGTAATAACGTCACTCCTGGGGTGGTGGAAGCACTCAGCTTCACCTCGTGCTTCAACCCACCCCAGGAGTGACATTATTACACAATAACACACACCCTGTCATGCCTTATTGCTTAATTACAACACCAGGAGCACGGCCATGACTCCACTCAGTGTCCCATTTCATGGGACTGCTCTGGAACAACGCTTTTCTTCTTTCCGAGCACCTCTTTGGCTTAATGAGATCCCTGAAGCTGCACGTGGCACAACTAATCTCACGACCTTTAAAACTGAATTTAAGCAGCATCTTCTGAGCCAGAACATCTGTGTCTGCTTGAACTGAAACAGTCCCCTCACTTATTGATCTCTACTCACTCAACCCCCTTACACATTTTGTTGCCCTGCTGACACCTCACCTCACTTTTCCTGCTGTTGCTTCCCCTCTTCTCTACCCAGCCCCCACTCATACACCCATTGGGGCCCCCTATTCTCTTCCCTCCCCTCCCTCCATTCTTCCTCATCCTGTCCAACTCTCTACTCCTCCCACCAACTTTCTGCACCCTGCTCCTTGTTCCCTTTCTCCCTGCTTCAGTGTCTTCTTCACCCCTCTGCTCATTCCCATCCCATCCCTACCTTCATAGCACCTTCCTTCTAATCTCTTGTGACCCTAGAGAATGCTTGTTGGGGCAGCACTGTTGGTCTCAACTGCAGTTAGTACACCCTTGTTGGTAATTGTCTATTTACGTGTTGCCTAATGAACAAATATACTAGTACAAAAATTGCCTGTAACCTGATTATTTTGTCAAGAAATGCTTGTATGTATTGTCTGTTCTGAATTCCTGACATGGAACCTTTGTAAATGAGTTTTTATTCAAAGGTTGTTTCTGAATAGTAAAATAAATAAATAAATAAATAAAATCTGCTTTACCCTCAGCCCAGCATGTAGAGTGATTTCCCAGGTTACAGTACAACACAGAGTTATGCTCCATGTCAGAGTACTCATGTCCATGACACCCCCTCCTGAAAGCAACCCCTTTTTTGTGGTGTGTGGTCATTTCCATCTATTTCTGCCCTCTCTATGCTGTCCCTGTGTAAAAGGTCATTATGTGGTTCTGGTACCCTTGTTGTTCACGGTCTTCATAAATAACTTCCCCCTTGCCCTCTCCTCCTGTGACATACACACATATGCAGGCAATACAGTTGTCTTTGCATCCAGCACAGATGTCCACACCATTCTCTGTTTTTGGGGTGACTTTTCTTAGTGTAACTTTAATTTGCCAGGGAGGAAATTTAGCTGGGAGAATATTTGCAGTCATTTGTGACTAGACTTGTTACTTAAGCTCTGTGAAATAGGTGTCTGAAAGGAAGGAAGTGGTGGGTCAGAGTTGTAGTTGATTGTTTCTGGAGGGCACAAGCTTAGTTCCAGCCACCCTGCCCCTCACCTCACCCACCCCAAGCATATCATTTCCTTTATATCTGGGGTTCTGATATCACTTCCCCAGAAGGGCAAAGGTCATACACCTATTCATATCTTTAAAGGCACAGTACACTGAATAGAGGGTAAACACACTCACATGCTTACACACTAACACAAAAAACAACTATTAAACAGAAAGAGATACAGACATGTGGGGAGTGGTGCAATGCACTGTCTGTGGAGTGGCAGTCTTCCTGGAGATGTTCTGGAGGCTGTGTTGCTGCCCTATTTGCAGGCACCTCACTGGTTTGAGGGAGGAGGTTGCCCATCTCCATGCTGACCTGGTGAGGATTCAGGAAACCTCCTCCCTCACCCAAGGACCACTCAGGCCACCACTACTTCCTCAGATGCTGCCAAGAAAGAGGAGTGGTTGGACCACGGTGGGCTCAGGGAGAATGACAGTGGTGGAACAGAGGCATATCCTTCCAGTTGTTCCTCTTCACAATTCATTCGCCATTCTGGTGGAGTGTGATTCCTCTGTGGAGGCAATGAGTACCGATGCACATGGTCTGGGTAACAAGCTCCCTAAACTAGAGGCCTTGTTGAAAGAGGGTGCCAGGATATTGTGGCAGTCACAGAAATATGGTACACAGAGAACCATGACTGGGATGTCAACATACCAGGGTACACAATCTACAAGAGGGACAGGGAGGGTAAAAGAGGAGGAGGAGGAGGAGTAGCTCTCTGCATAAGGAAAGGAATCAAAGCAACAGAACTAAAGGATAAACAGGGAGGGGAGGAGGCACTGTGGGTCACCCTGGAGACAGGAAATAGCAGCACAATCTGCACAGGGGTTGTTTACAGACCCCCATCTCAGGGGGAGGCAGTGGACAATGAAATGATAGAAGGAATCCTTAGAATGGCAGAAAAAGGAGAAATGTTGTTGATGGGGGACCTGAATATGCCAGATGTTAACTGGAGTACCTTTGCTGCAGCCACATCCAAGAGCAGGGTCATTCTCGATGCCCTACAGGGGGCTTGCCTCAGACAGCTAGTGTTGGAACCCACTCGGGAGGGAGCAGTCTTAGACCTGGTACTCTCAAATGGGGATGGAGAGAGGATCTCAGATTTAGAAGTGGGTAGCCATCTGGGAACAAGTGACCACCAAACAGTGTGGTTCACAATAAACACAGCTGTAGAGTCAAGCCATACAAAAGCAAGGGTGCTGGACTTTAGGAGGGCTGACTTTGGCAAAATGGGAGAATGCTTCAGAAAAGCACTACCAAACAGGCAAGAAGGAGGGGTGGAAGAACAATGGAGAAAAATCAAAACTGCCATCAAAGTGGCAACAAGCCTTTGTGTAAAGCAAATCAACAAAACAAAATGAAGGAAAAAGCCACTATGGTTCTCGAAAGAGGTGGCAGGGAAGGTTAAGGAGAAAAGGATAGCATTCAGGAAATATAAGGAAACACAGAAGGAGCAGGACAGAGAACTATATCAGTTAAAGCAGAAGGAGGCAGGAAAGGCAGTCAGAATAGCAAAGGCCCAAACTAAGGAAAAGATCACCAACTCTGTTAGGAGTGGGGATAAAACCTTTTATAGGTACATTAGAGAGTGAATAAAGACCAAGGGAGGGATACTGAGGCTTAACAAAGGTGAGGGAATGTGGGCAGAGGGTGACAGTGAAAAACAGGGATACTAAATGAACACTTCTGCTCAGTATTCACAAAAGAAGAGGAGGGAAAGGTACCTAAACCAAACAGTAGAGACACTCTGGATAGGGGTGTCGATACTAGTCCATACACAGAAGAAAGGGTTCTGAAAGAACTCCTAAAACTGAAGGTGGACAAAGCAATGGGGTCTGATGGGATTCACCCAAGAATTCTAAAAGAACTAAGGGTAGAACTAGTGACACCACTGGCTGCCCTTTTTAAGAAATCATGGGAGGATGGGGTGGTACCTGAGGACTGGAGAAGGGTGGATGTGATTCCACTTCACAAAAGTGGGAGCAAGGCAGAAGCAGAAAACTATAGACTTGTCAGTTTGACCTCAGTGGTAGGGAAAATGATGGAATCATTTCTGAAGGAAAGAATTATTGAGTACCTAAAGGCCAGCGAGGCACAGGACCCAAGTCAGCATGGATTTACAGCAGGAAGGTCATTTCAGATGATCCTAATAGATTTCTTTGACTGAGTGACCAAAGTAGTAGACCAGAGAGGGGCTGTGGATGAGGCCTATCTAGATTTTAGCAAGGCATTTGACACAGTCATACACAAAACATTAATATACAAGTTAGCCAGCCTAGGAGTGGGTCCCAAGGTGGTAGCCTGGGTAAGAAATTGGCTGGACAACAGGACGCAGAGGGTAATAGTAAACAGAGTCCACTCTGAAGAAAGGGGGGCTGTTACTAGCAGAGTACCGCAGGGTTCAGTACTGGGATCAGTCCTCTTTAATGTCTTTATAAGTGACATTGTGGAGGGACTGGAAGGAAAAGTATGTCTCTTTGCAGAAGACACAAAGATCTGTAACAGGATTAACACAGAAGGTGGGGTGGAAAGGATGAGAAGGGACTTGGAAAGGTTGGAGGAATGGTCAAATGTGTGGCAGCTTAGATTCAACGCAAAGAAGTGCAAAGTAATGCACCTGGGAAACAAAAACCCAGGGGAAGAGTACACAATGGGGGGTGAGATACTAACAACAACAAAAATGGAAAGGGGCCTGGGGGGGGTGGTCATATCAGATGACCTAAAGGTTGGCAAGCAATATGAGAAGGCAGTAAGGAGGGCTGGAGGGATACTGGGATGAATAGGGAGAGGCATCACCAGTAGAAACAGGAAGTTGTTATCCCTCTGTACAGACAGTTGGTGAGACCCCATCTGGAGTACTACGTGCAGTTCTGGAGACCCCATCTCTGCAAGGACATAGACAGGATGTAGGCTGTCCAGAGGAGGGCAACTAAAATGGTGCAGGGTCTGCACCAAAAGACATATGAAGAGAGAATTAAGGAGCTTAATATGTATACTCTTGAGGAAAGGAGGGAGAGGGGGGACATGATAGAAACTTTCAAGTATCTCAAGGGAATTAAAGTACAAAGAGGTAGCATCTTTCAGAAAAAGAAATGTGTAAGAACAAGGGGGCACAATTTGAAGACAGAGGGGGGACGGCTCAAAGGTAATGTGAGGAAGTATTTTTTCACAAAGAAGGTTGTGAATACATTCAACGGCCTTCTTGAGGAGGTAGTGGAGTCAAACACAGTGGTGGAATTCAGGAATGCATGGGACAGACATAGGGCAATTCTAGTGAGGGGTAGGAGGAAGTAGGCCGCAGGTTAACTAGGATCTGCAGCTTATCCACTGGGTAGGGAAATGGGAAGACTAGGTGGGCCAAGCGGTCCTTATCTGCTGTCAAATTCTATGTGTCTATGTTTCTATGAAATACCTTCGCAAAAGGATTTCTGTGCTGTACAAAACTGGTTTCATGGAAACCATCTAGCAATGAATCAGAAATAAACCATATCCATGCTGTTCAGGTCTAGCCACTGGTTAACCACAGCTCCTGACTCACTCAACCTACCCACAACACAAGGGGACGTCCTCGACTCAGTGTCCTCTTACAAATATTTTTATTTAATTATTTCTTTATTTATTTGTTTATTGAATATTCAGATTAATACCTTTGAGCTAAGAGCTCTTTACATAGGTTCCATGTCAAAGGATTACACAAAGGATTGCAGAAATGCTTGACATTCAGACAATAAGCACATCCTGGGTGATACAGTGCCAGGAACTGGGCATAACGGAACACAGTTTAACAATAAGTAGTGAAGAAACAAATGTAACATTTATGAGTGGCTATGATAAGCAAGTTCAGAGTATGATTGTAAAACACATTATTAGGCAGACAAACAAAATAACAACAAAGAGATCAGCACATGGGCCTCAGTCAAAAGAAAGAGTGAGAATGTTGGGGGGTAATGGAGGGTGGGTGGGAGAGGTGGGGAAAATGGGGTGGGAATGGTAAGGGTGGGAGGGGAAGGTAGAGAAGCAGAAGGAGGAGGTGGGAGAGGGTGAGAGCAATTTGAGGGTAAGGAGAGGGTGGAAGGCTATGAGGGTAGTAGGGAGGAAAGCGAGGTACGGCCAACAATGCTAACTTGGGGTGCAGGAGTTGGCCAGTTTAAGTGCCAGTAGGGGACACACTGTATGTAGGTTATTTAGGCATGCACCTGAACCAGCATCTTGATTACTCCAGGCTCCTATCCCAAGTAACAGTCAAGTGTCAGGCAAAACTTGATGCCCTATACAGGGCAAAAAGCTGCCTTCAGCCACGTATTAAAAAACTAGCGGTCAGTCGTTCCATATTTTCCCTGCTGAACTACGGAGACACTGTCTATACCACCGTTTTATCCAAACTATAAACACTATTTAATGCCTTATGCAGATTCATCCAAGCTTATTGCAAAAAACCACACAACTATATAACATATAGAGAACCCATTTGGCTCCCCGAAAAAGCAATCACTGCACACCACTCTAGTGGAGGCTAGGTACTGGGCAGAAAACTCCTCAGTTGCCTCCTGTGGTGCTACCCCCTCCAGGGTCTCTACACAGCAGCCACAGATCAGTTCTACTTCCTCAGGTCCTTGGATGACTGTCATTTCCAGATACCACACTACAGGAGAAACCTAGGGCAAGCCTTAGTCACCTATAGGCTCCCCCCCTCCCATGGAATAACTTGCCTGCCACAATTACAAAAGCCACTACCTTTCTCTCATACAAGAGGCAAATTAAAGTGAATTACTGACTTACCCTACGGCAGCTACCACTCGCATGGTCTGGTAGCTGCCCTCCACCAGGTTAGAAATATTGGTTGCAGTCAATAATCTCAATATTTTACTTATACATTCATTTTAGCATTGGCTGCCCGATGCATTTTCAGAGCCCCATTCCAGCCGCCATGCCCCTGTGTTTAAGCACGTAATGATGTGTAGCCAGGAGAGTAGAGGGGCGCACCATTGAAATGAATAAGAGTTTATTCATTTTAACATCAAAATGGCCAGTAACAGATTAATGAAAGACACCGCTTGACTAGCAAGGATCATGTTAGTCAAGTGGTGCCTTTCATCGATCTGTTACTGGCCATTCTTGATGTTAAAAATGAATGAAAACTTTAGCCCCATTCATTTTAATGGTGTGCACCCCCGTGCTCTCCCTAGCCACATGTCATTATGTGCTTGAGCGCGGGGGCATGGCGGCTGGACTGGGGCTCTGAAAATGCATCATGCAGCTGATGCTAAAATGAATTTACAAGTAAAATATCGGGAATATTGGCTGCTACCAGTATTTCTAACCTGGCTAAAAATGACTACCACGGAGGGCAGCTACTACACCACGGGCTGGATATTCAAACTGCGCTATTTTGTGGTGCAAGCCCTTGCGCTGCACAAAATAGTTGCGCAGGGGTGTGGCCTGGGCGATATTCAAAGGAGTTGCGCTATTGAGCAACTCCCTTGAATATCACCCCCCAGCCACAGCTACTACATGGCGCAGTGGAACTTGCGCCACCGCAAGTGGTCAGAGTGGAGCATTCAAGTTGCGGTGGCACAAGTACCATTGCACCATGTGCAATTTTCCGATATTCAAAAGGTGACATGCAAATGGGGCCATAATTCATGCAAGGCGCAGGGGGGACCATTTGCATCTATTTATGGCCCCATTTGCATGCTATTAGCATGCAGGTGCGCCGATCCCCAAGGACTTGCACCTGGCCCCATGCCAGGCAGCAGCCGTCGGGGACTGATGTTTCGCAGCCCGATCTGTGGGGAAATTTCATTATCTTCACCTCGAATGGCTTCCGGTCATGGGCAAAGCATAAAAGTCCCTTTCCTCGACTTGCGATTGCAGGGCAAAAGTAATTACCTCACCAGTTTTCGATCGCTGGCAGCAAAGTGTCCCCCAGAACATATCTCTGGTGGTTCAGTGGACTGCTAAGCCCGATCGCTGGCTGAAAGCGCCCTCAGAACATATCCCGGTGGTCCAGTGAGCAGCGATCGCTGGTTAGCACGTTCTCGCCATCTCGATACTCTGGTGTTCTCATTCTTCTCACCCACTGCCTAACCATCTCGTCTCCCGGCAGCCAGCGGTGGCAGCATCCCACCCCTCCTGCGGCCGCCCATCGACTGATCAGTCTGGCAGGGCTGCACGCCCATTGATGCAGAGCAAGAGCCAATGGGCGCAGCCCATACCGCATAAGCAGTCCAGATATGTGAATGAATGAATGTGAGGTCAATCACTTCATTTGTATCGGTATAGCTGCATGCCCATTGGCTCTGCTCTGTACCAATGGGCGTGCAGCCCTCACCGGGCAGTCAGTCGGGCGGGAGTGCAGGGTGGCAGGCTGGTGGATGCTGCCGCCCACCGCTGCCGGGGGAGGGAGCGGGGTGGTGGGGTGGGTGGGTGGGTGGGGACACTAGATCACCAGGGATATGGTCTTGGGGGTGTCACACATTATGCAGCCCGCGATCGGGCTTAGAGGTCCACTGACCACCAGGGATATGTTCTGGGGGTTAACTTTCAGCCCGCGATCGGGCTTAGCAGTCCACTGACCACCAGGGAAATGTTTTTGGGGGATACTATGCTGCCTACGATCAGGCTGGGTGGGGTTATGTGCTTTTGCCCACGATCAGGCCAGTCGGGGAGGGGGGACTTTATGCTTTGCCTCGACCGCGCCAGTCGGGGGGGGATATTTTTTACACTTTGCCAGTGATCAGGCTGCAGGGGGTACAGAGAGTAGGTTGAGGGCCACCCACAGGTGGCAGCTGCTGTGTTGCACCCTGCAATGCGGCAGCTCACCTGTGGGTGGCCCTCGACTTACTCCTTTTTTTTTTTTTTGGCTCAAAGTTGTGCAGGCGCAGGTTGGGGGTTGCACCTGCACAACTCTGCACAGCCCGCTGAATATCGGGCTGTGCAGTTTATGCATGGTTCCTCCTCCAGTTCAGCATGCATTCATTTGCATTGCGCTGTTGCTCAGCTTGCCTTGGGGGGCGCAACTGCCTCCTGCTGAATATCGCAGAATGGCGCAATTTCGGACTTACGCAGGTGCAACCCTTTTGAATATCCCACCCCACGTGAGTAGCTATCTATATTGGAAACTTCCTTTAAAGCTCATCATGCCTCCTAGACCTCATGCCCCAGCTGCCCCATTAGGGACTGGGGGGTCCACCCTCCCCTCTGCTACCTAGGCCTATTTGGCCCATTGCTTACTGTAAGCTTTGTTTGATAACAGGCTCCGTAGATAAGAGAGTCTGTATTGTACCAACTTCAACTGTGCATGCCAAATTTGTGTATTGTACGTAACTGTGTTGTCTCCTACGTTATGAACTGCTGCTGTTTTTTTACAAGGTCTCATGAGGAAAATTACTCTAGTGTCTATGTAGTTTTCATCTCTATTTATGATACTCAAGGTCCTTGTGGGTAAATGTATTATTCTTATAATCCTCCTACCCCCTCCTGCACCCCTCAGTTTGCAACCGGAATCAAATCTACTGGGCTCCGTTTGCTTACCTGGTAAAAGATGTTTAAATTAATTAATTAATTGATAACAAATGAATAAATAAATATGGCATCTTCCCTTAAATCCTCCATTACACATTGTCTAATCGGTACTCCTGGTATTGATTCCTCCCTGAAGTATCCCCCCCAACCCAAGCAGAGTCATAGCCTAAAATAACCATGTTTCTATGTGAATAGGCACAGTTTTAGCAAACACTTACCTGCAGCCTGAATGGCCGCTCTCTGTCGCCCTCTCTCTCTAACCTAGATAAGCTTATGAGAAAGATTACACATCAGGGTTAAAATAGCTCTACTGCCCCCCTTCCATGTTATAGAGGTATTCCCTAACCCGAACACTTCCCAAGAGTACTCCGATCCTTCAGTCTTCTCTGCCAAGTGAACAGTGAGGACACCAAAATGGTACCTGGCTGCAGAAAGAAGAAAAATCCATATTGAAACAGTTGGAATCCCAGTGCAGACAGTCTCTTTGAGACTTTAGTCAATTAATGAGAAACAATAATATAAGTGTTCAACATTTTGTCCCATCAGCTTTCTGGCTTGCATTCAAACTCCATCTGCTTCTCCTCATCCACTGCTGCTTCTCTGACCCTCCAGTCCCGGTCTCCACTCTCTGTTCCACCACTCCTCACTCTGCTTGGTCCTGTGGAATGCTTCAGCTTCCATTCAGGCTTCTGCCACCCCTCACATGGACTTCCTCAGTCCCGAGACTTAGGTGGCATTCAGGATAAATTGCTGGGCTTCCATGGATCATACGAACATATGAAATTGCCAGCAGAAACAGGCCTCATGGTCTATTGAGTCTGCTTGAGTGTGCATCTAGCACCTCATCTCACAGCTGCCCCTCCCTCCCCCCTCTTCCCAGCATCCCTTCCCCTGTCCCAACCCCTCTTGAAACTGCCCACCATCTTACAGGACACTATGTCATCTTGCAAGGTGTTCCATTTGTCCACCACTCTTTCAGTGAAACAATGTCTCCTCATCGCCCTCCTGAATCTTCCCCCCTCCAATCTCAGTCCATGCCCTCTCGTGTCCATCCCCTTTTTCATCTGGAAAATCCCTTCAGTGTTGGTCTTGTTTATCCCCTTCAGATACTTAAAGGTCTCGATCATATCCCCTATCCTTCGGCGAATACATATTCAACTCTCCCAGCCTGTCAAAGTAGGTCTTGCTCTTTAATCCCTGGATCATCTTTGTGGCTCTTTGCTGCACCCCCTCCAACAATCTGATGTCCTTCTTCAGGAATGGGCACCAGTACTGCATGCAGTACTCTGGGTAGGGCCTAACCAATGGCCTATACAGGGGCAGGATAACCTCCCTCCTGGAGGAGATCCCTCTTGCAATACACCCCAGTATTTTGTTGGCTTTTGCTGTTGCCTTCCTGCACTGAGTAGAGTTGTTCATGCTCCCTGTAATGATCACTCCTAGGTCCTTCTCCTCTGTGGAGCTCCCCAACTGTACACCATTCAAGTGATAATCCCTCCCTGGTTCCTGGCTCTGAAGTGCAGAACCTTGCACTTCTTGAAGTTGAACCCCAACTGCCATGTTTCCGCCCACTCCTGCAGCTTAATCAGGTCCTCCTGCAATCTCTTCCACCCCTCCGCATCATCAGCCACAGCTCCCATCTTGGTATCATCTGCGAACAGACTGATCCTGCTTTGGATCCCGTGTGAGATATCTGCAATAAAAATCCCAAGCAGCACTGGTCCCAGTACTGATCCCTGTGGTACCCCACTCATCACTGCTCTCAGTAACAAGAGGTCACCACCACCACCACTACCCTTTTCTGCCTTCCCTTTAGTCAGTTTGTGATCCATTTCACTATTTTTGGTTCTGCCCCCACATATTCCAGTTTCCCCCCAACCTCCCATGCGGCACTGAATCAAAGGCCTTGCTGAAGTCTAAATACAGGACATCCACTGCATGGCCCTTGTCCATTTCCCACATCACCCAGTCGTAGTACTCTACAAGGTTTGTCAGGCAGGATCTTCCCACTACAAACCCATGCTGTTGACCATCCTGGAGACCCTTTTCCTCCAAGAAGCTCACTAGCCTCTCTTTTAGGATGGTCTCCATGAACTTTCCCACAATCGATGTGGGCTCACTGGCATATAGTTTCTTGGATAATCCTTTGGGCCACTTTTGTGGATGGGCACCATACGGCCATTCTCCAGTCCTGTGGTACACATTCTGTGTCCAGGGAGGTATTGAACAGGTTGGCCTGTGGCCCTGCCAGGACCTCTGCCAACTCCCTTAGTACCGTAGAGTGAATGCCATAATGTCCAGGTGCTTTGTCCACCCTTAATGCCTTCAACCCATCTAGTACCCTGCTGTCTGTAATCCTTACATCTGTCTCCTCCCCCCAACCCCACCCCTTGCCTGGGTATCTGCCCCCTCCTCTTCTCCTGTGTGACTACAGAGCAAAAGTATTTGTTCAGTGTCTCTGCCTGCTCCTCCGCTTTCTCCCCCCCAATCCTTCTTAATCCATTCCAGCCGATCCTTGCTCCTTCTTCTCTCTCTCTGAGGTAGTTGAAGAAGTCTTTTTCTCCACTTTTAATTCCCTGCACCAGTCTCAGCTCCCTGGGTGCCTTGGCCACCCTGACCAGTCTGCTAACCTCCCTGGACTTCTCTATGTACATATCCTTATCTTCACCCCTCTCCAATTTCCTGTACTTTCGAAACACTGCCCTCTTGGCCCTCACCCCTTCCATAACCTCCTGTGTCAGCCAACTGGGTTTCTTTGCCCTTCCCTTCTTGCTTTTCTTCCTAGTGCAAGACTCTGTAGCCACCGCCAGCCCTTCCTTTATGATTTCACATTTCTGGTCTACATCCATGTGTGGTTGCATACCTGCCAGGTGCCTGCCCCAAATTTTCCCCATCTTCTTAAAGTCCATCCCCCTGAACTCAATCACCCTTGTACCCATGTCCCTTGTTTCCTTCCCCGTGTTGAGCGTGAATCACACTGAATAGTGGTCACTCCCAGCTAGTGGTTCCTCCACTTCCAGATTCCTTACAGCTTCCCTGTTATCCAGTGCAAGGTTCAGAGTCCTTTCTAACCAAGTCAGACCCTAGACTAGCTGTGTCAGGAAGCTGTCTTGAAATGCTTCTAACAGGACCCACTCCTTTATTTATTTATTTTATTTATTTAGCTTTTGTTGACTGGGTAAGTGCACTAGACAAATCCTGCCTATTTTCAGGCATGACACGGGGGAGGAGGATACAGATAAATGCCAACTGACCTTGAACCAGATTAAGCTGTTGGTGGTATTTTTAGTGAATGAGGGAAATTTGGCCAGGACACCAGGGAAATTCCCCTACTCTGCTTCCTGTGAGCAGGGGGGTCCCATTTTCATGTGGGACCAAGATGGCTGCCTCTGGACATGCTGTGGAGGACATGGAGGTGTTGGAGGCAGGGGAGTTGGTCTCTTCCCCTGTCTCTGGATTGCCAGAGACCTCATTGATTCTTCCTCAAGCTTCTTCTAATGGATCTAAGTTGCATGCATCTCCCAGTTCATTTCCTTCATAAGAAACCTCGATGGATCAAAGTAAGCAAACAATTGTTTCTTCCCAGTCTGTTCCTATACTGCAACAGCTAGCATCTGCTAAAGAGTCTGTACAGAATACTGAATGTTTATGACCTACAGATGTGGACGCTTTACTATTACTTGAGGAAACACGCTATCTTACAAAGAAACAGGAGCTTTTAGCACTTACGAACTCAGCTTTGCAGCTGCCTACTGATTCTGACTCATTGTTGCAGACTACTGCGTGAGACGCCCGAAAGACAGCCTTGACATTTCCGCATTCCAATGTGGTCTGTTCAACAATTTCTTCTGCTCCTGCTGCTGAAACTGCTCCTGAAAACCTTGCTGTTTCCCCCGATCTTCTTCCACGAACCCCTGCGTCTGACTTGCCCCTGCAGAGGTTGTTCCTCAGGGAGACTGGTCAGTTGACTCTGCTCTTGTAGCGGCAGGGTGGCAGAGGGATCCAGTTGTCGGTACCTGGTGCTCCGGTCCTTCTCCCGTTCGGATCACCCCAGCAGACGCCTCAGCTATTTCTCCTGTGCAAGACCAGTTGGACTTTACACTTACGCCTGCTTTGCACTTAACACAGAATCCAATTCTCAATTTACCAGTTTCCACTTCTCCTGCAGCTCCGTTTTCAGACTCCGACCCTCTTCACCAAAGTTTACCACCCCAGGGCCCTGGTCTACCACCTCAACAGACTGAACGACCGATTTCTCTTGCTTCTACATCCACTAAAACGTATGCATCTTGTTTTTCTGTTCCCACCCAACAGGCTAAGAGACACAATGCTGTCAGATTACAGTATTTGGGGGGTTTACCTGAAATGCCTGATAGGGTTTTTGTTGGGCGCACTTTGCTTAAAGACTCCATGAAATTTGCTGCTTATGATATCCACGCATTGATACATGTTTCTAATGAGTACCATTTTGATGTAAGTTTTAAAACCTTAAAAGGTTTAGAGAAATTTTGGTCCCTATTTCATCTGTTGAAAAATACCCCTTTATGGTCACCTTTCAGTGCAATTCCTTTAACGAAACCTGTAGAAAAGACTGTCACTATTCTGTTTAGAAATTAAGGTGTTAGTTTGAACGATATTACAGTTTGGCTGAAACAAAGATGTACAGTGCTCTCTGACCCTGAAGCTATTTTTGATTCGGAAAATTTGTGGACGGGAGGGTGGAAGGTTAGGGTTATGCTCCAGACTACTGATACTGGTATTCAACACCTACCCAATAGTTTTCTGTTAGGCAGGGATAGGGGAGATTTGATCTATTCTGGACAACTTAAAGCCTGTTATAAGTGCAGTTCCACTTCTCATCTCAGCAGCATTTGTGACACTATTAAATGTACTGTTTGTGGTGGTCTTGGTCATGCAGGCTCACAGTGTACTGAAGAACCTCTCTGTGTTTTATGTGAAGACCTGGGACATACTTTTTAGCGATGTTCCTGGGCTGCCCATAATTCTCCTACTTTAGCTGATGGAGAGGAGCAAGGGCTTATTATTACAGTGGCCCAACATTCTAACATTAAGGGCCCCTCTTCTTTTACTTCTACAGTTGCCCTCCCCCACTACTTTAGCTGAATCACATAGTGTTGTTTCCACTGCCACTGTAATAACTGCTGGGGAGGATTTGACTGAGCCTGTCCCACAACCTGTTACGTTTTCTCTACCTCCCCACCCTCCTTCTTCCCCAGTTCTTCCTAGCTGTTCTACTTCAGGTGGCTCTTCTATGAGACCCCCCCAGCACCATTAGAAACAATGGAACCTTCCCCTTCTGACCCTTTTACTACACCTTCTAGAATTATAAGGGGTTCAAGAAAGTTTGGTTCACCTTCCTCTAAGGCTCAGAGGGTAGAGACTCTCCCTTTGATGAATAAATATGAATTGCTGTGACATACTTCTGAAAACACAGACTCTGACTCTTCTTCTGTCCAGTCCTCTCACCCTGAACTTACTACAGATACTGAAGTCCCTATCGACAATGTGGGGTCCCAAAAAAGGAAAGCCAAGGCCAAGACAAAACATAAAGAATGTACCCTGAGAAAGGGTAGACAGAGGTGATTGCTATGCATGTGTCTACTTCTTTTGCAATACATACTGTTAATGTTAACAGTATAAAAAAACAACATAAGAGAGATTCAGTTTTTTCGTTTTTGTCTTGCCTTACTGCCGTCTCATACTTCTACAAGATGTTAGATTCCATTCTTTGCCTGAATTTCTAGGGCCCAAAAATCCTGGCATTTAGGGCCCTCCTATTGGTCATTTGGAAAGGAGACATGTTCTGGGGTGGGTATTTTGTTTCATCTTCCTAATGTCTCTATTATTAAGATTCTAGATTTATGCCCTGGCAGAGTATTATTGATAGACTTTAGGTTCCTTTCTATCCCTTTTCGGATTATCAATATTTATGCCCCACAAACCAAGTCGCTTAGGATTGAACTCTTAAAAGTGGTTCGATCCTATCTTTACACCTCTATGCACGTCATTTTTGGTGGTGATTTCAATTGTGGGTTGTCCACTAAGGACAGATCCTCATTCCCAAAAGCCACAAAATTATTTTGTGATGCCACTTTTCTCAAAAATCTTTTATTTTCTGCAAAACTGAAGGATGCTTATCTTTCTCTCACCCAGACACATACCCCTACCTTTCATAAAGGATCTTTAGCTACCCGGATAGATTTTTTTTTTGTGTCCTCCTTTTTACAAACTTCCGCTGCTGAAGTACAGGTGGCTGAATTTTCAGATCGTGATTTGCTTACCACTTTTGTTGGTCCTAAGAATGTTGCAACTTTTGGTCCTGGCACTTGGAAATGTAATCTTTCCTTATTAGAGAATTCTCTGTTGTTAACACTTCTTAAATCTTTTTTTCAAAACAGAAAATCTGTGTTTTTTCTTTACGATGATCCTTGGTGGTGGTGGTTAGATACGAAGAAGGATTTGACGAAATTACTGAAATCCTTTAGCAAAACCCATCATGAAGATTGTTATTTCACATACCATAGGACACGACATCAGCTGCAAAAACTCCTTACCCTTTCGTATACCACTAGCCAGGATTTTTCTTCACAAATTAGTACCCTGAAAAAATCTTTAATGGAATATCACTCCCAAAAAATACGCTTCAATGCAACAACGTCAACGTTTTAGTGCAAAAGGTGCCTATGATGTGACCTGCCCGTTTGCACATTTTTCTAAACAGATTACGGGAAGAACCATTGATACTATTGTGACTGAAGCTGGTCATACAATTAGTGATTCTAGGCTTATCCAAAATTATGTGGCCGAGTATACTCAAAACTTATTCAATCCATTCCCTACATGTCTACATGATATATTGATCTTCCTTAGTACCATTTCTGTTCCTGATGTGCAACAATCAGTATCTGATATGCTTGCTTGTGATATTCAGGCACGAGAAGTAGTTGAGATCATCACAACTCTGCAATCTGGAGTATCTCCAGGCTTGGATGGCCTTCTGAATGAGCATTATAAATTGCTTAATATTGAGTTGAGCTCGGAATTGGCCGCAGTTTATAACTTCCTTTTAAAAGCTGATACTTTGCCATTAGAATTTAATATGGGTAGTACCTTCTATATCCATAAGAAAGGAGACAGAAAATTATTGACTAATTGGAGGCCTCTTAGCCTATTGAATACAGACTTTAAAATTTTAACTAAAATTATTGCTCTCAGTCTAGCAAAGCTGGCTCCTTTTGTTATTTCAGAAGCTCAACCTAGTAATGTTCCAGGCAGAAGTATACATAATCATGTCCTTTTATTACGGGAATTGGTGGAACATGGCAATTCAAATAGGTTAACAGGTCACCTGTATTCATTGGATCAAAGACAGGCATTTGATTCGGTGAGTCATGACTTTTTATGGCAGGTTTTGAGACATTATAGGTTCCTGTGACTACTCTCTCCAGGTTACGCTTATTATATTCTACAGCCACTTCTATCCCTCTTGTTAATGGCTGGAAGGGTCCTTTTATACCTTTAAAGAGTGGTGTTAGACAAGGGTGTCCACTCAGTTCCCTTTTGTATATCTTTTTTTTGGATCCCTTACTTCACACCATTAACACAGCACACAATGTTAGGCCTATTTGTTCCTTGCCACTTTCTGTTTTAGCCTATGCTGATGACATGAGTTTAATAGTAGCTGATGTTCCTTCGGCAGACGCATCTCTCCATCTCTGTAAGTCCTTTGGTCTTGTTTCAGGAGCATCCCTGAACTTGGAGAAATGTGTCGGTCGACGGCTTGGATCTCAGCAGTCGAATGATGTAATAGTTTCCAGTATTGCACTTTGTGACACCCCATTCAGATTTTGGGCACTCTATTTGGCTCAGGTCCTTTAGACATTCTCAACTGGACTCCCAAACTGGACCTGGCGCAGGCCAAAGTTTCTCTTTGGAACACCTGGAAACTCAGTAAAAAAAAGAGGGTTTACTTGATAAAGTCTCACTTGCTCCCAATTTTTTTGTTTTTGGCTTGTGTTTTTCCCCCTCCCCGTGTTTTGGAAACCAAACTTCTGAGTATATTTTTTCAGGCCTTATGGGGCAGCTGCCTAAATCCCATTAAGCATTCCATTACCTGCTTACCTTTCAAGGAAGGTGGTCTTAATATGATACACCCATTATTTTTTTATAATAGTTTAATTTTTGTGACTAATCTTAAACAACTTTTAGTTAATTATGATGTGGGATGGGAATTTTATTTTTTTCAGTCCTGTCAACCATGGTTTCATCTTTGGGACCTTAACACTTTGAAACAAGTTAGACATGTATCGTCTACCCCTTCTTATCTTCGCGGTACCTTTTGCCGTTTAAAACAATGGAAGATTATTAGCCATATGATTATGACTCAAAATAGAAAAGCCATTTATAATTTTTTGATAGATACCACTTGTGCAGACCTTGTAATTTTTCCCAAATGTCCTCCTACTTCCTTACCTGCTTTATACACACTGTTAAGGAATCCTCGCATCCCCCCAGAAGATGTGGGATCTACATTGGCTTAGTTGTCATGAATGGATCAATATTAAGGCAAATCATAAACATAAACAGCTGAATGAAAGATTGTGTTCCAGACCTTTATGTGTAAATCAGGATGAAACAATACAACACCTGTTTTTTTCTTTGTTCCTATATCACTGGTTTTTGGTTATTTTTAGCGAACAGATGGAAGGAACCTTTATTTACTTCTGTTACTTATGAGATGTTATTATATGGTAGGTTTCCAGCGACCTGGAAAAATTGGAATATTGACACCCTAAACTTATTGTTTACCATCATTAAATGGCATTTATGGACTGCTCGCTGTCTTTCACCTTGCAGCAAAAAGATATGTCCCACCTACTGGTGGTCCAAAGTATTGAACAGGATTTAAAAGATGTTTATTTTTCTGAACTAAGAAGTTTGTCATCTGGATCATTGTTTGCTTTATGGAAATGCTTACCGTGGGTGACTGATTCTGATTTTCCTGTTACATCAGTCTTTTGTATTTATTTTTGTCAATGTGATTTTTGTTTGTAGTTTCTTTGGCAATAAAAATTTCCCCCTACTCTTTAGGAGAAGTGCCATGGGATCTTTAACATCCACCTGAACTACCACCAATCCAGGCAGATGGGACCTCGGTTTAACGTCTCATCCGAAATACGGCACCTCAGAAGTGCAGCACCCCTCTCATGCTGCACTACAGTGTCAGTACTGGGATATTAACCCAAGTGCCAGATGTGGGAACTGAACCCACAGTCCTCTGATCTCCCGGCCTCAGAGGTGAGTGTGCTACCTACTGAGCCACTGCACTCATGGTGGATAGGGTGCCCCACTCCAGCAGGTTGAAGTCCCCCACCACCACTATGCTCCCCTTCCTGCAGATCTTCCTAATTTGTTCAGCTAATTCCCTGTCCAGGTCACTGTCCTGAGCTGGTGGCCTGTACACCACCCCCATCCTCAGTGTCCTATTCTTTGCATCTTGGAACTGCATCCATAGTGTTTCTGTCCTCCCCTCCTCCTCCCCTTCCTCCCTTACTCACTTTATCCCCTCCCTTACATAGATCACCACTCCCCCATCCCAATTCCCCTTAGCCCTATCCTTTCTGAATAACCTGAACCCCAGGATCATCATATCCCAGTCCTGGTACTGGGAGGCCTACATTTCCATGATGGCCACAATGTCCACCAAGAAAGTCTGTAGCTCTGCTGTTCTATTCCTTAGGCTTCTTGCATTCAGTGAGACCACCCTCCAGCCTGTCTCCTCCCTTTCCCTACCCCTGTTCTTCCCCCCATTATCGCTCCCTGTGCTGCTTCCCCACAGCCTTTGCCCATAATTGGGGGGTGCACTCACTAGCTTCCCCTTTCTGGATCATGTGAATGCCACCATTGTTTTGCCAGTCATGAGCTGCAGGGTGGCCAGGGACCCAGTGCACATTTTAGGCCATTTTCTCTTGCAAGATCCCTGAGTCTATCAAATGACTTGTGTATATCAATGATCCTCTTTGGAAGTTTGGTTGTAGAGAGAGCCTTGCTATTTGCCAATACAGTTCCTTCACTGTGCAAGCTTTAAGCAGGTTATGCTCCCTATCTTGGTAACGCAGGAGCTGAAGAATGACTTGCTTGGGGCTGGCATTCTGAGTAGTAGGTGGGGGGGCCCAACAGAATCCTGTATGCCCCTTCAATTTCCACTGGGCTGTCCCAGTAATGATTCAATAGCTGAGAGAGCATTCTGTGCAAAAAGCCCACCAAGCGTTGCCCTTCAACCTTTTCTAGCAAGCCAAAGATCTGTCCATTGTTGCGGCGATTATGGGTCTCCTTGTCATCCAGTTTGTCCCATAGTAAGCAGATCTCTTTTGCAGTGCCACTCAGCCTTCTCTCTGTTGTGCCAGCCCAGCTCTACAGTTTCCCCAGATCTGTCCTCAGCCTCAGTAACTCATACGCCCAGCCCTTCACTGATGTTCTGACTGCTGTCAGAGCTTTCATCACTTTTGAGTTCCCCCGTGATTTTGCAAATGAAGCTCTTGATCTCAACGAGCTCCCTGCTGATGAGCCCCCTGTCCATTTCACAATGGGGGTTGACCATCTTGACAGCTGCTGCAGTTGAGCTGCCTAGTGAGGCTGACAATTTGTGCTTCTTTGGCAAAATAAGGTTATAGGATTCCACCTCCTCCATGCTCCTTACATCTGTAAGCCCCCTGGAAATGTGGGGCATATATTCCCACTTTTTAGACATCCCTTTCCCCCTCCTACTCCCTCCCCCCTAGAGCTGAGAAATGAGTTTAGTGCTCTGGGGGATATTGCTCTGGATGCCTCACGGTGGCAACAGAGAGTAAGGAAAGGGCATATAAGGGGATTGACAGGAAGTAGCGGGGCCTTTTCCAGCCCAGGCATTAGGCCTGGGGCTGGAGGGGGGGGAGGCTGGAAGAGTAGCATCAGGAACAGATAAGGTGGGCAAGTGGAGGAGCTCGGCAGTCCAGGAGGGCCAGTGGAGAAACCCCTCCAAAAGAGTACAGTCAGGACGGTTTGTCATGTGCCGCGGTTGACGAGGAGTGGGTGTATGGAGCTCCATGGGGACACAGGTAGCCAGGTTCTGCATCACAGGGGACTAGGGCAGTAGGAGGCTTTACCAAGCCCAGAGAGTGTAGAGCCCTTAGGAAGCCTGCTGTGTGTATTCCCAGATCACCAGGGCTGGGAGGGTTGTGGCAGGGCCCCCTCAGGAGGGGAACTGGAGGCAGTGGTTCCCCTCTTACCCGGTGTGGCAGGGCAGCCTGGGGGGTAAATGAGCCAGGAGCCTTTTACCCAAAATAGGGGACCTGTTTGGAGGGACAGGTCCTGGGGCACCGGTACATTAAGATCCGGGCGGGTTGCAGGCCAAAGAAATGGCAGACCTTGGAGGGATGTCCCCATGCTGGAGCTTAACACAAGCCTAGGAGTTTGAAGCAGGGATGTGGGACTGGCAGGGACCCCTGGAGTGAATTGAGGCCATGGGGTGCAGAGCCAGAGCCATAGTGACCGTGGCAGGTGTGGCTTCAGCACCAGTAATGGTGCCAGCTGTTAGAAGGTGGGTTGGGGCCTGGGTTGTCAGGGAAAATTCCTGGATGCCCCTGTGGCTTGGGCCAATGCCCAGGGTTCCAGGTGGGAAAGGCTGCTCATTTTCCTGTGCCAGTGAAAGGGGGGATGACCAGTGCCAGTGGAAGGGACCCGTAAGGAAAGAAAATGAAGGATGGTTTACCAGATCCCTTAGAAGCCAGGAGATTGCAGGGTTCTGTGTTGCAGTAAATCTCGGATTGAGCACCTGGGAGAGAGAGAGAGAGAGATATGATAGACAGAGGACAATCCTTGTTTATGTCTGCTGAATCCATTGGTTTCTGCTGTTTATCCTGTCCAGACAGATTTTGTAAAAAGAGTTGTGTATTTATTTTAATGAAGAATGGTGACCCCTGTATCGCTGGAATCATTTGCCATGCAGGTGCAAAAATAAAAGCCAGTCTGGGGAGAAATAGTGGTTTGTGCCTTATTTGACTGTGGGGGGGGGGTTAATGAAATGAAATTCTTTTTTCCCCCTGTATTTGCAGTCTAATTAATTTTACACAAGTTGCATTCCAGTGCAGAATATTCAGATCCAGCCTGGCTGGGGCTGCAACGGTTGCTGAGACCTCTGAAGGTGCTGAGGGAGGTCTCGGTCTGGTGGGCAGGTCGGGGAGGAGATCAGAAGCTGAGAGAGAGAGAGAGAGAGAGAGAGAGAGGAGGTAAAGTGCACAGCTGTGAAGATGCTGAGCAGGTAGAAGACAACTGTCTCCCCTGCTGTTCAGTGTGCAAAATGTCTTGCATGTTAACGCTTGGGAGTGCTTCCCCTTTTCTGCCTGGAATAACTGTGATAGAAAGTATGCCCCTAGATGGGGCAAGAAGGTGGGTGGGGGGGTACACATCTGTTTCTACAGGTTGGTGGGTCATTTTCTTAGAAAAATGGGTTTTAGGGTGCGTATTGCAGTGGATAGAGTTCCTTCAGTCAGAACTTCAGGAGCCAAGCTGCCTTTGGCTCAGCTGCATCACACGACCCCTAGTTTCTGTAGCTTTTGTCACGGTGTGCTGTCCGGTCCTTGCAGCAATAGTGGTGGCAGCAGCGGTGCCTTCTCCCTTCCACAACACAGTGGTAGTGTTTGGCACTGGGAATTGAAACAGCTTGGTTTGTTTGAATCGGTGGCACACTGGAACTTTTGCAATGGAGAACCTTCCTGATATACACCAAGTGGGGAAGCTGGCATATTACAGGCAGGTGATCAGTGGAAAATAGACTGTTAGCTAGTTAGCTAGTAACTTTGACACTGTACTGTTTTACACTTTTAAAATTCCTTGACGGCCCAGCGGGTAACACTTTGTGGTCCCGCACTGGCCCTGAGTTTGGGAATGGATTTGGGAGCTGGGCCAGGCAGGCCTGAGTAGACTCTACCATGTGACAGTACTTCCAGCTCAGGGAGGGAAGACACTGAGATCTACTGCTCTGGTGACCCCTGCGGTGGGGCCGAAGAGCTTACTCCTCCACAGGGGCATGTCAGCAGCGTGTGAGGCAGGCTTTGGGCTGTACTTGATATCATGGAGGGGGGTGGGGCAAAAAAAGACAAATGGAGCCGGCAGTTGAAGCCTGGTCATTTCCCAGCCCGAGCTGCCACCCAGACCCAGTGATTCTGGCTGTGTATACTGGGTGGGAGAGGACAGATCTCCCATTCCAGGCCCCACCATGGGGGACTCAAGTCAGTAAGTTCTGGAGGAGGTATGCTCTGGCTGAGGATGGGTTGGGGCTGAAGACAGGTCGGTTCCATGGGCAGAAAAAGATTTGTGAGTAAAAAAATCTTTAGTCCACATTTAACAATACATAACATGAGTGTGGTGGTATGTTGGACATGGTGTGAGTGTAGAAGGCTAGAACAGTGAGCATACAAGATGTGAAACAGCATGTTTTGGCTATTCCAGATACCCATTTGTAATGGACATAGTGGGTATGCACAGAGTAGTCCATTATGAGCGAGTTCCCCTGTAATATGTTTTTCATCCTAATTCAAGCAATATAATGCCTTAAAAGGGACATCGTCAACCCCCCTTAGGCCTCAAAGTGTCCCTAGTTTAGAAAACACATCTTATGGTTGTTGACATTTTGTAGAGACTGCTGATGTAGCTGGTTGACTCTAATTCTTTTTTTTTCTTTTAAACAGTGAAAAACTGACTGCTTTCCACACTGGTGTTACCACACAAAAATATGTTTGTTTACATTCCTTGATCTACTCCCATTGCATCTTTCCTGGATGTAGAAACACCTCCAACACAGTCTAGCTGCTCATGATGCAGTGGGAGTAGAGACGACTATTGCATCATGAGTGGCTGTACTGTTTGGGGGGGTTTCTAACATTCAGGAAGTATGCAATAAGAGTAGATCAAGAATTAGCATGCGTGACTGGCCTGGTGGTGCTGAGGGTTGAGGCGCTGGATGCCACACCCCGTGCCACGCTGGTGACCTGAGTTCGAGAACAAGCTTGGGCACCTAGGGTTGGCAGGGAAGGAGAGGATTGAGCATCCGACAACTGTTCTCCTCTCCCTGGGGAGGGATCCAGGGTATCTCTGTTGTACAGGAGACCCCCGGTGGAGACTGAGGGCACAGCATGCAGGGAAAGAAGTAATGGGAGGAGTGCGGCGAATGTCTACGGCTCCACTGTGCAGATGTCATGGCACTTCCATGCTCCTGGGGGAAAGTAAAGCAAGGGAAAAAAACCTGCAGACTGGGTGAGGTGATGGTGAACTCCAGGAGTCACGGACCCACACGTCCAGTGCCGGCCGCAGCCCCGACTCTACCCTCTGGGGATCTGGAGATTCTCAGCCTCTCCAAGGGGTCTGGAGAGCTGGGACTTCTTATCCCGATTCAGTTGTTGGGGTTCCCTGTTCAGGCGGACGGTTGGGAGCTGCAGGCTCAGGAAGGGAACCTGAGAGATGCCCCAGAAGGTAGGCGATGAAAAAAGAGTTTAAAAAAAAAATATTTAGCATACATTTCAGTATCACAATGCAAACAGGCAGATAAAAGAACAAGCAATATCAATGAATTTTAGAGAAGATAAGCAATCATCAAATGTGTTTTTTTAACATGAAATAAAATGATGCAAAAAAGGTTGACAGTGGCCCTTCAAAAACTGCATTGGAAAATCAGATCTGTGATTCTGAGAATGCCTACCAGCCCAAATTATGGCATGTGGTGGGAGATAGAGCTGAGGTATCCAGTGCCTCACCCCCCCATGCCGTAGCTCAGATTTCCTTAGTATTGTTTGTGGCTCTGAAGGAAGCTGAACCTGCAACTCCTTGTTTTACAGTTCTGTGCTTTTACCTTCAGAACTCTGTTTTTGCAGTTACTTCCCCTTTTTCTTTATTACTGAGGAAGTAACATAAAAACACGATAACTGTAACTTGGACTTGTTTGTTTTGGCTGCCTGTGTACACATGACATCACAATGCCCTGTTTATGACATCATAATTATCTCCAGCGAAACCAGCTGGGATTTTATAAACAGAACTTTAACTGCAGACATACACAAGCAGACAATGCAAATAAGGCAGAGATCCTATTTCCATACAAATTTCCTCAGTAATGAACTAAGGTTGGCAATTACAGAAAAAGCCTGAAATACAACTTTATTATGTCTAAATATTATATTTTCCAGAGTTGTCCCAACAACATCAGGGACTGTTTAAAGCTCTATTACACCACATGCAAACAATTAGTATTAACAGATGCTGTTTTTCTGTAAAACCCAAAAGGAAGAAAATGATCCCTTGTTGATGTCTGACCCCTTGACCCTCCGTCCAAACCATCCGACACTCCACTGAACAACCACTACCCCCACCCACCCACCTACAGAAGGTCCACCACCGCAGATATACTCTCTGCAAAGAAAGACATCCTCCCCCTTCAACTGCAACAGGGAATTGAAAAAACAACATAAGTGTGGTCAATGTATTTGCAACGCATTTTGAGCTTTTACTCATAACGTTGTCAATTTTCAATATTTTGTTCATCAGATTTTCAATATGGCCATTTTGGGATCTTATCTCATGAACAAGGGAGGTGACGTTTTTCAAATCTAGCTTTAAAGATGATTTCACAGTCACTCTGTGAAATCAACTTTTGGGCAGGATTTGAAAAATTTCACCAACCAGTTTCATGAGGTGGGTGTCATACGTAACAAGACTATGTTGAAAATGTGGTGACAAAATATGTTAAAATGACCAAGTTAAGAGTGAATGTTGAAATGTTTCCACGTTCACTCATAACTTTAGCCATTTTAACATTTTTGATCCTAATCTTCAACACAGACATTTTTTCACACCACCTCATGAATGCGACAGCTGTCATTTTTCAATGAGGGGGCACAGTCTTAAGCTGCAAGGGGGGGAGGTTTAGGAGGAAGGTCAGGAAGCACTTCTTCACAGAGAGGGTGTGTTATGTTCTAACATTTATTCTGATCTTGTTCAACAAACTCACACTGCAACAGGAATAGAGCAGCTTTCATTTTTATTCAGGAGCCTCTCTCTCTCAACAACAACACTCTCAGTCTGCTCTCTTTCTAGCTTACACATATCGGAATGCTGCCCTTAAGTGGCAGAAGTAACGCAATGCATTACTATTTCATCGTACATAACATTTCCTCCCCACTAAATTATATTGTTACCAACTAAACAAGTATTAGCATTATTTGCTATTATTAAGATGGTTTATACTATGCTAGAGGTAGCGGGGTAGACTGCCCCAGGCCTCGAACCAGTCAAGGGGATTATTCTGCCCCAATAATCTGATCTGGCTCTCTAACTACACAAAACATTTATTTCTTTTAAATGTCTCACAGGTTCAAACGATCTGGAGGTTTTGAAATTCGTGATGGATAACGTCTCGCGTGAGCAACCCTTGGCATGGTTGCCCTGTCTGGTACCTCCCTCTGATCCTCGGTTGGTGGTTGTACAGCCTCACCATTGCTCCTCTCCACCTCCTCCTTTACATCTTCAGAAGGTGTTGAGACTTCCGCAGTGGGGCTTCTGTAAGCTACGGCAGATGGAATCCACATTTCCCGTGGGTTTTCTTCCCTATGGGTGTCCCCATCTGTACGCTGCTGAAGATCTAGGAGCTGTTCAGCATGACGTTTCCATTTCACTCCAGATTCAACATCAACTGTATATGACACTGGACCCGTCTAAGATGTCACCACACCAGAGGTCCAATTTTTCCCCTTCCGGTAATCTCGAACAAGCACTTCTTGACCAACAATGAACTGCCTGTCCTTTGAATGAGCTTGCTGGCATAGTATTTGAGATTCTTGGTTCTTCAAAACCTCTGATGCCACATCTGGCTTAAGCAAATCAAGACGGGAGCGAAGCTTACGCCAAAAACAACATTGCTGGAGATTCTTTGTTGTAGCATGGGGTGTATTTCGCACGCTAGCAGGAAGTTATCCAACTTGTGTTGTAAGGTCAAACACCCCCCGATTTCAGAGCATTCTTCATGGTTTGGTACAAAACGCCCACTAGGGCCATTAGTGAGGGGTGATATGGGGCACTACGAATATGCTCTCACCATTGGACTTCAGAAATGCTGCAAAGTCACTAGAAATAAACTGTGGTCCATTGTCACTGACCAGCTGTTCAGGAATCCTTGCAGCTAAATAGTCCTCGCAGCACTTGAATGGTCTTACTGGTAGTAGTGGTGTCCATGACTTGAATTCGGGCCACTTTGAGTGGGCATCTACAATAATTAAGTACATGTGTCCCTCCCACGGCCACGCAAAATCTACATGAATGCGCTGCCACGGTGCACCTGGCCACATCCAGGGATGTAGAGGTGAGGGACACGGCATTTTCTGAACACGCGGACAGGTAGTGCATGTTTTTGCTTGTTGCTCAATTTGCAGATCAATCCCTGGCCACCAAATATAGCTTCTAGCTAAAGCCTTCATTCTCACTACGCCCGGGTGTCCCACATGTAGCTCATCCAGAACACGAATACGTAGTTTTGAAGGGACAATCACCCGGACACCCCACATCAAGCAA
Source organism: Neoceratodus forsteri (assembly GCA_016271365.2). Lineage (NCBI taxonomy): Eukaryota > Metazoa > Chordata > Ceratodontiformes > Ceratodontidae > Neoceratodus > Neoceratodus forsteri. The sequence continues at coordinate 1,099,918,525 of CM028134.1, read as the reverse complement.
CCTTGCTGTACTGAAAGCTCATTACGTCTGGCATAGAATGGTGATAACTCACCGTGAATGTTCTGGCTCACAGTAAAAGTCCCTTTTGTTACTAAGTCCAAGACTCGAGACAACACAGGATCAACTTTTATCTCCTTTTTAATTTCAGAACTTGTGATAGGTAATTTCTCAAGCTGACTGATGTAGAAGACATCGACAGTGTCCACCTTGTCACTGTGGGCTACCTGCAGAGGCAATCTTGAGAGCCCATCAGCATTGCCATGCAGAGCCGCCTTCTTGTATTCAATGCAGTAGTTGTGAGCTGATAACAAGAGAGCCCAACGTTGCATTCTGGCTGCTGCCATGGAAGGAATACCTTTGTGGGGGCTGAAAATGGTCGTGAGGGGACAGTGATCAGTGAGGAGTGTGAATTCCCGACCATAGAGGTATTGGTGGAATTTGCAAACTCCGAACACTATTGCCAAAGCTTCTCTCTCAATTTGGGCATAAGAGTTCTGGATGCAAAGGCAATTGGCTTTTCATCCCCATTCGGTAGAACATGAGAAAGAACTGCTCCCACCCCATAAGGTGAGGCATCACACACCAGTCTGATGCTCAGCTGTGGATTATAGTGAATGAGCACATCTTGCGAAACAAGCTGTTTTTTGGCCTTCTTAAACATGCTCTTGCAGTCCTTTGTCCAACACCAGGACTTCCCCTTGCACAGCAAGCCATTTAGTGGGTTGAGAATCGTAGCCAGATTAGGAATAAACCTGCCATAATAATTTAACAGGCCCAAGAATGACCGCAACTGCCTCATATTTTCCGGTACTGGGGCGTCCACAATCGCTTTTTCTTTCTCAGGCGATTTGTGTAAGCCCGCTGCATCTATGGTATGGCCCAAGTACTCCAATGAAGTCTTGAAAAATTCACACTTCTCCTTCAGGACACGCAAGCCAAAATCTTCCAATCGCTGCAGAATTGCATCCAGGTTCTTCAGGTGCTCCGCATCATTCCTTCCGGTCACCAGTATATCATCCAGGTAACAGTGAACATTTGGAAGACCTCGTAAAACCTGGTCCATAGCTCGCTGAAATATGGCTGGAGCTGATACAATGTCAAAAGGTAGGCGATTATAGCAGAAGAGACCCTTTTGGGTGGTTATTGTAAGATATTTCCTTGAGTTTTTATCTACTCTCATTTGTAGATAAGCATGTGACAAATCCAGCTTACTGAAGCGCTGGCCCTGTGCCAGGGATGCAAACAAGTCTTCGATGCGTGGAATCGAATACTGTTGCACACACAGAACTGGATTTATGGTTACTTTAAAGTCTCCACATATTCACACGGAACCATTTTTCTTTACCACTGGCACTACTGGTGTTGCCCAGTCACTACACTGTACAGGTGACAAGACTCCAGCTTCAGTTAGGCGAGTTAATTCGGCCTCCACTTTTGGTCTGAGTGCATAAGGTACTGGGCGAGGTTGACAAAACTTTGGTTTGTGCTGTGGCTTCAAAAACTCTCTTGCCTCAATGTCCTTCATTGTGCCTAGCTCCCCTTTGAATAAAGGAGCATGTTTCTGCAACACTGCTTCTAGAGTGTTGGGGTCACCCGTATTGACAGTCCTTATCTCCTGCCAGTTGAGGCATATTTTCTTCAGCCATTCTCGGCCTAAGAGTGAAGGGTAGTTACCTTTAACCACATACAAAGGCAGTAGAGCCGTTTGCCCATTTATTTTCACCTGCACCTTGATGACACCTTCAGGTGAAATTGCCTCGCCAGTGTATGTCCTCAGTACAACGTCGGTCGTTTGCAGGGGTAGATGACTCAACATAGTTTCATACTTGTCTGTAGAAATCAATGAGACTGCAGCCCCTGTGTCCAAGTCCATTTTCAGTGGTTTCCATTCAATTTCAGATGTTACACAGATGGTTGCCGTTTCCCCTTTAAGAGTCAGCACTTGCAATGCTAATTCAGTATCAGTGTCATTACTGCATGTTCCCTGTGTGTCCACACGATGTACTTCTCTATTTCTACATTTTGCAAATTGCTTCCCTTTGCTTCCATTGGTTTCCCCTCCTTTCTTTTTCCCTCTGCACACTCGCCCAATGTGGCCATTCTTCCCACAGTTATGACATGTCTGTTTTTTAAACCAGCAATCCTTATCACTGTGATTAGCCTTGCCACAATGACCACATTTATTAGGCTTCCTGGGAGAAGAGAAGGATAAAGCATTTACTTTCAGAGAATCACTTAAGTGCTGAGCCTCCCGTGCAGCTGTTTCCATCGATACAGCGATCTCTATCGCTTTTTTGTATGTCAGTCCCGCCTCCGTTAAAAGACGCTTCTGTGTTGCTTCACTTTTCAAACCGCACACAAACCTGTCTTGGAGGGCATCATCTAAATGGGTACCAAACTCTCAATGCTCAGCTAATTTCTTTAGAACAGCCACATACTGCACAACAGACTCACCCTCTGCTTGATTTCGTTTGTGAAAGCGAAATCTTTCAGCAATCACCAGAGGCTTAGGAGAGAAATGTGTCTGTAAGACCTCCACAATACTGGCAAAAGTTTTCTCCCCGGGCTTTTCTGGTGCTATAAGACTTCTCAGCAAACTGTACGTTGTGCAGCCCATGACACTCAGTAACACAGCCACTTGTTTTTCATCACTTATATCATTTGCTGTGACAAAATGTCCAAATCTCTCAAAATAAGTTGTCCATTGTTCCACATTTTCATCAAAGGCATCAATGTGTCCTATAGTCGCAGTCATCTTTTTGTGTTTCTCGCAGGTTCACTCGTGGGTCCAAAAGTTACGTCTCAGGAAAACCCCTCACAGCTGTAGTTTGTTCTGGTAAGGTACCGGAGAGTAACTAAACACTGCTGCCAATTATGTTATGTTCTAACATTTATTCTGGTCTTGTTCAACAAACTCACACTGCAACTGAAATAGAGCACCTTTCATTTTTATTCAGGAGCCTCTCTCTCTCAACAACAACACTCTCAGTCTGCTCTCTTTCTAGCTTACACATATCGGAATGCTGCCCTCAAGTGGCAGAAGTAACGCAATGCATTACCATTTCACATACATAACAGGGTGGTGGACACCTGGAATGCGTTGCCAGAAGAGGTGGTCTCATTGAAGACAGTGGGCAACTTCAAGAGAGGCTGGGATAGGCATAGGGGGCAGGTAAGGATCATGAGTCGGGAGGTTGGAAGGAGTGAGGATGTGGGGAAGGGACAGTAGCTCAAGCTGTGGACCCTGCAATTCAAGCAGACTAGAGAGACCAAATGGCCTTCTTCTGCTGGCTTCACATGTAAATCCTGCTCAAAACATGTTTTCACATTTGTGGCATGAAATAATGTTTTGGGCAGTACTTTATAAATGGCACCTGTCGTGTTTAGAATACGTGGTCATCAAACACTATGTTGAAAATTTGGGGTCAAAATGTAAAAGAAATGTTTTGATGAAACATGTTCAGGATTAGCCATTAGCCCAATGGGTAGCGTGTTGTGATCCTGTGTGAGTTAGCTGAGCTCAGGAGTGAGATCAGTAAGCAAGCTGGATGGACTGAGGTTGGGGGGAAGGTGCTACCATGCTGCACCACTGCCAGACTGCAGTGGGATGGTGCAGTGCTTGGTGCCGCAAGTACCATACAGTGAAGAAAACTCTTCTTGGCATAGGGACCAGAAGTCTTTCACCTCTGCATCCGTGCCTGCAGGGAAGCAAGGGTGCTGTGATTCCACACCTAGATGGATTGCTGGTCATGTGCTTCAGCATCTGTAGCCTCATGGAAGCCCGACAGACAGCCTCATGGATTCCTTGTATCTGTAGCCACACGAAGTGCAGGGCCCTCACTTCTGCAGCCAGGTGGACTCTACCTTTGGCACAGTGCCCTGAGGGCCCTGTAAATCTGCATCTTTACAAATGGGTCTTACATGAATGAGGATTTGATTCCACTATCACAAACAGAAAAGAAATTAATTGCAAAAAACAACATTAATGCAGATAATGTAGAACTGTCACTCAAGCGACAGTTCTACCAAAATCATCAATGCAACACCCTTGGAAACCTGCGTATTTTCTGGGCTACCATTGGGTCTCTTCTAAGCCCCAAGAACAACAGGCAGATAACACAACTAGCAGCCCTCTCTGGTGCCACCTTGGAACCCACAGAAATTGCAAATGTTCTTAACTTAAAATTTACTGACCTATCCCCCTACCTTAGTGAGCACCCCCCCACCGGCCTCCCCTGCCCAAAACCTCCAGTCAAACAACTCTCCCTCCACCTCTACCTCCACCCTGCCCCTTCTTTTCCACCTCAGAGCCATTAACCATGCTGACACTATTAAGCTACTAAGACCTCTAAAGGCTGAGGGAAGTCCTGGTAGTGATGGACTGTATCCAGCTTTCCTAAGACTCATCTCATCTGCAATTGTTAAACCCATCACCCACATCTTCAATCTTGCCCCTATCACAGCTACTGTGCCCAACTCCTGGAAACATGCCAGTGTTGTACCAGTCTTCAAAGCGGTGATCCCCTGTCCCCAGACAATTACAGGCCCATCTCCCTGCTCCTCCACCTGAGCAAAACTGCATGAGAAAGTCATGCATGCCCAGCTATCTGAGCATCTGGAAAAATACAATCTCCTATGTCCCCTTCAACATGGCTTCCGAAAACAGCACAATACCACCTCTGCTCTGGCTAGCTTCACCAATCATGTACTGAGAAACATGGATCAGGGCAAACCCACAGGTGCAGTCTTCGTTGATTTGTCCAAAGCATTTGACTTGGTCAACCACCACCTCCTCCACTCAACCCTGAAACAACTTGGCTGCGCCGCCGGGCCTGCTGCTTGGTTTCGCAGCTACCTATCAAACTGGTCTCAGTCGGTCATCATTGGCAAAGCATCCTGTGCTCCCCTTCCTGTGCTCACCGGAGTCCCCCAGGGTTCCATACTTGGACCCCTACTTTTTTCCATGTTCATGAACACACTCCCTAGGGTCAGCCTTAGTTGCAATGCTCTATTCTATGCTGATGATCTAGTCCTCTATCACAGTGATAAATCCATTGACTCCATCTCCTCTGCCCTCACACAGAACTACGGCACCACCCACAGTTGGTTCCTTTCCAACAAACTACTAGTCAACGGGAAAAAGACTAAAGCCATGACCTTCAGATCTAAACCCGGCCTAGCCAAGGCTGCCAAAACCAACGCCTCTCTTCTGGTACTCACCCCAGCTGGCCCCCCTCTTGAAAATGTTACATCTTGTAAATACCTAGGAGTCACACTAGACCCCTTCCTCTCTTTCTCTGAACATGTCGACATTACCATATGGCGAATTCACCAAAAAGTTGGGCGTTGCTTATTGACACAAGCATTACATGTCTGCTGAAGCACGCCTTGCCATAGCATGTGGTAACCTTCTATTCCTCCTTGACTACTGCTGCCCGATCTACTCACACCTATCCTCTATCCTATTCTCATGGCTAAGCACAACATACAACTCTATATACCGTTTTGCCCTATTAGCTCCTTTCTTCTCCTATCACTGCTCCCTCCACCAGACCCTGGGGTGGCTCCCACTACAAGGTCACTTTGACTATGCTATGGGCTACCTGGTAGACAACACACTCCAAAACTGGCACCTATCCCCTACTCCCCCTTTCTGACAGATACAGTGGTCTCAAGGAGTCTCAGGACTTCCTCTGTCCCCCTGCTTCAAGTACCTCGCACCACCACTACTATGAGTAATCGAGCCTTCTCAATCGTAGCTCCCTCGCTATGGAACACGCTCCCCTAGTCCGTTCTCACATCCACCACCAACCATGCTTTTAAGCACAACCTCAACGCTTTGCTCCTTATGGCTGCAAACTGCCGCTGCTCAATACAAGGCCACTGTAGTCTGCACAGCATATGCTCATCATTAAACTAATAGTGCTTACCGTACCCCCTTTTTGTCCTCCCCTCCTTTTCACCACCTGTATCCTCCCTATACAAGCCCCAAAACTCCCCTAACCTTTCTCTGTCCCCCCCACCCTCAACACCCTCTTGCCTCCCCCAACTCCCATCTCCTCTGTCTCTAATCCTAGTCTATAGTATGAATGTTTTGGATTTGTTAGTATCCTGCACAGTTTATTATATGGAACTTTGAAATTGTACACTGTTACTGTTTGTAACCTGTACCACCTGTTTGTTTCTCATCGCTTGTTTATGCTCATGTACTTATTACCTCTGTCAACCTAGTTTTACCCACCGTATATCTTACCTGGCTACCGAGAGCGGTATGAGCACTGTATGATGCTCATGTATGTACCATTTTGTATCTGTTGTTGTTTTTCATTGCCACCTATGTGGCCCGGGTCATGACTGAAAATGGCCCTCAGGATCAGTGCACCTACTCAGTTACCAAAGACATAAATAAATAAAAGAAAGAATGCAAAGTGCACAAAGTAGGGAAAGTGAAAAACCTTTGGGTTTTGGGTCCCCAGTTTCTTGGAAAATCAGTGGTTTGGTGTTTCTTGGGGTTGTCAGCTGTAAGGCCCACTGCCCTCCCAAGCATACAAACATGGGGCCCAATTCACAAAGCCAAACATTTAATGCAAGATGCCTGCATCAATTGCATTTGATGCAAGTGGCATCATGCATCTAAATTTGCACCACCCACGATTCAGAAAGGCAGGTTGCAGCAATGTTGGGTCTAACTGCAGCAAACAATGCCTGCACCAGCCCTGTGCCACATCCAGGGGTGCACTACAGCAATAGAGGGCTTGCAGCAGATGCAAGTTGTCGTATCCCCTTTGGATGGATTCAGTAACCCCACCCCCCAAAAGGCGCACCGGGCATGACAATTAGACCAGTCTGGGACTGGTCTAACAGCTGCACCACACCTGGAGCTATCACTGTGTGGGTATGAACCTCTGCTGCCACCCACAGTATTCCATGCCCACAAAGCACCTAGAGACATCCATGGTACGGTGCTCACAGGGCTGCCTGGTGGCCGGCATGTGGTGACCCCTTGAAATCACTGGTCATGCAGTGTCCCTATCAGAGAGGTGTTGCCACCCCCACCACCCATCTGTCCCCAGCTGCCCTCCTCGATCCCTGGTGCTGCCTGCATGACCGCACTAGCCTCCAGGTGGGTTTCCAGCACTGGGCATCAACACTGCCTGACCTTGCTGCAGCTTGTGGCAAACCTCTCCTGTCACCTTGCCTTTGGTGTAACAACTGCCACATGTTGTGGGAGATTGGCACTGGGACCCTCCATTAGGGAACTGGGTGCAGGTTCCCTGGCACACTGTTAATCAGTGCAAGCTGCTGTTTGTCTCAACTTGCCCCGATCTAACCGGGGCTTTCTGAATCAGGTCCGTGATCTCTTGCATCATGCAGAGGACCCTATGTGAAGAACAATGTGACTGATTCTTTTAACCACATATAGAGAGACATATTTCTCTATCTCCTAAGAGTATGTGCCTGTGAGGCACTGGTTTAAAGCTGCCTTGTGCTTCAGAACAGTTACTGACTGGGAGTGGGGCTTGGGGTGGGCATTAGGGTTGATCAGATCCAAGGGATCCAATGGTGAGATACCATTAGATCCCAACTATTTGAAAGTCTAATAAAAAAAAAATCTAACCCCCAGATCCAGAATCTACCCTTGCATCCTATTATCTGACATAAGATCCCAAAAATATGACTGGGGATCCAAAATCCTAGTTTGGTCAGATGGAGCTTGGATCTGGAGATTAGGGGTGTGCACTCAATGAATCTTATTTCCCAAATACCACGAATAATACAATATTTGTTATTCAGATCCCATATAACGAACAATAGCACTATTTGTCCCTGTTCAGGAAATACTATCTAAATAAACAAGCATTTGTCAATGCCGAATGTTTGCTTGCTGGCATTGGCAGTGGTAGTGTAGAAGTTACAGAGCTGTGTAATAGGAATGGCAGTGAAGTATTGAACTGAAGCCAACCCCACCACCACCCTGCAGAGAGTGACAGGCATTGGGGTGTGCGTTTGGGTCGTCAGGCATAACGGCCACGCCATTTCACCACACCCCACTCTGCAGATACTGACAAGTGTCACGTGTTCCTTGGGGTCTTTGGCTCATGCGCGCACCCCATTTCATTAGAAAACATGTGAGATGGGTGCGATATAGAGAATGGGTGAAGTTTGGGGTCAAGAGTCCAAGGCATACCGATGCCTCTCAGTGACTGCAGGTGTGGAATGGTATGAGCATCACAGGCAAGAATCCCAAGTCACACCCTGACTCCTGTCATTCTCTATAGGGTTGGGTGATTTAGTTGAAAAGCCTAATACCTCAGGCATTCATTGGTATTTTCACTCCAAATTTTCAACATGTTTGTTTTGTGACCCCCCTCATGAACAGGGGAATATCAGTTTGGTAGCAAAGCTGCTTATCACAGTGATCACGGCATTTAGACACCACAGGTGCAAAATATTCAACAGTATGTAAAAATGACAGCTGTACTTTCATGGGAGGTAAAATGGCTATGTTGCAAATGTGTAGTAAAAATATTTAAAAAAATGGTGAAGTCACGAGCATACATAGAAACTGTGCAACGCACACCCGTTATATAATTAGATTGTCAACTCAGGCATTTTGGTGCCTCCGATCATGAACAGCGTCACTGTGATTTTCTTTATCTGTGCCGAACAATGATTTCCCACAGCGACCACGCATCTCTGCACTGAAAGTGTGAAAACACACTCCGGCCATGTTGTGAAAAATGGCAGCTGTACTGTTCATAAGGAAGTGTGGGAAAATGCCACTAGTGAACATCTGACTGAAAATATTACAAAGTCATGAACTAACGAGGATGTGTGGAAACTGCACAATACTCACTCGTAACACAGTCATTTTATGGACTTTTGTCAACAAATTTTCAACATAGCCACTTTAAGACCTCTGCTCATGAACAGTGTAACTGTGTGATTTTCTTAATCTGTCTAAACATTGTTTTCAAGACACCAACAGCACCATTGTGGCGCTACATGTGCGATAACACATTTTGGGTGACATATGAAAATTGCAGCTGTACTGTTCATAAGAAAGTTTAATAAAATGGACATGTTGAAAATCTAGAGTGAAAATATTAAATTTGCAAACTTACGAGCATGCATATGAACTGTGCAACGCATGCTCGTAAAAGTCATTTTAAGGAATTTTTTCACCAAATTTTCAACATAGCCATTTTAAGACCTCTGCTCATGAACAGTGCCACTGTGGTTTTGTTAATGTGTCCCATACATTGAGTTTGCACACCGACAGCGCCATTGTGCGCTACATGGGCGGAAACACGCTTTGGGCAGGATGTGAAAATGACAGCTGTACTGCTCATAAGGTGGTGTAGAAAAATAGCAATGTTGAAAATCTGGAGGAAATATTAGTACCAAGAACCTACAGCTGCGGCGCTGAACCGCGCAATCCATACCGTAAAACAGTCATTTTGGGAATTCTTTCACCAACTTTTCAACATTGCCATTTTAAGATCTCTGCTCATGAACAGTGACACTGTGATTTTTAATGTGTCCTATACACTGAGTTCAAGAGACAACCATCAGCGCGCCATTGTGCGCGCTACATGGGCGGAAACACGCTTTGGGTGAGATGTGAAATGACAGCTGTACTACCATAAGAAGGTGTGGGAAATGGCAATGTTGAAAATCTGAGTGAAATATTGAAAATTATTAAACCTATGAGCGCATGTGGAACTGCGCAACGCATCAGAAACAGTCATTTTAGGAACTTTTCACCAAATTTTCAACATAGCCATTTCAAGACCTCTGCTCATGAACAGTATCACTGTGATTTTCTTAATTTGTCCCAGACATTGATTTCAAGACACTGATTGGCGCCATTCTGCGCCATATGGGCAGAAGCACATTTTGGGTGAGATTTGAAAAATGACAGCTGTACTACTCATAAGAAGGTGTGGTGAAATGGCAATGTTGAAAATCTGGAGTGAAAATATTGAAATTTAGCGAACTTCACGAGCCCGCGAGGAACCGCCGCGCAACGACGCTGTTAAACAGTCATTTTTTCGAATTTTGGCACCAAATTTTCAATATGGGGGTTTTGGGCCCCCTTCCCATGAATGATGTCACTGTCATGGTGGTATTCAGGCCCAGAGGGTGATTTCGCAGTCACTGCGCAGTCACTGCGCGAAATCACCCTTCGGGCCCGAATAGCGCCATGACAGTGACATCATTCATGAGAAGGGGTCCAAAAAGCCCCATGTTGAAAATTTGGTGCAAAAATTCCCAAAAATGGCTGAGATATGCAATAAAGTTGAAACCCCTCATCTAGCCCATTATACAGCTTACCGCATTTCTCAGTTCGCGGTTGGCTTTGAAGAGTGCAGACGTGTTCCCAGTCCATCAAGATCGGCCGCCGGAGTCCGGAGGTAAGTATGGGGTGAGGGGTGGGGAGGCTGGGCACAGTGGTGGGTGCGGGTTGTGGGAGGGGTTCGGAGACGCACCGCTGGACCGCTTTTGTCCACAGGTAAAAAAATACAAAAGACGTCAGGACCGTTTGCCAGGCTGGGGTGGGCCCCAGCGCGGCACAAGGACTTTGGTGGTTCAGCCGACGGGGATTGGGCACCCCGGCCGGCAAATGATTGATTGCCACGCCTGGGGTGGGCCCAGCTGCGGCACCAACCACGGAGGGGGAAGGAGACGATGAGCTCAGCCGACGGGATTGGGCACCTGCCGGGCTATACACTGCGTGCATGGGGCGCGACGCTGTGGCTGGGGTGTGAGCTGCACGAAGCAGCTTCATCGCTGCTCACTCAAGTGTAGCTCCCTTTCAACTGTATGCCACTGCATTTTGGAGCGTGTCATAGACAGCTCCAAAATGCATTGGCTTACAGGGGCCGCGCCTGCCAGCACACTGCCTGAATTGGAGGAGGAGGTGACACACCCCCGAAATCTCCGATGATGGCACTATGTTTCTTGCACATGCGTGCAAGCAAACATAAAAGGAAAAAAGGGAAAGCCAACAGACTCCCACCCTCCTCCCTAACTCAGATCCTTCAAATTGTAGAAGACCCCATCCCCCCAACTCTCAGTTAACACCAACATTCCTCCTTCTCCTCCAGCACCCATGTTTTGATAAAATTAAACTTTATTCGAACAATGGGTAGCCGGCACAACCCTCCCATCTCCACATTCAACTTTCATCAGCACTTCATGTTCATTCATTGATTGTCCCCCTGCCCCCACCCTGGTAGCAGCACCCTTCTAGAAGCAGAATGTTCATAGCAGACACAGCCAGGACCCTCACAGCACACACACCCCCACTGCACCCGCATGCAAGAAGGAAAGATGGTGACCGACACAGCCCGCCCTCCTCAGTCAATGGCCAACCACCTTCTTCTGAATGAAGACACTCCCATGCTTGCTTGCATATTAAAACCAGCTGATCATGTGACCAGCCGGTTTCACTACATGGTGCAAGTATGTGAGTGTCCTCCCCCCTCACTGAGTGGGTTTTCCCACAGCCTCACTTTTTTCTAATCTAAATTTGTTATCTATGGAGTTACTTCCCCCCCACCCCTACTGACTAACAGCAGCTTCCAGTGCCAAGTTCCTTGATGCCCACCTGAAGGCCTGGCCTGCTCTTTTCATTTTTAAAGTTGGACCACTGTGCCTTGACTCAGCAGGCCATGAACCCAGCCCCCAAAAAAATAGTAAGTAGGCCTTCACTTTTCAAAATTCTGCTAACACCATGCAAGCTACACAGGGACTGATTAGAAAGTAACACTGCTTACTGCATATGCTGCATTTAAAGGCACAGTTCTCCTAGTAATAAATTGACATAATTTCAAAAACTGATAGGGCCTTCCTACCACTTAGAAAGTGTCAAGGCCATGGCCACGATGCACCCCCATTTCAGCATCTGTAGATGGCAGGACTCTACATTGGAGGACACTAGGATCACAAAAGGCACTCTCTGACAGCGATTGCCACTACTTTAAGCTTTCTTATTCATTTGCAAGGCAGGTGGTTAAGAAGTAGTACAGGAACATAGAAACATTGAATATGATGGCAGATAAGGACTGCTTGACCTACCCAGTCTGCCCAATTTTCTGTAGATCTGCAGCTTATCCTTCCCCCATCTTATCATCTTATCACAAAGGTCCCACCGTTTGTTATCGCCTCTCCCACTTCCTCCCTCTCTTCCACCCTTCCCTCTATTTCATTCCTACTATATGCTTTCATCTTTCTCCCCTTCCCTTTTCCCCTACTTACCACCCCCCACTCATTACCCACTGCTCTAGCTCTTAGACCTTTCCTCTCCTTCTTTCCAACCCCACCATCCCCTCACATTTCTCTTGATCATTCTGCCCTCATCTATTTTGGACCCCCTTCCTCTCCCATTTCTTCCTCTCTGCCCACATTTGCTCTCTGAGCCTCCATACTTTTCTTAACTACTTGCACACATCTATTTTGCCACCCCTTTCCCTCTTATATCTCCACCTCTTTGACAATGCTCTCTGAACCTCCTCAACCCCCTCTTTCCCTGCTACCACTCTCACCTTCCTCCATCCTACTCTCTCACTTCTGCTCCTTTCCACCCTAGCCTGACTACTGGCATTATAGTGTAACATATCCCACAGGAAAACTGCTAAGTTACGTTTATCTTGACAAAGCCACTGGTGGCTCAGCAATGTACATTGTTACTTAGTCCTTGTCACTGTTTTGAATTTTTTTTGTCTCTGATTGTACCTCATTGTGTTCTGTTTTCTGACGTGGAACCTTTGTAAAAGAACCTTGGCTCAAAGGTGTGCTCCAAAATCTCAATAAATAAGATTCCCTTATGCCTATCCCATGTTTTCTTGAACCATATTACAGTTTTTTCCCCCACCACCTCTGCTGGGAGGCTGTTCCAGGCATCCACCATCCTCTCCATGAATAAGTACTTCCTCATATCTCCCCTGGATCTACCCCCCTCCAACTTCGTAGCATAACCTCTTGTCATTGAGCATCTTTTCTTCTGAAAAATGCTTCCCTCTTGAACCTTATTTGTACCTTTGAAGTATTTGAAAGTTTCTGTCCTATTTCCCCTCTCCCTCTGTTCCTCCAGGGTATACATATAAAGGTCCTTCAGCCTTTTCTCATAGGGATTTCGATGCAGACTCTGAGCCATTTTGTTTTCTCTCCTCTGCACCACCTCCACTCTTCCTATGTCCTTCCAAAGATAAAGTCTCCAGAACTGAACACAGTACTCCAGGTGAGGTCTCACCAGTGATCTATACAGGGGTAACACCCCCTCCCTCTTTCTGCTGGTGATACCCCTCCCTATGCACCCCAGCATCCTGCTAGCTCTCCCGACTGCCTTGTCACACTGCCTAGCCACCTTCAGGACATCAGATATGTTAACCCCCAGGTCTCTTTACTGCTTGGTGGTTGACAATAACTCTCCTCCCAATGTGTACTCCGCCCCTGTGTTTCTGTGCCTCAGTCCATAAGTAATAGCTTGGATAGGGGTATTCCAGTTGACGTACTGTTACTTGATCTCAAAAAGGCATTTGATAAGGTCCCCCATGCACAGCTTGTAAATAAAATGACTCGACTAGGACTAAATCCATGTATTATTAGATGGGTCTTCGAATAGTTGTCGAACAGAACTCAACAAGTTCATATATCAGGAACATTATCAAAGGTCTTCAGTGGGGTGCTGCAGGGCTCTGTACTGGCCCTGTAATATTTGGGATCTTTATTAGGGACATCAATACGGGCATGCACTGCAAATTAGTGAGATCTGTGAATGATACAAAGCTTTGCTCTGAAGTAGACACCCCATCTAAAATTGATACATTCCAACAGGATCTTAAGTGAATAGATATGTGGGCAAAGGTGAATAAAATGGAATTCAACATTGAAAAATTTTCCGTTATTCACTTTGGTAAGAGAAATCCAAATACCACGTATAATTTAAGTGGGTGTCCCATTAAAGCAGTTGACTCTGAGACTGACCTAAGTGTCATCATCAACAAAGATCTTACAAACGCAGATCAGTGTAGACAGGTAGCCTTTAGAAACATAGAAACATAGAATTTGACAGCAGATAAGGACCGCTTGGCCCACCTAGTCTGCCCATTTTCCTACCTAACAGATAAGCTGCAGATCCTAGTTAACCAACAGCTTACTTCCTCCTACCCCCCCCCCAGAACTGCCTTATGCCTGTCCCATGCATTCTTGAATTCTCCCACTGTTCTTGACTCCACAACCTCCTCAGGGAGGCTGTTCCATGAATCCACAACCCTCTCTGTGAAAAAATACTTCCTCACATTACCTCTGAGCCATCCCCCCTCTAGCTTTAAATTGTGTCCTCTTGTTCTTGCACATCTCTTTTTCTGAAAGATGCTACCCTCTTGGACTTTGTTGATTCCCTTGAGGTACTTGAAAGTTTCTATCATGTCCCCTCTCTCCCTCCTTTCCTCAAGGGTATACGTATTAAGCTCCTTTAGTCTTTCTTTGTATGTCTTCTGGTGCAGACCCTGCACCATTTTGGTTGCCCTCCTCTGGACAGCCTCCACTCTGTCTATGTCTTTGCGGAGATGGGGTCTCCAGAACTGCACAAAGTACTCAGATGGGTCTCACCAACTGTCTGTACAGAGGGATAACAACTTCCTGTTTTCTACTATTGATGCCTCTTCCTATGCATCCCAGTATCCCCCAGCCTTCCTTACTGCCTTCTCACATTGCTTGCCCACCTTTAGGTCATCTGATATAATTACCCAGGTCCCTTTCCGTTTTACTGTTGTCAGTATCTCACCCCCCATTGTGTAGTCTTCCCCTGGGTTTTTGTTTCCCAGGTGCATTACCTTGCACTTCTTTGCATTGAATCTGAGCTGCCATACATTTGACCATTCCTCCAACCTTGCCAAGTCCCTTCTCATCCTTACCACTCCATCTCCAGTCCCACTGCAATGTCACTTATAAAGACATTAAAAAGGACTGGACCCAGTACTGAACCCTGTGGTACCCCACTAGTAACCCCCCTTTCTTCAGAGTGGACTCCATTTGCTATTACCTTCTGTGTCTTGTTGTCCAGCCAGTGCTGTACCCAGGCTACCACCCTGGGACCCACTCCAAGGCTGGCTAATTTGTTTATTAATCTTTTGTGTGGGACTCGGTCAAATGCCTTGCTAAAGTCTAGGTAGGCCATGTCCACAGCCCTTCCCTGGTCTACTACTTTGGTCACCCAGTCAAAGAAATCGATTAGATTTGTCTAACATGACCTTCCCACTGTGAATCCATGCTGCCTTGGGTCCTGTGCCCCACTGGCCTATAGGTACTCAACAATTCTTTCCTTCAGAAGTGATTCCATCATTTTCCCTACCACAGAGGTCAAACTGACAGGTCTGTAGTTTTCTGCCTCCATATTGCTCCCACTTCTGTGAAGGGGAATCACATCTGCCTTCCTCCAGTCCTCAAGTACCACACCATCCTCCCATGATTTGCTAAAAAGGGTAGTCAGTGGTGTCACTAGTTCTCCCCTTAATTATTTTAGAATTCTGGGATGAACCCCATCAGGCCCCATTGCTTTGTCCACCTTCAGTTTTAGTTCTTCTTTCAGAACCCTTTCTTCTGTGAAAGGACTGGGATCGACCCCCCTATCCAGAGTGCTTCTGTTAATTGGATTAGGTTCCTCCCCCTCCTCCTCTTTTGTGAATACTGAGCAGAAGTATTCATTCAGTATCCTTGCTTTTTCACTGTCCCTCTCTGCCCACCCAATGTCCATGCTATTCAGCCTCACTATCCCTCTCTTTGCCTTTCTACACTCCCTAATGTACCTATAAAAGGTTTTATCCTCCTTCTTAACTGAGCTGGCTATCTTTTCCTCAGTTTGGGCCTTTGCTATTCTGACTGCCTTTCCTGCTTCCTTCTGCCTTAACTGGTACAGTTCTCTGTCCTGCTCTTTCTGTGTTTCCTTATACTTCCTAAATGCCATCTTTTTCTCCCTAACCTTCCCCACAACCTCTTTTGAGAAACATATTGGCTTTTTTTCATTTTGATTTGTTTATTTGCTTCACACAAAGGTCTGTTGCCTCTGTGATGACAGTTTTTCTGTTTCCCCATTGTTGCTCCACTCCTCCTTCTTGCCTGTTTGCTAGTGATTTTCTAAGGCACGCTCCCATTTTGCCAAAGTCAGCTCTCCTGAAGTCCAATGCCCTCACTTTTATATGAGTTAACTCTGCAGCTGAGTTTATCATGAACCACACTGTTTGGTGGTCACTTGTTCCCAGATAGCTACCCACTTCTAGATCTTAGATCCTCTCACTGTCCCCATTTGAGAGTACAATGTCTAAGATTGCTCCCTCCTGAGCTGGTTCTAGCACTAGCTGTCTGAGGCATGCCTCTTGTAGGGCATGAAGAATGGGACCACCTAGCAGACCACTGCGCTGTGGACCTCTGTTTGAAGGACCGCAGTGCAAACGGCAACAAGAAGAAGTCTGCCAGGAAGGAGGCAGCCATCAGCTGTACACTGTGCACATCAGCAGTGGATAAGTGAAGGAGGAAACAGGTGTCTGGAAGCAGTGGGCATCCACAGGAGGAAGCAGAGGAACAAGAGGTTTGAACTAACAACTGTGATACGATTCATGTAAGGCTGCATCTAGAGTATGGAGTTCAGTACTAGTGCCCACACCTCAAAAAGGACATTAACCTTCTGGAGATGGTCCAGAGGAGGGCTACAAAGATGATAGCTTGTTAGCAGGGTAAGGCATATGAGGAGAGGTTGAGGGCACTGAACATGTACTCCTTGGAAGACAGGAGACAGAGAGAAGACATGAGTGGTACCTTCAAGTACTTGAAAGGGATAGATAAGGTTGATAAGGAAAGTCTCTTCAAGCTTCTTGGCAACCATAACATGAGGGGTATAGTCTTAAACTGGAGGGTGGGAGGTTTAGGAGGGAGGTCAGAAAGCATGTCTTTACAGAGAGGGTGGTGGACAGTTTGAATGGGCTACCAGAATACTGTAGGTAATCTCGTTGAAGACAGTGGGCAACTTTTAGAGAGGCTGGGACAGGCATAGGGGAAGGGTAAGGGTCGTGGGGTAGGGAGGCTGGGAGGAGAGGGGAGGGACGGCAGGGACATTAGCTCAAGCTATGGACCCTGCAATACGAGCAGACTTGATAGACCAAATGGTCATCTTCTGCTGGCTTCTTTGTATGTTCATATGTAACTCCTGTTCTAACACACACTGCAAGGGAGTGAGGAGAGTCAGAGGTATACAAACATGTGGGTGAAGGTAAGACACCCTATATATGGTAAGGGAACACAAGGGTTTTAAAAGTCATAAACAACTGGGAGTAGGTGAAGCACATTACATAGGGTAAGGGAACACAAGGGTTTTACAAAGACACAAAAAGTTGGGAGTAGGTGAAACACCCAATATAGGGTAATGGAACAAAGATGTTTCAAAAGGCAAAACAAAAGCAGGCAGCATAGAAAGGAAAGATGATGAGAGTGGTGCAGTGCAGTGGCTGTGGGTCAGAGGAGGGAGGTTGCTAGAGTCCTGGCTGAGTTGGCTAGGATTCACAGAACCACCTCCCCCACCCAGGTACCACCAAGTCTGCCTCCACTAATTCAAAGGATGTCTAGGAGGAGGAGCAGCTGAAAAACAGTGGTCTCAGGGAGGGTGAGGGCGGTGGGACAGAGGCACATCCTCCATGTGGTAACACTATGCAACCTCTACACCACTCTGGTGGGGTGGGACTGTCCCATGGTGACACCCAAGGGAGTGACCAGGGAGGACGCAGGGTTATTTGTAGTGGAGACCCAAACGGGGTGGCCGAGGACCCCAGAGGAGAAGGAAGCAACTCCTGGTGGGGTACTCCATCATGAGAGGGATAGATTTGGGACAGGAAGGAAGGGGAGGGGACAGGAAGGTTAGTTGCCTACCCAGTGCCATGGTTTGAAGGGATAGAAAGTGGATCTTGAGGATTGCTGTGGCAGCAGGACAGCAGGGAATGCTGGATATCATTGTCCACCTGGGGAAAATGACCTGGCTATGGACGGGGAGTGGACAGAACAGGAGGAGTTCAGGGAGTGAGGAAGGAGTCTTAGGCAGATAGCAAGCTCAGTAACTTTTTCTGAGGTGCTTCCCGTCTACAACAGGAGGGAAGATAAGGTACTCTGAACCAGGAGCTTCATCCGGTGGTTGTAGGAGTGGTGCAAGGAGGAGGAGAGATTCGGTTACGTTGGAGACTGGGGTTACACCTAGAAACATAGAATTTGATGGCAGATAAGGACTACTTGGCCCACCTAATCTGCCCATTTTCCCTACCCATCTCATATACCTCAGATCCTAAATGATCTGTGGCCTTACCCTCTCTTTCCAATCTCTAGACTTCCCTTATGGCTGTCCTGAGTGTTTTTGAATTCCCCTACCATTTTTGCCCCTACAACCTCTGCTGGGAGGCTGTTCAATGGATCCACCACCCTTTCCATAAAAAAATACGTTCTCATGTTACCCCTAAGTCTACCCCCCTCTATTTTCATATCATGGCCCCTTGTTCTTGAACATCTTTTTTTTTTTAAAGATGCTACCCTCTTGTACCTTATTTACACACTTGAGGCATTTGAAAGTCTCTGTCATATTTCCTCCTCTCTCTCCTCTCCTCCTCTCTCCTCTCTCCTCCTTCTCCTCTCCAGGGACTACAATATTGAGATCTTCCAATCTCCCCTCATATGACTTTTGCTGTAGCCCCTGCACCATTTTTTTGGGCCCGCTCTGAACCGATCCTACTCTATGTCTGTCCAGAGATGTGGCCTCCAGAACTGGACACAGTATTCTAGATGAGGTCTCACCAATGTTCTATACAGTGGCATCACCACCTCCTTCCTTCCTTCTGCTGGCGATACTTCTCTCTATGCACCCCAGCATTCCACTGGCTCTCTTCACAGCCTTCTTACATTGTTTGGTAACCTTTAGATCATCAGATATGATTACTCCCAGGTCTCTTTGCTGTTTGGGGGCCATCAGTACCTCTCCTCCCATCATATACTCCTCCCCCACATTTTTGTGTCCCAAGTGCATGATCTTGCACTTCTTTGCATTGAATCTTAGCTGCCACACCCTTGACCACTTCTCAAGCTTGCTTAGGTCCCTTTTCATTTTCTTTTCCCCTCCTGGAGTGTCAACCTGTTGCAGATTTTCATGTCACCTGCAAAGAGACACACCTTCCTTCTAGCCCCCTCTGCATTGTTGCTTATGAAGACATTAAACAGGACTGGTCCAAGTACTGATCCTGCAGGATCCCTCTGGTCGACCCCCTTTCGGATTGAACTCCATTCATCACCACCCTCTGTGTTCTATTTTTCAGCAAATCTTTGGCCCAGTTTACCACCCTGGAACCCACCCCCAGGCCGCCCAGCTTGTTTACTAGCCTCCTATGTGCGATGGTCTTGAAAGCCTTGCTGAAATCCAGGCAGGACACATCCACCGCCCCTCCCTGATCCACCTCCCTAGTCACCCAACCAAAGAAATCTATCATATTTGTTTGACAAGATCTTCCTGCTGTGAATCCATGCTGCCTCAGATCCTGTGCTCCACTGGATTCGAAATATACCACAAACCTTTCTTTTAGTAGTGATTCCATTAGTTTTCCCACCACTGAGGTCAGGCTGACTATCCTGTAATTGCCAGCCTCCTCCCTGCTCCCACTTTTGTGGAGAGGTACTACATTCGGCCTCCTCCAGTCCTTTGGTACCACACTTGTTTCCAGCGAACTGTTAAACAGGGCTGTCAGTGGTGCTGCCAGCACCTCCCTGAGTTCTCTTGATACTCTGGGATGCATTCCATGTGGTCCCATTCCTTTGTCCGCTTTCAGATTAGTGAGTTCCTTTAAGACTCTCTCCTCCTTAAATGGACTGGTATCCACCTCCCTCCCAGTGGTGCTTCCATTGCCTAACTTTGGTCCTTCCCCTTCCCCTTCTTCTATGAATACTGATCTAAAATACTTGTTCAGGATTTCTGCTTTTTCTTGGTCCTCTTCTGCACTCTTCCCTCCTTCCCTTTTTAGTCTCACAATCCCACCCTTAGCCGTTTTTCTTTCACTAACGTACCTGAAAAAGTTCTTGTCCCTTTTGTTATTGCCTGGACTATTTTTTCTTTTGTTTGAGCCTTTGCACTCCTGACTGCCTTCCCTGCCTCCTCTGAATTTAAAGATACAGCTCCCTGTCTTCCATTGGTGTTTCTTTGTACCTCCTGAATGCCACCCTTTTTGTCCTTACCTTCTCGGCCACTTCCTTTGACAGCCATAGTGTTTTTTTCTTTCTCTTTGTTTTGCTTACTTGCCTAATGCAATGGCTTGTTACCTCAGCTATGGCTCCCTTAAGAGTCTCCCATTGTTCTTCCATCCCCCATTTTCTCCTTCCCTGCCAGTGATTTCCTAAGACATTCCCCCATCTGTGCAAAGTTGACCCATCTGAAATCCAGGACCCTTGCTTTTGTGTGGTTTGACTCTTCTGTTGTTCTCACATTGAACCACACCACACTGTGATCACTTGATCCCAGATGGCTCCCCACTTCTACATCTGTAATTCTGTCACTGCAGGTAAGTACCAGGTTCAAAGTTGCTCCCTCTCGGGTGGGCTGTCTTAGGCAAGCCCCCTCTGCAGGGATTCCAGGATGTCTGTTCCTGACTGAGGATGCAGCCTGGTTGCTCCAATCCACATCCAGCAGATTGAAGTCTCCTATCTGCAGCACTTCCCCTGTAGCTGTCATTCTGTGGATGGTTTCTACAAGTACCCTGTCCAGCTTTTCCCCTTGTGTGGGAGGTTTGTAGATCACACCAGTGTGAATGGCATTACCATCACTTGAAGGGATAAAGGCCGCTACAGGGGAGATGGCCTGCATCTATCCAGGAGGGGGACTGAAGTCCTCAGTGAATGGTTTAAATGTTACATTGGTGAGCATTTAAACTAGCCAAGGGGGGTGGCAGAAGGAAGCAGGAAGAAATAAACTGTCTCCCCCACAAACTGGAGTAGTCAGCAGGGAGAACCCTAAGGGAGACAAATCTCCAAGGGTACCTAACAGAATGAAAAAGAAGTTAGCAGTAATGAACAGAGATGGGAATGAGAACATAGGCAGTAAGGAGAGAGGGTGCAAAAGGGGAAATGGGGAGCAGACAAGAAGGGTGGTACAGGAAGTTGGAAGGCTGTGTGTGCCAATGCACAAAGTCTGGGAAACAAAATTCCAGACTTAGAGGACATCATGGTAGAGGCTGACCTGAACATAGTCGCTATTACAGAATCATGGTGCACTGGGAACTATGACTGGGATATACTACCCATACCAGGCTACACTCTGTTCAGGAAGGACAGGGTGGGAAAAATGGGGGAAGAGTGGCTCTTTATGTGAGAGATAGCATGAAAGAGACAGAGTACAGGGAATACAGGGAGGGGTGGAGGTACTGTGGGTCACCCTAGAGATGGAGAATGGATCCACTATTTGCACTGGCATGATCTACAGATCTCTAGCACAGGGGGGAGAATTGGATAGGGTTCTGGAGGAAGCCATCCAAAAGATGGTAAAAAAGGAGGAAGTGTTGCTGGTGGGGGGAACTTCAATCTGCCTGATGCAGATTGGAGCATCCCAGCTGCAGCTCCAGCTAGGAGCAGGGACATCCTGGAATCCCTGCAGGGGCTGTTCCTCAGGCAACTATTTAAGGAGCCCACTCATAAGGGGGCAATACTGGACCTTGTACTAACTAACGGGGACAGTGTTGCAGACATCACGGTGGGTGGCCAGCTGAGGACTAGTGATCACTGTACTGTGTGGTTTAATATAAAGAGTGGGGCAGAACTAAACCGCTCAAGAGCAAGGGTCCTGGACCTCAGGTGGACTGATTTTAAGAAGATGGGGGAATGCATCAGGGATCCTGGCAGGGTGGGACTCTGGTGAAGTGGAGGATCTTTGGGTGAAACTAAATGGGGGCATAGTGAAGGCAACAAAAACCCATCAGGCTAGTAAGCAAAGGGAAGAGAAAAAAGAGTTCACTGTAATTCTCTAATGAGGTGGCTGGGAAGGTAAGGGCAAAAAAGTTAGCATTCAGGAGGTATAAGAAGACACAGAAAGAGGAGGATAGGGAGCTGTATCTGGAGAAACTGAGGGAGATAGGAAAATCAATTAGGAGCACAAAGGCACAAACTGAGGAGAAAATCACACAGGAAGTAAAGAAGTGAGACAAGATGTTTTTTAGGTATGTAAATGAAAAGAGAAAGACCAGGGAAGGGTTGTAAGACTAAGAGGAAAGGGGAAATGTGTAGAGGGGGACTTTTGTTCGTTGTTCACAGGAGAAGGGGAAGAAGAGGGGTCTTAGATAAGTAACAGGGCTATTGAAGGAAGGGAGGTAGACACTAGTCCATTTAGTGAGGACAGAATCCTGAAGGAACTCACAAATCTGAAAGTGGACAAGGCAATGGGGCTGGACGGGGTCCATCCAAGGATACTAAGGGAACTCAGAAAGGTGTTGGCTACACCTCTGACAGTTCTGTTCAACCTCTCACTGGAGACAGGAGTGGTTCTGGGTGTCTAGAGGAGGGCAGATGTAGTCGCACTTCACAAAAGTGGAAGTAGGGAGGAGGCTTGCAACTACAGGCCAGCCAGCCTAACTTTGGTGGTGGGGAAATTACTGGAATCACTACTGAAGGAAAGGACAGTGGAATACCTTGAATCCAATGACTTACAGGACCGAGACAGTATGGATTCACAGGGGGGAGGTCTCATCAAACAAACTTAATAGATTTCTTTGACTGGGTGTCTAGGTATATGGATCAGGGAGGAGCGGTGGATGTGGTCTACTTTGACTTCAGCAAGGCCATCATCACAGTTCCACATAGGAGATTAGTAAGCAAGCTGATGAGCTAGGAGTGGGACCACAGGTGGTAAACTAAGTAAGTAATTATTTATTTATTGAAACATTTCACCAGGAAAGGCATACTGAACTGGGAGCTCATTTCCAGATGTGTCTTGGGTAATTGGCTAAGGGATAGGAGTCAGAGGGTGATGGTAAACTGAGTTCACTCCAAGTAAGGGAGTGTGTGAGCAGTGGGGCATCACATGGATCTGTACTGGGACTGGTCCTCTTTAATGTCTTTATTAGCGAGATTGCAGAGGGGCTGGATAGAAAGGTCTGCCTATTTGTGGATGACACTAAAATCTGCAACAGAAAAGACACACCAGGGGGGTGGAAAAAATGAGAGGGGATCTGAAAAAGTTAGAAGATTGGTCAAGATTTTGGCAACTGGGCTTCAACGCAAAAAAGTGCAAAATCTTGTACTTACTTAGTATTACTTGGTTGTTAAAGGTGGACGAAGGCAGAAGCCCATCGAGACCACTTCCCTGCACCTGCAGTGGGGTATGTTAGGCCCTGTTGCCAATTAAATATATATACAAGGCTTTTTTAAATGATTCAAAGGAACCAACATTGACCAAATAAGTAGGCAAGGAATGCCACTGTTTACATGCTCTGATGGTAAAGAAGTTAGTTCTTTTTTTGGTATTGACCTTAGGGACTTGGAGTTGTTTGTTGTGACATCTAAGGCCATCTGGTTTAGTTGCCCATGCAATATTGCATTCCTTAGTAAGGTGAGGGTCTTTCAAAATGTTATACTGCATCAGTAGATCTCCCCTAATCCTTCAAGTTTGTAAATCATATAGGTTTAGGGCACTTTATCTATTTGGATAAGGGAGAGTATTTGTGAGCATGATAAGTTTAGTGGCCCTCCTCTGTACAGATTCCACAATCCATATATTCTTGGCTAGGTAAGGCGCCCCAAAAGGAAGCGGCATAGTCTACGTGTGGTCTGACATATGTAGTGTATAGTGGAAGAATACAGGCCTTACTCCTGCTGACAAAAGCTTTTTTTTGATCTTTGCTGATATTCTGTTGGCTCTAAATGGGAGGATGGGGTGGTACCTGAGGACTGGGAGGAGGGCAGATGTGATTCCTCTTCACAAAAGTGGGAGCAGGACAGAGGCAGGAAACTATAGACCAGTTAGTTTGACCTCAGTGGTAGGGAAAATGATGGAATCACTTCTGAAGGAAAGAATTGTTGAGTACCTAGAGGCCAGTGGGGCACAGGACCCAAGGCAGCATGGATTCATGATGGGAAGGTCGTGTCAGACGAATCTAATAGATTTCTTTGAGTGGGTGACTAAAGTAGTAGACCAGGGAGGGGCTGTGGACATGGCCTACCTAGATTTTAGCAAGGCATTTGATACAGTCCCACACAAAAGATTAATACACAAGTTAGCCAGCCTTGGAGTGGGTCCCAAGGTGGTAGCCTGGATAAAAAATTGGCTAGACAACAGGACGCAAAGGGTAGTAGTAAATGGAGTACACAGTGAAGAAAGGAGGGCTACTAGTGGGGTTCATAGGTTCATAGAAGTGTACGAGCAATGAAGGCATATGTAAGGATGCCCATTGTATGTTCGCCACCCATATGTCCTATGGGTGGAAATCAAATTTTTTGTTTCCCATGTGTTTATCCAATCTTTGCTTAAAAGTATTTAAATTATCGCTATTAACGACACTTACAGGTAAGTTATTCCACAAACCCACAACTCTCTGTGTGAAAAATAGACTCCTTCTAGTGGATATACATTTTTCTCCAATGAGTTTATAACCATGACTCCTAGTTGATTTGACATTGGAGGCAGTAGTAAGTCCAATTGTGGTTCTTAAATAATCATTTTTTAAGGTTTGATATACCAATATTAAGTCACCCCTTATTTGTCTGTATTTTACAGAAAATAGGTTAAGTTTTTTTAATCTATCTTCATAACTAATACTATGTAAAGATGATACTTTTTTAGTGAATTTACGCTGAACACCCTCAGCGAGTTTTAAACCCCTTATAGAAGTTAGTGCACAAAATTGAGAGCAGTATTCCAAGTGGGGACATACCAGACTGGTGTAGAGTGGCATAATAACCTTTGAGTCTCTACTTTTGATATTTCTTAAAATAGAGGCAATTATTTTATTACATTTTTTAACTTTAATTATATTATTTTTTTCGAAAGTTAAATTATCTGAGATTATGACACCCAAATCCTTTTCTTCCAAAATACTTTTAGATTAACATTGTTTAAGGAATAATTGAAGGATGTTTTTGCCCAAATGTAAGACTTTACATTTGTCAACATTAAAAAAGATACCATAAGCCTTTGCCCAGTTTGATAGGTTGTTTAAATGATTTTGTATGGAGCATTTATCATGAAAGGTGCTTACCAAACTACCCATTTTACAGTCATCAGCATGTTTTGCAACTCATATCTTATCAGTAGTAGGCAGTGTAGAGACCATAATATTAAACAGTATCAGACCCAGGACAGAGCCCTGGGGAACACCATTAGTCACCACACCCGTCGCGAGACAGGTGACCCTTGACTGATACCTGGGGTTCAGTACTGGGACCAGTCCTTTTTAATGTCTTTATAAGTGACATTGAAGAGGAACTGGAAGGAAAAGTATGTCTCTTTGCAGACGACACAAAGATCTGCAACAGAGTTGATACACAAGGGGGTGTGAAAAGGATGAGAAGGGACTTGGAATGGTCAGAAGTATGACAGCTTGGATTCAATGCAAAGAAGTACAAAATAATGCACCTGGGAAACAAAACCCCAGGGGAAGAGTACACAATGGGAGGAGAGGTAGTAACAACAACAGAAATGGAAAGGGACCTGGGGGTAATCATATCTGATGACCTTAAAGTTGGCAAGCAATGACAGAAGGCAGTAGGGAGGGCTGGGGGATACTGGGATGTATAGGGAGAGGCATCACCAGTAGAAAACAGGAAGTTGTTGGCCCTCTTGTAACCCCCCTGTAAATGGGGGTTCCCAGAAAGTCTTCCAGGAGCTTGCTTGAATGCTCCAAGCCTGAATGGTGTTTGCCGTTTAAGTCGTTTATCTGTGAGTGCTTTTAGAGCCTCTGGTACTGTCTCTTTAAGAGCTGTCTGCTTGCAGGCGTAATTAGTTTCTATGGGGGACTGTGTGTTTCCCTGCTTGAGTCCCACTTGAGCTGCTACCAAATCGCTCCATTTCTGACGTCGCTAAGTGGGCCGAGTGAGCACTTTTCAAAGATATAACTGTTTGCCAGAAATCATTTAGAGTAATAATGAAAATACAGTTTGTCTAACCTGCTTTTCTTTGCAGTCAGAACTGTGTTTGCCTAGCCCTCCATTCTGGTTTTGAACTGCTGAACTGGACCAATCAGTGTGGGGGGACCTTTGAAATGGAGCCTGCTGCTGGCAAATCAGAACTTGGACTCTCATTGTGGAGCCAACCACGTATGTACTGTATGGCCAATGCCTCTGGGAATTGTAGTTTGGACTTCGGCGCCTTTTTGCACCAACAGGGGGAGTCTAATTGTGAGTGACAGCCAAACCAGCCAACTGAACTGGGAGGAAATCAAAGGAAATGCCTGGCTCTGTCTACTGGTAAGTTAGATGAGTTGAGACAGTGAAGAGAGAGGGAACTATGAGCTTCTGCGCTGTATAGTTTCACACGGGAAGCACATGTAAGGCCCTGAGTTTTGGTCTGCAGCCTGTGCAAGCACCCGTTCAGACTGAATCTGACCTGTGAGGAGAATCAAGGAGATCCGAAGAGCAGAAATCAGGCTCAACCTGTAGAAGACTGGAGAAATTGCTGAATCGCGTGCGGTCTGTCAGGAAATGAAGCTGCTGTGTGTTCTCCCGGGTATCATGCAGTAATTGCGGTCAGGATAGAGAAGCAGCCTGCATGGTATAGTACTTTCCTTTTACATATAAATGTGTGCAGTGCTTGTGGGGAATCGCATTTCAAATCCCCTGTACAGTGAATTGAGTGCATGAAGCTGGAAGTAAACCCCAGCTTAATCCAGACTACATCCATTTGCTCTACACTGCAGTGGGGTCCAGTCACAAGGACCTTGTCCACATGGTCTACTCCTGGCAATCCAGGACAATCTGCCTTCCATCCAGTTCCCAGCACTGAGTTTGTGAGTACAAAGCAGGGTAGCTCCCTGCCATCTGTTTATCGAATTGCAAGTGTGTCATCTAATTGTTGCTTTTTTTTTTCATTTCTTCACGAACTGAGCCAACTGGCTCTGGATTACAATTTGGGTATTGTGCAAGTGTTTTTTCCATCACAGGGCCCCAACCAGCTGCACCGATCCTGGCTAGCCCCCCATCCTGGGTACCCAGTGAAAGTGACAATTTGGGACTCTGAATATGCGCACAGTACTATGATTATTAATGTGTTTAACCTAATTAACCTGATTTCCCCCTTCCTTGTTACAGCTCCTTAAATAAATCAGATCTGTTGGTTTCAGCAAAGTTACACTGGCTGAGGTATTCGTTTATGTTAAAGTATTGTACTGTGGTTTTTGCACTGTATCATCTTGTTTTACAGGGGGTCCCCAGAGTCCAGTCAACAGAGCTAGTCCTGGGGGTAAGTGTACATTGTGAAGATATTCCTAATGCATTGTGTGGGCCACTAGTGGGAAGAAAGGGGGGTTACAGTGTCCCAGAGGGCTATGACCAAGTTAGTTTAACTACTGCAAACCCTGACCTCTGGGTGGAGGCACCCGCCATCGGACCTAGGCACCTCAACCTGTTAGTAGTTAAGCAGGCAGGGGTAGTAGCCCTTGGGATAGCACCACCTAGGGGTTACACTCTGTACAGACAGTTGGTAAGACCACATCTGGAGTACTGTGCACAGTTCTGGAGATCCCATCTCCGCAAGGACATAGACAGGATTGAGGCAGTCCAGAGGAGGGCAACTAAAATGGTGCAGGGTCTGCAAGAGAAGCCATTTGAGGAAAGACTAAAGGAGCTTAATATGTATACCATTGATGAAAGGAAGGAGAGTGGGGACATGATAGAAACTTTTAAGTACCTCAGTGGAATCAACAAAGTCCAAGAGGGTAGCATCTTTCAGAAAAAGAGATGTGCAAGAACAAGGGGACACAATTTGAAGATAGAGGGGGGATGGCTCGGGGCAATGTGAGGAACTATTTTTTCACAGAGAAGATGGCGGACATGTGGAACTGCATTCCTGAGGAGGTTATGGGGTCTAAAATCATGGAAGAATTCAAGAATGCATGGGACAGACATAAGGCAATTCTAGTGGGGGGTAGGAGGAAGTAGGCTGTTGGTTAACTAGGATCTGCAGCTTATCCAGTAGGTAGGGAAATGGGCAGACTAGGTTGGCTAAGCGGTCCTTATCTGCCATCAAAGTCTATGTTTCTTTCTTCAATAGGAGTATGAGACATTTGTTCCAGTCTCCAATGCTTCTGATTGGCTGGCATCTGTCTATTCCTGTTCTCCGAGCTCCGATTCAGCAAGAAGCCTGCAAAAGAGCCAAACACAGAAAAACAAGCCCCCAAACAACTTTTCTCAGCGGGAAAAAAGGTCCTGACCCTTACTCAGTGCTTTCAATGGATTGTGTACAACCTTAAAATGCTCCATTTGCTTTAGAAAAATGCTTCCCAGCCTCCGATGCTTCGGATTGGATGGTGTCTGTCTGTTCCCACCCTCTGAGCTCCATTTCAGGAAATAGCCTGCAAAAGGGCCAACACAGAAAAATGAGCCCAAAAAACTTCTCTCAGCAGAAAAAGGTCCTAATGCTTACTCAGTGTTCCCAGCAGAGTGTGGACAACTTTAAAATACTCCATTTGCTTTTAAAAAATGCTTTCTGGCCTTCAATGCTCCTGATAGACTGGTGTCCATGTGTTCCCACCCTCCTGGCTCCATTTCAGGAAGTAGCCTGCAAGAGAGCCAAACACAAGCCTCAAAACAACTTTTCTTAGCAGAAATAAAATGCCCTAATGCTTACTCAGTGCTCCCAATGGAGTGCGGACAACTTCAAATGCTCCATTTGCTTTAAAAACTGCTTCCTAGCCTCTGAGACATTCACTTGGTTGGTGTACCTCTGTTCCCACCCTCCAAGCTCTGTTTCAGAAAGTAACCCACAAAAGGGCCAAACACATAAAAACGAGCCCCAAAACAACTTTTCTAGCAGAATAAAGGTCCAAACGTTTACTCAGGGTTCCCAACCGAGTGTGGACAACTTTAAAATGCTTCATCTGCTATTCAGAACTGCTTCCTGCCCTCTAAGCCTGCAAAAGAGCCAAACACAAAAAAACAAGCCCATAAACAACTTTCCTCAGCAGAAAAAAGGTCCTAACACTTACTCAGTGCTCCCACAGAGTGTGGACAACTTTAAAATGCTCCGCTTGCTTTTAAAAACTGCTCCCTGGCCTCTGAGGCTTCTGATTGGCTGGTGTCTCTCTGGTCCCACCCTCTGAGCTCCATTTCAGGAAGTAGCTTGCAAAAGAGCAAAACACAGAAAAACGAGCCCCAAAACAACTTTTCTCAGCAGAAAAAAGGTCCTAATGCTTACTCAGTGCTCCCTACGTAGTGTGGACCTAGACAGGGTTCAAAGCAGGAATCCCTTCCCCCCCAGTAAATACTGATAGATGTTTTTATCAGGCCAGAACATTTTTTTGCCTCAGCTAGCCCTGTTGGCTAGTACTGGAGGAACAAACCCTTCAATAAGTCCCTCATTTGGCTGAGTTTGTACTTGAACTGACTTGGGTCCCCCTTGAAAACTGGGTGCATGAGAGGATGACCCTGTACCCCGGTGGTAGAGCTACCACTCATTGTATGGGCAAAATAGCTCAGAAGTGAACTTGCTGGGGGTCAGCCAGGGGGTGGGAGGTTTGAATCTATGGAGGGCCTGCTCTCATTTCACAGGATGGGAGGGACGTATCTCCCACTATATGCCTGACACCTAGCAGATGCTTGGCATCAAGACAGTCGCTCAGAAGGCCTTAGGATGCTGACACACATGGTGCATCACTGCATGTTGGACATCTTATCAAAATGAGAGAAAGTCACAATGCTGGGAGGGAGGATGGATGGCCATTCACAGATCTGGCATCACTTACTGGGCACCATGACTGGATCCTGCCTTGGAAGGGCTAGGGAAGCCCATTCAACCCACCATGAGGGGTAAATCTTGGGTGTATTGGGGGTAAATCCTAGGAACAACAAGTGAAAGGAAAGAAGGAAAGTAAGTTGTGACATGCCTGTGGTACCAGTAGATTTTCTCAACCACTAGCCCTGCTGGATGGTGCCTACAAAACTTCGTTTTGGCCACTTTATGATGACCAGTACTGCTGGATGCATTTGGTTCCTGCCAGAACACAGCAAGAGGTTTCAGTAAGCTAGTGTTTGATGTACAAAGAAAGTGTCAGTAGACACCTTTGACATTTTATAGGTCATAAAGGAAGAAACCACTTCCTGCACCCACTGAGATGGTCACAGTAGGGGCCATGTTTCTGACTGTGCATTTACTGACCACCCATGAATGGCCTCAGCTGCCACTCAGATCACATGAATATCCAGAAGGTGCTCATAATTTCCCTTGTGACATTCAGTTGCTAACAACCCTTACAGAAATAATTACATTAAATGTTTTCATGCTGCACACATAAAACTACCCATGTGATATGCATGCTGCAAGTAGTGTTGCTCGGATCGTATCCCATCAATTAGGATACCACCGGATACCAGTCTTTTTGCCAGATAGTGGATCCGTTTGGATAGTAGTGCTATTCGACCATCCCGGACCCTAGTCGGATCCCCTGGATCCACGGTTGGATCCAACACTGGATCCGACCGCAGATCCCTGGATCTGATGTCGGATCCCTAGATCTGATGTCAGACAGTGCAGGATTCGACCTGGGATCCAACCTTTGACTTGGTCGAATCCCAGGTCGGATACTTCCAGTATCCGACGGATCACAATCAGATCCACAAAGGCACTAACCGAGCATTAATAACTACAAGTATGATCTTAAATGTTAAATTGGAGCCAATTGCCTGCATGTGGTATGCATGCAGCAGGCAAGTGTGGACCAAGGTCTTCAGGTCTCCAAGTCTTCTGGTTTACAGTTCATTTGCTTTTAACCACTAAGTTATACGGCCTACACACATATGGCTTGCTTGTACTTCATTACAAATCTGCATATATCTGCATGCATGCGGCATGCTTATAGCCACTGCTATACTTTTTAGTTTTCTTATCCCCTTCATCTCAGCTGCACAGCTGAACTGTAGCACACATACCAATGGAAACACATGTGGTTCTTCCCACCCCCAATACATACACTTATCCACAAAACTACTTAATTACTTCTGTCTGGTATGTACTCCTACTATTTGCTCTCCATAGTTCTGAATGCTTCCAAGCAAAAGACTTTAAGGGGCAAACACAAAAGTAGCAATAATTCAACACCCACCCAGACAGCCAGTCTCCCCCACCCCCATGCACACACACCATAGCGGGTGTGACCACACTGCTACAGGCAACCCACCAAGTATAGATATGAGTCGAGAGTCACTTACCTGAGTACTAGGGAGTCAGAGGCAGGAGTCTTTAAGAGATGATGTCCATGGATCAGAGAGCTTGGGCATACCCCCTTAAAATGAATGGAGTTATTTTTTTATTACTATTTTATACATTATGATGGTGAGTTGGAGAATAATGAAAGCCACTGTTCTAGTAACAAGGCCCTTGTTAGTCGAGCGGTGACCTTCATTAATCTCTAGTTCTCCATCAATAATATATAAAATAGTAATAAAAGAATACCCCCATGGATTTCAATGGGGCACACCCCTGCACTCTCCCTTGCCCTATGTCACAATGTACCTGAGCATGGGGATGTGGAGGTCAGCTTCACTGGGGGGGGCATAAGCCTGACTATAGTGGGGCTCCAATAGTCTGTGCATACCATGCCACTCAACTGTCCCTGAATGCAAGGGACATCCCTCATTTAACCCCTGAAAACTTCTCTGCTCCTCATCCATCCCTCATGGAAAACATGCTGCTCACACAGAGGATATACTATAAATCTGGACTTTATGGCAAGGGTGCCATTTCAGATTTCAGCAAGGGGAGACAACAACCAGTGGAGGCCAGGTGCTAGTTAGCCCCATGGTGGAAAGCTTTAAAATGCCTGGAAAATGTCTGGAATGTCTCTAAAAGGTACTGTAAAACTTATTTGTTGTGACTGAAAAGTGATATGCAAATCAGGAACAATTCAAATGTATAAGATTCATCTGTCTATATCCTGGAGCAGTGCATCAGATCTGGGCTTAAATCCATCCAGTTACTAATCATTTTTTTCCTGGCTGAAGTTCTGAAACCCCCCAAAAAACATCCCAATTTTTCTCCCCAACTCCATTCCATGCCATGTGGGTCGTGAAGCTGCCCAAAGGAGCAGTAATGTGAAAAAACACATCAATCTTTCAGTCCTTCCTCCTTCCCCAAACCCCCTGTAAAAAAAAAAAATATTTACTGTTACTTACCCAGGCATCTGGCCAGAACCCACGGCCTGGCCCAGTGTGCCACCAGCCCAGTTTTTAGTCCACTCCTCCTCCATCCTCCTGCCAGTAGCTGGATGCTAACCCGACCATCCCAGATCCCCAGTGCAGTCTGCAACCAAGTCACCTCACCAGCTGAACCCACCCAACCTGTGTTGCTTGCTTCTTGCTTTGCTGCTGCTGTACTGCACTGATCAAGGCCTATCAAGGCCGCCCACACCACTGTCACCACTGCTGCTAGACCTAGCTTACTGCTTCAGGGGGTCTGTGCTGATTTTTTTGCGAGGCGAGCCTAGTAGAGTAACTAGGTAGCCTATTCTTGAGTTATCTTCCAGCTCACCCTCTGCCCCTTCAGCCACCAGGGAAAAAGAAGATTCACTAAGAGTAGACCAACAAAAATATGCCACCACAACACTGCTATTGAGAGTTCAGTGCTCATTGACTCCTCCAAGTTGTAGTGTGCAGCCTGTCTACTCTGTAGTGGGAAAGACAGTGTCGCACTCACATGACTCATGTCCTCTTGCTTGGCTGGAGCTCCTCCCCATCATGTGTGATGGCACCACCACTAGTAGGTGGAGAAAGTGGACAACACAATAGAGACACAGTCAAGTCAGGAGTGCACCTGCAGCATGAGTGCACGCAGTCCAAGGGGGCACTTATTGGGCAAAAGCATAAATCCAAATTGAATGCCATTATTGCCACACCATAAGAACAACCTAGGCACAAATTCGGGGGGGCGGGCAGCTGCCACCCTCTGTCCTACCTAAATGGCACCCCTGTTTTATGGTAGAAATTCATTCTTAGGTGCTAATATCGGTACAAGTAAATGCAATGGTTTCCACTGTGGATACTGTATCTCCATGTTTCAGGATGTGTCCTGACCATCACAGTGTATATGCTCTATACAGAATGACAAAGGGAAAGTAAGTGAGCCAAAACAGTCATGGCAAAACACATTTATAGCACTAAACATGCATAAGGGAAGTTGCATGGCCCAGAGCAAAAAGGTCAGGAGTCACAACACAGGGGCCCCTCTTTGCACATCTGGAATGGGGGCTGCTGGTTGACTATATCCTAGGCATTTAATGCAGTACGCAAGCAATATTTTACAAATTAATGGAATTTAATGACAAAAATCAAAAGCCATTAAACAACTTGCAAAAGGATCAGAATTAATGAGTTTACCTAATTTTAATGGGAAATCAATGAAAAATGTATTTTAATGGCTCTAATTGCTAGCAGTAGCATGAGAAATAGAAATTGATGTGTTGTTTTATGTTGTCTTGTGTGTGTGCAAGCAGTGGTGGAATTCAAGCATGCATGGGACAGTCATAAGGCAATTCTAGGGGTTGGGGGTAGGAAGAAGTAGGCTGCTGGTTAACTAGGATCTGCAGCTTATCCAGTAGGTAGGGAAATGGGCAGACTGGGTGGGCCAAGCGGTCCTTATCTGCCATCAAATTCTATGTTTCTATGTAAGCAACATCTTGTGGAAGAAGCAGAAATGCAGAAGTGTGTCGGTCTTGGCGAATGCAGGGCACACTTTGGGTGCATCTCTCATTCACCAATTAGCCAGCATGCTAGCGCTGACACAAGAATTATGTAAAGTGACACCAACTTGAAAGAAATGTGCAATCGGAGACACACTCGTCATGCAGCGGCAGAGATGGCACACCTCTCATATGTGCCTTTCCTGGTGAAACATTTCAATAAACATAGCGGTGGCTCACTGCCACACAATCCCCAAACAAAGCCAACATCGGAGTTGCAATCCCTGTGTCGGCATGTCCCCCCCCCATTCAGTACATTTACATGGCTATATTGTTACCAGGTAACATGATATCAGGGAACCCCCAACTTACCCGGTAACTCTTTGACGATCATTTACATGTCTGCCTGATTAGTGGAGTAGTCTTCTCAGGCACTTTGTGGTTGTAGTTACCCGGTAACACACTGCTCATGTAAATGCACTGGTTGTATGGCATCCTGGGAGCCCCCCACAGTGTGCCACCACTCACAGAAAGCCAGCCATGTTGGCATGTTCTTCCCCCCCACACGCTTTATGTGGCACACTGGGAGCCCAACACAGTGAGGCCAACATCCCCCCAAAAGTCATGGGGTACACTGGGAGCCCACCCCAGTGTGCCCAACATTTGTTTTCTTTCACCTGTAAAGAAAAACAACTGACCGCAATGTTCAGTTTTTTTTCTGTACCTGAAAAATAGAAAATGGTCCCTCCTTGTCTGCTGCACTCCCTTCTCCAAGCTGCACCCACCCACTGCACACCCTACCTCCCCAAACCCCCCTCTCATCTCATACTTACCTCTGGCAGTCTGGCACTGCAATCTTCGGTGGAGCAGGAACAGGTCACTCTTCAAAGCTAAACTGCAAAATGAAGAAATGCCAGTAAGCTGTATAATGGCATCAGTGGTGGGGGGGGTCAACTTAGCTGGATATCTCAGCCATTATTTTGAATTTTGGCTCCAAATTTTCAACATGTGGTTCTTGGAACCCCATCTCATGAACACATGCACTGTCGTCTTGTTATTTGGTCCCGAAAGGTCATTCCACAGTCACTGCGTGGAATCACCTTTTGGAACCAGTTATCAAATGGCAGTGCCACTGTTCATGAAGTGGGGTCCCAAAAAGCCTATGTTGCAAATATGGTGAAAAAAAATTCCAAAAAATGACTGTTACAAGTGCGTATGGCGCAGTTGCCATGCACGCTCATAACTTCGACAATTTTTAATATTTTTACTCCAGATTTCAACACTACCATTTTTTCGCACCTCCTTATGAACAGTACAGCTGTCATTTTTCTCATTCTGCCCAAAATGTGTTTTTGCACATCTGGCGCACAATGGCATGGTCACTGTGGGACATCAGCTTTTGAGACAGGTTAATAAAATCACAGTGCCACTGTCCATGAGCATAAGTCCCCAAGTGCCTATGTTGAAATTTGGTTAAAAATATCCCCAAAATAATTGTATTATGGGTGTGCATTGCGCAGTTTCTACGCACACTCGTGACTTCACCAATTTTTCATATTTCACTCCAGATTTCCAACGTTGCCATTTTTTACACCTCCTCATGAACAGTACAGCTGTCATTTTACACATCCTGCCTGAAATGGGTTTTTGCACCTGTGGTGCCAAATGTCACAGTCGCTGTGCAAAATCACCTTTCAGCTAATGAACTGATAGTGCCACTTTTCATGAGGTGGGGTCACAAAAAGTCCATGTTGAACATTTGGAGTGAAAATATCCACAAACAGCCAGGGCATTAGGGTTTCCAACCATAATGCCCCACCTTGTAGAGACTTCAGTTAAATACCCAGGTGTCAGGGGTGTGACTTGGGATTGTCGGCTGTAATGCTTATGCCATTCCACTCCAACCCCCTCCCTACAGCCAGTGACAGGCATTGAGGTGTGCCTTGGACCATTCATCCCCAAAGTTCACCCCGTTCTCCTATACTGCACCCATCTCAGCATATTTCCTTATAGAATGGGGTGAGTTTAAGGCCTGAAGACCCCAAGGTATACCGCAACACTTGTCAGTGTCTGCAGGGTAGGGTAAGGTGAAATGGCATGAGCGTTATGGCCCACGTTCCAAAGGCACACCCCAATGCCTGTCAGTTTCTTCAGGATGGGGTGGGGTTGGCGTCAGTTCAATACTTCACTGCCATTCCTATTATGCATTATGCATTAGAAGTGCAAGGCGATGCACCTGGGAAACAAAAATCCAGGGGAAGAGTACACAGTGGGAGGAGGGTGAGTTAATAACAACAAAAATTGAAAGAGACCAAGGAGTAATTATATCAGATGACTTAAAGGTGGGCAAGCACTGTGAGAAGGCAGTAAGGAAGGCTGGGGGATACTGGGATGCATAGGAAGAGGCATCAACAGTAGAAAACAGGAAGTTGTTATCCCTCTGTACAGACAGCTGGTGAGACCCCATCTGGAGTACTGCGTACAATTCTGGAGACCCCATCTCCGCAAAGACATAGACAGAGTGGAGGCTGTTCAGAGGAGGGCAACCAAAATGGTGCAGGGTCTGCACTAGAAGACATACAAGGAGAGACTAAAGCAGCTAAATATGTATACCCTTGAGGAAAGGAGAAAGAGGGGAGACATGATAGAAACTTTCAAGTATCTCAAGGAATTAACAAAGTACAAGAAGGTAGCATCATTCAGAAAAAGAGATGTGCAAGAACAAGGGGGCACAATTTGAAGATAGAAGGGGACGGCTCAGAGGTAATGTTAGAAAGTATTTTTTCACAGAAAGGGTTGTGGTTACATGGAACAGCCTTCCTGAGGAGGTTGAGGAGTCAAGAACAGTGGGAGAATTCAAGAATGCATGGGACAGACATAAGGCAATTCTAGTGGGGGTTAGGAGGAAGTAAGTGGTTGATTAACTAGAATCTGCAGCTTATCCATCAGGTAGGGAAATGGGAAGACTAGGTGGGCCAAGCAGTCCTTATCTGCTGTCAAATTCTGTGTTTCTATGTACCTTTCTAACTCCTGCACTACCAATGCCAATGCCAGCAAGACAACATCCGCCATTAACAAATGCTTGTTTAGATGAGAGTTGCACCAGCTTAGTTGCTGCACACATGGCAAGCCTGCAGCATGTGAACTTGATGCGATTTTTAAATGATGTTCACACCAGCTTAACTGCTGCACTCATGTCAAACATGCAACATGCAAACCTGATGTGATTTTTATAAGATGTTCACACCAGTTTACCTGCTGCACACGTCAACCTTGCAGCATGCAAACCTGATTTGTTTTTTAAACCTGGTTCGTTTAGGTTCAATTTGTGTATGCAAAACGCATGCACACATTGCACAATTAAGCAGGTGGCATGCATTCTGCATGTACACAGCACACTTCTATTTCTGTAAGGGAATCTGCGAAAAACATGTCACTGGATTATGTGCTCACATCTGTTTCAGCATAGCAGGCGAAACTTATCATTTTGTTCCACTGTGAACTGTACATTCTCCAGTTACTTGGATTAATATCTTGGGAGGTTTTCAGAATTTGTGTTTGTGATTATTTATGTGGTGTTTCACCAACCTTCATCTCCAAACATGTTATTAAAACAAAGATCCTTCATGACAAAATTGTAAAACTTTGCTGCCTCATAGGTGATAGCTGCCCAGATAAAAACACAACAACAGCAAGAGAGGGTAAACAAGGGATAGGTTTATGATGTGTTATATGGGAAGTTATTTTCAGCTTCTTTGTGCTGTTCAGAAATTAGAAGTACAGTATGTCCATTGGCCAACTAAACAAGTATGTGACAGAGATGTGTTTTTTTTTTTATTTAATTTAATACTACGTGATCTGCGGACAGCTGTCTTTTTTTACAATGCACTCCTGCTGGGGCCAGATTTTCATAGCTATTTTTATGCCACAAGTCACATGTGAGTCTTTTATATCATGAACGAGACCTATAGGATTTTCCATCCCTGCACAGGAGTGACAGTCATGGCCACGAGACCACATTTCTGTGGTCTACCTTGCATCAGTATTGGGGCCTCTTGTGTGCCTC
The DNA here is from genome assembly GCA_016271365.2 of Neoceratodus forsteri. Lineage (NCBI taxonomy): Eukaryota > Metazoa > Chordata > Ceratodontiformes > Ceratodontidae > Neoceratodus > Neoceratodus forsteri. The sequence goes on along the minus strand of CM028134.1, from coordinate 1,099,880,572 downwards.
TTGTGGCAGCTTGCACCCTATCCTCATCACATGCTGCTGCAAAGCATGTCCAAATGCCATTAATGCTTCTGGGTTGGAAAATAGGCTGCAGCTGCGGCACTTGGACTGAGGGCACTGGCAGCATCAAATTTTGTCTGCCTTGTAAAATCCAACACCAGGTCACAGCTTGCTGGTATTGGATGGAATTTTAAAAGTCTGGACGCTGGTGTAATTTCCCAATTTTGGTTTGCGCCTGTATCAAAATAAATACGCTGAAATGTTTAAGTGCTATTTTCCAACATTTTGATACTGTTGTGACAGTGCCCTCATTTTGCGGCAGCTTGAATCAAAAAGGTGCAGCGTGCATCATTTCTTTGCATATGTTGCATTTATTGAGTGTCATTTACAGCAACTGTAACAAAATGTTAGACTGCATTTTATATGGTCTATCATTTTTCCACAGTTTGCTCAGCTGTGCTAAAACAAGTGCCGGACACACAGTTGAAAGGCCATCCATCTGTCTCACACTGCAAATTGTCAAGTGAAGCCATTCTGGCACACAAAGAACTTAAGAAGAAACATTTATAACCATAAGAGATGGAGGAACTGAGCATATCATGAATCACGATAAAGATTACTGATTTTGAAAAGTGGATCTTATTTAAAACCCAAATGTGTCAATTTGCAGAAAACATGAGAAACCCCCTGTATGGGAAATGGACTACACCAACTAAACTTTGAACTTTAGAAATGTTAGCATGAGACACCCTCTTACATGTGTTAATATGTCCCCCAGAGCCACTTGTTACAGGACATGAGTGGTTGCACCGTGTGCGAGAACAACAAAGCAAAGCTGACCAGTTCGGTCATGTGACAAATGCAAGTGGAGCCACTCTTATCCTGCAGCAAGTGGCTCTGGGACACAAATCAATACATTATAGATCAGGACTGTTTATATTTTAGGAAAGGATCTTTTTCCAAAAATGAATCAGCATTCCCTTCCCGTCGGGCGAGCATTTGCTGCCATGGTGCTGCGTATGTGAAGGAAGTTTTCACACATGAGCTTTCCACAGTTCCACGTGCTCTAGCACACTCTGACGGTACCCGAACACAACTGCAAACAGTAAGCTATTGCCTGAATTAGAAAAAGAAGCAGAGTCAATGTATCAGCTGCCAGCATCCAACGTGCCCACAGCCTGGATAGTGGATGGCATGGCTGTTATACAAATGGTCGAGTAAGGAGGTGCAACTAGCTTTAGAAAACTCGCTGAACTGGTCTTCAGAATAGTACACCAGCCTCTACAGAGTTGTAAGAGCTACAAAAGAGTAGATATCATCTTTCATCGATATGATGTCAAAGATTCAATTAAAGCTTTTGAGCATGAGAAAGGCAGTCCTCATAAAGCAATGAAGTCGAAATTCATGGTATGTAAGTAAGTACTTAAACCTTTATTTGTAGAGTGCCTTTCCAAAACCAAGGTGCTTTACAATCATAAAATCATATTGCTTTCAAGCAATTTACAACAGATCATGACATTCATAGACAGCTGCAGACTTTAAAACCCATCAGGACATGAGAGAAGGAGAGAACGATTAGTTAGAAGGAGAGAAGGATTAGTTAATTCTACTTGCTGTGGAGAGAGTTAGTGTGGAGAGGATTTTTATAAGTTTTGCTATTTTTTTTTTGGATTTAGCTTAAAGGTATATGTGGCTGTGTTTTTGGAATTTAGCTTAAAGCAGCAGTGAAATGTAAAAATAAATTGCACTTGTTCGACAGTTTATTCCCTGTGCTCTGCTGAGCATTTATCTGGTACTCTTTCCCGTCAGCTTTGTACTATCATCCCATAATTTGCTCAGTTACCCTTGGTTTTAATTTACATTTCTGCCACCGGCCATGTTGAACTGGAACCCCCTCTGCTGCCTACTGCACATGTGCTTGACTGGCAGTACCACACAGGGACATCAGGAGGATTCAGCGCAGGGTCCCACTGCAGTAACCAAAAGACGTGATGCGATGTGAAGGGGGAGCACAGCTGAAAATTAGGCAGCCACCATATTTATTGTGTCGCAACAATAATTGAAATAAATTGTAAATACCTAAAAAACTAAAGATCGCTAGAAACAAATATTTACAGATATGGAAACCTCATCTATAGCTGCTTGCTTATAACTCCAAAAACGAATTTTTATAATCATTTCCTGATTATGTTGCACTGCTGCTTTAAAGGTTTCTGTGGCTGTGTTTTTGGAATTCAGATTAAAGGTTTCTGTGTCTGTGTTTTTCGAATTTAACTTAAAGGTTTCTGTGGCTGGAGGGATTGAATAGGACATGACCAGACTTGCCCACCCACAAAGCCTTTAAATTCTGACAGAGCAATCAAACTGCAGGAGAGAAGGATTTGTTGATTCTACTTGCTGGGGAGAAAGTTCGTGTGGAGAGGATTTTTGTAAGTTTTGCTATTGTTTTTTTTTTGTTTAGCTTAAAGGTTTATGTGGCTGGAGGGATTGTAAAGGCCCCCCCCCCCACCTCCTCCACCAGCCTTTCTTAAATACTGAAAAGCCACTAGGGGTTGGGTTTGAAGGCTGTGAGGGAGGAGCTTGGGAAGCTGCAAACTGACCTGAACCCTCATGGCAGGTCAGGAGGGAGGAAACAAGGAACAGCCATATGAGCTACTTCTTAAAGATATTATATGTATAGTAGTAGAAAATGTATTGTTCAGTCATAGACCTTTACACAAAAAAAAAAAAAAATGACACAAGCATACAAAGATATGCAAACAATCTTGATACAAACAGTTACATTCAGCCTATACAAATGCATTCTATGGCCCAGATATTCAGGCTTGTGCCCAATGATTGCGCAGGCATGTCGCAGTGCAATGCAGATGCGCTTTGGGGGAACGGACGCCATATTCAGAAGATACACCACCGAAATGCACCTGTGCAACCAGGCTGAATATGGCAAAGATGCACTGCAGTGCAACCACAGATGCGCTGGCACAACCATGAATGCACAGGAGCAGGCCAGAACACACAACCCAGTGGGCTGAGCAAGGGCAATAGGCCACAGGAACACACAGGCAATGGAGGCACAGAGGCATAGTGTCACAGTACCACACCAGCAGAGCACAGCACAGTACACTGATACAGAGTCCCTGAGGCAACACAGGGCACCATGGGATGGTGCGCACAGGACCCCAGCCCACCAGCCATGGCACAAGTACCAGGCCAACACAACAGTACCAGTAACATGCCCACAGCACACCCATGTATGTGAGACCCACAAGGCAGTGCCGCAGGGTGCATCGGCCATGGTGCCAGGTGAACACACAAACACAGAGGGCAATAGGCCATGGGCGAGGTAGGCACAGGCCACCCAGGGGCACACATACTACTACCCTGAATGGGATGTGGCACAGCACTGTGGGCCACACCAGAGCTGGGTAGCATGACAGGCAAACAGAAGGGGCAGTCAACAAGGACACAAGGTGCATGTGCAGACACAGGCCACTGCATGACACACAACACAGGGCCACCCACAGGACAGAGTCACACTGGGCACATGCCCAGGGCACACATGCATAATGGCCCAAGGGGACAGTGATAAGACACCAGGGACATGGGCAAGCACAGCACAACACAGACACCTGCAGCATGGCTCCACATGCCTGCCACAAAGGAAGCACAGACACGGTGATGTATCGAGAAAAAGGCTTTAATATAAAAAACTGAAATGTGGGCCAACATGACAACAATACATAACAGAGAACCAGATGGAGGTGCCATGGGATGTGAGGGATAGGGTCCTGGGGCTATACAACAGTATGTGGTGATGGGCAGGGCAACAGGGGAGGGAAGAGAAAATAGGGGCCATATACAGTTATTGTCGGCTAACGCCAGGCATGGCCTTCTTCCACCAGCTGGTGGACCTCCCATTTAATGGCAGTTGTGTCCCTCAGTAGCTTCAACATCAGGCCCACCTGGCACCACTGCTGGACCAGGATGCTCCCCAATGCCCGGACAGCTCTGCCCTGCCTCCTCCCTGCCGGAATCCTTGGAACACCTACAGTAGGAGAAGGGACAGAACAGGCAATGAGTGACATGCCAAAAGGATCCCCAGACCACCCACAGTGTGCACTGGACAGCAGAGGCACACACCTGTGGGTGGATCACACAGGGTCTGTGCATGGAGGGCCACACCAGCTAACCATGCAACACACCACACTGGTGCAGACAGGCACACAGGGCTGTGCAGTGGTCACATCGGTGCACAGGCAAGGCACATGACACTGACCTCAGTCACCTGTGTGTACACACACGGTGGATGCCACATGCATACACCCCTCTGGGTGGCAGAGTGGGCACTGTCACAGTGCAAACACAAGCAGCGCAACACCAGCACACCTCCTGGACAGCATGGCCACCACAGCATTGTCCACACATGGCCATGGCAATTGTGTCCAGCCCTGTGCCCACCAGAGACCCACAGATACACAGTACTGTCAGGTGAACATGCCTACCTTGCCACCGTCGTTGTGGTGGCCCAACTGCTGCTCCATTTCCTGTGCCGTGCACTGCAGCCACAGCTGCCCTTGCCCTCCTGCAATCCTCGGGCCGAGTGGAAGACAACAGGAGAGGTCAACATGAGTGAACAGGCAAGCAGAGACAGCCCACCCCCACAGCCTGCATGGCACAGGGCAGGACAACGCCCACACTGTGGCCCTGGTGCCTGCATGGCTGCACATGCACAGCAACACTGTGCATGACAGCCATGCAGGATACACAGTGACCGCCAGAACTGCGCAGTCCCCCCGGCAGCACACTGTGCAACTGGACACCTATGACACCCATGTTCTGTACAGGCAGACAAATGTATGTACTAACCTGGTTGTGACACTGCCCCATGCTGGGCACGGGCCTGCAGGTGCTGCAGCCTATCAGGGTCCCTGCATTGCAGGTTGCAGTATTTGTGCCTGCACTGTTCTGTTGTCCACTGCACCCCCGTTTGCTGCTCCAGTTCTGTGGCCACATTTTCCCAGACAGCGCATCAAGGTAGCTGCAGGGGGACCTGCCCAAACAGCTGGGCCTCGTAGGGCATCTTCAGTGCAACAAGGTTTCACATCTCTATGTTGCTCCAGTTCACTGTACAATGGGTGGCACCATTGTGCAACATTGTCCAGCTCTGTGACTGGAGTGCCTGGTGGTCTGGCCTATACAGCCCACATGTGCAGAGCCATGTGGGTGTTGCACAATAGGTTACCGGTGTGTATTGCTGTACAGCATGTGGATGCATGATTAGAGTGCGCCATGGGGTCCATTACACAGCACAGCACATGCGCACTTCACCATGGCTGGCAGGTGCCCAGGGTCATGTCCATAACCCCGAGGGCACACAGCATGATCCTGCACGGTGACACACATGTACCTGGCATGGGGCATTGTGCATCATCGGCATATGCACAACAGGCGTGTGTGCCATGTTGCACTTAATGCATAATAGGTGCCCAGCACCACATGCACACTGGGTTCCCATCGCACAATGCAGATGGCACATAATAGGCCTGTGCAACAGTGTGCGCATGTGCACACTGCAGGCCCGCATATCATGCATGTGTGGTACTTGCACCACATGGATGCTCCTGCCCAAGTCGATTGAGCACGATGCAAGATCGCAATATTCAGCTGCTATATGCAAATCACATCATTAGTCAATGCATGGTGCATTAGGGAGCATTAGCATATCATTACCATTGCACACTGACTCATTTGCATGTAATGCGCCCTATAAGTGCCACAGTACAGCACACGGCATGGACCGGTATTGCAGCCTGATAGGTAAGTGGATGCTAATGCTGGGACTGTGAGGCCTACAACCACACTGCAACAATGCACTGTACTGGGCCATGCTGACACCGATCCCCCTGTGCCGTTACTGTCCACAGGTAGCAGAATGTCAGAACATGAAGGGGAGGAGGAGCGTGGGCCTGCCTATAAGTGCAGTCCCAATTTCACCAAAGAGGAACAGCAGGCCCTCTTTGAGGCATACCTGGACAGGAAGGCCCTGCTGAGTAGTGCTATGGGTACCCCACAGGACAGGTCAGCAGGGTGAGATGCCATGGCAATGTACCCTGCTGACCTGTCCTGTGGGGTACCCGTGGCACCACTCAGCAGGGCCTCCCTGTCCAGGCATAGGCGGCCGCAAACATGGTTCCAGAGGAGAAGAGGGGAGGTGCCATCCACATCTATGGGCATCCAAGGCAGGGACCAGCTGTGACGCAGCAGTGTGGGGCTGGAGGACGTCCTAGGGCTGGGGTTGGACGATGTGCTGGTGGAGTTCCTGCTGGATGTCAGCCTGCTTGTGCTCTGTGCAGGCACCCAGCTGAGGGCCGCATCCAACTCCGATGATGACATATCTTTGATCCTGGACAGCACTGGGCATGTGGTGTCTGAGTCGCTCCAGGGACTGTCACAGGCATGATCAGACCCAGTGCTGCACCACCGGCACAGTGGTGTGTGATGCCACCGCTGTGCCTGGTGAGGGTGGTGGTGCTGTGGCAGGTGCGGCAGCACCGGGCACTGTCCAGCAGGCAGTAAGACAGTGGCAACAGGATGCAGATGCAGACACCACCGGGCAGCGCACCACGGGGTCCACTACGGTGTGCCTGTTGCGACAGTACCCCCATTCAGTCCTCTGTGCAGTGTCCACCTGAGCACAGTGCTGAACAGTGTGCTGCATCATCCCCAGTGGCCCCACAGCCTGCCCAGGATGCGCTAGAGTCTGAATGCCTGGCAGAGCACACCCAGTTGCTATGGGCATCCATGGAAAACCAGGCACTGCTTGCCATGGAGATGCGTGCGATGTGGATGGAGGTGTGTCAGCTGACTGAGCATCAGGACAAGGGTCATGCGCAGCTTATTGATGAGCTCACCAGCTGCGGGAGGCCACAACCACGACCCTAGACCACATGACCAGTACCATTGCAGCTGGGTTTGCATTTCTGGCAGCCACTGGGCACAGCCGTGCCCAGAGGACCCCCTGCAGTGCAATGTCTACTCCATGGTCCAGGCATCTGGTGACCCCTGTACAGTAGATGCCAGGGTCCAACATGGGCATCCCTGACACCCCTGGCATGAGCCTGTTTGGCCGCCTGTACACCCCAGTGAGAACCCAGTCACATTCTCAGGCATCTACCCCTGTGAGCATGTCGGACACACCCCTGTTGGTTGATATGCAGCTTGCGGCTGCTGACAGGCCTTGGCACAGCCTCCTACATGGCCGTGGCAACCATGGGACCATGTGGTTACCCTGATGTGTGTACTGCCCTTACCTCCTGTCCGCTGCTGCTGCTCCGTGCACACTTGGGTGGTAGTTGTGCCCCATACATGTGGTGGCATGCATGTGTGATGTGGCGCATGCCCCCTGTGTGTACTGGCTGGGCTGCTGGGCCTTTTGGCATGGGTGTGCTGATGGCAGCTCCATATCGGTTGTGCCTGTGCACCAGAGTCATGCATCTGATCCATGCTGTGTCCTGCAGCCCATGTGTGCATGTCCGTGCTTGTGCTGAGTGTGTGTATGTGTGCCTCTGTGTGGCACTGCCTCCACTGTGCCTGCTGTGTGTGCCTGAGTCCCTGCATGCATCCCGCTGTGCCTGTCCAGACCTGTGGGTGGCGTGGTGGTCTGTGTGGCCTAGGCATGAATGTCACTGCACTTACCTGTGGTCTCCAAAATGCTCCTGTGTTATTGTGGCCCTGTACCTCCTGGCCTCTGCTGCCAGCCTGAGATCCTGCCTCCCCATGGTTGGATGCCCACCACCCTCCGGCCCATTCTCACCATCATCCCCGCCACTGTCGCCCTCATCCACCTGGACTGCTATTCCATGGTCAATGGCCATGTTGTGCAGCATGCAGCAGGCCAGGAATAGGCCACAGGATTTTGATGGGTTTTATTGTAGGGCACCACCTGACCTGTCTAGGCAATGAAACCGCATCTTCAGCATTCCAAAGACATGCTCAATGACACTGCACATGGCGGTGTGTGTGCCTCACTGTATCTCTTCTCTGTGAGGGACGCCGGTTGCCAGTAGGGGGTGAGCAGCCAGGGCTTCAGCGGGTATGCACAGTCACCTGTGTGGGGAAGGGCATAGTTAGCACTGTGCTGTGGTGTTGCCACCTCCTTGCCCCTGCTGCCCCCTCTACCCCACCCACCCTGTGTCTCTGCCTACCTCCCACAGCCATGCTGTACCCACTCCCTGCCCTATGCCCTACTCACCCAACAGGTGCCCCGTGGGGGTAATCCCACACTCGAATCTCTGGCACAGTATGGAGCTGTACCAGATGTAGGCTTCATGTGCACACCCGGGGTGTGTGGCGCAGACAGTGATGATGCACCCCCTGGCATTGGACACCACCTGGCAGTTGACTGATGGGTATCCTTTCCTGTTGATGTATACAGGTCCCTCGGGGCCAGGTGGAGTGCGTATACCCATGTGGGTGCAGTCAATGGCTCCAATCACATCTGGCATACGTGCAACCCTGTGGAAGTCCTGCATGTGTGCTGTATGCTCTGCCTGTATGCTTGGGAATTGTATGAACTCCGAAGCATGTGACAGCAGAGCCCTGAGGAACTGTGTGAGGAGGCGGGACGTGGCCGACTGGGTGATACAGGTGGTGTCACCCACTGGTCTCTGGAAGGTGGCCATGGTTAGCAAGCACATGACTGTTGTCACCTTGGTCTGCACTGTCATGGCATGACTCCGTCTGGTGGGTGCCTGCATCTCCTCACTGCATAGCTCACATAGATGCCTCAGAATTGCTCTGTTCCAGTGGTACTGGCCCACTATCTCAACATCACTGAATTCCTCAAATGTGATGTGGGCATGGTACCGCCTATGCTGGGCATACCGCCGACGGGCCCTTGGTCAGCCATGTTGCTGTTCCTCTGTCCTCAACACACCCCTCATTACCTGCTCCATAATAAATGGTGCCCCATCCATGTTAGTCCTCAGGTTGCTCGATGTTAGTTCTCAGGTTGCTTAGGGTTGCGCAACTGCTGTGTGTTTGTGTGTGTGTTTGAGCCTGTTTTTATAGGCTCAAGTCCAACTAGTGCATCTTGTGTTTTGCTCCAGACTTGCACCATGATTTTGGGTTGAATATGACACTTATTCATGGGCACGCCCCCATGTACTTGCACTGCATACATTACTTTTGTGCTGTGGCGCATTGTGACTTGCACTGCGTAGCCGCGGTGGTTGAATATCACTTAGCAGCACAAGTCCCTTATTGCACTGGTGCAACTCAGTTGTGCCATGCACAACTGCTCTGAATATCGGGGCCAACATGTGCAAAACAATATAATAGTTTCAATATATTAAAATAAAAATTAAAAAAAATCAGTCTTGTGTTAGCAGCATATTAATTTAACAAGGTTTTTAAAAACTAAAACTTTGTATCATTAGCAGTGCATTCGGTTCTAAAGCTTTATGATGTACTTGGCCCTAGTTCTATATACTTCAGTTAAATATCCAGCCATTTTCTTAACTATAAATTCATCATTTGTTGTTAAAGCTATTTTTAATTATTGATTCGGATCTGTCTGTATGCTAGCCCACAGTGGGATTATTTTCCCTTGGAATTGTCATACCAGATACATTCAAATATGACATGATACAGAGTTTCAGCAGTTTGATTGTTACAAGGACAAAATGCAGCTTGAGACGAAGTTGACTTGTTATATCTGGCAAGGAGCACTGATCTGGGGAACAACTCTAGTCTATATTTTGTATATACCATTCAGGTTTCATAATCTGTTAAGACATCCAAATAGGATCTAAACCCATGTACTACATCATTCTGTTTAAGCCATGGGGAGATGTTTAATCGGGTTATACTGTCCAGATCATGTGTCATGTAATATTTTATTAATCTTTGAGCAACATACTTCTGGTATTTTAAACTTATTAAAATTCCTTTATCATGAAGGTTTTCTAGAAAATCTAGATTAGTTTCTTTTATTATTTCTTGAACCCTTTTCAACCAGCTAGATTTCATTAACCCGGAGGTATGCCATAGATACTTCTCCTTCACGCAGAGATTGGCCAGTCTATCTGTGCTCATCTGGAGCAACTTAATCCAATAGTTTTTTGGTTTTTTTTAGCTAAAAATAGGGCTTTTAAACTAGGAAGTCCCAATTCGTCCCTGACCACTGGTGCAGGTACTGAGGCATTTGAGCCTAGACAAGATTTATATCGTTTATTAAGAAGGATTTCCAATGAGTCAGATTTCCCAATGACCCATATTTCAGCTCCATACGGAGCTTGGAATGATACTTTGCTTATGCTGCTTCAATAATTGGTTTTATAGTATTACCCCCATCTCCGATTAAATGCTGCTAGGGAACTTGAATTCTGCTTTAGTTTCATTTTTAATGAGTTGACATGATTATTCCAGCTGCCGTTACTGTCCAGATATACTCCCAAATAGTCATAGGTATTTACAGTTTTCAATTTTTTCTCCCCTATGTACCAGCTTTTTTTAGATCTTTTGTCACCAAATGCCATTGCTTGTGTTTTGGTGTCATTAATTTTTAAATTATAGCTGGTTGCATATGACTGCAGAATATTTAACTTAGCAGAGAGACCCGATTGTGTTAGTGACAGTAATACTAGATCATCTGCATATGCCAAAACAACACATTTGTTTGATAAGATCTTTGGAGAATCAGTCTGTGGAGATTCTAACTGTAATAATAGTTTATTATATATATGCAAAATAAAAGGGGGGCAAAGACACACCCCTGCCTCACCCCTTTATTCATGGAAGACCTAGCAAAGTGTTCACCGCTGGTTCCCAACCTAATTTGGGCCAGGTGTTTGTATATAACTCTCTAATTATGGCCACCAGATCAGAAGATATTCCTCATTCCAGCATCAGTCCCCATAAAATGCTTTGAGAGACTGTATCGAATGCGGAGCTGAAATCGACATAAACTGCATAACGTTTTTGTTTTTGTAAGTTAACATATTTTTCATATAGGTGTCTAATAACAAAACAGTTATGGGGGCATGGCCAGCAGCCAGACAGGGCAGACACACTTCACAGGAGCTCCTCCAGATTCTACTTAAAAAATGCATATTTAATTAAGAAACTCTTTTTATTTTTCCACTAAAGTGAGAGCTGGTGTTGACACATTGAGTTGGAACGGACTTTTGCCAACTAAAATGGGGAAAACCTGCCAGACAATACAACAAGATCCCAACAAGGCAAGATTGCATGCAGAGATGCCACATGGCAGTGTCCTAGCAGCAGAGGGGAACAAGGCCTCTGAACCCTCCATCAATGCGATGTTTCAAACCATTCGAGATCTAGATAGAAAAGTTGATGGCTTGGGCACTCGTTTCATTGCAATGGAGTCCCGCATGGATGCCATAGCTATGGATGCCAAAATAGCAGTAGACTCAGCCAATACATTGGAAGCAGCAGTAGCCAGGATCTTAGCCGAGAATAAGACCACACAACTCAGGCTGGAAACCCTGGAGAACAACATGCGGGCTAATAATCTTCAGCTCTTGGGGGTCTCAGAAGCTATGGAGGGCAAAGACTTACAGGAATTTGTCCAGGATTTACTACTTAAACAGCTCAACTTAGACCTGCAGGTACAACTTATACAACCTTACTCCTGAATCCACGGAGGAAACTGACGGTTGAGACTCCCCGCACTATCATGATTGTTACGGCGGGAGCTCATATTCAGGACACTGTACTGCATGCAGCCAAATCTTTGGGTCCACTAAAATTGGAGGTTGGTGAGCATATTTACTTTTTTCCAGATTTGAGCTATTCCATAAGGCAAAGGTGAAAAAGCTTTGATGCTGTTTGCGCTGGTCTCCGAGCACTCGGGATTAATCATTCACTGCAACTACTGGCATGACTGAGGCTCTATTATGCCGGTAAGACTTACATCTTTTCAGATCTGGTAGAAGCGGGCAAGAGACTAGAGATAATTAAACAAGACTTTGTTCACTGCCCTAGCTCCTTGGATGAGGAAGATGATGGCTGCTGAAGGGGCTCTGTGACTCTATGCCACATATTTAAAAATACCGTCCAACTTGTCTTTTTTGCAGCTAGATATTTTACCAGTTTAAAAAGTTAATATTGTAATTGTTGTATTGTTAGGAGACCTGGTACTCCTAGGGATTAAAAGTCTAGCACCTTTAAAATTCACCAGCTTTCGCAGGTCCGTTTTAAAAATTTGCTAAGTTGCATATCCTGCTACTTAAAATTGGAACTAAGGGGGTTAACTAGGCATATTTGTGCTGCTGACGTTTGTCATCACTTTGTTTAAAATGATCCAGGCCCTCTTATTTTTCTTATTAGATCATAGCAACTGTTTAATGCTCACAGCTGCTCCTGTCTCTAAATATGGCCTCGATCTCTCCACACTTGACAACGCCCACTGGGTGGCATTCCACCTCACACCCTTCCCCCCCCCAACTTCTCCCCCATTGCATATTGCCTCTGTTATTACCAGCATGTGCTCAGCTGTATCAATGTAATTGCAACTAAATTGTATCAATGTAATTGCAACTAAATTGTATAAATGTATGAAACCGCTCTGTGTATCTCTAAGGATGTGACTTTTATGCTGTAACCTAAATTTGTTCTGTCTGTTCTCTATGTGACGAGGTACCTTTGGAAATGAGCCTCTGGCTCAAAGGTTGTAAACTGATGTACAAATAAATAAAAAAATTAAATAAATAATCTGAGGAGATAATGCCTTTTGAAAGTAAGTTAGAATAACTGGTATTCTAGGAGTTTGCTCTGTAATAGTGCAGATATGTACTTTCATGTTATTTCACTTATTGGATCTACATGGACTCATGAAACACTTGCTGTGTTAGTGGGTGCTTTGCACCTAGGTGATTATCAGGATAATCTTATCGATTTTTGACCATGTCATGTTGCAGTTGGTCTCTTCCTGAACTCTATTTGATATCCACTTTAATTTAGTGAACTGAGATCCCTCCTTATGAGGTAACTATAGTGATAGTACATAAATCCTGTATTTGTATTACTAAAACCAGTGTACCTGAGATTGCTATTACTTAAATGTAATTTTTATTGTGTGGTGTACGCAGTGGAAAACTGAATAAAAATAAAGTGCAAAACAGTTATCTATAGCACTGAAACCTGTACGGAATCCTGCGTGTTGTTCTGAGAGTCCCCCCAAATTATTAACTTGATTAACCAATCTAACCAAAACAACTTTAGCAAGGATTTTTCCCATAGTGTCTAGGAGTGAAATGGGTCTGTACATGTTGGGGTCATTCTTATCCCCCTTCTTATAAATTGATATAATAGTTGCACTTTTCCAAGAGGATGGAAACTCCAGCGCAGAGCAGCATTCATTAAAATATATTGTAAGTATCTTCACCCATGCTAAAGGAGACAATATATATATATTTCCGCTGGTATTAAATCTGGTCCTGGGCTTTCCTCGTTTTCAGTGAACTAATTGCAATATAGACTTCAGTTGCCTTAATCAAACTAAAGCACGCCATACTGCTTATCTCATTATATAATTGTCCTTCATTGTTAGGGTCATAGAAGATGTTAGAGCAATATGTAAGCCAAGTATCCATTGAGATATAAGAGTCTATATCATACTTGAGAATGTTAGTTCCTTTGGCAACCATTAACCAATAAGAATGAGCCTCATTTTTCCCTATGATTGTGAACATTGTTTCAATTGATACTCTTTTTGCTTTGATTTAAGTAAGTTTTTGTATTTGTTTCTAAGGCAGTTTAGATCACTACATTTGTTTGTACCTTGCTTATGTTTGTAAGCTCTAATAGCTTGGTTTATTTCTTTCTTGACTCTTCCACATTCTGCGTCGAACCAGGTCTCTTTTGCCCTCCTTGGTCCAATACTTCCAGATGCATCTGCTAATATCTTTTTTATTGACTGTAAGCTTTCTGTTAGTTTATCTGTGATCTGTTCATTATTATTCGCAGCGCTCACCAAAGGAGTTAAGAAAACGTCACTTATTTGTTGTATGAAAGACTCTGGGAGTTGTTGCCAGTTAGTTCTAGTTCTATTTCTTACTTTGAACTGGGGTAACAGTTGTATCTTATCTAAGTCTTTCTTTATTAATTTTGTCAATACTATAGGAGGAAAGTGGTCACTCTCTGCCCTTCTTTCTATGTGACAGGAATCTCCACTCCAAAATACATGGGGTGGGATATTCAGACTGCGCCAGGCTGTGGCACAAGCTTGGATTCATTCACATATCTGGATTGTGTAGTACGGTATGGTCTGCATGCCCACTGGCCCACGCTATGGACCGATGGACGTACAGCCCTACTGTACTCAGTCAGTTGGTGGGTGGCGGAGTGGCTTGCGGTTGGGGAGCTGCCACCCGCCGGTGACCGGGGAGCAGGCTGGTGGGGCCCAGTGGGCGGGTGGGAGGGGTATCGCTGGACCACCAGGGATGGATTGATACATGATATTTTAATACCTACGCCCATGATCAGGCTGGACGAGGTACACTGGACCACCAGGGATATTGGACCTTTAATTTTACTACATATGCCTGCAATCAGGCTGGGAGCAGTCCACTGGACCACCAGGGATATAGGTCTGTTATTTTAATACCTATGCCCGTGATCGGGCAGGAGGGAGTGCTACCACAATGGACGGTGCCGCCGGAGCTCGGGTGGCTACCCACAGCTGGCAGCTGCTGTGTTGCACCCTGCAATATGGCAGCTCACCTGTGGGTGGCCAGCTGTTGCTCCGTTTTTTTCTATCTCAACTGTGTGCAGTGCAAGTAGGGGTTGCACCTGCATGGGCTCAGCACATCCCAGGCTGAATATCGGAATGTGCGGAGCATGCATGGGCACGCCCCCCCTACTTGCGCTGCATACATTACTGATGCACTCTGGTGCATCGGGATTTGTGCCAGACACTTTCCCTTTTAAATATCGTGCTGGGGTACATCAGTGGGTTGCGCATGCCTTCTGAATATCCCACCCATAGTCTAAAACAGATGGGCCAAAAGGGCCAAAGTGTGTAAATTTGCCTTTTTGGTCACCACTAATCCTTCCATTAACAGGTGCCAAATAATGTAATTTAAGTATTTCTATTAGCTTAGATCCAGTTTTGTTATGTCTTTTATCTTCTGTATGTCTAGGTAATTCATACACATCCCTATGGTACCAGTTATGGTAGGGACTATCGATGTATCCATCAAAGGCCCCAATTCTAGCATTAAAATCACCACGGAGAAAAATATCTCACCTGCAGATATGGCCCAGCTGTTATGTATCACATCTTCTACTTGCTCCCAAATCCCTTCATAGTAATGTTTTGTATTTTTAGGTGTAACATATGTATTGATGCGATACAATTTAATATTGTTCATCTGAATTATTACAGTAATAAAATTCTCTTTTATATCCAATAAATCAGCTTTAAGTTTCTCATCTATCTTTACCCAGGTAACCAATTCTCCTGTGTATTTCCTAGGGTGGGCGAAAGTGTGGATTTCTGCCGTCGTGGAAGTTCAGCGAAATTTTGAAAATTTTGCTGAATTTTCCACTCTTTCACCTTTGGTGAAATTCTGAACTTACACCGAATAACTCCAGATTTCCACCTAGTACTGTGGCATTTAATTACAAGCTGTGGACTTTTTACATGACATGCAGAAATAAAGTCTCTTGCTAATTATTTTGCCATATATCATGTAATTATCTGCGGTTTGCATTACTTCTGCGTGTTTTTTTCCCCACAGTTTAATAATTTAACCCCTATTTCTTACATTTATTCTGCAGTTTTTCTGCAGAATTTCTGCAAAAGTTGACGAAACAATTTCCAAACATTCATGGAAGCAAAACTCCGACTTTCGCTGAAATTCCGCTGACAACATTTTTTTTCGCACACCCCTAGTATCTCCCAGTTTTAGCAGTTCTTTTTCCAGGTATCTGAAAGGCTAGATAGCCATTTAAAGCAACATCAGTTTCATTTGTATGCCAAGTTTCTTGCAAACAAATTACTGTAAGTCTATTTATGTAATCTCAAAATTCACTGTCAACCAATTTTGAAAAAAGTCCCACTATATTCCATGATATAAAAAAAGATGTCATCTTTTTTTGTTATCAGCAGCCTGCCTGTTTCACAGTCAATTATTTTGCAGATCAAGACTTTCATATTTAGTGGATACAGAGACATTATATAATAAACTCAAATTAAGGTTTGGTTCATCCCTTTTTTCTATGCATGCCATGTTATTCACCATTACTTCCTTTTTGAGAATAGTATTTTCAATTTCAGGGTTGTCTGGCACTACAAACAAACCCATAGCATTCAAAAGCCCTAAAGTCTCCATTATCTTCATGTATAGACTTTGGTATTATGCTGTAACATGTATCTGATCACTATCTAAATCAGAGCCTAATCTATGGACAGCAATGGCATCCTGTTTCACTATAGTGATATTTAGAAGCTGCTCCAGTAGATCCCGTACTATCACTTTAAATTTTGTATTGTTTTCATTTTTTGTTCTTTTTAGTTCATATATTGAAACAGTATTCCAGTTCCTCTCTGTCCTGTGGGACAGTTCCTCTTTATCAGTAATAGCCCTCATTACCTCTAAAAGTGTACTATCTACAATGAGTAGTCCTGCTTTATCAAGAAGTGTAGTTTTCTCTAGTATCATTTGAGCCATGCTCAGACCTTGTATTAAGAGAGCTACATGTCCAGTTTTAGTATCATTTTCCCATCGGTGCACATCCACTATAGTAGTTTCTTCTACAGGAATCTTAAGCACATGCGTGAAGAGATTATTTAGTGCATTTTTGATCTTTCCTTTAGTTTCTTTTGTGATGGCTTTTAGGCCAAAGATAATTATATGACCTGTTTTATTACTAGACACCTGATATGTGTTCATTAAATCTCTATTAATATAATGTATTCTGCATCCATACTGTTTTAGTGCAGCATTATTGATCCATATTTGATTTGCAACTCTTTGTGCTGTGCAGAATATAAATATACAATCATTGCCTACCTCATCCTTGTCTTTCCACATTTGTGCTACATCAGATCCCTTAAAATCAGCCCCTGCTGCTGCCCTTCAAAGATTCACGATCTTATCTCTAACAGAGGCTGTAATAGTCATTTCCATCACATTATATCCATATACACATAAAACAGCACAATCTGCTACGTCAGTTAGGGTGTTCTCAGTATTTTGCACCTCACTCACATTCACCTCAGTTGGGGTTGTTTTCAATTTTAAAAATTGTGTTCAGATTGATTATTTTTGGACCATAAAGTCCACTCTTCTTTAAAGTTCCTTAGGTCTGCATTAAACTTTGTCAAATGACCATTTATTATTTCCAACTGGGAATTTTTCATTACATTATGGATGCCTATAGTATTATCTCGATCCATATAGGCAAAATGAGACCCTATAGTATCTGTTTCTTCTATTACTATTGCATTGGTGTTCTGTGTTCGAATTGACTTAGTTTTTCCCCAGTCAACATCATTAGGTTTATTTGCTGCTTGTATCCTAGCACTTTCATCCTTTGAAGTTTCTTTTCTCTTATTTTTTTCTTTTGTTAATTTTTCACCTTTTTTCTTACTGTATATTTTTCATTCTTTCTAGAAGTTACCACAGGTGAAAAATCTGGACAAGTTTTGGGAGAATTATCCAATGGAATAGAATGAGAGCCATCTTGTGGGATAAACCTATTCATTTTCAGTTGTATATCATCCAATCTAAACCCATTAAGCACAATACCTTCCTTTATTGTGTCAAGCTCATGTTTAAAATTAATAATCTGCTCCATGATTAGCATATGTGCAACTTGCGGATTGCACATGAATTTCTTTAACTCATCACTGAGTCCAAAGGGATACGGGGGCAATGGATTAGACACAGTATTTCCCTGCAGGCTGGTTTGATTCTGAATTGTGCTGTTTATTCCTACTTCCCTTGCTGGAGCATCAAGTTGACTTAGCCCACTGATAGTATTTTGTAATTTACTAGATATATTTTTCAGTTCTGCTTGCTCGGGAGGCAGTATAGTGCAGTGGTTTAAGGCTCTGAGCTGCAAATCTGGTGACATCTAGCAGACCAGATGTGGGTTTGAATCCCACAGCTTCCACTTGCATACTTTGTGACTCTGAGCAAGTCACTTAACTTTCCTGTGCTCCCAGGTCGCTCCTGTAAAAAAGCATTCAGCTTAGTGTGTCTCACCTGGTTAAATAACTAAATAAGAAATGTCTTCCTCTGATTTGATTCATTGAAATACTCTGGGGAAAAGTTTAAAGAAGTAGGATATTCAGATATAGAATCTGTCGTCATACTAGTTAAAGCTTCCTTAGTAGGGTTCATTGGTTTACCCTTCTCTACTGCTTCATTTAATATTTTGGGATGATCGGGCATAGATGTATAACTAGACTCAAAGATCTTCAGTGTAATAAACACCCTCGCTTGGGTTTTTGCCTGAGAAGGCACAGACTCTATATCAGTTTGTGTTTCCAATACTGTTATTATTTCAGCAGGGCACTCGTGCAGTTCTGAGGTTCAAAATTATCTCTAATCTTGGTCTGCTTTCCTGTCCTTTTCTATTATGTTTTTTCCAGCTAGTACACCTTGATTTTGTGGGCAGTTAGGAGCTTTAGTTACCTGCATGATTTTTTTTTTTACCTTTTTCTTTTTGCCCTTCTGTCCATTAATATGATTTAAATCAAGATCCTGGTTAGCTTTCTTTTTAGAATTTTTCTTGTGTGATGTCATGGTCCATGATACATCTCCATAGCACAGCATGCTATTCTTTGGTTCACGTACCTGTCTTCTAGTTTGTGCCATGCTAGTTTATGAAAGCTGACATTAGAGCACTAAAACACTAAGACCGATGTAATAATAAGCATTTAACAGTATAAAAAAACAACTACAGTTATGTAGGCTTTACATATTTTAAAATGATCTCTTATGTTATATATGATGAATCAGTTCTTGAAACTCAATGTTTTCCTAAATATATGTCAGATAAAACTTATAATTCTATCTTCTCAGATAGAAAGAAGTACCTGGGACAAAAAAGTGCATAAAACCTAAAGTGCAAAAGTCTGAAGCTGATTCTTGTTTACATAAATTTCATAAAGTGCTAAGAGATTTCAGTCCGGGCCAAGACAGCAGTTTGCAGTAATAGCAGGCAAAGTAAAATTTTCAGTACTTATCCTATCATCTACTTTTTCAAAATTCCACAGTCTGTAAGGCTTTAACTTTAACTTTAGTTCCCATTTCTGGCAAGCTCATTAGCACCAAACTTTGCCTTCAACCTTTGATCTCTGAAGGTAGCAGCCGCCAATTCTCTGTACTTTTCATCAAAATATTCATCTTTGTCCCTGATATTCTACAATACTCTACAAAATTCATTGAAGACTGCACCACCAAGGTCGTTAACTACCACCAGTTCTTTGTAAGAAATTTGTGTAAAGCACCTGGTGGTAGTGCAAGCCGAGGGTAAAAATTTTCCAGGACAGCTTTAGTAAGGTTTTACCTACTCGGCTTTAAGTCCCTGAGAAAAAATATATCGCACACAGCATGCAAAAGTAACTTGGAAGATTATCCAAGCACAATAGCAGCTTAGTGTTAGCTCATTTTGGTGTGGCAGTAGAGTAAGTAGGACTGTGGTGTACAGTTAATACTGTAGATCTTATGAGTAGGATTGTGGTTTCCAGTTGTTACTGTAGTTAGCTGTCTTAGGCTGCATGCAAGGGCATTTGATATTACATTTTCAGCTATAGGCTGGGCTAGGATTAGTTAATTCTACTTGCTGTGTAGAGAGTTAGTGTAGAGAGGATTTTTGTAATTTTGCTAATTTCTTTTTAAATTTAGCTTAAAGGTTTCTTTGACTGTGTTTTTTGAATTAGGCTTAAAGGTTTCTGTGGCTGTATCTTTTGAACTTAGTGTAAAGTTTTTTGCGGCTGCGTTTTTTGAATTAAGCTCAATGTGGGGCACAACAGTCCCACTTAAAGCCGGGGGGAGGAGCCTAAAAAGGACCTGGGCAAATGTCTAATTTTTGGACTGTATGTGTTCGTGAGACTTAGCAATGCTATTGGTGGGTTTGAAATTGTGTTCATAAACAACTGCAAGCAGTATAGAGAGAATGTATTTCACTGTCCTGTATAGGTAGTGTGAACCATGTGTAGGATTGTGGGGTGCAACGGTTGTGGGGCAGCAGCATGGATGAACATACTGTGGATGCTGGGAGGGTGCCCAATATACCACAGACTAAGGAGGCTCAAGGAAGAGGTTCAGTGTCTTGGTGGGAAGCTGGGGAGGTTGAGGGGGTGAGGGAAGGGTTGCATTGGTAGAAGGGATGACATCTGAGAGTATCGGGGGGAACCACAGAGAAGGAACAGTGGGTCTGGGGGGGAGGGGAAAACTAGACAGGAAGCCAGCTGATGAAGGGTGGACCTTGGTAGGTCCTAGCAAAAGAGGAGCAGCAGTAGACAGGAGGGAAGAGAAAACACATAATAATGCAAAGAGGGAAGGGAACATGTTTTCAGTACTAGCGACACATGGGGAAGGAGAGGACACAGGAGGAGATTGCACAAGGGATAGTACTCATGAAGAGGAGGGAGTGAGGGGCATTACTGGTGGAGAGACTGAGCACGGCATGGCAGGGGAAGGGATAATACTCAGACAGGTGAGGAGGGAGAGGGAGGTTGGCAGTCAAACAGGAAGAGGGGGGGTCTCTATTGAGAGGGTGGGAAGACACTGGGGCAAATGGTAAAAACACCATCTTCAGTGGCCCCGGGAATGAGAACCTGGGTGGGGGGGTGGCGATGGGCACAAGGAAAGAGTAGGGGATGTACTGGTGTTGGAGGACTCCATACTCAAGGGGATCAGATGATGCAACAAGGGGGAGAGGCACAGTCAAATATGGGTGGAGTCCATACCGGGATTAAAGACAGACAAGGCAGGACAGGCAATCCTAAGATGTGCAAGGAGGGGTAGGAAGAAACCGCACATTGTGGTGCATGTGGGGACAAATAACGTAGCAGGGGAAACAGTGGAGGTACTAAGGGAGAGGTTTGAGGAAGTGGGAAGGTTGTGTGAGTGGGAGTCTATGGCCTTCTCAGAGGTGCTCCCAGTACACGGCACAAGCACAGTGAGAAAGGAGAGGATTGGGGAGTTGAATGCATGATTGGTAGAATGGTGTCAAACTAAGGGGTACAGGGTTGTGGGCAACTGGGGCAGTATCTGGATACTAACAATCTGTTTGCAAGGGATAGGCTGCACCTGAGGGGGAAAGGGAAGGAGGTGTTAAAGCAAAGACTGGGGAGGTATATTGCAACAAAGGTGGATTTAAACTAGTTGGGGGGTAGCAAGTGGACAACAGGTAGGCAGGGATCCAATAGAGAGGAGTCACAGCCTACCCCCCAGGCTAGTAGGGAAGGATTTTGGGTGGCCAAAAAGGGAGGGAGTAGAAGGGAGGAGATGGAGGGCGATGAAGGGAAGGGGGCAGGATGGAGGGTGATCTCGCTGAATGCGAGAAGCTTAGTCAACAAATCGGCTGAGCTACAGGCACTCTTGGCAGTGTGGAGGGTGAATATTATGGCTGTCATGGAAACATGGGCAACCGAACACCGGGACTGAGATCTGGCAATACCAGGGTATAAATTATAAAGGAAGGACTGTGAGGAGGGGAGAGGGGTGGGGTGGCAGTCTGTGTGAGAGATGGGATCAAATGTACTAGGGATGAGGGGGGAGTAGAGGAGAACAGAGGTAATATGGCTGCAGCTCCTAGACTCAAGGGGTAGGAAACTGAGGTCTGGGGAGGTATACAGGCCACCGTCCCAGTCTGAGGAGCTTGACAGGGAATTAGCAGGAGAAATCAGAAAGGTATGTAAAACAGGGAAGGTGGTCAAAATGAGGGATTTCAACTTGCCAGGGGTTGACTGGAGCATTCCAGACACCTCCAGTGCTAGGGAGCAAGTGTTCCTGGACATGATCCAGGAGGGTCTCCTGATGCAATTGGTCCATGGACCTACTAAGCCAAAGAACACTTTAGGTCTGGTATTGTCAAATGGGGAGGCAGTAATGGAAATAAGGGTGGAGGACCCACTAGCCTACAGCAATCACCAAATGGTGTGGTTTAGTATCATGATGTGCAGGGAGCCAGAGAACTCAGTAACCCGGGTGGTAAACTTCAGGGGGGTGGACTTTGAGAGGATGCGGGAAGTACTGAAAGGGAAACTGCAGGGCATAAGGCAGGAGATGGTTGCACAGCAGAAATGGGATATTATTAAATGGGGGATTACAGAGGCAATGGAAGCCTGCACCAAGACACAGAGTAAGAGGAGTAGAGCAAGGAAACCATGCTGGTTGAACAGTGAGGTAGTGGAGGTGGTGAGGGCAAAAGGAGAAGCACACCAGAGGTATAGGAGGACGAGGAAGGAAGGGGACAGGGAGGAGTATGCAAGATGGTCCAGGGAGGTGACCAGAAAAGTGAGAGAAGCCAAGCCCTAGAGGGAGCTAAGATTAGTGCAAGTAA
Organism: Neoceratodus forsteri; assembly: GCA_016271365.2. Lineage (NCBI taxonomy): Eukaryota > Metazoa > Chordata > Ceratodontiformes > Ceratodontidae > Neoceratodus > Neoceratodus forsteri. The sequence continues at coordinate 1,099,858,024 of CM028134.1, read as the reverse complement.
TTAAGGGGGGGGGGAAGACTTTTTCAGATACACAAGCGAGAAAAGGAAGTGCAAGGAGACAATAGTGAGGATAAAAAAGGGTGGGAGTGGATGGAAAAGGGGGAGGAACAGGCGGATGTACTGAATGAATACTTTTGCTCAGTGCTCACAGAAGAAAAGAGGGGACTGCTACCACCATGAGCTGGGAGGGTGGGAATGGGGGAGAGGAGGCAACAGATGGAAGGATTGAGGTAGGTAGAGTACTAGAGGGACTGAGGACACTAAGGGTAGAAAAGGAACCAGGGCCAGATGGTATCCAACCCAAGGTGCTGAGGGAGATGGTGGAGGTGTTGGTGGAGCCACTGGTGGATCTGTACAGCACCTCACTGGAGTTGGGATGTGTGCCACTGGACTGGAGGATGGCACATGTAGTGCCGTTACACAGGAGTGGATCAAGGGATGAACTGGGTAATTATCGTCCTGTAAATCTCACCTCCATAGTGTGCAAACTCATGGAAATGATACTAAAGGAAAGACAGGTGTTGTACCTAGAGGACAAGGGCCTCCAGGGTGTGAGGCAGCATGGGTTCATTTCGGGGAAGTCCTGTCAAACCAACCTGATGCAATATTATGACTGAGTGACACAGGTAAATTAGATAAGGGTCATGCGGTGGATGTTCTTTGCTTGAACTTCAGCAAGGCCTTCGATTTGGTCCCTCATGACAGACTTGGGGGGAAGCTAACTGGTGTAGAGGTAGGGGCAAAAATGACGTACTGGATTACAAGCTGGCTGCGTGGGAGGCTGCAGCAGGTGGCGGAGGGAGGGGAGCTCTCAACCCCAAAGCTAGTGACAAGCAGGATGCCATAAGGCTCTGTGTTGGAACCAGTGTCATTTGCGCTCTTCATATCAGACATTATGCACGTGGTGGTTAGCAAGATAAGTCTGTTCACAGATGACACCAAAATGGGAACAGTGGTGGATGAAAAGGAGGGATGGAAGCAGCTGCAGGGGGACCTAAGCAAGCTGGAGGAGTGGTTAGAGAGGTGGCAGCTGGGGTTCAATGCAAAGAAGTGTAAGGTTATGCACTTCAGGGCGAAGAATCCAAGGAGAGAATACTGGTGGGGGGGCTTAAATTGGGGATCACTGAGGAGGAGAAGGACCTAGGGGTAATGGTAAAAGGGACCATTAACAATACTCCCCAGTGCAGGAGAGCAGCTGCAAAAGCAAACAAAATGCTGGGGTACATAGCGAGGAGGTTTTCATTCAGGTGAAGAGAGGTGATTTTGCCCCTCTACAGGTCGCTGGTAAGGCCGCACTTGGAGTATTATGTGCAGTTTTGGAGGCCATACCTGAAGCGCGATATCAGGCTACTGGAGGGGGTGCAGAGGAGGGCAATAAAGATGATATGTGGAATGGAGGGGAGAGACTATGAGAGCAGGCTGGGAGACCTGAATATGTACACCCTGGAGGATAGAAGGGACAGGGGGGACATGATAGAGACATTCCAGTATCTGAGGGGAGTCAATAAGGATGGGGCAGATGGGGTCTTTAAGCTAAGAAGGGGAAGGAACACTGGGGGCATGCACTAGTAATAGAGGGGGGAGGATTTAGGAGGAAAATGAGGAGACACTATTGCAAGGAGAGGGTGATAGCAAAATGGAATGCACTACAAGAATTGGTGGTATCATGTAAATCTGTGAACATGTAACCCCTAGGTGGCGCTATCCCAAGGGCTACTACCCCTGCCTATATGGCTAGTGACAGGTTAAGGGGCCTAGGTCCAATGACTGGTGCCTCCACCCAGAGGTCGGGGTTGGTAGTGGTTAAACTAGCTTGGGCACAGCCCTCTGGGAAACTGTGACCCCCCCTTACTTCCCACTAGTGGCCCTTTCGACACACTGGAGAAACCTTTCCAATACCCTGAATACGTAAACCAATCATTCATATAGGTACCACTTACCCTCAGGACTGGTTCTGGCAGCACATCTCTGAGGACCCCCTGTAAAACAAGATTAGGCAATATACACAAACACAATGCACTTCTGGTTCTATATGTTCTGACACCACAAACAGCACATAATTCAATAACAACAGTCTGGTTTATTCATGGGGAAGTAACAAGGAAGGGGGCAATCAGGTTGATTTGGTTTGGAAACATTCAAATTACTGTACTATGCATCCATAGAGGTTCAAAATGTCACACTCTCTGGGTACCCAGGATGGGGGGGGGGGCTAGCCAGGTCCGTTGCCAGGGGTTGGCCAGCTGGTGCAGATGGATGGGGCCCTGCAAGGAGAAAATATATGCACAACACACACTTGTAATCTGGAGCCAGATGTCTCAGTTCTTAAGAGGAAAACACATAGCAAGCAGATGGCACACTTTTGATTAATAGAAGTCGCAGGGAGCTACCCTGATTTATACTCACAATACCCCAAGCAGAGATCCAGATGGATGATGGTCATTCTGGATTGCCAGAAAAGCAGGACAGGGAGACAGGGCCCTCGTGACAGGGCTCAACTGCATTTGATAGCAGGCGGATTCAGTGCGGATCAAGCTGAATTCTGCTCCCAGCTTCTGCACACAACTCACAGTATAGGGGAAATAAAATTGCGGTTCCCCACAAGCACTAAGCAAATTCATATGTAAAGGAAATTACTATACCAGGCCAGCTGCTCCTCGATCCTGATCGCAACACACTGCAATACCCGGGAGCATTCACAGCAGCTTCATTTCCTGACAGGCCGATCGCACTTCAAGCAAATCTTCGGTCTTCTACAGGGCAAGCCTGGTTCCACCACAGCAGCTTCACTTTTCCCCGCCAACTTCGGATTCAGTCCAACTCACACTCTCTAACAGCTGCAGGCCGACTTCAGGGCCTCCCACGCGCTTCCCGCATGAACTACACGCTGCAACAGCACACAGCTCCTTCTTCTTTCACAGTCACCTCACATCTGGCTTGCCAGCAACAGTTCAGGGCATTTCCTTTGTATTCACACAAGTTCGGTTGGTTGGTTCAGCTATCAATCACAGCAGGGCTCCCTCTGTTGGTGCAAAAAGGCGCCAAGGTCCACACTACAATTCCCAGAGGCACCTGCCATACAGCCCCCTTATAACAGGCTCCAGATAAGAGTCCAAGTTCGGATTTGCCCACAGCAGACTTCATATTAAAGGTCCCCCCACACTGATTGGTCCAATTCGGCAGTTCAGGACCAAAATGGAGGGCTAAACAGAAAGAGTTTGAGCTGCAAGAAAGGCAGGTTAGACAAACTGCATTTTTACTGTCACTCTACATTTCCCCTCAGAATTAGTTGCAGCTTTCAAGTGGGCTCCCTCTGCGCTCTTAGCGACTGCAGAAACAGAGCACTTAAACAGCAGCCCAGGTGGGATTCGAGCATTAAAACACACAGTCCCCCCATACAAACTAATCATGTCTGCAAGCAGACAGCTCTTAAAGAGACAGTACGTGAAGGCTCTGAAAGCACTCACAGCGCCCACATTTAAGCGGCATTTCACCAAAGCAGCCTCGGCAGGGAGCACTAGGCAAGCTCCGGAAAGGCTTCTGGGAACCCCCATTTGCAGGGGGTTACAAACAGCTTTAAAAGGCATGGGACAGGGAGTAAGGGAGAGTGAGGGTGGGGGAGGTGGGGACGCAGGATGACAAAAGGGGAGGAGGCAACTGCAACTAGGGGTTGTAGCTGCTGCACACTGAGCAGACGAGATAGACCGGTGTGGTCTGTTTCTACTGGCACATTTGTATGTTCGTATGTATGTTCGTAAATAAAACAGATAGGTTTTAAACTCAGACTCAAAACTTGAGACATGCAGGCATTTCCTTAACAGATGAGGCAGAGAATTCCACAGGGTAGGGGCAGCAAAACAAAAAGTGCATGCACCTGATGTTTTTAACCAAACCCTTGGAATCTCTAGCAATCCCTCGCTGGTGGATCAGAGTGGGTGGGAGGACAGTAGAGAGTCAGAAGATCTTGCAGGTACCGGGGTCCCTGTTTGTGTAGGGCTTTATAGGTCAGTAAACTGACCTTAAAGGTGGTCTGCCACTGTACAGGCAGCCAGTGCTGTTCGCACAGCACAGGTGTAATATGACTAGTCCTAGATGTACCAGTTAAAAGCTTGGCTGCCGCATTCTGCACTAGCTGCAAGCAATGGATATCAACCCCTGGAAGCCCTAGGTAGAAGGCATTGCAGTAATCAAGGCAGTCCAAGGTAGTCCCAAAACACTCATCCCAACGCATTGTAGTAAGTTCATTGGAAATCTCAAGAATAAAGATCATCTGGTAAAATTCCTATCTGAATCATGGTGTAATATGGCAGAAACTTTACTTGGCCCAGATCAGAAAATGGTTATTACAGGTGGATTCAAAGACAGCCTCGTTGCTCGCATGATCACTTCATATGGAGTTGTAGACCAAGATAATCTGTTCATACTAAGTTTCATACTAAGTTGTTAGGAGCTATGGGGGCCCCATGTTAGGCCCATTGCCGTTCCTGTCCTCTTTACCCACAATATGCCATATTGCATCCCTTCTGAATATGGAAATCAAAGTTACTTTTGAACTGTGCCTTGGTTTTTGAGCCGATAATCTCCTCCGGAAACCCATTCCAGGGGGCAACCACCCTCTGAGTGTAGAAAGCCTTTCTCCTATTTGTGTTACACTTTATGTGTCTCAACTGCCCTTCTGGTCATTTTTAAACTGCAGATTTAATTCATTTAACAAGCAGTCATCTCTCATTATGTTATAACACATTAGTAGGTCTCCTCTAATTCTTCTTCTTGTCTCCGAGGACATCAGCTTCAATTTACTTTGGCGTTGCTCATAGGAATCCCTTTGCAGACTGTGTATCATTCTAGTGGCCTGTCTCTGCAACCCCTCAATTCCTGCCACTGCCCCCTTTGTGATGGGTCCCCACACTGAGGCACCATAGTCCAGTATGGATCTAACATAAGGTCTGTACATTGGCATGATCACTGCCCTACTACAACTCCTGAAGTTTTTCTTTATGTTCCACAGCACTTTTTTTGCTTTTATAATTTAATTTTTACATTGGGTTTGGTAAGTAAGTTTGTGGTCTACCAGAATACTCAGATCCCTTTCCACCTCCAATTTTCACAGCGTTTGCCCGTTTATACAATAGTTGCGCTCGATAGATCACGTGATGCCTGCCAGCTAGACAGACGCACAGCACCCTCGCTCCTACCTCAACTTCAATATTTATCTTCAATTTTGCCGAACCAAGTGAGACATCTCATCCAATTGTGCAATTTTGGACTTCTAATACTGTACGGAAGTCGCCGACTACTAAACTACAATGCATTTTGATAAATACCTCCTCCGAATGGAAGCCAAAATGAAGCCGTCCCCTCCTGTGCATACACCACCCCAGATGCTGGAGAAGAGTTTGAAGAAATCTAAGAACCAGAGCACCACAGTGGGGAAGAATAGCCAACCTACTAGTGTGGCGATGCCTCTTCTGGAAGATAAGTTCCTAACAGAGCTGGCGCCACTTAAAAATGCATTCCTACAGTTCTCAAATAACCTTAAAACAATCAAAACTGATCTTAAAGACACTAACAGAAAGCTTAAAGATATCTCAGCTTGTACCTCTCCGCTGGAATCCTGGCAGTCCAGGATAGATCCAGAGCTTACTTCGCTGTGCCAGAAACTCTCCAAAATGGAACTGAAATTGGAGGACTTGGAGGGCCAAAGTAGATGAAATAACTTGGTGATCTTCGGCCTTCCTGAGAAAGTGGAGGGCTTGTTGCCTACTTTGTTTGCTCAGAAATTACTTGCCAAAATTGCAGGCCCTCCTATCCACTCTCTGACCTACATCGTGGAGAGGGCTCACAGGTCCTTGAGGCCCAGACCACCACCGGGTGCCCAACCAAGGCCTCTCATCCTCCAGCTGCTAAACTACTTGGATAGGCAGCATATCCTGTCTAAGATAAAAAATCTCCTGACAATCCAATGTGAATGTTCAACACTCCAGATCACCCAGGACCTCCCAGCTGCAGTTCACCAAAAACAAGCGGCTTACCACAACTTGGTCACCAAGCTTATTTCAGCCAGTATCAAGTTTAGAATGCTTTATCCTGCTCAGTTGTCGGCCCTGCTTCAAGGCACATGGAAATCTTTTGAGAATGCAGACCAAGCATCTAAGGATCTTCCTACTTTCTTTCCCGACCTTTTCAACCCATGTTGAACTATGGTAGATCTGTATGGGAGCAAACCCTGATATAATATCGAAGCCCTTGGTTTGAGTAAAGGAACATTACCTAAGATATGTAGTGCTATTATGTTGGCAAACGACTACTGGTGGCATAGAGTACACAATGTCAAGGATGCCACAGGATCTCATTATTTACTGGCTCCTTTTACCCCATAGCCCCAAGGACTGCTTAGGCTCCTAGATGTGTTCTTCCATTTCGCGATCGTGTGCACAATCACACCTGCTTATTCGTGTGAACTGTATCCATCCTTGCGGAAGGGTTGCGCACTGGACTGTTCCTGCGAGAAGACCATCTGGACTTGCTTTGCTCAGCTACATTTTCGGACATCTAACTTGTTTTCTCCATGTCCTCGCTACAGCTTAACAGAAGGAGAGACTGATATTGATAGAAAGTACACACCCAGCATTTAATCCACAAGCTTTCTTTGTGGCATAGAACACTGACTCACAGGAGGAAGCAGATTTAAAAAATGTGATTTCTTTTTTCATGCTATTGCTTAACCTCCAGGGCCCTATATGAAACAACAATATAGGCCTAGGTAGCTTACACTTCAACTGTATTTGACTCTAGCCTATTGTTTTAGCCCATACATAAATCAGGCACACTCTGGCCTGACATACATTCAAGTCAGCCCTAAGGTGGTGTACCATAGGTGTCCCTCTCTGCTGTGATCTTTGTTGGACTCTCTTCTGGCAACTCTTAGCAGATGAAAAGATATTGAGAATTAATTGCAGGCTTTCAAGGGCGAGAAAGCCTTGTCTCCTTAAAGTTCTAAATGCAGTTCTTTTCGTTTAAATACTGTAAATACAACACTGTTCTAATTGCTCAGTTACCACTGTAACCTTTAATTTTCTACTGTATTTATGCAGTTAACACTGCCTGATACAAAACAGGTGTTTCCTTTGTAGCCACTCCTTGCAAAGCTATATATAAAAGTCAGCAAATTATGGTAGGACCCTGGGTTAAAGTTTTTGTTCTTAAAGTCCTAAATTAAATTTAAAGGTCCTATGTGACTAAACAATATGGGCCTTAATGAATGGCGTTTTGTTAATATTTGACTTTAATGGCATAGCATATAGATCGGTTACACCATGGCCTGACACGTTTAATTTAGTCCTAAAGTGGCACGTCAGTTACTTCCTGTCATATTTTTGAATTTTTCTTTCTTTCCTTTTTTGACCTCTCCAAGCAGTTTTAAGGTTATGGAGGTTCTAATTCAAGCCTTAAGGTGAGGGCTAGCCTCACTAATATTAATTCTTAATGTTACCGTTTACTTGGCAAATGTCTTACAACCTTACACCAGTAAGCAGCCAATGTTTATCTATTCCTGTTTATGGGACGGCTTTAGTGTTGCACTTTAGTGAAGCAGATACAGAGATTAACCTGTTACTATTGCATTAGGCTGTTTTGGTAAGTTACAATTGATAAATTGGACAGTTTATGTTGGCAAGTGGGAGGGGGTGGGGAGGAGGGTGCTTGGGCCAGTAGTAGGTGAGCAATCATGCATCAGTTTTTGGAATAAGGACCTCAATTAGGGCCTGGCTATAAGGAGCTACACCATTACAACCAAATATAGATGACTATGAGATCCTTGTGGGGAGGGGGGGCATGCCACCAGTCAAAACAGTTCAAGATAATATACTGTATAGAGTGGGGGAGGGCATGGGGGAGTTAAGGGTATAATAAAAGTTTGGTTGGGGGGGCATTTTCCACCAGAGACCAGGGCTCGCGCTTTATCAGTTCTCTTTTTTCTCCCCCTATCTCTTCTGGGATATGCTTATCCACACAATGACCTCATTGTTCAGAACATCAGAACTTACCCAAGACTATGGCTGTTTATAACTTTTGTTCCTGGAACATCAAATGAGGACAATCACCCAACAAAAGGATGAAAGTGTTGCTTCACCTACAAAAACTGCAAGTAGATATTGCCTTCTTGCAAGAGATCCACCTGCTGCCATCCCAGGTCCTGGGTGGGGCAAGTATATGGTTCAGGTATGGACTCACAAAACAGAGGGGTGGCCATTATAATTACATGAAGGTTACCATTTCACTTATTACAGGAAATAACAAACCCATCAGGATGGTATATCCTGCTCCTGGCACTCCTGGGCCACCTAGAAAAAGTGTTAGGCTCCATTTATGTCCCAAATAGTGATGGCCCATCTTTCTTTTGCACCACGATGGCAACACTTTCATACTGATCCTCCCTACCTATGGTACTTGGGGGAGGGATTGGAACATGGTTCTGAATAACCACTTAGATAGATCAGGTTGCTCAAGGCAACTCCCAACCTCAGGCCAGAAGGCATTAGGGGAATTCATGCACGATCTAGGTTTAATCGATCTTGGAGAACTCTGAACCCAGATGCTAGGATGTATTCTTTTTATTCCATATCTCACCATACTTTCTCCAGGATAGATTACTTCCTGATAGGAGTGCACCATCTTCAAGGTATAGACTCTTGTCCTTATTCATCGAAGGTCATATCAGACCACCATCCTGTACTAGTTAGAATCAGTCTAGTTCCCTCACTAGTTAGAGACAGGATCTGGAGATTTAATAATCAACTCTTCAAATCCATGGACTTTCATGACCACCTTACTACTTTTATAACATTGTTTATGGAAAATAATGTTTCCTTTATGGCCAAGTTAGACTTCTTATGGGGATCTTTAAAATGTGGGCTTAGAGGAGAAATTATTTGTTGCGCCACTAAACATAAAAAACAGCTGGGGGCTTCCATTTCCTCATTACTAGAGAATATCCAAGAAAAAGAATCTAGTTTATCCCCTGCTTCACCATTAGAGGACTGGGAACACTTAGAATCCTTGAGAGCTAACTACAGCAGGCTTATTGGAGAAAAGGCAGAATATTCATTACTCTGCTCTAAAATCTCCTATTTTGACCAAGGTGAACTAGCAGGAAAATTATTAGCCTTGAGGATCTGTTTGCAGTAAATGGATAAAATAGTCCATTCCATTTTGACAGACAAGGGACGACTTTGTACTTACCCCCTAGGATACCGTAGAATCATTTAGACAATACTATCAAGCTCTGTACACCCCACCCCAAACTCCCTTCTCTGCCATGCAATTGGACACATTCCTTCATGATGTCGATCTTCTGCAGCTTTCTGACTCTCAAGCTGCCATACTACAGGCCCCCTTACTCTCAATGAAATCCATGCAGCCATAGACTCACTACCTATAGATAAATCCCCTGGCCTGGTTGGTTTCACATCTAATTTTATAAGGAATTCAGGATCAACTTACCTCTATCCTATTGACACTTTTCAATACATATTTGCAGCAGGAAACTCAGATCATTAACTGACTACTGCAATTATTATTGTACTTCCTAAACCAGGCCAGGACCCACTTAAAGTAGTTAACTATAGACCAATCTCACTCATTAATGGTGATTTTAAGATCTTAGCCAAAATCCTGGTAACTCGGCTAAGCCAGGTTTGGGATTCCCTGATTAGTAGGGAGCAGGTGGGATTTGTCTGAGGTAGACTGTCGGCAGACCATTTCAGGAAATTATCCTATTTTTTCTCTGAGTCCAGGGATTCCTCAATACCTGCTGCTCTGGTGTCCCTGGATGCAGAGAAAGCATTTGATAGGGTCTCATGGAACTACTTTTTTTTTATTTATTTTTTTATTTATTTGTTCTAGGATTACAAATACCTTTGAGCCGAGGCTCTTTTACAAAGGTTCCACATCACTGGTACAATTGAGACAATCATAAGCAAAGATAACAGTTTATAAAATAAAAAAAAAAAGCACATACTCTTGTAGATGAAAAAAGAACAATAAGGTGAAATTTTGGGAAGGGGAAAGGGAAAGGAGGAGGGTGAAATCAGGGAGACTAAGTGGATGGGAGAAAAGGGGAGGTAGGTTGGGGGGACAGAGAGAGGAGAGGTGTAAGGCAGATAAGAATAGAGGTAGTGCAGCCGGGTGGCATTTGTCATGGGCCAGCAGTGGAGGTGAAGATGGGAGGAGGGGTGCTGGCAAAGTGCAGGAGTAGATGTGGGTCCAAAAGGGCATCTTCAGCTATGGAACCAAAAGACATGTTTAGCCACAACAGTCACAGAGGTTGGAGGCAGTGAGTGTTAGGTGGAGATGAGTCTTAAAAGTGCTGAGCGATAGTGAGGATGAGATGTCGCTGGGAAGACCGTTGTACCAACTAGTGGCCCGGTAAGCAAAGGATCTTTGGCCTTGTGTTGTGCGGCAATGCGGGATTTGCAGAAGCTGAGGTTTCGATCCCCTGGTATGTCGGGTGTGGATTCTCAGTTGCATGAGGGCACAGACTGGGGGCAAGGCCCAGCAAGATTTTCTTAGTAGTAATACAAGTTTGGTGTTTTATTTGATTGGCAAGATTCAACCATCCAGTTTGAGAATAGAGGTCACAAGTGTGAGTTAGGTGTTGGGAGACAGTGACAAGTCGACAGGCCTTGTTGAGGGTGGTGGATACACCTTTGAGTGCGGTGGTTGTAGCAGAGCCGGAAATGATAATGCCATAATCAATGATGGATATGATGGAGCTCTGGACAGCGACAGCGAGGGCTTCGGGTGTCAGGTGTTTTCTATGACAGAGTAGCAGGCCTAGCCGGGAGTTAGTGTCTTTGGCGACATGGTTGATGTGGGCAGTGTAGGAGAGGTGAGGGTCAAGGGTGATCCCGAGGTAGTTAAAGTTTTTGACCTGTTCCAGTGCGGCACCTTGTCTGGTGATAACGGAGAGTTGGAAGTGCTTATGTTTATTATGGGAGCTGCTGAAGATCATGGCCTTTGTTTTTTTTTTTTATTAAGGATCAGTTTGTGCTTTGTGAACCAATTCTCAACTGATGAGAAGCCGAGTTGGAGATTTTCTTGCAATTTCTTCGGGTCCTGGTGTGTGGCAAGGATTACTGCATCATCGGCATACAGGGTGATATGTTCAGTGCAGGAGTCCGGTAGGGTGTTAAGGAACAGACTGAAGAGTAGGGAGCCCAGTACTGAACCCTGGGGGATTCCAGAGAGGACAGGTTTGGAATCAGAGTGCACATCTCCAATTTTTACATGCTAGGAGTGGTTTTCAAGATAGCTTTTGAATCCAGAGATTGAATCATTGGAGAGACCAGCATTTTTTAGTTGGCTCAGCAGGAGAGAGTGGTGGACAGTATCAAAGGCTTTGGTCAGGTCGATGAAAATAGCACCAGTTAGTTGTCCATTGTCAAGGGAGCTGTGAATGGAGTCGGTGAATTCGAGTAAGGCAAAGGATATACTATGACCTTTTCTAAAGCCATGTTGCTGTTTACAGAGAATAATATAATTGTCCAGATGCTCAGTAAGTTGGTCCACTACTGTATGTTCCAGTGCCTTTGATAGGGGAGGCAGAATGGAGATAGGGCAGAAGTTCGCATGGTCAGCCTTATCATCACTTTTGTGAATCGGGGTAACAGTGGCCATTTTCCATTTGTCCGGGGGTTGGCTAGAGGAAAGAGAGAGAGAGAGAGAGAGAGATTAAAGATCTTGGTGAGGGGCCCAAGTACCTCGTCAAGTGTTAGAGCCAGTAGCTTGAGGTCAAGTGTGTCATTGTTTGTTCTAGATTTGCTGATGGCTTTGGCAACATAGTTTTGAACTTGATGTTTCTTTAGTGCTTTAAAGTAGAAAGGTGGGTGACAGGCATGGGTGGAGGAGTTGGGGGGGATGGGAGTTGACACATCTTGGAAGAAGTCGGAGGGGAGAACACTGCTAAGGTCAGTGAAAGCAGTGTTAAAAGTGTTTGCAATAGTTTTAGAGTCGAGTGTAGTGTGCCCATTTATGTTGAGTATGTTCGGCGAATATTTTGACTGCTTCCCAGTGACATCTTTAATGTTTTTCCAGAAATTCCTCCCATTTCCCCAGGAGTTAGTGAGGGCATTTTTATAGTAGTCAGATTTCTGTTGCCGAATGGATTCGGTGCAGTCGTTCCGTGCCCGTTTATAATTCTGGATGTCGAGTTGTTTACCAGAGTTTCTAGCCAGTTCCCAGAGGTGGTCCCTGGATTTAAGTTTATTTAGGAGGTCTCCTGATAGCCAAGGGTTACTGAGCAATTTAACTTTATGCTTTTTGAGGGGGGAAAATTTATTAAAGGCTTCACTGAAAATGTGAATAAATTACTCCAGTGCAGTATTAGTATCTATTGCCTTGAATATCGTATTCCCCAAGCATTTATCCACTGGGTGCAGGTGCTTTACTCCTCACCAACAGCAAGAATTTCCTGCAATGGTTCCTTGTCTTCATCCTTTTTCCTGTACTAAGGAACAAGGCAAGGCTTTCCCATTTCTCCATACCTATTTAAATTGTTCCTAGAGCCTCTCATTTGTAAACTCAACTGCTTCCCGAGCATCTCTGGCATACGAATAGGTGAGAAAGAATACAAATTGTCTGTCTATGCGGACGACATATTGATGCACATTTCTTCCCCGGCTACATCAATACCTACTACCATACAGCTCATATTCCAATTTAGTGAGATCTCCAATTACAAATTAAATTTACAGAAAACAGAAGTGATGCCCCTCAATAAATATACCAATAAAGCTGACCTGCAACACTTGGGCTTCGTCTGGGTAAAGGACAACTTGAAGTATCTGGGAATATTCCTTAACACCTCCACCTGGAAGAATAGACAGAATACTCTGGACTCGGTGGTAGCCACTATAAAATTAGACATCAATAGATGGTAAATGCTTCCTTTGACACTGCGGGGTAGGCTCAATATTATCAAAATGAATATTTTACCCCCATTTGTTATATCCCCTCCAAACGTTTAATAGATTTTTACCCCAATGTTGGTTCACCCAAATAAACAGACTGATAACCAACTTCCTCTGACAGGGCAAGAAAGCCAGAAGGGCTTACACCAAGCTAATGCATCATAAAAGAGATGGGGGACTCCAAGCCCCCAACTTCTATCTGTACTACTTAGCAATACATCTAGTGAGGTCTCTTCACTGGTACCAGCATTCTCAAGAACACACAGTAGAGTCCTATACCCCCTTGTGGTTGGATATCAAAAACACCTTATGCTCCAACTATGTTATAGACATTGGGGCCCTGCCCTTCACATTGAAAAAATAGTTACCCACTCAGCTACAGAACACCTTGTTAGGAGTTTCCCTCATGTCCCAAGTACAGCTAAGTAAGCTGCTAAAAGTGCATTCAGCACAAGATAGTTCTCAACCAATATTTGGAAATCTTGATTTTCAAATATCAGGTAAGATTCTTTCCAGGGATAAATGCTGGCCCAACATGAAAGTGAGTAGGGTGGATGACTTGATAATTCATCAACAATTTATGAAATTTCAGGAAGCCTGTCACAGTTATGGTTGGCCTTCAGGCTCGGCCTTTAAATATTTTCAGATCACAGACATGCTCTATGCAGTCCTGGGCAAAGGTTCATGGGGCTCACCTCTCCAAAATGCAATTTCCCCCTATCTGCACTCACTTCCCAAAACCCATTTGATCTTATACTCATATCACTATCTATAGTAATTTTTAGATCCAGGAGATGTGCCATGGTTCTATGGGTGGGATAGAGCCCTTCCCCCTAACCTGGCTTCAAGGAACTGGGCCAGAATATAGAAGCATCTCTATAGTATGATACGTTGGAACCAGTGTAGGTACATGCAATTATATATTAAACATGACCTATATTACACTCCCTTCAGATTGCATCAAATGGGTTGCTCATCATTGAACCTTTGTACTAAATGTGGTAAAGAACCTGGCACATTATTGCGCATGCTATGGTCATGTGAGAATATCTCCCCTTTTTGGGCCACCATTCAAAATAGACTAGATCTCTTGCTTGGCCTTTCACAGAAATTTGATCCTAGAGTCTGCATTATTGGGGACTATGCAGATAACCTTGTAGGTAACCAGCGCCCACATGTGGCCTTGATATCAGCCTGTGCCAAGAAGATAATACTTCGGCACTGGAAAGATCGGATTGCTCCAAGTTACGTGGAGTGGTTAAAAGAAATAATGTTTGCTTTACAGGCGGAGAGGACAATAACTAGCATGTCTAATAATTTACTGAAGTACAATAGGGTCTGGGAACCCTTATACACCCTCTTAACGATTCAGTAACCTATTGATGAATCAGTATAACCCCCAAGTACCTCCCCCACAAGAAAGAGATATCTATCTCTTCCTTCAGGTGTTAAAGTGCCCAGGCTGGGTGGCTATTAAAAAGCTTTGAACAGAGCATATACTATTGTCCTCTCTTTTCTTTCCCTTTTCTTCTCTTTCTCCTTTTTTTTTCTCTCTTATCCCTTACCCTTACCACTGACCAATACAGATGACTCTGGTGGAAAAGGGGAGGGGAGGTGGGAGTTTGGGAAGGAGCAGGGGAAGGGGTAGTGTTAGAAATTTGATCATTACATTTACAAAATGTTCCATGTATAAAATATGTTGTGGACTACATATATATGTTTCATGATGACTGTATAAACTCTATGTCCTGTCTTTACCTAATGGTTCAATAAAGTATACTAAATGACAAAAAATAATAGTTGTGCTCAGGGTTCTTATTTCCCAGGTGGCTCACACAGCACTTGGCTATGTTAAAACTCATTCATCTAGCTTGTGTCCAACTATAAATGCTGTCTAGATCCTTCTGGATTTTCTGCACCCCCCCACCTGTGTCACCAGACCTGCCAATTTAGTATCATCTGCATATTTACTTATCCAGTTATGTACTCCCACCTACCCATTTGTGCCATGAATATTCTGAACAGCACCGGTCAAAGGACCGACCCCGGAGGACCCCACTAGTCACTGGCACCCCATCTGAGAAGTAACCATTTATACATACCCTCTGTGACCTATCTCCCAGCCAGGCCCCTACCCTATGGTTCACTCTGTGATCCATACCATTATCATTTAAGCTACGTAATATTTCTATGTGTGGAACTTTATCGAAGGCTATCGCAAAATCAAGGTACACGCAATCCACCCCCCCATCCAGTGCTGCAGAGATTTTTTAATAGAAACATAGCATGTTTGTCACACATGACCTTCCTGCCACAAATCCATGCTGCTCAACGTGCTTGGTGGCAGAAATGTAAAAAAAAAAGCAGAGGACAACTGAGCAAATTACTGGGCGATAGTACAATGCCGGCGGGAAGGAGTACCAGGTACATGATCAGCAGGGCACAGGGAATAAACTGTCAAAAAAGCGCACATTTTTTTTTTCGTAGTACTGCTGCTTTAATGGGTGCATAGGTTACTTTTTGTTTTCCTAAGTGAATTAACATAACTATAGAATTGTTACATGTTATCCTTCCTGGCCGTAGCTGCCAGCTGAATTTCCATCCTTTGTTTATTTCTCTTTATCATTTGTTTACATTTAATCTGAATTTGTTTATACTTTGCCCAGGTGTGAGAAGTGTTATTTTCTTTTACAATTAAAACAACCGTTTTTTCTTTTTCAAAAGCCTACTTATTGCCTTGGTTAGCCATCTGGGGTTTTTCCCCTTGTTGTTATACACCTTAACCTTTTTAATGTGCTTATTACATATTTTGAAGACATGATTTGTAAGAATACCCCACTTCTCTTCAACTGTTTTGTTTGCTAACGTGCTTTCCCCGTTTATGTTGTCCAGGTCTTTCAATATTTTTGATTTGTCTGCTGTATTTATACTATAAATTTCCCTACACCCTTTATCAATTGGTATATACTGCTGAAATGAGAAGTCTACCCCATTATGGTCACTTTTTCCTAAAGATGCTATTGTAGGATATTCTGTAATGTTTCTCTCCCTTGCAGTCATTACCAGATCAAGAATGTTTTTTCCTCTAGTTGGGGTATTTACGTGTTGGGTTATATTTACTTTCTGGCAAAGCTCCAGGAATATTTTACTCTGTGGATTTACAGCCTGCTGGTTTTCCCAAATTATGTCAGTATAGTTTAGGTCACCTATAAATACCACCCTACCCCTCTCACATGCTCTGATTAATTCTGTGTTTATTTGATTTGAAAGTTCCACAGTTGCCCCCGGGGGTCTGTAGCATACATTCACTGTTACGTGTTCATTTTTACATGTGTCTATATGAATGCAAATGGTTTCCAGGCCTATTGTACCTTGTTTAACTTTGTCTGTTATATTAGTAGCTTTAAATTTGTTTGATATATATGCGGTTACCCTTCCCCCTTTCTCCCATCCCTATCCGTTAGAAACAGTGCATACCCTGGTATTCCCTTTCCCCACACATTTTGGCCGAACACCAAGTTTCAGTAATAAAGACCATGTTGACCTCCTTTTCCCCACTTATAAGGGCCTCCAATTCCTCCTTTTTATTATTAAGACTTTGCGCATTGAGAAGTATACATCGCATGAAGAAGCAGATACTCTGCTTCTACTTCAAGTTGCACATGCTTCACAAGAATACCCTTGTGTAGTGGTGTGGTCTCTAGACACTGATGTTGCAGTTCTCTGTGTATATTTTATTCACAAGTTGGAAGCAACTCAAGAGCTTTGGTTTCATATTGGTGTGAAGGATAAAACCAAGTTTGTACCAACCCACACCATAGCAGCTGAACTTGACCAACAACTATGTAGAATGTTGCCAGCAGTACACACACTGACTGTGTGTGATTCAGCCAGCAAACTTGCAAGGGTTGGCAAACTAAAGACATGGAAGCTTGTCAGGAAGAATCCACACAAATTTAGAAGCCTTACCAAGTTTGGCACCACAGTGGATATACCTCCTGCACAGCTGAAATCAATAGAACTTCTGATAACACTTCTCTAGGACCCAATGGCTAACACAGTACATGGATGTAAATGGTATGCAATATGAGCTTCTCTGTCACAAACAGGCCCAGAACGAAGCTCTTCCCCCAGCTTCTGATAGTCTTCTGCAACATACCAAGTGCAAAAATTACCAGACCCATATCTGGAACCATGCCTGGAGGCTTAGCCTGACATCCCAACCCCAG
This sequence comes from Neoceratodus forsteri, assembly GCA_016271365.2. Taxonomy (NCBI): domain Eukaryota; kingdom Metazoa; phylum Chordata; order Ceratodontiformes; family Ceratodontidae; genus Neoceratodus; species Neoceratodus forsteri. The sequence continues at coordinate 1,099,840,827 of CM028134.1, read as the reverse complement.
TTAGAAATGGCGGGCATCACGACAAGGATGGACACATTTCTCCAACACTAATGACACAGACACCTGCCCCTGAAGTACACCTGGAACTCATTACATGTGGGTGTAAAAAAGCCAAGTGTGAGCGCAACTGCAGTTGTTCCAGGCACAGCAGGGTGTACACACAGGCTTGCTTGTGTACTGGTGGTCAGGACTGTTATGATCCTCATAAAGTTGCCAGTGTGGATCCAGATGAGTCTGATACTACAGATTCTTGAGACTTGGACATGTATCGTATGACAAATATATTGAAAAAGGCTAGACACAGAAATACTGTCATATTGCCCACCGCTGAGAGGGAGTCCATTGGATATTAGTGTTTTGCTAGCATCATGGTGTGCAATAGTACTTGGCTTCTATTATAATGAATACAGTATTTAACACTTTTGTGTCAACGAATAATCTGTACTTTTATCAATACAAACCACAAGGCCAACCTTATTAATAATTTATTTCAAAGAAAACTTTTGTCTGACTAAATTATTTTTGTCTTTTTAAAACTAAATTAGTAATAATCTGTCAAAGAAACCTTTTGCATGATTAAAATTAGTTTTTATCTTTTAAAATAAATTATTTAAATCCCATTTTATTGGTCATTTTTACTTTCATACTTGTCTTGACAACTTTAGTACATTTGTGTGGCCTTTTCCCTTGCGCAAAATGTTATTTTGACGTGGGTAAAAAAATCTTGTAGTGGCATATCTTGCTACCACTTTACAAGACCACATCCATCCTAGAGAGGTACCTAAGGGGCACTTCTATCAAAATGATATAGTTGTTACTTTCTGTACAAGGGCTGCTACGTCACCAAAAATTTCAGGAGTCGGCTCCCAGAGCACAAAAAACTTTTCTCAGCAGAAAAGGGTCCTAACACTTACTCAGTGTTCCCAGCGGACTGTGGACAACTTTAAAAGGCTCCCTTTGCTTTTAAACAATGCTTCCTGACCTCCAATGCTTCCGATTGGCTGGCTTCCATCTGTTCCCACCCTCCGAGCTCTGTTTCAGGAAATAGCCTGCATAACAGCTAAACACAGAAAAACAAGACCCCAAAACAACTTTTCTCAGCAGAAAAGGACATCCTAACATTGACGCAGTGCTCCCAACAGAGTGTGGACACAACTTCCAAATTCTCTGTTTGCTTTTAAAAAGTGATTCCAGGCCTCCAAGGCTTCCGACTGGCAGGTGTTCACCTCTTATTGCCCTCTGAGCTCCATTTCAGAAAATAGCTTGCAAAAGATCCAAACACAGAAAAACAAGCCCCAAAACAACTTTTCTCTGCAGAAAAAAAGGACCTACACTAACTCAGTGCTTCCAACAGAGTATGGGCAACTTTAAAATGCTCTGTTTGCTTTTAAATACTGCTTCCCTGCCTCCAACACTTCCGATTGGCTGGCAGCCGTGTGTTCCCACCCTCAGAGCTCTGTTTCAGGAAGTAGCCTGCAAAACAGCCAGATACATGCAGCCCAGCTGTCGTGTGCCGGTGGGCTGCTACCTCTGCTTGTTGGCCCTCTAACAAGTTAAGGGTCCTGGGTCCTGTTACAGTGGTGTTCGGGGGGTTCTGTCCCAAAGATAATGAAAATAGCATGGTGCCTCCATCCAGAGAGAATTAGAAGTGGGTCAGGTGACTGGCTGGCACAGCCCCCTGGATGCTATACCTACCCACCTCCACTACCAACCACCCCACACACTGAATGCTCAGCATGTTCAATAACAACATAAACCATGAACAGTAATGCTTTGACAGACTCAGAGAATTCCTGCACACACAATTTTAAATGGTAAAGCACATCTTTAGTTGGAGTAAGGACTATGGAAGGGTTACCAGGACAAAGGATGGCTGTGGACAGAAAAACTGGTTAGTGGAACAATTTTGAAATCACTAATCATTTGAGCCTGCAGGCTAAGTGCACCCACACTGGTACCAGTGTTTCCCTGATTGTCCCTTGGGGTACCACCTATGTGCAGGCCCGATCAGTGCCATGGGTTGGACAGCTGTTGGGGCCAAGAAAATATTTGAGAATTGCTTTGACTAAGAAACACAAATTCCCCTTTTTCCCCTCTCTTGAAACCAGGTCCTAGTATTCACGGTTTGTTGGTCTTAGGGGCCTGGAGTATGGTGCTCCTTGGTCAATACAGCACAGGGTAATAGAAGACAGGTCTTGGCTCCTCAGCAGGATGGAACTTGCTCGAGGATCTTGCAGCTGGTCAGCTTGATTGTAGTTCTGGCCACTTGTCACCTTTAGCCACTTCTGACCTGCTGCAGAGCTCTGTGGCAGGACAGCATCAGTCCCAGAAGGCCCAGTCCTGGGAGAGGCTCTGCAGCCTGGCTCGCCCAATGGATCCCAGATGCCGTAGCACCCCAGCAATGCTGGTGACCTCCTGAGACAATGAGTTACACTTGGAAGGGGTAAGCAGGTTCCCTCTCTGGCTCAGGGCGAGAAATCCCAAATGGTGGGGGTCCTCCTGCAGTTCCTGCATGGAGTTCAAAGCAAGTAGAATTCACAGGCGGTAATTTGAATATAGTCCACTGCCAGTTGAAGTGGGTGCTAGCCCTAGATCCAGAAAACACAATTGCAATCAAACAGGAATCCAGGCACGACAGGCCCCTGCACACCAGTCCACACTTTCCACTTAAACACTGTCCACAACCTTTTCTTCAGCTGTAGCTAGGACACAGCTTTCAGTCACTTTAACCAGTTCACTCAGGACATGTACAGCAACTGGCTAGCACCCCAATGATCATAGATGCTTGGCCTCTTCTGATGTACAATTTCAGTCCCACGCAAGCAATTAAGCTCTCAGAAGCAACTGTAATTCTCAGATAACATGCACAGTCCTCTCAGCCAATTCAGCCTACTAGTGCAGGGTTTCTGCAGTATCTCGTTTCTCCCAGCAGTAAAAGCAACTTCTCAGTACCTGCGAAATCAGGATCACAGTTCAGTCTCTTTTTCTCATTCCCCATCCCAATCCAATTCCACAAACAGTAATCTCCAACTAAGGCCTGGGTAAGCCCCTGCAGTCCAAAGTTCAATCTCACAGGATACTTCTGACTCATACAGAGTCCGGGGAACAGACTGAAGAAATCCCAGAAAGTCCACACAGTTTCAACCAAGAATTCCGGGTTTTGTTTGGCTGATGGAGCCTATCAATACTCTATAACCATAAATTTCAATATTTCCTGCTGTCCCATTGGAGCATGATTTACGCACCTGAATTAGTCCGCTCCTTTTCCCAGGAGTCCATTTGTCCAAGTTCTGGGTACCTAGATCACTGATTGGCTACTAGGTAGGGGTCAAATGTCACCAAAATGTCAGCCCCCATTAAGATCTATGCAATCCAACACAGTTTCTTGCTTTCAAATGTCTGGCGCTGCCAGACTATACACTTTTTTTTAGTTAATGCCCCAACCAGGATATAACCCCTTTAGAGCCCTTTCAAATGTGCCCCTTCTTGACCATATACACTCAATACTTTTCCTGTCGCTGCCATTTAAATATAGCCCCCCCAGCCGGCCCGGTGGTACTGAGGGTTTAGATGCTGAATGCCACACCTCATGCTACGCCGGAGACCCAGGTTCGGAAACAGACTCAGGTCATTAGGGGTTGGCAGGGAAGGGGGAGGATGGAGTGTCCCACAACAGCTCTTCTCTCTCTGGGAGGATAAAGGAGGCTGCATCATTCTGCCGAGGCACCTGATGGAAGTCCGGGGCACTACAGGTGCGGCACACAGCAGGAGGTTGGAGCGCAGCGGATGTCGGCACGTAAGCACGCTGACGCCATAGCACGTCTGGCTGCAGGGAGAAAACCAAGCGGAAAATCGTGGGCAGTCATAGCAGCTGATGGCCACGCTCCATGCCCACGGGACCTAGAGAGCTGCACCAGCCAAGTATTGTATTGGCTCCGTGTCCCCATACGGAGGACACTGTGCATGCCAGCCTGCGTGAAGGAGAATGAGTCTCTGACCAGGCCCAGGGGTGTGGGTGCCTGCAGCCAGACGATCTGCCTCCCCGCTCCACAGAGGACATGGTATAAATAACATTTAAAATAAAATACAGACACCCCCCAGGTGGCGACAGGACCCTCATTAATATTCAGGAGGGCTCATTAATATGTATGCACCCTCATCTATGCCCTGAGCTGAACTTTTTATTTAAAAACTCAGGGGATTCTCGTCAGCCTCCTCGAGGTCACCGGTCCCCATTTAGCTTAAGAGAGCCACTGGGACCACTGAGGAACTCTCCAAAAGACTGCAAAACCAGTGGTCAGCATATGAAATGCACATTGTGCACCTACATGATCCCCACTGGCTCAGGAAATAGCAAAGAGCAGCGGCGGCTCGCAAACAAGGATTTAAGAACAACCTGGGCTAAAATTAAGTACTAGGCTGAATCGAGGGGACTTGGGGACACCAAAAAAGACTCGGGCCATGGCAGTGGAGTATTTGGGGTTGGGGATGACAGGAGGCAGCGGAGATCCTGGGAAATGGGGGCACTACAATTTCGGGGTTATATACAAAAATAAGGCCCAAAACAACTTTTCTCATCAGAAAAAAGGTCCTAATGCTTATTCATTGCTCCCAACAGAGTGTGGACAATATTAAAATGCTCCGTTTGCTTTTAAAAACTGATTTCTGGCCTCTGTTCCCACCTTCTGTGCTCCATTTCAGAAAATAGCATGCAAAAGAGCCAAACACAGAAAAACAAGCCCCAAAACAACTTTTCTCAGCACAAAAAGGATCTACACTAACTCAGTGCTTCCAACAGAGAGTGGACAACTTTAAAATGCTCTGTTTGATTTTAAAAACTGCTTCCTGGCCTTTGATGCTTCCGATTGGCTGGCATCTGTCTTTTCCCACGCTCTGAGCTCCATTTCAGGAAGTAGATTACAAAAGGACCAAACACAGAAAAATGAGCCCCAAAACAACTTTTCTCAGCAGAGAAAAAGGTCCTAATGCTGACTCAGGGCTCCTACAGAGTGTGGACTTGGACGGGGTTCAAAGCAGGAACTGCCCCGATTGATGTTTTTATCGGGCCAGAACATTTTGCCTCAGCTAGCCCTGTTGGCCAATACTGGAGGAACAAATCCTTCAATAAGTATCTCATTTGTCTGAGTTTGTACCTGCGCCTAACTTGGGTCCCCCTTGAAAACTGGGTGTACGAGGGGATGATCCTGTACCGCAGTGGTAGGGCTACAGCTCATTGTAAGTAAAGTAAGTAAAAATGTATTTGTTTAAAGCACCCTTCCCAAGCTCAGGGCACTTTTACAATAATTCATACACTTTAAATACAGAACCATATAAAATCAATAAATATAGTAACGATTAATGACAATCATTTATCAAGTCCCTGAAAATGCCTGGTTAAATAGGAATGTTTTTAACTTTTTTTTAAAGCCTTCTACAGTCAGGCAATCTCGTATCTGACGAGGTAGAGAATTCCGAAGGGTAGGTGCCATATAGGCAAAGGATCTTCCATCAGATGTCTTTAAGTCTACCCTGGGTATCTCTAGCAATCCCTCATCAGAGGATCAGAGTGAACGGGAGGGGCAGTAAGGCACCAGGAGTTCTTTCAGGTAGTGGGGTCCCAAATCGTGTAGGGCCTTATAGGTCAGCAATGCAACCTTGAAGGTGATCCGCCATTGTATAGGCAGCCAGTGCAGTTCACGCAGCACAGGTGTTATATGGCTAGATCTAGAAATTCCTATCAACAACCTGGCAGTCGCGTTCAGCACAAGCTGCAAGCGGTGGATATCCATCCCCGGCAGCCCTAGATAGAGGGCATTGCAGTAATCAAAATGACTGGTGACAAAGGCGTGGACCAGGGTAGGAAGATCTTCAGGTGGAACCAAGTGTTTCACCCAGGCTATATTCCTTAGATGGAAAAAGGCAGACTTGACTACAGCCGACACCTGCACCCTCAGGGTCAGGCCCTCATCATATACCATGCCCAGGTTTGGCACTTGGCCAGAGGTCTTAAGCGGGGCCCCCTCAAGATATAAACCCGAGGGTTTCCCTGCCCAAACCCCTGTTGTCCTCACACCAGGGTCCACCACCAATACCTCAGTTTTTCCTGAATTTAACTAAAGCCAACTAGTTCTCATCCACTGCTGTATCTCCAGCAGGCAGTTATTAAACACTGTGATAGAGTCAGACTCCTGTTCAGGCACAAAATACAGGTAGAGCTGAGAGTCATCAGCATAACAATGAAAACTCAGCCCATACCATCTTATAATGTCCCCCAATGGAAGCATATACACCACAAATAACATGGGAGACAGCACCGAGCCCTGCGGAACCCAGCAGGGCAGCCAGTGAGGGGCCAAGAAATAAATCCCAGACACCCTCTCTGTGATCTGCCCTCAAGGAAGGATCGAAACCAACTGTGGACTGCCCCCCTCAGTCCACAGAAAAACCACAGGTGGTCAAGCAGCACTCCATGATCCACGGTGTTAAATGCTGATGAGAGATCCAGGAGAACCAAGATGGAATGAGTTCTCCGATTTCTCACCATCAGGAGATCATTTAGAACCCGAACAAGAGCCATCTCCGTGCTATGCCATTTCCTGAAGCCGGACTGGAGAGGGTCATAGATATTGTAGTTGGTCAAATGATCCTCCAGCTGCTGAGTGACCACCTTCTCAATAACTTTCCCTACAAAGGGTAAGTTAGAGACCAGTCTGTAGTTTGCCGGGCAGTCGAGGTCAAGAGAGGGTTTTTTCAAGAGGGGGCGTACCACTGCCTCCTTTAAGGGATCTGGGAAGATCCCTCTCAATAATGAAACTGCCACTATCCCAGCCAGGACCTGGCTGATAACATCTACACACCCCACTAACAGGCGAGTAGGGTCTGGGTCCAAATTACAGTAGGTAGGTTGCAGAGTCTGGATGATCCTCACTATATCCATGACTGCCGGTTGGCTAAAGGAGAACCAAAGCAACTTGGCATTAGTACTACCTGATTGATCAGTGCAAGGCCCAATGGAAGGGTGCTGGCTGATCTCATCCCTGATGTGGATATCTTGTCAGTGAAGAATTTCACAAACTCCTCACACTGTATTTGTGACAATGCTCGACCAGCCTGTAGTCAGGCTGGATTGCACAGTCTGTCCACAGTCTGGAAGAGCTGGGCTGGTCTATTCTTCACTGCAGCAATTTCCCTGGACAGGAACTCTGCCTTCTTATGGGAAATTACTGATTGGTAGATCTTATAATGTTCTAACAATCCAAGCCTATCCACCTCCAGGTGAGTTTTCCACCAGCGTCTTTCCAATCTTCATCCCTGCCTCTTCAGCTCATGGACCTCCCCATCAAACCAGGGAGCCCCCAGGTGCAGAGTGCGGGGATGAGCACAAATTGGAGCAATGACATCCAGGGCCCATACCACAGTCCTATTATAGGCCAGGACCAGGGGCCCTGGGTCAGTGCTATCCATTGGAAATCCCGAGAAGTCCAGCTCCATCATTAAGCCTTCTGAGGTAACCCCCCTCAAAGGACAGAACTGTACTAACTCCTTAGGGGCAGCCCTAATTCAGGGGGCTGTAAATCTGAACCTCAGGGCGTGATGGTCAGACCAACCGGTTGGCTCCACCTCCACATCGGAGATCTCCATCCCCAGATGGAACACCAAGTCCAATGTGTGCCCCCCCCATGGGTTGCAGAGGTAATAACCCATGACAGGCCCAATTAATCCATCAATTGGAGGAGATTTTGACCAAATGGTAAGAGTTCATCATCGACCCAGGCATTGAAGTCCCCCAGAATTAACCATCTGGGAGACTCCAACGCTATTTCGGCAATGAAGTCCGCAACCTCCTTCAGGAACTCCCTCCCATCCCCTGGTGGATGGTAGATGAGAAGGGCCCTGTAGCCTGCACCTGCACCCACTATACACTCAAAGGAGTTGGAGTCTCCAACTGGTACCTCCATGACATCCAGATCCTGTCTAAAACAGACTTCAACCCTCCGCCCCTCCAGTCCACTTTCGGGTGGTGAATCACCAAGAACCCAGCCAGAACTGCAGATTCCAAAATAGGACCCACATTTCCATCCAGCCACGTCTCGGTGATGCAAGCCAAGTCAACAGAGGAAACAAGATCTGCAATCACTGCGGTCTTATTCCTAATCGACCTGGCATTGCTTAACACTGCCCAAAAGGGACGGGGGTCCAAGGATGGCCTCACTTCCCGCCTGATAAAGTGAGAACCCTTGGGTATGGGAACTAAGCACAGAAAACCTTGCCCCGTACCCATTTCGCCCCAGGGCATCTCCTGGCTTTTACTGTCCCTATCCGCACACTCCTCTCCCATCCCTCCAAGAGTTCCAGGATCCCGGTTTTCTACTCCTTTGTCTCAAAATGCAGAGAACTCGACATCCATATTAAACCACCACAGTAAGCAGAGGCAATTCGAAAAGACAGAGATTCCTAAGTCCTGAGGGGGAGTACTGCCTGTAAGTCTCTCTAACACTCCAATACATATTTCCAACACTCCAAACGACTCGATAACCATTCACCCCTACACAATTAATACACTTTTAACCCGAATTTCAAATAACATATAACAAACTACTAAGCAATGCTACAATAAAACCGTAAATATACAACCACTTCCCAAAGAACTAACACATTACAAACTATATGACTAAATAAAAATAAACAAAAATCAGACCCCCCAAAAACAAAACTAAACCATATCTATTACAACCACCCTCCCACAAAACACAATCTCAACTATAGCAGCACTAAATAGCAAAATACAATAAATACTAAAAACAGGCTAAGAGTCTCTGGCAGAGTCCACATTTGCAGTCCGGTGCAATAAATTATCCAGACAATGTGTGTAGGTCCATTGGAGCTCTCACCTCCAGTGGAAAGTGAACCAAATATTTGTTTAAGCTGGTGACAATCTCTCACATTGCCTTCAGCAATAAACAAACGGATCTTGACTAGAAGTCGAGCAATAAGCACTCTCACTGCCCAGTACTTATACAAAGAGACCCAAATTGGAAAAATCTCACCAGCAGTTAGTCTGGTTACACTCCTTCACTCCTGGGAATCCTGCTGTAGGCCACAGATGACTCTCTGGATGTCTCCAAACTCCTTTATATCTCCATTCACCATGAAGAAGATAAACTACAAAGTCAGGAGCTACCCCCAGAGAAACCCTCTCCGTAGCCAACAAGGATAGAACTAAGTCTCAGAACAGAAGCTTTACAGAGAGCAGGGAAGGGCCCCCCCCCAATGCACATACAGGAGGAGAGTCCCCCACCAAGCCCTTAGCTATGGCTCCTGGCCTAGGGTCAACTCTCCAGGAGCCCCCCCCCAGGATACCTAGAGCCACTGGCGAAACTTTGTCTGCCGCTGGCGCCTCCCGCACAGACCCAGCAGTAGCGGTCATCCCCCCAGGCAATATGGGTAAACCTCCTCAACCCACTTTCAGCTTCCAAAATCAGAGAGGAAGCAGTTCACAACACAAGTCCATCAGCCAAAAGGGACCAACAATACTCCAACAAGGGTCCGACTGCCAAAAGTCACCGAAGATATCCCAGGAATGAATTCCACTCCAAAAATTCCTTCCTGTGATGTCCTCAGAAACCTCTCCTCACACCACTCCACTGAAAGATTCCCAGCCACCAACTCCACCAGTAGGATCCCAGTCCAGTCCAGGACACCAACCGGAGAAGCAACCAGAAGGTAGGGCAAATTAAAAGGATGAAATAAACTGTAATAGCCGGGTGAATTTAAACTAAAATTCCAATTTTTGCTCTTTCAGAAACTGCAAAACAGGTGCCCTCACTCCTGGTCTCTAGGCCCGAAACGCAATATAATAACTTACTAGCTCACTTAATTGGCCCTAACTAACTGCCGCTACTAATAAATTAAAACTACGCTAAAACTAAAAACTAAAGCAACACATGAATAAATAAATAAAATACAAAACTGCTGTTAACTCTGCTGCTCACGATAGCTGGCCTAGTGTGGCCGCCATCTTGTAGGCAACACAGCTCTGGAGTGAAGTTGAATCGCTGGGGGTCAGCTAGGAGGTGGGAGGTTTGAATCTTTGAAGGGACTGCTTTCCTTTCACAGGACTTGAGGGACGTATCTCCCACTGTGTGCCTGACACCTAGCAGATGCCTGATGTCAAGACAGTCACCCAGAAGGCCTTAGGATGCTGACACACGTGGTGCATCACTGCATGCTAGACGTCTTATCTAAATGAAAGAAAATCATGATGCTGGGTGGGAGGACAGATGGCCATTCACAGGCCTGGCATCACTTACTGGGCACCATGACTGGATCCTGCCTTGGAAGGGCTAGGGCAGCCCATTCAACCCACCATGAAGAGTAAATCTTGGGTATATTGGGGGTAAATCCTAGGAACAACAGGTAAAAAGAAGGAAGGAAAGTAAGTTGTGACATGCATGTGGTACCAGTAGATTTTCTCAACCACTAGCCCTGCTGGATGGTGTCTACAAAACTTCATTTTGGCCATTTTATGATGACCAGTACTGCTGGATGCACTTGGTTCCTGCCAGGACACAGCAAGAGGCTTCAGTAAGGCTTCAGTAAGCTACTGTTTTTTTATTTTATGTTTCTAAGCACCATTCTCTCTGCACCAGACCCCTATCTTCAAGGATCCCTAGGCTGTACCTCTAGCTTCACCCCAGGTAACTGCTGAGGTTACCACAGGACTTATCCCCATCCTACCATGGTTTTCCCTTCCGGTCATGGAAGGTACCCTGGGTCATCCCCACCCCAGTCCATTAAGTGCACATCGGGAAGTCCTTTCAGCCTCACGAGAAGCATGGTTTAGAAGTCTGGGTGCCGGGTCCCTTTTACAAGTGCCTGGTACAGGGGTTTTCCTGGTTTTCCATGTCCCTGCCCTGAAAGTGCTGGCACTTGAGGAGATCCAAGGAGGCGGGGCACACAGAGATGTGCCGCCACTCCAGATCCCAGCCAACATCCTCCTCTCCCCGTCTTCTCTGTTGTCTCACTGCACCTCCACCTATGGTCAGCCATGTGCTGGTAAATCAGTGGGAAACACAGCCCACCCTCCTCGGATGAGGAGAGCTGCCCTACAGGTGCTCAGTCCTCCTCCCCTGATTGGCCATCCAGCAACCCGAGCTCACTTCCAAACCTGGGTCGCTGGTGTTGCAAGTGGCAGCCCTACTGCTGTGCCAGCGGGCTGGCTCAGTAAGCTAGTGTTTGATGTGCAAAGAAAGTGTCAGCAGACACCCTTGACATTTTCTAGATCACAAAGGGAGAAACCACTTCCTGCACCCACTGAGAGGGTCACAGTAGGGGCCATGTTTCTGACTGTACTTTTACTGAGCACCCGTGAATGGCCTGTTGCTCAGCTGCTGCTCAGACCACGTGAATATCCAGAAGGTGCACATCATTTCTCTGGTGGCATCCAGTTGTTAACAATCTGCAAGAAATATATCACTGGATTAAGCACTCACATCTGCTTCAGCACAGCAGGCGAAACAGATCACGTTGTTCCACTGTAAATTATACATTATCTAGCCACTTGGATTAATATATTGGGAGATTCCCAGAATTAGTGCTTGTGATTATTTATGTAGTGTTTAGCCAGCCTTCAGCTGCAGACATGTTTTTAAAACAAAGATCCTTCATGACAGAATTGTAAAACTTTGCTGTCTCATAGGCGATAGCTGCCCAGAAAAAAAACACAACAACAGCAACAGAGGGTAAACAAGGGATAGGCTTATGACGTGCTATATGGGAAGTTATTTTCAGTTTCTTTGTGTTGTTCGGAAGTGAAAAGCATGGTCATTGGCCAACTAGACAAGTATGTGACCGAGACGTGTTTTTTAATTTAATGTAGTGCTATGTAACCTGCGGACAGCTGTCTTTTTTACAATGCACTCCTTCTGGGGACAGATTTTCGTAGCTATTTTTATGCCACAAGTCACAGGTGAGTCCTTTATATGATGCAGAAGACCTGCAGGATTTTCCATCCCTGCATCGAAGTGACAGTTATGACTGCTAAACCACATTTCTGTGTGTAAGCCCCCCAATGGGGTTTACCTGTTTAGGGCTACAGCCCTCCGACCCTCCCACTGGGGTCCCCGTAGTGGCTGTGATGGGGCTTGAACCTGTAAATTTTAGGACCTCGGCCCATGATCCAAATGGGGCTGAGGTCTGACCCCTGTTTCTGTGCCTCTGGGTGCCTTGGGGGGCTGGAACAGTCCCGGTGACTGGAAAATCGGGGCTGCTAAATTGTAAATAGAAAATATTTATTTATTGTTGACCGGGTAAGTGCACTAGACAAATCCTGCCTATTTTCAGGCACGACCCAGGGAAGGGGGGATACAGATAAATGCCAACTGACCTTGAACAAGATTAAGCTGTTGGAGGTATTTTTAGTGAATGAGGGAAATTTGGTCAGGACACCGGGGAAATTCCCCTACTCTTTTCAATAAGTGCCATGGAATCTTTAACATCCACCTGAACTACCACCAATCCAGGCAGATGGGACCTCAGTTTAACATCTCATCTGACAGACGGCACCTCAGAAGTGCAGCACCCCTCTCATGCTGCAGTACAGTGTCAGTATTGGGATATTAACCCAAGTGCCAGATGTGGGAACTGAACCACAGCCCTTTGATCTCCCAGCCTCAAAGGCAAGAGTGCTACCTACTGAACCATTGATACTGCTAAAAATATAGTGGCTGTGCTCCAAGTGTACATGCGCAGCCACCAGGAGCTAAGATTTAAAGGAGACACAGCTCAATTTTGGTTTCCGCCATGTGACCAACCTTAAAATGGATATCCTCAGCTCTAGGGACTACAGGGGAGCTGAGGAAAGAATTAAGTGGAGACCAGAAAGCCTCTGATCTAAAGGGGAAAATGTTTCTGCCCTTACAAGGACATATATATTGAAATAGAGGGCCAGATTGTTTGGATCCCTGAAAGAGACAAAATGGTAGCCCCCACAAAGAACTACAAAAAGAAGGCTGCGGGGTAAAAATACTTCCAGCACTGAGTTTGCCCAGGAACCTCTCAGCCAATCAAGAAGAGGTTGTCACAAGGCTATAAATAGGTTTGCTTTGCTGCCAAAAAAAGAGAGTCGTCAAGAGGATCTGAAGTGGTGGTGTGAGGGAAAAGACTGTGTGGGCTTCTAAGCCCGATTCTCTGCATTTTGGCTCCTGCTGATTTTGGCACGCCGCTTTAAAGAAAAGACATCATGCTGTGTGCAGGAGAACTAGAGACTGCATTGTGCTGTTGAAAGTAGAAATTTTCTCCCTGCTGAATCCACCTGTGGGCAGTATTTCTAAACCTGAAAGATAGCTAGACTGCTGATACAGACTGAGCTGCTGTGCCCCCTTGGCAGAGAAATTGTTTGGTGAGTGGAAAATCCAGCAAAGGGAGTGATTGTGAGTGCCATGTCCAGTAACTGAAAAAAGGGCTCAACATTGATTGGAAAAGTGATGCCCAGTGGGAGAGTGCTGGGGTTAAAGTACTAAGCATGTGACCAGCTGGGGCTGTGTGACCAGAGGTGCAACAGAGGGGTTTTGGAACCTCATTCATCCTGATTCCCCCAGACCAAAGAAGAAGCCGAATGGTGGAGGACATTGACGGGCCTGCCTGAGTGAAGTCTGTCTATAAAGGCCCATTGGTGAAGTTGGGAAGTCCAGGCTGGTGAAGATTATCACGCCTCGACTTTCGTCCAGCTTTAAGGTCTGCAACCTGTTATGCACCACCAACATAAATCCTCCACGGTGCTGTGCAACTCAGCTAGCTGAAAGCCCCCGGTGTGAACTGCAAAACTGTGAGTGGCTTTGGGGAGTAAATTGGTTAGTTAGCAAGTTAAGATCGATGGGGTAACCTCCGAAAAAGACTGCATGTAACATCCAAGTTTGGCAAGACAAAGAGTTCAAGTGTTGAAATTGTGTTCAGTGTGTTATTTGGGCCCTGAAGAAAGACTCCAGGCCTACATGGCATGGGGTCATAATGTCGCAAGACGTTATGCTGCCGCAATATACCACACTACCAATACACTGCGATATATTGCAAATGGCATAAGTATCATTTTTGCGGGGGAGTCTGCCCTCACCCCCCGTTATAGGGGCTGCACTCCCGAACCCCCCCAACTAAATTATCTAACTCCGGGGGGGGGGGGGGGGTTATCAGTAAATATCACACAAAGTGTGAAAAAAGTAAAATTCCATGTCGTCTGGGACCAGGAATCGAAACCCAGTCCCAAACGCATTGCTTGTCTCCCTTGTTGCCAGTGGCTCATCCTGTTGAGCCACAGCAGCTGCTGGGTGGATCCCTGTCCCAGCACGATTCTTATCTTGCTCTGGGAAGGCTGAGAGGGTGCACTACTATGTATACTTCCCTTCACGGTTTTGCACCATTTTGCTCTTCCCTATCGTGCTGTTCCTACCTCGTGGTCATGTTGTGCGCTGTAGAGCGTGTGACATATTGACCCAGTAGGGCCTGATATCACCACCCAGTGAGGTACCCACCATATAGGGACATATCTGGGTGCACCCAGTGTGGAAGGAGGGTTTGCGCTAGGGAAGTGTTGTCTGGTTAAAGTGTTGGTGTATCAGTCTTTCTCGTTTTTCCCCCTTCCTTAGTAAATAAGCTCATTGGTTGCATTTTATCCCCTGTCATGGTGATTTATTGCCATAGAGTTGCTGGGAGTGGAGGATTGCTATTGTGTGGGAAATTGTTATTGTGTGGGGAAAGTGTTTGGGGGAGCAGCTTACTTATTTTGCTGGAGGGTGGTAACCTGTTCTTTGTCCACAGGTACCCTTTGCCACTTATCCCAGGTGGAGGCACCGCGCCATATTTGCTGACCACTACAGAACCCAGGCCAGTCCCCTAAGAGGTGTGTACCAAGTCTACCTGAGGGCCCCAGAGCAGCCTAGGTGAGTCAAAGTGCTGTTACATGTGATCTACCTTGCATCAGTGGTGGAGCCTCTTACATGCCTTTTGTGGCAACTTGCACCCTATCCTCATTGTAAGCTGCCACAAAGCATGTCCAAATGCCATTAATGCACCCGGGTTGGAAAATAGGTTGTAGCTGTGGCAGTATGTCTCATGGCACTGGCACCTCCAAAGTATGTCTGCCTGGTAAAATCCAGTCCCTGGTGACAGCTTGCTTTTATCGAATGGATTTTCAAAAGTCTGGAGGCTGGTGTAATTTCCCAGTTTTGGGTTGCGCCTGCTTTGAAATAAATGCACTGAAATGTTTAAGTGCTATTTTCAAACATTTGATGCTGTTGTGACAGTTCCCTCATTTAGTGGCAGCTTGAATCAAAAAGATGCAGCATACATCATTTATTAGCGTATGCAGTATTTATTGAGCAGGATTTGCAGCAACTGTAACAAAATGTTAGACTACATTTTATGTATTCTTCCTGTACTTTGACTATATCTGCACTAAACTTCGGCCCAAACTGACAGCATTGCGCCATATCAAGGACTGTCTCTCCCTTCTGATCCGCAAAGAGCTTGTCTCTAAACTTACCCTCCCCATAATAGACTACATCAACATTGTCTACAGTTTGGCTCCCCAGTCATCCCTCACCAAATTAGGTCCTCTGTACAACACTTTCTGTCAATTTGTGTCAAGCCTCCCCTACAGAACTCTTCGCTGCTCTCTTTACTTGGCCCTTGCCCTCCCTTCCGTAATGTACCATTGCCTCACACACTGTGCCACCTTCATCAGCAAATACTGTTTTCAGACCCCCCCCATCTCACCATGATCATAGGCTACTTCCTCAGAACCAGGAACTACCACACCTTCAATCTCCCATCCCCTCACTCACAAGCTGGCAAGGCCACCTTCACCTTCAGACTCTCGGATATCTGGAACCATCTACCCTACTCTGTCCACTTTGCACCCTCCCTTACCATGCTAAAGCAACAACTTAAGCAACGCCCTCCTTCCCCCTACATCTGCTCCCCATCTGGACATCCTTGACCCCTCCCCCCACTCAACACTTCCCTCTCCCTAATCACTCCCCTTTTTTCCCTCCTGGCTCTGTGTGCCCATCTGCCCTTTCTCTCTCTTGCATCTTCTCTGCCATTCTACTCTCTCACCCTGTTTCTCTCCCTTTTTTTCCCACGTATTTTTCTCAGCTGACTTTCATCCCCCAGTCATTTAGTCTGGGCTTCATCATTCATGGCACGATGATTGCTTTGCCTTTGTGCTAGAATTCTCTTAGTCACAACTGTAATGTTTGAACTATGCAGAATGCTAAGACTGTCTACGAATGTCCCCTTGAACTATGCACTTAAAAATAACTACCACAACTGCAACTAAATTGTTTACATTGTCATTCCTGTACATTGTTCTGTTATATCCAAGACAGTCTCAATTTTTGTATATTTCTGTGCCACTGTAAATGTAACTTCTATGTATTTTGCCAATTTCTGTATGTTGTTCTACTATATCCGTGAGTATCTAATGATGTATAACTCTGAACTTTTGTAAATCCCTTTTCCCTCTCCCCCAGGTCACACCAGGGAACAAGCCTTGGCGCAGTGTGCCTTTCCCAGTTTCCAACATTTTTAAATAAATAAAAATATGTGATCTAACATTTTGCCACAGTTTGCACAACCGTGCTAAAACAGTGCCACAAGTGCCAGCCACACTGTAGGACAGCCAGCCATGTGTCTCACACTGCAAATTGTCAAGTGAAGCCATTCTGGCACACAGAGGACTTGAGAAGAAACTTTTAGAACCATAAGAGACGGAGAAACTGAGTATATTATGAATCATGATAAAGATTACTGGTTTTGAAAAGTGGATCTTATTTAAAACCCAGATATTTCAGTTTTCAGAAAATATGAGAAACCCCCTGTATGGGAAATGGACTACACCAACTGAACTTTAGAATTTTAGAACTATTAGCATGAGACAGCCTCTTACTTATGTTAATATGTCCCCCTAGAGCCACTTGTTACAGGATAAGAGTGGTTTCACCGTGTGTGAGAACAACGAAGCGAAGCTGACCAGTTCTGTCATGTGACAAATGCAAGTGGAGCCACTCTTATCCTGCAGCAAGTGGCTCTGGGACACAAATCAATATATTATAGATCAGAACTGTTTGTATTTTAGAAAAGGAGCTTTTCTCAAAAATGGACCAGCATTCCCTTCCCATCAGGTGAGCATCTGTTGCCATGGTGCTGCGTATATGACACTCTTATCAATATAAGAATGCCTTGTGCAAACTGAAGAAGCAATGTCATTCATCAACAGCAGCACATGACATTCCAGGAACTCTTTTAACCAATATAATTAGAGGGCGTGTCATGTGCCGCTCTCAACAAATCACAGTGCTCCTTTCAGTTGTGCATGAGGCATGGGTTCCAAGCTTGTGCATGCAGAGCGTGCTTAAGCAGAGTCGGGCTGATGTCCCTTCCCCACTGTGCTGCTGTTGCATTTCCTCCAGTGGTCACCCAGGTGACTGTGTAATAGAGGCAGCATCTACCCTCCCTTTCTCAGAGGAAGAGAGCATGCTTGGGGAGGCTTATTGTTCCTCCTCCCAGCCAGCACCTGACAGCCCAGGCCCATTCCCAAATGCAGCTCGCCAGCTTTGAGAATGGTAGCCCTACTGCTGTGCCAATAGGCCGCATTTTATCATTTTTCTTAGATGGCACCTGGAAGCACTGTTTCCCAAATTCTACAGCACTTTGGCCAAAAGGCTGTATCTCTTATACAAATATACAACAGCTTACCTTAATGATATAAGCAGCAGATTTACTGGTGAGATATGCTGAAGATGCTTCATCAGTATCACAAATCATTGAAGTGCAAAGTGCAAAAACACAGCAGTGGTAGAACTAAGCATTCATTCATGAAAATAAAAGCCATGCTGTCACTCCCATCAGTGCTACACAGAATGACAAAATGACCAAGTGGCCGGTAGACAGCACGTGTTCACATCACGTGCTTTAATGCTATGCAGTATTGGAGCAGCATATCGAGGGCCTCTACAGCTACTATTCCTGCTGCATTTCTCGGTTTTATTGATTTGGACCTTTCGTCTTTGCCCCAGCCTAGCCATCCCAAACTCAAAGAAGCCCGACGTAAAGATCATGTATTACAGGGTGCAATATGCACCCTGAAAAAGAGGCAAGATGCAAGTCAAGTACAAATAGCTCTCCCAGAAATCCCCATTATTGCAAGAGTTTAACAAATTGTCTTTAATAGATGGACCGCTCATGAGAGCAAGTCATGGCAATGCACACCTTGAGTTCTCTCGGCAACAGCTTATCTTACCCTGGATGTAGCAAAAAGCTCCCGGAATTACCAGCCCAACCTAGGAGCAGCACCATCGGTGGGGGTCAGTCTTCGCCCTGCCGACCAGCATTTTTCTACCAGTTTTTATCCCAGAGGCCCCAGGAGTCAGTGTGCATGACCGTGGAGGTGCTCATTCACCGAACAGCCTCAGCCATGGCCTCCTTCCCCCACCCTTTGGCTTACTGCCTAGGCCCTGTCCTGCCCAAGCTTCCTCCAGCCTCCACTAGGGGTCACACATCAGCCAAGGGATACTGCTCTTCCTCCCTGGAGAGGAGAACTTGCCTGTTGGCAGCTCAGTTCACCTCCACCCTCCCCCTGTGCCGACCTCTGATGCCCTGAGCTCATTCCTGAACCCGGGTCACCAGCGTGGGTCAAGGTGAGGCACCAGCGCCTTAGCCCTCAACGCCACCTGGCCAGCCAGAACCATATTTAATAGTCAAAACACATGTGTGATCTTCCTGTCTACAAACATTTAGCAAGAACAAGATAGAGGTGTGGAAAAGACTATACATGGGAACCACCTGCTTCCCGTTGGGGAAACTGCACCTGAGCCTTCACCTGAAGTTGAATGCTCGTTAGTCAGGAAACCAAAACTTAAGAGAAATGGGAAGCCTGCACCTGCTACAACTATCCTGAATGAAGCACCTGGCAAGAACCAGCTGAAAATAGTTCTGAGGAAAGTGCTGATGACTTTGTGTGTTACAGCAGAGTACCTGGCAGACCTCAGAATAAGAATTCCAAACAATGGAATGGAGAAGTTCTGATCCATCACCCAGTGCATCTCCACTTGGAGAATTACAAAGCAATGAACTGTCATACACTTTGAACCAAGATGTAGCACCCGTTGTGCTGGAGAAATTTACAATTGATCGTCCTTGAAACCCAATTATGGACCATGATATGGAGTTTGATTTGGAGGAACAAATCCCAGAGACTGACATGATCCCTGGCATTCCTGACATCATCCCCGGTGTTGGACACAGAACTGGAAGAGGAAAGCATGCACCCTTTTCCTGAGGAAGAAACAGCGTTACCTTGCATGTCTGTATGTGTGCCTATCATCAAGCTCCCATATGACACCCTTGGTGCCTCCTCTAATACCCCATCCACATGGTTCATAAGCAAATTGCCCCTCTAATATACCCTTCCCCCCAATGTGCTGCACACTTTCAGGTGGGGAAAATGTAAGTAAGTAAATTGTTTATTGTTCGTCATGTACATTCTTTACAAAATTGAATATTTTTAAAATTCCATCATGTTCACAATTTTTTAAATATAAATGGCTTATACACAAGGTTAAAATTCCACATTTTTTACAAATTGTTATGCTTGTATATAAATATCATACACCAAATCACTTTTGTACATCAGCAATGACAAAGACAGTACATACACACACATCTATTTTAAAATGCTAAATTCTGTATTCCTCTGAGGTCCTATATATGTGCTGCATATATTTTAATGGCAGTTTTCTTTCTGTATTTAATAGATATCTTCTGTTTATTCTATTGACTGATTATGTTGTTCCCTAAAACCAGGCTCTTATATTAGATATGAATAGTAGGGCTGTGCACACCCTGAATATTATTTCCTGAATACCACAAATACTGGCCGTTCCCAATATCTGGACGTCCATTCCGAATACCTCACTATTTGGTGTTCAGGAAAGGTATTCGGGGAACGAGATTTCCTAATCTCGCAGAGCTTCCTTGGCCAATCAGAGGCTTCTCAGCTCTGTAGCTCATTTGATCTCCTCACTGTGAGACAGCATTCTCAGAGGACAGATCATGCTTCACTCTCAGAGCTTCTCAAACTGCAGAATCTTGCTGTTGAACTAGTTCTTTTTTTTGCTGGAGCGTGATCCTTAAATTTTAGAGAGACTTTTTTGTGACTGATTTTTTTGTGTTTTTGCTAAGTTACGCAGGGAGTAGCAGCCTAGCCTAACAGAGAGGGAATACTGTTTGTGTTTGCATCCCCCTCCCCCACTGCATTCATCCATTCCACACTGCTCTAGTGTGTAATTTGGTTTGGTTTAGATATTTTTAATTTTGTGGCAGCAGAGGCTTATGTTGTTGCTCTCAATAAAAGTCAGGCTTTAGTTTTCTGTCTAGTGTGACAAAATTATATAGCATAATATAATAATTTTGGGTAACTGTTTCTGTGCTCAGTAAACAGTAATTCAGAGAGGGTTTTACTAATTTCTGCCACTGTCAGTGCATATTGCATGTAAAGAGGCAGTATAGCGCTGTGGTCTAAGGCTCTGAGCTGCAAGTCTGGTGATATCCAGCAGACCAGACCTGGGTTTGAATCCCACAGTTTCTACTTGCATACTGTGTGATTCTGAGCAAGTCACTTAACCTCCTTGTGCTCCCAGGTTGCACCTGTAAAAAAGCTTTTAGCCTAGTGTGCTATACCTCGTTTTAAAAAAACAACAACTAATCTCCACCCCAACCCTGGGGTTTAACCTTAAAGTTCCTGTCCACACCAAATATCAGTATAGTATTATATAATATATATAATGTTGGGGATCTGTTTCTGGGCTCGGTAACAGTCATTCACAGAGGGTTGTTTGCTAAGTAGCATCGGTGCTTAGTGGCCCCTGGCCCACACCCCAGTGTTAAAGTTCAAACCACACAAAAAAATATAGTAGCGTGAGTGTGAAAGGCTGCTGTCTGTGATACAACTGAAAATTAATGACAATCTGATTTTGTTTAGAAAAAGAAAGTGGTTTGATGCCTAGTCTCTTCCACCCCACTGCATCTGAGTGCTGCAAGCGCAGAGTGAGTCACACATCTGTCTGCTCTTACAGTGTGTGAATTTTTTTCATTTAAAGAGGTTTATTTTGTGTCAGAAAAGAGCCCTTTTTCTGCTCAGTAAAGTCGGGCTTAAGTTTTCTGTCTAGTGTGACAATTATAGTATTTAGAAAAGATATATATATATATATATATATATATATATAATTGGGGAACTGTTTCTGGGCTCAGTAACAGTCTTTCACAGAGGGTTGTTTTGTTTGGTAAGCATCACTGCTTAGTGGTCACCCAACCCTAGCGGTTAACATTCCAATCCACAGAAAATATAGTAGTGTGACAGGCTGCTATCTGTGATGTCACTGAAAATTAATGACAATCTGATTTATTTATTTATTTTTTATTAAATTCTCGGATTACAAATTCCTTTGAGCAGAAACTGCTTGTTTACAAAGGTTCCACATCAAAGGATGAGGGTCAACATACATACAGAGGTAGTAAAAGAATGCACAATAAACAACCAAAACAACTAAAAGAAAAAATAAAGATACTCAGTTATACTTTGAGATAATATTCATTAAACGAGCAGCTTGAGTAGGCAGCTGGCTGCGGCAACAATAAGAGATAGAGGGCACCATAGGCAGTTAGTATTGCAGGCATGCGACCGGGAGAGGAAGTTGGCAGGCTAATGGGCCACTGTCCGATGGTGGTGGAAAATGTCTTGTACCAGTGGAGATGTGAAGCAGTAAAGGAGTCACAAGGAAGGTCCAGTGCCAGAGGGAATGAGATTGGGAAAGGGAGGGCTGTGAGACATGAGTGAGCTGGGAGGTGTTTAGTTTTGATAAAGAAAGTATTTTGATTCCTAGTCTCCCCATCCCACTGCATCTGAGTGTAAACTCAGAGCAAGTCACACATCTGTCCATCAATTTCATCTGGGGTCTTTCAGCATGTCAGGTGTGGCACAGTGAATTGTGTGTGTGTGTTGGGCCTGTTGAGCACGGTTCTGTTGTGGGCTTATTTGAAAGTTGCATATATTACACCCACAGTTACACATAGTTGCATACCATAACATAAATAAAAAATATTTGCCTGCGTTGTTAATTAATCATAGCACTTCCACTAACTGTAACATTAACCTCTCTTGGAGACTTAAATTCAGATTGGTTGCATCCAGTTAAATCCCAGAAAATTAAGAAAACGGCATTGGGACTTGGGTTGTCACAATTGATAACCAAACACACACGAATAAACATACATAAGCCAAGTGAATCTTCTCTGCTAGATGTAATACCTACAAATGTCCCCTATAACTCTATGTCCTCTGGAGTCGATGCGGATATGTTTAGCGATCAATAATATAACTTATTGTATTAGGGGAAAAGTTAAGGCCGAAGGTCCGCCTAGGTTTTTGAGGTTACGGTCCTATAAAAAGTTTGATTACTTTGCCTTTTTAGATGATCTTGATCGTGTCAAGTGGGACCGTTTAGATTTGATACCCGATTTAGATTTGGCTTTGGAATATTTTGTGTCTGAGTTCCTTCAGGTGTGTAATAGACACATGCCTGTGAAAACAAGGAAAATAAAAGCAAACTCTGCCCCATGGTATACTACTAGACTCTTTAAAATGAAGCTTGATAAAAATAAAGCATGGTAAAAAGCATGTTCATCTGGGAAGACAAGTGATTGGCAAAAATACAGGGAACTGAGAAACTCGTATGTGTTTAACATAAGGGATACTAAAAACAAATACTTTAAAACTGAGACCCTAGAAACTGCTGGGAACCCTGGAATGTTCTGGGGTCTCGTTAGGGATTTAAAGGGGCAATCTACCTCTAAATTCTTTATTCATTTGTCTGAGGAGGAAACTTTTCAGAAAGAGTTAGCACTAGCAGACAGATTCAACGAATATTTTGTGGACTCTGGAAATTTCTTTGTTAGTCCACCTGAACCCATATATAACCCCTTTGATTTTTGTACTTCTGGGGTTCCCAAATTTGTTTTCAATGTTGTATCTTGTGGTGAGGTACAAGAAATGTTATTACAACCGAAGGCAAATGGGAGTTGTGGTCCAGATGGTCTGTCTTCAAAAATGTTGAAATATGCTGCTACTAACATTGCAGGCCCATTAGCCTATCTGTTTAATTGATCTATTGAGGAAGGTAGCTGACCAGGTGGTTGGAGGTCATCCAGAGTCATCCCCATTTTTAAGGGGAGCGACCCTGGCCACCTATCCAACTATAGGCCTATTTCTTTGTTACCACTGATAAGTAAAGTGCTGGAGAAGTTGCTGGTCAAACAGTTAATGGAGTATTTGGAGGGGGAGCACCTGATGGACCAATATCAATCTGGTTTTCAAAAATTCCATGGGACCATTATGGCTGTGTCGAGGGTCCTGGATGAGACTGGTACCTCAACTGAAGCCCAATGTTACACTGGTGCTATTCTGTTGGATCTCTCCAAGGCCTTTGACACAGTGGACAATCAACAGTTACTTTGGAGGTTGTCTGAGGTGGGGATGAGCCATCGAACACCAGATTGGTTCATCTCCTATCTATCAAAGAGATGTCAGGTGACTGTTGTTAATAGTTCGAGTCGGCATCACAACTGGTGCAGAGAGGTGTACCCCAGGGATCAGTTTTGGGTCCCCTTTTATTTTTGTTTTACCTAAAAGATCTTGGTAGCCATGTGGGGGCTTCTCATTACCACTTGTACACCGATGACACCATTTTATATCAATCAGGTATAACGGTCTCAGAAGTCCAACAAACACTACAGGAAAGTTTTGATTGTCTGGAGTCTTTCTTTGTAAAATCTAAGTTAAAACTTAACTCCTCCAAAACCAAATGTATGCTGTTTGGGTCATCTTCTAAATTAAAAGGGAATTTGGATTTGGAAATTGTTGATTGCATAGGGATGTGACAAGAGTCTGTTAAACATTACAAATATTTGGGGTTTTGGTTGGATAAATCTGAATCAGGAAATACGCATGTTGATAATTTAATTCCTCAAGTTAGTAAACGGGTGGGCTTCCTGTATAAGAATTGTTTTGATCCAGAAACCCTAAATTCTATAATTAAAGTCCAAATGTTGCCTTTAATAGACTATGGGGATGTTCTATAGACTGGTGTCACTTATGATCGACTAACTAAGCAGAATGTCCTTGTAAATCGGTTAGTGAGACTGGTACTTAATTGTCCCAAATTTACTCACCGTTGTAAGTTTTATGAAAGATTGGGGTGGCTTTCCTTAAGTAGCAGTAGGACTAGTCATAAACAGTTATTTGCCTACAAATGTGGGCTGGGTTTGGTCCCCTCTTGCTTAAGGGAAAAAATTTCTTTTACAAAAGTAAGACTTTCCTTATGAAAATCTGGAGAAATAGAAATGGTAGTCCCTTTAGCAAAAACAAAGTACTCCCAATACCTCTTTAGCAACTATATACTAAAATATTGGAATGGTTTGCCTCCAGAAAATAGACAAAAGAAGGTTAGGCCCCTGTGAATTTTACAACTAAGAAAACATTTGAATACTTCACAGAAACATTGTAATTGTCATTACTGATGTCTGTTATTGGATGGCTTCATTTCTATATTTATTTTTATATGGAAGTATTTTGTAAGGACACCATTGTGAATGAGTTTTACTCAATGGTTTTACCTTGAATAAACAAATAAACAAAAGAGCAGCAGTATCATTTATCATGTCTGGTGATAAGCAAACCCATAAAAGGACTTGGTCTAGCCCCAGCAAATCCACAGCCCTGCCTGTACCAAGCTCGGCAAGCAGCAGTGATGCCGCATCAGAAGGTACTGTACGTTCATCTGGATGCATTCGGTGTCCCAAAATATTTTTTTCACCTAGTAAGGCAGTAAGCTCACATAGTACGTTGGGTGGTGAAAGAAGCTCTAGCAGTAGTAACCTAATAGCACTGTCATTACCACCAGTAGCAGCCACCCATTTTCTGCCCCGGCCTTCTATGGCAGTAGTACTACTTGGTATTATTTGGTTTGAATGAAGCTCTAGCAGTAGTAACCTAATAGACAGCACTGTCACCACCACCAGCAGCAGTCATCCATTTTCTGCCTCGGCCTTCTATGGCAGTAGTATTACTTGGTATTACTTGGTATGAAAGAAGCTCTAGTAATAGTAACCTAATAGATAGCACTGTCACCACCATCAGTAGCAGTCACCCATTTACTGCCCCGGCCTTCTATGGCAGTAGTATTACTTGGTATGACTTGGTATGAAAGAAGCTCTAGTAATAGTAACCTAATAGATAGCACTGTCACCGCCACCAGTAGCAGTCACCCATTTACTGCCCCAGCCTTCTATGGCAGTAGTATTACTTGGTATTACTTGGAATGAAAGAAGCTCTAGTAGTAGTAACCTAATAGAAAGCACTGTCACCACCACCAGTAGCAGTCACCCATTTTCTGCCACACCTTTCTATGGCAGCAGTATTACCTGGTATTACTTGGTATGTAAGAAGCTCTAGCAGTAGTAACCTAATAGATAGCACTGTCACCACCACCAATAGCAGTCACCCGTTTACTGCCCCGGCCTTCTATGGCAGTAGTATTACTTGGAATTACTTGGTATGAAAGAGGCTCTAGCAGTAGTAACCTAATAGATAGCACTCTCACCACCACCAGTAGCAGTCACCCATTTTATGCCCCGGCCTTCTATGGCAGTAGTATTACTTGGTATTACTTGGTATGAAAGAAGCTCTAGCAGTAGTAACCTAATAGAAAGCAATCTCACCACCACCAGCAGCAGTCACCCATTTTATGCCCTGGCCTTCTATGGCAGCAGTTTTACCTGGTATTACTTGGTATGAAAGAAGATCTAGTAATAGTAACCTAATAGATAGCACTCTCACCACCAACAGTAGCAGTCACCCATTTTTTGCCCAACCCTTCTATGGCAGTAGTATTACTAGGAATTACTAGGTATGAAAGAAGCTCTAGCAATAGTAACCTAAAAGATAGCACTGTTACCACCACCAGAAGCAGTCATCCATTTTCTACCATAGCCTTCTATGGCAGTAGTATTACTTGGTATTACTTGGTATGAAAAAAGCTTTAGTAGTAGTAACCTAATAGACAGCACTGTCACCACCACCAGTAGCAGTCACCCATTTACTGCCCTGCCCTTCTATGGCAGTAATATTACTTGGTATTACTTGGTATGAAAGAAGCTATAGTAATACTAACCTAATAGATAGCACTGTCACCACCGCCAGTAGCAGTCACCCATTTACTGCCACAGCCTTCTATGGCAGTAGTATTACTTGGAATTACTTGGTATGAAAGAAGCTCTAGCAGTAGTAACCTAATAGATAGCACTGTTACCACCACCAGTAGCAGTCACCCATTTTCTACCCTAGCCTTCTATGGCAGTAGTATTACTTGGTATTACTTGGTATGAAAGAAGCTCTAGCAGTAGTAACCTAATAGATAGCACAGTCACCACCACCAGTAGCAGTCACCCATTTACTGCCCAGGCCTTCTATGGCAGTGGTATTACTTGGTATTACTTGGTATGAAAGAAGCTCTAGTAGTAGTAAACTAATAGACAGCACTGTCACCACCACCAGTAGCAGTCACCCATTTACTGCCCCGGCTTTCCATGGCAGTAGTATTACTTGGTATTACTTGGTATGAAAGAAGCTCTAGTAGTAGTAACCTAATAGACATCACTGTCACCATCAAAAGTAGCAGTCACCCATTTACTGCACCGGCGTTCTATGGCAGAAGTATTACTTGGTATTACTTGATATGAAAGAAGCTCTAGCAGTAGTAACCTAATAGATAGCACAGTTATCATCACCAGTAGCAGTCACCCATTTTCTGCCCCAGCCTTCTATGGCAGCAGTATTACTTGGTATGAAAGAAGGTCTAGCAGTAGTAACCTAATAGATGGCACTGTTACCACCACCAGTAGCAGTCACCCATTTTCTGCCCCGGCCTTCTATGGCAGTAGTATTACTTGGTATTACTTGGTATGAAAGAAGCTCTACCAGTAGTAACCTAATAGATAGCACTGTTATTACCACCACCAGTAGCAGTCAACCATTTTCTGTCCCTGCCTTCTATGGCAGTAGTACTACTTGGTATTACTTGGCATGAAAGAAGCTCTAGCAGTAGTAACCTAATAGATAGCACTGTTACCACCACCAGTAGCAGTCATCCATTTTCTACCATAGCCTTCTATGGCAGTAGTATTACTTGGTATTACTTGGTATGAAAAAAGCTCTAGTAGTAGTAACCTAATAGATAGCACTGTCACCACCACCAGTAGCAGTCACCCATTTACTGCCCTGCCCTTCTATGGCAGTAATATTACTTGGTATTGCTTGGTATGAAAGAAGCTCTGGTAATACTAACCCAATAGATAGCTCTCTCTACACCGCCAGTAGCAGTCACCCATTTACTGCCCCAGCATTCTATGACAGTAGTATTACTTGGAATTACTTGGTATGAAAGAAGCTATAGCAGTAGTAACCTAATAGATAGCACTGTTACCACCACCAGTAGCAGTCACCCATTTTCTACCCTAGCCTTCTATGGCAGTAGTATTACTTGGTATTACTTGGTATGAAAGAAGCTCTAGCAGTAGTAACTTAATAGATAGCACTGTCACCACCATCAGTAGCAGTCACCCATTTACTGCCCCGGCCTTCTATGGCAGTGATATTACTTGGTATTACTTGGTATGAAAGAAGCTCTAGAAGTAGTAACCTAATAGACAGCACAGTCACCACCACCAGTAGCAGTCACCCATTTAATGCCCCGGCCTTCTATGGCAGTAGTATTACTCGGTATTACTTGGTATGAAAGAAGCTCTAGTAGTAGTAACATAATAGACATCACTGTCACCAACACCAGTAGCAGTCACCCATTTACTGCACCGGCGTTCTATGGCAGTAGTATTACTTGGTATTACTTGATATGAAAAAAGCACTAGCAGTAGTAACCTAATAGATAGCACTGTTATCATCACCAGTAGCAGTCACCCATTTACTGCCCCGGCCTTCTATGGCAGTAGTATCACTTGGTATTACTTGGTATGAAAGAAGCTTTAGCAGTAGTAACCTAATAGATGGCACAGTTACCACCAGCAGTAGCAGTCACCCATTTTCTGCCCAGGCCTTCTAAGGCAGTAGAATTACTTGGTATTACTTGGTATGAAAGAAGCCCTAGCAGTAGAAACCTAATAGATAGCACTGTTATTACAACCACCAATAGCAGCCACCCATTTTCTGCCCCGGCCTTCTATGGCAGTAGTATTACTTAGTATGAAAGAAGCTCTAGTAATAGTAGTAACCTAATAGATAGCACTGTCACCACCCCAAGTAGCAGTCACCCATTTACTGCCACGGCCTTCTATGGCAGTAGTATTACTTGGTATTACTTGGTATGAAAGAAGCTCTAGTAGTAGTAACCTAATAGACATCACTGTCACCACCACCACTAGCAGTCACCCATTTACTGCACCGGCGTTCTATGGCAGTAGTATTACTTGGTATTACTTGATATGAAAGAAGCTCTAGCAGTAGTAACCTAATAGATAGCACAGTTATCATCACCAGTAGCAGTCACCCATTTTCTGCCCCAGCCTTCTATGGAAGCAGTATTACTTGGTATGAAAGAAGCTCTAGCAGTAGTAACCTAATAGATGGCACTGTTACCACCACAAGTAGCAGTCACCCATTTTCTTTCCCGGCCTTCTATGGCAGTAGTATTACTTAGTATGAAAGAAGCTCTAGTAATAGTAGTAACCTAATAGATAGCATTGTCATCACCCCAAGTAGCAGCCACCCATTTTCTGCCCCGGCCTTCCATGGCAGTAGTATTACTAGGTATTACTTGGTATGAAAGAAGCTCTACCAGTAGTAACCTAATAGATAGCACTGTTATTACCACCACCAGTAGCAGTCACCCATTTTCTGCCCCTGCCTTCTATGGCAGTAGTACTACTTGGTATTACTTGGCATGAAAGAAGCTCTAGCAGTAGTAACCTAATAGATAGCACTGTTACCACCACCAGTAGCAGTCATCCATTTTCTACCATAGCCTTCTATGGCAGTAGTATTACTTGGTATTACTTGGTATGAAAAAAGCTCCTGTAGTAGTAACCTAATAGATAGCACTGTCACCACCACCAGTAGCAGTCACCCATTTACTGCCCTGCCCTTCTATGACAGTATAATTACTTGGTATTGCTTGGTATGAAAGAAACTCTAGTAATACTAACCCAATAGATAGCACTGTCACCACCGCCAGTGGCAGTCACCCATTTACTGCCCCAGCATTCTATGGCAGTAGTATTACTTGGAATTACTTGGTATGAAAGAAGCTATAGCAGTAGTAACCTAATAGATAGCACTGTTACCACCACCAGTAGCAGTCACCCATTTTCTACCCTAGCCTTCTATGGCACTGGTATTACTTGGTATGAAAGAAGCTCTAGCAGTAGTAACCTAATAGATAGCACTGTCACCACCATCAGTAGCAGTCACCCATTTACTGCCCAGGCCTTCTATGGCAGTGGTATTACTTGGTATGAAAGAAGCTCTAGTAGTAGTAACCTAATAGACAGCACAGTCACCACCACCAGTAGCAGTCACCCATTTACTGCCTCGGCCTTCTATGGCAGTAGAATCACTTGGTGTAACTTGGTATGAAAGAAGCTCTAGCAGTAGTAACCTAATAGATAGCACTGTTATCATCACCAGTAGCAGTCACCCATTTACTGCCCCGGCCTTCTAAGGCAGTAGAACTACTTGGTATTACTTGGTATGAAAGAAGCTCTAGCAGTAGAAACCTAATAGATTGCACTGTTATTACAACCACCAGTAGCAGCCACCCATTTTCTGCCCCGGCCTTCTATGGCAGTAGTATTACTTAGTATGAAAGAAGCTCTAGTAATAGTAGTTACCTAATAGATAGCATTGTCACCACCCAAGTAGCAACCACCCATTTTCTGCCCGACCTTCTATGGCAGTAGTATTACTTGGTATTACTTGGTATGAAAGAAGCTCTAGCAGTAGTAACCTAATAGACAGCACTGTCAACACCACCAGTAGCAGCCACCCATTTCCTGCACCGGCCTTCTATGGTAGTAGTATTACTTGCTATTACCTGGTATGAAGAAGCTCTAGTAATAGTTACCTAATAGATAGCACTGTCACCAGCACCAGTAGCAGTCACCCATTTACTGCACGCCTTTCAGTGGCAGTAGTATTACTTGGTATTACTTAGTATGAAAGAAGCTCTAGCAGTAGTAACCTAATAGATAGCACTGTCACCACCACCAGTAGCAGTCACCCATTTTCTGCCCCGGCCTTCTATGGCAGTAGTATTACTTGGTATGAAAGAAGCTCTAGCAGTAGTAACCTAATAGATAGCACTGTTATTACCGCCACCAGTAGCAGTCACCCATTTTCTGCCCCGGCCCCCTATGGCAGTAGTACTACTTGGTATTACTTGGAATGAAAGAAGCACTAGCACTAGTAACCTAACAGTTAGCACTGTTACCACCACCAGTAGCAGTCACCCATTTTTTGCCCCGGCCTTCTATGGCAGTAGTATTACTTGGTGTTACTTGGTATGAACAAAGCTCTAGCAGTAGTAACCTAATTGATAGCACTGTCACCACCACCAGGAGCAGTCACCCATTTACTGCCCCGGCCTTCTGTGGCAGTAGCATTACTTGGTATTACTTGGTATGAAAGAAGCTCTAGCAGTAGTAACCTAACAGACAGCACTGTCAACACCACCAGTAGCAGCCACCCATTTCCTGCACCGGCCTTCTATGGTAGTAGTATTACTTGCTATTACCTGGTATGAAAGAAGCTCTAGTAATAGTTACCTAATAGATAGCACTGTCACCAGCACCAGTAGCAGTCACCCATTTACTGCCCCGCCTTTCAGTGGCAGTAGTATTACTTGGTATTACTTAGTATGAAAGAAGCTCTAGCAGTAGTAACCTAATAGATAGCACTGTCACCACCACCAGTAGCAGTCACCCATTTTCTGCCCCGGCCTTCTATGGCAGTAGTATTACTTGATATGAAAGAAGCTCTAGCAGTAGTAACCTAATAGATAGCACTGTTATTACCGCCACCAGTAGCAGTCACCCATTTTCTGCCCCGGCCCCCTATGGCAGTAGTACTACTTGGTATTACTTGGAATGAAAGAAGCACTAGCAGTAGTAACCTAACAGTTAGCACTGTTACCACCACCAGTAGCAGTCACCCATTTTTTGCCCCGGCCTTCTATGGCAGTAGTATTACTTGGTGTTACTTGGTATGAAAAAAGCTCCTGTAGTAGTAACCTAATAGATAGCACTGTCACCACCACCAGTAGCAGTCACCCATTTACTGCCCTGCCCTTCTATGACAGTATAATTACTTGGTATTGCTTGGTATGAAAGAAACTCTAGTAATACTAACCCAATAGATAGCACTGTCACCACCGCCAGTGGCAGTCACCCATTTACTGCCCCAGCATTCTATGGCAGTAGTATTACTTGGAATTACTTGGTATGAAAGAAGCTATAGCAGTAGTAACCTAATAGATAGCACTGTTACCACCACCAGTAGCAGTCACCCATTTTCTACCCTAGCCTTCTATGGCACTGGTATTACTTGGTATGAAAGAAGCTCTAGCAGTAGTAACCTAATAGATAGCACTGTCACCACCATCCAGTAGTCAGCCCATTTACTGCCACACCTTTCTAAGTAGCAGTAGTATTACTTGGTATTACTTAGTATGAAAGGAGCTCTAGCAGTAGTAACCTAATAGACAGCACTGTCACCACCACCAGTAGCCCGTGCACCATTTACTGCCCTGCCTTCTAGTAGAATCACAGTGTAACTTGGTATGAAAGAAGCTCTAGCAGTAGTAACCTAATAGATAGCACTGTTATCATCACCAATAGCAGTCACCCATTTACTGCCCGGCCCTCTAAAGGCAGTAGAACTACTTGGTATTACTTGGTATGAAAAAGCTCTAGCAGTAGAAACCTAATAGATTGCACTGTTATCAACCACCAGTAGCAGCCACCCATTTTCTGCCCCGGCCTTCTATGGCAGTAGTATTACTTAGTATGAGAAGAAGCTCTAGTAATAGTAGTTACCTAATAGATAGCATTGTCACCACCCCAAGTAGCAGCCACCCATTTTCTGCCCCGGCCTTCTATGGCAGTAGTATTACTTGGTATTGGAAAGAAGCTCTAGCAGTAGTAACCTAATAGACAGCACTGTCAACAACCAGTAGCAGCCACCCATTTCCTGCACCGGCCTTCTATGAGGTAGTATTACTTGCTATTACCTGGTATGAAAAGAAGCTCTAGTATAGTTACCTAATAGATAGCATACTATCACCAGCACCAGTAGCAGTCACCCATTTACTGCCCCGACCTTTCAGTGGCAGTAGTATTGCTGGTATTACTTAGTATGAAAGAAGCTCTAGCAGTAGTAACCTAATAGATAGCACTGTCACCACCACCAGTAGCAGTCACCCATTTCTCTAGCCTTCTATGGCAGTAGTATTACTTGGTATGAAAGAAGCTCTAGCAGTAGTAACCTAATAGATAGCACTGTTATTACCGCCACCAGTAGCAGTCACCCATTTTCTGCCTGCCCCCTATGGCAGTAGTACTACTTAGTACTTGGAATGAAAAGAAGCACTAGCACTAGTAACCTAACAGTTAGCACTGTTCACCACCACCAGTAGCAGTCACCCATTTTTTTGCCCGGCCTTCTATGGCAGTAGTATTACTTGGTGTTACTTGGTATAGAACAAAGCTCTAGCAGTAGTAACCTAATTGATAGCACTGTCACCACCACCAGGAGCAGTCACCCATTTACTGCCCGGCCTTCTGTGGCAGTAGCATTACTTCAGTATTATGGTATGAAAGAGCTCTCAGCAGTAGTAACCTAACACCCAGCACTGTCAACACCACCAATGCTAGCCACCCATTTCCTGCACGGCCTTCTATGGTAGTAGTATTACTTGCTATTACCTGGTATGAAAGAAGCTCTAATTAGTTACCTAATAGATAGCACAGTCACCACCACCAGTAGCAGTCACCCGTTTACTGCCCCGGCCTTCTATGGCAGTAGTATTACTTGGGATTACTTGGTATGAAAGAAGCTCTAGTAGTAGTAACATAATAGACATCACTGTCACCAGCACCAGTAGCAGTCACCCATTTACTGCACCGGCATTCTATGGCAGTAGTATTACTTGGTATTACTGGATATGAAAAAAGCTCTAGCAGTAGTAACCTAATAGATAGCACTGTTATCATCACCAGTAGCAGTCACCCTTTTACTGCCCCGGCCTTCTATAGCAGTAGTATCACTTGGTGTTACTTGGTATGAAAGAAGCTCTAGCAGTAGTAACCTAATAGATGGCACTGTTACAAAAACCAGTAGCAGTCACCCATTTTCTGCCCCGGCCTTCTAAGGCAGTAGAATTACTTGGTATTACTTAGTATGAAAGAAGCTCTAGCAGTAGAAACCTAATAGATAGCACTGTTATTACAACCACCAGTAGCAGCCACCCATTTTCTGCCCCGGCCTTCTATGGCAGTAGTATTACTTAGTATGAAAGAAGCTCTAGTAATAGTAGTAACCTAATAGATAGCATTGTCACCACCCCAAGTAGCAGCCACCCATTTTCTGCCCCGGCCTTCTATGGCAGTAGTATTACTTGGTATTACTTGGTATGAAAGAAGCTCTAGCAGTAGTAACCTAATAGACAGCACTGTCAACACCACCAGTAGCAGCCACCCATTTCCTGCCCCGGCCTTCTATGGTAGTAGTATTACTTGCTATTACCTGGTATGAAAGAAGCTCTAGTAATAGTTACCTAATAGATAGCACTGTCACCAGCACCAGTAGCAGTCACCCATTTACTGCCCCCCTTTCAGTGGCAGTAGTATTATGTAGTATTACTTAGTATGAAAGAAGCTCTAGCAGTAGTAATC
The DNA here is from genome assembly GCA_016271365.2 of Neoceratodus forsteri. NCBI lineage: Eukaryota > Metazoa > Chordata > Ceratodontiformes > Ceratodontidae > Neoceratodus > Neoceratodus forsteri. The sequence continues at coordinate 1,099,806,762 of CM028134.1, read as the reverse complement.
TAATAGATAGCACTGTCACCACCACCAGTAGCAGTCACCCATTTTCTGCCCCGGCCTTCTATGGCAGTAGTATTACTTGGTATGAAAGAAGCTCTAGCAGTAGTAACCTAATAGATAGCACTGTTATTACTGCCACCAGTAGCAGTCACCCATTTTCTGCCCCGGCCCCCTATGGCAGTAGTACTACTTGGCATTACTTGGTATGAAAGAAGCTCTAGCAGTAGTAACCTAACAGATAGCACTGTTTCCACCACCAGTAGCAGTCACCCATTTTAGGCCCCGGCCTTCTATGGCAGTAGTATTACTTGGTGTTACTTGGTATGAACAAAGCTCTAGCAGTAGTAACCTAATTGATAGCACTGTCACCACCACCAGTAGCAGTCACCCATTTACTGCCCCGGCCTTCTATGGCAGTGATATTACTTGGTATTACTTGGTATGAAAGAAGCTCTAGAAGTAGTAACCTAATAGACAGCACAGTCACCACCACCAGTAGCAGTCACCCATGTACTGCCCCGGCCTTCTATGGCAGTAGTATCACTTGGTATTACTTGGTATGAAAGAAGCTCTAGCAGTATTAACCTAATAGATGGCACTGTTACCACCAGCAATAGCAGTCACCCATTTTCTGCCCAGGCCTTCTAAGGCAGTAGAATTACTTGGTATTACTTGGTATGAAAGAAGCTCTAGCAGTAGAAACCTAATAGATAGCACTGTTATTACGCAACCACCAGTAGCAGCCACCCATTTTCTGCCCTGGCCTTCTATGGCAGTAGTATTACTTAGTATGAAAGAAGCTCTAGTAATAATAGTAACTAATAGATATGCACTGTCACCACCCCAAGTAGCAGTCACCCATTTACTGCCCCGGCCTTCTATGGCAGTAGTAATACTTGGTATTACTTGGTATGAAAGAAGCTCAAGTAGGAGAAACCTAATAGACATCACTGTCACCACCACCACTAGCAGTCACCCATTTACTGCACGGCAGTTCTATGGCAGTAGTATTGCTTGGTATTACTTGATATGAAAGAAGCTCTAGCAGTAGTAACCTAATAGATAGCACAGTTATCATCACCAGTAGCAGTCACCATTTTCTACCGCAGCCTTCTATAGCAGCAGTATTTACTTGGAATGAAATAGGCTCTGGTAGTAACCTAATAGATGGCACTGTTACCACCACAAATAGCAGTCACCCATTTTCTTTCCCGGCCTTCTATAGCGGTAGCTATTACTTAATGAAAAGAAGCTCTAGTAATAGTAGTAACCTAATAGATAGCATTGTCACCACCCCAAGTAGCAATACCCATTTCTACCCAGCCTTCTATGGCGGTAGTATTACTAGGTATTACTTGGTATGAAAGAAGCTCTACCAGTAACCCCTAATAGATAGCACTGTTATTACCACCGCCAGTAGCAGTCACCATTTTCTGCCCCCTACTACCTATGGCGGTAGTACTACTCAGGTATTACTTGGCAGTGAAGAAGATCTAGCAGTAGTAACCTAATAGATAGCACTGTTACCACCACCAGTACGCAGTCATCCATTTTCTATAGCCTTCTATGGCAGTAGTATTACTTGGTATTACTTGGTATGAAAAAGCTCTAGTAGTAGTAACCTAATAGATAGCACTGTCACCACCACCAGTAGCAGTCCCACCCATTTACTGCCCTGCCCTTCTATGGCGTAATATTATGGTATTGCTTGGTATGAAGAAACTCTAAGTAATACTAACCCAATAGATAGCACTGTCACCACCGCCGGTAGCAGTCACCCATTTACTGCCCAGCATTCTATGGCAGTAGTATTACTTGGAATTACTTGGTATGAAAAGCTATAGCAGTAGTAACCTAATAGATACACTGTTACCACCACCAGTAGCAGTCACCCATTTTCTACTAAGCCTTCTATGGCGGTAGTGTGCCAAGTATTGCTTGGTATGAAAGCTCTAGCAGTAGTAACCTAATAGATAGCACTGTCACCACCATCAGTAGCAGTCACCCATTTACTGCCCAGGCCTTCTATGGCAGTGGTATTACTTGGTATGAAAGAAGCTCTAGTAGTTGTAACCTAATAGACAGCACAGTCACCACCACCAGTAGCAGTCACCCATTTACTGCCCTGGCCTTCTATGGCAGTAGTATTACTTGGGATTACTTGGTATGAAAGAAGCTCTAGTAGTAGTAACATAATAGACATCACTGTCACCAACACCAGTAGCAGTCACCCATTTACTGCACCGGCGTTCTATGGCAGTAGTATTACTTGGTATTACTTGATATGAAAAAAGCTCTAGCAGTAGTAACCTAATAGATGGCACAATATTATCATCACAGTAGCGATCACCCATTTACCTTGACCTACTATGGCAGTAGTATCACTTGGTGTTACTTGGTATGAAAGAAGCTCTAGCAGTAGTAACCTAATAGATGGCACTGTTGCCAAAACCAGTAGCAGTCACCCATTTTTTGCCCCAGCCTTCTAAGGCAGTAAAACTACTTGGTATTACTTGGTATGAAAGAAGCTCTAGCAGTAGAAACCTAATAGATAGCACTGTTATTACAACCACCAGTAGCAGCCACCCATTTTCTGCCCCGGCCTTCTATGGCAGTAGTATTACTTAGTATGAAAGAAGCTCTAGTAATAGTAGTAACCTAATAGATAGCATTGTCACCCCCCAAGTAGCAGCCACCCATTTTCTGCCCCGGCCTTCTATGGCAGTATTACTAGTATTACTTGGTATAGAAGAAGCTCTAGCAGTAGTAACCTAATAGAGCAGCACTGTCAGCACCACCAGTAGCAGCCACCCATTTCCTGCACCGGCCTTCTATGGTAGTAGTATTATTGCTATTACCTGGTATGAGAAGAAGCTCTAGTGATAGTTACATAATAGATAGCACTGTCCTGTACACACCAGTAGCGATCCCCATTTACCGCCCGCCCTTCAGTGGCGAGTAGTATTACTGCAGGTATTACTTAGTATGAAAAAGAGCTCTAGCAGTGGTAACCTAATAGATAGCACTATCACCACCACAGTAGCAGTCACCCATTTTCTGCTGACCCTCTATGGCGGTAGTATTATTAGCATGGAAAGAAGCTCTAGCAGTAGTAACCTAATAGGATAGCACTGTTATTACCGCCACCAGTAGCAGTCACCCATTTTCTCTGCCACCTCCTATGGCAGTAGTACTACTTGGTATTACTTGGTATGAAAGAAGCTCCTAGCAGTAGTAACCTAACAGATAGCACTGTTACCACCACCAGTAGCGAGTCACCCATTTCTGCCTTGTTGCTTCTGCAGCAGTAATATTACTTGGTATTTATACGGTATGAAAGAAACTCTAAACAATACTAACCCAATAGATAGCACTGTCACCACTGCCAGTAGCAGTCACCCATTTACTGCCCCAGCATTCTATGGCAGTAGTATTACTTGGAATTACTTGGTATGAAAGAAGCTATAGCAGTAGTAACCTAATAGATAGCACTGTTACCACCACCAGTAGCAGTCACCCATTTTCTACTCTAGCCTTCTATGGCAGTAGTATTACTTGGTATTACTTGGTATGAAAGAAGCTCTAGCAGTAGTAACCTAATAAATAGCACTGTCACCACCATCAGTAGCAGTCACCCATTTACTGTCCAGGCCTTCTATGGCAGTGGTATTACTTGGTATGAAAGAAGCTCTAGTAGTAGTAACCTAATAGACAGCACAGTCACCACCACCAGTAGCAGTCACCCATTTACTGCCCCGGCCTTCTATGGCAGTAGTATTACTTGGGATTACTTGGTATGAAAGAAGCTCTAGTAGTAGTAACATAATAGACATCACTGTCACCAACACCAGTAGCAGTCACCCATTTACTGCACTGGCATTCTATGGCAGTAGTATTACTTGGTATTACTTGATATGAAAAAAGCTCTAGCAGTAGTAACCTAATAGATAGCACTTTTATCATCACCAGTAGCAGACACCCATTTACTGCCTCGGCCTTCTATGGCAGTAGTATCACTTGGTGTTACTTGGTATGAACGAAGCTCTAGCAGTAGTAACCTAATAGATGGCACAGTTACCAAAACCAGTAGCAGTCACCCATTTTCTGCCCCGGCCTTCTAAGGCAGTAGAATTACTTGGTATTACTTGGTATGAAAGAAGCTCTAGCAGTAGAAACCTAATACATAGCACTGTTATTACAAGCACCAGTAGCAGCCACCCATTTTCTGCCCCAGCCTTCTATGGCAGTAGTATTACTTAGCATGAAAGAAGCTCTAGTAATAGTAGTAACCTAATAGATAGCATTGTCACCACCCCAAGTAGCAGCCACCCATTTTCTGCCCCGGCCTTCTATGGCAGTAGCATTACTTGGTATTACTTGATATGAAAGAAGCTCTAGTAATAGTTACCTAATAGATAGCACTGTCACCAGCACCAGTAGCAGTCACCCATTTACTGCCCCGCCTTTCAGTGGCAGTAGTATTACTTGGTATTACTTAGTATGAAAGAAGCTCTGCAGTAATAACCTTATAGATAGCACTGTCACCACCACCAGTAGCAGTCACCCATTTTGCTGACCTTCTATGGCAGTAGTATTACTTAGGTGATGAAAGAAGCTCTAGCAGTAGTAACCTAATAGATAGACTGTTATTACACGCCACCAGTAGCAGTCACCATTTTCTGCCCCCTATGGCGTAGTACTACTTAGGTATTACTTGATATGAAAGAAGCTCTAGCAGTAGTAACCTAACAGATAGCACTGTTACCACCACCAGTAGCAGTCACCCATTTTAGGCCCCGGCCATCTATGGCAGTAGTATTACTTGGTGTTACTTGGTATGAACAAAGCTCTAGCCGTAGTAACCTAATTGATAGCACTGTCACCACCACCAGTAGCAGCCACCCATTTCCTGCCCCGGCCTTCTATGGTAGTAGTATTATTGCTATTACCTGGTATGAAAGAAGATCTAGTAATAGTAACCTGAAAGATAGCACTGTCTCCACCACCAGTAGTAGTCACCCATTTACTGCCCCGCCTTTCTGTGGCAGTAGTATTACTTGGTATTACTTAGTATGAAAGAAGCTCTAGCAGTAGTAACCTAATAGATGGCACCGTCACCACCACCAGTAGCAGTCACCCATTTAGTGACACACCCTTCTGTAGCAGTAGTATTACTTGGTATTACTTAGTATGAAAGGAGCTCTAGCAGTAGTAACCTAATATACAGCACTGTCACCACCACCAGTAGCAGTCACCCATTTAATGCCCCAGCCTTCTATGTCAGTGGTATTACTTGGTATGAAGGAAGAAGCTCTAGTAATAGTAACCTAATAGATAGCACTGTCACCACCACCCCTAGCAGTTACCCATTTACTGCCCCGGCCTTCTATGGCAGTAGGATTACTTGGTATTACTTGGTATGAAAAAAGCTCTAGTAGTAGTAACCTAATAGATAGCACTGTCACCACCACCAGTAGCAGACACCCATTTACTGCCCTGCCCTTCTATGGCAGTAATATTACTTGGTATTACTTGGTATGAAAGAAGCTCTAGTAATACTAACCTAATAGATAGCACTATCTCCACCGCCAGTAGCAGTCACTCATTTACTGCCCAAGCCTTCTATGGCAGTAGTATTACTTGGAATTACTTGGTATGAAAGAAGCTCTAGCAGTAGTAACCTAATTGATAGCACTGTCACCACCACCAGTAGCAGTCACCCATTTACTGCCCCGGCCTTCTGTGGCATTAGTATTATTTGGTGTTACTAGGTATGAAAGATCTAGCAGTAGTAAACCCTAATTGATAGCACTGTCACCACCACCAGTAGCAGTCACCCGTTTTCTCGACCTTCTATGGCGGTAGCATTACTTGGTGTTACTCGGTATGAAGAAGCTCAAGCAGTAGTAACCTAATAGACAGCACTGTTACCACCACCCGTAATGCTACTGCATTTTCTGCCCTGCCTTCTATGGCAGTAGCATTACTGCATTACCCGGTATGAAATAAGCTCTAGTAATAGTAGTAACCTAATAGATACGCTGTCACCACCCCAGAGTAGCAGCCACCCATTTTTCTTGTCACTTCCATGGCAGTAGTATTACTTAGTATTACTTGGTATGATTAGAAGCTCTAACACGTAGTAACCTAATAGATAGCATTTCTTATTACCACCACCAGTAGCAGTCACCCATTTACTGCCGCCTTTTTCTGTGAAGTATTACTTGTTAATACCACTTGTTAAGAAAGAAGCTCTAGCAGTAATAACCTAATTGATAAGCACTTCACTACCACCAGTAGCAGTCACCCATTTTCTGCCCCGGCCTTTTATGGCAGTAGCATTACTTGGGGTTACTTGGTATGAAAGAAGCTCTAGCAGTAGCAACCAGATAGATTGCACTGTTATTACCACCACCAGTAGCAGTCACCCATTTACTGCCCCGCCTTTCTGTGGCAGTAGTATTACTTGGTATTACTTAGTATGAAAGAAGCTATAGCAGTTGTAACCTAATAGATAGCACTGTCACCACCACCCCTAGCAGTTAATCATTTACTGCCCCGCCCTTCTGTAGCAGTAGTATTACTTTGTATTACTTAGTATGAAAGAAGCTCTAGCAGTAGTAACCTAATATACAGCACTGTCACCACCACCAGCAGCAGTCACCCATTTACTACCCCACCTTTCTATGTCAGTAGTATTACTTGGTATGAAAGAAGCTCTAGCAGAAGTAACCTATTAGATAGCACTGTCACAATCACCAATTGCAGTCACCCGTTTACTTCCGGCCTTCTATGGCAGTAGTATTACTTGGTATTACTTGGTTTGAAAGAAGCTCTAGCAGTAGTAACCTAATTGATAACACTGTTACCATCACCACTGTCAGTCAAGCGTTTCTGCCCGACCTTCTATGGCAGTAGTATTACTTGGTATTACTTGGTATGAAAGAAGCTCTAGCAGTAGTAACCTAATAGAAGCCTCCACCACCACCAGTAGCAGTCACCCATTTTATGCCCCGACCTTCTGTGGCAGTAGTATTAGTATTACTTGGTAAGAAAGAAGATCTAGCAGTAGTAACCTAATAGATAGCACTGTTACCACCACCAGTATGATCACCCATTTTCTACACCAGCCTTCTGTGGCATGTATTACTTGGTATTACTTGGTATGAAAGAAGCTCTAGCAGTAGTAACCTAATAGAAGCTACTGTCACCAGCATCAGTAGCAGTCACCCATTTAATGCCCCAGCCTTCTATGGCAGTGGTATTACTTGGTATTACTTGGTATGAAGGAAGCTCTAGTAGGAGTAACCTAATAGACAGCACAGCCACCACCACCAGTAGCAGTCACCCATTTACTGCCCAGGCCTTCTAAGGCAGTAGTATTACTTGGTATTACTTGGAATGAAAGAAGCTCTAGTAGCAGTAACCTAATAGACATCACTGTCACCCACACCAGTAGCAGTCACCCATTTACTGCCCCGGCCTTCTATGGCAGTAGCATCACTTGGTATTACTTGGTATGAAAGAAGCTCTAGCAGTAGTAACCTAATAGATGGCACTGTTACAACCACCAGTAGCAGTCACCCATTTTCTGCCCCGGCCTTCTATGGCAGTAGAATTACTTGGTATTACTTGGTATGAAAGAAGCTCTAGCAGTAGTAACCTAATAGATAGCACTGTTATTACAACCACCAGTAGCAGCCACCCATTTTCTGCCCTGGCCTACTATGGCAGTAGTATTACTTAGTATGAAAGAAGCTCCAGTAATAGTAGTAACCTAATAGATAGCACTGTCACCACCCCAAGCAGCAGCCACCCATTTTCTGCCCAGGCCTTCTATGGCAGTAGTATTACTTGCTATTACCTGGTATGAAAGAAGCTCTAGTAATAGTAACCTAATAGATAGCACTGTTATCATCACCAGTAGCAGTCACCCATTTTCTGCCCTGCCCTTCTGTAGCAGTAGTATTACTTGGTATCACTTAGCGTGAAAGGAGCTCTAGCAGTAGTAACCTAATAGACAGCACTGTCACCACCACCAGTAGCAGTCACCCATTTACAGCCCCAGCCTTCTATGTCAGTGGTATTACTTGGTATGAAGGAAGCTCTAGTAATAGTAACCTAATAGATAGCACTGTCACCACCACCCCTAGCAGTTACCCATTTACTGCCCGGCCTTCTATGGCAGTAGTATTACTTGGTATTACTTGGTGTAAAAAGCTCTAGTAATAGTAACCTAATAGATAGCACTGTCACCGCCACCAGTAGCAGTCACCCATTTACTGCACCGGCCTTCTATGGCAGTAGTATTACTTGGTATTACTTGGTATGAAAGAAGCTCTAGTAGTTGTAACCTAATAGACACCACTGTCACCACCACCAGTAGCAGTCACCCATTTACTGCACCGGCGTTCTATGGCAGTAGTATTACTTGGTATTACTTGATATGAAAGAAGCTCTAGCAGTAGTAACCTAATAGCACAGTTATCATCACCAGTAGCAGTCACCCATTTTCTGCCCTAACCTTCTATGGCAGTAGTATTACTTGTATGAGAAGCTCTAGCAGTAGTAACCTAATAGATGCACTGTTACACCACACAGTAGCAGTCACCCATTTTCTGCCCGGACTTCTGACGGTAGTATTACTTAGTATTACTTAGTGAAAGAAGCTCTAGCAGTAGTAACCTAATAGATAGCACTGTTACCACCACTAGTAGCAGTCACCCATTTCTGCCCTGCCTTCTATGGCAGTAGTATTACTGGTATTACTTGGATGAAGAAGCTCTAGCAGTAGTAACCTAATAGATAGCACTGTTACCACCACCAGTAGCAGTCACCCATTTTCTACCCGACCTTCTAGGCAGTAGCATTACTTGGTATTACTTGGTATGAAAGAAGCTCTAGCAGTAGTAACCTAATAGACAGCACTGTTACCACCACCAGTAGCAGTCACCCATTTTCTGCCCCTGCCTTCTATGGCAGTAGTATTACTTGGTATTACTTGGTATGAAAGAAGCTCTAGTAATAGTAGTAACCTAATAGATAGCACTGTCACCACCCCAAGTAGCAGCCACCCATTTTCTGCCCTAGCCTTCTATGGCAGTAGTATTACTTGGTATTACTTGGTATGAAAGAAGCTCTAGCAGTAGTAACCTAATAGATAGCACTGTTCACCACCACCAGTAGCAGTCACCCATTTACTGCCCCGCCTTTCTGTGGCAGTAGTATTACTTGGTGTTACTTGGTATGAAAGAAGCTCTAGCAGTAGTAACCTAATAGATAGCACTGTCACCACCACCAGTAGCAGTCACCCATTTTCTGCCCGGCCTTTTATGGCAGTAGTATTACTTGGTATTACTTGGTATGAAAGAAGCTCTAGCAGTAGTAACCTAATAGATAGCACTGTTATCACCACCACCAGTAGCAGTCACCCATTTACTGCCCTGCCTTTCTGTGGCAGTAGTATTACTAGGTATTACTTAGTATGAAAGAAGCTCTAGCAGTTAGTAACCTAATAGATAGCATTGTCACCACCACCCCTAGCAGTTACCCATTTACTGCCCCGACCTTCTGTGGCAGTAGTATTACTTGGTGTGAAAGAAGCTCTAGCAGTAGTAACCTAATAGATAGCACTGTCACCACCACCAGTAGCAGTCACCCATTTAGTGCCCCGCCCTTCTGTAGCAGTAGTATTACTTGGTATTACTTAGTATGAAAGAAGCTCTAGCAGTAGTAACCTAATAGACAGCACTGTCACCACCACCAGCAGCAGTCACCCATTTACTGCCCCACCTTTCTATGTCAGTAGTATTACTTGGTATGAAAGAAGCTCTAGCAGAAGTAACCTATTAGATAGCACTGTCACAATCACCAATAGCAGTCACCCGTTTACTGCCCGGCCTTCTATGGCAGTAGTATTACTTGGTATTACTTGGTATGAAAGAAGCTCTAGCAGTAGTAACTTAATTGATAACACTGTTACCATCACCACTAGCAGTCAGCCGTTTTCTGCCCCGGCCTTCTATGGCAGTAGTATTACTTGGTATTACTTGGTATGAAAGAAGCTCTAGCAGTAGTAACCTAATAGAAAGCACTCTCACCACCACCAGTAGCAGTCACCCATTTTATGCCCCGGCCTTCTATGGCAGTAGTATTACTTGGTATTACTTGGTAAGAAAGAAGCTCTAGCAGTAGTAACCTAATAGATAGCACTGTTACCACCACCAGTAGCAGTCACCCATTTTCTACCCTAGCCTTCTATGGCAGTAGTATTACTTGGTATTACTTGGTATGAAAGAAGCTCTAGCAGTAGTAACCTAATAGAAAGCACTGTCACCACCATCAGTAGCAGTCACCCATTTACTGCCCCAGCCTTCTATGGCAGTAGTATTACTTGGTATTACTTGGTATGAAGAAGCTCTAGTAGTAGTAACCTAATAGACAGCACAGTCACCACCACCAGTAGCAGTCACCCATTTACTGCCCCAGCCTTCTATGGCAGTAGTATTACTTGGTATTACTTGGAATGAAAGAAGCTCTAGTAGCAGTAACTAATAGACATCACTGTCACCCACACCAGTAGCAGTCACCCATTTACTGCCCCGGCCTTCTATGGCAGTAGTATCACTTGTATTACTTGGTATGAAAGAAGCTCTAGCAGTAGTAACCTAATAGATAGCACTGTTACCACCACCAGTAGCAGTCACCCATTTTCTGCCCCGGCCTTCTATGGCAGTAGAATTACTTGGTATTACTTGGTATGAAAGAAGCTCTAGCAGTAGTAACCTAATAGATAGCACTGTTATTACAACCACCAGTAGCAGCCACCCATTTTCTGCCCTGGCCTTCTATGGCAGTAGTATTACTTAGTATGAAAGAAGCTCTAGTAATAGTAGTAACCTAATAGATAGCACTGTCACCACCCCAAGTAGCAGCCACCCATTTTCTGCCCAGGCCTTCTATGGCAGTAGTATTACTTGCTATTACCTGGTATGAAAGAAGCTCTGGTAATAGTAACCTAATAGATAGCACTGTTATCATCACCAGTAGCAGTCACCCATTTTCTGCCCCGCCCTTCTGTAGCAGTAGTATTACTTGGTATCACTTAGCATGAAAGGAGCTCTAGCAGTAGTTACCTAATAGACTGCACTGTCACTACCACCAGTAGCAGTCACCCATTTACTGCCCCAGCCTTCTATGTCAGTGGTATTACTTGGTATGAAGGAAGCTCTAGTAATAGTAACCTAATAGATAGCACTGTCACCACCAACCCTAGCAGTTACCCATTTACTGCCACGGCCTTCTATGGCAGTAGTATTACTTGGTATTAGTGGTGTGAAAGAAGCTCTAGTAATAGTAACCTAATAGATAGCACTGTCACAGCCACCAGTAGCAGTCACCCATTTACTGCACCGGCCTTCTATGGCAGTAGTATTACTTGGTATTACTTGGTATGAAAGAAGCTCTAGTAGTTGTAACCTAATAGACACCACTGTCACCACCACCAGTAGCAGTCACCCATTTACTGCACCGGCTTTCTATGGCAGTAGTATTACTTGGTATTACTTGATATGAAAGAAGCTCTAGCAGTAGTAAAATAATAGCACAGTTATCATCTCCAGTAGCAGTCACCCATTTTCTGCCCCAGCCTTCTATGGCAGCAGTATTACTTGGTATGAAAGAAGCTCTAGCAGTAGTAACCTAATAGATGGCACTGTTACCACCACCAGTAGCAGTCACCCATTTCTGCCCGCCTCATGGCAGTAGTATTACTTGGTATTACTTGGTATGAAAGCTCTACCAGTAGTAACCTAATAGATAGCACTGTTATTACCACCACTAGTAGCAGTCACCCATTTTCTGCCTGCCTTCTATGGCAGTAGTATTACTTGGTATTACTTGGCATGAAAGAAGCTCTAGCAGTAGTAACCTAATAGATAGCACTGTTACCACCACCAGTAGCAGTCACCCATTTTCTACCTCGGCCTTCTATGGCAGTAGCATTACTTGGTGTTACTTGGTATGAAAGAAGCTCTAGCAGTAGTAACCTAATAGACAGCACTGTTACCACCACCAGTAGTAGCCACCCATTTTCTGCCCCTGCCTTCTATGGCAGTAGTATTACTTGGTATTACTTGGTATGAAAGAAGCTCTAGTAATAGTAGTAACCTAATAGATAGCACTGTCACCACCCCAAGTAGCAGCCACCCATTTTCTGCCCGGCCTTCTATGGCAGTAGTATTACTTGGTATTACTTGGTATGAAAGAAGCTCTAGCAGTAGTAACCTAATAGATAGCACTGTTATTACCACCACCAGTAGCAGTCACCCATTTACTGCCCCGCCTTTCTGTGGCAGTAGTATTACTTGGTGTTACTTGGTATGAAAGAAGCTCTAGCAGTAGTAACCTAATTGATAGCACTGTCACTACCAGTAGCAGTCACCCATTTTCTGCCCTGGCCTTTTATGGCAGTAGCATTACTTGGTGTTACTTGGTATGAAAGAAGCTCTAGCAGTAGTAACCTAATAGATAGCACTGTTATTACCACCACCAGTAGCAGTCACCCATTTACTGCCCCGCCTTTCTGTGGCAGTAGTATTACTAGGTATTACTTAGTATGAAAGAAGCTCTAGCAGTTGTAACCTAATAGATAGCACTGTCACCACCACCCCTAGCAGTTACCCATTTACTGCCCTGACCTTCTGTGGCAGTAGTATTACTTGGTGTGAAAGAAGCTCTAGCAGTAGTAACCTAATAGATAGCACTGTCACCACCACCAGTAGCAGTCACCCATTTAGTGCCCCGCCCTTCTATAGCAGTAGTATTACTTTGTATTACTTAGTATGAAAGAAGCTCTAGCAGTAGTAACCTAATAGACAGCACTGTCACCACCACCAGCAGCAGTCACCCATTTACTGCCCCACCTTTCTATGTCAGTGGTATTACTTGGTATGAAAGAAGCTCTAGCAGAAGTAACCTATTAGATAGCACTGTCACAATCACCAATAGCAGTCACCCGTTTACTGCCCCGGCCTTCTATGGCAGTAGTATTACTTGGTATTACTTGGTATGAAAGAAGCTCTAGCAGTAGTAACTTAATAGATAACACTGTTACCATCACCACTAGCAGTCAGCCGTTTTCTGCCCCGGCCTTCTATGGCAGTAGTATTACTTGGTATTACTTGGTATGAAAGAAGCTCAAGCAGTAGTAACCTAATAGAAAGCACTCTCACCACCACCAGTAGCAGTCACCCATTTTATGCCCCGGCCTTCTATGGCAGTAGTATTACTTGGTATTACTTGGTATGAAAGAAGCTCTAGCAGTAGTAACCTAATAGATAGCACTGTTACCACCACCAGTAGCAGTCACCCATTTTCTACCCTAGCCTTCTATGGCAGTAGTATTACTTGGTATTACTTGGTATGAAAGAAGCTCTAGCAGTAGTAACCTAATAGATAGCACTGTCACCACCACAGTAGCAGTCACCCATTTACTGCCCTGCCCTTCTATGGCAGTAGTATTACTTGGTATTACTTGGTATGAAAGAAGCTCTAGCAGTAGTAACCTAATAGATAGCACTGTCACCACCACCAGTAGCAGTCACCCATTTTCTGCCCGGCCTTCTATGGCAGTAGTATTACTTGGTATTACTTGGTATGAAAGAAGCTCTAGCAGTAGTAACCTAATAGATAGCACTGTCTACCACCACCAGTAGCAGCCACCCATTTTCTGCCCGGCCTTCTATGGCAGTAGTATTACTTGGTATGAAAGAAGCTCTAGTAATAGTAGTAACCTAATAGATAGCACTGTCACCACCAAGTAGCAGCCACCCATTTTCTGCCCGGCCTTCTATGGCAGTAGTATTACTTGGTATTACTTGGTATGAAAGAAGCTCTAGCAGTAGTAACCTAATAGATAGCACTGTTACCACCACCAGTAGCAGTCACCCATTTTCTGCCCCGGCCTTCTATGGCAGTAGTATTACTTGGTATTACTTGGTATGAAAGAAGCTCTAGCAGTAGTAACCTAATAGATAGCACTGTATTACCACCACCAGTAGCAGTCACCCATTTTCTGCCCCGCCTTCTATGGCAGTAGTATTACTTGGTATTACTTGGTATGAAAGAAGCTCTAGCAGTAGTAACCTAATAGATAGCACTGTACCACCACCAGTAGCAGTCACCAACCAGTAGCAGTCATCCACTTTCACCCAGCTCTTCTATGGCAGTAGTATGTTTCTTGGTATTACTTGGTATGAAAGAAGCTCCAGCAGTAGTAACTCAATAGATAGCACTGTCACCACCACCAGTAGCAGTCACTCATTACTGCCCTGGCCTTCTATGGCAGTGTGGTATTATTTGGTATTACTTTGCATGAAAGAAGCCAGCAGTAGTAACCTAATAGATAGCTATCGTCATCACCAGCAGCAGTCACCCATTTTCTGCCCAGCCTTCTATGGCAGTAGTATTACTTGGTATTACTTGGTATGAAAGAAGCTCTAGCAGTAATAACCTAATAGATAGCACTGTTTGCCACCACCAGTAGCAGTCACCCATTTTCTGCCCGGCCATCTATGGCAGTAGTATTTTTAGTATGAAAGAATATCTAGCAGTAGTAACCTCAATAGATAGCACTGTTACTCACCACCAGTAGCAGTCACCCATTTTCTGCCCCGGCCTTCATGGTAGTAGTATATTTTGGTGATACTTGGTATGAAAGAAGCTCTAGCAGTAGTAACCTATTAGATAGCACTGTTACCACCAATCGTGAGTCAATTCATTTTCTCACATCGGCCTCTATGGCAGTAGTATTACTTGGTATGAAAGAATCTCTTGTAATAGTAGTAACCTAATAGATAGCACTGTCACCACGCCAAGTAGCAGCCACCAATTTTCTGCCACGGCCTTCTATGGCAGTAGTATTACTTGGTATTACTTGGTATGAAAGAAGCTCTAGCAGTAGTAACCTAATTGATAGCACTATCAACACCAGCAGTAACAGTCACCCATTTACTGCCCCGCCGTTCTGTGGCAGTAGTATTACTTGGTATTACTTAGTATGAAAGAAGCTCTAGCAGAAGTAACCTAATAGCACTGTCACCACCACCAGTAGCAGTCACCCATTTACTGCCCCAGCCTTTCTATGGCAGTAGTATTACTTGGTATTACTTGGTATGAAAGAAGCTCTAGTAGTAGTAACCTAATAGACAGCACTGTCACCACCACCAGTAGCAGTCACCCATTTACTGCCCCAGTGTTCTATGGCAGTAGTATTACTTGGTATTACTTGGCACGAAAGAAGAACTAGTAATAGTAACCTAATCGATAGCACTGTCACCAGCACCAGTAGCATTCACCCATTCACTGCCCTGCCCTTCTATGTCAGTAGTATTACTTGGTAGTACTTGGTATGAAAGAAGCTCTAGTAATAGTAACCTAATAGACAGCACTGTCACCACCATCAGTAGCAGTCACTCTATTTACTGCCCTACCCTCTATGGCAGTAGTAATACTTGGAATTACTTGGTATGAAAGAAGCTCTAGCAGTAGTAACCTAATAGATAGCACTGTTTCCACCACCAGTAGCAGTCACCCATTTTCTGCACCAGCCTTCTATGGCTGTAGAATTACTTGGTATTACTTGGTATGAAAGAAGCTCTAGTAGTAGTAATCTAATAGATAGCACTGTCACCACCACCAGTAGCAGTCACCCATTTATTGCCCCGGCCTTCTATGACAGTAGTATTACTTGGTATGAAAGAAGCTCTAGCAGTAGTAACCTAATAGACAGCACTGTCACCACCACCAGTAGCTGTCACCCATTTAATGCCCCAGCCTTCTATGGCAGTAGTATTACTTGGTATTACTTAGTATGAAAAAAGCGCTAGCAGTAGTAACCTAATAGATAGCACTGTCACCACAACCAGTTGCAGTCACCCATTTACTGCCCCAGCCTTCTGTGGCAGTAGTATTACTTGGTATTACTTGGTATGAAAGAAGCTCTAGCAGTAGTACCCTCATAGACAGCACTGTCACCCACCACCAGTAGCAGTCTCCTCATTCAGTCGCCCCAGCCTTCTATAGCTGTAGTATTACTTGTTATTACTTTGGTATGAAAGAAGCTCTAGCAGTTGTAACCTTAATTGATAGCACTGTCAACAATCACCTAGCAGTGGGTCACCCATTTACTGCCCTGCCTCTTCTGTGGCAGTAGTTACTTGGTATTACTTAGTATGAAAGAAGCTCTAGCAGTAGTAACTCAATAGATAGCACTGTCACCACCACCAGTAAGCAGTCACCCATTTACTGCCCCCGCCATTCTGTGGCAGTAGTATTACTTGGTATTACTTAGTATGAAAGAAGCTCTAGCAGTAGTAACCTAATAGATAGCACTGGCACCACCACCAGTAGCAGTCACCCATTTACTGCCTGCCCTTCTGTGGCAGTAGTATTATTGGTTTTACTTAGTATGAAAGAAGCTCTAGCAGTAGTAACCTAATAGACAGCACTGTCACCACCACCAGTAGCAGTCACCCATTTACTGCCCCAGCCTTCTATGACAGTAGTATTACTTGGTATTACTTGGTATGAAAGAAGCTCTAGTAGTAGTAGTAACCTAATAGACAGCACTGTCACCACCACCAGTAGCAGTCACCCATTTACTGCCCCAGCGTTCTATGGCAGTAGTATTACTTGGTATTACTTGGTATGAAAGAAGCTCTAGTAATAGTAACCTAATAGATAACACTGTTACCATCACCACTAGCAGTCAGCCGTTTTCTGCCCCGGCCTTCTATGGCAGTAGTATTACTTGGTATTACTTGGTATGAAAGAAGCTCTAGCAGTAGTAACCTAATAGATAGCACTCTCACCACCACCACCAGTAGCAGTCACCCATTTTATGCCCCGGCCTTCTATGGCAGTTGTATTACTTGGTATTATTTGGTAAGAAAGAAGCTCTAGCAGTAGTAACCTAATAGCACTCTCACCACCACCAGTAGCAGTCACCCCTTTCCTGCTCCGCCCTTCTATGGCAACAGTATTACTTGGTATTACTTGGTATAAAAGAAGATCTAGTAATAGTAACTAATGGAAAGCACTGTCACCACCACGAGTAGCAGACACCCATTTTATGCCCTGGACTCTATGGCAGCAGTATTACTTGGTATTACTTGGCATGAAAGAAGATCTAGTAATAGTAATCTAATGGATAGCCCTCTCACCACCACCAGTAGCAGTCACCCATTTACTGCCTTGCCCGTCTATGGCAGTAGTATTACTTGGTATTACTTGGTATGAAAGAAGCTCTAGTAGTAGTAACCTAATAGACAGCACTGTCACCGCCACCAGTAGCAGTCACCCATTTACTGCCCCAGCGTTCTATGGCAGTAGTATTACTTGGTATTACTTGGTACGAAAGAAGATGTAGTAATAGTAACCTAATAGATAGCACTGTCAGCACCAGCAGTAGCATTCACCCATTCACTGCCCTGCCCTTCTATGTCAGTAGTATTACTTGGTAGTACTTGGTATGAAAGAAGCTCTAGTAATAGTAACCTAATAGATAGCACTGTCACCACCATCAGTAGCAGTCACCTATTTCTCGCCCTACCCCTCTATGGCAGTAGTAATACGGAATTACTTGGTATGAAAGAAGCTCTAGCAGTAGTAACCCAATAGATAGCACTGTTTCCACCACCAGTAGCAGTCACCCATTTTCTGCACCAGCCTTCTATGGCTCTAGTATTACTTGGTATTACTTGTATGAAAGAAGCTCTAGTAGTAGTAATCTAATAGATAGCACTGTCACCACCAGCAGTAGTGATCCACCATTTATTGCCCGCCTTCTATGACAGTAGTATTACTTGGTAATACTTGGTATGAAAGAAGCTCTAGCAGTAGAAAACCTAAATAGACAGCACTGTCACCACTAAGTAGTAGTCACCCATTTAACTATTCTGTGCCTTCTATGAAGTGGTAGTATTACTTGGGTATTACTTGGTATGAAAGAAGTTGCTTAGCAGTAGTATCCTAATAGATAGCACTGTCACCACAACCAGTAGCAGTCACCCATTTACTGCCCCAGCCTTCTGTGGCAGTAGTATTACTTGGTATTACTTGGTATGAAAGAAGCTCTAGCAGTAGTACCCTAATAGACAGCACTGTCACCACCACCAGTAGCAGTCTCCCATTCAGTGCCCCAGCCTTCTATAGCAGTAGTATTACTTGGTATTACTTGGTATGAAAGAAGCTCTAGCAGTTGTAACCTAATTGATAGCACTGTCAACACCACCAGTAGCAGTCACCCATTTACTGCCCTGCCCTTCTGTGGCAGTAGTATTACTTGGTATTACTTAGTATGAAAGAATCTCTGGCAGCAGTAACCTAATAGATAGCACTGTCACCACCACCAGTAGCAGTCACCCATTTACTGCCCCGCCATTCTGTGGCAGTAGTATTACTTGGTATTACTTGGTATGAAAGAAGCTCTAGCAGTTGTAACCTAATAGATAGCACTTTCACAACCACCATTAGCAGTCACCCGTTTACTGCCCCGGCCTTCTATGGCAGCAGTATTACTTGGTATTACTTGGTATGAAAGAAGCTCTAGCAGTAGTAACTTAATAGTTAACACTGTTACCATCACCACTAGCAATCAGCTGTTTTCTGCCCCGGCCTTCTTTGGCAGTAGTATTACTTGGTATGAAAGAAGCTCTTGCAGGAGTAACCTAATAGATAGCACTCTCACAACCACCAGTAGCAGTCACCCATTTTATGCCTCGGCCTTCTATGGCAGTAGTATTACTTGGTATTATTTGGTAAGAAAGAAGCTCTAGCAGTAGTAACCTAATAGCACTCTCACCACCACCAGTAGCAGTCCCCCATTTCCTGCTCCACCCTTCTATGGCAGCAGTATTACTTGGTATTACTTGGTATAAAAGAAGATCTAGTAATAGTAACCTAATGGATAGCACTGTCACCACCACCAGTAGCAGACACCCATTTTATGCCTCTTTTTCTATGGCAGCATTCTGGTATTACTTGGCAAAGAAGATTCTAGTAATAGCAATCTAATGGATTGCACTCTCACCACCACCATTAGCAGTCACCCATTTACTGCCTTGCCCTTCTACGGCAGTAGTATTACTTGGTATTACTTGGTATAAAAGAAGCTCTAGTAATAGTAACCTAATAGATAGCACTGTCACCACCACCAGTAGCAGTCACCCATTTACTGCACCAGCCTTCTATGGCAGTAGAATTACTTGGTATGAAATAAGCTCTAGTAGTAGTAACCTAATAAACAGCACTGTCACCACCACCAGTAGCAGTCACCCATTTCTTGCCCTACCCTTCAATGGCAGTAGTATTACTTGGAATTACTTGGTATGAAAGAGGCTCTAACAGTAGTAACCTAATAGATAGCACTGTTACCACCACCAGTAGCAGTCACCCATTTTCTACCCTAGCCTTCTATGGCAATAGTATTACTTGGTATTACTTGATATGAAAAAAGCTCTAGTAGTAGTAACCTAATAGATAGCACTGTCACCACCACCAGTAGCAGTCACCCATTTACTGCCCTGCCCTTCTATGGCAGTAATATTACTTGGTATTACTTGGTATGAAAGAAGCTCTAGTAGTAGTAACCTAATAGATAGCACCGTCACCACCGCCAGCAGCAGTCACCCATTTACGACCCCAGCCTTCTATGGCAGTAGTATTACTTGGAATTACTTGGTATGAAAGAAGCTCTAGCAGTAGTAACCTAATAGGTAGCACTGTTACCACCACCAGTAGCAGTCATCCACTTTCTACCCTAGCCTTCTATGGCAGTAGTATTACTTGGTATTACTTGGTATGAAAGAAGCTCTAGCAGTAGTAACCTATTAGATAGCACTGTCACCACCACCAGTAGCAGTCACTCATTTACTGCCCTGGCCTTCTATGGCAGTGGTATTACTTGGTATTACTTTGCATGAAAGAAGCTCTAGCAGTAGTAACCTAATAGAAAGCACTGTTACCATCACCAGTAGCAGTCACCCATTTTCTGCCCAGCCTTCTATGGCAGTAGTATTACTTGGTATTACTTGGTATGAAAGATGCTCTAGCAGTAATAACCTAATAGATAGCACTGTTGCCACCACCAGTAGCAGTCACCCATTTTCTGCCCCGGCCATCTATGGCAGTAGTATTACTTGGTATGAAAGAATATCTAGCAGTAGTAACCTAATAGATAGCACTGTTACCACCACCAGTAGCAGTCACCCATTTTCTGCCATCGGCCTTCTATGGCAGTAGTATTACTTGGTATTACTTGGTATGAAAGAATCTCTTGTAATAGTAGTAACCTAATCGATAGCACTGTCACCAGCACCAGTAGCATTCACCCATTCACTGCCCTGCCCTTCTATGTCAGTAGTATTACTTGGTAGTACTTGGTATGAAAGAAGCTCTAGTAATAGTAACCTAATAGACAGCACTGTCACCACCATCAGTAGCAGTCACCTATTTACTGCCCTACCCCTCTATGGCAGTAGTAATACTTGGAATTACTTGGTATGAAAGAAGCTCTAGCAGTAGTAACCTAATAGATAGCACTGTTTCCACCACCAGTAGCAGTCACCCATTTTCTGCACCAGCCTTCTATGGCTGTAGTATTACTTGGTATTACTTGGTATGAAAGAAGCTCTAGTAGTAGTAATCTAATAGATAGCACTGTCACCACCAGCAGTAGCAGTCACCCATTTATTGCCCCGGCCTTCTATGACAGTAGTATTACTTGGTATTACTTGGTATGAAAGAAGCTCTAGCAGTAGTAACCTAATAGACAGCACTGTCACCACCACCAGTAGCTGTCACCCATTTAATGCCCCAGCCTTCTATGGCAGTAGTATTACTTGGTATTACTTGGTATGAAAGAAGCGCTAGCAGTAGTAACCTAATAGATAGCACTGTCACCACAACCAGTAGCAGTCACCCATTTACTGCCCCAGCCTTCTGTGGCAGTAGTATTACTTGGTATTACTTGGTATGAAAGAAGCTCTAGCAGTAGTACCCTAATAGACAGCACTGTCACCACCACCAGTAGCAGTCTCCCATTCAGTGCCCCAGCCTTCTATAGCAGTAGTATTACTTGGTATTACTTGGTATGAAAGAAGCTCTAGCAGTTGTAACCTAATTGATAGCACTGTCAACACCACCAGTAGCAGTCACCCATTTACTGCCCTGCCCTTCTGTGGCAGTAGTATTACTTGGTATTACTTAGTGTGAAAGAAGCTCTGGCAGTAGTAACCTAATAGATAGCACTGTCACCACCACCAGTAGCAGTCACCCATTTACTGCCCCGCCATTCTGTGGCAGTAGTATTACTTAGTATTACTTAGTATGAAAGAAGCTCTAGCAGTAGTAACCTAATAGATAGCACTGGCACCACCACCAGTATCAGTCACCCATTTACTGCCCTGCCCTTCTGTGGCAGTAGTATTACTTGGTTTTACTTAGTATGAAAGAAGCTCTAGCAGTAGTAACCTAATAGACAGCACTGTCACCACCACCAGTAGCAGTCACCCATTTACTGCCCCAGCCTTCTATGACAGTAGTATTACTTGGTATTACTTGGTATGAAAGAAGCTCTAGTAGTAGTAGTAACCTAATAGACAGCACTGTCACCACCACCAGTAGCAGTCACCCATTTACTGCCCCAGCGTTCTATGGCAGTAGTATTACTTGGTATTACTTGGTATGAAAGAAGCTCTAGTAATAGTAACCTAATAGATAACACTGTTACCATCACCACTAGCAGTCAGCCGTTTTCTGCCCCGGCCTTCTATGGCAGTAGTATTACTTGGTATTACTTGGTATGAAAGAAGCTCTAGCAGTAGTAACCTAATAGATAGCACTCTCACCACCACCAGTAGCAGTCACCCATTTTATGCCCCGGCCTTCTATGGCAGTTGTATTACTTGGTATTATTTGGTAAGAAAGAAGCTCTAGCAGTAGTAACCTAATAGCACTCTCACCACCACCAGTAGCAGTCACCCATTTCCTGCTCCGCCCTTCTATGGCAACAGTATTACTTGGTATTACTTGGTATAAAAGAAGATCTAGTAATAGTAACCTAATGGAAAGCACTTTCACCACCACCAGTAGCAGACACCCATTTTATGCCCTGACTTCTATGGCAGCAGTATTACTTGGTATTACTTGGCATGAAAGAAGATCTAGTAATAGTAATCTAATGGATAGCACTCTCACCACCACCAGTAGCAGTCACCCATTTACTGCCTTGCCCGTCTATGGCAGTAGTATTACTTGGTATTACTTGGTATGAAAGAAGCTCTAGTAGTAGTAACCTAATAGACAGCACTGTCACCACCACCAGTAGCAGTCACCCATTTACTGCCCCAGCGTTCTATGGCAGTAGTATTACTTGGTATTACTTGGTACGAAAGAAGATCTAGTAATAGTAACCTAATAGATAGCACTGTCACCAGCACCAGTAGCATTCACCCATTCACTGCCCTGCCTTCTATGTGTCAGTATTACTTGGTAGTACGGCATGAAAGAAGCCTCAGTACAAAAGTAACCTAATACATAAGACTGTCAACACCATCAGTAGTAGTAGTCACCTATTTACTGCCCTACCCCTCTATGGCAGTAGTAATACTTGGAATTACTTGGTATGAAAGAAGCTCTAGCAGTAGTAACCTAATAGCACTGTTTCCACCACCAGTAGCAGTCACCCATTTTCTGAACCAGCCTTCTATGGCTCTAGTATTACTTGGTATTACTTGGTATGAAAGAAGCTCTAGTAGTAGTAATCTAATAGATAGCACTGTCACCACCACCAGTAGCAGTCACCCATTTATTGCCCCGGCCTTCTATGACAGTAGTATTACTTGGTATTACTTGGTATGAAAGAAGCTCTAGCAGTAGTAACCTAATAGACAGCACTGTCACCACCACCAGTAGCAGTCACCCATTTAATGCCCCAGCCTTCTATGGCAGTAGTATTACTTGGTATTACTTGGTATGAAAGAAGCGCTAGCAGTAGTAACCTAATAGATAGCACTGTCACCACAACCAGTAGCAGTCACCCATTTACTGCCCCAGCCTTCTGTGGCAGTAGTATTACTTGGTATTACTTGGTATGAAAGAAGCTCTAGCAGTAGTACCCTAATAGACAGCACTGTCACCACCACCAGTAGCAGCCTCCCATTCAGTGCCCCAGCCTTCTATAGCAGTAGTATTACTTGGTATTACTTGGTATGAAAGAAGCTCTAGCAGTTGTAACCTAATTGATAGCACTGTCAACACCACCAGTAGCAGTCACCCATTTACTGCCCCAGCCTTCTGGGCAGTAGTATTACTTGGTATTACTTGGTATGAAAGAAGCTCTAGCAGTAGTAACCTAATAGATAGCACTGTCACCACCACCAGTAGCAGTCACCCATTTACTGCCCCAGCCTTCTGTGGCAGTAGTATTACTTGGTATTACTTGAGTATGAAAGAAGCTCTAGCAGTAGTAACCTAATAGATAGCACTGTCACCACCACCAGTAGCAGCCTCACCATTTACTGCCCCGCCCTTCTGTGGCAGTAGTTTTACTTGGTTTTACTTAGTATGAAAGAAGCTCTAGCAGTAGTAACCTAATAGACAGCACTGTCACCACCACCAGTAGCAGTCACCCATTTACTGCCCCAGCCTTCTATGACAGTAGTATTACTTGGTATTACTTGGTATGAAAGAAGCTCTAGTAGTAGTAGTAACCTAATAGACAGCACTGTCACCACCACCAGTAGCAGTCACCCATTTACTGCCCCAGCGTTCTATGGCAGTAGTATTACTTGGTATTACTTGGTATGAAAGAAGCTCTAGTAATAGTAACCTAATAGATAACACTGTTTCCATCACCACTAGCAGTCAGCCGTTTTCTGCCCCGGCCTTCTATGGCAGTAGTATTACTTGGTATTACTTGGTATGAAAGAAGCTCTAGCAGTAGTAACCTAATAGATAGCACTCTCACCACCACCAGTAGCAGTCACCCATTTTATGCCCCGGCCTTCTATGGCAGTATGTATTACTTGGTATTATTTGGTAAGAAAGAAGCTCTAGCAGTAGGAACCTAATAGCACTCTCACCACCACCAGTAGCAGTCACCCATTTCCTGCTCCGCCCTTCTATGGCAACAGTATTACTTGGTATTACTTGGTATAAAAGAAGATCTAGTAATAGTAACCTAATGGAAAGCACTGTCACCACCACCAGTAGCAGACACCCATTTTATGCCCTGGACTTCTATGGCAGCAGTATTACTTGGTATTACTTGGCATGAAAGAAGATCTAGTAATAGTAATCTAATGGATAGCACTCTCACCACCACCAGTAGCAGTCACCCATTTACTGCCTTGCCCGTCTATGGCAGTAGTATTACTTGGTATTACTTGGTATGAAAGAAGCTCTAGTAATAGTAACCTAATATATAGCACTGTCACCACCACCAGTAGCAGTCATCCATTTACTGCCCCAGCCTTCTATGGCAGTAGTATTACTTGGTATGAAAGAAGCTCTAGTAGTAGTAACCTAATAGACAGCACTGTCACCACCACCAGTAGCAGTCACCCATTTTTTGCCCTACCCTTCTATGGCAGTAGTATTACTTGGTGTTACTTGATATGAAAGAAGCTCTAGCAGTAGTAACCTAATAGATAGCACTGTTACCATCACCAGTAGCATTCACACATTTTCTGCCCCAGCCTTCTATGGCAGTAGTATTACTTGGTATTACTTAGTATGAAAGACACTCTAGCAGTAATAACCTAATAGATAGCACTGTTGCCACCACCAGTAGCAGTCACCCATTTTCTGCTCCGGCCTTCTATGGCAGTAGTATTACTTGGTATTACTTGGTATGAAAGAAGCTCTAGCAGTAGTAACCTAATAGATAGCACTGTTACCACCACCAGTAGCATTCACCCATTTACTGCCCTGCCCTTCTATGTCAGTAGTATTACTTGGTATTACTTGGTATGAAAGAAGCTCTAGTAATAGTAACCTAATAGATAGCACTGTCACCACCACCAGTAGCAGTCACCTATTTACTGCCCTACCCCTCTATGGCAGTAGTATTACTTGGAATTACTTGGTATGAAAGACGCTCTAGCAGTAGTAACCTAATAGATAGCACTGTTTCCACCACCAGTAGCAGTCACCTATTTATCGCCCCGGCCTTCTATGACAGTAGTATTACTTGGTATTACTTGGTATGAAAGAAGCTCTAGCAGTTGTAACCTAATAGACAGCACTGTCACCACCACCAGTAGCAGTCACCCATTTACTGCCCCAGCCTTCTATGTCAGTAGTATTACTTTGTATTACTTGGTATGAAAGAAGCTCTAGCAGTAGTAACCTAATAGATAGCACTGTCGCCACCACCAGTCGCAGTCACCCATTTACTGCCCCAGCCTTCTATGGCAGTAGTATTACTTGGTATTACTTGGTATGAAAGAAGCTCTAGCAGTTGTAACCTAATTGATAGCACTGTCAACACCACCAGTAGCAGTCACCCATTTACTGCCCTGCCCTTCTGTGGCAGTAGTATTACTTGGTATTACTTAGTATGAAAGAAGCTCTGGCAGTAGTAACCTAATAGATAGCACTGTCACCACCACCAGTAGCAGTCACCCATTTACTGCCCTGCCCTTCTATGGCAGTAATATTACTTGGTATTACTTGGTATGAAAAAAGCTCTAGTAGTAGTAACCTAATAGACAGCACTGTCACCACCACCAGTAGCAGTCACCCATTTACTGCCCCAGCCTTCTATGTCAGTAGTATTACTTGTTATTACTTGGTATGAAAGAAGCTCTAGTAGTAGTAACCTAATAGACAGCACTGTCACCACCACCAGTAGCAGTCACCCATTTACTGTCCCAGCCTTCTATGACAGTAGTATTACTTGGTATTACTTGGTATGAAAGAAGCTCTAGTAGTAGTAACCTAATAGACAGCACTGTCACCACCACCAGTAGCAGTCACCCATTTACTGCCCCAGCCTTCTATGGCAGTAGTATTACTTGGTATTACTTGGTATGAAAGAAGCTCTAGCAGTAGTAACCTAATAGACAGCACTGTCACCACCACCAGTAGCAGTCACCCATTTTCTGCCCCAGCCTTCTATGGCAGTAGTATTACTTGGTATTACTTGGTACGAAAGAAGCTCTAGTAGTAGTATCCTATTAGACATCACTGTCACCACCAGCAGTAGCAGTCACCCATTTACTGCCCCGGCCTTCTATGGCAGTAGTATTACTTGGTATTACTTGATATGAAAGAAGCTCTAGTAGTAGTTACCTAATAGACATCACTGTCACCACCACCAGTAGCAGTCACCCATTTACTGCCCCGTCCTTGTATGGCAGTAGTATTACTTGGTATTATTTGGTATGAAAAAAGCTCTAGTAGTAGCAACCTAATAGATAGCACTGTCACCACCACCAGTAGCAGTCACCCATTTACTGCCCTGCCCTTCTATGGCAGTAATATTACTTGGTATTACTTGGTATGAAAGAAGCTCTAGTAGTAGTAACCTAATAGATTGCACTTTCACCATCGCCAGTAGCTGTCACCCATTTACTGCCCCAGCCTTCTATGGCAGTAGTATTACTTGGTATTACTTGGTATGAAAGAAGCTCTAGTAGTAGTAACCTAATAGACATCACTGTCACCACCACCTGTAGCAGTCACCCATTTACTGCCCTGGCCTTCTATGGCAGTAGTATTTCTTGGTATTACTTGATATGAAAGACGCTCTAGCAGTAGTAACCTAATAGATAGCACTGTTACCACCACCAGTAGCAGTCACCTGTTTTCTGCCCCTTCCTTCTATGGCAGTAGTAGGAGGGCATTACTGCTTAACAGAGCCCCACGTGAGGAAGTAGCAGCCACAGTCAGTGTCCTGATTTACCCTGTAGCATCTGCCACTCTTGCTGATGTTTCACCCCCTCCCACCACTAGCGTACTGTCAGTTTCTATGATCACCTGTAGCACAAGCACATCAGCCAGTGCCATCAGTGCCATCAGTATCACTTTTGCTGTCCCTGTCACTGTATCCCTGTTCCCCACTATAGCCACCAGCACCACTGCTTCAACAAGTGCCTCCAGTGACAATGTCGAACCCTTGGCTACTAGTACTGTAACCACTACCGGTGCAGTCACTGTAAATGTGGCTACTGTCATAACCATGGATACTACACCAACAGATATTTCCACAATGCCTGTGACAACAAGTAACCCTACACCTGGGATACAATCCAAACACAGCAGTTGTGCTGCTCTGATGGCTGACGAAGTATTACATGAGGAGGATGCAGAGTTTACAGACCAGTCTTCTGGCTCCGAATATATTCCGGACCCTAGTGATGAAAGGTGCTCGGAGTACTAAGCAAAGTGAGCATAGGCATGGTCAGCAGAGCAAGCAAGGCGTTAAACCTCCATCTGTTATAAAACAAAGCAGTCCACATTAAGCTTCAGCAGGGTTGTGCCACCTCCATCCACACAAGATAGGAAAAGTTCTAATCAAGAAAGTCAGACGGCTGTTGTGGAGGAAGATCAAGGTGCTGTTGCAGCACACAGTTCAGCTGGTGGTAAAAGTGGTATAAAAAGGTAGTAGCCATGGCCGCCCTATTGGTGCGAAAAGTGCTGGCTCAAGTAAGGCTGTAAGAAGCGCTGTGTGGCTTCATTTTAGCATATCCAAAAATGATCCAACTAAGGCAGTGTGGGGGTTGTGTCACACCATAATTAGCAGGGGAAAAATGCCTCTAACCTAACTACCACGGCAATGAATAATCATTTGAAGCTGAAGCATGACAGTGCACTGCAGGGATCCAGTGTGTTGCCCAACAGTATGTTGACAACACCCTCTTGTGGTACTGGTGGGGGTCCAGATCATGTTGATGATTCCCAGTCACAAAGCAGTGGGGCTTGTCATCATGTCAGTGAGTCTGACACAGTTTCTTCGTGCCCATCCACACCAGTGACAGTTCATCACATACCTGTGTCAGGACAAAGTGTGGCTGCCTCTTTGCCTCCTGATGATTCATCTGCTGCACGGTCCACAACATCTCCCATTGAAAGGCATCAGACCCCATTACAGTCCCAGACTTATTTGGCACCTATTATGTGGTCCTTTCATGCAAGGACTAAATATCACCCATCACACCCATGTTCACAACAGATCACCCAGTTATTTTGTCAAAAGTTATGTATTTTTGACCTAAATGTTATTCCTGTTTTGCCTCATACTGGAATTTTGTCCTTACCTTCCAGTATGATTTACTCTCTGAGTCAATTGTTTAGTGTTATGTTGCTTTTCTATATCTATCCCATGTGCTGCGTCACATGTATGCGCTTTTGTATTTTATATTGTCTCTCTCCCGGGTCGTGCCTGAAAATAGGCATTTCTATGCCTAGTGCACTCACCTGGTTAGGTTACCAAAAGCAAATGAATAATAAAATAAATAATTGGGGAAATGACTGCACTTGGTCTTCAGCCATTTTCAGTGGTAGAAAACATTGGTTTCAGGCAGCTGATGCAACATTTGCACCCACGGTATCAGATACCATCACGCACAACATTCTCCCGTACTGTTGTGCCCAACATTTATGAGGATGTGCACAAGGCAGTCTTGCAACCGTCTTACTGAATATTCCCTCTGAAAATTACAGCTGGTGAATGTTTTACTAACTGCAATATTTTTGCGATGGACACATCTTTTGCACTGTAGACAGCCATTCACTTGCTGATTTTAATCAAGTTTTTCGAAACTTGGGTTCAGTGTAATCGATGTGTACTGGAATGAATGTCCTTCAGTGTTTTAGCTCTTCTGCGGGACATTCTTGGTGGCTGTTCTGTATCAATATAGTGCTGCTGAATAAAGAAAAGGTTTGGATTGTAACTTTGGCAGATAATACGTTTCCTGGCTTAAATCATGGTCTTGATCTTGGGCCATCTTTACAGAAAATAAAATGGAAATGAAGTGTTACACATTGATGTCTTGCTTGCTGCCGCTACTTTACTTTTGGATTCTGACAGTGAAAATCTTAAATTACCCCCTCCCCTTCCCCCTTTAGTTTCTCCATTTTTAATTTTTTGTTTTGGTCTTTTTATTTCTTCTTACTTCTTTTATTCCCCTCCTTTCCCTTCCACTGCTTTTCTGTATGTTATGATATAGGCGATTATTTGGCAATGCTGTTGTATATATACACAATATTATATATTTTCAGCATCTGCACTTTCAGTGGTTATGCACTGCAGTTTAGTAACACTGTGTTGTATTACCTTTGGAATTGTCTGTTTAACAATATGTGAGGGGGTGCTCAGCATCATGTTGCACAAATATTCTAAGTAGTTGCTTAGAGCAGCACCAGCCAAGTGTAAGACTTGGTTTGTCATTATCAGTCTCCATTCTCCAGTATTCCCCATGCCTGAAATATGCCGGATAACAATGTGGCATCACCAGTCTCCAGTACTGCCATGCCTGAGATTTGCTTTCCAGTATTCCCCATGCCTGAAATTTGTCAAATACCAGTGTAGCCTCACCAGTCTCCAGTATTGCCTATGCCTGAAATTTGCCAGATACCAGCGTGGCATCACCAGTCTCCAGTATTGACTATGCCTGAAATTTGCCAGATACCAGCGTGGCATCACCAGTCTCCAGTATTGCCCATGCCTGAAATTTGCCAGATACCAGCGTGGCATCACCAGTCTCCAGTATTGACTATGCCTGAAATTTGCCAGATACCAGCGTGGCATCACCAGTCTCCAGTATTGCCCATGCCTGAAATTTGCCCTCCAATATTCCCCATGCCTGAAAGATGCCAGATACCAGTGTGACATCACCAGCCTCCAGTATAGCCCATGCTTGAAATATGCCAGATACCAGTGTGGCATCACCAGTCTCCACTCCAGTATCCATTTACCATGTCAAATCACCAATAATTATGATGATGAAGTCTGGATGATGATGATGACTGCCCAAGCCAGAGTGATGTTGCTCATCTTCACATACCACATTGTGTGCTACCAGCAAGAGTAAGTACATTTTTTGAAATCTTTTAATTGTTTTATGTTTGTTTGGGTGAAGGGGTTTGGGAATTATGATTGAACAGTGCATCTGTATTTCTGTAATTCTGTATCTTGGATGAAAATTAATCATGTTTATTTTATTTTTTTCACCCTGCAGGAATTTTATCACGAGTCTGATGGACTCTTTGAAAAACACTGTGTGTATGACTTGCAAAGGTAAGTATTCAGTCATTTAATTGTTCTCTTTTTATTTGGTAGTATTTGTGTGTGAATTACTGAAATAAAACAGTGTAGGCTGGCCCAGTGGCACTGAGGTCTGAGGTGCTGGACACCTTACCTCGCGCTACTCCAGTGACACGGGTTCGGGAACGACCTCTGGTTGCCACAGGGTGCTGGGCTGGCAGAAGGGGTGGGAGTAGGAATGAACACCTGCTCTCCTCTTCCAGGTGGGAGGGGCATCCATCTGTAGTCCTGCCATGGCTGTGTGAAGGCCCAGCAATGAGTGTAGGTGGAACCTGGTGACTGGCAGGGTGGGGGGGTCCCACAAGGCGTGCATGCGCATGCCTGCACATGTGCATGTCACATCGGGGACACGTGGGCAGGGTATGTGATGGGAGAAAAAACAAAAAAAGCAATACATAAAAGAAAAAAGAAGAAGAAATAGAGCTGTCTGACCAGTGACCACTGATTCTGAATCATCTGATGGCCACATGAGATGGGAGACTTCATGGATGTGTACAGGCCATTTGGAAGCACTGCATCTCATTATGTGTCCCTAACAGGTAGCATTTATTAAAAGCCATCTCTGTGGCCACACATCATGGGCAGAATGGGCGTCATGCAAGAGTGCCATCCTCACAGATGTCCCTCTCAGCTACGAAGGTAAGATTTGAATTTGTATGTTAGCCTGATGAAGTAAAGTTAGAGTGTTCTATGGGCATAATTATATTTTATTAGTTTTTTTAAGGACAGAATTAGTTAAGGATATGTCATGTGTGTTTCCTGTAATACCCAATCCTATTAAGAGGAGTGTGCCCATATATAGATTGCAAATTAAATACCAGTATTGACTGAGTTAAGCCGATTGAAGATATACTGTTCTCCTATGTGCATAATTATGCTTTATTAGTTTGTTTTCTTAAAGATCACAATTATTTAAGGGTGTGGCATATTTTATTCTTGTAGTACACATTGTTTTTTTCACCTAAGTACAATAGATGACAGCGTTACATCTTCTTATACTTCCAGTTGAATCCTGTGGGAAACTGAACCGAATGCCCATGATGAACTAGTTTCCTGTGCATCCTCCTCAAAAACCAGCAGTGGGGCATGATAGCCTGCCCTCCTGCACCAGTGTACAAGCCAAAGTGCCATGACATCTGCATCCTCCTCCTGAAGCATCAGCAGCACAGGACAGCCTGTGGCACCAGTGTACAAGCCAACATGCCGTGACATCTGCATCCTCCTCCTAAAGCATCAGCAGCACAAGACAGCCTGTGGCAGTGGCACCCGTGTACAAGCCAAAGTGCCATGACATCTGCATCCTCCTCCTGAAGAATTAGCAGCACTGGACAGCCTGTGGCATCAGTGTACAAGCCAAAGTGCCATGAAATCTGCATCCTCCTCCTGAAGCATCAGCAGCACAACACAGCCTGTGGCAGCAGTGTACAAGCCAAGGTGCCACAACATCTGCATCCTCCTCCACAATAGAACCATACCCAACAAGACAGCCTGTGGCACTAGTGTACAAGCCAACGTGCCGTGACATCTGCATCCTCCTCCTAAAGCATCAGCAGCACAAGACAGCCTGTGGCAGTGGCACCCGTGTACAAGCCAAAGTGCCATGACATCTGCATCCTCCTCCTGAAGCATCAGCAGCACAGGACAGCCTGTGGCACCAGTGTACAAGCCAACATGCCGTGACATCTGCATCCTCCTCCTGAAGCATCAGCAGCACAACACAGCCTGTGGCAGCAGTGTACAAGCCAAGGTGCCACAATATCTGCATCCTCCTCCACAATAGAACCATACCCAACAAGACAGCCTGTGGCACCAGTGTACAAGCCAAAGTGCTGTGACCTCTGCATCCTCCTAGTGAAGTAGCAGTGCCAAAAGAGAGCATGTGGCACCAGTGTGTACAAGCCAAAGTGCCAGGACAGCTCATCCTGCTCTTCCTGAAGCCATTTAAAGGACTTCTATGCTAATTCTCTAATAAGGCATTCTCTCTAGCTGAATAATGAATAACGAATATCTGGGAACCGAATAGTGAATATCCAGCCAAATATTAGAAAAAAGGTATTTGCAAAGCCCTAATGAAAAGTATTCATCATTTTAGCTGTCTTCCTCCTTATTTTCTGAATTCATTGCAAATAGGTAGCTACTCTCAGGATTGACCATTCGTCCTGAGTTGTCAGTAGCACATTTGTCATAATTCCTTATTGATGTTGTTCCAATCTATTATGAATGGTGCAATCCCAAAAAGTCTGGTTTTATTGTGCCACTGTCAGTCCCAAAACACATGATGCAGATCTTTATCTTTGCATTGTTACAGTAACCTTTCCTTGCATCACTTAGTAGCTTTTTGTATCTTGCTACTAATACATTGCTTTCAAAGCATTCCATCCTGAATCTAGTGTAAACTTTTCTTAAAGCAGGCTCAGTCAACACATCCAGATAATAACGATACCCACTCCTAGCTTTAATTTTCGCATACCAAAGTGATATCCTCGAATTCCTAATGGCATCATTTTCCCTCGTTATCCAATTATTTATAATCTTTTGTTTTTATATGCTTTCCATGTTTGAAACCGATTGTTATGTTTTGTTCCAAATACTTGTTCAGCTTTATTAAGTCATATTGATTTAATAGCTGCAGTATCCTTTGGTACTAGCAGTTTTTGCCACAGCCTCTGATAGTCCATTCTTTTTCCTCTTTTAGGCAGATTGCTGGAAGCCTATTCTGCGGCATTCTACTTATTTTTAGTCAATATAAAATTTTCCTTGTGTCCGTTGTGGCTCTAATGTGTGCCAGCCTGAGTTCAGATCTTATATGAGTGGCTGGGAAAGACTGGTGTAACCCTGCATTTTTTCAGAGTAGTTAATGTATAGGGATCATCAGATGTTCAATATTTTTGCTGTCGCATATTTCACCTCCATTGGCTATTTGTGAATAGTATTTTGCCATAATAGCAGATAATAATGGCTGTACAGAAAGTCCCCCATACAAGTCACTAAATTTGTTTAATCCTAATGTGGTTCTTTGTATAGTGTCTAATAGTTTGTTTGTATGTTTTTTCCATCCAAGTATAGGCATAAAAACAAGTCCCAAATAAGTGCATTCTTGTACAGAGTACAGGACTTCTTCCTCGATTTTGCTTTTATATTTTTCATTCCTGGCCCCAAATGTCTTTAACTGTGTTTTGTTCAAATTAATTTTTAATTTCAGTTTTTTGGAATGTTCCTCTAATAATTTTAATTTTTTCTGTAGTCCCAACTTAGTTAAAGAAAATAATATAATGTGATCTGCATAGGCCAATGCAGGTACAATATTGTTACTGATCTTAGGAGAGTCTGAGTCCAGTTCCATAAATGCCCTTAGCATGTTATCTATGTATATGCAGAAAAGAGTAGAGGCTAGGACTCAGCCCTGTCTCACCCCTTTGTTAACAGGGATGAGTTTGGAAAATTCTCCAATCTTTCCTAACCTATTTTTTACCCAATTATTTGTATATAGGTTTGCTATAATTTGGACAAGTGCTAGGTCAACACCTTTTTTCCAGCATAATGGACCATAAGAGTATTTCAGTCTATGGTGTCAAATGCTACTGAGTAGTTTATTTAGGCCACATTATAGTTTCTGTTTCCTAATTTTAATATATTTTTCTAAAAGATGGAGCAAGATGAAGCAATTATCAGTTGTTGAATATTTACAATAGCTTTAAAGCCTGCTTGCAATTCTGTAAGTCCACCCAGCTGGTTAATTTCTATTAATCTATTTAATACGATTTTTGAGATTTTTTTCAGGCTGACATCTAATAAACTGATTGGTCGATACATCAAAGGGTCAGAGGTACTACCCTTTTTATGAACTGGAACTAACTCTGAGCCTTCAAAATTTTCCTAAATATATTTGTTATAAAAACAGTAAGCATATCATACCAGAGGGATGGACTGCACAGATGAACTTCTGAGGGTATCCTGTCCTGTCCGGGCCAGGAGCTTTACTTTTCTTTAGTGATTTTACTGCTAAATAGACTTCTGTCCAATATATTGTTATGGGGTTATGTGATTCAGTTATGTTTAATTGACCTTGGGATAAATCAGGGTCATAAAGTATGTATTTTTAATAGTCAGTCCCCACTTTTTCTGTAATATATGAGTCTGGTGCACAGTTAGTATTGCCAGACCTTCTTGCTGCCAATGCCCAGAATGATTTAAAGTCCCTGTCATTGATGGCAGCTAGCATTTATTTCCACTATTTGCTGTGGTAAACTTTTTTTTTGGTTTTAAAAACATATGATACTGTTTCCTTTCATAATTGAGAATTTTTAAATTTGCTTTACTTTTATCATTCTTTTTTTTTCTTATTTGTTTCTTCCCCTGGATGACCGTCCCTTCCTCCATTGGTCCCCCCAGCCCCGTCACCCCGGCGTCCATGGGTACTTTACCTGTGGTGCTGTTTTTGGAGGTGTCCAGCTGGCTGGGTGCAGTGCCTGTGAGAGACTAGTTTCATTCTGCCAGTCACCATGATTTTCCTGGTTTCTCCCTCCCCTAGTGTGGCACAGAGTATGCACTGGTACAATTGGCTGAGTTGTGCACGCTTCTGCATGAAGCATGCGGGATGTCTGCTCTGTGACCATCCCTTCTGTCTGTGAAGACACTGTGCCAGCCCCCAGCTGTCTCTAGGGGCCAGGCAAGCAGTGGTATTTGACCCAACCCCTCCCCAGGAGAGGAGAGGAGAGCTGTCCTCCGGATGCTCGATCCTCTCCATCCCCAGCTGACCCCCAGCGGTCTGCTTGCACCATGAATAAGGGTCCCCAACGTGGCAAGAGGTAAGGCAGTGATGCCTCAGCCCTCCATGCCACTGGGTCGGCTTTACTTTTATCATTCTTCACTTTCCTGATTTTGTGTCTGAAGTCTTTTTTCTTTTTTGTACATTTCTTCATCAAACCAGCTATCCATTTTATTCCTGGAAGTATTTATTATGTTGTCCTTGTACATCACATTTTGTAGAATCTCAAGCAGAGCTTGTATTCGTTACCAAAGTTTTTTGCATCCATTGTGAAGAAATAAATGGGTTCCTTGTAATTAAAAAAACATTTTT
The DNA here is from genome assembly GCA_016271365.2 of Neoceratodus forsteri. Classification (NCBI taxonomy): domain Eukaryota; kingdom Metazoa; phylum Chordata; order Ceratodontiformes; family Ceratodontidae; genus Neoceratodus; species Neoceratodus forsteri. Next base: position 1,099,771,354 of record CM028134.1, on the reverse strand, counting down.
GAATTACTAAACCTATATTCTCATCTAGTAATTTATCCCACAAAATCCTTTTCTTGCCCTAATCTCAGTCATCGCTAATGGCATTCTTGATTATTTTGTTCCATTTTAAATAACCTTTGTAGGAGGACAGGAAAATGATCACTCAGTTCTCGGAGTGATCAGGAACTTTGCCCAATTATCTAATGGTCCTGACCATAACATTAAAGAAGAAATAGTATATATGCTTTAAAATAGGAACAGTTAACTTGAGGTGTCTCCTGGTAACCTTCCATTCAGCAGGTACATATTACAGTCTTTTAGTACTTTAGTTATTTATTACCTGCTCTATTCATTTTTACATCCTGTGTTGTCCTTATATGAGGTGGGGTAGGAAGTTCAAGGTAATCCCAATTTGAAGAATCTATCAGGTTGTCATAGTTCCCTATTCTCACATTGTAATCTCCCTTCGTTAATATCTCTGTACCTGGGTTATTCATGCTTATGTCTTGTATTGTGTTATTTAAAGTATCCCACATGGAATCTTTATATGCATTGACTGTTGTTGGGGGAATATAACAGTTTATCAAAATTATCTTGAAAGCACTAGATACCAGCTTAAGTACAATAAAAGTTTGAGTTAACAGGATCTTAAAAACCCTGTCTACTACTATGATTTTCACATATGTCGCAAGACCACCCACTGAGCCGACATTATACTGACCCTCTATGCTGTGTGACAGTCATATGTGTCTGTGAGGCAGTATGGGAGTCCGCAGTTTGCTAGGATACTAGTCTTTTATCTATTTGGAGTGTGGTGCTTGTAGGTCTCCAGCTGGAGCTTTTGACCCAGGAAGCAGGAGCTGTAGTTTCTGCTGCTAGTCTAGGAACTACACGATTGCTCCTCTGTGTTGAAAACCACTTGCCTGCTTTAAATCCTGGGTACTGCATTATATTAAGGAATTTTAGCCTGTACTATACACTTTTGCCAGTGTTTTAAATATATTTTATTTGCACTGTTGGGGCGTGCGACCCAGTTCTCTTCTTTCGGGTTACATGGTATTTAACCTTCTCCCCTCTGCGAGCGCTTTACTGAGCCAACATTATACTGACCCCCTATGCTGTGTGACAGTTGTATATGTCTGTGAGGCAGTACAGAAGTCAGTAGTTTGCTAAGCTACTAGCCTTTTATCTGTTTGGAGTGGGGTGCTTGCAGGTCTCCAGCTGGAGCTTTTGACCCAGGAAGCAGGAGCTGTAGTTTCTGCTGCTAGTCTAGGAACTACACGATTGCTCCTCTGCGTTGAAAACCACTTGCCTGCTTTAAATCCTGGGTACTGTATTATATTAAGGCATTTTAGCCTGTACTGTACACTTTTGCCTGTGTCTTAAGTATATTTTATTTGCACTATTGGGGAGCATGACCCGGTTCTCTATTTCTGGGTCACATTGTATTTAACACTCGCCCCTCTGTGAGCAGGTGAGCATGAGTGGGTGAGTGTGCGGCTCCACACATGGTCAAGTATGGAAAGGAAGAAAGGATGGCCAACCCCTTATATTACAGTAAGTCACCAAGTACTGGTTTAGTTTATTATAAACACCTGCACTTATTTGCTGTATTTTGAAAAATCATCGGTACACCTGGATTTAACTTATCTGAGGTTGGTTAATACATGTATTTATAAATACATCAAATATAAACATGTGTGATCTAATCTCTCTTGATTTGACTCCTCTTCCGGTGGAAGCAGCATCTTCTAGTTCTACCAAAATAGCGCGAGATATAATAATAACTTTGGATGGAGAAACTGTACTAAAATGCACAAACTGCCTAATATATACTCTTTTTGCCAAACTAACTTCTAGTCCTATATATGTTTGTTAAAATTGTGTTAGCAACAGTGTCTTAAGAAAAGATATTGCAATGTTTTACAGGAAGTTGGACTCTCCTGAAAAAACAAAACAAAATGATAGGTCTCTCAAACTTAGAATGATTAACAACCCCCACCCTCTAATACAAAATAGTAATAATAGTTCTGTGACTATTGGATCACAGCCTGTGGAGACTGAAACCACTGTGGATAATAAAAGCAAAACAGATAAAAGAAAACACCCCTCTGGGGACCAGGAAATACCAATTAGGGACACTGAGGGTTGGACCAAGGTTGCCTACAGGCATAAATTCAAAATCAGGCTTAGAGCTATTGGCAATTCAATGGAAATAAGTAATCAATATTTACCCCATGTCAATCTCATTGATGACGATGTTGAATCTCAGGTTTTACATTCAAATGAATGTTATGAAAATGATTCTAGGATGTCCACAGTTGACAATTGTCCTCACCTACCCAGCCACTTGAAGATACCAATGAAGTTCATTCCCCTAATACTTCAGGTAATGCCACTGGTTTAGCCTACAAGAATGTTGTGTCAGGTAAACGTAAAGCAAAAACAAAAAATATCTGCAGCACCACCTCTGAATTACCAGATGGTACCCAACACATAAATGTACCTCTAGGGAACTCACAAACAATCACAGATAAAACGGAAGACATTTCTCATATCATGAACACCACTGAAACCCATAGCAATACTAGACAGTATTTTGTATTAGGTGATCCAATTGTTAAATATGTGGACAAAATTGTTTGCAGGCAGAACAAACATAATATTGCATGTTCCTTATTCAGGGGTGCTGGGATCAGGGACAGCCACAATAATGACCAAGAATATCCTTAAAAACTCAGGATCAAAGCCTTGTGTTATAATTCATGCAGGCACAAATGACATAAATAACCTATCTGTTGAAGACATGAAAAGGGAACATATTAATCTTGGAAACACTCCTGAAAGCTTAGACTGTGAAATTTATTTTTCCAAAATTCTACCTGTCCCAACGGCGGAAAGTAAAGAAAATAAAAACAATTAATGAATGGCTACAGAAATGGACACTTCAAAAGGGTTATTCATCAGTGGCACACTGGGAATCTTTTCATAATAATAACACTCTTTTCTGCTGGGATGAACTTCATTTGAGTAAATGGAGGGCATACAAATTGGGGAGATCCTTTGAAGATATATGTCAAAATTTAAACTAGTAACAAAGGGGAACAAGGGAAATCAAAGATCAAAGCCCTATGTAAATCATGCTAATAACTATACTTTTCTGAATATTAATGCCAGAAGTCTGATTTAAGCTAAGCTGTCTGAATTAGGGCTGCACTTACTTGAAAACAAGGTCGGTATCGCCTGTATAACCGAGACTTGGTGGGATAATGACAGTAATTGGTCAAACAATATTCAAGGCTATCAGTTTTTTTTCCAAAAATAGGGACAATGGAAGAGCTGGTGGGGTTCACTGTTATGTTAGTTTCAAGCTTCAGTGCAGTGAAGCTTTACCCTATACCCAACATAATATTCAAACTGAGTCCCTATCGTTAAATCTTCACCTAGACCATTCTCCTAAAATACTACTTGGTGTATGTTATAGGCCCCCTGTCAAGTGATAAAAATTATAACAGCACACTACTACATGAAATTGAGCTAGCCTCTGAATGTGATGACATATTTGTGATGGGAGACTTCAATGCCCCTGGTATAAATTGGACATCTCTTACTGGTCAAACCGAATTTGAAAAAGATTTTGTTGACACCATAATTTCATGTGGTTGTGACCAATTAGTTCTGGAATCCATCAGGTAATCTAACATCCTTGATCTAATAATAACAAATGCAACTGAATGGGTTAATAATTCCAAAATAATTACTGGTGACCCCTTTTAATAACCTGAATTCAGTCACAGCAGAAATGCCGTAACAACCCGAAATCGAGTTATTACGGCATTTCAAAACATCCACATTCACTGACACGTCTCTCGAGTGGTAGCTGCGCTCGAGACAGTCCAAGCAGCAAAACAATCACTTCCGCCTGCAAAGCCCTTCTACCTACCACCGCTACCTTCACTGAAGCAGGCTTCATTCGTTCTGTGTCTTCTGCAGCACATCTCCCTAACAAAAAAATGCCCCCAAAGCCCTCAGTTTTCTTGAATTCTACATAAACGGAAACACTGCCAACTTCCACTATTTGAACACGGTCCCTAGGTAACCATAGCAACCAGAAGATCTTAATTGGCGCAGTATAACTTCCTTCTCAGTGCATCGGGAAAGCCATGACTAAAACAACTATATCAGCATCTAAAAATACGATATCTGTACGCCAGTTAATTAAATGTTTAGTTTTACTCTTTCATCGTGTTTTGCTGACATTTTCACCGGATTCTGCACGATACTTCACTGGACTTCAGAAGGATGTTACAACTGGTATTTAAAAGACTTAAATCTCATCATACAGCATGTTCCTCATTTTGCAAGTTGCAACATTTAAAAAGTATGACAAACTCAGTTCAAAAAATGTAAACTCTTATATGAAAGTTCAAAATTTGTTTTATTTTACAAAGAAAAACAGTACTCTGCATGTTGTTCTGCACCAGGGTTCAGGTTATTAAAAGGGGTCACCAGTAATTATAAAAAATAAAAGATAGGAAGTGTGTGCCTATGAATATTTTTTTCACACCCTCGGTGTGTGATGACTACATAAACCTCTCGAGCTTCGCTCTCGAGGTTTATGTAGTCATCACACACCTCAGGTGTGAAAAAAATATTCATAACACACACTTTCCTATCCATTATTCTCTATGTAATTGCCCATCTTGACTCCAGCGAGCACAATATGATCAAATGCTCCCTATTGGGTAAAAGATCCAAAATAATACATAACACCAAAACCCCTGATTACAATAACACCTCCATGGGACACTACTTTAAATCATCAGGATGTGGAACAAATGTAGCATAAATTTAAATATCATTTATACATATCATTGGATCGCAATTTTCCTATGCGGAATAAGTGTAACAAAAAAGGTGTTACTCCTTTGTGATTTAACAAAGCTATCAAAAAACAAATTCAAAGGAATTATAACATTTTTCAATGATTTAAAAAATTTCCAACACAAATCAACAAACAAGTATATAAAAACGAGCAAAGTAATTTAAAAAAAACTAATATGGAAAGAAAAAATAAAACATGAACTAAAATTATCTTCCCAAAAAGATACTAAAAGCTTCTATGCATACATAAATAAACTATCCACAAACAAAATTACTACAATAATAATTAAAGATGACGAGATAATTACTGATAATAAGGACAAAACTGAATGTTTCAATCATTATTTCCCTTCAGTTTTTAATTAAAAAAAAAACAAATATGGATATTCTGGTGCTCTGTATGGATGGCACTCCTGAGTTTACAATAACTAAAGATGAAATGTTCACTGAAATAATGAACTCAAAAAAACATCATCACCTGGACCTGATAATATTAACTGTATAGTTCTACAAAAACTTGCTAGGATCTTGGCAAATCCACTCACTAAACATTTTAATATGTCCCTTCAGTCTGGTCAGGTGCCCGTGGATTGGAGAATGGCTGCAGAGGTTCCAATTCACAAACAGGGTAGCAGAACTAATGTAACCAATTATAGACCCATTAGTCTTATTGCTATCTGTGGTAAATTAATAGAAAGGGTGATCAAAACAATATTAGAAAATGAAATATACAAACTCGGGCTTAAAGATACAACTCAACATGAATTTAAAAAAGGTCTACTATGCTTTACAAATCTTGTGTCCTTTTATAATTTAGTCATCCTCCTTGATATTCGAAAGGCTTTCAATACAGTCCCCCATGATCTACTAATCAACAAAATTTCAACCATGGGCATTAACAAATTCTTTGTAAGATGGATCAATAGCTGGTTAACTGATCATAGGCAGAAAGTCGGGATTAATGGAGCATGGTCCAGTGAAGGGTCCGTGACTAGTAGAGTGCCACAGGGCTCAGTGCTGGGGCCTGTTCTCTTTGGTCTCTACATCAGTGATATTGGGAATGGGCTAAGTAGTAATGTATTGAAATCTGCTGATGATACAAAAATTGGGGGTGAAGTTGACACTATAGAAAAATATCATATACTTTGTAAGGATCTTAAAAAGATTGAAGATTGGGGGAAAAGTAACGGTATGAAATTTAATGAATCTAAATGTATTTTTATCCATTTTGGTCACAAAAACTCAGGCTTCCAATATATTTTAAATGGCAAAAATCTAACAACATCTAACAATGAAAAATATCTTGGAATTTGGATTAATAGGAAGTTCTCTTCAACAGATCACTGTTGATATATCACCCAAGTCACAAATAGGTTGTTATGCTCTATTGAAAAAAAGTTTCTCACAAGGGACTGTAAATGTATTACGAAACTATACAAAACCTATATATTACCTCACCTTGATTATGAGTCACCAATCTGGAGCCCTTACCTACAGCGTGATATAAACTTATTGGAAAAAACTCAGAGAAAACTAACTAAATCAATCAGAGGCTTTAAACACTTTGATTATAATAAAAGAAACAATGTGTTAAAATTGTTTACACTAGATATCAGAAGGAAAAGAGGGGACTTATTGCTGTGTAATATTATGAAAAACCAGGTTCTGATGGGTCAATGTGGTTTTCAACTCAATTCCAGGAAAATTAATTTTAGATCACATAATAGACAGCTAATAGTCCCTAAAGTAAATTCTGTTAAAAGACACAATTTCTACACAGTAAGAACATCCATATTGTGGAATGCACTTCCAGGTGATCTAGTGCACACAACTACATTTGATTCTTTTAAAAAACAGCTAAATATTTAGTTCAGATTCATGTCAACTAATAAGCCCACTATGAGTGGGAAACAATTTAATGGGCATTTTGCCTACTTTGTTCAGTTAAACCAAGTAATACCAAATAATATTTCTACCAAATGTGATTGTTTTGCTTCCTGATACCTGTTGCAACTCATATCTGTTCAATAGGACAGATGTTTCATCTGTGTGCCCTGTTTTCTGAAAGGCAATTATATCCCCCTGACCAAAACCTCTTTCTAGTCTTCATCCTGAAACATGTTTAGCAAACTTGTAACATCCCATGTTATGAAATGACACTTATTTTTTATAATTATGTCAGTATTGTAAGTTCTATTGAACGATATGTGCTGTATTGTAGGAATATTGGAAATACAGGTGCTTCTATTGATATTAAGTAATTTCTTGTATCCTGCTGTTGGAGAAATGTATGCCAACTGAATGTTCTGGATAGAGAGGCATAAATTATCTAGCAAGAAATGTATGTCATACACATATATATATATATATATATATATATATATATATATATAGTATATATATAAAACTGCTTTGATTAGGTAGGCATCAGGTGTTAATTAGACATGCGTAAATAAGTTGGAAGTCATTGTTTATGCTTATCCCACCACCACTTGAACGTTGGACATATGAACATTATTTTGATGAGGACATCAAATGTCTGGCAGGGAAGTGTGGGGTTTTCGTTTATGGGCTATGTGTCACAAAAATTAAAAGCCTTCTTAGCCCGTGGCAGGCAGTGGAACCAGGACAGGAATAAAGCAGTCCTCATGGGTTAAAATAAAAGCAGCAGGGGCTAAAACAAAATAGCCGTGTGCCTGTGCAGGGATACTCAGTTACAGTACATATGTTCAGTGGCCATCTTTATTCTTCTCAGAGATAGTGGGCACACATCATTGCACATACTGTATATGAAGAAAAACACACTGGGCATGACAGGAACTTATATCTTAGGACTACAAATACCCAAATGCATAAACTGCAACCCTAATGGCATTCTTTAGACATCCTGCCATATATCTATATATATATCTATATATATCTATATATATCATATCTATATATATATATATATCATATCTATATCTATATATATCTAGATATATATAGATATATATATATATAGATATATAGATATATATAGATATATAGATATATATATCTATATCTATATCTATATATATATATATACACACACACACACAATAGGGCTGAGTGGTAAATGAGTGAGATAAAACAGCGTATCATCCACTGCAGTGTGATATTTTTACCCTCTGCTCTACTGTGATGATATCAGCCATTTACACACACAGGTCACAAAAGGTTACTGATATCATCACTCTAGGCAGCTTTCCCCTCAGCATGCAAGAAACACCTGTGCTGTTACCATAGACACAAATGCAGAACTACCTGAGAGGTCTCACTGCTGCCTACAGCTAACTCAGTGAGCATTACAAAACACACCTATCTGCCCCCCCCAAACTTCCAGCTCATTACTGTGATGCTCTCAACTTGACTCAGCCAGAATTCCAAACAGCACAGCTTCACAGAACAGTCTAAACTACTGCCTACAGCTAACTCAACTACCACTGAAACACACTCTCACTTGTTCGTCAAACTCTGATTCTCACCCATTACAATTACTGTGACAATCTCAACTTCACTGCAGCCAGAATCCTAAAGAGCACAATTTCACAGAACAATCTGCACTCTGCCTGCAGCTAACTTAATTACCACTGAAAACAGTATCAGCTGTTCTGACACTCTGCTTCTCAGCTCATTACAATTACTGTGATGCTCTTAACTTCACTGCAGCCAGACTGCTAAACAATACAGCTTCACAAAAATATGTTTCTCATTCCTATCTAAAACTAACTCATTTAGCATTGCAAAACACACTCATGTGTCTCTCAGAGTTTATAACACTGCCAGCCCATTCAGAAAAGCGCACACACAGAATGAGCAAACACATAAACAGGAACGGAACACAAGACAGCATAACAAAACTTCTGAAACTCTTGGCCCTATTGTATATATCGAATACATGATGGGCAGATCGTGTGCTATGGCAAATATTGTCACTCCTGCATCGTGAGCTTGGATATCTCACTCTGCAGGAGTGACAATATTTGCCATATCACACTCATGCCCATCATGTATCCCCTATATATACACATGATGGTCATGAGTGTGATATAGAAAATATTTTCACTCCTCTAAAGTTACCTCTGAATACTCACGAGTGGCAAAGCAATGAGTGAGGTTTCAGAGGTCACTGTATAGGACTAAACATATTTCCCATATCACACGAGTGCACATCATGTATCCTGTTTATACAATGGGGGCCTCATTGTTGCAAAATGTACAATTTGCATGGCTTTGCACGGGTTTAGCGTGGGTTTGGGGGTGTAATAAATGGCATTTATTTTAACTCTGCTGATGTCATCAGGATTTATTTCACTGCAGTGAAAATAACTTGTTTTATCTCACTGGAATATGTTTCACCCCATTGTATAAAATATATATATATATATATATATATATATATATATATATACATACATATATACTACCATGCATATCCACATTCCACTCCCTTAGACAGAAACCTCTCTAAAATACTTCTACGGTAACATTTCCTAACTTCCGGGCCAAAGTAGACTTATTCGGTATCCAGAAACAAGTTCTGGGGATTATTCTGCCCCTTTGGTAGAACGTGTCACTAAGTAACAGTGCAAGTAAGAGTTAGGTTGCACAGAGATACCGGTTCAGTACATGACTTTAAAGGTCAAGTCTTTGTGGTGGTCTTCGGTGACTAATGGGATACCTGCGGGCTGGAGCAACCACTGCTGGTAAAAAAGGTTTTTCATTATTATTTGGCACCAGCCCAGGTGGAGCTTCATAGGCAGGAGCAAAGTCCTCTGTGCCACTGTCCTCATCTGGAGTTGCATCTTCTGCTACATTTGCTGGAACCTTAGAATGCAACAGGTGATCCACATGCACGTTAACAAGTCTATGTCCCACACAAACTGCATAAGTCAAAGGTCCACGTGTTTCAATCACCACCCAAGCAATCCAAGAAATCTTGGGATGTCTACAGTCTCGAACCATCACCCTCTCCCCAGGATGAAAACTTTGTACTGGTTTCGCTGACTTGTCATGACCCTTTTGCTGTTGTAGTTGATGCTTTGTGACAGTGTCGGCCAAGTCTGGCTTGAGCAATGACAAATGGATACAATGTTGACGTTTGAGAAACAGTTCAGCAGGTGTTCGCTCTGATACTGTGTGAGGAGTGTTTCTGTAAGCAAACAGAAAATGAGCCAACCATTGAGCTGCAGGTACTTGCTGTAAATGTAGTTTATTCCAAGCTGTTTTGAATGTCTGTACAGCTCTTTCAGCTGCCCCATTGGATGCTGGATGGTAAGGAGGCATCAAAATATGTCAGATGCCATTGTGCTTTAAGAACAGTTTGAAATCATAGGAAGAAAACTGGGGACCGTTGTCCGACACTAACTCCCGTGGTAGGCCATAAGAGGCTAAAACTTGTCTCAGAAGGTTTAGTCTTTTCAGTAGTCGTGACCTATGTGAGTGGATGTCACTTACTACTAGGAAATGCTGTTTGTCCACTTTAGCATAGTCAACATGGATGTGCTCCCATTGTGTGGGATCTCAGGACCATGGATGCAGGGGTGCAGTTGATGGTTGGTTGCAGAGAGCCGCACATGGTGCACATTGGTTGACAAGATGTTGGATAGCTTGATCAAGTCCTGGCCAACAGAGGTATCCTCTGGCCAATGCCTTCATATGAGAGAGATTCTAGGATGACTGTCATGTAAATCAAAAAGTAATCTCTTGCAGAACTTTGGAGGTATCACAACTCAGGCTCCCCACAGAACATAGCCTTACTCTGTGGAGAACTGGTCCTTCTTGTCAAAGAAAGGTTGGAGAGTTGGGTGACTCATGAAGTTGAGCCAACCATTTAGGGTGAAATCTAGGACTTCAGAGAGGACAGGATCTTACCTTGTCTTTGCTGCAACATCCTGTGAAGCAATGGGTAATTCCCCAAGATGTGAAGATAGAATACTGCCCCATCATCTTCCTTCTCTGTAGCATTTGTGCATGGCAGTCTCGATAATGCATCTGCATTTGCATGATTATGAGAATGTCTGTATTCAATGTCATAGCTGTAAGCCAACAAAATCAGGGCCCATCGCGGCATTCTGAGGGCTGCAAGAGTTGGTATTGTGGCCTTTGGCCCCAGAATTGCCAGTAGAGGCTTGTGATCCGTTAGCAGAGTGAATTTCTGTCCATACAAGTACTTATGGAACTTTTTGACACTAGAAATTATGTTCAAAGCTTCTTTCTCAATCTGAGCATAGTTTCTTTCCTTGGTGACAAGGTCTTGAAAGCAAAAGCAACTTGGTCCAGGACTGTCAGATGCTCTTCCACCGTGGGTGCTGTTACCAAGATATCATCCACAAAGCATACTTCACGGTCCACTCCATTGTGTTCTGGAAGATTGCTGACACTGTGGAAACTCCATAAGTCAAGTGGTGATACTGGTAAAGTTCCTTGTTGTTGTTGATGATGGTTAGATATGGTTCTGACTCTGGTTCCAGTTCCAACTGCTGGTATGCAAAGGATAAGTCCAACTTGCTAAAGAACTTGCCCCCTGTGAGTATGGCAAACAAGTCCTCTGCATTTGGTAATGGATATGGGTCTGGCTGTATACAACAGTTCACTGTAACCTTATAGTCACTACACAACCTCACTGCTTTGTCTCGTTTGGTATCACAACAATAGGGGCAGCCCAGTCGCTCCTCTCTACAACGTGAGATGATACCATGGCTTTCAAGATGGTCCAGTTCCTTCTCTACTGCTTCCTTTAAAGCATAAGGTACTGGTCAAGGCTTGTGAAAAATTGGAGCAGCTCTGGGTTGCACTCAGATCTTCACCTTGAAATCCCTGATCGTGGTATAACTGTCCTGGAAAACAGGACCATGTTTGTCCAATACATTTTTTAGTGCATCTTGTGGTGCTTTGGTCACAGTATTTAAGCTGAAGATTTTTTTTCAGTTCAATTTGATCTGTGTGAACCAGTCTCTGCCTAGTAATTCAGGTCTTTCTCTGTGTACCACCACTTGCGGCAAGGTCCATGTTCCTCCCTCATAGGTAACTGGTACTCAATCTCCCCTGGCACAGGGATTGGGTCTCCTGAGTAAGATGAGAGTTGAATATACTATGGTTACAATGGACACTGCTGAAGTTTCTCTCTGTAGATGTGCTCTGGCACAAGAGATACTGAGGCTCCGGTGTCTAGCTGCATGCTAACTGGGTTTTCTGCTAGCTCCATTTGGAGGTAAATTGCTGCTGCTTTTGCCCATGTTGCATAAACCATGAATAGGCACAATGCCTCATCTTCTGTTTCAGTGGTTGTAGTGCCATCTGTGACATATTGTGCAGTAGCAGCCTGTGATGTACTTCTGCACACTTTCAGCATGTGACTCACTTTTCCATAACCACTGCATTTCTTGTGTTGAAATCGGCATGTGCTTTGCTGGTGGTTACCTCTACATCTGTAACAAAGTTTTGACTTTGCAGAAGTGCCCTGTGGTGCTGGCTTCAAAAATGTTTGGGATTGTTGATAAACAGATGAAGGACCACTTTGTGGTTTGGAATGTCCCTTGGGTGCTAGAGTATGGGTGACCTCGTGAACTCCACTTCCTTGGGGTTCAGAATGTCATGCTAGTTCCCTGGTATGCTTCCAAGTGAGCTCCGTAGTAAGGGCCTTCTCACAGACTGTTTTGAAGGTCAAGTCCTTTTCTGAAAACAGGCATTTTTGATAGACTTCTCATCGCAAACCGTAGACAAAGCAATCCTGGAGGGCATCTTCCAGAAACTCGCCAAAGTCTCAAGTGCTTGCCAGATGTTTCAAAGCAATGGTGTAATTGGCAAGAGCTTCTCTCTCCTCTTGGTTTGGACAATAAAATCTGAAAGGTTCTGCAGTGAGAACTGGATAGGGCTTGAAATGCAGTGAAAGTGTCTCTGAGTTGTGTATATGGCACATCCATCACTTTGGCACATGCAGTCAGATTCTTGAGGAGTTGGTACACTGTAGGTCCCAAAACTCCTAGGAAGACCCTTGCCTTTTTTTCATGTGTTCAAAATAAGAATCAAAGTCCTCTTTTGATTCATCAAATTGTGGTACTCAGCCAGTTGCAGTCATGATGGCTGTGACTAGGTGTTCTGAAGCTGCAGTGCCCACAAAAAAAAAAGATTTTTTTATTTTCAAAGGCCTTTCAGTATGTGCTGCAAAATAGAAGAGAATGTATGGTCTTTGGTAAGTAACCATGCTGTAAACACTTCGAGAGTTTGACATGACATCATTGTAACCCTTGAGAGCACAGCTCGGGAGGTTTTCAGATGTCATAGCAACCTTGAAAAGTGTTTTCAGTAGGATTGTTAACCAAAGACCATACATTATATTTTATAGTGTATGGGTAGTGTACTGAATTATTTTACTGAATTACTTTATGGAATACTGATTGTTGTGAGCATTCTGTTTGATATGACATACTCAAGAAGGGTTAACAACATCGATGTCATATCAATGGCATAACAAGGTTGTAATCTGCATGATTTCTGTTAATAATGAGGGCTTCCCATACATTATTTCTCTATTATGCCACAAGAGGCTGCTGTTGAGCTGCTTTTACTGCTGTAGTCAGGAATCCAAACAGCTGATGTAGGCATTGACATAATTTGTGATTGTTCTTAGATTTCACATACCAGAGAGTCTGTTTCCCACTCAGTAATGCTTTTCTGTTCAAACTCAACAAGTCAAACAGACAGTTCACACTAGCTGTAGTTTTGTTATCAGATATTCTTTATGTGTGATCCTGAAGCAAGAGATTGCAACAGACACATTTATGACATTTACGGTAGCCTGGATGGTGGGGAACGATAAAGCAGTCCGATGAACTAAATGCGAAGTAGCAGGTGGGGATTTGCAGCAGTTAAAAAAATGCCTTTTAAAAAAAACATGCATTAGCACACATAACATTTCTTGCACTCATCTGAGTTGCATTGCTTTCATCCTGCATCACCAGTGTAATATATTATGTGCCTGTGCAGGGAGACTCAGTTACAGCATGTATGTTCAGTGGCCATCTTTATTCTTCTCAGAGATAGTGGACACACATCAGTGCACATATACAAAGAAAAACCCACTGGGCATGACAGGAACTTCTATCTTAGGACTACAAATATTCATATGCATACACTACAACCCTAATGCCATTCTTTAGACTTCCTGCATATATATATATATATATATATATATATATATATATATGTACAGTATATATATATAGATATATATAATATATCTCCATGTATTCTCTACTATACATATCCATGTTTATACTACAAACTGCAGGATGTAAACATACTGGGCTACACCCATGCAGTTCCAAGCCTCTGGCTCCCCAAAGACTGCTTGAATGTGGGTAAGAGGTCACAGAACTCCACCTGAGAATTTAGGACAATCATCTGTTTGCAACAGTACAGACTCTGCATGCCTGCTGTGCATGGCCAAGCTGGCATTCCAAAGCTCAGCCTGCCTGCGGATTTTTAGATCAAGAGGGTGTCAAATTCAGTAAATATAAATGGGAATTGAAGTGAACAAGCTGGACTCACCCAGTACTGCCCCCTTATGCCAGTGTGACAGACAGATAGGAGCTGTGAGCCGGTGAGCACTGTCTGCCAGGCACTGCAGGCCTGGCAGGCTAAAGAAGTCTGGGATCCCAGCAACTGACTGTTTCGTGAAATTTGAAGGTGAGGATTGGAACTGGGTTTTCCTGCCCCACCAGTGGCTTTCCCCTCTGGGGAATGAGTTACTTCAACGATCAACCAACCAAATGAGCAGGTGTGTGAACACCTGATGACCCTGGGGAAGCCTGCTCTTCAGCCAGAAGCACAAGATGTTTTGCTTGTTCTATCGCTGAGGCACCAGAGGTATCTGTGAAGCTACAAAACTTTCGAGTAATCATCACGGTTTCCACCTTGCACCAAGGGAAACTGTGATTCTGCTAGGATGGAGGAAGAAGCACTAGATGGAACAATGCCACTTTCATAGGTCCAGGCCGGAGACCTGTGGAGGCCATCCAGACACCCATTTGTGTGTGTATTAAAAGCAGGATCCCCTTTTCTACAGTTTACAGTTTCATTGTTCCATGACAGTTTGTGTTTTAAAATGTGTTTTGTCTCTAACACCTAAAGTGGGTCACTCAGCTCCTACTCTGCTAACAGCAGCTGCAACCCCAGTGAGGTACCCTTTGCAATGAAAAAAGAGAGTTCTCACCCATGGCCTTTAAGGGGATTTAAATCAGGTGTGCCTGCTTGGGGGTTTAAAGACTGTTGGAAGGAGGGCAGAATGTGTAGAGTAAATTGTTGTAACTGCATAGGGTATAAGGATTTTACTGCTACCCCATTGCTCTCTCATTTTTCCTACTGTCCCCTTGTTTTCCATATGTTCCCCTTTTAAAGAAAAGATTTGTTTGAACTGCATTACTTGGTTTGGGGGTTCTTATTGCTGTTACAGTGTCACTTGTTCTGGCAGCAGGACTGTGTGGGCAGGTTATACACTATTTCCTGGGGGGTAATAGTCTTGCATGTCAGCATCCAGATACCCTGATGTACAACCCCAGGTGGATTCACCATATCACTTTTAGGCCTGAGTACCTGTGTAGCATGACTTTAGGCAACCAAGGCTGGCCCACTCAGAGGGTTTGTAGAGGTGAACCTCGAGGGCCCTGGCGGTCCACTACATATATTTTTTCAGTTGGAATTTTATAGAGTGGTGATCCAGGATAGACTGAAGTTAGAATAGTAAATATATTGGAAAACAGACTTACATATGAGAATGTATAATTACATCAGAAAAGTGATGTGTTGGAGATAGGCCTGTCTCCAAGGCAACCCTCCTTGCACAAATATTCCACCCACAGTGTAAGCCCGGGGTGCTTGAGAGGGAGACTGTCCCAGTATTGTATGTTGAGGGGGCTGGCCTGGGTTCAGGTGTTATAGCTGGGTAAGCAATTTAATGTGGTGCTCAGGATCTTACGCCCCTCAAGACACATTATTTTTACCTGTCCTACACAATCCCACCCTGAAATGCAATGACATCATAACCAAACAAGTTCTAGTGCAGAGAAGAAAAATGCAGAATCAGGGATAAGACCTTTCTGTTTTAATTTTTTTATTGGAGAATTGCAACCCTAAGGAAACCTTGTTGTTGAAGTTCATAAAGGAATTAAATAAAACATGCATGAAACACAAAAACACACAGCCAGTTTGTCATAATATAAAAAACAAGACTCAATATCTATATTGACCAGGCTGTAGAGTAGTGACCTCCTTAGATAATTCAACAAGATTCCAAAAATATAAATTCAGATCTTCCTCGAGAGCATGGACCCCCAGTTTGTCTGGAAGCCAAGTGCAAAAAACACCACCACTCTGGAGACCATACTCGCATACGAACATACGAAACAAGCCAGCAGAAGATGACCACACGATCTATCGTGTCTGCTCAGCAAGTGATGCAGGGTCTGGCCTTACAATTTACGCCAATGACCCTGCCCCCCCCAACTGTCCCCTCCCTCCCCTCTTCTCCAGTTTCATTGGTCCCAAAGGTTCCCTTTGTGCTTGTCCCATGTTCTCTTGAATTCTCCCACCATCCTTGCCGATACCACCCCGTCTGGCAGCTCATTCCAGGTGGATACCACCCTCTCCATATAGAAATGATTCCTTTCATCCCTTCTGAATCCCCCCATCAATTTTAGGCTGTGTCCACTAGTGGTGCTGTTGTCACTCATTTTAAAGAGACCCTCCCTTTTCACTCTGCTAATTCCCTTCATGTACTTTAAGGTCTCTATCATATCACCCCTCTGCTTCCTTTCTTCCAGGAAGTACATCCCCAGGGCTCCCAGCCTCTCCTCATAGGACCTATCCTGTAATCCCTTGATTATCTTGGTTGTTCTCCTCTGGACCCCCTCCAGTATGCTGATGTCATTCCTAAGGTAAGGTTGCCAGTACCTGGCCCCATATTCCAAATTTGGTCTCACCAGTGACCTGTAAAATGGTAAAATAACCTCACTCTGCCTACTACTGAATCCCCTTGTAATACACCCCAGCATCCTGTTAGCCTTTGCCACCGCCTTTTCACACTGAGAGGTATGCTTCAGGTCATTCATAGTCCCTACCCGTAAATCCTTTTCCTCTTTGGAAAAACTTACCTAGGCCCCTTTGCACTTTTTTGGCATAAAACTAATTTGCCAGATACCTGACCATCTCTCTAGTCTGGCAAGGTCCTCCCTCAGGTCCTGTATCCCCTCCTTGGTGTCCACTCTCCCACAGAGTTTGGTGTCATCCACAGACAGGCACATTTTGCCATTAATGCCTTCTCCAATGTCACTTATGAAGACATTGAACAACACAGACCCCAGCACCGATCTCTGCAGGACCCCACTGGTGACCTCCTTGGTGCTGGAGAACTCTCTGGGTTCTACCACTCAACCAGTTTTCAACCCATCTTACCAGCTTCTCCCTCCCCCACCACTAGATCCCTCATCTTCATTATCTACATTTTGTGTGATACAGAATCAAGGCTCAAGACCCAATCAAATAACTCATTACTCATTAGAACTAGCCTTAAATTTATCCAAACTGCCACAAGGCAGACATCACTCCCAAGCTGTCTGGACTGCCAGAGATTTCCATCCCCAAACACAGAAAGAACCCCCAACAGGTTCATGGGGGAAAAGCAACCCTCTCCATATACAGTAATGGGCACACACTCTGGCAGGGAGAAAAGCACCAGAATCATCCAGCCACCACCAGCCAGCCCACAGCAGTTCGAACATTGGGCAGTAGCACTGCACCACAATGCCACTCCCTCGCCCATAAAAATGAGAGATGTGCCGGCCTGCCGGTGCAGGGGCAGGGTGCCTGACTAAACCTGACCTGGGAACATCGGAGGGCCGCCTAGGGGGAGAAGGATTGAGCATCCTTGGGACTGCTCTCCTTCTTTGGGAGGAGGTACAGTGTCCAGCATGATGCAGACCCCTGATGGAGGCTGATGGTACCCCGGGTCGAGGCCGTAACTTGTGGGGGTGGGGAGGATGTGGGACATCATTGTATGTCCCCACCCCAAGGGGGTAAAACTAATATAAAAAAAATAGCGTCCACTGCCTATGATGCCTGATCGCTCCAGCCCCACTCCAATGCCATGGCACTTGGGGACTCTGATCTATCCCGTTGTCCACTGTGACCAGTAGGGCTATGCATCTTGTCTTGGGGAGGCAAGCCAAGGAGGCAATGCCAGTGGGCTGTCCTGCTGGCACCCTTTCCCATCATTGTGGAAGTCCTGCTGGTGTGGTGGCCCTGCCTGGGGGGTTAATCCAGGGGGTATTGGGAGAACTGGAAGGTAAGTCCCCAGGGTGTGAGGAGGCTGCTGAGGGCTGGTAAGGGGCTGAGCTTAAGGTGGCTTGGAAAAAAAAAGTGAGAAACGGCACTCCATCCCAAAAGCAGGAAAACCATGGTTCAAGGACACAGGGAAGAGGGATAGACCAGACATATCAGTCTCCAGATAAAACACCATTTGTCACATCAAAATTAATACTACCACATAAAAAAGGTTGCAATATGAAAAGAAAAATACTTAAGGAATAAAAAGTAAGAACTGGCTACCATTTTCATGTCTGTTATTTTTGGTGAAATAATTTCATTAGGTTAAAACAATTGGTTTGGTGGCTGTCAGTATAGCCTGGAGGTTAGAATAATGAGCTGTGAATAAGCTTGATTCATCCAACAGACCTTGGTTTGATCCCCACAGCCTCCATTTGCATATTTTGTGACTCTGAGCAAGTCACTTAACCTCCCCAATGCTCCTGGATCACCCCTGAAAACAGGTCTAGTGCCTAGTGGGCCTTTCCTGGCTACCAAAAGATTAAAAAAATATATAATATATAACTTTACTACTAGCTGGCTAAATGGTCTAAACAGTTACACCTTCTCCACTCCTACCCTTGGTGCATTTAAATCAAGGCTCCACCTCTCTCTCTGTCTCTCTCTCTCTCTCTCTCTCTCTCTCTCACACTGCCTCTAGCTCCTGTGACTGCCTCCACTAGCTGATCCCATGAATATTTCCCTAACCTTATGCAGTTGTCTCTCCTATTAGCAGCTGGTTACCCCATAGCACGCACTTCCCCATGTTATGTCTACGACAATGCCTCTGGCTGCGCTCCTCCTGTATAGCTCTCTACCCCTCTCTACTCTTCCTCTCTCTTGTCCTCAATCCTCTCTGCACTTCATCCACTATCTCCTTGTAACCTAGCCTTCAAAACTAGTTTTGTTCCTCAGATGCTTTGTAACTCTGTTTAGCTTACACTTTTGTAACCTTGTCCTATGTATTCAATTTGTAATCTGACTTACATGTCTTATGTTTTGAATTGTAACCTGATGTGGGACCTTTGTAAAAGAGCCCTGGCTCAAAGGTATTATAATCCTAGACCCGATAAATAAATAAATAAATAACCTAATATATGTTAACAGTAAAAATAAAAGCAAATGTGTAATATATTGCTGTTACACTGTTGCTCTTAGCATAAAGATATCGACTTGTATTTTGTACCTTTTATTCTTTCTGTAGCAGAGTTGTTACCGCTGCTTTGTATTATGTCTTCACGTTTCAGTTCAATTTACGGTGTATCTCTAGTGCCCTCATACTGAGGTTTTGTATAGACCTGTTTGACTCGTGTTTTGACCTTTGTCTAATGTCACCACTGTGTAATAGTTACTCCTGTTTTTGTAAATTTATGGCTGTTGAACTATATTGTGCCTCCTTGTGGCCACGGTTGTGTCTGAAAATGGTCTTTTGGATCAGCACACTTACCCGGTTAACAAAGACATACATAAATAAAATAATTACATAAAAACACTTAAAATGCGGCAAAGTCAGTCTGATGTATTTCTGCATTGTTTAAACAAAGGCACTGTATGCCATCCACGACAACTGTTGGATAGTGTGCCAAGAGTCTTGTATGGTTTCATTCCAACGCTTCTATAAGGCCAGGTGGAAATACTAGGTTATAAAATGGACCTGGTGCAGTACCTGCCACAATTGTAAGGTCTGTACTCGAGTAACTTGTAGGGAAGATGTAACTAAACCACCACCGACAGTTTAACCTGGTTCAATTTTCACTTGTTTGCATCTGTAACCCCCCACACACACACACACACACACACACACACACACACACACATTCCTTTTGTACCTCTCAACTGTCCCTGATTACTAAGGACATCCCTCATTTTACCCTTCAAAATTGTTCTGTCCCTCATCTGCCCCTCATAGAAAAAGAGCTGGCCACATAGAGACTGTGCTGTAAATTTAGACATTAAAGCATGCATTCATAAAATTCCAATAGGTCAGATCCAAAATAAACAATGATTTCCATGGTGTTCCAAGCTTGCTTCTCCATGTGTGAGGATGTGTCCCTCCATATGAGGATGAATGCCCTTCATTGTCGCTCATTTTGCATGCCCATGTCCCTCATTTTAGTGACAAAAGGTTAAGAGATATGACTCCACCCATCCCGGGATGAGGCTGAAAATAGGCAGTATTGTCTAGCCCTTTTTTCCTGGTCAACCAAAACTAAATAAACCACTTTTTTGTTTTTTGTGTACACTGTTTCCTACCAGTTTCCCAGCTGACAGTAAGAGTGTGAGCTCAGACACTTCCAGTAAAAGTTACATCAGTGAGAAATCTGCTAATAGTACTGGCACCCTGAGACAATTAATTCTGACAGCAGCTTCCGGATGTCTTACAAACGTAGCATGGAAAATTGGAAGACAGGCATCTGTTTGAACCCACCCAGATACATTTTTGGCAAAAAAGGAGAAAAATGTATCCCCCTGTTAGCTCAGCACAATGCTCTGTGGGGACAAGAGGTATAAAGCCAAAGAAAAGGGCCCTCCCAGTTCAAGCAATGCATGACAGCAGCATTGGGTTCATTACAAGTCAGAAATTGGAACACTTGGTTGAGTGCAGTATAGAAAGTACAGCTGGTTCCTTTAGAAGTCTGTATATTATCCTCCAGTGTGTTAAAAATGTATTGCTTGATGGGACATTTATGTATGGGCAACCATATACAATACAGCTGTGTTTCCTTCAAGGAGTAAGGTGACACGTAGACATTGAGAGGAAAGCTTGAGTAATGTAATACAGGCCAATCTCCCTGCTTCCCAACCTGAGCAAACTCTTAGAGAAGATTGTACATAGCCAGCTTTCTGACCACCTTGAGAAATATAACCTGTTATGCAGCCAACCATGTGGTTTCTGCAAATCCCACCGCACCACATCAGTACTGGCCCAGTTTACTGATCATGTCCACAGAAACATGAACATGGGGAAATTAATGAGTGCTGTATTTGTGGACCTGACCAAAGCCTTTGACCTGGTCATCCACCCCTATTACATTCCACTCTCCACCAGCTTGGCTCCAGAGACCTCCCTGTGGTTTAGGAGCTATCTCTCTGGATGATCCCAGTCTGTATGTATTGGCCCTGTTATCTTCCCTGCCCTCCCTGCCTCTATGGGTGTCCCTCAGGGCTCCAACCTTGACCCACTACTGTTCTCCATCTTCATTAACTCCCTCCCCTCTGACTGCCTCTCCTGTGAAGCCCTTCTCTACACTGATGATCTCGTCCTCTTTTACAGTGACAAGTCACTGGCAAAAATATCCTCTATCCTGTCCCATAACTATGGCTCAGCACACAACTGGTTCCTGTTGCACAGGCTACTGGTCAATGCTAAAAAAATGAAGGTGATGCTTTTTGGGTCCAAACCGTACCTGGCTAGTACCGCCAAGTCTGACTCTTCCCTCTCGGTGCTTACATCCGATGGCCCAGGGCTAGATAATGTTTCCAGTTTCAAGTACTTTGGTGTAACCCTCAACCCTTCCCTCTCCTGCATGGGGCACATAAACTCCATTGTACATCAGGTTAACCAAAAACTCTGGGCCGCACATCAGCTCACACAGTTCCTGATCGGCTAGGCCCACTTGGCTATTGCCCTAGTCAATCAGCTACCTATCATTGACTACTGCGCCCCCATATATTCCACAGTATCTTCCACCCTATGCATGCATCTAAACTCCATCTACAACAATGTATGTCAATTTGTACTTCTGGCACCCTACTCTATGCATCACTTTAGTCTTTACCAGGTGCTAGGATGGCTCCCTCTCTCCAGCCATTTTGAATATGCACTGGGCTGTATCATTGACAGCACCCTTAGAGATGATGGTGTTTCTCCTTATGCATCCTTCCCGAAGGCTAAAGCTATTCCTAGAAGCCTACATGTATTGTCAGTTCACCCAATCAAAACCTCTAAATTCTCCATGATAATGGGTGGAAAAGCTATGTCGGTTGCTGCTCCCTCTCTCTGGAACAGACTCCCTGCCCCACTCCAGCCTGCAGACACTCTCAGATCTTTCAAACACTGTTTCAAAGCCTGGCTACTGAAAGAGGCAAAATGCCTGTGCTCTCTGAGGTAAGCTTCTTCAACTTACTACCTATCCCACCTACCTTAGCTGCCAACCCAGCCCATACAGTTGCCTTGTCTAACATAGCACTCTGTAACTACCCTCTTTTTGCTAGTCCGGTTGTTATGGCCTGTTACCTTTGACTGCAATGACTTGGTCTCCGAATGTTTGCTCAAAATGTAATTGTATACTGTATACTGTCACCGCTTCCCTGAATTCTTTGTAATATATAGTGTATTTTGTTAATTTCCCCAACTCTTTGTACATTGTGCTGTTTATACTGTTCTGTTTGCATTCTGTATAATTTTGTTTTCTGACATGTATTTTATTGTGCATACTGTTGGCCCGGTCATGCCTCAAAATGGTCCCCTGGATCAGTGCACCTACCCGATAATCAAAGACTTAAATAAATAAACCCATAATGTACAGAATAAAGTATGGGGACCCATACACAACAAGGCTGTGTTTCCATCGAGAGGCTGAGATGACAGCATATGAACCTTGACAGCAAAGCTCAAGTATTGTACAGATTAATGTATGGGCAATCATATACAACAAGGCTGTGTTTCCATTGAAGGGCTGATATGACAGAACATGAACCTCAAGCGTGAAGTTTGAGTAATGTACAGAATAATGTATGGACAACCATGCACAATAAGGCTGTATTTCCATCGAGGGGGTTGAGATGATAGCATATGAACCTCGAGAGTGAAGTTCGAGTGATGTACAAAATAATGTATGGGCAACCATACACACCAAGGCTGTCTTTCCAATGAGGGGTTGAGATGACAGCATATGAACCTCGACTCCTTATTCCAACATAGAAGCCTTGACATACAGCATACCGATTCTTAATAATAGAACTGGAAACAGCAAGCTAAATGGACTAAAGTCTAAAATAAATGCTTTGTATTACCTATGAGACCTATGAGCAAAACTCAAGTAATGTACAAGATAATATGTGGGCAACCATAAACAATTTCTCCACATATATATCTCTTTCATTTTACCTCTCCTCTACACTAACTGGTTTTTTTTTTTTGTTTTTTTTTTCTCTTTTAGATATTTCCTGAAGAAGACCTAAGGTCGAAATGTAGATTTTTAACTCTATTTTCTATTTTCAGCGTGCATTTAATATAACCATTTTGTTTTGCTTTTAGACCACATGCTGACGTAGCGCCTTGTCTTTGTTTTTTTACAATTTGTATGCTACATTTGCTGCGACCCACTATGCCTAATCTGAAATCTCTTCTGAATTCTCTGCGATGCTCCTTCATTTCTTCTATGTCTGCATTCCCTTCTCATATTTCTAAGCCTTCTCTTGAATTATTTTCTGCCATTTGCTCTAAGACTAAACTCTGCAGTCACAGTTTCTTTCCAAATGCCGCCACCTGGGTATTATTCCTAAAGGTTTCTGTTTGAAATTTCATCCTTGTTCATTTGGATCTGAGACACATGTTTCCTCTACTAACAAGCTTTTGAAAACTTTCTCTAGGAAACTTATCGTGCACACCATTCTCTCCATCAAAACACAGCTGATCTCTGTGGACAAAACCATTCAAAGGCAAAAGAGTTTCCGCAGCAAACGGCTCCACATAACCTTCCTTTTTTATTAAGCACTGCATCCAAAACCTTAACTCCACTCTCTTTCAGTTTCTCAAGGATACCAAAGCTGCAAAACTCAGTCTCTCACCCAGCAGATCAACAACCAGCATGAGCCCTCGAGTCAGACACAACCTAACAATTTGGTATTTTGTATTCCTCCAGACCTTCCCCTGACACAAGATGAGCACTCACCCTTAGCAAAGGTCTTTTTTTGTGCCCACACCCAGATATCTTGATGCACCCAGGTTCAAGTTGATCTGCAGTGCTTCTATCTAGAGTATGCCTTGCAGCTCATTTTCTAATATGACTCCTCTTCCCACCGATGATGACGGTATCACCAGAACTATCAATGACATCAATCCTCAGCTAAGTGCATGGACACCCTCCAGGACGTTTTGCTGCTGTTGATTATTTGTTAACCAATGCATGGAAAACACCACTAACTTTAATCTTCATTGCAGGCACAACCATTCCAACCTGACACCTGGTGAGCTTGCAGCCCTCAGATCTCTACAATGTAGGAATGACATTGTTATTAAACCAGCTGATAAGGGAGGTGCTGTGTGGTCTGGCAAAAGGAGCTACATCATGGAAGCCACACAGCAACTCTCTGACACCAGGTTTTATTCTTCTCTCCACAGGACCCCACTGCTGACTATCAGATGGAGGTCACCACCACCATCACCTCTGCTATTGAAACAATGAGCTCCCTGCTTCTGCTAAGAGACTCATAGTCCAGCATCCCCAGACATCTAGGTTTTATCTTCTTCCCAAAATCCACAAACAGGTAGCCGGGTCAGTCCCATAGTGTCTGCCTGCTCCTGCCCCACATCCCACATCTCCGCATTTTGGATGGCCTCATGAGACCCCTTGTTGAGTCCCTGCACTCCTATGTTAAAGACACTAACCATGCTCTCCGTTATTTGACAGGTTCAGATTCAGTGACTCTCATCAGCTCATCTTCACCATGGACATCAAATCTCTTTACACAGTGATCCCCATGATGATGGTCTGACAGCTTTGCAGCATTTCTTGAACAAGCGGGAAGTCCAGCAGCCACCCACACACACACACTAACTCGTCTGGCAGAACTGGTTCTTAACACTCAATGCTTTTTCTTTAATAACAGTTTTTTTCAGCAGGTCAGTGGAGTTGCCATGGGTACCAAGATGGGTCCCAGCTTTGCTAATCTGTTTGTGGGTTGGGTGGAGGAATGTTTTTTTCTCTCATTCACAGGGACTGTGCCTGAACTCTACAAACGCTACATAGATGACTGTGTGGGGGCCACCTCCTGCTCCAGGGAGACCCTCCAAGTCTTCCTTGACAAGTTCACCACGGCTCATCCTTCCCTTCAGTACATGGTTGAAGTATCCTCCTCTACACTGCCTTTCCTGGATATCCAGCTCTCAGTCCAGAACACTGGTCTGAAGACATCAGTCTATTACAAACCCACTGACTCTCACAGTTTCCTCCTCCATAGCTCCTTCCATCCTAAACATGTCAAGAATGGCTTGCCTTTATTCACAGTTTCTTAGACTTCGTAGGTATGCAGTGAAGAGGATGATTTTGCTGAGCAGACCCAAATAATGCATAGTTTTTTTATCAACAGGGATACCCTAAAAGCACAGTGGACAGAGCACTCTCCGGGTCAGTAACATGCCCGTAACCTGGACCCCGTAGGAGGGATACTGTCACACAAGAACAACTGCAATTCCACTAGTTCTTCCTTTCCATCAGAGCACACCTTCTCTTCACAGGATCATCACTAGTAACTTTCCCATTTTGCAACTGACCTAACATTGGTGCTTACTTACAGAACCACCTATTGCCTCCTACCCACTGCCACCCAACCTGCAATCTCCTGGTAAAAAGCAGCCTACCCACTCCTAACAGTTCCTCCCCGGTACCAAACCTTGCAACAGGGCTCGCTGCACACCTGCAAATTTATTTCCAGTGTAACTGAGATTCGGGGCCTACAGGTGTTTTTCACATCACCAAGGAGTTCTCATGCACCTCCACTAATGTAGTGTACTGTATTCTTTGCAGGAGGTGTTCGCTATTTACATCAGAGAAACTGGTAGGCCTTGTTGACCGCTTCAGGAACATTACAGAGCAGTCAAGAATGGTGAAACTGCTAAACCCATTGTATCCCACTTTATCTCCAGGGACCACAATGTCAATGACCTTTCTGTTTGTGTCCTTCAGCAGGGCTTCCAGGATCCTAACCATAGAAAAAACATGGAAGCCAAGCTGATCATCCGCCTTGGCTCCCAGCAGCCCTCTGGTTTAAATGATAGACTTATTTTCTACTAACATCTTTCAGCCTCCCCTTTTTTTCCCTAAAGTCAATTTGTTTTTGTACTGATTTTTCATTTTCACCATATGTCTCCATTTCTGTCTCCTTCTCACACATTTGTCACCTTTCAGCCTTCTTACAAGGCCCTGTTAATCAGTCTCTACCTGGGATCTTCCCCAGCTCTCCCATTATGTTTTATCTTTCCATCATCACCTTTTGTTTCTGAGATTCTCTCTTAATCTTATCATTTATCACTTCTTCTCCTTTGCCTCCCTTCTTCTTTCTCCACATATATCTCTCTCATTTTACCTCTCCTCTACACTAATTTTTTTTTTTTTTTTCTTTAGATATTTCCTGAAGAAGACCTAAGGTCGAAACATAGATTTTTAACTCTATTTTCTATTTTCAGCGTGCATTTAATATAACCATTTTGTTTTGCTCATAAACAATAAACCTGTGTTTCCATCGAGGGTTGAAATGATATCATAGACCTCAAGAGTGAAGCTCTAGAAATGTATGGAATAATGCAGCGTTTCTTAACCTTTTCCACCCTTAGGCCCACTTAGTTACCTGACCCATAACTGGAGGCCCACATGTGATCAGATTGTCAATAGCACCCTCACCAGACATAAAAACATAACATCCTAACCGAGATTAACTTTTCTTATTATTATTTTCTTAGTAGTCAATTTATTTGATTACTTAATTAAATTATTTTGCCCTAAATTTAAATTGCTATGATAGGTTGGTTAATTCTCACATTAATACAATATATATTTTTATAGCTACTTACCAGCAGTTAGTGAGACACTTGTCCAGTCTTGGGGCAATTGTAGACAGGCTGACTCTTAGAGTGGCATTTAAAGTAGTGCAGAGTTTATTTCTAAATTTAGTCTTTGTGACAGTCACAGTTGAAAATCCTGATTCACATAGGTAAGTTGTGGTGAATGGCAGAAGGAACTTAACTGCCCTCTCTGACAGTGCAGGGTATTCTGTTCTCGCTGAAATCCAAAATGTAGCAAATTAAATTCTTGAAAACTGTAGTTTTAGGCTGCTGTCTGCTAATAGTTCCATCAGCTGGGTTTCCAAGGCTGTTGAAAGGGCAATGTCTGAAGCAGCAGGATCTACTGAGAATGGGTCCAAGATCCAAAGGTTGCCATCCCGGGGATCTTCTGAGAAATATTCAGAAAATTTCTCCACCAGTTGAGTTAAATGCTGACATACAACTTTGGAGATGTCAATGTGGGTATTCTCTTCCAAAAGCTCACTCAGGAGTGGAAACATTTCAAATCTCTTCTCATTTACTTTTTTGTTCCAAAGTGTGAACTTCTTCTTAAATCCCTCAATTTTGTCAGCCACCATGAACACGCTGCTCTTTCTTCCCTGAAGTGGAAAGGTTCAATTGGTTGATATTGTCAAATATGTCAGACAAGTAGGCATGCTTTGCAAAAAAA
Source organism: Neoceratodus forsteri (assembly GCA_016271365.2). NCBI lineage: Eukaryota > Metazoa > Chordata > Ceratodontiformes > Ceratodontidae > Neoceratodus > Neoceratodus forsteri. The sequence continues at coordinate 1,099,743,650 of CM028134.1, read as the reverse complement.
ATTGAATCTGTATAATTCTCTGCCATGGGACATTTTTGTCTCTTCAAGAAATGCATGAACCTCCTTTTTCATCTCAAACAACCGGTTTAGCACTTTCCCCCTGGAAAGCCACATGACTTCACAATGAATTAGCAATTGTCTTTGTTCAGACTCCATGCTCTCACACAATGCTGCAAAACATCTGGAATTTAGTGCATTAGTTTTTATGTAGTTCACAGTTTTCACTGCTATCTGCATTACTTCATTCAGTTCTGGTGACATTTTTTTGGCTGCCAGGCTCTCTCTGTGTAAAAAGCAATGCATCCACTTAGCTTCTGGCGCTTTTTCTTTTATTTGCTTCACCACACCACAGTTCTTTCCCATCATGGATGCCGCCTCATCAGTGCACACATCAATGCAATTTTTCCAGTCCAGTCCTTTTTCCACAACGTACCTGTTAAGGCAACGGAAACACTCATCCACTGTTGTTCATGTAGGTAGCTCATCGCAGAAAAGTATGTCTTCATGCACGTTACCTTCCCAACAATACTTCACAAAGATGAGTAGTAAAGCTGCATTGGAAACATCGGTAGATTCATCCAACTGTATTGCAAAAAACAAGCTTTTCTTTACCCTTTCCAGAAGCTGGCTTTCAATGTCATCACTCATATCCACTATTCTTCTAGCAACAGTGTCATTTGAAAGAGGAATGCTCTATTTTTTTTTGCTGCTGTTTCTCCCAGTATTTCAGGACAAATCTCCACAGCACTTGGCAAAATAAGCTCTTCCCCAATGCTATACAATTTTTTGCAGCGGGCGATACATGCTGCAACAAGGTAAGATGCTTTCAGGGCATTTTTAGAATGTGTTGCGAGCGCACTTATGGACTTCTGTTGACTTTTTAGCTGATCACACTTCCTTTCAAAATATTCTTTTGGTTTTTCAACACATCCAGGATGTTTAGTTTATAAATGCCTTTCCGGTTTTGAAGGCTTTAATGCTTCATTGGACAACACCTCTCCACATTCAACACACTGGGCCCTTGCCTCTGGATCAGCTGTTGTTGTGAACCCAAATTTAATGTAGCTGGGGTCGTACTTTCTCACAACTCACTTTACTACTTTTCCAGACACTCCAGAAGTTTCCCCGCCATCACTAACCTTCCTCTTCAAAAACCATTCCATCCTCCGATTTCGTAGCCTAGCTTTACACTTGTATTGTGATGTCTGTTGCTTACTCTCATACTACGGCGCGAACACTTGACTTCTGTTATATGTCATTATTATGTTTAAAATATAAATTAAATATAAATCACCTTTCAAAAAATACATATATAAAATAATCTATACTTATTGTATATTTGTATTTTGTCGTCGTAAAATATATTTACTTTTATTATTATTTTAATTATGAATGCGTGCTACTATTGGTCAGTTTCCTGAGTGACGTGACTGATGGTCTGATTTGTGTAGCACAGTTCATAATTTACATATCAGCTGTGGCAACGAAAGCAGACGTGGTGCGGTTGTAAAGAGTCGGGTCTTTTGCTGCAAACCAGCTAATATTTTGCTTGGTCCCGTCTACCCACAGCCCATTACTTTGTGTCTCATGGCCCACCAGTGGGCTGCGGCCGACCGGTTGAGAAACACTGGAATAATGTATGGTCAACCATACACAACAAGACTGTGTTTCCATTGAGGGGTGAGATGACAGCATATGAAACTCTAGAGTGAAGCTTGAGTAATGTACAGAATAATGTACCTCTACCCCCATGTCTCAACTCCCTACTCTCTCCATCCACCCCCACCTCCTACTCTCTCCAAAACTCTGGGTATTGCTCCCTCAAGCTCCCTTCCCATAAAACTATCACTGGTCTATCAGCCTTCTTTTTCTGCATTCCTAAACTCTCTCCTCTTAAACATCCGCTCAGCTCCTTCAGAACCATCACTAATCTCTCTTCTCCACTCCCACACATCTCCCTCCCGCCACTGTTCCTAAGTGTACGATGACCCTCCCTCTGTTCCCCTGGGTCCAAACTACTGTGACTGTATTTTGCACTTATTGTATTCACCTACTTGAACACTGTATGAACTCAGGTTACCTAACTGCTACCATTGTGTATTGCACTTATTGTATATCCCTACGTATGTCTGCTACGTTCTGTATATTTAATCCACCTCTGTACTCATCACATTTCTCTGTATGTCAGCATGTACAATTCTATATATCTTTTTAGAATGATCTAATGCTTTCTCTCTCCCCTTTCCCCCAGGACACATCTGGAAATGAGCTATTTTGTGCTCAGTATGTTTTTTTTTCTGGTGAAATGCTTTAATAAATAAATAAATGGGCAACTACTCACAACAAGGCTGTGTTTCCATTGAGGGGTTCAGATGACAACATCTGAACCTTGAGAGTGAAGCTCAAGTAATGTACTATACAGAATAATGTAGGGCAACCATATACAACACGACTGTGTTTCCCTCAGGGGTTGAGAGGACAGCATATGAACCTTGAGAGTGAAGCTCACGTAATGTACAGAATAATGTATGGATAACCATACACAACAAGGCTGTGTTTCCATTATAATAATAACAATAATAATCTTTATTTGTTCCGCGCCTTTATAAAACCAAGGTGCTTTAACAAACAATTTCCAATGAACACACTATAATAAAACACAAATACATAAATACTGATTCATAAAATCCAATAAAGTAATATCAGGTCAGATATACATGATACCATCGGGGGTTGAGATGACAACATATGGATCTCGAGAGTGAAGCTTGAGTAATGTACAGAATAATGTATGGGCAACCATATACAACAAGGCTGTATTTCCATTTGGGGGGAGATGGCAACACATGATCCCTGAGACTGAATCACAAGTACTGTGTAGAATAATGAATCGGCAACCATACACAACAAGGCTGTGTTTCCATTCGGGGGGGGGAGATGGCAACACATGATCCCTGAGACTGAATCACAAGTACTGTGTAGAATAATGAATTGGCAACCATGAACAACAGGGCTGTGTTTACATTGAAGAGGGGGGAGATGGCAACACATGAACCATGAGACTGAAGCACGAGTAATGTACAGAATAATGTATGGACAACCATACACAACAAGGCTGTGTTTCCAGTGAGGGGTTAGATGACATCTTATGAACCTTGAGGATGAAGCTTGAGTAATGTACAGAATAACATATGGGCAACCATACACAACAAGGCTGTGTCTCCATCAAGGGGTGAGATGACAGCTTATGAGACTTGAGGGTGAAGCTCAAGTAATGTACAGGATAATGTATGGACAACCATAATCAACAAGGATGTGTTTCCATCGAGGGGTGAAGTGATATCATAGACTTCAAGAGTGAAGCTCGAGAAAGGCATAGAATAATGTATGGGCAACAATGCATAACAAGTCTGTGTTTCCATCAAGGGATGAGATGACAACACACGAACCTCGAGAGTGAAACTCGAGTAATGTACAGAATAATGTATGAACAGCTATACACAACTAGGCTGTGTTTCCATCGAGGGGTGCGATGACAACATATGAACTTCAAGGGCGAAGCTCGAGTAATGTACAGAATAATGTATGAGCAACTATACACACCAAGGCTGTGTTTCCATTGAGGGTTGAGATAGCAGATGAACCTCAAGGGCAAAGCTCGAATAATGTACACAATAATGAATTAGCAACCATACACAACAAGGCTGTGCTTCCATTGAGGGTTGAGGTGACATCATATGAACCTCAAGGGTAAAGTTTGAGTTATGTACAGAATAATGTATGAGCAACCATATACAGCAAGGCTGTGTTTCCACTGAGGAGGTTGAGATGACAGGATACGGACCATGACAGCAAAGCTCCAATAATGTACAGAATAATGTATGGGTAATCATATACAAAAAGGCTGTGTTTCCATCAGGGGTTGAGAGGACAACATATGAACCTCGAGAGTGAAGCTAGAGTAATGTACAGAATAATGTATTGGCAACCATACACAACAAGGCTAGGTTTCCATTGAGGGCTGAGATGACAGCTTATGAACCTCGAGGGCGAAACTCAAGTAATGTACAGAATAATGTATGGGCAACCATATACAACAAGGCTGTGTTTCCATTGAGGGGGTTGAGATGACAGCATATGCACCTTGTAAGCAAAGCTAGAGTAATGTACAGCATAATGTATTGGCAACCTTACACAACAAAGCTGTGTTTCTATTGAGGGGTTGAGATGACAGCATCTGAACCTCGAGACCGAAGCTTCAGTAATGTACAAAATAATGTATGGGCAACCATACATGACAAGGCTGTGTTTTCATTGAGGGAGGAGATGGCAATACATGAACTTTAAGCATGAGTCATGTACAGAATAATGCATGTTCAGTCATACACAAGGCTGTGTTTCCATCGAGGGGTGAGATGACAACATATGAACTTCAAGGGTGAAGGTCGAGTAATGTACAGAATAATGTATGGGCAACCATGCACAACAAGGCTGTGTTTCCACTGAGAGGTGAGATAGCATATGAACCTCAAGGGTGAAGCTCGAGTAATGTATAGAATAATGAACTAGCAGCCATACACAACAAGGCTGTGTTTCCATCGAGGGGTGAGGAGATATCATAGACCTCAAGAGCAATACTCAAGTAATGCACAGAATAATGTATGGGCAACCATACACAACAAGACTGTATTTCCATCGAGGGGTGAGATGACAGCATATGAACCTTGAGAGTGAAGCTCGAGTAATGTACAGACTAATATATGGACAACCATACACAACAAGGCTATCTTTCCATCATGAGGGTTAGATAACAGCATATGAACTCTGAAAGTGAAGCTCTAGAAATGTACAGAATAATGTATGGGTAACCATACCCAACAAGGCTGTGTTTCCATTGAGGGGTGAAGTGATATCATAGACCTTAAGAGCAAAACTCGAGAAGTCTCTATGATGTAATCTCACCCCAAAACAGAAATATCAGTCTTGTTGCATATGGTTGTTCATACATTTTTTTGTATATATGTTTGTTATAATTTAGCTACCTTTTTTCTAACACTGTCTTGAACTTCTGTCACATAAACAGAAAACAGCAAACAGCAGTGTAAGATTAAAAACATTTAATATTTTTTCTGCAGTAGCTACATGAGCTGCTAACATTTTAGCATTTCATCAGCAGTTCATCTTTTAATAAACAGTTCACTTGTGGTGTTTTCAGTCTTGTCTTCATTATAAGGAATCTGCAGTGTAGGTAGACAAGAAGACTCTGAATAGACACAAGACTATGGTGTTGTACTGTAGAAGTGATCTATTCTAGTACTGTGGTATAAAGACATTCTAACATCACTGCTGTGGTACAACAGCATTCTGACATAACTACTGTGATACAACAGCATTCTGACATCATTACTGGGTAGTATGTCTTTTCAGTGAATGCTAAAAGATGAAAGTGAAAACGACGCTGGCTTTACAGTGACCGGAATGATGGTGACATTCACATTCCCCCCCCTCCCTGAGATGCTACGACCTCGGAGTTGGTCTCTGTAGAAAGGGGGGTGGGGGGGTGCATAGGCCCCTGCATCGTGCCCCCAGCTGGCTAAATGCCCTCAGCACTCATATTACTGCCCTCCACCTCTCTAGGTATTTTCAAATCAAGGCTTTTCTCTCACCTTGCCACCTCCAGCTCCTGTGACTGCCCTGATTAAACCTCCTATTTTCCCACTACCCACCCTGTTCCGTTATTTGACAAAGACATGTTTGGGAAACCTTTTCTCCTGCTATTGTCTGCTCCCCACACCATTCACTTACCCTCTCTGTTCTGGACTTTTTCCCTATTTGTTTCTCCTAATCTGGCATGACCTCTTTCTTGTAATAATAATGTGATTATTGATATCTCATGTCCTTTTGCACAAGTGATTTGATATGTATTTGTATATGTTTTCTTGCTCTTGACACAACACAAATTGTTGTGTTATCTATGTAACCTTTTGTACTGTACCTAATTGACGTGGAACCTTTGTAAAAGAGCCTCTGGCTCAAAGGTAGTAATTCCTAGAACAATAAACTAAAACTAAAACTAAAACAAATACAAAAGTCACCATCTTTCTGGTCGCTGTAAAGCCGGTGCTGTTTTCACTTTTGCCTTTTAGAGTTCATTGAAATGACATGGAACCCATTACGGTGATACAACAGCATTCGGACATCACTACTGATGTACAACAGCATTCTGACATCACTACTGATGTACAACAGCATTCTGACATCATTACTGATGTACCAACAGCATTCTGACATCATTACTGTGGTACAACATTTGTTGCAGCATGTGAACAAAACGCTCTGTACCAACACATACCTGAAGTAAGTAGAGGTGAAAATATACAGGTCACATGATCTTGATATTTATGGGCGTGTCACAGGACCCCCTCCCCGAGTAACAGTGATCATAGATCAGTTGTATATAACATTCAGTTCTCATACATTACTTTAGAATCAAAGTCCGTCTTCTATGATTATAAAAAAGCAAACATGGAAAAAATAAATTCCACATTAGCTGAGATAGACTGGGAGGGAATCTTGAAAAACATGAATGTGGAAGAAATGTGGAACACCTTAAAAAATATTATCATATACACCTGTGACAATTTCATACCTAAGTACATAAAAAATCCTAATAGAGTTAATAGATCACCCAAATGGTTAAACAAAAAAATTAAGACTGCCTTAAAAAAAAAAAAAAACAACAACAGAGACATTTTATGAACGCAAGAAAAATGGTTCCATATACTATTACAAAATATATAAACATTGGTTTAGAAAATGCAAACAAGAGATTAAGTTGGCAAAACGCAGAATGGAAATATCATTGGCAAGTAATGCAATAAGCAAAAAATAATAATGCCAAATCATATGTTGCCTACATTGGTTCCTTAAAGAACCAAACTCAAACATCGGTCTCCTGTTAATAGGTAATAGGATAACAAACAACCCAAAGGAAATGGCAAACAATTTTAATAACTTCTTTTGTTCGATCCATGGTACTAAACAGGTCATAGATAACATTCATGAAACTAGTGAGACTATTACCATTGATGAAAATGAAATTCTTATAAAAAAAATATCAAAGAAGATCTCTCCAGAGCCAGACATGGTTTCCGGCAAAATTATTAAATTTACTGGCTCCTTATTTAGTAAAACCACTTAAAAAGCTTTTTGAGACTTCCGATGACGTCATCCCGAATATGGCCACATAGCTCCCGCGCTCCGCACACCTCTAGTATTCCTCCTTACTTCTTCATCTCAAATTCCATTGAGGAAATTACAACTGGACACTAGGAGAAAGCATTACCAACTGGGAATGGAAATATCGAACCGGTTCTCGGCATTACCGCAGGATTTAGACGAAATGGAAGAAGATGTATCTGACTCGGGGGCCTCAGCCTCCTCACAACATGCAGCCATAAAACAAACACCCTCCAGATGTGGAGCTCGAACCAAAAATAGCAATAAATCCACCAGAACTAAACCGGAGGAACAGTCGAACCCCGTGACGGATAGTAAATTAGACAGAATACTGACAGAGCTCATGGATATAAAAGCAGAAGTTAAATCATTCAAAGACACGGTCACAAAGATTCGCACAGACATACAGGGCCTGGGAATGAGGATTGACAGCCTGAATCAGTACCAGACCTCCTCTTCTTCACAAATAACCCAATTGCAAGACCAAATGAAAGAAATAACACAAACATGCAAACTTATCACTGAGAGGCAAGAAGACTCGGAGAATCGACAGAGAAGGAATAATCTTTGGATTTACTCAGTGCTGGAGGGAGCAAAGGAGCGGGATCTCTCAGAGTTCACAGAAACACTATTGCGCACAGCTCTGGTCCTGGATATGGACTTACCATTAGAGTTTGAGAGAATTCACAGGGCATTGGGTCCTAAGCCTACATCTCCCTCAGCCCGCCCTCATTCCATAATTATCCGATTCCTGAAATTCACTACTAAAGATCTTATCTTGAGTAAAGCTTGGGCACAGAAGAAAGCCTTTTATGGCACAACGTGGATATACATAGACAATGATTACGCACCTTACACCCTCAGAAAACGAAAAGAATACATCCCTCTACTACAAGTGCTGCGTCAAAATAAACTCAACTTTAGGACCCCATATCCTGCATTACTAAAGGTTCAATTTCCTGAAAGGCAACATACATACAGCTCTGCTTCGGAGGCCATGCTCGATTTTAAGAAACAAAATCTCCCAATGCCATCTCGGTCTGAGTTCCCTAACAGGCCCTTGATGCGACTCCAGGGCGCCACATATCCCAACCAGGACTCTCAGATTCAGCAGACCCTGGACTTGCTTAAAAAGCTTACTCAGTGAGGATTATCATCAGAGTGAAATCAGATGAACTGAAGAGTCTTGCTCCATGCTCCGATCTGGGTGAGTCTTTCCCTTGCTGGGGGGGGGGTTGGGACAACTGGTCGGTGGAGCTTCATCTGGCGGGACATCATGGCGGCACCCTATAGAAAACTGAAGAAGAAATGAGGTTGTGGAGGTTGGGAGGATGGGGATCCCAAGCGCTCGGGTGCCGAATAACTGATGGATTTGGATGGGACCTGGGAGGACAGCCCAATATGGAGGTAATGAAGAATCTTCTCCCCCCCCCTCTTTATGAGGATTATTTAATATCTTATTCAGTATGACGGGAGAGTGATTCTCTCATTGGAATAACTGATTAGGCAATGGAGAGAGAATCTCTGGTCTCATTGTATTAGAACCTTGCTGTGGCTGGCTCCCTGGCGGGCCCCCCCTTCTCCGACTCAGCCGTAGTAAATGATCTTATACACACACCAGGTTACCTCCGGCAATAAGCAGTTCAAGCCTAGAATAGTCTACAGACATAGGCCGATCCCTGGGACGCGATCTAGGACCTAGGCCCTGGGTTGATCTCGGGATTTTTCAGCTAAAGGTGTCAGACATACCCGGTGGTTCGTGGGATCTCTTAGAGGACTTGTCGGGGTTGGAGTGGGGTATGGTTATGCCAGGAGTGGGCTACGATATTTATGCATTTGCCAGAGGGACATAACATTTTTAAATCCTTTTCCTTACCAGCTTGGGCTTTTCTCCTTTGGATCTTTTCCTGAATCTATTGGGGGGATTCCCTGTAGCGCTTGGGGATCCGGCTCGGAACCGAATCTGACCTGATGGTGTTTGGGAGCTGCTGGGGTGTCCCGTGGGGGGGGCGGGAGCCTGCATGCTGACCCTTCAATCCTGGCTGGGAAATTGATTGCCCCAGAAAGTCCTGCTAGGTCGTATATGGAGCTGCTCCTTCTTGGTCTAGCTGACCGAAGCTATATGCGATTTATTTTCTGGATTTTGTACATTTTTTTAGAGCCAAATATAAAGGAGTCATTCTGGAATGCGGGACTTATAACAAATGTATTATTTCATTCTACTTCTTCCGGATTATTATTTTACCAAGATTTGGAGACCTTATGTGCAGCGAAGAGCCGGTACAGATAAAGAGTCTTAGTACAGACTGCAATTTAATCAGACTAGCATCCTAGTAATTAATATAAAATGTCTTTGCTCTAAACTGGGGGTATGTGGGAACTGTGGGGCCTAGGGGTGCCACACCTTAGATATCCCATTCTTCTACATAAATGTTTGTGACCTTATGGTTACGTACCCTTAGATTCCCAATCCTTTCCCCTTCCCCCCTTTTTTTCCTTTTAAATTGAGGGCACTCTGGTTGGTCAACAATATACTATAGCAAATATTTATGTCCCTCCTGGTAGCGACGCTTCATCTGTCCAACAACTGTTTGATAAGATTCTTGAACTTAAGAAAGGGATCCTGGTCCTAGGAGGGACTATAACTGTCTCCTCAATCCTTCAAAGGACACGTCAGCCCCAAAGTTCCCCCCACAAACCTCGGGCCAGAGACACCTAAGAAAACTGATCGGAGAGATGGCTCTTGTAGACACATGATGCCAACAACACCCCGCCACAAGGCAATTTACATTCTACTCCCATGCTCACAAACATTACTCCCGACTGGACTATTTTTGTATTTCAAGGGAGCACCTAGATTTGGTACGTAGATCGGAGATTCACAATATATGTCTCTCAGACCATACCAATATTACATTAGCATTAATGACCCCAGAAGAGGGGAAGAATACTTAATGGTGCCTTAATAACTCCCTTTTACAAGATCCTGAGTGTGAAGAATTAATAAAAACTAAAATAGCAGAGATCCTGGCTGATAATGTTACCCCACAGACCCCACCTCAACTAATTTGGGACAGTTTGAAAGTAGTACTTAGAGGTCATATAATAGCGTACATGTCTAATAACATAGAATGGAGGCTAATTTAAAGCAGCTCCAAGACCAACTGAGCTTCATGCAAACTGCTCATATGCAGGGAGATTATTCTTTGATTGACCAAATAGCGACCACACAGTTGGCCATATAGAAAATACTTAATGCTAAAACAGAACAGGCCTTACTCTGGCTTAGACAGAGATATTACAAAGGAGGCCCTCGGGCATCCAAGATCCTAGCACACAGACTTAGGAAATGAATACAACAAACAACAGTAACTAAAATAAGAGATCCTTTGACAGGACACTTATGCACAACAACCTCTGCTGTCCTCACCGCCTTTAAGGCATATTATACTAAGTTATACTCCACTGACTCATCAGAGACTGAGGTGGAATTGGATACCTTCCTATCTGGTCTAAATCCCCCACAATTAATGTAAGTCAGAGTCAAATGCTGACCTGCCCCATAACAGCCTCAGAAGTACAGAATGTTATTATTAAGCTTAAAAATAATAAAAGTCCCGGCCCTGATGGCTATGGAGCTGAATTTGATAAGTCCACATGGGAGTGGATCAAGGAGCCGCTGACAAAGTCCCTGGTGGAGAGTCATGTGAAGGCCATATATATCCCCTGTCGTGGTTACAAGTCATGATATCTGTGATCTTAAAGCCAGGGAAGCCCTTAAATACTTGTGAGTCATAGCGACCTATTTCAGTCTTGAACCAAGATTATAAGATATATGCCAGTATATTAGCACATAGGATGGATGACATGATGCCCTCTTTGATACATCCAGATCAGGCCGGATTTATTCCTACTCGACAAACCTCAGACAACATTAAACAAACGCTATATTTAGTTGTACATGCATACAACTCCCATACTCCTTTATTGATATTAGGATTAGATGCCCAAAAAGCATTTGATCAAATCTCTTGGATATTCCTCAGAAAAGCCCTTGTCAAACTGGGTTTCCACACGGAGTTCATTAAAAATATAATGAGAATTTATCCAGCCCCTCAGGCAGTGGTCAAGGTTAATAGCTCCTGCTCCACTAGATTTTTCTCTTACCTGGGGTGCCAGACAGGGGTGCCCCCTCTCTCCCTACCTTTTTGCTTTATATGTAGAACCCTTGGCACAATTTCTGAGGCAGCTGGAGGGAGTGAGGGGTTACAAGCTTGGAGACAGACAGCATAGAGTGCCATTGTATGCAGACGATCTCCTGCTATACATTATGGATCCAGAACATTCCCTCCTAATTCTAGAACAGGCCCTAACGCGGATACAGAAAATTTCGGGATATAAAATTAACACACAAAAAACAGAGACTTTGTACACAGGTACAGCTATAGTATCCCCAGATCAGTACAAGATAAATATCCCTATAATTGGAAATGTAAGTCCATTCTATACTTAGGAATCACAATATCAGGGAAACCGGATCAGACTTTCCCCTTTAATTATGATTTATTGTTTAATCAGGTAAGACAAGATCTTAAAACCTGGACCCATCTTCCAGTGTCTTTATTGAATAGGATACAGGTAGTTCAAATGAATATATTATCCCGCCTATTGTACCTCCTGCAGGCGATCCCTCAGATGCTCCCAAAGAGGGAAGAGAAGAGATGATATCAAACTTCCTGCGGCAGGGGGGTAGGCCACAAATATCATTAGACAGACTGCAGGACCCTAAGGGGGGGGGCTTATTCCTACCAAATTGATCGAGTTATGTTATAGCTGCCCTCTTGGCCCATATTACAGAATGGTTACACCCACCCAGAGATGGCCCTCAGTGGCGAGAGATAGAACAGTCCGTGTCAATTATCCAGTTGGATGAGACAACAATTTACCAACCACCCACTCTAAACTCACTGAGCATGGAGACTTCCCTTTATGTTCGGAGCTTTCTCAGGGAATGGATCACCTATCTATCTCTACCAGGCAATGAATTTAGTGCTCGCTGGATGGGAATGCCTTGGCACAACCCAGCTTTTGGTTCAGCTGATTTAGATAAAGGATATAGGAACTGGGACAACAGAGGCCTGAAATACACCTACCAGTTTTATCTTAATGGCCGCTTTAAAACATTTTTACAAGTGCAGGAGGAATTCTCTATCCCTAATAGAGACTGGTTCCGATATTTCCAGGTCCATCACTTCTTGGAATCTGTCCTGGGCTTAGAGGTAGATCAGGGGAAGATTACACCTTTAATTGTACTATTGCTGGCAGTTTCTAAAGAACAATCTTCCAGGCACCTGATATCCAGATTTTACTTAGCAGAGAGACAGCACCCTAGACTCGTTTGGAATAGAGTACATAGGGTCTGGGAAGCAGAGACAGGGGTGGCCCCCACTGATAACGATTGGATATGGATATGGAGGTGCCAACACAGAATTATAGGCTCCTGTATTTGGTGAGAATTTGGCTGGAAGGTGGTGGCAAGATTCTTCCGTACTCCACAAATAACAGCTAAATTCATGACTACACACGACGCCTCCTGCTGGAAGGGTTGCGGTTCTAGGGAAGCCAATCTCACACATATACTCTGCAGTTGTTCAGTACTGGGACCTTTTAGGCAAGGAGTGGGGGAAGTTTTGAGGGATTTATGTCTAGAATTAGACCCATTGACTCCAGCCATAGCTTTATTATTACATTTCCCCCCATAAGTTTAAAAATAAAATGAAGTCCTATTTGGCCTCGGTGCTACTAACTGCAGCTAAGAAGAGTTTTACCAAAAATTGGCTTTCCTCAGCCCCCCACCCACCCTGACCCTGAATAAAGCATGCAGATTGATTACTGGTGCCCCCAGGCTCACACACACCTGTCAGCTATATGTCGATGCTAACCTGTTCCTGGATGAACGGCTCCGACTACCAGACCTGTCTCCTCACCAAAAACCTACTCGGCTCTCCTCTGGGGTAACGGCATCCATCCACCAGAGCCCTCCCACCATTGCAACACGGTCTTCCTACAAGACCACCTCTAAAGGTCCCCAGAACAAGAACCAGCTGTGGCCAGAGGTCCTTCAGCTTATAGAGCCCCAACCTGGTTTAACTCTCCTGCCACCATCACCGATGCCATCACCATCTCCACATTCAAACCGCACTGAATCACATCTCCAGAACTCGTAATCGCTTCTGTCTCTGAACATAGCTCCACCTCTTTCTTCTTGACAATGCCCCCGGCAGCTCTCCACCCAACCATCCCTCCACCACTTCCCTGTACACCATGCCTAGGTTTAACCTGGCCAGTGCCAGCTGTTTCAATGTTTATCTACCAGAATGCTCACTTGATACCGACTTGTGTAATACCTGTTATCAATTACATGTACCCTGTACCCAATTGTATTTGTCTGACCACAATGTGACGTGGCACCTCTGGTGAATGCCTATTGATTTTTTTTTTTTTGCAAATCTTTGCTATGTAACCGAAACGCAATGTATGTCTTTATGTGACGAAGTACCTTTGGAAACGAGCCTCTGGCTCAAAGGTTGTAAACTGATTCTTAAATAAATAAAATAAATAAATAGAACATGGGAGGACCTGGTGTATGGTATTAATGTCATGGAGTGTATGACAGCTAAATTACAAGCGAGGACTCCTCAGATGACAAATCTCTGGACCTCTTGGTGGGTTAGCATTGCAGAACACAGATCTGACTTGATCCCGTAAGTGGACCTGAACTTACTTAACGAAAGCTAATTCTTTATGTTTTGGAACCTAAGCCTAATACAAGGAATATATTAATCTCCCAACTGGATCAGTCAGTGGATTTAGCTTTTGCCCGATTAAACAGTTGTTACTGCTCTTCTCCGGGCCTCGGCCCTACCCCCCCCCCAAGGCAAAATAAATAAAATTTATATGGATAGATGAAAATATTACTTCTCTATTCTATGTAATGTTCTTTTTTTAAAAAAAAAAAAGAAATGTACTTAGCTCTGATTTGTTTAATGATATTGTAACTTAAGTGTATTACCCTGTACCTGGACTTAAAATAATAAAAAAATAAAGTTTAAAAAATTAAAAAATAAAAAGCTTTTTGAAACAGGTATCAACTCAGGGGAGTTACCTGTAGAATGGAGAATGGCGCATGTTGTTCCAGTGTTTAACAAGCATTTGTCAATGACGAATGTTGTCTGGCTGGCATTGGCATTGGTAGTGCAGGAGTTAGAGAGATGCATGATAGGAATGGCAGTGAAGTATTGAACTGATGCCAACCCCATTTCCCACCCTGCAGAGACTGACAGGCACTGAGGTGTGGCTTTGTGTCATCAGCCATAGCGCTCATGTCATTTCACCTCACCCTACCCTGCAGACTCCGACAGGGTGTCACGTTGTGCCTTGAACGCCGGCCCACGCCACCCATTCCATAAGGAAATACATTGGGATGGGTGCAGTATAGGAGAATGGGGTGAACTTTGGGGCCAAAGAGTCCAAGGCACACCTTGATGCCTGTCACTGGCTGCAGGGTGGGGGTGGGGGAAGGGCTTCAGATATTTATTTTTTTTGGGGTGGAAGTCAAATACTTCCATGGGTTGAAATTTGGAAGTCATTTAAATTTTATTGGAGTCAAAATACTTCCAGCTGTCAGTTTCTGGAAGTCAGAATAATTTGCAGTCCACAAATTTTGGAAGTTGAAATACTCTCAAGTCCTATAGTTTCTGAATTCATAGGTAGGTTACTGTGCCACTAGAGATTAAAGGGGTAGGGTGGAAATAATAGTGCCAATCTGCTGTGCTGAAGTGAAGGTATTGTACAGGAAGCACAAAGAAGCAGAGAGGCACATGGACAGTCAGGCAGAAAGACATTGAGAGACAGACTGGTGTGATGTGATTGAAGACAGACACAGACACAACAGCCAAGAGGAGAGAAAGGTGGGTCACCCAGGGTAAGCTGTCACCCTCCTGCACATCGGGGCAAGTTGGGCAAGTGCAGCAAATCTCCAAGTCCAACATCAGGGTGGCAACCTGGGAGCATAAGACTTAATTGCTCTCAGTAGAGGAATGGCACTCTGTCTTACCCATAGCATTCCAATCAGAATTTACCTGAAGGGGAAAGTGCTGACTGACCAGATTCACATTGTAAGCTATGCCTGAGACTTTGAAACATAAACATAATGAAATGGGGTATGGGAACACCACAGAAAAAGCAATCACACACATCATTTCATCACAGCCACTGATTATTTGGCTCTAACTGGGTTTGAATCTGTGAACCCAGATTCCCAGCCAGTGCGTTAACCATTATGCTACAGTGTATTTGTACTGGGGGCTAATCACACTGGCCCAAGGCGATGTATTCTTATTACTGTTACTTACTACGTATGCATGGCCACAGGATCATGTTACAATCATGGATTGTTTTGTTCATTATAACAGCCTTGTTGCTGTGCCTGTGGAGAGGCATTAGACAGCCTACCTAATCTAGTTACACAACTTCATGTTTACATTGCACCATAAGATAATCCAATGTATGTAAACTGGTATTTTAGGAGTCGACGAAATGGGTGAAGCACTCGCTACAAACCGAGGATAAACCAAAGAGGAGTGTGTCCTGTGTGTGTGATGTCCAAATTCAAGATACAGTCCGTCTCTATATATCACAGCAGAGGCATTTAAAAGGAGTTTTAAATCCAGCAAATGTTTCATTTTATTAATTTAATTCTTTGGTAACCAGGTAAGGCCCACATGCCTCTTTTCAGGGATGACCCAGGAGCACTGGGAAGGTTAAGTGACTTGCTTAGTCACACAGTATGCAAGTGGTGGTTGTGGGAATCAAACCCAGGTCTGTCTGCTGGATGTACCAACCTTTCATATCTCATTATTCTAACCTCTAGGCTATACTGCCAGGACTAATAATAATAATACTAGTAGCACAACATTAAAAAAATGGTAGTCCTTAAGAACATGAAAGTTCAGAACTTAGTGTCCATACTGCAGCATGAACACAAAACAGTCATACCATCTCATAAGCAGCAATAGATGAACTGGCAATGCTGTTGGGGGGAGGGGCAAACAGTGAGTGTTGCCCTGTGGGAACTGCCACACTGAAGACTGGACATACCCATCTCCCTGCAGCCAAACTTATAAAGTGTCAGTGTCAGTGGCTCAGCAGATAGCACACTCACCTCTGAGGCTAGGAGATCAGAAGGCTGTGGGTTCTATCCCCACACCTGGCACTTGAGTTAAATCCTAGTACTGATACTGTAGAGCAAGGTGCCATTTTTCAGATGAGACATTAAACCGAGGTCCCATCTGCCTGTTCAGGTGGATGTTAGAAATCCCATGGCACTTCTTGAAAAGAGTAGGGGAGTTTTTATTGAAAAATCACATATAATTCCTTCTGTAATTACATTTCATCAAACTGGTCAGTACAAACATCAGCAGAAAAACAATGAAAAACGAAAAACAATTGTTTAATTACTTCAAAAATGTACAATCTTCCTCTAAAAAACACTTTTTTTTCGTAATTCCTTATGTCAAACTTCACTTGTTTCCTGCTATTTATATTTAATGAAAATGCTAAACCCTTTCCACCATTTTAACACCTTCTGAGGAGAAGGCAATGATAAATCTTTACTATACACTTTCCCCATTTCTTGTGAAACTAAGTGGGTTAGGCCTTCATAATTAATTTTCCTCTGATATAAAACCCACTGGCTTCTGGCTTGCCGTAAATATCATCTGAGATAACAAAATAAAACTAATATTATACAATGGCAAGAATGAATCTTGGACTATGATTGGTCAGTTTGGGACTGGACCCATGGCGTTATCCCAGCATGACGCCACAGGTCTACTGTCATCATTATGGAACCCACTCTCTTTTTTTGCATCTCCGGTTAAGAAACAAAAATATTTTTTCCACTCTAATAAAAACATTCTTTAAAATTATTTTTTTTATTTTATATATAACAAGCCATTGTATAATAGGAATAATGCACTCTAGGGTATGTGTCATTTGGGATAACGCCACACCTGGGCATTGGACGCTCTCGGCCTGTGGCCTCGTGCCCAACCCCACCAGGCGTGGCGTGATCCCAGCATGACACACATCCTATCGTGCATTATTCCTTTAATGTATCCTGATGAAATTTTAATAGCCCTTGAGGGCATTTCCCTATTATTGATATTTCATATGTCAAATTGCCGAAACCACTCATATTCCATTTAACGGCCAGAGAACCCCATAATGACTTTGCATATGAACATTCTAAGAAAAAAATGGTCCATAGTTTCCTCTTTATTTCTGCATTCCATATAAGGGCAGTTTCTTCCTTCTATGGCTTTGTGTTTAGCATTTCCCCTCAAGTTTAGTTTCCCATATACTGTAAGCCATACATTTTTCCACATTTGAAGAGGAATTCTGTTATGTGTAAGATGTTTAAGTATCAATAGGTTATCTGCTTTTGGACAGTTTTTGAAGCTAGGCTCTGAGGGATGTATCCAAGCCATTACTTCTTGATATATTGTTTCCTTTGCTTTGTATCATTTGAATTAGACGATTTCGTAAGATTCCATTTATGCAGCTTTTGTGCTGCTGGCTTGAAATAGGCCGGTATCTGTATGTGACTACTAAGTTTAGGTGCTATGTTGCTCCATGCTTTCAAGTACCATTCTAAAGTTAGTCTTATCCAGTCATTTTGGGTCATCCCTGTAATTATCTGACTACTTTTAACTGTCTTTGTAAAGAATAATGTATGAAAAAATACAACTGGGTCTATCATTCCCAGACCCCCTTTATTTTCCCTAGGTAAGTACAACTTCTCTTTACTGGATTCAATTTATTGCCCCATTAATTTTGAAAGAATAAACCATAGAGTTTTGTCTCCAGTTGTGTAGGTATAAGGAAAATCATAGCAACATATTGCAGGGTTGATATTATAAATTGTTTAATAATTTGTATCCGTTTAAGCTTGGATAACTTCCATTGCTTCCATCTTTGTATTCTAGATTCCACCTTTTGAACTGATTTCTCCCTATTTTCAGCTAGGAGATTCTGTGGCCCAAAAAGTATCCCTAGGATTACTATGGGGTCTGGTGAAATTCTGATCCCTTCAATTTGCACCGAGGCTGCATTTCCTGCTCCTATAAACAGACCTTTACTCTTTTTGTAATTCAATTTTGAGTTAGAGACCTGCGAAAATCTGTTTAATTCTTTTAAAAATATCCCTATCTGATTATAATCGAGAAAAACACAATATATAATGTCTGCATATGCTTGTATGCAGAGACTTTGTTGTACCCCGGTTCCTATTATTCCTTTCCATTTAGGTTGTTTTGTGATTAGTTTAAGAAAGGGATCCAATGAAAAAATGTATAGGAGAGGACTTAAGGGGCATCCTTGTCTTACCCTTACAAGAATCTCAAATCCTTTTGTCACTTGCCCTTTAATATATGGACTGTCTTTGAAGGAAGAATAAAGTAATTTGATTTGCTGTATTACTGCTAGTGGTATTTGGTATATATAGTTTAAGCACTTCAAACAGAAAGAGGTAGTATACTCTGTTGAATGCTTTCTCCTGGTCAACTGACACCATACATCCTGTAGTGCCCCAAAAAGTTAAATGTTCAATTACATCTCTAACGATCATTATTGCATTTGGATTCTCCTGTCAGGCAGTCCACAAAATTGTTGTGGTGAAATTACTGATGTAGCATACTGCTTAAGCAGTGATTGAAAATATGAACTAAGATTTGTAGTTAGTATTGAGTAACAACTATTGGTCTCCAATTATGAATGTTAGATTTATCTCCTGTTTTAAAAAAATGAGTAAGCAAACCTTCTGAAAAGGAAGTGTACGTTGAATTTGTAGAAAATAAATATTTGTACACTTTCTCTAGGCATATTGTTAGTTCATGCGAGAAAGCTTTATAGAACCTGTTTAGAAGCCAATCTTACCCTGGTGATGTCTCATTTTTTAGAGTTTTGATTGCTGCCTCTATTTCTGTTATAGTACATGGAGCCTATAGCTTTGAAATTTACTCTGGAAAACATGGTACTGTAATTTCTTGAAGAAAGTCTTTGATGTCTCGTACCTGAATGGGAGTCTGTGGCCTAAGGGACTTATAGTGTTGCTTACTTAATTCTTCTAACCCTTCTATTGAATCTACCCTGCACCCCTCCTGAGAAACTAAAAATTCAATGTCCATTGCTTCTTTAATTTTCATGTTTGCTTGCACGCATGTGCAAGAAACATAGTGCCATCATCGGAGATTTCGGAGGTGTGTCACTTCCTCCTCCAATTCAGGCAGCGAGCTGGCAGGCGCGGCCCCTGTAAGCCGATGCATTTTGGAGCTGTCTATGACACGCTCCAAAATGCAGTGGCATACAGTTGAAAGGGGGAGCTACGCTTGAGTGAGCAGCGATAAGAAGCTGCTCACATGCAGCTCCCCTCCCAGCCACAGATGTGCGCGCCCCCGACGCAGCGCAAGAGCAGCGGACGGGTGCCCAACTCGCTGGCTGCACTGCATCGCCTCCTCCCCTTCCCAGTATTTGGTGCCATGCTGGGAGCCCACCCCAGTGTGGCAATCAATACTTTGCCGACGGGTGCCCTAATCTCTATCGCTGAACGCCTCCCCAGTGTTTGTGCCACGCTGGGAGCCCACCAGCTGGCAAACGCCCCACAGGTTTTTGCCGACGGGTGCCCAATCCCCTGTCAGCTGAATGCCCCCAAGTCATTGTGCCACGCCGGGAGCCCACCCCAGCTTGGCAAGCGGTCCCCAACGTTTTTTTAAACCTGTAAAACAAAACTGTCCCACGCGCATCTCCCAGCCCTCCCCACAACCCGCACTCCACCCACTGTGCACCCAGCTCTCCTACACCCCTCACCCCATACTTACCTCCGGACTCCGCGCGACGACTCGGTGGACCGGGAACACGTCTGCACTCTTCAAAGGCGACCGCGAACTGAGGAAATGCCGGTAAGCTGTATAATGGGCTAGATAGGAGGAGTTCAACTTTATTGCATATCTCAGGCATTTTTGGAATTTTGCACCAAATTTTCAACATGAGGTTTTTGGGACCCCTTCTCATGAATGATGTCACTGTCATGGCGTTATTCAGGCTCGAAGGGTGATTTCCGCAGTGACTGTGAAATCACCCTTCAGGACCAAATACTGCCATGACAGTGACATCATTCATGAGAAGGGGGCCCAAAACCCCCATGTTGAAAATTTGGTGCCAAAATTCCAAAATGACTGTTTGATTTAGCCGCAGTTATGCAGTTCCTACGCAGGCTCGTAAGTTCGCAAAATTTCAAATATTTTCACTCCAGATTTTCAACATTGTCATTTCACCACATTGTCTTATGAGTAGTACAGCTGTCATTTTCAATCTCACCAAAATGTGTTTCTGCCTTAGTAGCGAGAATGGCGCAGTCGGTGTGCGAAATCAATGTACAGGACAAATTAAGAAAATCACAGTGACACTGTTCATGAGCAGAGGTCTTGAAATGGCTATGTTGAAAATTTGGTGAAAAAATTCCTAAAAATGACTGTTTTATGAACGTGCGTTGTGCAGTTCCTACGCACGCTCATAGGTTTGCGAATTTTCGATATTTCCACCAGATTTTCAAAATTGCCATTTTTCCACACTTTCTTATGAGTAGTATAGCTGTCATTTTCACATCTCACCCAAAACGTAGTTTCCACTTCATGTAGCGCATAATGGCGCAGTCGTGGCGAACTCAGTGGGGACACATTAAGGAAATCACTGTGTCACTGTTCATGAGCAGAGATCTTAAAATGGCAATGTTGAAAATTTGGTGACAGAATTCCTAAAATGACTGTTTTACTTTAGTGTGTTGCACAGTTCCCACGCGCAGCGTCAGAGGGTTTGCGAATTTTCAATATTTCCACCCAGATTTCCAACATTGCCATTTTCCACACCTCCTTATGAGCAGTACAGCTGTCATTTTCACATCCTGCCCAAAACGGTTTCTACTTATGAAGCGATAATGAAAGTAGTCGGGTGTGCAAGCTCAATGTATGGGACACATTAACAAAACCACAGTGACACTGTTCATGAGCAGAGGTCTTAAAATGGCTATGTTGAAAACTTGGTGGAAAAATGCCTAGAAATGACTTTTTACGAGCGTAGCTTGCACAGTTCCTATGCATGCTCGTAAGTTTGCAAATGTAATATTTTCACCTAGATTTTCAACATGTCCATTTTATTAAATCTTCCTTATGAACAGTACAGCTGCAATTTTTCATATGTCACTAAAATGTGTTATCGCGACATGTAGCGCATAATGGTGCTGTTGGTGGCGAAAGCAATGTTTAGACAGATTAAGAAAATCACAGTTACACTGTTCATGAGCAGAGGTCTTAAAATGGCTATGTTGAAAATTTGGTGACAAAAGTCTATAAATGACTGTGTTATTGAGTGAGCATTGTGCAGTTTCCACGCATCCTCGTTAGTTCATGACTTTGTAATATTTTCAGTCCAGATTTTCACTAGTGGCATTTTTCAACACTTCCTTATGAACAGTACAGCTGCCATTTTTCACAACATGGCTGAAGTGTGTTTTCACACTTTCAGTGCAGAGATGCTGGTCGCTGTTGGAAATCATTGTGCGCACAGATAAAGAAAGTCACAGTGACACTGTTCATGATCGGAGGCACCAAAATGCCTGAGTTGACAATCTGCTATAAAATATCCCCAACCTACTTATATAACGGTGCGTTGCACAGTTTCTATGTCGCTGTGACTTCACTCATTTTTTTTAAATATTTTACTACACATTTGCAACATAGCCATTTTACACCTCCCATGACAGAGTACAGCTGTCATTTTTTACAGCCTGTTCGGAATATTTTTGCACCTGTGGTGCTAAATCCCGTAGTCACTGTGCATAAGCAGCTTTCGGCTACCAAACTGATATTCCCCCTGTTCATGAGTTGGGGTCACAAAACAAACATGTTGAAAATTTGGAGTTAAAATACCAACGAATGCCTGAGGTATTAGGCTTTTCAACTAAATCGCCCAACCCTATAGAGAATGACAGGAATCAGGGATGTGACTTGGGATTCTTGCCTGTGATGCTCATACCATTCCACACCCTGCAGTCACTGAGAGGCATCGAGGTATGCCTTGGACTCTTCGGTCCCAAACTTCACCCCATTCTCCTATATTGCACCCATCTCACCGTATTTCTAATGAAATAGGGTGCACATAAGGCCAAAGACCCACAGGAACACGTGACACTTGTCAGTCTCTGCAGAGTGGGGTGTGGTGAAATGGCGTGGCCGTTATGCCTGATGACCCAAATGCACACCCCAATGCCTGTCACTCTCTGCAGGGTGGTGGTGGGGTTGGCTTCAGTTCAATACTTCACTGCCATTCCTATTACGCAGCTCTGTAACTTCTACACTACCACTGCCAATGCCAGTAAGCAAACATTCGGCATTGACAAATGCTTGTTTTACAAGCCTCAAAGGGATCACCTACTGGGTTTTTTTTGGGTTCCACTGTACAACATTGCCTGAATTGTTTTTACTCTGTCATATTGATATAATTTAATTTCCTCCTTAATTTCTTTGATTTGTTCTGTATAGTCATTTCTTGAAGAGTTAGCCAGAGTACATCATTTTTGTCACTGTTTCTGTAATGATAAATATTTCAGGAATTTGTTGTTTCTCACTCTCTTCCCGTATTTCATAAACCATGCTTTAATGTCTTGTTTTGTGTCTAGCCACCATTTCCCTGGATTTGAAAAAAAGAAATTCCACTGACAATCTAGCTTTAAGAAGATTAACAATATTCTTTATTACTTACCTATTTTTCTTTTTGGGGTCCCCTAAACCATTATTAAGATATAATATTAGCAACAGGTTGTCTGACAATTCTACTGATTGTATGTGCAGTGATCCTTTGGATAGATCGGGAAAATGAACATGTAGTCTATTGTAGTTTTATAGTTGTAGGGCATGTAAGTAAACTTTGGACCCTTTTCTTGGTATACCCCGCAATCAATTAAACCAGCTGTTTCTATGATTTGTATAAGGCATTTGTGTCACAGTAAGTTTTCTTATCCTCATTTTTCCCTTGTTTTTTAATTTTTTTGACTTATACTACAATTAAAGTCACCACAAAAAACACTTTATAAGAGGTTAATAGGTATGGCAGGATAATTCTCATGTGATTAACCCTTTTTGCCTTCATCTGTGGGTTATATAGATTAATTAACCAACAATCCATACTCCCCCATTTACCATCAAGAATAAGCACCTTACCTGGAACTAAATCTATAATCTAATATAGTATAAATGTATAGGAACTGAATAAAAATCCCACCCCATCCGCACTATCAGTACCAAATGACCAATATGCCAACATCTTGTAGCAGTGGAGATTTGGAGGCGCAGTCGCTGTTGGGCGAATGCAGGGCACGCATCAGTAGGTGCGTCCCGTATTCCCCAATCAGCCTGCATGCTGGTGCCACACCATGCATACATAATGTGGTGAGCATGTCTGAGGAAAGGTCTGCTGCAATCTGAGCAAAGCTCATCAGATGCAGCAGACCCTTCCTATGTGCTCCGCCACATTGTATTCATGGCGGGCAGCTGCCCAACTGATGACTTTGGGGGTGCCCAATCCTCCTGCCGGCTTACTGTGGCCACAAAGTATGTGCCACTGGGGGGATCCCACTCCCCGTCGGCATAAAGCAGTCCCCTCCCATTTCTTATATGCTGAGAGGGGTGCCCAATCCCCCTTAGCTCTTGCCCCCCCACTTTCCTTGTGTGCCAACGGTGGTGCCCAATCCCCGTCAACATAAATTAATCCCTCAATTGTTGTATGCCGACGAGGGTGCCCAATCCCTCGTCGGCTGCAGCAACCCCCCCAAACAGTTAGGTGGTATGCTGGGAGCCCACTCCAACATGCCAAATCCCCTGAGAAAAAAAACTGTCCTGCGTTAGTTTTTTTTTACCCCATAACACAAAAACGGTCCCTCATAGTCTCCCTACCCACCACCTGCACCCACCCAATGTGCACCCTGCCTCTCCACACTCTCCCTCACCCCCTACTTACCTCTGGAGTCTGGATCAATGATCTTCGGTGGACCGGGAACACATCTGCACTCTTCAAAGTTGACCGCAAACTGAGGAAATGCCGGTAAGCAGTATAATGGAATAAATAGGGTTTTTTCAACTTTGATGCATATCTCAGGCATTGTTTGGAATTTTGGCTCCAAATTTTCAGCATGTGGCTTTTGGGACCCCTCCTAATGAATTCTTGCACTGTCATGGAGTTATTCAGTCCCGAAAGGTGATTTCACAGTCACTGCGTGGAATCACCTTTCGGGAGTGAGGAACGAAACAACAGTGCCAGTATTCCTGAGGGGGGCTCTCAAAAAGCCTATGTTGCAAATTTGGTGGGAAAAATCCAAAAAATGACTGTTTTATGAGCGTGCATGGCGAAATTACTATGCACGCTCATAACTTAGTGAATGTGAACCATACAGCTGTCATTTTTCACATCCTGCCCGAAATGTGTTTTCGCACTTCTGGCACAGAATAGCATGGTCAATGTGGGAAATCAGTGTTCGGGACAAATTATGAAAATGACAGTTACACTGTTCATGAGCAGAGGTCCTAAAATGCCTATGTTGAAAATTTGATGACGATACTCCATAACATGACTGAGTTATGAGTGTGCATTGCGCAGTTTGCACGCACGCTCGTAAGTTCGCAAATTTATAATATTTTCACTCCAGATGTAAAACATTGCCATTGTTCTGCACCTCCTTATGAACAGTATAGCTGTCATTTTTCACATCCTGACCAAAATGTGTTTTTGCTGTTCCGGCGCAGAATAGCGCGGTCGCTGTGGAAAGTCCATGTTTGAGACACACTATGAAAATGACAGTGACACTGTTCATTAGCAGAAGTCCTAAAATGCCTATGTTGAAAATTTGGGTCCGAAATTCTATAAAATTTGTGTTTTACGAGTAAGTGTTGCGCAGTTTACATGCACGCTCATGACTTCGTGCATTTGTAATATTTTCACTCTGCATGTTCAAAACTGGCATTTTTCCACACCTCCTTATGAACAGTACAGCTGTCATTTTACATATCCTGCCTGAAATGTGTGTTTTATGCGATCGGTATGAATGCATGCGGTTACTGTCGCGAAATCAGTTTCAGGGCAGTTTGAGGAAATGACAATGACACTGTTCATGAGCAGAGTTCTTAAAATGCCTATGTTGAAAATTTGGTGCCGAAAAGTCCATGAAATGGCTGTGCTGCAAGTGTGTATTGCGCAGTTTCCACACAGCCTTGTAACTTCGTACATTTGCAATATTTTCAAGCCAGATTTTCACCACTGGCATTTGGGCACACCTTCTTATCAACAGTACAGCTGCCACTTTTCACAGCCTGCCCAAAACACGTTCCCGCAACTGTGGCGCACAATGGCGTGCTTGCTGTGGGAAATCACCTGTTGGGACACATTAACAAAATCACAGTGCCACTGTTCATGACGGAAGGTCCCAAAATACCTATGTTGAAAATGTGCCTAAAAAACTCCCACAAATAATTGGGTTGCGGACGTCTGCTGTGCAGTTTGTATGCATGTTCATTGCTTCACCAATATTTCATATTGCCACTCCAGATTTTCAACGTTGCCCATTTTTTTACACCTCCTCATGAACAATACAGTTGTCATTCTCCACATCCTGCCTAAAACTGTTTTTCGTACCTCTGTCACCAAATGCCACAGACGCGGTACAAAACCACCTTTCAGCTAACAAAGTGATTGTGCCGCTTTTCATGAGGTGGCCTGATAAGCAGCCCATGTTGAACATGTAGAGTGAAACTACCACTACACACCTACGGTGTTAGGGTTTCCAACTGTAGCACCCCACCCAGTACAGACTGACAGGCATCAGGGCTGTGACTTGGGATCATCAGATGTAATGCTCATGCCATTCTACCCCCCCCCCACGCCTACCCTGCAGCCACTGACAGCATCATGGTGTGTCTTGCACTGTTTGGCCACAAACTTCACCCCATGCTCCTATACTGTACCCACATCAGCATATTCCCTTATGGAATGGGGTAAGTATAATGCCCAAAGACCCCAAAGCACACCATGACATTGGTCAGTGTCTACAGGGTAGGGTGAGGTACAATGGCATGAGCACTATAGCTGATGACCCAAAGGCACACCCCAATGCCTGTCACTCTCTACAGGGTGTGGTTGGGGTTGGCATCACTTCAATACTTCACTGCCATTCCTATTATGCGCCTCTGTTTCCACCACTGCCAATGCCAATACCAGAGCGACAACATTCGGCATTGACAAATGCTTGTTTGAATATTATAACTTGTTCATCAGAATACATCCAGGTTTCCTGTAAAAAACATATATCAAGTTTTGCATTTTGTATAAACTGGAAAGCAGCCTGTCTTTTAACTACATTTAAAATAAACTATGAATGTTCAGGGAGCCCACAGTATAGGAGGCCAGTGATGACTAAGAGATGCTTCAACCATTTTTTCCCCCTTTTATTCTTCCTTTTGCCTTTATAATTCCCTTGTTCCTCATTTTGGGAGGGTTGTTCTGCAAAAGATTTTTGGGAATCAGAATCACCTAACTCCATCTCTGAGTCCCCCTAGTTTGTGAAAAGTGCAGCACAGGAATTATTAGTTTCCACTGGTGTTGGGGGAGTTTGCTTTGAGATTTCTAGAAGATCTGCATGGTGGGTTTGATCTCTCATCTTCCAGAACCGTGGGGTCTTCATAACATACTGGAGTGAGCGTAGTAAGGTCAGGTGCTTCTTTCTGAGCAGGTACTGGTTCTAAAATGGTTTTTGATGCTTCATTCTGGTATTGTAATCAGATTCTCCACCTCTAAGGTGGGGGGATATCTCTGAAGCAGGGTTTTGTGCAGAGGCAGTGTCCTGTGCTTGTTGAATCAATGGCTCAGGGCTGATGCTTGCAGCTTTGTTCCATGCTGCCCAAGGGCATTCCCCGAAAACATGGCTGTACTCTTTGCACAAATCACACCTCGTGTAATTAACACACTGCATTGTGGTGTGGCCAATCTCCCCACAGTTATTGCATCAGGGCCTGTCACAAGTGTTGGACAAATGGGTCCTAGAGCCACACTTATAGCAGGCCCTAGGTTGCGCGGCATAAAAACAAACCCCTCTATCTTTCCCCAACATGATAGAATTTGGGATATGCTCGATTCCTGTATCATTTTGCTTTAATTTCACTTTGTACTTCCAGCCCCAGTCCAGAACATTTCAGTGTCTAGAATGGCTTCAGGCTCACTAAGTACGTTGCACTTCTGGGATAGCTAGTATGTGATATTCTTTACATGGACCCCCTCGTTCCTTAACATGACTGTAACGTATTTTACCAGAGGTTTGGTTAAAGGAATTACAAGAAAGGGGGTCCATGTAGGGGAGAACGTCACCTGACCATACCGTTCCCCAAACAAATCAAGCGCATACTCAGAGCGAAAACTGACATCAAAATTGTCCTCCCCTGATATATGGATGAAAGCATAAACTTCTCTGGGGGTGAAGTGTAAGGACTCTTTTAAAAGTTGTTTCCCCACATAACACCTATCAGGCCTTTCAGTCAGCCCCCCTTTCTATATAATGCATATTGTGTTCCTCCTTGGTGCTGCCTCTGTTTTGACTTTAGAAAAAAAGATCAGACAAAAGAGGCTTTTGAACAGAATCTGTATCTTGCACAGTGTCTTATATTTGGTCAGTTCCTATTTCTTGTTTTTTTAAAGTTTGTGACATTTCTGTTATTTCCTTGGGTTCTTCAGTTCTCTTCTGTTTCTTGAGTCTTAGGATGGGGTTTATTTCCATGGGTCTAGTGGTCAAAGTTCCTTCTCAGTAAGTTTTTCTTCTGATTGATCAGTCACTTTTGGACTCCACCCTGGGGATGTTTGTGAAACATCCAAAGAAGAAGAATCCCAATTTGGGTCTGGCAGCCAAATTCCCCCTGGCATCTGTTTCCATCCTGCTTCAGTTAGGGCTTTATGAGGCAGCCAAGGGTTGCAAGGGGATAAAGGCAAAGACTGAGTCTGTTTTATTGATTTATGTAGCTTTTCGTCTGCAGAATCAGATTGCTTTCTTCCCACATAAAGATTTTGGTTTGCCAAAGTTATAGCAGCCCTTTTTAGGTTTGCTTGCACGCATGTGCAAGAAACATAGTGCCTTGATCGGAGATTTCGGAGGTGTGTCACCTCCTCCTCCAATTCAGGCAGCCAGCTGGCAGGCGCGGCCCCTGTATTCCAATGCATTTTGGAGCTGTCTATGACACGCTCCAAAATGCAGTGGCATACAGTTGAAAGGGAGCTACGCTTGAGTGAGCACCGATAAGATATCGCGCTGCTCACGCCAGCCCCCACGCACAGACAGACGGTGCGCCTCGTAGTGAATAGCCGACGGGTGCCATCCTCTCGCCGAACGCCTCCAAGTCCTTGTGCCACGCTGGGAAAGCCCACCCAGAGTGGAAAACCGCTAATGATTTTTATTTGCCGACGGGGTGCCCAATCCTCGCCGGCTGAACGCCTCTACCCTTCAGTTTTATGCCACGCTGGGAGCCCACCTCAAGCGGGCAGACGCCCCACGACGTTTTTTTTTTGCCGACGGGGTGCCCAATCCCCGCCGGCTGAACGCCCCCGCCCAAGTCTTTTGTACCACGCTTGGGAGCCCACCCCAGCATTGCGGTAAATGTCCCACGACGTCTTTTTTATTTTAAAACCTGTAAAATAAAAACGTCTCTCGCTGCTCCAAGCCCCTCCACAACCCGCACCCACCCACTGCGCACCAGCCTCCCCACACCCCCCTCACCCCATACTTACCTCCGGACTCCAGCGCGACGATCTTCGGTGGACCGGGAACACGTCTGCACTCTTCAAAGCCGACCGCGAACTGAGGAAATGCCGGTAAGCTGTATAATGGGTTACATAGGGGGGTTTCAACTTTATTGCATATCTCAGGCATTTGTGGGAATTTATGCACCAAATTTTCAACATGGGGGTTTTGGGACCCTTTCTCATGAATTATGTCACTGTCATGCCGGTATTCGTGCCCGAAGGGTGATTTCGCGCAGTGGCTGCGCAGTGACTGTGAAATCACCCTTTGAGCCTGAATACCACCATGACAGTGACATCATTCATGAGAAGGGGTCACAAAAATGCCATGTTGAAAATTTGGTGCCAAAATTCCAAAATATGACTGTTTTACGAGGTGCGTTGCAGTTCCTACGCAGGCTCGTAAGTTCGTGAAATTTCAATATTTTCACTCCAGATTTTCAACATTGCCATTTTACCACACCTTCTTATAAGTAGTACAGCTGTCATTTTTCACATCTCACCCAAAATGTGTTTCCACCCATGTAGCGCAGAATGGCGCAGTCGGTGTGCGAAATCAATGTACGGGACAAATTAAGAAAATCACAGTGACACTGTTCATGAGCAGAGGTCTTAAAATGGCTATGTTGAAAATTTGGTGAAAAAATTCCTGAAAATGACTGTTGTACGAGGTGCATTGCGCAGTTCCTACGCACACTCGTAAGCTCGCGAATTTTCAATATTTTCACTCCAGATTTCCAACATTGCCATTTTATCACACCTTCTTATGAGCAGTACAGCTGTTATTTTTCACATGTCACCCAAAACGTGTTTCTGCCCATGTAGCACACAATGGTGCAGTCGGTGTGCAAGATAAATGTACGGGACAAATTAAGAAAATCACAGTGACACTGTTCATGAGCTCAAGTGTTAAAATGGCTATGTTGAAAATTTGGTGAAAAAATTCCTAAAAATGACTGTTTTACGAGGGTGCATTGCGCAGTTCCTACGCACACTCGTAATGTTCGCAAATTTTCAATATTTTCACTCCAGATTTTCAACATTGCCATTTTACCACACCTCCTTATGAGCAGTATAGCTGTCATTTTTCACATCTTGCCCAAAATGTGTTCCCACCCATGTAGTGCACAATGGCGCAGTATGTGCAAAATCAATGTATGGGACACATTAAGAAAATCACAGTGACACTGTTCATGAGCAGAGGTCTTAAAATGGCTATGTTGAAAATTTGGTGAAAAAATCCTAAAAATGACTGTTTTACGAGTGTGCGTTGCGCAGTTCCTATGCATGCTCGTAAGTTTGCAAATTTAATATTTTGACTCCAGATTTTCAACATTGCCATTTTATTACACTTCCTTATGAACAGTACAGATGCCATTTTTCATATGTCGCTCAAAATGTGTTTTCACATATGTAGCGCACAATGGTGCTGTTGGTGCGAGAGCAATGTTTAGGACAGATTAAGAAAATCACATGTTACACTGTTCATGAGCAGAGGTCTTAAAATGGCTATGTTGAAAATTTTGTGACAAAAGTCCATAATGACTGTGTTACGAGTGAGCAATGCGTGTTTCCACGCACCGTAAGTTCATGACTTTGTAATATTTTCAGTCCAGATTTTCACCAGTGGCATTTTTTCACTTCCTTATGAACAGTACAGCTGTCATTTTCATAACATGGCTGAAGTGTGTTTTCACACTTTCAGCGCTTGAGATGCATGGTCGCTGGGGAATCATTGTTCGCGCACAGATAAAGAAAATCACTGTGACACTGTTCATGATCGAGGCACCAAAATGCCTGAGTTGACAATCTGCTGTAAAATATCCCCAACCTAATTATATTACGGTGTGCATTGCACAGTTTCTATGTACGCCATGACTTCACCATTTTTTAAATATTTGTACTGCAGATTTGCAACATTGCCATTTTTACATCTCCCCATGAACAGTACAGCTGTCATTTTATCTGTTGAATGTTTTGCACCTGTGGTTCTAAATGCCGTACTCGCTGTGCATAAGCAGCTTTGGCTAACAAACTGATATTCCCCCTGTTCATGAGGTGGGGTCACAAAAAAAAACATGTTGAAAATTTGGAGTGAAAATACCAACGAATGCCTGAGGTATTAGGGTTTCCAACCATAACGCCCAACCCTGTAGAGAATGACAGGCATCAGGGGTGTTACTTGGGATTCTTGCCTGTAATGCTCATACCATTCCACACTCTGCAGACAGTGAGAAGCATCGAGGTATGCCTTGGAATCTTCAGCCCCAAAGTTGACCCCATTCTGCTATATCGCACCCATCTCACCGCATTTCCTAATGAAATAGGGTGCACATAAGGGCCAAAGACCCCAAGGAACACGTGACACTTGTCAGTCTCTGCAGAGTGGGGTGTGGTGAAATGGCGAGGCCGTTATGCCTGATGACCCAAATGCACACCCCAATGCCTGTCACTCTCTGCAGGGTGGTGGTGGGGTTGGCTTCAGTTCAATACTTCGCTGCCATTCCTATTACACAGCTCTGTAACTTCTACACTACCACTGCCAATGCCAGCAAGCAAACATTCGGCATTGACAAATGCTTGTTTTATTTAACCTCTTCTGTTTTCCCCAGCTTGGTATTTACTTCTTTAGCAGTAAAGGAAAAACAAGTGAGACCTTCTTGTGCGTTATTTGTTTGATATTTGATTGCTTCAGTCCCCATATTATTTGTTAGTGTGGGCTGCTTAAACACAAACCCTGCAGTTTTTGAAAGCGTAGCAGGTACTGTACGTTTTTTTTCAAGCTCGCCATGTCTTTTCCCCTGGTCCATTAGCATGTCATACTTCTCCTCCTTAGGCGTATCCCCTCTATCTCCTTTGCCACACCATCAGTTTGTATTGCTGTATTAGTTTCTTTGCTAGAATCATCATTTGTACTGCAAGTAACGGTGCTTTTCCCTGTTGTAAATGAAGTCAGACCTTTCAAGGAAATTGACTTACTCTGCTCCACCTGGGCCTTTGATGCTGTTGCGTCATCCGAGCTGCTGACAAGCCGGCTTTCAGTTTTGACAGGGGAAGCATTAGGTTTCAGTCTAGCCAGTTGCTCTGCTAGATGTTCTGTTTCTCTTTTATGCCTTTCTTTCTCGCGCTGTATCATCTGGATTAAATCCTTCTCCATCTCGATATTTAACAGGGGTTTTGAATTTCCTTCAGTAGCGTTGAGCTTGCTTAGGTCCTCCTTGGAAATATAGACATTGTGATGTCCTCCTCAGAATCTTCTGTGCTAAAAACCACACCGATCTTTTTCTCGGCTTCTGGCAGATTCAAGGTAGGAAAGGAGGCCTGCTCTCCCACCTCTACCATGTCTGTACTCGCTGGAGTCTCACTCCGAGTGGCCATCCTGAAAGTGGACTGCAGCTCTACCTGCAGCAAGGTAGGGGAATTTCCCCGGTGTCCTGGCTAAATTCCTCTCCATTCACTAAAAATACCACCAACAGCTTAATCTGGCTCAAGGTCAGTTGGCATTCATCTGCTTCCCCTCTCCCCTGGGTCATGCCTGAAAATAGGCAGGATTTGTTTAGTACACTTACCTGGTCAACAAAAAGTTAATAGGGTATACATTCACTAACTCACATTGTTAAATGTTGCTAGAGGCAACTCTGGATCTAAATGTTCATGCAGACCCTTTTGATTACATGAGCAGATTGTTCACAAACACTAGACAAATTAACCCACTGTAACAGAATTCACTGAACTACAGAAAGATATAGATAGAATACACCCAGGTTAGAATCTCACTTCTCCAAAAATAATAATATCATAATATACAGGAAGGAGTCACTCGGTTTTAAGGGGGCTCTTCAGAAGATTCTACAAGAATCATTGTTGTTCAAGCAGACATGAGCCAAAAGGGCAGGCAACATGGACTCACACCTTTCAAAAGTAGACATCCATCTTGCCTCATGGGAGGAGTATGTAATCTACTTAGAGACCACAGGCACAGATCATGGAGTGACAAGGAGATGCCAAGAATAGAGCCCATAGATAAAATATTAGGATTTACTGGATCCCGGAAGTTGAGTTGGAGGTGAGACAGAGTTCCATTGCCGCACTGCGAGTATGCTCGGAGGTTAGACCAGCATTTTGAGATAAAAAAGGCATGGTGAAGCAAGATATCTGGCATCAAGGGGGGGACGATGAGGGTAATCTTGATTGTGCGGGCTCCTACCTACCTTGACTGCCGTGGAGTTGAGGTGAGGTGCTTCAACAGTAGAGTGGTCACTGCAGCTGTCCTAATGGCCACACAGGGTGCACCTCTCCTTCCTTTGACTCTAAGAGGGGCTGACCTGAGTTCTTCAATGAGTAGGACAAAACAGGGTCATAAAATGACAGTTTCATGCCTCCACCTGGGGTGGCAGTGCAACAGGATACCAGCTTGAACCCAACCCCCCCTTCAAAAAAATTGGTTTATTTATTTATTTATTAATTTATTTTATTTATTTTAAGCCTTTGATAATTGGGTAAGTGCACTGATCAAAGGGACTGTTTTCAGGCATGACCCAGGCCAACAAAATGGCACAATGAAATTTACATGCAAGTGCAATCAATGTACAGGCAGAGATAATTGAATACAGCATAGTTTAGATATGTGTTAGGGGAAATTAAGCCCAATACATTTCAAATACAACAGTGTTGTGAGAACAAGGAATACATTACAAATTAAACTGGGTAATCAGGGTAGGGAAAATGCAAGACAACAGGGGGGATAAACAGTGCAAATACAAATGACCCACTGATATTGGAGGGGGCAAGATTCAGGATAGAAGTCAGGAGGCATTATTTTACAGAGAGGGTGGTGGATAAGTGGAATACTCTGCCTGAGGAGGTAATAGCCTGTAGCACGATAGGCAGTTTTAAGAGGGGATGGGATGGGGGTAATTATGAAAAGGGAGGGGTGGGTGGAGCAGCTGCAAACTGAGGGGCTAGCTGTACAATTGAGCAGACTCGATAGACCGTGAGGCCTATTTCTGCTGATGTATTTGTATGTGGTATAAAAGCAAAAGCATCCATTCTCTCTCTAGCCATTTAAAACTGCACTGATTCCTCAATATTGTGACTATGTAAAAAGACTTGTCTTTTTTGAAAGAAGGCTACAGACTTCATTATTGCTATTGTATGTGCACAGTATAATACTTTGCAGTTTCAACTAAGGATAAATCCAGGCAACAGAAAGCTAAACCTTCCTATCTATGCCCTTTTGCAATTAAATCGGTGAAACATGCAAAAACCTGCAGATGGGGAAAGGTAAAGAATTAACATTTTAGCATGTTACTTTTAGAAATACATACGGGGCTGGATATTCAAAAGGGTTGCACAATGCGTAATAGGGTTGCGCCAGCGCAAGTCAGAAAATGCGCCATTCTGCGATATTCAGCAGGAGGCAGTTGCGCCACTGAAAACATGCTGAGCAACAGCGCAATGATAATGAAGGCATGCACAACCGAAGGGGGTGGAACCATGCATAAAGTATGCAGTGCGATGTTCAAAGATGTGTGCAATACGCAACAGTGGATCAGGCGGAAGTTGCGCCATAGCGGAAATGAGCCAAAATAAAAAGGAGCAAGAACGCTACAGGGAAGCCACATGAGGCAGAGAGAGAGACAGGGCAAGAGGGACAAAGAGGGCAGGCCAGGGAAACAAGAGGACAGAATAGGGGCAAGGGAAGTTGTGTGGGGCCACAGTGAGCAGAGGCCAGGAGGTGTACCTGGTGCAGTGGAGGTAGCAGTCAGGACAGCGGGGGGAACACAGCAACAATAGCCGGAAGGGGAACACAAGCCAGGGATATGGACAGTGCCACCTTCCACATGGAAGCCGTAATGAGGGGGGTGAGAAGGCATGCTGCAGGTGGACGTGGCCTTGGAAGGGCCCGTCGTCGGTACGCTCCCAACTGGCAGTACTGAGCCCGCACCAGCTTTGAGCTGTACTCAGATGTCTAGGTTGTGGGCCAGTACTGCCTGAACAGGGCAATACTGAGGCGGCTCTGTGAGCTGTGCAGTGATGTGATGCAGGCACCCACATGACAGAGTCATGCTCTGTCAGTGGAGACAAAGGTAACAGCCTGCATGTGCTTGCTCGCCATGGGTACCTTCCAGAGAATAACAGGGACACCACAGGCATAACACAGTTGGCCACGTCATGCATCCTCATGAATTCCTCAGCGCACTGCTGACACATGCTGCGGAGTACATCCATTTCCCCAGCACTGCGTCGGAGTGCACAGCAAACATACAGGAGTTCCACAGGGTAGCACGTATGCCTGGCGTGTTGGGGCGATAGACTGCACCCATGTGGCCATTCGCACACCACCTGGCCCCAATGGGGCCACCTATATGAACCGGAAGGGATATGCCGGTGTCAACTGCCAGGTGGTGTGTGATGCCAGTGGGCGCATCATCAATGTCTGTGCCACGCACCCTGGGGGAGCACATGATTCATTCATATGGTACCAGTCGGCACTGTGCCATCGATTCGAGAGTGGGGACATCCCCACAGGACATCTAGTGGGTGAGTATGCATGTAGAACTGACAAATCGTGGGCAGGGGGTAAGCCACAGGTGCCATGGGTGTGGCACACAGGGTTTGGGGCAGTCTGAGCCTGAACAAGACACTAACCTACACTATCTCCACACAGGTGACAGTAGATACCCACTCCATCCCTGGCTGCTCACACCCTACCGGCGGCCCACGACCCCATCGCAGCAATGCTTCAATGAGGCACATGCCACCACATGCAACATCACTGAGTGGGTGTTTGGGATGCTGAAGGTGCGGTTCCGTTGCCTGGACACCTCCGGCGGTGCCCTACAGTATAGCCCCTCAAAAGCCTGTGGGATATTCCTGGCCTGTTGTATCCTGCACAACATGGCCAAAGACTGTGGGATAGCCGGACAGGTCAAAGAGGGGGACAGCGATATGGTGACGCCGGTGATGATGGGGATGGGCAGCCCCCTCGTGGACGACGGGATCCCTGACTGATCCGGCTGGCCCAGCTGCACCGGGACACCATCACACAGGAGCACTTCACCCAACACAGATAAGTCATAGGGCCATGTGCAACCAACAGTGGCTAGGGCACAACCCACATACACACAGGGAAACACACCAGAGGTGCATGACAGCAAGGAAAGTGGCAGGGCACAGAAGCACACACATACAACCAGAGAGGGATGAACAGTAACACGCCACATGGACGGACACACACACACACAATAGGCACAAAGTGCACAGGGGTCAGGTGCAAAACAGAGCTGGAACACAGACACTAAAAACACACATGTCCACAGGCCACCATGTCCACTGACTGTCCATGTGTGTGTGTCAGATGCTGGGCACCATCGCACTTTGGTGTACAGCGCAATGCAGGCATCATCATGCACACGCACCTGTGGACAGCATGCGGGAGGGGTGTGCAGGTGGTCCATGTGTTCTGCGTCGGGCTGGGCACCCACTGGTGCACTTCCACGAAACACACATTGCACACAGGGCAGCACCAGACAGGGCTCGCACTGGGGAGACAGCTCAGTCTTTGCGGCACAGTGCCACGGCCACCTCGGATGCGTGGGTGGCCCGGCCGAGACCCAGCAGCACTGGCAGGCTGAGCACAAGCCTCATGGGGTGGCACCGATGGTCCACCAGGGGTTCCACTGTGCGAACATGACCATGCCCGCACAGGTGTCTGCAGCACACCGAACATACCTGCACCAGGAGTGCTCGAGATGCCTGCAGCTGAACCCAGCGTTGACAGAGTGGGTGTCGCATGACACTGGGAATGGGAAGTGGATAGCGAACTGCACGGTGTGAGCAGCACAAGGGCACCTGATTGTGCACCCAATGTGGCCACGACAGTGACCAACACCTGTGTCTGCCTGTCAATGGCGGTGGTCACATCCATCCGCAAATGGTCAATCCATGAAAGGATCCTCTCAGTGTCCCTGCTGTGTCACTCCTCGACCCACTCCAGAGCCACACACATTGCCTCCATGGACGTTGCAACATGCATCTGCTGCTGTACTGATGCCTGCAGCAGGCGGGTATGCTCGTCAAAGAGGTAATCTGCCACATCGACAACCTGTCCTTCAGGGTATGGAAGGGCCTGATGTTCGGCACCCCTTGAGGGTAGGTGCTGCTCACCAGGACCAGGCATGGGCAAGTCCACAGGCGGTGCACATATGTCATCGCTGAACCCTGTACCCCAGTCCCGGTGGGTGACTCCTGCTGCTGCCCCTCCACCTGCTGTGCCCAAGGGATCAGTTGTTCTGCCGCTGTGGCCGCAACAGTGCCACTGACCTGAACAGCCACCGGTGCTGACAGGCGCAGTCTGGGACTGTGCTGACGTGCTGGCACACACATCGGAACCAGCCAGGTCCATGGGCGTGAGCTGTCCTGCTGTGTGTCCATTCTGTGACACACACATGTCAATGCCCATAATGGTCATTGCATCATCAATGGTGCAGGTCTGTGCCACAGCCACAGCCACAGCCACAGTGTGCTGGCATGCTTGGACGCCAGACTGCTGAGACACAGGAAGGGCACCCCCTACACCTGTCTCAATGACATCAGTGTTGGCAGCCAGGCATGCACACTGTTGCAATGCACGCCGGCTACCAGCAGAGGTGGATGGTCTCTCCTCCACTCCAGATGGCTGTCCTCAGTGGACAGGCCCTCTACCGCTGACCCCTGCAAATGCACAGGATCTGTAACAGAAAGTAAAGACACGTTAGTGCATGAGATATACCTCCCCCCCCACAGACCATGACGTACCATGCAGTGAGGAGCTACCACCTGTCTGGAAGCCACCTCCAGGAATGCCCTTAATGGCACTGCGCTGTATGCTTGCAGTGAGGCTGTCCTCTGCCGGAGTCAGCTGCACCACCTCCGGCTGGCCCCCGCCTGTTGCAGCACGTGCCGCCCTGATGGCAGCCACCTTCTCCTTCACCCTCCTCCTGTCGGTACCCATCTTCTTTTTACACTCCTGCACAGAGCGCTGGTGGCTGCTGTGCAGGTTGACGGCATGTGCCACCCCCTCCCATGCAGCAGCACGGGCCTGAGGGGTGCCCCACCATCCACTGAGCAGTGGCTCCTCATCCAGGTAGGCCTCGAAGAGTGCCTCCATCTCAGCCTTAGTAAAATTAGGCCTTCTCTTCCACCCACCATCATCCTCCTCACCCAGTCCTCGCTCGGTCATTTCTCAGCCTGTATGGGTGAGAGTGGTCACCTGTGACTGTGCAGTATACAGCAATTCCCTGAGACCACAGTCCAGAACAGCACACAGCATGCAACTCACCTATCAACTGCAGTAACCGAATATGGCCACTGCAGAACAGTGTCGCATTTTTATAGTGCAATCCATGCAAATTAGGTGTGGAGCAACTTTAATGAGATGCAAATCGCGCTGCTGCAGCATTGAATGGCTGATCGGATGATTTGCATATGATGGCTGAATATCACGCTGTTGCGCTTTGCGCAATACGGTTGAATGTGCTGAGCCAATGGCACAGTTCTGTGACTACGTAGTACACTGCACTGCGCATGCCCAGGTAGCTTACGCAGGCGTCTGCCGCACTGATGATGTGCTGTGTGCGGTAGGCAATTCAGAGCACGGCCACCATTGTGCCAGTGGCACTACGGTGATGGTAACTACATGGCACTGTGGCACAACTGCGCAATAGTTCGCTGTGGCAATGGCACACAGGCGACCAATCGCACTAGATGCATAGATGTCTGATGGCGCCGTGCGTGGCCTTGTGCCAGAGACCCATGACCCTGTGCCCGACCTTTGCCCCCTTGGCACTGTACGTATGGCATGTCTGCAGCTCTATCGCGCTGTTCGGTGACAGCGCGATAGGGAATGGTGGCAATGTATTGTGCAGCAATTCCACTTGGGGTTGCTGCGCTGCAGAGTGCCATATTGCCTACTATAGCACTGGAGATGGCACGCAGGAGAGCCCCCCAATGGAGTGCCCTCGAGCTGGCCAACCTTGTGGCCATTGTGGAGCCACACTATGGCCCACTGTATGGTGAGGTTCCACTGGACAGGGCCAGGATTCAGGTCTGGCAACAGGTGGCCACTGACCTGGAGGTGGCCACTGGCCACAGGAGAACGGCCGAGCAATGCAGACACCACTCTGGGGACCTGAGAAGGAGGGAGCCGGAGCTACTGGCACGTCTGTGGTTGCGTGCCAGGAGGGGGCGTGGTGCCTCGTCCAGGTGGGTGATCCATCTATGCACCTGTATGGTCCATATGGGTAACACTGTCTTTAGTGTCCAGCACATGGGGGAGGGATGGTCTCGGGTTGGCTGTGGCGGTGTTTACAGGGAATGTGATGTATGGGTCTGGCTGGGTGGGTGGGCACACACATTGGGGCAGGGGAAATATGCTTTGGGTTTGTACTGATATGTTGCTCTCCTTTTGTCTCCCACAGGCATGGCAGAGCAGAGGAGGGCCATGGAGCAGCAGCGGAGGGAGGTGGAGGCAGAACCGGAGCATGTCGGGGAACAACCCCAACATCAGCGAACAGTCTGATAAGGGTGAGTGCCATGACACCATGATTGCTATTGCATGCTGTGTGACAGGGTGGGGAGCAGGGCATGGCCACCATCCATGGACGACACTGCCATGCATGCGACATGTGACAGTCAGCACTGTCCAGTGGCACTGCATGTCTGGGAGTGCATCAATGGTGGTCCATGCATGCACTGGGCACATGGCTGTGGCACTGCCTGCCCACCGCATAGCCACGTTACTGTACGGCCTTGGGTGTGCTGTGCTGGACATGGGCGGTATGTGTGTGCAGTGGTACACTTGGCTGTTGCTGCCTGGTTGGGCATGTCTTGTGCACACGGTCACTGTGGGTGGGTGCACACCATCACAGAAGTGGGGCACATGGCTGTATTCCATGCATGATGGGTGGGCTGCAGGGGGATGGACAGTCACACCCATTGACTCTGATCCCTTGTCCTAGGTGTGTGGATACTCATCAGGATAGAGCAGTCCATCCGGGAGCTTGTTCGTGTTGCTGCGGAATCCCTTGCAATACTTCAGGACATCCATCAGCATGGGATGAGGAGGAGAAGGTGTCCCCGTGAATGGCCCCAGGCAGCAGTGGAGCAGGCTGAATGCCACTGATGGAGCTGAACCTCCCTCCTTTGACTGACCCTCACACCCCGCCTTCCTCTCCCAACTGTTCACCCCTGCCTCTTACCCACCCCCACCTTGTTCCTGTCCGTCCACCCCATTCCTGTATATACATTTATATAGTTATTGTTGTTGTTGTTGATGTTGTTGTTCTTGTTATATTTATTGAATACAGATATTTTGGTATGAATACTATGGTGGTCTCTGATTTGCAGCTGGCTATAGGTGCTCAGTTGCAGTGGTGTGCATGGCATCTGGGGTGGTTCAGTCATGGGTATGTGTGTGTGTGCGTGGGGAAGTGTCTCTGGTGTGGGAGTGGCAATCAGTCGGTATCTGTGGTGTGTGTTGTTCTCTGTGCATTGCATTACTGTGTGCAGTGGTCTATGGTGCCTGCTCTGTGTCCATTGTGCCCCTATCAAACTGTCCTTGGCCTATGCAGCTGACACCCTTGCATGTCTGTGGCTTGCGAGGTCTGCTGCCTTGTCAGTGGTGGCTGTCCCTGCGGGTCATCCACTGTGACCATCACAATGCTGAGTTGCCTCCTGTCACTGGTGAGGTGCATGTTTGCCTCGGGTGACACTGTGGCCTCCACAGTTGCTGTCCCACCTCCATGCTGTGTCTTGTGTGTGTTGCAGGGTCTGTGCACCACTGTCTGTGACTTGTGATCCAGACATATGCTGGTGGCGTACAGGGCCACAGTTCATGCACAGGGTGGGTGTCACCCCTGTGCCATGGTGGACTGCAGGCTGTGTGTGCACAGTTTACATGGGCCCACACTGGGGGCTTGGTTGCCACACTACTGCGTCCCTGTGTTGGTGTCCCTGAGGGTATGGGTGTGTGTTTGCCCCTGCACTGTGTTGCATCTGGTGTGCTGCATGCTTCCACATAGCACTGTGGGTGTCTGAGCTGACTTCTGTGGCTCGTGGTGGGTCGCATTGTGACACTTGTCTACGTGCAGGTTGCTGTATCAATGGCGGTGGTGTCAGGGGCACGCCCTTTCCAGTGTGGGGTACCTCTTGTGGCGACACATGTTCGGTCTCTCAGCTGTGCCTCAGGGAGATTGTGCATGTTGGCACTGTGTCTGCCGTTGTTGCATTGCCGTGTGCTGCTACCCACTGCTGGGCGCTCATGGTAGCTCTGGCTTGTATGGTTCTGTGGTACACGAGGTTGCAGTGTGACAGTAGGGGGGTATGCAGGGGATTCCTGCAGTGATGGTCACTGCTCATGGGGGGTGTCTTGGGGTCATGGTGCAGGGTGTGCTGTGCACAGGGGAGGCTGCTGTACCATGGGGTGGTCCGCCCCCCCTTGTGTGGCAGTCTAAGCTTGCCAGTGGGTGTGCTGGGGCAACATGGCCCAGCTGTGCTTTGTTTGCTTGTCCCCATGGGCCAGTGGATATTCCATCCTTCCCCCAGTTGTGCTGTGCTTGGGGTGTGGGGGTGCATTGTCAGTTCTGTAGTGTGTTTCTGTGCCCATCTGTGGCATGGGTGGTGGGCCCCTGCCTACCTCCCTGGTTGTGCAGTTCCATTGCTCTGCTGCTGAGAGGGGCTCCCTGCTTGTGCTATGGCACATCTCGACTGCTCAGCTGGGCTGGCCTTGTTGTGCTATGGCGTATCATATCTGCTCAGCTTCCCCTTCCTAGTTGCGCTATGGCGCAGGTTGTGCGATATACAGACGTTGGCTGTTTGTGCAATTTGGCTTGCTCTATTTTTGAATATCGCGTCTATTGCGCATGTGCGCAATGGACTTGTGCTTGCTCCTGCTATTGCGCACATTTTGGGTGCAGTTTGAATATCCAGCCCACATACTTTCTGAAGGTGCTTTTTCCATTGTGTTATTGTTTTTGTTAACAAAGTATGTGCGAGGAGACAATAAAATGTTAATCTCTCCGATTACTAGGGTTCAGCTCTGTTGCTGTAACATTTCTGCTGCCTTACTTCTGTTAAAGAAGCAACAACCACGTTTACAAACATGTCAGATTGATGCATAGAATGAGGGAATGGATTTGATTTATCACATCACCTGATGAAGAAAATGACAAAGACTTATACAATCCCACTATGGCCCCCATCCCTCAGGTGTGAAGGCAGTAGCACCACTATGGCCCCCATCCCTCAGGTGTGACAGAAGCAGCAGCACTACAGCCCACATCCTGCAGGTGTGATGGCGGCAGCAGTAGTAGCACTACTGCCCCCATCCCGCAGGTGTGACAGAAGCAGCAGCACTACAGCCCCCATCCCTCTGGTGTGATGGTGGCAGCAGCAGCACTACTGCCCCTATCCTGCAGGTGTGATGGCGGCAGCAGCAGTAGCACTATAGCCCCCATCCTGCAGGCATGATGGCAGCAGCAGCACTACTGCCCCCATCCTGCAGGTGTGACAGAAGCAGCAGCACTACAGCCCCCATCCCTCAGGTGTGATGGTGGCAGCAGCAGCACTACAGCCCCATCCTGCAGGTATGATGGAGGCAGCAGCACTATAGAACCCATCTCTCAGGTGTGATGGCAGCAGCAGCACTATGGCCCCCATCCCTCTGGGGGTGATGGGAGCAGCAGTACTATGGCCACCATCCCTCTGGGGTGACAGCAGCAGCATTACTACAGCTCTCATCCCTCAGGGTGATCACAGCAGTGTTTGTCGTCCAACAGCTGTGACTGCATCACTTTAGTCCCTATCCCTTAGCACCAATTGTCCACATAAATTTGTCAGAGCTTCGTTATGAATTAAGCAGAATCACCAAACACAAGGAGGATTCCCTTGATGCAGTGCTATCTAACATTTGACTGCATGACTTAACTTTGAAAAAAAAAGTGAATCCCTCTAAAAATCCACAGATAAATAGTGGGAAGCCTGCGAATGGAGAGCCACACATCACATAGAGTAAGCTGAAACCCATTGTCACTCACAAAGTTCTAATTAGAGATGTGTGAAGTGGCCAAAATTTACTTTGAAATCAAATCTGCAGATGTTCACACCACTAACCAGTCAGCTCTACCACCTCACCAGTATGGCATGCACCACAATAGCGTGGCCCCCAATAAACACAGTCTGCTCCCTCATTCCTCATAGCCAACTCACCACAGTGAGGTCCAGTGCAACACGTACACGCACACACACACACACTATATATATAGATAAGATAGATATGATATATACTTCCCATGCTCTGACCAGCTCCTGCAACATGACTGCTCCACCACATATGCCCAGTATCTTCCACTGCCAAAATGACCAGTTCTACACAAATACACCTTGCTTCTCTTACAGTAGCCACCATCCCTCACCAAGACACATATAGCCTGCTCCCCAACCCCACACACAGTCCGGTCCACCCTCATTCCTCACAGTCAACTCACCTAAACAGTCAGGTCCCATGCATCACACACACACGTCCCCCCATACCCTGTGCAATACAGCATAATATGTGGAGTCACCTA
Source organism: Neoceratodus forsteri (assembly GCA_016271365.2). Lineage (NCBI taxonomy): Eukaryota > Metazoa > Chordata > Ceratodontiformes > Ceratodontidae > Neoceratodus > Neoceratodus forsteri. Next base: position 1,099,699,863 of record CM028134.1, on the reverse strand, counting down.
AGATCACAAGAGCCCCCTGGACACACCAGCCATCTTACAGCCTTTTAACCTGTTGCACATACACACACAGAAAACATACATACATACATACATACATACATACATATATATACACACACATACTTCCCAATGTGCAGCCAAGTATGGCAAGCTTTGGTAACATTTTGTAAGCCAAAAATAACCTTATTTCACCACCAATTTAAGGCACCTACATTTTCAGCTCCTCATGTCTGGCACCTTCACCCCTCAATGCCATGGCCAGCTCCTGCAACGTGCCTGCCCCAACCAACATGGTCAGATTCCCACACATATGCCTGGTTCTTTCCACTGCCAACATGGCCAGTTCACCACACATACACCCGGCTTCTCCTGCAAAAGCCACCCCCCCCCCACCAGGACACACACAGCCTGCTCCCCAATCCCACGCACAGACCGCTCCACCCTCCCCACATAAATACACACACTTTCTCTTTCTGAAATAATATGGCTAATGAGTTCCCAGTCTACAGCGAGCACCCTTCCATCCAGGCATCCCGGTCCCCCAAAATGACTACAGCCAGCCCCAAAGCCATTGCAGCAACATAAACAGTCGCTGAACCAAAACACGACCAGTCCCCCCACGGCCACCTCACACCCAAGTGAATACGCCCCTGGCAACACTGCCAGCCCCACCCCACACAAGTAAACACAGCCAGCCCTGGAACCAACACTACCAGCACCCCCACCAAATCCAAGTGAACACACTGAAGGAGCCAGCACCTACATCGCCAGTCACCCCCCACCCAAGCAAATAGCTCACCTCATACCAACACTGCTGGCCCCCTTGCACTACCCAAGTGAATGCTGATGCCATTGGTACCAGCACAGCCAGTCCCCCCACCCCACCAAGCAAACACAGCCAGCCTTGGCACCAAGACTGTGAGCCACTACACTGCCCAAGTAAACCTGGCCAGCTCCCCTACCCACAGCCCCAACACAGACTGCCCTTGAACTGGAAGGAAGCAGGTCATTTTTTTTTAATTCTTTGGTAACCAGATAAGGCCTGCTAGAGACAAGTGCCTGTTTTCTGGAATGAGCTGGGAGCACTGGGGAGATTAAGTGACTTGCTCAGAGTCACACAGTATGCAAGTGGAGGTTGTGGGAATCAAACCCAGGTCTGCTGTATGCACCAAGTTCATTTACAGCTTGTTATTCTAACCTAGGCTCCGGCTATACAGCGCCAGCCCACTATACAACTTCTCCTCCCCTGTCTTATCCATACCACATATAGGCAGCTCTTACCTTTCCTGGCTCTCTAATAAAAAAAAAAAAATTACTTTTGTTCCATCCAGATAGTGATGAGTTTAAGCCTAGTAATGGAGACCAGCCAGGTAAATGTAGCTTTAGCAGTAGTACGGAAACTCGACGGTGTTAAACGTGTCAGCAGTCAAACAATAGACACACTCATACAACAGGCTTCTTGCATCTCTTCTTCTTAGAAACAAGCATTTGTCAATGCCAAATGTTGTTGCGCTGGCATTGGCAGTGGGAGTGGCGTAGCTAGAGACGCGTAGTGCTGTGATTTTGTGAATGTGTCTCAAAAGGTGATTTTGCACAGCGAGCACGCCATTGTGCACCACAGCTGCGGAAACACGTTTTGGGCAGGCTGTGAAAAATGGCAGCTGAACTGTTAATAAGGAGATGTGCACAAATGCTAGTGGTGAAAATGCGGCATGAAAATATTGCAGATTGACGAAGTTACAAGGGTGCATGGAAACTGCGCAATGCACGCTTGCAACACAGTCATTGTATGGAGTTTTGGCACCAAATTTTCAACATAGGCATTTTAGGACCTCTGCTCATGAATAGTGTCACCGTCATTTCCTCAAACTGTCCCAAAAACTGATTTCGCACAGCAGCTGTGCAATTCTGTGCCGGACATGCGAAAACACATTTCAGGCAGCTGCAGTGTTCATAAGGATGTATGGAAAAATGCCAATAATGAACAACTGGAGTGAAAATATTACAAATTCACAAAGTCATAAGCGTGCGTGCAAACTGTGCAATGCACGCTCATAAAACACTAATTTTATTGACTTTCGTTCCCAAATTTTCAACATAGGCATTTTAGGGCATCTGCTAATGAACAGTGTCACTGTCATTTTCACCATGTGTGTTGAACACGGACTTTCCACAGCGACCACGCTATTCTACGCCAGAACTGCGAAAAGAGATTTTGGTCAGGATGTGAAAAATGACAGCTGTACTGTTCATTAGGAGGTGCAGAACAATGGCACTGTAGAAAATCTGGAGTGAGAATATTAGAAGTTTGCGAACGTACAAGCATGCATGCAAACTGCGCAACACACGCTCATAACACAGTCATTTTATGGAATATTGTCACCAAATTTTCAACACAGGCATTTTAGGACCTCTGCTCATGAACAGTGTCACTGTAATTTTCGTAATGTGTTCCAAACACTGATTTCGCACAGCAAACACGCTATTCTGCGCCGAAAGTGCGAAAACACATTTTGGCAAGGATGTGAAAAATGACAGCTGTACAGTTCACAAGAAGGTGTAGTAAAATGCCAAATTTGAGAATCTGGCGTGAAAATGTTGCGAATGCACTAAGTTACAAACATGCGTTGCGCAGTTGCTATGCATCTCATAAAACAGTCATTTTATGGAATATTGTCACCAAATTTTCAACACAGGCATTTTAGGACCTCTGCTCATGAATAGTGTCACTGTCATTTTTATAATGTGTCCCAAACAGTGATTTCGCACAGCAACTGCTCTATTCTGCGCCGGAAGTGCGAAAACACATTTTGGCAAGGATGTGAAAAATGACAGCTATACAGTTCACAAGAAGGTGTGGTAAAATGCCAATGTTGAGAACCTGGCATGAAAATATTGTGAATGCGCTAACTTACGAGCATGTGTTGCGCAGTTGCTATGCACTCTCGTAAAACAGTCATTTTTTGGATTTTTCGCGCCAAACTTGCCACATAGGCTTTTTGAGAGCCCCTCTCATGAACAGTGGCACTGTCATTTCGTTACTCAGTCCTGAAAGGTGATTCCATGCAGTGACTGCGAAATCACCTTTCGGGACCGAATGACACCATGACAGTGCAAGAATTCATGAGAAGGGGTCCCAAACACCCCATTTGGGGCCAAAATTCGCAAAAATGCCCGAGATATGCATTAAAGTTGAAAAACCCCTATTCATTCCATTATAAAGCTTACCGCCATTTCTTCAGTTCGCGGTCGGCTTTGTAAGAGTGCAGACGTGTTCCGTCCACAGAAGATCGATCGTCGTGAGCTGGACTCCTACAGGTAAGTATAGGGTGGGGGTGAGGGAGGCAGGGTGCCAGTGGGTGGGTGCGGGTGGGGAAGGGGCATCGAGACTACGAGGGACCATTTTTGTTTTGCAGGTTAAAAACATTGTGGGACAGTTTTGTTTTGCAGGGCATTTGGCACGCTGGGGTGGGCTACAGCGTGCCACCTAACTGTTTGTGGGGGTGTCTGTAGCCAATGGGGGATTGGGCACCCTCGTCGGCAAACAACACGGGGGGGGATTTATGCCGACAGGGATTGGGCACCCCTATCGGCACACAAAGAAGGGTGGGAGGTGCAGAACCGAGGGGGATTGGGCACCCCCTTGGCATTAAACAATTGGGGTGTGCTTTATGCCGACGGGGAGTGGGCTCCCCATCAGCACATTCACAGGGGGCAGAGGCAGCTGACAGGGGGATTGGGCACCCCTGAAGTTGGCAGTTGTACGGCCAGTGTCCTGCCATGTACATAATGGCGGTGAGCACGGCAAGAAAAGGACCGCTGCGTCTGACGAGCTTTGCTTGGATTGCAGCGGACCTTTTCTTAGATGTGCTTGCCACATTATGTATGCATGGTGTGGCACCGGCATGCAGGCTGATTGGGGAATGCCGGACGCACCTACTGGTGCGTGCCCTGCATTCGCCCAACAGCGACCTCACCTCTAAAGCTGCACTGTTCCATGATGTTGGCTGTGCAAGCACGCCAACATAATAAACTGAAACAGACACTGACCAACACAAGAGCCTTTTCAAGGCTGACTATAAATCTTTCAGCTATTTGAGTCAAGAGGCCCTGACAGAACATAGATAAAACATACTTCTCCTTGCTGAAACTAATTAGCAGGGTTGCAAATAATGTTAGTTCAGTTTAACCCCTTCACATCACACCTGAATTATATAGAAGTCAATGCAAATTAAATTCACAAGTGTCTCTTTGTTAGGTGTGCAGGGTTAAATAAAAAAACCAAAAAAAAATGTCCACAACAGAATAACCAGACATCTGCCCTTAACAGGGTTCTTAAATGTGAACGTAAATTACTCCAAAGAGTCTATTTTTGGATGTTTTGCACACTTTTCTGAATGTCAAATATGTCCAAAATGGACTTATCTGAAACTCTGGGTGGGGGTGGAATGGCAACAGTCCAAAGTCACACCCCTGACGCCTGTCAGTCTCTACAGGGTGGGACGTAATGGTTATTTTATTTATTTATTTAGTTAAACATCAGTTTAGAAACCTTTGAGCCAGAGGCTCATTTACAAAGGTACCTCGTCACAAAGAGGACATCAGAATAGTAGTACAAGGGACACAGTACTTACAAACAAAAAAGTTACAGTTCAATTGCAATTTTGTTTCAATAGAATACAATCTCCAACGAAGCAAAAGATAACAAAAGGTGCAAAACTTATGGTCGGGGAGAGCTGGTGGGAGAAGGAGGAGATAGCGGAGGAGGAATTAGTAGGGAAAGGAAGGGGGGAGCGCTCAGTGAGCATTGTCAAACAGAGTATATATTTTTTTTTTACACTAGGCTAGCGGCAGTTGCATTTGCGAGAGCTAACAGGAAGTTTCTGAGCCTGGGCTTAAAGCAAGCTAAGTTTAATGAGTTTGAGACACTGGCAGGGAGGAGTTATACCAGTGGGAGCCTTGGTGGGAATGCCCTCTGACCTTGAGAGGTCCTGGCTCTCGGAATAACTAGGTAGCGCTTGTGACTGCGCGTGATCAGGGTCGGTGCAGTACGGCGAATGGAGTTGGATAGGCCTATGGGGGATAGGCCACACAGGGCTTTAAAGGTGAGCTGGCATGTCTGATACATGAGTCGCTCTTCCAGGTTGAGTAGGGTAGCCAGGGTGTACAGCTCACATGTGTGAGTGAGTCTGGGAGCACCAGTGATAAGTCTGCAGGCCTTATTAACTGTGAGGTGAACCTTGTTGAGGGCAGTCTGATCTGCTGAGCCATAGACCCGAAGGCCATAGTCAATGAGAGACATGACAGAGGAGGTGACAGCTGGAGGAGGGCATCAGGAGGGAGGCATTTCTTGTGCCGGTAAAGAATGCCTTAGCGAGTTGGCAACAGAATTTAGGGCAGATATATGTCCATGGAATGAAAGTGCAGGGTCAAAGGTTATACCAAGATATTTATAGGACTGCACCTGGTCAATGACGAGATTGGTGTGGAGTGTACAGCTAAGGGAAACTTGCTGTACTTATTTTGGGGGTGGGAGAAGAGCATCTTTTTGTTTTCTTAAGGTTGATAACAAGTCGAGTGCTCAGTGAACCAGGTAGCTGCAGAGTCAAAGACTAGTTGGAGGGAGTTCTGTAGCAGCATGGGGTCATTGTGGGAGGCAACGAGAACAGCATCATCAGCATAGAGAAGCATCATCTACCGTACAACTGCTGGGTAGGGAGTTAAGAAAGAGTGAGAATAGTAGGGGTCCAAGAATTGAGCCCTGCGGCACCCCAGAGTGAATGGGGCATGTTTCAGAGAGAGTACGTTGACTTTCACACATTGGGAGGCGGGCGGAGAGATAGCTGGTGCACCAGGAAACAGGTCCTGAGGCAAAGCCCTATTTGGTTTGGTGGAAGCAAGAGGATGCAACGGTATCGAATGCTTTAGACAGGTCAATCGAATACTAGCCGAGTAGGCACCAGATTCCAAGGAGGCATGGAGGAAGTTGGAAAATTCCAGGAGTGCTGTATTGGTACTTATGACCTGCTCTGAACCTGTGTTGTTCAGGGCAGAGAACATTGTACTTACAGAGGTAGTCAGAGACTTGGGACACTACAATTTTCTCTAATGCCTTAGAGGGGGAAGAGGATTCAGTGGTTACCCAGAAGGAGTCCTGTCACCACCTTTATGGACAGGGTAACTATGGCAATCTTCCAGGCAGAGGGAATTGTCCGAGACAGAGTGATTTGTTGAAAATGCACATAATAGGTAAGAGGACCTGATCCAGGACCTGACGTAAAAGGCAGGGATCAAGTGAGTCATTACCGATGGTGTTACCTTTAGGGCTTTTTAGCAAGTAAGGCCTAGCTTCTTGCATGGTGACACACGACGCAGGTGGAAAGAGGGCGGCAATGGGTGGTGGTACAGATGGAGGAGGTGGACTGAAAAGTTACCAGGAGTAAAGAACCTAATGCTTCTAGGTGCTTGTTGGTATTTGATACTACAATTTTCACCATGGCTTTTTGTGACTCACCATGAAAGCATTTGGGACCTCTGTCTCATTAACAGTGGCACTGTGATTTTGTTAATCTGTCCCGAACGTTGATTTCTCACAGCGACCGCGCCATTCTGCACCTGATGTGTGAAAACAAACTTTGTGCAGGGTGTGAAAAATGAAAGCTGTACCATTTATTAGGCATTGTGAAGAAATAGCAATGTTGAAAATCTGGTGTGAAAATATTAACAATTCTTGAAGTTATGAGCGTGCGTGGAAACTGCGCAATGCACACTCATAACACAGTCATTTTGTGGAATTTTTTCACCAGATTTTCAACATAGGTATTTTGGGACCTCTGCTCATGAACAGAGTCACTGTGATTTTCTTAATCTGTCCCGAATGTTGATTTCCAGAGTGACGCCAAATGTGCGCCAGATGTGCGAAACACATTTTGGGCAAGTTGTGAAAAATCTGGAGTGAAAATACTAAACATTTTAAAAGTTATGAAGCATGTGGAACAACTGCGCAATGCACTCTCATAAAACAGTCATTTTTTTGGAATTTTTAACCAAATTTGCAACATAGGCTTTTTGGGAGCCCACCTCATGAACAGTGACACTGTTATTTCATTAATCGGTCCCGAAAGGTGATTCCGTGCAGTGACAGCAAAATCACCTTTCAGGACCAAATAATGAAATGACTGTGATTGAGTTCATGAGGTGGTATCCCAAGAACCCCATGTTGAAAATTTGGAGCCAAAAGTCACAAAAATGGCTGAGATATCTACTTAAGTTGACCCCCATTTATGCCATTATTCAGCTTACGGTGATTTTCTTCAGTTCGCGGTCAGCTTTTGAAGAGTTCAGACGTGTCCCATTCCACCAAAGATCATCGCACTGGGCTCCAGAGGCAAGTATGGGGTGAGGGGGGTGCGAGCAGGTGGGGTGCACAGAGGGTGGGTGCAGGTTGGGGAAGGGGGGTGCTCTGACTCAACGATGGACCGTTTTCTTATTTTCAGGAATGGACATCTCAGGAAGGTTTTCTTTATTTACAGGTGAAATTAAACAACCGTTGGGCACACTGGGGGGGGCTCCCAGTGTGGCACACAATGAGGGTGGGCTCGGCAGTGGCAGGAACATGCCAACACGATCGGCTTCAGAACACACGCAGGCACACTGGAGTGAGCTACCAGTGTGCCACATAATCTTGAGGGGGGTTATAAAGATGCTGACAGGGAGACTGGGCACCCCCAAAGTCAGCTTGTTGGGGATTGTGAGAAACGGACGGCGACAGCCGCTGCCATGTTTATTGAAATGTTTCAGCAGGCAAGGCACACTCTGCAATGACAGGGGGGGTCCCTCATTGTAGTGGTGAAATTCTTTCAAGTTGGTGGCACGCTTCTCAAGGGCTGTCATAGACAGTGTGCTCATTCATTGGTGCCACAGAGACCAGCCCAAAAAGCAGTGGCGCCATTGGCCACAACACGGCTGCACCTCCACAACCTGCTACTCCAGCAAGCTGTCACGAAATGTTGCTTGCACTGCGGCGCAAGACAACATAAAAAGGGCAGTAAACAACTGAAAAAAAATTACAGGCCAATTAGTTTAACATGCATCATCTGTAAAATACTAGAAGGGATTGCCAGAAACATCATAATGGCAGAAGAGTTTAATCATGATCAAGAACAATATGGTTTTTGTAAAGGGAGATCCTGCCTTACTAACCTGGTCTGTTTTTATAATAAAATTAGCAAATCCTTGGATGAAAAAACACCTTGCAATGTCATGTATATGTAACCCCCAGGGGGCACTATCCTAAGGGCTACTACCCCTGTCTGCCCTACCTGTAACAGGGTGAGGGCGGCCAGATCCGCGGTACGCCTCCACCCAGAGGTCAGGGGTTAGAACAGTCGAGGTTGACGTGGTCACAGCCCTCTGCTGCTAACCCCTTCTTTCTCACTAGTGGCCCACGAGTTTAATTTCAGTGTCCTTACCATATACACTTACCCCCGGCTCGAACCAGTCAGCTCACCCGGGACCCTCTGAAAGTAAGGTACAGTTACACCACATTCACTGTGCAGTATTTCCCATGAATACACAAACTAGCCAGTGTACTTTTGCAAAACAAGCAATGTGATTTATTTAAGGGGAGATAACAAGGACGGGGGAATCAGGTTGCTTAGCTTACCACATACAATATATGAGAATCTACTTATGGCTCTGTGCACAGGCCTAACCTATAAATTACTGTCTATGGGTACCCAAGCCCTAATGGCTAGTTCCTCGATGCAGCTGGTTGGGGCCCTGACACAAACGAGCATTTAATTCCTGAGCAGATCAGATGGAGCCAGAAAGCTCAATTAGTACGTCAGCAATACAACAAGATGATTTTGCCTTTGTTTGTAACCTTTAAACAGGGAGCTACCCTGATTCAGTACTCACAACTCCAACAGAGAACCACTCTTTCACCACTCGCAGGGTTGAGCCTGAGCTTCAAAGACCTCCTCACACATTTATATGGAAAACAACAGAGGGGTACCATACCAGGCAGCTGCTCCTAGGACCCAACTGAACTCACAGCTATCCGGGGATCTCACTGCAGCTTCACTGTCCTGACAGACCGAGCGCGATTTAGCAGATTCTCCAGTCCTCTACAGGGTGAGCCTGGTAGGTAGCTGCGCTCCTGCACAGCCTCCTCTGACCGCTGCCCCGTGGATTTAGTCCGACTCTAACGGCGACCGAGCTGCCCGAAATAGGCCTTCACCACACACACGCGCGCGCTTCCCGCATGAAGACTTAACAGCGCAGAAGCCCAGGGCTCCTTTCTCGCTCACAGCCACAGTGTCTCTGCCCTTTGACAGTTGGGGCAAGGTCTCTCTATTCAGGTGCCACCCGATCCCATTGGTGGGCTGCAGATGCCAGTCACTCATTATTGCCCTCATTGGTGCAAACCGGCGCCATGGCCCAGAATGCCACTTCCCAGAATTACAAGCTGTGTCCCCATTGGTCGGCCGGCTCCATCTAGAGTCCTGGTTTCTAGTTGGCTGCTTTTTTCTCCAGTTTAGATACCCCTCGCTCCTACTGGACCCCTCGAACTGTCCTGGTCCAAGATGGAGGGGCACAGCACACAGAGTCCCATCTGCAACAAAGGCGGTTAAACAAAACTACATTTTCCCTATCACTCTAAATGATTTCAGGCAAATAGTTACACCTTTCGAGGGACCTCCCTCAGCGCTCCTAGTGACTGCAGAAATGGAGCGATCAGACAGCAGTCCCTGGCGGCATTTGAGCAGGGAAACCCCAGTCCCCCTATTTGTACCATGAAAGCCTGCGAGCAGGCAGCTCTTAAAGAGGCAGTACTGGAGGCTTTAAAAGCACTCACAATGCCCACATTTAGCGGCCTGATGCCGAACACCAGTCAGGCATGGAGCATTTAGGCAAGCTCCAAGAACCCCCATTTGTAGGGGGGTTACACCCTTCCTGGCCTGGAAAAAACTTGCCGTCCACGTCAAGTAGTTACCCTTAAATCACTTTAAGGCAAACAGTTTAAGTAACATTATATCACACTTTATGTGACATGCATTGTTACTGTATTCTCAACTTACTACTGTTTCTTCAACATTACACACAGATAACCATTTTCTTGTTAAATCAGGTCATTACTTCCTGCCCATGACACCTGGAAAGAGGGGACCCTTCCCTATCAGCTACTTGCGGGCTACCTACAGCAGGGGTACCATACGCAAAGGGCAATACTAACAGGCTGGAGTTATCTCCCAAGGCTAACTTAGGCAAGGAGCTCAGGGACACATACACCCCTTTACGGACTACATTTAAGGGCAGGTCCACAGGCTGACCCAGGGACTCATAACTTAACCTTACTACAGGCCGTACTTCTCGGCCAGTGCGTCTAGGTGTCTCGGAAAAACCTGCTACAGGCCCCGATTCCATTGCAGCCTCACTTAGATTAGTAAGGGGAACCTCCATAGGGAAAGGAGACCCAGGGCCCCTAGCACCTTTGAGAACAGGACCCTCTATTTCAGAACCCACACTACTTGGCTCAGCTGGGGACATTTCGGGTACTGGCAAGGAACCATCAGGGCACTCAAAATATTCTTCAGGTTCTGGCATATCACTGGCTTGCTCCCCCACATCACTTCTTCCTTCTGAAAAGTCAGATAGTTCAACCAGGCCAGACAGTTCAGCCAGGCTCAAGGATCCCACCCCTTGGGCTTTGCTGCTGCTCACTTCATCCTCTGGGAGCATTGGCTCCGGAGACAAAGCTGGGGGCTCAGACAGTCCAGAAAGTCCAACTTCATCTCCAGAGTTAATTAGGGGATTGACCCAAAACAGTTGGCTCAGTTCATAAGAGGGATAGTATTCAATATTATTCTCATTGTCTTCAGACACAGACTGACGATCGTCTTCATCAGAGGGGTTTGGAAAAGGCACTCTTATTTCGTTTGCCGAAGTATCAAGTGGTCTGGGTTTTTTCTTGGCGGCAGATCTAGTCATAGGCCTGAAGGGGGGAGCATTGGGAGGTTCAGCTTCAATCAAGATTTGCCCGATCGGCAGCAGATGATTTCTGTGTATAGTTTTTACATCTTTTGAATTGTTTTCAGGCCGCACTTTATATACAGGTAAATCTGCCAGTTTTCCCCACAACAATATGAGGGAGGTGATGCCATCTGTAAGCAATCTTATGTTTGCCATGCAGTCCCAAATTCCTCAATAGCACTCTATCCCCTTCGCTCAGTTCCATTGCTTTCACTTTCTTATCATACCTCTCCTTATTGGCCAGGTTTAGTTTAGCAGCCATGGTCTGAGCCAGTTGGTAGGCATGGTTCAATTGGGCCTTCAACTTCTTTACATACTGTAGATGATTTGCAGCTTGTACCCCATCAGAGAAAAGCCCGAAACACACATCCACTGGCAGTCTAGCCTCTCCCCCAAACATCAGTCTGTACGGGGAAAATCCAGTGGCATCATTTTTGGTGCAGTTATAAGCATGTACCAGGGTGCTAATCTGCTGGCTCCATCTAGGCTTGTCCTTAGGTTGCAGTGTGCCCAACATATCAAGCAATGTGCAGTTAAACCTATAAGGTTGGAGATCTCCCTGGGGATGATATGGGGGGTTCTTGATTTTCGTACTCCCCACAAGGATAGCATTTCTTTAACCAGGCGCTCTCAAAGTCCCTTCCCTGGTTGAAATGGATTCTCTGGGGGACCCCACAATGGACAAAGAAGTTCTCAACAAGTACTTTAGCCACCGTGGTTGCTTTCTGATCTTTAGTAGAAAAAGCCTGTGCATATTGGGTAAAATGATCAGTGACTACCAATACGTTGCTGATGTTTTTCAGATCTGGTTCTAGACTCAGGAAATCAATGCAGACCAGTTCCATAGGGGCACTAGTAGTGATGTTAACCAGGGAGCAGCCCTCTGAGGCAGGGTCTTTCTTTGTAAACATCGGCTGCAAGTCCTGATATACTGCTCCACATCAGCACCTATTTTACACAAAATTGGACCGCACTAAGTCAAGGGTTCGGTCTATGCCGAGGTGTCCCAATGTGATTGTGCAGGGACCTCAACACCAGTTCTCTAAACGCAGTGGGCAACACCAGTTGTTGTTTGTCTACCCGACCCTCTTTGTCCACAGTCTCCCTGTATAGTAGTTGGTTAATCAGTTTCAACTTTGAACCTTCTTTGTATAACAAGGCAGTTCTCAGATCACTGGAACGCAGTTTGGACTTGTCTCTCCCTGCCTGCAAAGCCTCCAAAGCAGCTTTTATCATAGGGTCTCGGGATTGAACCCGTTGGAGACTATCATTGTTGAATTGGGGCAGTGCACTAGTGTCTAATGCAGAAAAGTGACAGTAAGCAGCAGGTGTGCAGTTCTCAGATGGCCCCAAGCAATCCACCATGCAGTCCACAGAATCCGGAGACACCTGTTCCTCCTTGTCAAATTTTTGGCAAAGGGCTCTTATGTCAGGTTATGACAACCTGACCCAGTCAGTTTGGGGCACAGGCCTCCGAGAGAGAGCATCCGCATCTATATGGTTTAGGTCTGCTCTGTACTCAACAGCATAGTCGTAGGTGGCCAATGCAGAGAGCCACCTATGGCCAGTGGCATCCAACTTGGCTGAGGTCTGCACATAGGTCAGAGGATTGTTATCAGTCTTTACCAATATCTTGGCACCGTACAAATAGTCATGAAATTGATCAACAATGGCCCACTTCAGGGCCAGGAACTCTAGTTTGTGCACTGGATAGTTTTTTCTGAAGGAGTCAGACTTCTGCTGGCAAAAGCTACAGGTCTTAGACCATTTGGGTGCTACTGATATAATACAGCCTTCAATCCTTGTAGACTAGCATCAGTATGGAGAATGTATGGCTTGGCCAGGTCAGCATAGGCCAGCACTGGGGCATGGGTAAGTTGATATATGATGTCATAGAAAGCTTCCTCACACTCAGTAGTCCAGCGGTTTCCAAACACATCATTCGGATGAAAATACTTCTTCTCCATCTCAGAGTGCATAACTTTCTTATACTTTTTGTGGGTGGGGGGGTACCCCTGAGTAAGGTTGAGGAGGGGGCAGATCACTCGAGAATAATCTTTGACAAACCACCTATAATATCCACAAAACCCCAGGAACCATTACAGCTCTTTCAAATTCTTTGGCTGAGGCCAAGTAGTCAAAGCCTCCACTTTGCTGAGGTCAGTCTCTATGCCTTCAGTGGATACTATGTGGCCCACATACTTCACAGAAGTTTGGAAGAATTGGCACTTGTCTATAGATAACTTGAGACCGAAATCCTCCAGCCGATCCAGGACCTTGAACAATCAGCGTTCATGTTCTTCCAACGAGCTGTCAAACACTATGACATCATCTAAGTAAACTGAACACTCGAGCAAATTCATGTCCCCCACAGCACGTTCCATCAGGCGCTGAAAGGTAGCTGGGGCACCTGAAATCCCTTGAGGCATCCAGATAAACTCATAGAAACCCAGGGGGCAAATGAACACAGTCTTCTCTTGGTCCTCTGGAGCCATCGGGATCTGATAGTACCCACCGCGGAGGTCTAACACAGAGAACCACTTACTGCCATTCAGACCATCCAAGGCGTCCTGTATGCGTGGCATGGTATACTGGTCTGGGATGGTCCGCCGATTCAAGGTATGGTAATCTATGCACATCCGAACCGCCCCATTCTTTTTCTCACTACTACAATGGGGGAAGCATAGGGGCTTCTGGATTCTTGTATCACACCAGCAGCAAGCATCTCTTGCAAATGCTGCCTCACATCGTCTATGTCAGCAGGGGCCAGGCGCCGAGATCTCTCTTGAAAAGGCCTTTCATCATGCAGCCGGATGTGGTGCTCAGCCCTTTGCACGCATCCCACATCCCATTCTTTTAGGGAAAATACCTGGTCTCTTTTGGCAAGCTTCTCACTGATCCTCACTTTCCATTCAGCAGGCAACGGGGAGTCACCGAAATCAAACAAGTCAGGAGTTACTTGGTCATTCTTCTTCGAGCCCTTGCTATTGGACAGCACTGCAGTATCTGCATGATGTACACTTGCCAGGGTGCAACCTCTATTTACTCGAATCTCCTTGTCAGACACATTTTGAACTTGAACCATCACCCTCCTGGCGTAAGCATGGGCTCTAGCAGGCAAGATACTGGGTTTAACCAGCAGTCCCTCAGGCAATCTTCCCTCCCCGGGTGCATCCAACATCAATAACTTATTCTTAACATCTTTTCTAATTCGGACCTCCTCTTGCAAAACACACTGGGCATTTGGGGCAAGTATTAAGGGTGCCGGATCCTTCTTCGATACAACACCCACCGGGCCTTCAGGTTCCTCCTGGCTAACCTTTCTCCGAGTCTCACAGGCCTTTTGGATCAAAGCGGGTATTCTTAGGGCTCGCCCAGTCCTAAACGCTTGCTTTTCTGAACACAATTGGGCTAATCGACCAAACATATGAGCATTTGTCCCAATCAACGGGGGCACCCCATCATACAGTCCAGTGGGGGGGCAGACTAAAACCAAGGTTTCCACTTGTTCATTCACTCCAGTCACAGAAGTTGGAAATGACAACCAGATCCGGATATACCCCAAATATGGATAAGCCTCGTCACTCAGCCCCCATACATGTAGACCATTCAAGGGTTGTAGTGGCACCTCAGGTAGGTGTGTCTGATACCAGTCCTGAAACATGATGGTTACCTGAGAGCCACTATCTAATACAGCTTGTGTGGGAATCCCATTTACTCATACCGGGACCTCCATCGAGGGCCCAACCACATCAGACCATTCAGGAGGCACAGCATTGACAGTTGCTTGGGCGTTGGCCCGGGTCACAAAACCCTTCCTGGGGGGTTGGACATGGACCCTGCGATGCCAGGTGATCAGTCTGCTGTTGACCTTCCTTAAATTCTCTGGCAGCTGGCACTCAGTCTGAAAGTGTCCATCCTCCCCACAATGGTAACAGAACTTGGGGTCCCGGGGTCTTTATTGGGAGGGGAATACTTTATCTGCTGGGGGCCCTCTGGGGGTGAGGGGATTCCCCTGGGCCAGGGCATTGGTTTCTAGATAACTCAGGTTCCCCAGACCTAACAGGGTGGGTAGTGGATCACCTCAATTCCCTCACCAGTTCTCGTAAATTTCTGACCTTGACCCTCAACTCACTTTCTACTTGGGGATCAGAGGAAATAGCAAGCACCCCCACCCCTCCCTGTAATTCTGGGGACACATCAGGCCCCCCCCGAAAGGTGGGTCTCATCAGGTGCGCTAGACTCAGGGGTTTGGCTCAGATTCACAGCCCCCACATAGGGTTCCCACCCCTCCTCATCAGTCTCTACTTCTCTAATCTCCCTCATCAATTGACAGTATTCAGGCGGGGCAGCCCATCTATCATGTAACTTAAGTTTTAACAATATCACACTGGAAAAATCTAGCAGACTTCAAAACATTTTCCAACCTGACCTGGTTCAAGGCTGTGGCTGTGATCCCCCCTTTTCGATAAGCCTTCTGCAAGGCCCATTCCACCCTAGTAACAAAGGCAGACAACTTCTCATTCCTCCATTGCTTGGCAGACTTGAATTTCCATAATACGTCTTCCCCAGTTTCTGTACTCCCATACACTCCCTCTAAAGCAGAAAGGTACTCTGCTGTGGTAGCTTCCGGGCTAGTGGCCCGCAAGAACCTAATGGCTTCCAAGGCTGAGCCCCACAGACTCTCCATCAGTCTCTTTCGTTTCTCCCCCTCAGAGCATTGCCACTCCTGGACTAGGGGGATGATGTAGTCCATCCACACCTCCAAATCATCTTCCCCTGAAGGCACTGGAACTGTGCTGGAAAAAAGTTTTAGCCTATGGTAAGAATCTAGCTGTATAGGGGGAACCACTGGGGGTGGTGGAGCCAAAATAGAACTCTTGGGGGGACAGGGAGAGGTACCGGGGGAAACCTGGGAGGTGGGTTCACTAGAAAGGTCCAATGCCTGCAGTAACTCTTGGGTAGTGCTCCCCTCCACAGCTAGCAATTTAAGCAGTTTATCTTTGAAACTATTAGTCTGGGGAGACCCCCCAAGAGTGACTGACACACTCGAATGTGAACAAGCCTCCACCCTGTAGAATCCACCTTCCAGGTAAATCACTGAGGGGTACCCTCTCGGGAGTCGATGGCTAGACTACACAAAGTAACACCCTGCAAGGTCTGATCGACAGGTCAGCCATAACGCCCCTTCACCTCTACCTTGCCTAAACATTTAACACACTCCGCTGTAGAAATAATGTCAGCAGTCGGTGTCCCCAGAGGTACATCTAGTAGTAACAAAATTCTCTGAGAGTCCAGCTCTTCGGCTTCACCCCACCCCATCAGTTTGTGTACCATTGTCTTAATAGGGTCCAGCTTAATCTTAGCCATGATATCCCCTTCCAGTTTTTCCGGTAGCTTATCCATATTTATGCACTTCACCCACTCGGCCACTAGGCGACGCTAATCCCAGCAGTGCCTCCAACTTGTAACCCACAGGGGGTGCTATCCTAAGGGCTACTACCCCTGTCTGCCCTACCTGTAACAGGGTGAGGGGCCCAGATCCATTGGCGGGTGCCTCCACCCAGAGGTCAGGGTTAGAACAGTCGAGGTTGACTCGGTCACAGCCCTCTGGGTTGCTGCAACCCCCCTTTCTTCCCACTAGTGGGCCACGCAGTTTAATTTCAGTGTCCTTACCATATACACTTATCCCCTGGCTCGAACCAGTCAGCTCGCTCTGGGGACCCCCTGAAAAGTAAGGTACAGTTACACCACATTTACTGTGCAGTATTTTCCCATGAATACACAAACTAGCCAGTGTACTTTTGCAAAACAAGCAATGTGATTTATTTAAGGGGAGATAACAAGGACCAGGGGGAATCAGGTTGATTAGCTTACCACATACAATATATGAGAATCTACTTATGGCTCTGTGCACAGGCCTAACCTATAAATTACTGTCTATGGGTACCCAAGTCCTAATGGCTAGTTCCTCGATGCAGCTGGTTGGGGCCCTGACACAAACAAGCATTTAATTCCTGAGCAGATCAGATGGAGCCAGAAAGCTCAATTAGTACAGTCAGCAATACAACAAGATGATTTTGCCTTTGTTTGTAACCTTTAACAGGGAGCTACCCTGATTCAGTACTCACAACTCCAACAGAGAACCACTCTTTCACCACTCGCAGGGCTGAGCCTGAGCTTCAAAGGCCTCCTCACACATTTATATGGGAAAACAACAGAGGGTACCATACCAGGCAGCTGCTCCCTGGGACCCGACTGAACTCACAGCTATCCGAGGGATCTCACTGCGGCTTCACTGTCCTGACAGACGAGACACGGTTATGAGATTCTCAGTCCTCTACAGGGTGAGCCTGGTTGGTAGCTGAATTCCTGCACAGCCTCCTCTGACCGCTGCCCCGTGGATTTAGTCTGACTCTAACGGTGACCGAGCCACCCGAAATAGGCCTTCACCACACACATGCGCTTCCCGTGTGAAGACTTAATGGCGC
The DNA here is from genome assembly GCA_016271365.2 of Neoceratodus forsteri. Taxonomy (NCBI): domain Eukaryota; kingdom Metazoa; phylum Chordata; order Ceratodontiformes; family Ceratodontidae; genus Neoceratodus; species Neoceratodus forsteri. The sequence goes on along the minus strand of CM028134.1, from coordinate 1,099,682,338 downwards.
AGAAGCCCAGGGCTCCTTCCTTGATCACAGCCACAGCATCTCTGCCCTTTGGCAGTTGGGGCAAGTCTCTCTATTCAGGTGCCACCCGATCCCATTGGAGGGCTGCAGATGCCAGTCACTCATTATTGCCCTCATTGGTGCAAAATGGCACCATGGCCCAGAATGCCACTTCCCAGAATTACAAGCTGTGTCCCCATTGGTCAGCCGGCTCCATCTAGAGTCCTGGTTGGCTGCTTTTTTTTCCAGTTTAGATACCCCCTCGCTCCTACTGGTCCCCTCAAACTGTCCTGGTCCAAGATGGAGGGGCACAGCACACAGAGTCCCATCTGCAACAAAGGCAGGTTAAACAAAACTACATTTTCCCTATCACTTTAAATGATTTCAGGCAAATAGTTACACCTTTCGAGGGACCTCCCTCAGCGCTCCTAGCGACTGCAGAAACGGAGCAATCAGACAGCAGTCCCGGGTGGGATTCAAGCAGGGAAACCCCAGTCCCCCTATTTGTACCACAAAAGCCTGCGAGCAGGCAGCTGTTAAAGAGGCAGTACTGGAGGTTTTAAAAGCACTCACAGTGCCCACATTTAGCGGCCTTACGCCGAACACCAGTCAGGCATGGAGCATTTAGGCAAGCTCTGGGAAAGCTTTCAGGAACCCCCATTTGTAGGGGGGTTATATATATTGATTTCAATAACACTTTTGATACTGTGATGCATCATGCCATTATAAACAAATTGCACCTTAAAGGAAATAATCCTAAACTAATACATTGGAACAAAGGAGTATACCGACGCTTCCTTGACAACTTTACCATGACCAACACTACAGCAACAACAGTGCCAGGTCACTGTAGTGTTGGTGTAGGACCCCAGAATGGCTTTCTGGGGGTATTGCACCCCCTCCCAGAAGCAACTCAGACTCACAGTTGATTATTTAAGTAGCGGGTGGTGCGGGGGCAGAGTCCCCTACATGGGGGGTTGGGGGGGTTGGGGGGGTCAAAGCCCTCTGAAGAAAACAAAGTTTGATGCAACTCCCTTTATGCCATCTGCAAATGTGGTCAACATAAAGGAGTCACTGTAATATTGGTCGACAATGAAATTGTCGACTAACTATCATATATCCGATCAAAGGTTTGTTGGAGCGCAGAAGGCAGAGAGTGGTTATTAATGGGATGATATTTGATGTGCGAGAGGTGACTAGTGGCATGCCACAAGGCTCAATACTGGGTCCATGTATACTCTACATATTCATTTCAGACATAGCATGTAATTTGACATCATGGATAATTAAATAAGCAGATGATTTAAAAATTGGGGGATGTTCAAAAATGCCTGAGAGTGGAACCAGTCTACAAGCCGATCTGAGCAAAATTGTTTCCTGGGCAAATGAGTGAGGCATGACTTTTAATGTAGACAAATGCTCCATTATGCATTTTGGACATAACAACACTAAGCAGTCATAATACATGGGTAACAATTTATTAAGCATAACATCTTATGAAAAGGATCTTGGTGTGTTCATCACTGATGACCTAAGTTTCATGCATCATATAAATGAAACAATCAGTAAGGCTAAGAAATTAACATACTATTTGCCAGAAGATTAGGCCTTATGGTCTATCGAGTCTGCTCGATAGACCATATTGATATGGACAATTAAAAATAATATTAGCCTGAGAGATTCGACTATAATACTACCATTATATAGGTCCTATGTGAGACCACACCTTGATTTTTGTTCCCAGTTATAATCCGTATAATTCCGGGGAAACCTGAGATATTGAGAAAACACAGAGAAGATTTACAAAATGTATTACCGGATTAAAAGACAAAAGTTATAGTGCCAGACTAAGTGTATATTGGTTAATGCCACTTGAAATGAGAAGGTACAAGAAAGACTTGCTTTTTCTTTGGGAAATTATTAAAGGAATAATGCCTGACAAGGTGGGTGTTATGTTGGGATAACATCCCACCTTGGGTGGTTGGGCCCGAGGCCACTGGCCAAGGGCATCCAACACCCGAGAAGGGATGTTATTCCAGCATAACACCCACCCACCCTGGAGGGCATTATTCCTATTATACAATAGTTTGTTTTTTTATAATAAAAAAATAATTTTAAAGAATGTTTTTGTTAGTGTGTAAAAATATTTTTGCTTCTTAAGAGAAAGAGCTCCTCATCCAAATCCTACAAACAATCAGCAGGGGGTTATGCCAGGATAACGTCCCTGCTGTGACAGCCAACTGACCAATCAGAAGCCAGGATTCTTTCTTGCCATTGTATAATGCAGATTATCTGTTTACTGAAATAGGTTCTGACTATAAACAAAATTCTATTATCACCAGGGGTCATCCGTTGCCACTAAAATTGACACGATGCAATACCACAAGCAGAAAAACCTTTATGCAGAAAGAGTAATCGGCATGTGGAATTCATGACCACTACACATAATATTAAATGAGGATAACAAAGCTTACAAGAGGAGACTGGATGATTGGTTACTGACACAAAATTAGGCTTAAGAGAGAGAGAAGCTACATTGGTCTTTTGCTCCTTATTCTTGCCATAGTATGAACCACAGTATAGTAGACAGCATTCTGACATCACTACTGTGATACAACAGCATTCTGACATCACTACTGTGGTACAACTGCATTCTGACATCAGTACTGTGGTACAACAGCATTCTGACATCACTACTGTGGTGCAACTGCATTCTGACATCACTACTGTGGTACAACTGCATTCTGACATCACTACTGTGGTACAACAGCATTCTGACATCACTACTGTGATACAACAGCATTCTGACATCACTACTGTGGTACAACTGCATTCTGACATCACTACTGTGATACAACAGCATTCTGACATCAGTACTGTGGTACAACAGCATTCTGACATCACTATTGTGGTACAACAGCATTCTGACATCACTACTGTGATACAACAGCATTCTGACATTAGTACTGTGGTACAACAGCATTCTGACATTTGTACTGTGGTACAACAGCATTCTGACATCAGTACTGTGGTACAACTGCATTCTGACATCAGTACTGTGATACAACAGCATTCTGACATCAGTACTGTGGTACAACTGCATTCTGACATCAGTACTGTGGTACAACAGCATTCTGACATTAGTACTGTGGTACAACAGCATTCTGACATTAGTACTGTGGTACAACAGCATTCTGATATTAGTACTGTGATACAACAGCATTCTGATATCAGTACTGTGGTACATCAGCATTCAGATATCACTACTGTGGTACAACATTCAGATATCACTACTGTGGTACAACAACATTCTGACATCAGTACTGTGATACAACAGCATTCTGACATCACTACCGTGGTACCACAGCATTCTGACATTAGTACTGTGGTACAACAGCATTCTGACATTAGTACTGTGATACAACAGCATTCTGACATCACTACTGTGGTACAACAGCATTCTGACATCACTACCACGGTACCACAGCATTCTGACATCAGTACTGTGATACAACAGCATCCTGACATCACTGCAGTGGTACAACAACATTCTGACATCCTTGTGGTACAACAACATTCTGACATCACTGCTGTGGTACGACAGCATTCTGACATCGCTTCTGTGGTACACAGCATTCTAATATCACTACTTTGATACAACAGCATTCTGACATCACTGCTTTGTTACAGCAGCATTCTGACATCACTACTGTGGTAAAACAGCATTCTAATATTACTACCATGATACAAAAGAATTCTGACATCACTGCTGTAGTACAACAGCATTCTAAAATCATTACTGTGGTATATACAATGGGCAAATAAATCATTGTGTCTTGATTGGCGGAGACTTGGTTTGAGCCATTGCCTTCAGAGAGCACTGCCAATGGCTAAAAACAAGTCCTTGCCAACCAGGGCAACTCACAAGTTCCATACAGAATTCATAAACCACTTACTTTCTGATTTCCATCACAAATATGGCTGCAACCTTTACTCAAATATAAAACCCTTCAACTAGGCCCTAAAAATAATAGTCCATTAAATTAAAGTAAATAAATAATGTCATTTTCACTCAAGAGCCCATCCTTACACACATACACAAATTAAAAAAATCAAGTACTATTCAGTGTTTCCATTGATGGTGTTTCTTTGATGAGCATGAAAATTCCCCCACCTATCCCTACAAGTTTGCAAGAGAACTCCTTGCTCCTTACCTGGCAACAAATAAAATTGATGTTATGGTTCCACCTGAGGCGTGTGTGTGTGTGTGTGTGTGTGTGTGTGTGTGTGTGTGTGTGTGTCTGTGTGTGTATATGCCAGTGGAACTCTGAAGAATTTTGAATTAATGTATTCCATATTACCATTCCAGGTGTGTGTGTGGGGGGGGGGATTCTACTACTGGAATAATGCAGAGCTTTGAATTCTGTTCCATGGTAAACAGTCACACAATGTTCTGAATGTGAAAAAAGACATAACTGACAGGTGAAAAATATCTGTGGAGGGACTATTTTACATAATTTAGCAACATTTTATTATATTTTTTGTGGCTTTCAAAACATTTAGAGTATTTATTTTTAAAAAGTTGCAAATGGGTCCATTTTATATAAGCAATAAGGCACTTCAGGGACATTGGTTGTACTAGGTTTACTCCACTGTCAGGGGTTGAAGGCACTTGGCTTCGCCTTGTGTGCCATGGGAGTAAACCTAGCACACCCAATACCCTGTCATGCCTTATTGCCTAAACAACAGCACTCAGATTATAGTTTCATAGTTTCATAGTTTAGTACAAGCTCAGGAGGCCGTAGCCTATTAGTGAGCTCGCCACCCTAGGGTGGGGTGATGCTATATATAATCAAATTTGGAGTCACCCATAAATTGATCCAAGTTATGTTTAAAGGTATCGATGGTTTTACTCTCTACAACTGAAGCTGGTAAAGTATTCCATAGGTTAACAATTTTTTATGAAAACCAATGGCTTCTTTTTTTGGTTCTACAGTTTACACCTTTTAGTCTATGATTGTGAGATCTTGTCTGTGGTATACAGAGATTTGTTTCAATGCCTAATGTTTCAGACAGCCTATGTTCTCTTAAGGCTTTTTAACCCATCACCATATGATTCATCTTTCATACCATAGATTGTTTTAGTCATTTTTCTTTGTACTCCTTCAATTTGTTTTTTACCCCGAACCGTAGTAGGTGTACAAAGAGTTACACAGTGTTCCAAGTACGATCTTACCAGACTAGCGTAAAGAGATAACATAACCTGGGCTTGTCTACTTTTGATATTTTTCCATATACAGCCCATTATTCTTTGGTATTTCTTGACTTTAAACAATATGTTATTTTCGAAATTAAGTGACTTATCAATGTTTATCCCAAGGTCTTTTTCATTTTCAGTATCTTGTAACTTTTCATTGTTAATAAAATAGCTGTTTTTCAAATTATTGTGACCCAGGTGCATTATTTTACACTTTGTTTCATTAAACATCATTTTATTGTCTTGTGCCCACTTTTCTAAGCCTTTTAGTTCCTTTTGGTATGTCAGAACTTCTTCACTGGAGTTAACAATACAACCTATCTTACAATCAGCTGCATATTTTGATATCCAGACTTTATCGGTTGTCTTCATAGTATTGATTAAGATGTTAAATAATACCGGGCCCGGCACTGATCCTTGGGGTACCCCACTACTAACCTCTCCCCATGGTGATTTAACCCCCTTTATCACTGTACATTGCCTACGATTGTGTAGCCATGATTCTATCCAATCTATCAGAGTACATGGAAATTTTAAATTTGTCAAGTGTTTTAATAACATTTTATGGGATACTCTATCAAAAGCTTTTGCTAGATCCAGAAATATTATATCTACTGGAAGACCAGCGTCCAAGGCAGCACTAACATTTTCAAAAAAGTGAAGTTGGTTAGTTAAACACAATCTTCCCTTTACAAACCCATGCTGTGTTATATCATGGAGGTTACTCAGATTCATAAAGTGTTTTATTCTGAATAAAATTAACCTTTCTAAAGTTTTTCCTATACCTGAAGTTAGACTTATTGGTTGATAATTTAATGGCAAGTTTTTATTTCCTGATTTATAAATTGGAGTAACAACTGCTTCCTTCCATGCAGATATACTTTCTCCAGCTTCCTGAACAGCATGGATTCAGAGTTGGTCATAGCACCAATACTGCTCTCCTGGAGTTTGCTAACTTCCTTCATAACTCACTTGATGCTGGCTCCCTCGCTGGTGCGGTATTTATAGACCTATCAAAAGCCTTTGATACCGTCTCACACCCTCTACTGTTAGCTACCCTTGCCAGTGTGGGCTTTGCCTCTGGTCCAGTCTCCTGGTGCGCCAGCTACTTGACCAACCGCTCCCAACATGTACGGATTGGTGGCACTCTTTCCAGTACCTGCCCAATCCGCTCAGGAGTTCCCCAGGGCTCCATACTCAGGCCCTTACTCTTCTCTCTCTTTCTCAATTCCCTGCCCAATGCATGCGCAAGAAATATCCTACTCTATGCAGATGACGCAGTACTCTTTGCCTCTGACAGTAACCCTGTCTCACTCCAAAACTCCCTTCAGCGTGCCTACACCCCAGCTGAAAACTGGTTCTCTGACCACCGTCTTGTCATCAACCTTAAGAAAACTAAATCTATATTTTTTACACACCCTCAAAATAAGTCCAGCAACTTTCCTCTCTCTGTCCACTCCACCCTGAATCACCCCTTAGAACTTGTGCACTCTTACAAATACCTTGGCATAATCTTTGACTCTGCTCTCTCCTTTCATAACCACATCTCTGCCCTGACCTCTGCCTCCAATGCACGGTTGGGTATCCTCTACCGGCACAAAAAATGTCTCCCGGCAAACTCCCTCCACTTGGCTGTCACCTCTTCGGTGCTCTCACTAGTTGACTACAGCCTTCCTGTATATGGCGTGGCAGACCAGACAGCCCTCCATAGACGCCTAATGCTTAACAAAGCATGTAGACTTATTACCAGTGCCCATAGACTCACCCATACCTGTCATCTTTACTCCATGTCCACCCTACTCAACCTTGATGAGCCTCTTGTTCCTAACCTGCCAAGTTACCTATAAAGCCCTCCATGGTCTATCCCCACCAGGCCTTGCTAACTCTATTCACCAATCCAACCCCAGGTGCGACTTCGCTCAGCAAAGCTGCTCTGGTCATTCCAGGGCACGACCACCCAGGGCCAAAGGGTTTTCCTATAGAGCCTCCTCCTGGTACAATTCCCTCCCTGCTGGCATCACTGATGCCCCCTCACTCGCTAGCTTCAAATACAGCCTAAAAAATCACTTGCTCACTTCACACTCCTGCCACTGCCCCGAGCCCCCCATCCCCACCTCCGTGATGGTAAGAAATAAAAAAAAAAAAGGGTGTTATGACACTCATCACCTGTAACGTGACTGTGCCTATTGTTAAACTGTGTTGCTGATTGTCTCGCATTGCCTGTAACTTGCCAGTGCCTTATTGCTGTACTGTATTTCTGATTGTCTCATGTATGTATGTTTTGTCTTCCTTATGACGAGGTACCTTTGTAAATGAGCCTCTGGCTCAAAGGTTTTAAACTGGTGATGTTAAAAATAAATAAATAAAATAAATAAATAGCTTACAGAGGGGGCCTGCAATATGTATCGCAATTTCTTTAAGGAAAGTTGGGTGTATACCATCTGGGCGCACAGATGAATTTATTTTTAATTTTTGTAATTCCCTCAGAACTTCTTCTACAGTAATAGGAGTAACATTAGCATTATTGTATTCCATTTTGGAGCTGTTAAATTGTTCCTTAACTGTAAATGTAGTAATGAAATAGCTATTGAATTCTTTAGCCATTTGAAATTCCTCACTGATGATACCATTGTTTGCTTGTAAAGGGCCTATTGTAGATTTGGAACCTTTTAATGAACCTACATAGTTAGAGAATTTCTTTTGGTCATCTAGTGTGTCTGTTGCTAATTTATTTTCTGTATCATTCTTCGCTTGCTTAATTAATTGTTTTGTCCTGTTTAACACTTTTTTATACCTATTCCATGAGTTTTGCGACGTTTTTTTCTTGTAGTTTTGATAGCATTTATGCTTTTTATTGATTAGTCTTTTAATTTTGCCATTCCACCAAACTGGGTTTCTGACTTCCTTTTTATGTTGGCTTGCATGCTTGCACAAGCAACATCTTGTGGTAGTGCGGGTTTGGGGGGTGCGGCCGCTGTTGGGCGAATGCAGGGCACGCATCAGTAGGTGCGTCCCTCATTCCCCAATCAGACTGCATACCGGTGCCACACCATGCGTGTATAATGGTGCGAGCACATCTAAGCAAAGGTCCACTGCAATCCGAGCAAAGCTCGTCATATGCAATGGTCCTTTGCTTGCCGTGTTCACCGCCATTATGAGCATGGTCAGTGAGCGGCTCAGGCCTGCCAACATCAGGGCTGCCCAATCCCCCTGTCAGTAACCCCCCCCGCTGTGTTAGTGTGCTGATGGGGAGAGTCCACCTCATCGGCATACCCTCCCCCAAATGTTGAATTGCCAAGGGGGTGCCCAACTTCTTGGCTCACGGCCCCCATCTTCTACACGATGGGGAGCACACTCCCATCAGCATCACCCCAATTGTTGAATGCTGAGGTGGTGCCCAATCCATCTCGGCTCACGCCCCCCCCACTTTCTTTGTTTGCCGATGGGGGTGCCCAATCCCCGTCGGCATGACTCCCCCCCCGTGTTGTGTGCCGACGAGGGTGCCCAATCCACCATCGGCTACTGACACCCCCCAAAAAAAAAGCCAGGTAGGTGGCATGCTGGGAGCCCACCCCAGTGTGCCAAATGCCCTGCAACAGGAAAACTGTCCTGCAATGGTTTTTCTTTTTTTTTTTTCCCTGTAAACGAAAACCGTCCCCTCGTAGTCTCGATGCCTCCTCCCCACCCGCACCCACCCACTGCGCACCCTGTCTCCCTCCCCACCCCATATGCCATACTTCCTCTGGAGTCCGGCAGGACGATCTTCTGTGGACCAGGAACACGTCTGCACTCTTTCAAAGCCAATCATAACTGAGGAAATGCCGTAAGCTGTATAATGGAGTGAATAGGGTTTTTCAACTTTGCTGCATATCTCAGGCATTTCTTAGAATTTTGGCACCAAATTTTCAACATGGGGTTTTGGGGCCCCTCCTCATTAATTCTATCACTGTCATGGCATTAATCGGCTCCGAAAGGTGATTTCGCAGTCACTGTGTGAAATCACCTTTTGGGACCCAGTAATGAAATGACAGTGCCAGTGTTCATGAGGTGGCCTCTCAAAAAGCCTATGTTCCAAATTTGGTGGGAAAAATCCAACAAATGCCTGTTTTACTAGCGTGCGTTGTGCAGTTGCTATGCAGGCTTGTAACTTCACGCATCCCCAATATTTTAATGGCAGATTTTCAGCATTGGCATTTTTATACACCTCCTTGTGAACAGTACAGCTGTCATTTCCCACATCCTGCCCGAAATGTGTTTCTGCACTTCCAGTGCACAATGGCGCAGTCGCTGTGGGAAATCAGTGTTTGGGCCAGATTATGAAAATGACAGTGACACAGTTCATGAGCAGAGGTCCTAAAATACCTATGTTGAAAATTTGGTGCTGATACACCATAAAATGACTGTGTTACAAGCGTGCATTGACAGAGTGCACGCACGCTCGTACCGTCGTGCATTTGTGATATTTTCATTCTGGATTTTCACCATTGCCATTTTTCCACACCTCTTGATGAACATTACAGCCGTCATTTCACATACCCTGCCCAAAATGTGTTTTCGCACTTCCGGCACACAATAGCGTGGACACTGTGCGAAATCACTTCTTGGGACACTTTGAGGAAATGACAGTGACACTGTACATGAGCAGAGGTGCTAAAATGCCTATGTTGAAAATTTGGTACCGGACACCCATAAAATGGCAGTGTTGCAAGCGTGTATTGCATATTTCCCATGCACCCTTATACAGTAACTCCGCAAATTTGGTATATTTACATGCCACATTTTCAACACTGGCATTTTTTTACACCTCCTTATGAACTGTGCAGCTGTCATTTTTCACATCCTGCCCGGCATGTTTTCCTGCACTGCACTGCCAAACACCCAAAGGGACACCCTAATGCCTGTCACTCTCTGCGGGGTGGGGGTGGGTTGGCATCAGTTCACTACTTGACTGCCATTCCTATGCTGCATCTCTCTAACTCCTGCACTCCCAATGGCAGCAAGCCAACATTCAGCATTGACAAATGCTTGTTATATTTCTTCCTGTTAGGGACCCAGGTCTCCAAGCAGTAATTAAGTTTAGTCTTTATGAGAGTCCAAGCTTGATGAACATTAAGTCCTGACAATTCTGTATCCCAGTCACAAGTAGATAAGTATTGATTTATTTTTGAGTAATTAGCTCTATTGTAGACTTTAATTAAGGTAATCCCTTTAGTTTATGTTGTCTTTGCTAGAATATGAAACATAATCATGTTGTGGTCACTGTTTCCAAGAGGTTCTATGATTATAGGTTATTGTATTACTGAGCTCATATTTGTTAAAACAATGTCTAAGATAGTGTTATCTCTAGTTCCTTCTTGTACTAATTGATCCAGATCTTGACTAACTATAATTTCCAGGAAGTCTGTCTCTATACTTCCAGTACAACTATGTTTAACCCAATCAATGTTAGGGAAGTGAAAATCCCCCATTAATATATAGTTATCAGATGGTTCAAAGTTATTTATTGTTTTGAGGAATTCAGTATTCTGTTTTTTATTTAGGTTTGGTGGTTTATATGCCAAGCCTATACATAGTTTTTTTTAATTGATGGAGCAGGAATCAAATCAATCTCTACCCAGACTATTTCACTTTCTTCTGTTAGAGCGGAGATACAGTATGATGTGAAATTCTCAGTAATATACAGAGCTATCCTTCCCCCTTGTTTATGGTTCCTATTCTTAATAATTTTATTGAAACCAGGGATGTCTGTATTCCAACTGTCGTCCTGAAACCATGTTTCAGTTATCCCACAAATAGATATATTTTCCTTTTTAATTATATACTTTAATTCGTCCATTTTGTTAGTAAGGCTTCTGGCATTAAGTAAAAGAACTTTTATGTCCTTAGTATGTTTATACATTTGGGAGGACTCAGACAATATGGAATTCAGGGGGTAAGAAGTACTGGAATCCTGCTTTGAGTCATGATTGTTTAAGAAAACAGCTCTGCCCCGTGGTAGTTTAAATGTTTATCGAGTGGGTTGATGAAGTGTTTCCCTAAGAGATTTTATCCAATTTTGCTCAGATGCAGTCCGTCATTACAGTATAATTTGCCCTGTAAATAGAACTCTTCCCAATGAGTTAAGCACTGTATCTCTTGCCAGCTGTCCATGTTCTTAACCAGTTATTGAAGGTGCAAATTTTCATATTTATTCTAGGTGAAGCTTTTGGTATTGGCAGTATTTCAGAAATGATAACTTCACAGCCCAGATTATTCAATCTGTTGTTTAAGGCAACCGTGTCCAGTTTAATATCATCTAGTGAATCTCTAAAGACGTTATTTGCTCCTATATGCACCAGTGTGAGGGGTTTATCACCAAGATTTCTAACCATGGTTTTGCACATGTTTGTAAGATCTGCTGTCTTTGCACCACTAAAAGATAAGGTTCGATGTGATTTGTTAGGATTGCATATGAGTCTGTCAAGTTTTTTAATCATTGAGTCCCCCATTACCAAAAAATTTACTTGATTTGGTTGTTTTTTATCCCCACTTTCTTGAGAGTTTGGTATATCAGAGTTAGATTTATATGTTTTTCCTTCTGTATTCACTGGAGTACATACAGTTGACATTATTGGCCTGATTATGGGATGTTTCTGGAGTTTCATTAGCTATTAAAATAGTATTTAGTTATAGTAGCTAGTTTTTGTTCCGCCTTCAATTGTTGCAAATCTATTTTCCAATGAAATGTTGAAGGTGGTTGCCCTTCTACCTTTTTTAGGTGGTTTAGTATATTGAATATTGTACCATTTTTCGTCTCCACTTGCTACTACATCCTCATCTCTAGTTCTTTTTTTGTAAACACTATTTTGAGGGGTATGGGATTCTAGTATTATGTCATTATGTATGTTGTCAGGAACACTAACCTCAACGCTTTCCTGTGTATGTGTAGATGTACTGGGGGTAAGTGATATTAGATGCTCAGTCTGTCTATTGTGTAGGTTAGTACCAAGTCTTACTGCCATGTTTTTTGACATATCGCTAACTGAGAAAGTCTGTCATTAAATGATGTGTGAAGTGGAAAAACTTCACTTCATAGATTAATTTGCAAATTCACCTCATTTCACAAATTTATCCACCATGCAAAGTCGTACATTTGTGGAAAAGTGATAACTCTGCTAAATGCGAAGTTGCAACTTCGCCGATGGAGTTAGGTACAGAAGTGAAGTCTCACAAGAATGTGAAGTTGTGACTTCGCTGGCAAAGTTTGGTACAGAGGCGAAGTTTGCAATGTACTATGGGACTAAAGGTCACATATTGCTGAAACAGCCTGTATACCACGCAGAGGAGGCTGTCTCAGTGCAATGCTGTGAAGAGAGAGTGGGAGAGAAGTCCGTGTGCATATCTGAGTGTAAGCGGCCCCTCGTGGGACTGGCTTACTAGCTGTCTCTCTCTCCCTGTTTGGCCAGAGTCCTGGCTTGGGCATTCTTGTCCCGTCCCTGGGTTTTGAGGGTGTTGTCTTGCCCAGGTTTATAAAGGGGGAGGATCCTCTGGTTTGGGGAGTCGGCAGGCAATCTGTAGGGCAAGTAGGGTCAGGGCCTTGAGCCTCCGACCCAGGAGGTGCTACAGTTTTTTTTTTCAAGAGCATCAATGGCTGTGCTTCCAGTTTGTTTCCAAGGGGGTCGGGTGCTAGGAGAGTAGTACAGTGAGGAGGCAGTATAGCGCAGTGGTTTAAGGCTCTGAGCTGCAAATCTGGAGACCTGGGTTTGAATCCCACAGCCTCCACTTGCATGCTGTGTGGCCCTGAGCAAGTCACTTGACTTCCCTGTGTTCCCAGGTTGCACTTGTAAATGAGCTTTCAGCTTAGTGTGTCTCACCTGGTTAAACAAATGAAAAAAAAAAGCAGAATGGCAACCATTGGTTTTGGGAGTTCTTGGATCTTGCCAAGGGAGAACAAGTGGAGGAGTGTCTGGTCCATTGAGCATGCTCATTTTCAAGGAGGTCCTGTAAGGACAACGTTAAACAACAGTGTACAATAAAAGTGATGACATAGTGTACAGGTACAATAATTGGTAGGAACAAAGGTGCACATATGGTCAGTAAAAACAACACTAAAACAGATCGGAATCCAGTGCCCAGGTAAGCATCAGTGAAGTACCATAAGGTAACAATAATTGGTAGTAAATACATACAGGATCAAAGAAAAGAAAAACAATAGTGAAGCAGACAGGAACCAATTCATATTAAGAGGGAGAACAAAGGGGGGGGGGTGCTGTGGAGCCCGAGCAGAACGGCAGCATCCAACAACAGCTCCTGCTCTGATTTACATAAATTACTAAAAAAACCCTCAATCGCTGGGAAGAGACCCTAATTAACGTTACTACTCGAAAGAGGACCCCTCTAATCATAAAATGGGTAATCCTAGTAAGGACAGAGGTGGAGGATCAGGCGTTAAGACAGCCGATACAGTGCAACAGATGAGAAGCCCATCCGAGATGCAGGCCGCACCTCAGCGGGACTCCGAAGATACTATGGCTTCTCTAGGCCTCAAACTGAATAGGTTGCTCTCATCCATGGCCGACCTGAACAACAAGATAGATTCCTTCGGATCGAGAGTTACGGCCATCGAATCCACTGTGGAAGACATGAGGTCTGAGGCGGAAAGCAGTAAGAAACAAGCGGATGCAGCATCGGCTGCAACATCATTGCTGGTTAAGGAAAATGCACATCTAAGGGCCAGGCTCGAGACTCTTGAGAATCAGGCCCGCTCCTCGCATGTTCGAGTCTTGGGCCTGCCGGAGGGAATTGAAGGAGATCACCCTTTAATGTTTATGAGAGAGTGGCTGGTGGAAAAACTGACCCCTGATGACCACAGCACTGTATTTGGCCTGCAGAAAGTATATAGAATTACTCCTCGGGGGTATCGTGAGGACGCTGAGACCCCCCGTACCCTCTTAATCATAACGGACGGAGTGGGCACTAGGGACCGAATTCTCCGATATGCCCGGCAAGTGGGACCTATACTACAAGATGACCGAGTGGTTCACCTATTCCCGGACATCAGTTACGCTACCCGCCTTAGGCGGAAAAGATTCGACGGGATCCGAAAATGACTTAAGCAAGCAAATATCTCCCACTCACTGGTGTTCCCTGCTCGGCTGAGGATAGTGCACAGAGGGAAAGTATGGGTTTTCTCGGACCCCACTGAGGCTGGCAAGTGGGCCGCTCATTTTGCCGAATCCAGTCGGAAGCGGCGGAGAGATCGTGGCGAGGAGTCCAGCGGGTCAGAAGATCAGGATGACACTTGAAAAATGATTGGACAGGCCAGACTTTGATCTTTATATGTGCTTTAATTATGTTTCTATAGGCACTTTCTCAAATGGCCCCTCGGTTTAAAATTAAAAGGGGCTGCTGGAGAGGCTAGGCCTATCTTAGCCCTTATATTAAATCTACTGGACTGGGGCTAGCGTCTCATTTTCTCCTTTCCTCTTGTATTTTATGTAGCCCTGACAATGTTAGCAATAATGACCCCCTCACCCATTTGTCTCTGTTCTTAAGAGGGCGGTAGCTTGACTAGAGGGGCTTAGAGGATGCTGCCTGCATTATATAACTAGATTTGGACTTTTAGGTAGATAGTGTGGCAAAACAATACCCTGATATAGGGGCACATATTTGGACAGATTATGATTTACTTGAGTATAGAGCTACAGCCACACTGTTCATGGGCTCATTTAAACAGCTTTATTACGTAGTTTTATTTGTGAACGAATATGTTGGATCTACCCCATATGTGGTATCAAAATATTTGGGAATCGCTAATCCTTTGATTAATGAGGGGGTCTATCTCTCTCTCTCTCTGACATGTATTTATGCTGATGGTATGTCCTAAATATGGTAAATGTATCTGTAAAAGGATATAAGATAAAATCAAAAATAAAGTTTAAAAAAAAAAAAGAGGGAGAACAAAAAGTGGTATCAGTAAGAACTGATATGATTGCTGTCAGCTTCCCAAGATGGCTGAGAGTGCAGAAAGGAAGGAAGGGGTTAAGGAGAAATACATAACTACTTCTGATGAGGGGTGTGACTGAGGGGGCAAGGGATAAGTGCAAGAAGTTGAGAGAGGATGAAAGAGCAAGGGAGAGAATTGGGCAGGGATCAGGGATGGAGGGTATAGAAGAAGTCCTGGGAGTAAGGGTGGGTATGGACTAGGTAGGACAGGGGCCAGGGTGGCTAGGGAGACTAGGGAGAAGGATACAAGAAGTCGGAGGGTACTCACTTGATAGCAGTGGCAGGAGACTGGCATGATATGCTAGGACCTATGGCAGTGACAGACTACTGGGAAGAATTTGCAGGTCAGGGCTCTGAAGAAATTTAATGAGACAGTGCTGGTGAGTCTGAGTGACATCTGGATGAGATTCCACACCAATGGGATGGCGCAGCTAATGGCACCCTTGCCGAGGGAGGTACGCATCTGGGGTACGTCGAGGAGGATGTAGGTGGATTTTCTAAGGGAGTAGGAGCAATGGGAAATAATAAGTGAGGAGATATAGGTCGGTAAATTGTTTAGTAGACTTCTGAGGGTCCAGGTACCTAAATGGAGTAGCCGCTGGGTGACGAGGGGTTGCCAGCCGACTTCTTTATATAAGTCGCAGTGGTGCATCCTGAAAGGTATTTTAGTAATGAAGCACAGAGCCCGGTGGAACAGTATATTGAGCTTGCAATGGTTGGAATCAGCGGCACAGTTGTAGATGATGTCACCGTAGTCTAGGAATGGCAGGAATGTGGCCTGTACTAGTCTACGTCTAATGTCAGGGGGAACGAGTGCTCTGTTCCTGAAGAAAAAGTCGAGTCTTGTTTTCAACTTATTAGAAAGGTAGTCGATGTGCACACTGAAAGAAAGCTAGCGGTCTATCCAAATGCCCAGATATCTGAATTGATCAACCGCGTCTAGTGAGTCACCTAGGATAGTCATGATGGGTACAGGTGACATGCTGTGCTGAGGGGAGGGCCTATTGCTACGAGGTGCAAAATAAAGGACCTTGGTTTATTTCTCGTTGAGTTGCAGCTTGGAGTTGATTAGGTTGCACTCTAGCTGTGTGAAGTCAGCTTGGAATACATAACTTACAGTACTTCGGACAGGGTTGGCTTAGAAGTATATATAACGGTATCGTCCACAAAGAGATGTATTTTGGAGTTGCTGATACTGGAATCTAGCGAGTTAATGTAAATAGAAAATAGTATAGGGCCTAAAATGGAGCCTTGCGGGATAACTCATTTTATGGGGAGGGAGTTGGAGATCTGACTGCTCGCTTTGGTTTTCTGAACTCTACCTGTAAGGTAGGTTGAGAACCATTGAAGTGTGGTGTCAGTTGTGCCCAGTTTACTGAGACCACTGAAAATGAGGTTATGGTTGATGGTATCGAATGCCTTGCTGAGATCAAGGAATACGGCAACTGTGACTTGTCTGGAATCGTGCATGGTCAGTCAGTTGTTGGTGACTTTAGCTAAAGTGAGCAAGGACTGGGACTGTGTTGCTTACAACCCCCTTCACACTGAGATGAACTGTTCATTTTAAAGAGAAAAAAAAAAGCACCAAGATTTAAAACGTTCTCTTCCTATGTTGTCTCTTTTTGGGAACTTGTTCTAAATGGATTTGAAAAGTTGCTCAAGTATCCATGTCTTGCTGAGAAGGAGTGAGTGGGCGAGTGAGAGGGCGAGCACTTTGCCTGTAAATAGTATGCTAAGTATTATCCATATTAAAACCTATTTTTCTTGGGCAAGTGCAGCTCCATGGGGCAAGTGGTAGAGTAGGCCCTAGAAATGGGGGTGCAGCAGATTTTCGGGACTGGCAACATACCCCGTGGGGGGGGGTGATGGGCATGGTGTGCGCATACCTGTCTGGTCGTCATCCCGCATAGGCTGGCTTACAGGCCTCATTTACCAGAGGAAATGGGTTATGGGGGGAGTGTAATCCAGCCCCATAGCCATCTGTCTCCCTGTTTGGCTGGAATCCTGGTTTGGGCATCCTTGTTCCACCCCGGGGGTTTTGGGGGTGATGCCTTGCCCAGGTTTTTAATGGGAGAGGATCCCCTGGTTCAGGGAGTCAGCAGGCAATCTGTAGGGTAAGTAGGGTTGAGGTCTTGTTCCTCTAGCCCTGGAGGTGCCAGCATTATTTTTCCAAGAGTGTTGATGGCTATGGTTCAAATTTTGTTTCCGTGGGAGTCGGGTGCAAGGAGATTGGTGACCATGGGCTCTAGGGGTTCTTGGATCTGGCCAAGGGAGAGCAAGTGGAGGAGTGACTGTTCTTGCTGGGTACAGGAGGCCTAGATGCCTTTGAAAGCAAGGTATGGCATTGGGGCTTTCGTGGTGGCAGGGCCTCTCAGAGGTGACAGCTCTGGTGAGGTCTCCACTGGGTGTGGCACACTGCTGGGGGAATGTAAGTGGGGGCATTCCAGGGATTCACTTTATTGGGCCTGCCATGTCTGTGTCTGGGGCAGGACCCATGTTAGACCCACTGATGGAATGCGTAGGTGGAAAAAGAAGTAACAAGGAAGGAGGGATACATGTTGTCCTCAGCTAAATACTGTAAATTTTCGCACCCGGTCATAGAAATATAGAAACTTAGACCTTGACGGCAGATAAGGACTGCTTGGCCCACCCAGTCTGCCAGTTTCCCTACCTACAGGATCAGCTGCAGATCCTAGTTAACCAACAGCCTATTTCTTCCTACCCCCCACAAGAATTACCTTATGTCTGTCCCATGCATTCTTGAATTCTCCCACAGTTTTAGACCTGACAACCTCCTCAGGAAGGCAGTTCCATGCATCTACCACCCTCTCTGTGAAAAAATACTTCCTCACATTGCCCCTGAGCCAATCCCCCTCTACCTTCAAATTGTGTCCCCTTGTTCTTGCACATCTCTTTTTCTGAAACATGCTACCCTGTTGGACTTTGTCGATTCCACTGAGGTACTTAAAAGTTTCTATCATGACCCTCCCTTCTTTCCTCTAAGGTATACATATTAACCTCCTTTAGTCTCTCCTTGTATGGCTTCTCTTGCAGACCCTGCACCATTTTAGTTGCCCTCCTCTGGACTGCCTCCATCCTGTCTATGTCCTTGTGGAGATGGGGTCTCCAGAACTAGACACAGTACTCCATATGGGGTCTCACCAACTGTCTGTACAGAGGGATAACAACTTCCTGTTTTCTTCTGGTGATGCCTCTCCCTATACATCCCAGTCCCCCCATCCCCAGCCCTCCCTACTGCCTTCTCACATTGCTTGCTAACCTTAAGATCATCTGATATGATCACCCCCAGGTCCCTTTCCATTTTGTTTTGTTACTACCCCCATTGTGCAATCTTCCCATGGGTTTTTGTTTCCCAGGTGAATTTTTTTGCACTTCTTTGCATTGAATCCTAGCTGCCATACTTCTGACCATTCCTCCAACCTTACCAAGTCCTTTCTCATCCTTTCCACACCTCCTTGTGTATCAACTCTGTTGCAGATCTTTGTGTCATCTGCAAAGAGGCATACTTTTCCTTCCAGTCCCTCTGCAATGTCATTTATAAAGACATTAAAAAGGACTGGACCCAGTAATGAACCCTGCGGTACCCCACTAGTAAGCCCTCTTTCTTCAGAGTGACTCCATTTACAATTACCTTCTGTGTCCAGTTTTCCAGCCAATGTTTTACCCAGGCTACCACCCTGGGACCCACTCCCAGGCTGGTTAATTTGATTATTAATCTTTTTGTGTGGGACTGTGTCAAATGCCTTGCTAAAGCCTAGGTAGGCCATTTCCACAGCCCCCCTCTCTGGTCTACTACTTTGGTCACCCAGTCAAAGAAATCAATTAGATTCATCTGACATGACCTTCCCACTGTGAACCCATGTTGCCTTGGGTCCTGTGCCCCACTGGCCTCTAGGTACTCAACAATTCTTTCCTTGAGAAGTGATTCAATCACTTTCCCTACCACAGAGGTCAAACTGACAGGTCTGTAGTGTCCTGCCTCTGTCTTGCTCCCACTTTTGTGAAGGGGAATCACATCCGTCTTCCTCCAGTCCTCAGGTACCACACCATCCTCCCATGATTTGTTAAAAAGGGTAGTCAGTGGTGTCACTACTTCTTCCCTTAATTCTTTTAGAATTCTGGGGTGAATTCCATCAGGCCCAATTGCTTTGTCCACATTCAGTTTTAGGAGTTCTTTCAGAACCCTTTCTTCTGTGAAAGGACTGGGATCAACCCCCCTATCCAGAGTGCTTCTATTAATTGGATTAAGCACCTCCCCCTCCTCCTTTTTTGTGAATACTGAGCAGAAGTGTTCGTTCAATATCCCTGCTTTTTCACTGTCCCTGTTTGCCCACCCATGTCTATTCTATTCAGCCTCACTATCCCTCTCTTTGTCTTTCTATGCTCCCTGATGTAACTATAAAAGGTTTTATCCCCCTTCTTAATCGAGTTGGCTATCTTTTCCTCAGTTTGGGCCTTTGCTATTCTGACTTCCCTCCTTGCTTCCTTCTGCCTTAACTGGTACAGTTCTCTGTCCTGCTCCTTCTGTGTTTCCTTATACTTCCTAAATGCTATCTTTTTCTTCCTAACCTTCCCCGCCACCTCTTTTGAGAACCACAGTGGCTTTTTCTTTCATTTTGATTTGTTTATTTGGTTCACACAAAGGCTTTTTGCCTCTGTGATGGCAGTTTTGATGTTTCCCCATTGTTGTTCCACCCCTCCTTCTAGCCTGTTTTCTAGTGCTTTGCTAAGGCACTCTCTCATCTTGCCAATGTCAGCCCTCCTGAAGTCCAGTACCCTCACTTTTGTATGGCTTGACTCTAGCTGAGTTTATCGTGAACCACACTGTTAGGTGGTCACTTGTTCCCAGATGGCTACCCATTTCTAGATCTGAGATCCTCTCACTGTTCCCATTTGAGAGTACAAGGTCTAAGATTGCTCCTTCATGAGTGGGTTCCAAAACTAGCTGTCTGAGGCATGCCACCTGTAGGGCATCGAGAATGGCCCTGCTCTTGGATGTGGCTGCAGTAAAGGTACTCCAGTTAACATCTGGTATATTCATGGCCCTCATCAACAGTATCTCCTCTTTCTCTGCCATCCTAAGGATGCCTTCTATCATATCCTTGTCCATTCCTTCCCCCTGACATGGGGTCTGTATACAACCCCTGTGCGGATTGTGGTGCCATTTCCAGTTTCTAAGATGACCCACAGTGCCTCCTCTCCTCCCTGTTTACCCTTTTGTTCAGTTGCTTTTATCCCTTCCCTTACATAGAGAGCTACTCCTCCCTTCTTCTCCCCTCCCTGTCTCTCCTGTAGGTTGTGTACCCTGGTATGTTAGCATCCCAGTCATGGTTCTCTGTGTACCATGTTTCTGTGACTGCTATGATATCCAGGCATCCCTCTTCCATCAAGGCCACCATTCAGGGAGCTTGTTGCCCAGACTACGGACCTTGGTACTCATTATCCTCCATTTCTTGATGGCCTTACCACTTTTTTCCCCATCCCTGTCCTTATTGCCTTTTCATTTTCTCCATTTACCCCAGCCCTTCTCCTTATCGACATCTCTAGCTTGGTGTTTACCTCACTTACTACCCTGATCTTTTGGGGGCCTAGGATTTCCCTGCTCCTTTCCAGTGCCTCCCCCCTTGGCTAGTTTAAATGCTTGCCAATGAAGCATTTAAACCTATCACCTAGGATCCTGGTTCCACTCCTGGACAGATGCAGCCCATCACACCAGTATAGGCCTGCATCACTCCAGGTGGACCCCCAGTCCCCAATAAAGCCAAAACCCTGAGCTCTGCACCAGTTTTTCAAACACTGATTGAATCCCATGGTGTGGAGCACCCTAGCCTCACCCATGCCATAGACAGGCAGCACCTCCAAGAAAGTTACTGTGCATGCTACTTGTCTAAGGTCCCTCCCCAACTCCACAAACTCTTCCTGTACTGATCTGATCCCTTTCCGAGCCAGGTCATTTGTCCCTAGGTGGACAATGACATCCAGCTCCTTCCCCTGTGCAGCTGCTCTGGGGATCCTGAGGATTAGCTCCCTGTACCTCCAAGCCATGGCACCAGGCAGGCACCTTACCTCCCTCTCCCCTTCCTCCCCCAGTTCTACCCCCTAACAATGGAGTCTCCCACAAGAAGTTGTTTCCTTCCCCTGTGGGGTCCCATGCCACCCTCCTGTGGGTCTCCTTTGTGGAGGTTCCCAGCATCCTCCTTGTTCTCCACTGCGGGTGCCTCTATAGAGGAACCACACTTTGCCAGAATGGCATGTGAATTGTTGAGAGGTACAACTGGAGGGATGTGCCTCTGTTCCACCACCCTCACCCTCCCTGAGCCCTCTGTGGTCCAACCGCTCCTCTTTTTTGGCAAACTCTGAGGCAACAGTGGTGGTCCTGGTGGTCCTTGGGTGGGAGAGGAGGTCCCCCAAATCCTGGGCAACTCATCCTGAGTTGAGCAACCTCCTCCCTCAGCCCAGAGAGGTGTCTGCAGATGGGACAACACCGCATCCTCCAGAACGTCTCCCGGAAGACTGCTGCTCCACAGCCACTGCACCACTCCCATCATGTCTTATTTCTGGCCCCTTAACAGTTGTTTGGAATACTTACTGTTTCCTCTGTTTATTTTTATTTTTCTCCCTACTTTCTTACTGCCTCTGTGCCCTTTAAGCTCCTGATCTTCCTGTTCTGAGACAAAAAGTTCCTATATTTCTCAGTAGTCTCCTTGCTTGCTCAGAGTCAGACCTCCAGCAGTGGTCCAGTTGGATCGGAGGGTTATAAGGTTGGTTTCTGGAGAGATTTCAGGGCAACCATGGTAAGGAATTTAGGCTGTTGCTCCAGTGTTATCTAATCTGTGGCAGTGGAGTAAGGCACTCTCCCTGGGTTCCAAGGTCGGTTAACGTCGTACCCTCTAGTGACCTGAGTGGCTGTACTTGCTCAGGGTGTTTACATGGAGTCTGCACTTGGCCTATAGTCTAGGTCTCCTTGAAAATGAAAAAAAGTCTTAGCCAATGTACTGTGTCCTATTTTAGCATCTAGACATGGGTGTTTACCTTCAGTAATAAATGCCCTACTTTGGCCGGTCTCCCGGCTCCATGGAGCTGAATAATATATTTATTTTTTAAATAATCAGAATTACACTTTTTCTGCTTGTTCTTAATTCTGGAGTCCTAAGATTATTGAATGAACTAACCACTCCTTTTTAACAAGATTCGGGTCTGCCCTCCCTGGCCCGGTTCCAAAGCTGCAGCTGTTGGAAGGCGAGAAGGTTGCTGAAGTGAGTAAGCATCTGTACCGTGCTTCAATGGATCAGCTCAATTAAAGCCTTGTTTTCCTTTTTGGGCTTTGCCTCTCTGGAAGTTCTCTGGTTTGTACCCCCACTGGGACCCTTAGACATATATGGAGGTTAAGGAGAGGTTATATGAGAAAGAAAACTCTTTACATATATTTCAAAACTGAGCTTTTTGAAGCCAAATTGCTCACAAATTGTTCTAGAGGGCCTTATGCTCCTAGATTTGTGGGTTTTTTTGTTTATTTCTTCAGCGATTATTTACTTTAAAGTAGTGGTTTTTGTTTTGTCGGTCTGTGAAGAGTGATGTGGTGGAGCGTAGGTGTACTGAAAAGCAGCAAGGTAGTAAGGCAGGCCAGAAAGATCCAAATCATTTTTTTTGTAAGCAGGAGATTTGTGTTATATTTCTGTTTTCTCATTCTTTCTTGTTTATAATTTTTTTTGAAGTAAGGTCTCATTTTTATGTTGATTGCGCGCATGAGCAAGAAACATGTTGCGGCAGCTTTCTCCCCAAGCAGGTTGTGGAGGCGAGGCAGTGTTGTAGCGAATGCCCCCACATCCTGCAAAGGCTTGTCCCACTTCCCCCAATGCCGTGGCATGCTGTTGCTGACACTAGTTCAGCCAGCGTGCCACAACCTTCTAAAAAAGTAGCCGCTACAATCAGGGGCCGCCTCGTCATTGCAGCATCAGCCATCCGCTGCAATGAGGAAGTGACCCGTCATTGCAGAGCGGGATGTAAAAACCCTGATATTGTTTGTGAACATGGTGGCTGCTTGCCGCCTTGTTCACAAACAATATAACCCCCCACCACCATGTTTAGATGCCGACAGCCCCAATCCCCATCGGCTTCAGTGGCCCAATGTTGATTGTGCCAACGGGGGACCCCATTCCCCGTCGGCATTATGTCAACCCCCCCCCACTGTTATTGTCTGCTGACGGGTGCCCAATCCCTGTCAGCATAATGTGAACCTCCCCCCTTTAGGTTTGTGCTGATGGGGGTGCCCAATCCCCCATCAGCCACTGCTGGCCCCCCACAACGAAAGAGTCCGGTGGCATGCTGGGAGCCCACCCCAGCATGTCACATGCCCCTGTAAAATGCAAAATGGTCCTGCAACGTCTTTTTTTTTTTTCTTACCCTGTAAAAAAGGAAACTGTCCCTCGGCGGTCTCCGTAGCTCCCAACCGCAACCCGCGCCCACCAACTGTGCACCGTGCCTCCCCACACCCCCTCACCCCATACTTACCTCTGGAGTCTGGCGCGATGATCTTCAGTGGACCGGGAACATGTCTGCGCTCTTCAAAGCCGACCGCAAACTGAGGAAATGCCAGTAAGTTGTATAATGGAATAAATAGGGTTTTTTCAACTTTAATGCATATCTCGGGCATTTTTTGGAATTTTGGCACCAAATTTTCAACATGGGTTTTTTGGGACCCCTCCTCATGAATTCTTGAAATGTCATGGCGTTAATTGGCCCCGAAAGGTGATTTCGTGGTTACTGTGCAGAATCCCCTTTTGGGGCCGATTAATGCAATAACAGTGCCAGTGTTCATGAGGTGGGCTCTCAAAAAGCCTATGTTGCAAATTTGGTTGAAAACATCCACAAGATGACTATTTTACGAGCGTGCATTGCGCAGTTGCTATGCACGCTCGTAAGTTCGCGAATGTGCAATATTTTCGCACCAGATTTTCAAAATTAGCATTTTTCCACACCTCCTTGTGAACTGTACAGCTGTCATTGTTCACATCCTGGCAGAAATGTTTTTTCACTCTTCCAGCGCAGAATAGCATGGTCGCTGAGGGAAATCAGTGTTCGGGACAGATTAAGAAAATGTCAGTGACACTGTTCATGAGTAGAGGTCCTAAAATGCCTATGTTTAAAATTTGGTAATGATACTCCATAAAATGACTGTGTTATGAGCGTGCGTTACGCTGTTTGCACACATGCTCGTAATTTCGCGAATTTATAATATTTTCACTCCAGATTTTGAACATTGCCATTTTCCCACACCTACTTGTGAACAGTGCAGCTGTCATTTTTCCCATCCTGGCCGAAAATGTGTTTTCGCACTTCTGGCGCAGAATAGAGCGGTCACTGCGGGAAATCAGTGTCCGGGACAGATTAAGAAAATGGCAGTGATATTGTTTATGAGCAGAGGCCCTAAAATGCCTATGTTGAAAATTTGGTGATGATAGCCCATCAAATGACTGTGTTACAAGTGTGCGTTACGCACTTTCCATGCACCCTTGCAACTTCGCAGATTTGTAATATTGTCATGCCAGATTTTCAACAGTGGCATTTTTTCACACCTCCTTATGAGCAGTACAGCTGTCATTTTTCACATCCTGACCAAAATATGTGTTCACAGTTGCGGCGCAGAATAACACGGTCGCTGTGGGAAATCAGTGTTCGGGACACATTAAGAAAATGACAGTGACACTGTTCATGAGCAGAGGTCCTAAAATGCCTATGTTGAAAATTTGGTGCCGAAACTCTATAACATGACTGTGTTACAAGCGTGCGTTGATCTGTTTCCATGCACCCTTGTAACTTCACAAATTTGTAATATTTTCATGCCACATTTCCAACAGTGGCATTTTTTCACACCTCCTTATGAACAGTACAGCTGTCATTTTTCACATCCTGGCTAAAATATGTTTTTGCACTCCTGCCAGAGAATAGCACGGTCACCATGGGAAATCAGTGTTTGGGACAGATTAAGATCGAACGAGTGAGAGGGGGGAGTGACCGAGCTCAACCGAGCTGTGTCAGGAGTGCTGTGGATTTGTTTGTGGGCAGGAAAAGGCCCCAACGCAAGTGCCCAGTACAAAAGGGCAGCCAGCAGCACTGGGAGAAACAGAACGAGAGAACAAGTGAGGAAGGGGGAGTGAGCGAACTCACCGGAGCGCTGTCAGGACTGCTGCGGATTTCTTTGTGGGCAAAAAAAGGCATCAGTGCAGGCAGGGACCCAGTACAAAAGGCCAGCTTGCAGCGGTGGGAGAAACAGTATGAGCGAGTGAGACAGGGGAACTGAGTGAGCTCAACAGAGCTCTATCAGGACTGCTGCAGATTTGTTTGTGGGCAGAAAAAGGCGCCAATGCAGGCAGGAGCCCCGTACAAAAGGGCAGCTTGCAGCGCCAGGACAACCAGAATGAGCACGTGAGAGAGGGAGACTGAGCGACCTCAATGGAGCTCTGTCGGGACAGCTGTAGATTTCTTTGTGGACAGACAAAGGTGCCAATGCAACCAGGAGCCCCATACAAAAGCGCAGCCTGCAGCACCAAGAAAAACAGAACGCGCGAGTGACAGAGTGGTAGTGAGCGAGCTGAACGGAGCTCTATTGTGACTGCTGCGGATTTCTTTGTGGGTAGAAAATGCAGCAGTGCAGGCAGGATCCCAGTACAAAAGGCCAGCTTGCAACGCCGGCAGAGACGGAATGAGTGAGTGAGAGAGGGGGAGTGAGTGAGCTCAATGGAGCTGTGTCGGGACTGCTTCAGATTTCTTTCTTGGGCCAAGAAGCCACCAATGCAGGCAGGAGCCCAGTACAAAAGGGCAGACTGCAGCGGTGGGAGACACAGAACGAGTGAGTGAGGGAGAGGGAGTGAGTGAGCTCAACAGAGTTCTGTTGTGACTGCTGCAGATTTGTTTGTGGGCAGAAAAAGGCAGCAATGCATGCAGGGGCCCAGTACAAAAGGGCAGCCTGCAGTGGCGGAAAACCCACAAGAAGCGAGTCAGAGGGGGAAGTGATCGAGCTCAACAGAGCTGTATTGTAACTGCTGCAAACTTCTCTCTGGGCAGAAGAAGGTGGCAACGCAGGCAGGAGCCCAGTAGAAAAGGGCAGCCTGCAGCACTGGCAGAAATGGAATGAGCGAGTGAGAGAAGGGGAGTGAGCGAGCTCAACGGAGCTTTGTCGGGACTGCTGCAGAGTTCATTGTGGGCAGAAAAAGGTGCCAACAGAGGCAGGAGCCCAGTACAAAATGGCAGTCTGCAGCACCAGGAGAAACAGAATGAGTGAGTGACACAGGGAGAGTGAGCGACCTCAATGGAGCTCTGTCGGTACAGCTGTGAATTTCTTTGTGGGCAGAAAAAGGTGCCAATATAGGCAGGAGCCCAGTACAAAAGGGCAGCCTGCAGCACTGGGAGAAACACAATGAACGAGTGAGAGAGGGGGAGTGAGCGAGCTCAATGGAGCCCTATTGTGACTGCTGCGGATTTCTTTGTTGGCAGGAAAAGGCAGCAATGCAGGCAGGAGCCCAGTACAAAAGGCCAGCCTGCAGCACCGGCAGAAACGGAACGAGTGAATGAGAGAGGGGGAGTCAGCAGGCTCAACAGTCCTGTGTTGGGACTGCTGCAGATTTTGTTGTGGGCAAAAAAAGCCACCAACAGAGGCAGGAGCCCAGTACAAGAGGGCAGCTTGCAGCGCCAGGAGAAACAGAATGAGCGAGTGAGAGAGGGGGAGTGAGCCACCCCAACGGAGCTCTGTCGGGACAGCTGCAGATTTCTTAGTGGGCAGAACAAGGTGCCAACGCAGGCAGGAGCCCAGTACAAAAGAACAGCCTGCTGCACTGAGAGAAACAGACTGAGTGAGTGACAGAGGGCCAGTGAGAGTGCTCAACAGACCAACACAATCAACATTCAGCATTGACAAATGCTGTTATTTCTGTTTTTAGTTTGTTGTGTTTAAGTAAAGCATTTTGTCAGTGTCTTTCTGTAGCAGTTTTAGTGATTTTCTAGTTATATTTTCCTTAAAGTGACGGTGTTCCATCACATTTTGTTATACTAATTACCCCGTTGCCCCAGTGTTGTAATCCATGTTCTGTTTTAAAAAATCATTTGTTCTCTCTGTCACTATTTGTAATACTAATTACCCAGGTGTTACCCCTGTCAATGTAATCCTTGTTCTGTTTTAATAAAAAAAAATTGTCTTGTCACTGTTTGTTATACTAATTACCCCTGTTACTCCTGTCATTGTAATCCCTGTTCTGGTTAAAAAAAAGCTTTCTGGTTGTTTATTTATTTATTAGCTTTTAATGACTGGGTAAGTGCGCTAGGCAAGAAACCTGCCTATTTTCAGGCACGACCCCGGAGAGTACAGGTACAGTAATGCAGCAGAGACATCAATGACAACAATGAGGTACAAAGGCAGTGATAACTGTCAAGACAATCTACACAAACAGCATTAAAAAACAGCATAAGAATAACAGCAAGAAAACTACGGGTTAGAGCAGTCATACAATTGTTGCAAAAAATTATGCAGTTAACAAGACAATAGTCCTAAATAGAATTACCAGGAAACAAGGAGACACACACACACAGTAAGGATACAGAAATGGGCAAGAAAGCAGCTAGAGGGCAAGCAGCAGGCCCCACAAAACCTTAAGTGCAGTCACAGTAGCCAGGGGCATTAAGGTGGGAAAAAAGAGCAAGCTTAAAAGCTAGGTGAGTTGAGGAGTTCTTCACCGGAGGGGGTAGCGAGTTCCAGAACAACGGGGCAAAATGTAAGACAGCCAGCTCACCCTTATTAGTAAAGCAGGGCTGAACAGCGAGCAGGGGGAAGGCAGCGGACCTGAGGGCATAAGAGTGAGAGACAGGGTTAAGCATGGCCCCCAGAGCCGCAGGGTGAGGCGTCCTGGTCAAAGAGTCAGCAAAACAACCTAGTGCATATGATCTAAGGGATTTGGGAGGCAGCCAATTTAAGGTAGAGTAAAGACGGCAGTGGTGGATCAGATGTGGAGCCGATAAGTCGAATCTGCAGATGTTGTTGTGCGTAATGTCCCATTTACGGAGTACTACAGCATTGACATGCGAGAGGACTGGGAGAGCATATAGCAGTTGCGGCAGTAACACACCTTTCTCAACAGCAGTCCTGGTGGCCAGAGTGAGTAAGTGGTGCACTTTGTAGGCCGCACCAATCTTAGAGTTAACTGAGTGACAGACCTCATTGACATGCGCAGCAAAATCCAGAGCCAGGTTGAGCATTACCCCAAGGTATTTGAAAGACAATGTGTTAGAGACTGGAGACCCATCACAGCCACGGACCAGAAGATTAGGGGCCACAGTCAGTACCCATCTAGAGGATCCAAAAAGCATGTCCTGGGTCTTAGATAGGTTTAAGATTTGGAGGAGAACCAAGATTGGAGGCTCTGAAAGGCAGGCAATAATTGTTGATTTAGGTCAGTTATAGACTTGGAAGTAGAGTAAAGTACCAGATCATCTGCATACAAGATAGCATTGTAGAGTGGGGAAGGGCTGGGGATATCATTAATAAAAAGAGAAAAGAGTAGGGACCCAAGAATTGAACCCTGTTGGATGCCAGAGGTGATTGGGGCAGGGGCAGAGAGAACCTTACAGAAGGAGAAAGTTTGAGAGCAATTTTCAAGATAGCTAGCGATCCAAGAGCTGGTGATGTCAAAGGCTCTAAGTGATTGCAGTTTGTCCAGTAGTAGGGGGTGATGTACCATGTCAAATGCTTTAGAGAGATCAATGAATACGGCTCCAGTGAGTAAGCCCTTGTCTATATTGCATTTTACGTCATTGGCAAAGTGGATAAGAGCAGTGGTTGTGCTGTGCCCAGCCCTAAAGCCATGTTGAAAAGGGGATTGAAGGTTAGGGTGGAGTAGGTACTGAGAGACCTGATGATGCACAACTTTCTCCAGCAGCTAACTGGGTGTAGGCAGAAGTGAAATGGGGCGATAGTTTGACAGGATTTTGGGATCACCTTTCTTAAACACCGATATAGTCCTGGTGGTTTCCCAGGCCAAAGGGACTGAGGCTGAGCTGATTGAGATTGAAAAGCCAGGTAACTGGTTCAGCGAGACAAGAGGCGAACTGTCTAAGGATCCATGGATCAGTTCCGTCAGGACCTGCACTGCCATGAGCAGGAATAGTCCTAAGTAACTTAAGGACTTCCGCGCATGAACTGGGGTAAGCACAAGAGTAGTGGGAGCCGACACAGGTGAGGGGGGGCTGGGGAACAACAGGAGGTGAGGGGTAGGAGTGGGGGTGGGAAGAATAGAAAAGAGGGCATTGAAGGCACTTGCTATAGTGAGAGAATTATTACAGTGGATATCATTTATGAGCATTTCGTTTGGAGTCAGAGTCTTATTATTTCTGAGAATTTCCTTAATTTGAGACCAGTAGCGTTTTGGGTTTGAGGCAGAGGCACTGAGCAGGTTCCGGTAGAACAATCTCTTGGCAAAGCGAATCTCCTTTTTACAAGTGTTGCGCAACGACCTGTAGGCATCGAAGTCAGCTTGAAGGGAAGAGGACTTGCAGACCAACCAGAGTTTATCCCTATGTTTCAGCAGTTGGAGTAGGGGGCTCTTGAGTCATTTAGTAACCTTCCCTTTTACCCTACGTCTAGTAACTGGGATGTGTAGGTTCTGAAGAGAGAGAAGGTAGCGTTGAAAATACTAGCTCTATTGTGCTGATATCATTGGTCATGTAGGAAGGGGACCAGTCAACATAGTTTAGAGCATGCAGGAAAGTAGCTGGGTTGAGGTTGGAGAAGTTGGAAAAAGATAGTAGTTTGGGGGGGAAGGAGGGAGGTGAGGAGTCCCCCACACAGAAAACCGGACAGTGATCGCTGATAGAGTCAGGAAGAGCACCAGCATTAGGGAACTTCTCCTTCCTGTTAGTCAGAATCCAATCTGAGGGTATTTGAGGAGCCCCGGCGAGAGATTCTAGTGGGAGCCTGGATTAATTGAGCCAGGTTGGCCTTGCTGGTAATGGAAAATAGGAGAGAGGAGTGAGGCCCGGCCCAGTCCTGGTTAAAATTTCCCAAGCAGACAACCTCATTTTTCCCTGACACAGATGGCACCAGCTCAATAAATTCCTCAAGACCTAGTCTGGAGTGTTTGGGAGGTATATAAACACAGAAGATGTATCAGCCATAGAGGGCTTCAACCAAGTTTCAGAAAGGGCTAGGATGTCAGGGTTGTTAGCACTTACCCAAGCCTCAAGTCTGGGGAGGTTGGCAGTGAGGCTCCTTATGTTAAGGTGAGCAAAGGTGAGACAGGATCATTTTGGCAAGCAATATGCGGGCTGAGGCAGGATAGTATTAGCAGAGGTAGGTGGGCCAGGGTTGGTTTCAATATCACCAGCCAGGGTGAGAGACAGGGTTGTTATCCATAATACTGCAGTCAGCATCACCCGAGAGGCACAACCAGGGGAGACAGAGAACCTCCGCAAGATATATCTAAATAGTTCCCCTAGATATATATTGCTAAGCCCTGGCAGGGGTGAAGGATAAGGGTCAGACCCCACCAGTAAGTTTGTGTAGCAGAAGTTCCCAAGTGAATAGGTATGGCAATTTGAGGGAGGCACAGAAGGAAGAGCAGAGAGTTCAAGAAGAAATAGCAGGGAGAGTGCTAGCATGAGGGGGTGTAAAGCCCTCGAATACATGGTAACAAAGGTGTATAATTAGGGGGTGGTTTGGGAGGAGATAAAGGTCAGAGAAGTGGAGAGGCAAGTGGAAAGAGCAAGGGATGAGTGTAGAATTGTAAATAACAGGTAACAATAAGAAACAGAAGTAACAGAAGTTAGTGGGACACACTGAGAGAGGAAAGCAGTTATAAATGATAGGCAGAGTGCGGAGAAACAGCAGCAGAGCAGAAAAGTGAGGTTGCACAGCAAGGAGGGAGGGGGAAAGTGACAAATACACCACCAGGAGAGGACAGCTTGGGGAGATTTGCTTAGGGAGCTCTGAGGCAAAGAAAGCTAAGGAAATATTTAGAAGAGGTCAGGCAACCTCTGGTGGGGAAGATATATAAGGAGCAAATGAGAAACCCGAGAGATAGGAAAAAATTAGAACTCTCACGAGAGCTTATCAGCCTACATATGTAACACTAGCTAAGGGTGGAGGTAATGGGGGTGGGCGGTGAGCAGTCATGCAGCGACTGCGGGGAAGCAGCCTTGTGTGCTCTCCAAATCAAAGTTGAGAAGCAGTGCACTATGAGCAGCCAGCCGGAGCACCGAAGCACCGCCAGCTCACTTGCCAGCCTGCCCAGAGATTCCTGCGTAGCTGCAGCCTGTAAAAGAAAAGTTACAAACAAGCAGCAGCTCCGTTGTGCACAAATAATTTAAAGGATTGGCAGGTTTAACAAGGCAAGAGTAACAGGAATGCTGGCTGCTGTCGGTGGCAGCAGCAAATTAAGTCAGCACACTGTAACTAAAGTTCGTTAACTGGAACCAAAGTTCTTAAATGGAATACATTAATTTAAAAAGTTGCAGAAAGGTGGTAAAGCGTCCGGGAGATTCTCTCAACAGTTAGAGCTGGATTTCCAACCAGGATGCCCCGAAGAGCGAGTTGTTGGTCACGATAAAAAAGGCGCCAATTTCAAACACGGTACACAAAGAAAATTGTGAGTGCAGTCTCCAGCGTACCTGGGCAGTGACGGCAGGGTGGGAGGGAGCAGCTCTGCAGGCAGTCAAGCCCCAGGGTTTATCTGGAAGAAAGAAAGGAGTGTAGGTCAAATAACTATCCTGTACAGGGGAGGGCAAGGCAGAAAAACGCAGAGCCAGTAAGGATAGGGGAGGAGCAAGGAGAGAGAGAGAGAGAGCCGGGGTGGGAAAGACAGAGAGATTGCAGTAAGGCAGATGTTTACAGAATAAGCAGGGGAAGAAGAAAAGGTAGAATTTCATCAATCTTAGGGAAACAGACAAGTCTGCTAAGTAGAGCAAGCACTAGGATTAACACTGACTAGGATCACTACCAAATAAGGCTGTAACAAATTAAATCTACGCAGGTAATACCACAGAACAGAAAATGATATAAAAAAATATATATGCAGAAATTCAATTTGACTTTTATAAAAAATATTTCCAATATTTCAAAGCAGCCTTGTGTCCTCTCCAAAACAAAGTTGAGAAGCAGTGCACTACAAGCAGCCAGCCGGGGCAACGAAGCACCGCCAGCTCACTTGCCAGCCTGCCCAGAGATTCCTGCATAGCTGCAGCCTGTAAAAGAAAAATTACAAACAAGCAGCAGCTCCATTGTGCACAAATAATTTAAAGGATTGGCAGGTTTAACAAGGCAAGAGTAACAGGAATGCTGGCTACTGTCAGTGGTAGCAGAAAATTAAGTCAGCACACTGTAACCAAAGTTCATTAACTCGAACCAAAATTCTTAAATGAAATACATTAATTTAAAAAGTTGCAGAAAGGTGGTAAAGTGTCCGGGAGATTCTCTCAACAGTTAGAGCTGGATTTCCAGCCAGGATGCCCACAAGAGTGAGTTGTTGGTCGCGATAAAAAAGACTCCAATTTCAAACAAGGTACACAAAGGAAATTGTGAGTGCGGTCTCCAGCGTACCTGAGCAGTGACGGCAGGGTGGGTGGGAGCAGCTCCGCAGGTAGTCCAGCCCCAGGGGTCACCTGGGCAGTGACGGCAGGGTGGGTGGGAGCAGCTCCATGGGCAGTCCAGCACCAAGGGTTATCTGGGCAGTGATGGCAGGGCAGGTGGGAGCAGCTCTGTGGGCAGTCCAGCCCCAGGGGTTATCTGGGCAGTAACGGCAGCGTGGGTGGAAGCAGCTCCAAGGGCAGTCCATTCCCAGGGGTTATCTGGGCAGTGATGGCAGGGTGAGTGGGAGCAGTTCCATGGGTAGTCCAGCCCCAGGGGTTACAATTAGCAAAGAAGAATGACCAGGAAGAGATACTCTACTAAAGGGAGAAGTGCCAGGTACACAGCAAAGAAGTGTTCCAAATTTGTGAGGCAAAATAGTGCTGCAGTTAAAAAAACAATGTTTGTGGGCATGGTGGCAGCCTATTCTATCAGCTCCGGGGCTGGTAGTAGCAAAGGAGTAGTCTGTGGTGGTGGCATTAGTGTAGCCAAAGTTGTCTCTGCCACATCTGTAGCAGCCATGCTGGTGGGGGATGTGGTCAGTATCAGAAATCAAGAAATACAGGCACACAGAGAGAAATACTGAAGAACAATTTTTTTTCTTTTAAGTTTTTTAATTTTTTTTTTCATTTTTAGAGTGTTACACGAGGTAAAGCAGAAAGATAAAAGAAAATAACTGGGTTGGAGGGCTACTATGGCCTGGGGACAGAGGGGGCACCAACACTTCTCAGTTTGGCCAAACCCTCCAGAATGGTTTGCTGATTACAGACCACCACCTCCAACAGCTCCTTCATGCCCACAACTTGCCAGGAGAGCTCCCCTACCTCCCTGCGGCACTGTTCTATTTCAACACAGGTGGATATGGGAGGAGGGTCTGAGGCCAGTCTCTCTCAGGTGCCCCTTCCCACTGCAGCACCCTGGTCCAACTACAGGTCATTCTCCCAATCTCTTCCATCTCCCCCTCCAGCACCTGCACACCATGTTTCCTTCTCTTGCCCTTGCCTGGAAGGATAGCACCACCTGTACCCCTCTCACCAAATTTGTTTTGCAGATGCTCCTCCCACTCTTTACGGTGCCTTTCTCTAAGGGATGTGTGTGCTGCCCACCTGTCCCCAAATGGGTTCCCCATTTCCCACACCGAGCAACAGTGTGGCATAGCTCGCAGGTGACCACACTGTTGTTGGTGTGGTCCATATCAAAGAAGTCCCAGACAAGGGACTTCAGCTGCTGCTAAGGTGAGGAGCAAGATGGTTCTGGCTGCTGCTGCTTCTCCTCCTCCTCCTCATGGTGTGCAGGTAGCGGTGGTGATGATGGAGGCATGATAGCTGGTTGGGCAAGAACTTCCTTAGGTATTGGTGGTGGTGCCCTTGCCTCATCTCATTGCTGGGGTTACTGTGCTGTGTGAAGGGTTGGGTGCTGTTGCCATCTCCTCCCCTCACTGCCAGTGCTGTGGTCCAAATCTTCTTGATCCGAAAGGTGCATCTCCCATCTGCTGCCTCAGCTGACTGATGACCACTACCACTCATTTTAACTCACCTGCCTGCTAAAAAACAATGGAATAGAAAGAGCAAAACAAACAACACACTAACAGAAGTGAAAAAAAAACACAAATAAAAGTGTTCAATAAAAAAAGCAGGTAAACAACTAAACAAACACTCACACACTCTACAATACAAATAAGAGGTAGAAAAGGCAAAAGAAAGCCGAAAACATGTTTCTTTCCCTAACTTTTTTTTATCAAAAAAAGCATATCTGTCCCCTTTCACTCATTACAGTTCAGACTGCATAGTGCAACTAAGGATGATTCAGTACATACCTATAGAATAGTAGCATGTGACTTGCAGGAGTTGTTTCTATGTGACCTCGAGCACTAGTTTACCACTAGGAAGCAGTTACGTTTCGAACAGATTATGCCTGACTGTCTTAATGGTGAAATTACCATGAAGTCACCATCAAAGTTACATAGGCAAATTTACAGGCTGATAGCAAAACTTCACAGATTGCTCTGCGTAGGTGGTAACTTTGTTGGAATGTCACCAGCAAATTAAAACTTCACATCTCTCATTCTGATATCACTACCATGGTAAAAAAGCATTCTCACATCAGTACTGTAATGCAACAGCAGTCTGACATCACTACCATGGTACAACAGCATTCTGACATCACTGCTGTCATACAACAGTGTTCTGATATCACTGCTGTGACATAACACCATTCTGACATCACTAGTGCAGTACAAAAGCATTCTGATATCACTACTGTGGTACAACAGCAATCTGACATTACTGATGTGGTACTACAGCATTCTGATATCACTGGTGTGGTACAACACCATTCTGAAATCACTACTGCAGTACAATAGCATTCTGACATCAATGCCATTGTACAACAGTATTCTGAGATCACTACTTTGGTACAACATCATTCTGATGTCACTACTGTGGTACAACAGCATTCTGACATTACTGCTGTGGTACTACTGCATTCTGACATCACTGCTGTGGTATAACAGCATTCTGACATCACTTCTGTTGTACAACAGCATTCTGACATCACTACTGTGGTATAACATTATTCTGACATTACTACTGTAGTGCAACAGCATTCTGACATTACTGATGTGTTACTACAGCATTCTGACATTAATACTGTGGTGCAACATCATTCTGACATCACTGCTGTGGTATAACAACATTGTGACATCACTACTGTGACACAACAGCATTCTGACATCACTACTATGATACAACATCATTCTGACATCACTACCATGGTGCAACAGCATTCTGACATCACTGCTGTGGTATAACAGCATTGTGACATCACTACTGTGATACAACAACATTCTGACATCATTGATGTGGTACTACAACATTCTGACATTAATACTGTGGTGCAACAGCATTCTGACATCACTACTATGGTATAACAACATTGTGACATCACTATTGTGATACAACAGCATTCTGACATCACTACTGTGATATAACACCATTCAGGCATCAGTACTGTAATGGAACAACAGTCAGACATCACTACCATTGTACAACAGCATTCTAACATCACTGCTGTAGAGCAACAGCATTGTGACATCACTGCTATGGTCCAGCATCATTCTGATATCACTAATGTGGTACAAAAGCATTCTGACATGACTATTGTGGTAGAACAGCATTCTGACTTCACTGCTGTGGTACTACAGCATTCTGATATCATTACTGTGATACAAAGGCATTCTGACATCACTACTGTGATTCAACAGCATTCTGACATCAGTACTGTAATGGAACAGCAGTCTGACATCACTACCATAGTATAACTGCACTCTGACATCACTGCTGTGGTACTACAGTATTCTGATATCACTGCTGTGACACAACATCATTCTGACATCACTATTGTAGTACAACAGCATTCTGACATCACTGCTATGGTCCAACATCATTCTAATATCACTACTGTGGTACAACAGCATTCTGACATGACTACTGTGGTACAACAGCATTCTGATATCACTGCTGTGGTACTACAGCATTCTGATATCACTGCTGTGGTACAACACCATTCTGACATCATTACTACAGTACAACAGAATTCTGACATCACTACTTTAGTACAACATCATTCTGATATCGCTACTGTGGTGCAACAGCATTCTGACATCACTGCTGTGGTATAACAGCATTGTGATATTACTACTGTGATACAACAGCATTCTGACATCACTGATGTGGTACTACAGCATTCCAACATTAATACTGTAATAGAACAGCAGTCTGATATCACTACCATAGTACAACAGCATTCTGACTTCGCTGCTGTGGTACTACAGTGTTCTGATATCACTGTTGTGATACAACACCATTCTGACATCACTACTGCAGTACAACAGCATTCTTACATCACTACTTTAGTACAACAGCATTGACATTACTATTTTGGTGCAACATCATTCTGATGTCACTATGGTGGTAAAACAGCATTCTGACATTACTGCTGTGGTACTACTGCATTCTGACATCACTGCTGTGGTACTACAGCATTCTGACATCACTGCTGTGGTACAACACCATTCGGACTGCACTGCTGTTGTACAACAGCATTCTGACATCACTACTGCTGTACAATAGCATTCTGACATCACTGCTGTGGTATAACATCATTGTGACATTACTACCATGATGCAGCAGCATTCTAAAATCACTGATGTGGTACTACAACATTCTGACATTAATACTGTGGTGCAACAGAATTCTGACATCACTGCTGTGGTATAACAGCATTGTGACATCACTACTGTGATACAACGGCATTCTGATATGACTACTGTGATACAACAGCATTCTGACATCAGTACTGTAATGGAACA
Source organism: Neoceratodus forsteri (assembly GCA_016271365.2). Classification (NCBI taxonomy): domain Eukaryota; kingdom Metazoa; phylum Chordata; order Ceratodontiformes; family Ceratodontidae; genus Neoceratodus; species Neoceratodus forsteri. The sequence goes on along the minus strand of CM028134.1, from coordinate 1,099,645,105 downwards.
GCAGTCTGACATCAGTACCATGGTACAACAGCATTCTGACATCACTGCTGTGGTACTACAGTATTTTGATATCACTGATGTGACACAACACCATTCTGACATCACTACTGCAGTACAACAGCATTCTGACAACACAACTGTAGTACAACAGCAGTCTAAAATCACTACTATGGTAAAACATCATTCTGATATCACTACTGTGGTACAACAGCATTCTTACATCACTACTGTGGTACAACAACATTCTGACATCACTGCTGTGGTACTACAGCATTCTGATATCACTGGTGTGGTATAACGCCATTCTTTTTTTTTGAATTTAATATGTTTTATTTAGTTATTTACCCCCATTACAATACACAGTAGGTACAGAATTTGTAACAGCATGGCACTTTAAAAAATACACAGAGTATCGAGACAGTACTTGCTCTACATAAAGGAATATAATAATAAAATACCTACTGATCATAAAACAGACAGTAAAGCATTTCTCCCCTAACAAGGTACAACACCATTCTGACATCACTACTGCAGTGCAAGGCAAGACAAATTTATTTAAAAGACGCCCAATCCCGGAGGCTCTGGGTGCCGTACAAAAATTTAAAAGCATTATACACAAAAACATTCATACAGAAATAAAGTAATAAATCACAGACTATAAGATAAATCATACTCTAAACATCAAATGCTTGTGAGAATAATAATGTCTTCAAGCGGACCTTAAAGACATCTATAGTGGGGGCCTCACTGACAAAAGCTGGCAATGAGTTCCACAGAACGGGAGCCGCAACACTAAAGGCTCTATCACTGGGTGATTTAAGACTCATTCTAGGAACGGTCAGGAGGCCACCACTGGAGGATCGGAGAGGGCGGATAGAGGGAGTAGGTGTCAGGAGGACTGACAGGTAACCAGGGCCCTGTCCGTGTCGGGCCTTAAAGATGAGAAGACCCACCTTAAAGAGGATTCTCCACCTGACTGGCAGCCAGTGCAATTCGCACAATACCGGTGTAATATGACAGAATTTTTGCTGCCCAGTCAATAACTGGGCAGCTGCGTTTTGCACCAGCTGCAGTCTGCGGAGAAGTCCCCCTGTGACCCCGAGATAGAGCGCATTACAGTAGTCCAGCCTAGATGTGACTAAGGCATGTATCAAGGTAGGGAGGTCCAGAGGTGGAACAAGGGGCTTAATCCTGGCAATGTTTCTGAGATGGAAAAAAACAGGAACAAACTACAGAAGATATTGGAGCCTCCGTGGTCAGGTTCCTGTCCAGAATCACTCCAAAATTACGCACCCAAGAGGAGGCCTTCAATGACACAGCTCCAAGAACAAGTCCAGCTGCTGAGTCACAGGCCAACCTATCACGAACTCTGTTCGACTCCACTACCAATACCTCCATCTTGTTAGGGTTCAGTTGCAACCAGCTTTTCTTACAACAGCATTCTGACATCACTACTGTAGTACAACAGCATTCTGACATCACTGCTATGGTTCAACGTCATTCTGATATCACTACTGTGCTACAACAGCATTCTGACATCACTGCTGTGGTACTGCAGCATTCTGATATCACTACTGTGATACAACAGCATTCTGACATCTCTACTGTAGTACAACAGCATTCTGACATCACTACTGTAGTACAACAGCATTCTGACATCACTGCTATGGTCCAACGTCATTCTGATATCACTACTGTGGTACAACAGCATTCTGACATCACTACTGTAGTGCAACAGCATTCTGACATTACTGATGTGGTATAACAGCATTGTGACATCAGTACTGTGATACAACAGCATTCTGACATCACTGATGTGGTACTACAGCATTCTGATATCACTACTGTGATACAACGGCATTCTGACATCACTACTGTGATATAACAGCATTCTGACATCAGTACTGTAATGGAACAGCAGTCTGATATCACTACCATGGTAAAACAGCATTCTGACATCACTGCTGTGGTACTACAGTATTCTGATATCACTGTTGTGACACAACACCATTCTGATATCACTACTGCAGTACAACAGCATTCTGACATCACTATTGTAGTACAACAGCATTCTGACATCACTACTATGGTAAAACATCATTCTGATATCACTACTATGGTACAACAGCATTCTGACATCACTACTGCAGGGTTTTAAATAATTTATTAGCAGTTTTTTTCTTGGGACTATACTAACTGTACAGAAAGTATTTATATAGATTTTCTAGAAGTGCTGTGTTTGTTAAACACAGTGAGGCAAGAACTATGCATTTTCACAAAGATTTAGCACTTTTATGAGCAAAACGCTAATCAATTTTTAGAGTTAAATAAATCCCTGCTACTGTGGTACTACAGCATTCTGATATCACTACTGTGATACAACAGCATTCTGACATCACTGATGTGGTACTACAGCATTTTGATATCACTGCTGTGGTACAACATCATTCTGACATCACTACTGCAGTGCAACAGCATTCTGACATCACTACTGTAGTACAACAGCATTTTGACATCACTACGATGGTACACCATCATTCTGATGTCATTACTGTGGTACAACAGCATTTTGACATTACTGCTGTGGTATTACTGCATTCTGACATCACTACTGTGGTACTACAGCATTCTGACATCACTACTGTTGTACAGCAGCATTCTGATATCACTATTGTGGTGCAACAGCATTCTTTTATCACTGCTGTGGTATAACAGCATTGTGACATCACTACTGTGATACTACAGCATTCTAACATTAATACTGTAAAAGAACAGCAGTCTTATATCACTACCATGGTACAACAGCATTTTGACTTCACTGCTGTGGTAGAACAGCATTCTGACATCACTAATGTAGTACAACTGCATTCTGACATCACCACTGTCATACAACATTGTTCTGGCATCACTACGATGGTACAACAGCATTCTGACATCACAACTGTGATACAACAGCAGTCTGACATCAGTACCGTGGTACATCAGCATTCTGACATCACTACTGTGATACAACAGCAGTCCAATATCACTACCATGGTACAACAGTATTCCTACATCACTACTGTGATACAACACAGTTCTGACATCACTGCTGTGGTACTACAGCATTCTGACATCACTGCTGTAGCACAGCAGCATTCTGACGACACTACTGTAGTACAACAACATTCTGATTTCACTGCTGTGGAACAACAGCATTGGACATCAGTACTGTGATACAACAGCAGTCTGACGTCACTACTGTGGTACAACAGCATTCTGACATCACTACTGTAGTGCAACAGCATTCTGACATTACTGATGTGGTATAACAGCATTGTGACATCAGTACTGTGATACAACAGCATTCTGACATCACTACTGTGATATAACAGCATTCTGACATCAGTACTGTAATGGAACAGCAGTCTGATATCACTACCATGGTACAACAGCATTCTGACATCACTGCTGTGGTACTACAGTATTCTGATATCACTGCTGTGACACAACACCATTCTGATATCACTACTGCAGTACAACAGCATTCTGACATCACTACTGTAGTGCAACAGCATTCTGACATCACTACTATGGTAAAACATCATTCTGATATCACTACTATGGTACAACAGCATTCTGACATCACTACTGTGGTACTACAGCATTCTGATATCACTTCTGTGATACAACGGCATTCTGACATCACTACTGTGATACAACAGCATTCTGACATCGCTGATGTGGTACTACAGCATTTTGATATCACTGCTGTGGTACAACATCATTCTGACATCACTACTGCAGTGCAACAGCATTCTGACATCACTACTGTAGTACAACAGCATTTTGACATCACTAGGATGGTACACCATCATTCTGATGTCATTACTGTGGTACAACAGCATTTTGACATTACTGCTGTGATATTACTGCATTCTGACATCACTACTGTGGTACTACAGCATTCTGACATCGCTACTGTTGTACAGCAGCATTCTGATGTCACTATTGTGGTGCAACAGCATTCTTTTATCACTGCTGTGGTATAACAGCATTGTGACATCACTACTGTGATACTACAGCATTCTAACATTAATACTGTAAAAGAACAGCAGTCTTATATCACTACCATGGTACAACAGCATTTTGACTTCACTGCTGTGGTAGAACAGCATTCTGACATCACTAATGTAGTACAACTGCATTCTGACATCACCACTGTCATACAACATTGTTCTGGCATCACTACGATGGTACAACAGCATTCTGACATCACAACTGTGATACAACAGCAGTCTGACATCAGTACCATGGTACATCAGCATTCTGACATCATTACTGTGATACAACAGCAGTCCAATATCACTACCATGGTACAACAGTATTCCTACATCACTACCGTGATACAACACAGTTCTGACATCACTGCTGTGGTACTACAGCATTCTGACATCACTGCTGTAGCACAGCAGCATTCTGATGACACTACTGTAGTACAACATTCTGATTTCACTGCTGTGGAACAACAGCATTGGACATCAGTACTGTGATACAACAGCAGTCTGACGTCACTACTGTGGTACAACAGCATTCTGACTGTTCATAATGAGGTGTAAAAAAATGACAATGCTGAAAATCTGGAGAGAAAATATAAAAAATTTCTCAAATACTGTAAACCATTAAAACATTACTATTAGAGCAGCAGAGCTGACATCAAGGTTACTGGAAAGGGGCTATAAAAGGGATACTATTTGGGAGGCCAAAGAGATAGCTGCAAATGGAAACCTAAGTCCGATACTGTGACTAGTGGAAAAATATTTAACTTTGTTACTAACTTTTCTTCACAAGCTAGGGAATTGGAACAAGTGATCAGAACACACTGGCATGTTTTGACAGCTGATGCAGGTCTGAGGGAGTTAGGCAATGAACCACTTAGAACGTGCTATAAAAGGGCCCCTGCATTGAAAGATTTACTTATACATAGTCACTTCCAAAACAACAATGCACAGAGAACTTGGCTGAACCAGACATATGGGTGCTTTAAATGTACAAAATGTACCTATTGTGACTATGTAACAGAGTGTAAGGAGTTCACCAGCTGTTCAGTTAGTACTTTTTATTGGTTTCACCAATAAGGTACAGACAGTTAAGCTTCAAAGCCATAGTCACTCTTCTGAACAAGCTTACACTTATTGAAACCTTCTAAACTATGGACAATACAGAGCATATACAGCATCTCGTGTGAGAGTGGTACAGACATGGCATAATCTCTCAACAGTACTACATAACAAAAAAGATATTTGGGTATATATTTGGGCACCATGCATTTCTGCTTAAAGTTGAACCAGCATAATATTCTGTGGTGATTTGCATATGCAGCCCATGATGCTTTGCATTGTGGGAGCATGTGTGATTTTGTATTTATCTGGGTATATGGCTGCTTGCAGTATATGCCATAGGGTAATTCTAAAGGAATGGACCTCTATAGTTCCTTATCTTATCTTGAACATTTATCTAACAAGTATTTAAAGGGACATAAAACTCTAGTACGTCCAAGTTGAGGCATAATCTCAACAGGAAGATAGCTTGTTCTTACCTTAAGCTAGTCAAAAGGACCAAAGAAAAAAACTATCACAGGTATCATTAACTTATTTGTTAAAGATAGACATACGCAGGAAATCTGGTAGTACATTTACATCCAGAATTTAGGGTAGCCAGTCACTTGCCTTCATTTTAAGTAATCACCTATTAGGGGGTGACCCTGATGATCAGCCTACTCCTGTTCGAGGGGAGAGGAAAGCCATATAGGGGCCCCAGCATAGATGATATTTAGACATTGTGTTGTTCGCTATATAGGATAGACGGTCTAACCTGGCAATAAGGGCCACTGAATTATGCAGCTCAGATACGGAGGGAGTCTCTTTAGATCTCCAATGGCTTAGAACTAGCCGTTTAGCCTGAAGACTAAATATTGAGAGCCATCGGATCTGCACTTTAGACAACTTCAAGCCCTGAGGTATCAGACCCAGGATCCAAAGCATAGGGGACAAACTTATTGTAGCTCCCAATATTTGTTCAGCAAGGCCGGAAGCTGCTGTCCAAAAAGATGAGAGCTTTGGACACTGCCATAGAATATGGGCTAGATCTCCGACCGAGGCATCGCACCTCCAGCATAGGTCAGTGTCTACCAAATGCATGCGATAGAGCATCTTTGGGGTGCAATACCAATGATAAAGTATTTTATGTTGTATTAACTGGCTGCGGGGGTCTGGGAGATTTTTATGGGCTTCCCTCCAACATAGTAACCATTGCTCCTCTGATATAGACTAATTAAGAGCCTTTTCCCATCTAGCTTTGGCTGTGTTAGACCCAGAAGGAAGTTGTGACCTAAGAGCTGCATATATGCAACTAACTACTCCCCTTTTGGCCAGAAGCCAGCTAGCAAGGGGTGTTGGGTTACTCTGTTGTGCCCTATGGTGTTGTTTGATATAAGTTTGCACCATGCTGCGTAGTTGCAAATATTGCCAAAAGGTCTTGGACCGCAGGTGGTATTCAACATCTAATTCTTTAAAGGATTTCAAATTGTGTCCACCATCTTCCAGAATCTGAGCTAATTTAAGAATCCCCTTGTTTACCCAGTCCACCCAAAGAAACGTTTTCCCCTCTATCATAAGGGCATTGTTATGCCATATTGGCATTTCTGCCAGCGGATAAGGATTGGCCTTTATTTTCTTATGGACTGAGTGCCATGCCAAAACAGAGGCCGATATGGTGGGATGATCCCGCAAAGGCAGGGGTAAAGGGGAATACAGCAGAGTAGCTAGGTTCCTCTGCCCGGCTCTTTCTGATTCCATCTCAACCCACTGCAGATTATTGCCCCCTGATGGGAGAAACCAGACCATAGTCTGTGTTGTGAGATATGCTAATTTATACCCTTCTATCCAAGGGAGGTTCCACCCCCTCCTTGTTTCCAGTGTGCCTGTAGTTTATTTCTGCTATATCTGGGTTTGACCTTTTCCCACAGGAAGCTAGAGAACATCTTATCTATAGCTGTCACCCATATTGTCGGAAGGGCCAAGGGGATGTGCGATATTGTATATAGAAGCTTTGGGGCTACTACCATCTTAATGGCTGATATTTTCCCAGCTAATGTAAGGTGTAATTTACGCCAATGATCCAATTCAGTTCTAATATCTGCAATCAAGGGATTTAGATTTAGCTCCCAAATTTTAGCTATATCTGTCTGTATTCTGATACCTAAGTACACTATCGAGTGAGCCACCCACTGAAGCCCAAAATGAGCCACTAAGGACTTAGTACATCGGGTATTTTATGGTAGTACCTCTGTTTTGGAGTGATTGGTTTTTAGACCGGATAGTGTAGCAAATTCCGCCAATAGATTAAGAAGGGGAGAGATGGAAACTGGGGCGTCAGCTAGTGGCACAAGCAAGTCATCCACATATAAGAAGGTAGAGTACAACTTTTCACCAATGCAAAAGCCTTTTATTTCAGAAGAGGATCTGATGGCAATGGCTAGGGGCTCCAGTGCAAGTACAAACAGTGAAGGGGAAAGAGGGCACCCCTGCCTGGTTCCCTGCCCCAAAGAGAAGTGATCAGACAGTGTGGCATTTGTAAGAACCTGTGCCATGGGTTGGTTATACAGCGCAGCTATCCAAGCCCAAAAGCAGGGTCCAAACCCAATGAATTCCTACACCTGCAGTAAAAAATCCCATTCAAGGGAGTCAAAAGCCTTTTCGAAATCTATTGCTACTGCCGCAGCAGGAGTGATGCCTGCTTGGGCATAGATCATAATGTTGATCATAGAATGGATGTGATCCCTACTGAATCTCCCTGGAACAAATCCCACCTGGGAAGGATGGACCAAGGAGGTAAGCAAAGGACTAAGCTGATTGTCCATAACTTTCGCAAATATTTTACTGTCGGAATTAGTCAAAGAAATTGGCCGATAATTAAAGGGTTTTGTAGGGTCCTTCCCTTTTTTAGGGAAAATTATAATGATCGCTTCTCTAAGCGAGCTTGCAAAAAAAAAAACAGAACTTTTTGACGAATTAAAATGGGTGGCCAGTACAGGGGCAATTTGCGGAGCTACTAAAATCCAGAATTCAGGGGGAAACCCATCTCCTCCTAGTGCTTTGCCTGAATTTAAGGCCTGCAAAGCTATGGTCACTTCCATAAAAGTAATAGAGGCTTCTAAGTCCTTCGCCTGCTGTGGAGATAGCCGAGGGATAGACAGTAGATCGAGGAATCGCTTTATCCTTGTGTGGTCCAAAACTCTCGAGGATGTATAGAGTTCCTTATAGAAATTCACCATTATATGGTTTATACCCTCCTGAGACACTTGTATTTCTCAGCCTGGATCTCTGAGACCAGTGATATAGTGCTCTGCTCTCTGTTTCATAGCCTGTATGCCAATATTTTCCCCCCTTTCTCAACTCCCGCCCAATACCTGTGCTTTGAGTGTAGAATGGCCAGCTCCGCCTTCCTATCCAGAAGGCTATTAATATCCGAGCGAAGGTGAATCATTTCTAAGTGATAAGGAGAGGGTCTGGAGTCTAATGGAGGAGGGGGGAGGTTCTTACAAGTGCCCTCCAACACAGCCAGATGTTGCTCAAGCCTTTTAAGTTGTTGTTCCCTCTGCTGCCTACAGGCTGCAAAGTATGCCATGATAGCCCCTCTGAGCGTGACCATCAAAGCTTCCCACAAGCATGCCGGGTCTGTCAGCTCTGGGGGATTATCTTGCAAGAACAGTTTGACTTGTGTAACCACCCAAACCAGAAAGCCTGCATCTCTCAATAAAAGAGGGTCAAGTTTCCAGGTACAAGTGTGTCTGATCTCCGAGCCCCACATTAACAGCAAGCAGACAGGAGCATGATCCGATATTACTATTGGATGGATCTGAATGTCAAATTCCATATTCAGCTGAAATGGGGAAATTAGCCAATAATCCAAACGGAAGTAGATTTTGTGAACTGGAGAGAAAAAAGTATATTCTTTTCCTTGGGGGTGTAGGGTTCTTCAGGCATCTCTTAACCCCATATCAGCCATGAGCTGTTGCAGTGCCCTTCTTGTTTTGGGGTGTCTATCTGGGGCATTGGTATTCCTATCAGCTCTCAAGTCTAAAGGAACATTAAGATCCCCTCCCAGAACCACCGGTATTTGATCTCCTGCTATAGAGGAAATGGATTGCACCATAGCGTGAAAGCATTCCGGAAAGTCTTCATTAGGACCATACACGTTAACTACCACCAGGGGCCCCTGTTGTGTGATAAAAAGAGCCATTACCCATCTACCAAAGTTATACTGCTTGGATTTAACTAATGTCCAGTGAAGAGATTTGTGCACTAGAATAGCATCTCCTCTTTTATGCGTAGAAGCAGAGGAGGATATCACCAGGCCCACCTAAGCGCTCTTAAGACTATCGTTATCTACTTGCCGAAGTTTGGTCTCCTGGAGTAGAGCAACATCCATTCTCAGCCTTTTTAAATGTGCCAAAAGCTGCGAACGCTTTGTTGGGGTATTAAGCCCCCTCACGTTCCAGGTAACCAGATTTATGTCAGCCATAACCTAATTTCTTTATGAAAATGAATCTGGTGTTCCAATCATGAGATAGACAAAAGGCTGAGAAGAGGAGAGGCCCCCTCCAGGATACCATACCACTACCAATTAGCTTCCATACCATCCCTGCAGTTTGAACAAGCAACCTGATACCTTGCGAAAAATAATACAGTAGCACTGCATTTAACAAACAAACCTAACAGCCCAAACTATTTACACCCGGCCTAAGGATGGCCAAAAGGAAGTCCCATGGAGTCTGGTCAGCAGCACTTACTTCTTCTATAATCCGGTCTAGAAGCTAGTACTCGACCCCCTGCCTAGGGCACCTCCCCCCCCACCCGCAGGCACTCATCATGGTCATTGTTTTTCGTTTACCCTGCTGTTCACCTCTAATTTTCATCCTGTATGTTCCATCTTATTGTATTGCACTGTGCCAACCTGTTGTTGAGCTAGCCTTGAAATGTCTGTTATTTCCTATGTATTTCTTGATTCCTCAACTGTTCATGCACAAATTTTTACCTGTAACTCTCCCGGGTCGCACCTGAAAATAGGCACTTGGCTGTCTAGTGTGCTTACCCGGTTAACAAAAGCAAATAAATAAATAAATAAATATGCTTCAAGGCCACCATGCGCATCCGTGGGGGGAGTGCAGTGAAGCGTGCTCTGCAGTTTGAGAGAGAAGTCACTGTCTGTCAGCCAAAAGGGGGAAGGGATAGATTAGAATCATCGCATCTATCCAGGAAGGGTGTCTGTCGTGTGCCTTCCAGGGCCACCGTCAGAGGTACCTTGTAAATATCCAAGTAAAACAACACAGTGGGGGGGGGAGAAGAGGGGAAAGCTGGGGGAAAAAGAGTTTACATGTGTATTAAAAAGAAAAGAAAAAAAAGATCTTGGGGGAGGCAAGCTTACACACAGATTTAAATACCCCCGAGAGTCTGGGTAAGACAGACGAACAGAAGAAAACCAACATTTATTCCAAGTCCTTCATGTAGCTGTATCAAGGTGTATCTTAGAAGAATCTTCATCAGTCTCTGTATGCTCAAAAGTTTGATTATTCCCAGCAACTGCCAAGAGAGGAATGAGTCTCTTTCGTAGGTTTGAAGGAGATGCAACGTTATCCGCCCATGATTTATCCTGTCTAGCAATCGAAGGTTTTTCAGTACCTAACTGCGATGCTGCATCCCCGTTGGCGACATCCTGTGGATCTGGACTGTCTGTTTGGAGCAATGCATAAGGATTTGGGGTGAAATATGTTTGCAGATCCATGCCCGAGCGAGCTCCATGTTTGTGCTCTGGTTCGGGTCCGGGACTCGTCAACGCCGCCCGCACCTTAGGGTGCTGTCGTTTGGGATACCGGATTGAGAGATGACGCTTCCATGATCTTGGTGGCAGGACAGCCTCAAAAGTTCAGATCTGCATATTAGAAGATGTGTCTGTTGAAGCCTGCAGGGAATCTTCAAACTCTGTTACCTCTACCGTCATTTGTGTGGCTGAGTAGGCCCCTTGCGCTCAAAAGTCCTCTGGGTGCTGGGCTCCTAAGAAGTCCATCAGATTTTCAGGGGAAGCAAACATCAGCAGTATTCTGCTATGCATCACCCTCATAGTAGCTGGATAGTGCAAAGAGAAGGACTAGCCATATGCGTGAAGGATATTTCTTGCCGAACCATACTCTCTCCGGCGGTCTGATAATTCTTATGAGTAGTCCTGAAAGACATGTATTCTATGCCCCTGCCATATATTATTAATTTCTCTGGCCACTTTCACAATGACCTCCTTTTGTCTGAAATCCAGGAATTTAGCCAGCAGTGGCCTAGGTCTTTTGCCCGCTTTGGGAGGAGGGGCTAGGGAACGATGAGCTTGCTCTACCTGGGGCACAAAATCCTCTGGGAGGCCTAACAGTGTAGGGAGAATGTGTTGCAAAAAAGAGACAGCATTATTTTTATCAGCCCCTTCTGGGAAACCGATGAACCTAAGGTTGTTTCGCCAGCTCCTGTTTTCAAGGTCATCGACCTTCTCCTGAAGTAAATTAATCATTTTAGCTTGCTCCCTCATGTTTGCCGTTAAGTCATGTATGGTTGTGTCTTGCGATCCAAATCTCCATTTGGTGTGAAACAAGCGGACTTCGATCCCTTTTAGCGTTTGGGTAGTCACATTAGCAGAGTGGTGAGCTGCTCTATCTGTGTTAATATTTAAGCAAACATCTGTTCCGTGCAGGAGTTCTCACCCGTCACACTGGCGCTGCAGGCCATACCGAGAGTCGGGCTCAGGTCGATGTCAGGAGAAACAAGCGTCAGTTTACAACAAAAAGCCGTTTGCGATGCTTTGGCAGGTAATTCTTTAACACATATCATTCACCCTTCTACAACAAGTCTAAATATGCCTGTATAAATCTCCTATGCCAGGTTTCATCAGATCCTTTACCCCTTAGCTGCAGAGCAGAGAAATTAAGCAGCCATCTCGTCCGTGGTTGACCGTGCCCCCGCGAGTTCATCAGTTGTAATGTAACAAGGTGTTGCGTTATTGGACAGTGTGTTACCTGCAGTAGCGAAGGGGTAATATATTTGGTAACATGTACATGATCAGCCTTTTATGTGGGCAAGACCACCCGTTCTTTCAAGATACATGCTGGTGAACACATTACAACAATTGGCAAAAAATGTATGACCTATGCCACAGCAACACACATGGCCAGCACCGATTCTAACGCTACACATAAATTCAGTTTTGTAGCAATTGATAAAGTATGTCGTAACCCTAGGGGTGGGGACTTTGATAATCTAGCCCTCATTAGGGAAAACGTTTAGATCCTGACACTTAAGGCTAATGTGATTCCACATGAATACACAGTTAGATGTACAACCTTACCTCAAAGAAAATATTCCATCATCTATTCATCCTCCAATCCTGAGACCCATGATGCCCTAGCTATCCATGTGACCCCCCCTCACTCTCCCAATCTTCACAGCCGGCATATACTGCCGCCCAAATGTCCATCCTTCGGTCATGCTATACCTCTTATCCTCAATCACTTCCCTTACTCGCTCTGGGAAATCATTCATCTTAGGCGACTTCAGTATAAATTGGTTTTCACCTAAAACTACCAAATCTAAAAATGAAATCAGAGCCCTAAACCTCTCCTAACTGATCTCCAAACCCACCCGCCTAAACCACAAGACACAACACTCCCTACTTAACCGAGCCCTTACCTCCCACCCCCACCGCGTCACCTCCTCTGGCATCCTCCCCGATGCTCTCAGTGACCATAACCCAATATTCATAATTAGCAAACTCCACAGAACTAAATCACCATACCAAACCATACAACTGCACTCTTTCAAGTCTCTTGACCTCGAACCTCTCTTGAGTAACCTTGCCACTTCTAACTGGTCCCACATAAACTCCTTCCCCTCAGTTGATAAGGCCCTTGCCTACATCAAAAAATCTTTCTTGTAAACTGGAAAGCCTTTGCCCCACTCAAACAAACCAGAGTCAGAGGCAATCACTTACCTTTGATAACCCCTGAACTTCTGGCCTATCTCAGGGCTAGAGATCGAGTCTGGAAGCGTCAGAAAGCTACCCAGCATCCTAGTGACCTCGTGAACTTCCGCATCCTCAGAAACTCTTGCACCAGGGCTACAAGGTTAGCTAAGTCTAAATATTTCAAATCTGTCTTCATCACCAACATAAATTCCCCTTCAAAGTTCTGGAAGGTGGTGCACACCCTATTTACCCCCTCATCTTCCCATCACCCCTGGTACTTAAAGTAAATAGCTCACTAGTGTCCGACCCACCAGCTGTAGCTGCAGAACTTAACTCCTACTATACCTCCTGTGCCACTGAGCTACTGAAATCCCTCCCCTCCTGCCCATCCCCTCCCACCCCTACCAGGGTGCACCCTCCACCACCCTCCCACCTTCCCTTCTCTCTTTCTACTATAACCCCAAATGATGCCCTAAGTGCCCTCCTCACCATCAGCCCCTCTAAAGCTGCCTCCCCTGATGGCCTTGACCCAAAACTCCTCTCCCTCTCTCCTACGGCCATTGCCTACCCCCTCTCATTAATCCTAACTCTCTCATTCTCTACTGGCTCCCCTCTTCTTTGAAACATGCTGTGGTTCTCCCTCTACCCAAAGGTGGTGACCCCTCATCCCCTGACAGCTATCGCCCCATTTCTCTCCTCCCTACCCATGCCAAGCTTCAAGAACACATTGTCCTCTCCCAACTCACCTCTTTTCTGACACCTCCTTTTTCACCCCTTTCCAGACTGGTTTCAGGAAAAACCACTCAACCACCACCTCTCTCCTATGGCTCACAGACTCCATCCTAACCGGGATGGACAATAGGCAAATTACCTCTGCCATTTTTGTCGATCTGGCCAAGGCCTACGAAACTGTCTCTCACTCCCTTCTCCTCAACTCCCTCCCAGCAGCTGGCCTATCTCCCTCCACTACAAACTGGTTCAAGGCCTACCTTATTGGTAAAACCCCATCAGTTAAGATCTTGGATGCCACTTCCCCGCCCCTCCCGATTAGCACTGGAGTCCCTCTGGGCTCAGTATTAGGGCCCCTCCTATTCTCCATCTTCTTAAATGACCTTCCCTCTGTTTGCTCCCCATCCTCCGCTATACACATGTATGCAGATGATAAAGTCCTGTATGCACCTGGCTCCTATCCTGTTGAGGGTACAACCAGCTTACAGCAAGACTTCGACAAGGTTCTGCTCTGGTTTGCTAACCATAAACTCTTCTTCAATGACAAAAAGACTGTCTCTGTGACCTTTAGCACAAGGCAGAGACTGTCTAGGCTACATTCCCTACCCACTGTTCACACCCTTGAGGGGACTTTACTTGAGGGCACATCCTCCTTCAGGTACTTAGGTGTTTGGTTGGACCAACACCTAAACTTCTCTGGACATATTGATGCCATCCAGAAAAAACTGCACCCCAAGCTTGGTGCCCTGTTCAGGAACCATAGTTGTATCCCTCCTATGGCTAGGCGTGAACTCGTTCAGAAGATAATACTGCCCATTTTTGACTACTGTGACAGGGTCTATGGTGCTGCCGACACCCTGTTCAATTCCTTCTGCTGCTTTGCCTTGGATGCTCCCCCTCGCACCCATCACTGCAATCCTTATCGTGCCCTATCCTTCCCCTCTCTTACAAATAGGTGCCTCTCCCACTGTGTTAAATTCACCTCCAAGCACTGGCTGGGTGGGCTCCCTTCCTGCCTCACCTCCTCCTTTATAACACCCCCCACCCTCCCATTCTCTTAGATCAACTGACTCTCGTACCCTGGTTGTCCCCCACAGATCCACCCAAATTGGCCAACCCAGTTACTTTCACCACCTACCAAAAATGTGGAATTCCTTCCCCCTCAAAATCCAGCACTCATCCTCCACCTACTCCATCAGCTCTGTCCTCAATAATTACCTTGCTCCTAGCTGCTCCTACCATGTCCCTCCCTAATTCCCTCCTCTAAGCCCTAGACAAACTCTACCCCCAACCCTCACCTTCATTTCACCCTGTGCACACCAACCCCCTCTAGCCCTTCCCCCCTTCCCCCTAATTGCTCCCCTTTACTGGCCTCCTTTTATCTCTCACAGAATGTAAAGGACCCTGAATGCTCTCCATGGGTCCCTCTCCTGCCTCCCCCAGGGCCTTATATCTGTCATCTAATCCCTTCCCCCTCCATCTTAAAGGGGTCTCTCTGGGACACTGCCTTATCCTTTCACTCTGGTCCCCCCAGTCCCCTTGCAGGGTTCCTCGCATCCTGAATGGGTCTCCAGGGGAATGACTCTTCCCCTCCCCCACCTCACCCCTCCCTCCCTTCCCCTTTTCTTTCACGTAAGCACTTGTTTACTTATTAACCTGGCACTTATTATTGTCCACTCTTTCTACATGTTATGCACAACACTGTTGTAACACTATTTGTAACACCTGCCTTACAACTGTATGTTAAAGTTGATCTTGTAACTTAAATGTATAATGTCTCATTCCAGTTGTACCCCTTACCCCCAGGTTGCACGGGGAGATGAGCAACTTGTTGCTCAATGTGCCTTCCTGGTGAAACATTTCAATAAATAAATAAAAGAGGAGGAGATAGGCCTTATACTTATAGTTCTCCCAGTGCCGGGTACAGTGGCCTGTTTTGGAGCCAATGTGGTGTCCACCTGTTTTAGCTCTCACCCTCTTCTCCTTAGCAAATAAGTTTTCTGTGGGACTTGCAGCAATAGGACATTTTGGATATGAGTAGTGCTGAGAACTGAGTCCTTAGCTTCTGATATTTAATAATGTTTACTGTATCATTTATTGCAGTCCTTATGAATAACCAATGGTATCAATATAATATTAATGTTTAAATGTGTTACAGTATTTGAGGAATCTTGCTGCAGCCAGAACTTTGTATTAGAATACATTTTGCGTATTTTGATTATTCGTAAGCATGATTTTTAGATTCATATGTTTCCTTATTTGTTGTTTATCCCCTTCCCCTTCCCTTTTTCCCTTTGTCCGACTTCCTTTTTCCTTTCCTTTCTCTTGTGGTTGTTTCCCAGCCTCTCCCCTTTCCTCCTTACCTCCCCTTTTTCCTTTCATACTGGTATTTGTATTTTATATAATCACATATAGTATATTTGGTATTTTAGCATGCCAGCTCTCAAATTTCCATGGATATTATTGGTGATGTGGTGCTTACTTTTTCACTGCTGGATGTCTTTTATATGAATTCTAGATACTGAATGGGTTAAATGTCCTCCTAGCATCCCACTTTTAAAGCATTAGTGTTGACCAAGGAAAAGCTGCTTACAAGCAACACGCCACTGGATATTGGAGAGCCACATGTGATTTTAATAATTGTATTAATGTCTTGCTTGCATTTGTTACCTCAACCTTTGTGAAAGGACTGGTTGTAGGTCCAAAACATGTCAGGCGGGGTTCCATCGGTTTGTCCTGTTTTTTACATGGAACAATAAATCAATTTATGTGATGGACTTTGGTTCCACTGAATTTTTAGTGTCCCTCTGAGGGGTTTGGCATGTGCTTGAAAGCTTTTTGCTGCATTGCTTGGTGAGTTTCTTGAGCACCAGGCTCCTGGTGCACACTTCTTCTCGTTTTGTGTTCTGGAAGGTTATCCATTCCTATTCGTCCCCTCTGACCCAGTCTCCCTCCCCTATTCTCAAGGTTGGTGACTCCCTCTCCTTTTGCCTGTCTTCTGTTGCCTCTTCCTTTAACACCTTCTTCACCGTCTGTGCTCTCTCTGTCATCCCTTCCTTGACCTCCCCGTTCTCTCACCTCCCTCTGCCTTCCTCTCATCACTTTTTATGTTGGCACGCTTGTGCAGCCAACATCTTGTTGCAGCGGGGATTTGGAGGTGCAGTTGGTGTTGGGCAAATGCAGAGCACACATCAGTAGGTGTTCGCATTCCCAAATCAGGCTGTCCCGGCTTTCGCCACCATACATAATGTGTAGCTGCAGATCTGAAAAGGTCCGCTGCAATGTGAGCAAAGCTCGCCAGATGCAGCGGCTTTTCCTCAATGTGCTGACCACATTAAGGAACATGGCAGCACAGTGGCCACCAACTACCGACTCGGGATGCCCAATCCTCCTGTCGGTTACCCTGCCCTCTGTATGTGCCAATGGGGGAGCCCACTCACATTGGCATAAATCACCCTCCCCTTTGTTAAATGTGAGAGGGTGCCCAATCCCCTCGGCTTGGACTCCCCGCCATATTTGTGTGCCGACAGGATAGCCCTCCCCCATCGGCATAAAGAAACACCCCCATTGTTAAATGCTGAGGGGTGCCCAATCCCCTCAGCTCAGCCCCTCGCTTGCTTTGTGTGCCGATGGGGGTGCCCAATCTCCATCGGCATCATCCCCCTGTGTTGTGTGCCGACGCTAGGGTTCCAAATTCCCTGTCAGCTACAGACCCCCAACAGTTTAGGTGGCATGCTGGGAGCCCACCCAGTGTGCTAAATCTAAAAAAAAACTGTCCCTCGATGTCTAATTTTTTTTAAATGTAAACGCAAACGGTCCCTCGTAGGTCTCCATGCCCCCACTCACCCACCCTCTGCGCACCCTGCCTCCCCACACCCCTCACCTCATACCTACCTCCAGAGTCCAGTGCGACGATCTCCGGTGGACCAGAAACACGTCTGCACACTTCAAAGCCGACCACGAACTGAAGAAATGCCAGTAAGCTGTATAATGGAATAAATAGCGTGTTTTCAACTTTGTTGCATATCTCAGGCATTTTTGGGAATTTTGGCCCCACATTTTTAACATGGGGTTTTTGGGACCCCTCCTCATGAATTCTTGCACTGTCATGGTGTTATTCAGTCCTGAAAGGCGATTTCGCAGTCACTGCGTGGAATCACCTTTTGGGGCCGAGTAATGAAATGACACTGCCACTGTTCATGAGGGGGGGGGCTCTCAAAAAGCCTATGTTGCAAATTTGGTGGGAAAAATCCAAAAAATGACTGTTTTATGAGCGTGCGTTGCACAGTTCCTACGCTCGCTTGGTCAGCAATCAGCAATATTTTCACGCCAGATTCTCAACATTGGCATTTTACCACACCTTCTTGTGAACTGTACAGCTGTCATTTTTCACATCCTGGCCGAAATGTGTTTTCGCACTTCTGGCACAGAATTTATTTATTTATTTAGTTAGTTAGTTTTTGTTGACTGGGTAAGTGTACTAGACAAATCCTGCCTATTTTCAGGCACGGCCTGGGTAGGGGGAAACAGATGAATACCAACTGACCTTGAACTAGGTTAAGCTGTTGGTGGTATTTTTTTTAGTGAATGAGGGAAATTTGGCCAGGACACTGAGGAAATTCCCCTACTCGTCGGTAGGGGGCTTGGCTGTTCGTCGCGATGGCCACTCGGAGTTCAGCGCCAGATGGTGCAGATGTGCTAAAGGTAGGGGAATCAGTCTCCTCTACTATCTCTCCTTTCTCAGAGACCAAAGTGCCACTCAGATGTTCCTTGGAGGTAGTACCTGAAGTTTGTGCCCCTTCAGGCAGTACACTGTGCACGGAGCCTACTATTTCAAAAGCGTTTCAGTTACCTACTTTGGACGCCCTCATGGGCGTTTTTTCTCCTTTAATATTGCTACCAGGCGAGAGAAGTACTCTTCATGGGCTACAGCTTCCAGATTTTCAGCCTTCAAATTGTTCTGTCAGAACCGAGGATGCACCGCCTGACAAGTCTCAGCTGCACGGTGACATAGATTCATCAAAGGCTTTCTACGGCGGCTCGGCTGCCTTGTCTGCAACCCTTTCGGATGTCTTGAGTGGGACTCACAGTTTAGTACCTTCTCCTAGTGAGTGCCTAGAGTCCCGAGACATTTCTGTAGGATTTCATAGTTTGCAGCATTACACGGAACCGGTGGACCTACTTCATGTAACTGAGCAAGTGACTGCAGTAATCTTCTGCTTGACGGACTCCGTGCAGCAGTCGTCTGCATCTTCAACCGTGGCAGAGTTTTTTCTCCAGCTGTCTGCTTTACCACAGGTACTGTTTCTTCTACTGTTACATTTAATACTGTTCAATGGCCTCCTAGTAGTGTCCCTGAGGTTTCTATGTCCCTTGCCTGTGCATCGTTGTCTACTACTCCTACTCCTACTCAGAGTAAGGTTGCTGTTCCCGCAAGTGCGGGACCGGGCAGTTGTGTCCCGAATTATGACCAGCATGTTTCGGTAACTGGTCTTACTATATCCAATGCCCTGAAAGGGGCTGGTTGGGAACAGTCTTCTGAGAATAACACCTGGTCTTCTTCGAGGCATAAGGATGTGGAACCCAGGAGTCCATTAATCACCTTTCCTGATCCCTTGGACATACCACCTGAGTTGTGGCTAACTCAAAACCCTATTTGGCCCATGGGTGAGTCTACACTAACCAAGTGCATTGATACTGGAGATTCGGGCACTTCTGATGGAACTCTGCTTGGTTCTACTCTGATGTCAGACCCCTCCTCTGATGGACAACACGGCGTGCCTCCTAAGCCCATAGGCCCCACCCCTAACTTAGGAAAACATCATGATTTTGGTGAGTCTCCTACTGAGAAACCCCACCAAGGCCAAGGAAGTACCTCTTCTGCATACCAGAGTGGTTGTCAGGGCGGCAGAACCTTCCTTGGCCTGTTTCATACTCCTCCAGGACAGGCCCGGCGAAGCAATGCCATCCGGCTGAGAGACAAAGGAGGTCTTGAACTTTTTCCCGACTGGATTTATGTTGGAAAGACACTAATAAAAGACAGCCTGCAGTTTTCCCCTTCTGAAATATATGCACTTATACATACTTCGGGAGACTGCCATTTTGACCTTAGCTTTAAAACATCTTCTGGACTAGAGACTTTTTGGCAACGCTGTCAGCAAGTTTGTCATACACCACTCTGGACACCTTTTCTTGCTATCCCTCTTACGAAACCCACGATCAAGATGATCACAGTATTGTTTAAAAATGAGGGGGTTGCAATAGCCAATATTGTTTGTTGGTTATCTTCTAAATGTGATGTTTTATGTGCACCTGAGCCTATTATAGACTCTGAACAACTATGGACTGGTGGTTGGAAATTACAAGTAAAGCTTCCACAGATTAATGGTTCTATTCAGCATTTGCCTAGCTGTTTTTATTTGGGGAGGGATAGAGGCTTTGTTTTCTACCCGGGTCAACCCAAGTCCTGCTTCCGTTGTGGGGCACAAACACACTTAAGTAACATTTGTGATAAAATGAAATGTTCTTTGTGCTCTGGTTCAGGCCACACAGGTATAAATTGCCCAAGACCGGTCTACTGTAGTCTGTGTGATGAGACATCCCATTCCTATCGAGATTACCCTTGGGCTTTCCATAATACCCCAAATGCATAACAAGATGATCGAGAGGAAACTGTTACCAGGGCTCAACGTAACGCCAAAGCTAGGCCCCACTTTTGGCCTTCTGCTAGGGCACAAACCCCTCAGTCTACGAGCTTGGTGTCCTCAGTGGTCCATAATATGACTCCTGATCCCTCTCGGTCAGAACCAATGGAGCAGTCTGGCCAGCCTTGCACTGGTGTAGTACTTTCCCCTCCAGGTGACCTAGCTGATCCTCTAGAAGGGACGCCCCATGATAATCATAACTCAATCCCTGATACCTCTCCTCTGTTGAAGGAGTCTGCCCAAAAGGATATCATGCCCCCACCTGAAGACCCTGACTGGGTACAGGTGGGCTCTAGACGAAGAACACGAAGCAGTTTTGCTAAAAGTTTGAAATCCTCTCCTGCCCCCGAAGAGTCTGACTTTGTTTCTAAAAATAAGTTTGCAATTTTGCATAAACAAAACCAAGTATCGGATACAGAAGATGACTTGGATGCATCTTCTGTAGCTTCTTCCCAATTGGATTTTTTTACTGATACGGATCAATTGTCTGGGGATTCTCGGACCACTAGAAAAAAAAAGATGTAAAATGAAAGCACCTGGAAAGGGAAAAGGGAAAGTAAAGGCTTGATTTTCTTCCTCAAATGTCTGATACATTGGCTTTTTGCACTTTAAATGCTAATAGTATACGGAATGCACAGAGAAGACGCATCGTCTTTTCTTTGTTAGCCAATACTGCTGTACATATTATTTTTTTACAAGATACT
The DNA here is from genome assembly GCA_016271365.2 of Neoceratodus forsteri. Taxonomy (NCBI): domain Eukaryota; kingdom Metazoa; phylum Chordata; order Ceratodontiformes; family Ceratodontidae; genus Neoceratodus; species Neoceratodus forsteri. The sequence goes on along the minus strand of CM028134.1, from coordinate 1,099,623,930 downwards.
AGACTTTACTCCCTGAAGGACATTGGTCAAGCACAGAGAGAGAGAGAGATTGGAGGGGAGGCATTTCCTATTGGTCCCTGTCAGAAGACGTCTGTGCTGGGGTTGCCATTCTTTTTAATGATTTGGATGTCCAGGTTATTAGAATGATTGATTTGATACAGGGTCGGGTTCTTGTTTTGGACATTATATTACAAAGACAGAAATGGAGATTGATTAACATTTATAATCCCCAAATCAAATTATGGAGAATTGAAACCATGGAGGCTGTTCAACCTTTTCTCCATTTTACCAAATCTATAATCTTTGGGGGTGACTTTAATTGTATTTTGGCTCTTACAGATAAAACTGGAGTGACTCAAAAGCTGTGTACTGATTCTAATTTCCTACTTCCATGTATACAACAGCAAATTGAATTGATAGTGCTTGTTTTGGGCCACAATCTCCCAGGCATACCTTCCATCAAGGGCGTCTCTCTACTAGGATAGATTATTTTTTTTGTGTCAAAATGGTTACCAGGACTACAGCATAAGGTAATTCCTTGTGAGGTTTCTGATCACTGCATGGTAGTTTTGTATTTAGGGCAATCTTTAAATAAGCCTGTAACACATTTCAACTAGAAACTGAATACCTCCATTTTGGAGGATGATGAGGGGTGGAGGGAATTGTCTACAGTTTTGCAAGATAACACTTCTTTATATGATTTGTTTGACAATCCCACTTTTTGGTGGCAGGAGGTTAAATTGGAAATCCAAAAGCATTGTAGGAAGATGGCGAAAACCCATTCTCAAACCCGATATTTAAACTACTTGGATAAAAGACGACAATTACAGAAATTGCTTTCCTGGAAAGCTGATTATAATTTAAATTATGCATCCCAGATTTCGCAACTAAAAAAAGACATGTATGCCTGCCAGTATGATAGATCCTCTTCTTTATTTCTTGAACAGAAGCATGGAAGGAAAGAGTCGGCTAAGGTGATTAACCCATTTGATAGTTGTAGACACCAGGTGAATTCTAAATATATGGCATCCCTTTTATCTCCTGAGGGTGTACAAATTTCGAATAATTGTGGTATTCGACAGTTGGTTTCTAACCATACGTATAAGTTACATGGTCAGGACTTTAGTCCCCCTGCATGGGGTGATTTTTTCATCTGTTAGACATCCCGCAGTTGTCTAACAACAGTAAAACTGATTTGGTTCATCCCATCACTATTACAGAAGTGGGTATGGTCATTGATCAGTTGAAGAGTAATGTGACACCAGGGCCAGATGGGATTCCCAATTAATTTTATAAAAAGGCAAAAATGATGCTGCTTCCTTATTTAACTGATGTATTCAATGTTATATTTCAGGGTTCCTTACCGGTGCCTGCTACTCTTTCTGTTAGTAATCTGATTTATTTATACAAAGACAAGGACAAAGCAGATTTGAATAATTGGCGACCTATTAGTCTCCTCAATTCGGATTGGAAGATCCTTTGCAAATTAATGAGTAATAGATTGGCAAGGGTTGCTCAGTCTTTAATTTTTTCCACTCAAACATGTGCTATTCTGCATAGATCTATGTTGAACAATTTGAAATTAATATGTGAGGTATTTGACGGTAGTGTGTCGGGGGCTATATTGTGAGTTTAGATCAATCCAAGGCGTTTGATTAGGTTCCTCATAGTTACATTTTTACAGTTTTACAGCAGTACGGCATCCCACAGGATTCTGTAAACTGGATTAAGAATCTGTATAAAATTGCCTTTATGACTCCTGTGGTCAATGGAAGTAAGGGGCCCCATATTCTGATTAAGAGGGGAGTGAGACAAGGATGTCCCTTGAGTCCCCTTCTCTATGTTTTTTCTATAGACCCTCTTCTTCGGAAATTGAATTCTGTTCCTGTTATTAGACATATCACTGTTACTGATAATAGGGAATTTTCTAGTGCAATGGCATATGTGGACGATCTGTGTTTATATGTCGCTGATCAAGAGTCAGGGATACAGGCTCTGCAGATTGTTCGTGCATTTTCTGAGATTTCAGGTTCTGTATTAAACAAACATAAAAGTATTGGAACAACGGTTAATATTCAGGCAGGCTCTGAGATTCCTGAGAGAGATGGTATTACAATACAACATAATAAAATTAGAATTTTAGGCCTGATTTTTGGTAACTCACAGGCTGCTGAGTCTAATTGGACAGAATGTATTTCTATAGCAGAAGAAAAAGTTAATAAATGGAAGTCATATCTGATGTCAAGATTAAAACGGGTTCATATGTTAAAAACATTTATTATTCCCCTTTTTCTTACAGTCGGATATATCTTTCCCCTTCCTTTACGTCTAGAAGCAAGGATGTATAATTTATGTTTCCAGCTTTTGTGGGGTAGTCGGTTGAACCCAGTTAAACAGTTGGTTACCTATTGGCCTCTGAAAAAAGGGGGTCTGAATATGTTAAACCTTGTTGTATTTTTCTTTTCATTGTTTGTTCATGGTAACCTTTTTCCCAGTTTAGCAGATTACCCAAAGGACTGGGTTTTCAGTTTGTCATCAAGGACTAAATATTTTAATGATAAATGGCAAATGGACACTTGGAAACATTTTTCTAACCTCCCTCTGGGAACTTCTCTGTATCTTCTTGAAGTTTACAAGAAAATTAAATAGTGGCATGTATCTCCCCATATTCCATTTTTGCAAAATAGAAGGCTCCTTTATTCTTCAATTCTCAATCAAAACTTCTTAACAGAACCCTGCTTCAAGTGTCCGCCACCCATAGATGAAAAGTATTTGTCTAAACAACTATTGGACAGTAGACTCCCCCCAAAAATGTGGGATACATTATGGATGTGTTGTCATGGGAAGCTGAATGTTAAAGGGAATCAAGTACATAAACAACTGGAAGAAAGGTTTTGTATTAGGGATTTTTGTATTCGTCAAGTTGAAACTACGCAACACCTGTTTTTCGAATGTCCGTATATTTCATTGCTGTGGCCCCAATTGGCACATAAATGGTCTTTGCCTATATTTTCTACCATGTCTTATACCAAATTGGTTTATGGGAAATATGATATTTCTTGGGGAATTATGTATCCTGGAACACTCCGGGTTATTTGTGCTAAATTCAAATGGTGCATATGGCAGAATAGGTGCCTTTTTGTACTCCAACAGAAACATGTTTTATTGGAGGGATTATTAGACACAGTTACTCAGGAAGTAGCACTGGTTTATGCTCAAGACAAAAAACAAATGTCTGCCCCTTTGATAGCATCCTGGTGGAGAGCTCTTCCCTTAATACGTTTCGAGGGTGTTACTTGAATTTTTTCTGGGGGAACCATGTGACTTTTTTTTTTTTATATATTCTGTTTGGAATTTTGTACCCATCTATTCCTGGTTTGTATTTTGTTTTCCTTCTGTTTCTACTGTGTTCTTGTTGTATTTTTAGGACATAGAGGCACAGATATTCAAAAGGGTTGCGCATGGTGCAGCAGTGTTGTGCCAAGCGCAACCCACTGATGCGCCCGGCGCAATATTCAAACAGGGATTGTACTATACAACTCTGGAGCGCCGGAGTCAAAGATTAGTAATGTATCTGGCGTGGTGGGGGTGCCCATGCATACCTGCACATCCCGATATTCAACCCGGATGTGCTGAGTCCATGCATGTGCAACCCTCACTTGCACCACACACAGGTGAGCCCAAAAAAAAGGAACAATGGCTGGCCACCCACAGGTGAGCTGCCGTATTGCAGGGCACAACATGGCAGGTGCCACCTGTGGGTGGCCACTCGAGCTCTGGCTGCACCTCCATGGTGGTGCCCCGGCCCCATGCCGGATCGTGGGCATCTTTTCAGAATAATAACGTCCAATATCCCTGGTGGTCCAGCGGACCGCTGTCAGCCCAATCATGGGCATTTGTAATAATAATGAAATCCAATATCCCTGGTGGTCCAGTGGATCGCTCGCAGCCCGATCTCGGGCATTTGTAATAAGAATTAATGAAATCCAATATCCCTGGTGGTCCAGTGGACTGCTTGCAGCCTAATCATGGGCATTTGTAATAATAATGAAATCCAATATCCCTGGTGGTCCAGTGGACCACCCGCAGCCCAATCGTGGGCTGAATGTAAAAATATAGAAGTCCAATACCCTGGTGGTCCAGTGGACTATGGTCAGCCTGATCGTGGGCTTAAGTATGAAAGAATAAAGTCCAATATCCCTGGGGGTCCAGTGGACCGCTGTCAACCTGATCATGGGCATTTATATAATAATATTACATCCAATATCCCTGTTGGCCCAGCGGACCCCCCTCCCCACCTGCCCACTGAGCCCCACCACTCCCCCCGGTCAGCGGCTGGTGGCAGCACCCCACCTGCCTGCCGCCCGGCCACCCACTGACTGACAATGTAGGTAGGGCTGTACACCCATTGGTCCACAGTGTGAGCCAATGGGCGTGCAGCCCGTACCGTACTACACATTCAGATATGTGAATGGATCCATTCACATTCTGGATATGTAGTACGGTAGGCTGCACGCCCATTGTCTCACGCTTGAGGACCAATGGGCATACAGCCTACCTATGGTGTCAGTTCACAGGCAGCGGGTGGCAGACGGTGGTGCTGCCACCGCTGCTGACTGGGGAGCGGGTGGTGGAGCTCAGGGGCGGTGGGGAGGGGACTCCGCTGGACCACCAGGGATATTGGATGTCATTTTATTATAGAAATGCCCACGATTGGGCTGACAGCGGTCCACTGGACCACCAGGGATATTGGACTTTATTCTTTCATACTTAAGCCCGTGATCGGTCTGACAGTGGTCCACTGGACCACCAGGGACATAGGACACAATTTATATTTACTGAAGCCCGTGATTGGGCTGTGGGGGACATTGCCGCACTGTGCAGGGGGCGTCGGTTCCTGACGGCTGCAGCCTGGCATAGTGCCAGGCGCAAGTCGCCAGGGATCGGCGCACCTGCATGCAGATGGGGCCATAATGACATGCAAATGGCCCCATTTGCGCCTTGCATACATTATGGCCCCATTTGCATGTGCACTTTTGAATATCACGGTTGCTGCGCATAGTGCAACTGAACTTGCGCTAGCGCATCCCCCTGCTCCACTCTGGCCACTTGCGCTGGCACAGTGCCACTGCGCCATGCACACTGCGGTTGGCCAGGGTGCGATATTCAATGATGCTGTGCCATGGCACAGCTCCATTTAATATCGCCTAGTCAACGCCCCTGCGTAGCCAAGTTGAGCTGCGCCCAGGCTTGCGCCACAGCCTGGCGCAGTCTGAATATCTGGGCCAGTGTATAGTTTGTGGTATGATATTACCTAGACTGTTTTGTTATATTTTCTGACAATAAAAAATTCCCCTACTCTTTTCCATAAGTGCAATGGGATCTTTAACATCCACCTGAACTACCACCAATCCAGGCAGATGGGACATCGGTTTAACGTCTCATCCAAAAGACGGAACCTCAGAAGTGCAGCACCCCTCTCATGCTGCACTACAGTGTCAGTACTGGGATATTAACCCAAGTGCCAGATGTGGGAACTGAACCCACAGCCCTCTGATCTCCCGGCCTCAGAGGCAAGTGTGCTACCTACTGAGCCACTGACACTGACAGAATAGTGCGGTTGCTGTGCGAAATCAGTGTTCGGGACACATTACGAAAATGACAGTGACACTGTTCATGAGAAGAGGTCCTAAGATGCCTGTGTTGAAAATTTGGTGAGAATACTCTATAAAATGACTGTGTTACGAGCGTGCATTGCGAAGTTTGCATGCACGCTCATAAGTTCACAAACTTATGATATTTCCACTCCAGATTTTCAACAGTGCCATTGTTCTGCACCTCCTTATCAACAGTACAGCTGTCATTTTTCACATCCTGTCCAAAATCTGTTTTCGCAATTCCGGCGCAGAATAGTGCGGTCACTGTGGAAAGCCCATGTTCGAGACACATTGTGAAAATGGCAGTGACACTGTTCATTAGCAGATGTCCTAAAATGCCTATGTTGAAAATTTGGGGATGAAAGTCAATAAAATAAGTGTTTTACAAGAGTGTGTTGCGCAGTTTGCACACACGCTCGTGACTTTGTGAATTTGTAATAGTTTCACTCCAGCTGTTCATCATTGGCATTTTTCCATGCCTCCTTATGAACAATGCAGCTGGCTGAAATGTGTTTTCGCATGTCCGGCACAGAATTGCACGGTCGCTGTGCGAAATCAGTTTTCGGGACAGTTTCAGGAAATGACGGTGACACTATTCATGAGCAGAGGTCCTAAAATGCCTATGTTGAAAATTTGGTGCGGAAAGTCCATACAATGACTGTGTTGCAAGCGTACATTGCACAGTTTCCACGCACCCTTGTAACTTCGTCAATCTGCAATATTTTCATGCCACATTTCCACCACTGGCATTTGTGCGCATCTCCTTATCAACAGTCCAGCTGCCATTTTTCACAGCCTGCCCAAAATGTGTTTCCACAGCTGTAGCGCACAATGGCATGCTCACTGTGCAAAATCACCTTTTGCGACACATTAACAAAATCAAAGCGCTATGCGTCTCTAGCTCTGCTCACTGCCAATGCCAGCGCGACAACATTCGGCATTGACAAATGCTTGTTACTTCTGTCCTACCTCTCCCTCTGCTTCTGTTAAGGCCCTGCTTGCCAGGGAGGTAGCCCTGATGGTCTCAGTCCTAAGCTTCTGCTTCTCTCAACACCTGCCATTGCTCTGCCTATTACCCAACTCCTTATTCTATCTTTTTCCTCTGCCACTGTCCCTGAAGCCAAGAAGCAGGCTACTGTAATCTCTTTCCCTAAAGATGGTGATCCTTCTTCTCCTGGTAACTTCCATCCTATCTCTCTCCTTCCCACTCAGGCTAAGTTACAGGAACACCTTGTTCTTTCTCAGCTCTCTTCCTTCTTTGACTCTTTATCCTTCTTCACTCCTTTCCAGTCTGGTTTTAGGAAATCCCACTCCACTTCCACCTCCCTCCTGTGGCTTACTGACTCCATCCGTTCAGGTATAGACCAGAGTTTGATCACCTCCACCATGTTTGTTGATCTTGCTACAGCATCTGACCCTATGGCACGCCCTCTCCTTCTGGACAAGCTTAATACAGCAGGCCTATATGCCTCCTCAGTCAGTTGGTTTGGCTCCTAATTTGAGGGCAGGTCTCAAGCTGTCTAGATCGGAAGCTCTCTATCCCCCACACTCCCCATCTGTTCAGGCTTCTCTCAAGGGTCTTTCCTCAGCTCCATTCTCTTCTCCATATGTTTGAATGACCTCCCCTCTGCCTGTTTCTCTCCATCCATTCATATGTGCACAGATGACACAGTATTTTTTGCCACTGGCTCCTCTTCCCATGACCTGACTTCCATGCTATAGTTAGATTTTGATAATATTCAGTGTTGATTCTGGTCTAACCAACAGTCCCTCAATGCCCCAAAAAAAAACAGTTTTCATGACTTTTGCTGCTCATCAGAGGCTTACCAGACTCATCCCCCTGCCTTTATTCCACACCCTTGATGGTGCTATGATTGAGGATGTGTCCTCCTTGAAGTGCCTCGGGTTCTGACTGGACCATCATCTTTGATTTCTGTTGATTTATTGAAGCTTTGGATTAATACCTTTGAGCCAAGACTTGCTTACAAAGGTTCCAAGTCATAAGGAGACAGTACAATACAATACAATACATTACATGAAGTACATAATAATTCGGGTAACATTTCAAATATACATTAGGAAATGATAAAACCAAAATTGCAAGTCAGAGGTTTGAACAAATATCAACCAATGTTTACAATACATAGGTTTTTTTTGTTTGTTTTTTAATAATAACACTAGGTTTAGTGTGGTACCTCTCTTGTTAAGTACAGGACATGAGGGGGTGCCTAAGGCCCTTAGGCAGAGGGGGGAGGGGAGAGGGAAAGCAGCCAGAGAAGGTTTTGTCTGGGACGGAAGCAGAGGGGATTGGGAAGAATGGAGGAGGAGGAGGAGATTGGGGGTTGGGGGCTAGGTAGCTGGGAGGTATGCTCGTTGTGAGTTGGTTTCAGATGTGAGGAGGGATGCAGGGGGGGTAGGGAAGGGATGGCATTGTATCCAATTAGGCCAGGTTGGGTTACGTGAAGTAGGCGCAGGTAGTTTCTTGGGCAAGGTGTAAATGGAGCAAGACTTTGAAATGACTGAGTTTTTCAGTCAGATAGGTCAGTAGCTAAGTCATTGAATCATTTTGGTCCCCTGTAGCAGATGGATCTCTGTGCCATTGGCGTGCACTTGAAAGGCATCAGAAGCAGCCCTTTAGATGCGCTTCAAGTGTTAATGTTGGGTTGTGCATGTTTGAATAACATGCGGTTGAATTTGGAGTGAGACCAAGTAATGATTTTTTTGCCAGAAGGCAGGTCTGGTACTTGGCCCGAAGGTCTAGCGGGAGCCATTCAGTCTGTGAGTATAATGCACAAGTGAGCGTCAGACGGTTAGCCCCAAGGACGAGCCATCACGCCTTGTTAAGTAGGGTTTTGACCCTTTTCTGAGCTGTATCTAGACCCATGCAGTAAATGGTCAGACCCTAGTCCATGGTCAGTAGTACTAAGGATTGTGTGATGAGCTTCAACACATCCTGCAATATTGAGTACCTATGCTGGTAGAGGACACCTAGTTTGATATTAGCAGTTTTGACAACATTGTCGATGTGTCTGGAAAAGATAAGGGTGTCATCTAAGTGTACACCTAGATATTTGAATGAGAAAACTTGTTCCAAAATGGCTCCTTCAGAGCTCTGCAGCAGCAGCGGACCATACTTCTTGTTTTGTGGAACCATAAAGAGCATGCTGTTAGTTTTTTATAATTGAGCAGCAATTTATTCTTGGTAAACCCTCGTTCAAGCTCTCAGACGTTGTCTTGCATCATTGTCGTGACTGCAGTCTGTTGCTTGCTGGATACTAATATGATGGCATCATCAGTGTAAAGCACTGTGTGTGCTGAACAGACAGAGGGCAGAGTGTTGATAAATAGGCCGAATAGGAGTGGTCCGAGAATAGGCCCTTGGGGGACTCCTAGGTTGACATCCCTTGGTGCAGAGAGCTGACCACTAATTCTCACACACTGTGATATGTGCAAGAGGTAGCTGTCGAACCTGGCCATTATGTCTGTTAGCAGGCCCATGGATGCTAAACAGTTAAGGAGGATTTCTCAGTGTGTATTGCTGCCATACATCATAAGCTCCACCTCACGCTTGGTGCTCTGCACAGGAAAACAAGTGAGCGTTCCTCTTTCTGCCTGCCCTGAAATTGTTTTAAAGATGATTCTCCCTGTTTTCAACTAATGTGACATAGTCTCTTGTGGAGATCCCAAATCCTCCATTGCCAAACTGGACCCTCTCTTTCACTCTTTTTTGTCATTTTGCCTTAGACCGTCCCCTTCGTACCCATCACTGCTCATTCTACTCTGTCTTCCCTCACCTGTCTTGGTGCCGGATGCCTTTCTCACTGTGCCTACTTCATATCTAAATTCATGTTTGTTTCCTTTCCCTCCTAGCTTACCTCCCTCATATCCCCTTTCTTCCTTCCTCCTGCCCTCTCCGCAGCAATGTTTCCCATTCCATTTCTATCCCATCTAGGAAATTTACTCTTGGTCAAGCTGCCTTCTCATGTCGCTTTCCTAAACTATGTTCCTCCTTTCTCCTGTCCATCCACTCTGCCTCTTCTTCCTTCTCCCTTAAGTTTCTTCTTCATGACGTTTGTTATCCCACCTGCCCCTATCTCTTGATCTCCCTCCTCCCTACTTCTATTGCCCTGGCCATATCGCTGTCCCTCTTCCTCCAGCTGTGCCTGTAGAGGTAATTTCCCCTTGCCACTCTAAACTCAATTTAATCTACGCATGTACGTGTTATATTGTGATGCCTTGCAACATAAGTCTCAACTGTTCCTGAGTAGCTAAATCAAAAATAAACTTTGTACACGTAAATGCAAAGGTTTCCAAAGTGTTCTGAGCTTGTACCTCCATAGTTGAGGATGTGCCCCTCATTATGAGGGGGAGTGTCCCTCATTGTTGCTCAGTCTGAGTGCCCATGTCCCTTATTTCAGTGACAAAAGGTTGAGAGGTATGCCTTACAATGTTACAATGTTACAGTTATGCTCTTTTTGATGTATTGCATTGCTTTAATGACTATTAATTTTGTAATGCTGTAAATTACTATTTTTTTTCTACTCTTATACTATCTTCCATACCCCTCCCCCAGGACACACACAGAGATAAGTTGTTATCAGCTCAGTATGTCTTCCTGGTACAACGTTTGAAATAAATTAAGTTTATTTCTGTTTTTGACATGACCAGGTGGCCTGCCGTAACATGCATAGCCCTGCTCCTTCAAGTGATTACTTCTTCCTATTCAAAATGTTCTCCTTCTCTGTAGAAGCTAAAAGTAAAACAAAATAACAGGAAAACAGTCTGAAAAAGAACAGTTAAATTTGCCATTTTTGGCAACACGTCTTCATCTGGACATTCCTGAGGGAATAACAAAACCTCTCTCTTCTCTCTGTCTCTCTCTGTCTCTGTCTCTCTCTCTCTCTCTCTCTCTCTCTCTCCCCTCCTCCATCTCTCTCTCTCTCTCTGTCTCTCTCGCTCGCTCTCTCTTCCCCATACAGGAAGTTCTACTTTCAAACAAAAGCCCAAAGGTCAAAACATCAGTGGAGTTAACCCTTCTCTGTTCTGTGTTATCATTACCTTTTGGGGCCCTTGTTTTTGCCAGTTGTTATGTTTGCTATCTGACAGAGCCTGCACCACCTGAACTGTACAGTAACAGCTTTTGTAATGAATATTTTTTCATCACTGTTTCACTTTTTAACTACTGAAGTGTTCGGAATAGCTTGGACCCTTGCCACAGGCACCAGACCTTCAACAGCTGTACTGAAGATCCAAGGAATTCTGAGACATCTTTAGATGACGGAACTGCCAGCTCACACTACAGATTTTTTTCCTTTAACCACAAGACTATTTTTTAACTTTCTTACACTTCTGACAACTTCACCTGCTGATTTGGATGGAAAACTGACATTCCTGCATTGTTTTTGTTTTGATTTGGAAGGTGATTTGCACTTCTGGGAATCCAGGGGTGGAAAAGTCTAAGATTAAATTAGATAGCTATGTTTGACAGTCTGAATCCTTGCGTTACTGCAGTCAAATCCTACCTACTTCTGTGGATTTACCTCAAACTGATTATACAAGCTCACAATCCTTCTGATACATAGGATAACACAGACCTTTACAGCAGCAAATCAATGCAGTAAAATTGGTCCAAAAATTTGACCCTACTGTTTTTTCTGTATAAAAGATTACAGGCAACTCCCTGTTTTCTTTGATGGCAAAATGTTCTAGTTCTGGCAAAATCTGAGTATTATTTTCATTATTTTTTTTCTCAAGAAAAAAGATGGTAACCACATTTGGCTTAGGAAAACCATTGTAAACCTGATAAGGATTAGGACTGAGAAAAAAAATGACTTCTGGTATGCAGTTTATGAGGAACCTAAAGAAGTAGATTTGAGAAGTATACTAATATTTTTATTAGCTGAAGCTGGAACTAGCTCTGTTGGAAAAAAAATGTTTTTGCACTGCTGCTTTAAGCAAATACCAAACACATGTCTCGTGCAACAATGAGCATCCCGGCCCCCATACCACCACAATAGGGCATTGAATGCAGTGCCCAGATGGCACTGTGGTGCAGAACGATGAGGAACTGCTCTACCATGCTGGTAACTTGTCTTCACACTCTGAGCACTGAACGTCAAGGGCAGAAGCCAGCAGTAAAGGGTCAGAGCATTGTCTTGAAGCTGTCCTCAGGGGGGAGGAGGGGACTGTTGCATTGCTCTTTTGTGGCTTCTGGTGGTAGCTTGGTGTGGGGATCCTTTAACAGCCTTGGCAATCACTCTGTCAGGCATCCTCCCAGCCAGCTGTAGCATACAAATGAGTGAGGGAGGGCAGAGAGGAAAGCTGTAACAATGCTACACCGGCACACTAGATGACGCCCTTGCAGTCTCACCCCATGCCAAAAGATCCCCTCAATGCACCACCAATATGGGACCCCCCAAACCAGCATCCTCTATGTTGTAGACAGACCTCTGGTGAGGACAAGCCAGTTACTAGGGAAGGGCAGTGAGGAGGTTCCAGGAAGCACACCTCCACAATAGCCACTGTAGACTCCTGACGGGGACAAGCCAGCCCCCTGGATGTCTGGCTGAGGTCTGGATAGGCTCTCTGAGGTGGTAGCAAGTAGCGAGTCTGGTGGGTAGTGGAGAGGCACAGGAGGCCTGCAGGAGTGGGATACCAGTGGGCGCTGAGACAGAGAAATACATTTGAAATAGAAAAGTATGCATCTACTGTACACACGCACTAGTTCTAACATCTAGATTGATGAGAGAGATTGGGCAATAGCTCCCCACCTGTGCTAGATCTTTACCAGGACTAGACTGGGTAATAGAGCTATCATTGTTTCTGTAGGGGTGACTCAGTTACCTTGGTTTCATGTAGACAGCTATAGAGGGAAGCTAGGTGTTGGGTCAACTCTGGGGCAAATGCCTCAATGGTGCCTTTCAAAGACTCATTTACACGGTTGCATTTGCACTGGATCAGCTTAAGTGCTTGCGCTGCTCTGGTACGAAAGCTTCAGTGTGGACACTTACCACACTGCAGTAAAATGATCATTACGGTACTCCTGAATCCTCGCCTAAGTTGGGAATCCTGATCAGAATGAGGAAGGAGTGAGTGGCTTAAGCAGCCGTGTGGACTGGCTTTGCCACTCAATCTGATGAAACCCAGCCTGTTGGGAGGTGGCAGTCAGTGCTGCAGCTGGGCGGAGATCAGTGCGTGTCACCACCAATGGCACAGGAGAGCCCCAGTCAAGGCCTCTCACCAATGCATTTTGCATCAGTACTGAGAGGGGTCATGTGAATTGAAAACCAGCAGTGCTGTACAATGTCAGGAGACCAGTGCAGCAAGAGAGAGAGAGCAGTTAGCTGAGTGGTCATGTAAACATGGCTCAAGAGTTGACTGCTTTATGGCCACATGGACCTCCCCTGGTGTTACTGAAGTGTCTAGAAATAGCTGCTGTTCTGCGTAAGCATGGTAAGGGTGACCCTGCCAAAGAAGGTGTCAATCTGTTGTTGCAGGACAGAAGACTCTTGTGCACTACAGAATGTTTACTATAATGCCTTAAATTCAGGGGCTATTCCCAGACACCCATAATTAGCCAATTGTCTGCCATGCTTCCACTGCCTAGAATGGTCCGCACCATTTCCTGCTTCTTAAGCCACATGGCAATGATCTTTCCCACACTATCTGCTTGCTGCACATATTTTGCTTTCCCAACTTTTTTGCTTTGGTCTTATAGACAGTGTGCTCCAGGCTGGAGGGGTTCAGGGGTGTCAAGGCATTCTCACATTCTTTAATTGCAGCCAAGAGTTCTCTCAGTTCTTGTTCCCTTGCTGCCTACTTTCTACTCACTGCCATTCTTAGTAGGTCCCCTCTGAAGTTACATTGGCCCACTGACCACGAGGTATCCTCCCTCCTAACAGTTTCTACTACTACTATAATTACTGCTACTTTGGCCTCAAGTTCACAAGTAGTTAACCCTTGGAGCCATTCATGAGATGCCAGGAAATACAGTAGTTTCACCCTAGATGCTGTCTGGTAAGGTGTGGAGTGGAATGTATACTCTCTCTCTTCTTTCCAAGCTGCATCCTCCAGACATCAGTTAAGCCCAGTGTGTTCTGGTTTTCTCTTAGGCTCCTCTGTGTTAGGGGTTAACCTTACCTCCTGTTACTTGGCTTGTACTGTGTTTTGCGTCAGATTCCAGTCTCCTCCCAGCAGGATTGAGCAATCTATAAATGGAGTCGGGGTGGTCAGTAGTTCTATTAAAGTTGTACTATATTGGTAGCAGGGAACTACTAAAGTGCAGATAGTGAAAATTAAAAGATAAACGTGCATAGGTGTTAAAGTACAGTAAATCTGCAAGAGAAAAAGAGACATAATTAAATATCCATTTACTGTACAGAGTATTACACAGCCAGTTGTTCTGTTCTTGCAGCTGTATACTATTACTGCAGCACTGGCTTCCTGCAGAGAGGTCTCTGTTTGTTTTCATTTTCTTTAATTTTGTTTGCGAAGTGGTAAGGTTAAAGATGCTTCATGGTTTTCTGTGTGTGTGTGTAGTTGTCTGTGTTTTGTGTGTGTGTGTGTGTGTGTGTGTGTGTGTGTGTGTGTGTGTGTGTGTGTGTGTGTGTGTTGGGGGAGGTGTCACAGTGGACTGACTTTGTTTACCAAGGCATAAAAAGCTTGCTCTTTTTCAGAGGGGAAGTCTTTGCTGTAATTCTGTTTGATATAATGTTGCACAAAATGTTTATGAATTTGTTGCTGTTTTTCTCTTTGAAGAACAGCCCAAATTTTCAAAAAAAAAAGTTTCACACAGTGTTTTGATTTGTGTATGCCTGTAGTTCTAGTGAGTCCTTTCCTTTGTTTGCTGTTTTGATTTTTTTCTAAATTTGCCTACTTGTTTTATGGCTCCTGGTGATTTCCTTGCTTGCTTGTTTTATTACCTTTCCTTTCCCACCATGCCTCCTGTCCCATGCAGCAGTGCTGTGCTGAAGAACATTGATTCAGTGAGTTCTAGCTTTCTGTCTAGTTTACAGCAGCAGAACTATGCTGCTAAGTGCCTCTCCTTATCAAGTAAGCAATAATAAAGGCTACCTTCACAGTTTGCCAGGGACCTGAAGGATGACTGAATGGGCTATTCCTTATGGAAACAGCTAGTGTGGATGACTGACCAGGATTATCTCATTAAATTATTTAGATGTGCTGAGATGTACTTTTATATATTTAAAACGTTTAGCTTTTACTATGTGCTGTATTCTGCTGACCCTATTGTATTGTAAGGTGCCCAGAGCCTCAGGGATTGGGTGCCAGATCAATAAAATTTGCCTTGCCTTTGCCTTGCCAAAAGAAAGAATACACTAGGGCTGCACACAAAAATCAAAACACCCTGCACAACATTTTTTTGCTAGGAGCTCCTCTTAAACCAAACATGGGCTAGGTGGCCTAGGGAGCGATTCCTTACTCCATGTTCCCACAGCCCTATAGTCCATCTAAATTCCCCCACCAGCCTACTGACTGACCCGTTAGGGGTTGCACAAGCATTTAACTTAAGTTTACTGACCTCTCTGCCCACCTTTGTAAACTCCCCTCTCAGCAACCTCCTTCTCCAGCAGCAGGCGCTAGAGACCCACCCTTTCCATCCCTTCCCCCGATGCTCCCCTCCTACCCTGCCTTTCTATTTCAGAGCTATCACAATAAAGCTCACCACCATATTCATTAGGAGTCTCCCATCCCAGGGGAGCCCTGACTCTGATGGCCTCTACCCATCCTTGCTTAAGCTTGTAGCCCCTGCTATCTCCCAACTTCTGGCATTCATTTTTAACCTCGCCTTGGCCCCATCTACTATGCCTTCATCCTGGAAGATTGCCAAAGTGGTCCCAATTTTTAAAGCTGGGGACCCCCTCTCCTCTGACAATTACTGGCCGATCTCCATTCTCCACTACCTGAGCAAACTTCTGGAAAAGGTAGTCCACTATCAACTCTCTGACTATATTGATAAGTATAACTTCTTGTGTTATCAGCAACATGGTTCAGAAAGAATCACAGCACTTCCTCTGCCCTTGCCCTGTTTACCGATCATGTCCTCAGGAATATGGATTGGGGTAACACCACTGGTGCGGTGTTTGTGGACTTGACTAAGGCTTTTGACCTGGTCAACCACCCCCTCCTCCTTGCCAAACTCCACCAGCTTGGCTGCTCCCTTGAGACTCAGCAGTGGTTTCACGGTTACCTGACTGGCCACTCCCAATCATTGACTACTAGTACTGCCACCTCCCCAAGTCTGCCTGTCACTATGGGTGTCCCACAGGGCTGCATCCTGGGACCACTGCTTTTCTTCCTATTCATTAACTCCCTCCCTGCCAATAGCCTAAATTGCCGTGCCCTACTGTATGCTGACAACCTGGTCCTCTACCATAGTGACAAATCCATCCAAAACATATCCTCCGTGCTGTCCCAAAATTATGGCCACACCCACAACTGATTTATGTCTAACATGCTCCTAACTAATGCTGCTAAATCCAGCTCCTCCCTTTGGGTGCTCTCCCCATCTGGACCTCCACTGCAGGTAGTCTCTGATTTCAAATACCTGGGTGTAACCCTAGACTCATTGCTTTCATTCACTGTGCACACAAACACTGTAGTATGCAGAATCAACCAAAAATATGGGGCCACTTATCATGTAAAGAACTATTTTGTCCCCGCTATCTGACTTGACATTGCCTGTGGAAACCTACTCCCCATCCTTGACTATTGCTCTCCAAGTTACTCCTCCTCCTCGCTGTCTGCTGCCCTTCAACTTAGACTTACCTCTGTCTATAATATCTGCCATCTTGCACTGATGGCCCCCTTCTCTTCCTATCACTGCGACCTATACCAGTCTCTTGGTTGGCCCTCACTCAAACATCATTTTGACTATGCCCTAGGTAGTTTAACTGATGGCACATTACGTGATGGTATTGTGTCCCGATATACTTCTCTCCTTAAGGCATGTGCTGTCCCTAGGTATCTGCCTAATACTTAAGTCTCCCTGTTGGAAGTCCCCAGAGTCTCCACTGCCATGGAGAGAAAAGCTTTATTGATTGCTGCACCATCTCTATGGAACAGCCTCCCTCCAGTTTTCCACACTGCCTCCTCGGACCACTCCTTCAAATCCAATCTCAGAACCTGGATACTTCTGGAATCCACCTGCTCATGCTCCCTAGGATGACCTCCCACTCTGGGGTGCAGTTACCTCTACCCCCTCCCTCACTCCAGCCCACCCCTTTTTGGGAGGGTCCTTTTTTCTTTCCCTTCCCCCCTTACGTACTTGCTCTGTCACTCCTTTCCATCCTTACTCCTGCTACTTTATGTCCCCTTTGCCTCCACCTCCCCCTCTCCCCAGCTCTTTTCCCTCAATGTCCTGCCTAGTCTTCCTACTCTGTTTCCCTCTCCTTCTCCCTATTCCCTAGTTACTTAGTAACCTGGTGTGCGCCTATGACTCCACTGGCACCTAATATCACTACTTTCCCTCTCTTCCCTACTAGAGACCCCTCCTAGGAATCTCACCCTGACACTCACCTCATTACCTAAAGTACTTGGTGGATGACTCTGAACTGGCTTTATTGTTCCCTACCTGCACTCATCTCCCCTGCTTCTCCTTGTTTCACCTCCATCTAGGTATTGTTCTCCTTACAAACTGTTTACCCTACTAGGTTTTGTTTGCCATTTCTCAATTTAGTATTTACTGCTGGTACCACATTTTTTGGCTACTCTGTTTTGAAACTTGTAACTGTACATCATGCATTATCTTGCTGTACCATTGCTTACTCTGTCATGTACTGTTTCCTTGTGATTTATCTGTATTGCCTGTAACCTGCTACTACTATTTGGCTTGTATAATGTCTCAGATTGTTTGTTCTGTGTCATTGTGGCCCGGGAAATGCCTGAAAACGGTCCTTGGATCAGTGCACTTACCTGGTAAACAAAGACTTAAATAAATAAATAAAATTCAGTCTGGCCATCTTCAGTCTGCATATGAGAAGACAGCTAAACTTGATTTTTAGGTTAACAGTGTTGCAAAATGGTTGCACAGGGGGTGGGACATATAGCTCACATACTGTGTATGTCCCTCTGATACCACATGTGTTTGAATATAAGGGGAGAGGAGACACAGAGGATTGTGTTTGGCAACTGTACACAACAAGAGGTGTCTGTGGCAACCAGAAACCTCAACAGTGAAGCTCACAAGGTCTCCTGGTTGTCATGGATACCTCAAGATTCAAACACAAGCTTGTCTGTGCATGGTTGCCCATACACAATTTTTTATAGTATATGGGCAACCATAAATTAAAGAAGAGTTTGTTTCTCCCCACTTTGTTAGTTTAGAAGTGCCAATTTTGGTGACTGCAGCACTCAGTTGCACTAACTTTCACTTTTTTTCACTCTCTCATCACATATTGGGCTCTGTTGACACTTATTTGAAAGAACTGCCAAACGTCAGCCTGCACAGCACTGCTATCTTTGTGTAGCTATATTTAAATTACACACTTTTAGTGTGTTGGGACTTGAAATAGTGTGAGCCTCTGATGAGAAGTGTTGGTTCTAGTTGCACCATTGCTTAGCAACAGGACCCAATAGCAAGCGGACACTGAAGTGTGTGTTTTTATTTAAAAGGCACTCATCAGGTGAAGGGCAGTGTGGAGAACCCCCACTAGAAGTCCTCTGCATGAAGAGGTGGTAAAAGGTATTAGGAATTTCCACAATATTGAGAGTGAGCTGGTGATTGCTAGACAGGAAATGAAACTGCAATACTTCCTGTCATGGCGAGATAAAGGAGCCCCTCTGATGAGCGGAGTGAGAGCGAGCGAGTGTGTGCTCAGAGAAATGCATGGAAACACACGCTCGTCAGCGCATGTTAGCATGTTTGTGTGAGAGCAAGGAGCTAGGAGCACATCATAAACCAGAAAATAGAACGATAAACCATAACAGGTAAAGGAAGGTATTATGTGAGACTAAGATTTAAACTGTGACGTACTAAACATGGATGGTCAGAATAGAGCAACAGCAATTCTTTCTAAGGATGGGGACCTACTGATACAATGTGCAAGTTGCAGTATGTATAAAATGGTAGAGGAGGGGGTAGATTATACAGTATATATGTGTGGAAAGTGCATACATAATCAGGAGTAACAGCATAATATTACCCTGATTAGTGAGAAGTTAAATAAGATAGATAGTAGTCAGCTGGAATTATCTGCAAAACTGAAGACACTGTGCAGTCTAAATATAACAAATACTGAAAGGAAAAATAGAGAACCACCAAATGGATTGGGAAAAAGAAAAAACAGAATGGAGTGAAGTAACCTCTGTTAAAAGAAAGAGAAGAGGTAGAAATCCATTACAGCCAGTACCAGACAACTGCATTATAGAAACAGTAAGGGTGAATACCACTGGTTCTTGCAATATGGTAAGGGAAACTACTACAGAAAGGGAAACTGGAGATGACAACTGAGCCAGTCAGAGTCCAGTGGCTAATAGCTATCAGACATTAGCTGAATCAATTAATCAGTACGAGGAGGCACCAGACAGCATTATGAATACACAAGAACAGATATCTGAATTGAACCAAAGACAAGTTATAGTCATTGGAGATCCAATAATAAAATACAAGGGTAAATACATCTGCAGGGAAGATATGGCAAATAATATGGTGAGCAGTTTTTCAGGAGCAGGGGCAAGTGATCTGTACAACATGGTGGATAACATTTTCACCGGAGCTGGATCGAGACCGATAGCAGTAGTGCATGTAGGTATAAATAATGTGGCCAGGAAATCCCTAGTATCTTTTCAAAATGATGTTAAGGAATTTATTCAGAAATTGCAGGAAAAAGATAGTGAAATTCTAATCTTAGAAATCCTACCTGAACCAAGAACATCTGCTTAAAAAGCAAAGAAAATATAATTGACTAATGCATGGCTGTATAACTGGACAAAGCGAAGGGGCTCTTGTTTATTAAACATTGGGAAATCTTTAACAATAAAAAAGAACTGTATTGCAGGGATGGGCTGCATTTAAGTTTCAGGGGGAGCAGAATACTTGGGACAAGAATACAAAATGAAATACATAGACATTTAAACTGAGTGAGAGGGGATTGAATGGTTCCAAGGAAAAACCCCAGGAGCCATACCTAGAAATTCAAACATAAAGCTAGGGGCTAAGACAAATGTATGATCTTTAATGCCAGAAGTTTAAATAGGGACAAAATGGCTGAATTAGAGCTGATATTGGAAAAGGACAATGTTTGGGGTCGTTGGGGTAGTTGAAACTTGGTGGAATATAGATACAGAATGGAACCAGCATATTCCTGGGTATCAACTATATAAGAGGAACAGAGAATTTAGGAGAGGGGAAGGAGTCACATTGTATGTCAGGAATTAAATTAAATGTCAAAATATTAGTATAGAAGAAGATTTTGGTAACATAGAGGTAATCGCTGGGGACATTATGGGACTGAAGGGTAAGCCATTCGAATTGAAAGTTTTCTACAGACCATCTGACACCACAGTAGGAGAAACAGAAGGTTGTACGGAAAAAATGGCCAGTTTATCAGAAGATACTGATATACTTGATAATAGGAGACCTGAATATACCAGAAATTGAGGGAAATGGAAAAAAAACATAAAAATCCATTAGGAGTGGGAATATATGAGATGTTGACAGCAGCAGGCATCCAACAATGTGTAAAGGAACCAACTAGGGGGTGAAAATATCCTAGATGTTATCCTAACTAATATATCTGAGGATATTGAGAATATTGATATTGGACCACCAGTAGGAACAAGTGATCATGGAACCATTACATTTACAATTAATAAGACAAGAAAACCAATCAGAGGGAAAAACAACTCAGATGATGTATAATAAAGCCAATTATCAGGAATTAAAAAATATATTGAGTGAACTAGATGGTAGGTAGGTAGGTAAAATTTATTTTTATACAGGTAATACATGTCATTTGGACATAATCCAGTTTACAAGACTGACCTGTGTAAATTCCTAACTAATTACATACAAATAAGTTCCATGTTAAATACATATAAATACAAACACCACAATATACAAACAACATGGTATACCTAAGACTTACAATAGCTGGATTATAAAATCTCAAAATCCCAAGGAACCTTAGAGAGAGAAAAAAACAAACATTTAACCATTTAATTTTAGATTGGAGTAGAATAATGAACAAGCTATCAACGGAAGAGTCAAGGGAAGCATTTGTCAAGACACTAAATAATGTGATATCCAAGCACATTCCTAGAAAGAATGTATGTAACAGTAGGGGGAAAAACCTTCTTGGATAAATAATAAAATCATTAAACTATGTAAAAAGAAAAAAATACTATTCAGGCAGATGAAGCAGCTAAAAACAGAGGTTAGTAGGGCCAGATATAAATACATATTATATAAAGTCAAATATGGAATAAGAAATGCAAAAAAACAGTTGGAATACAAATTAGCAACATCAAAAAATATTACAAAGAGTTTAATTGCATACGTGAATAACAAAAAAGGAAATAATGCTGTAGGACCCTTATTTATAGACAGTGAAATATCTGTGAAACCTGGGGAAATGGCTGAGGAATTTAGTAGAACATTTAGAAAAGTGTTTATTAAGGATGGCTACAAAAAAGATAATATCATGACTGCAACATGTAATAAGATACAGACGGATATAGTCACTGTTGACAAAGTTCTTGAAAGAATACAAAAACGTAA
The DNA here is from genome assembly GCA_016271365.2 of Neoceratodus forsteri. Lineage (NCBI taxonomy): Eukaryota > Metazoa > Chordata > Ceratodontiformes > Ceratodontidae > Neoceratodus > Neoceratodus forsteri. The sequence continues at coordinate 1,099,602,537 of CM028134.1, read as the reverse complement.
GACAAATAAATCAGCAGGCCCAGATGGGGTGCATCTAACATTTATTAAGGAACTGGGAGATGTATTAACACCAGCTATTACTTTAATAGGGCAAAAGTCATTGAATGAAGGTTATGTACCAAAGGACAGGAGAACAGCTCATGTGGTCCCTGTGTTTAAAAAGGGACGTAGGGCGGAGGCAGCAGATTACCGACCTATCTGCTTAACAGCAGTGGTCTGTAAAATCATTGAAGAAATAATATATGAGGAGATAATAACTTACACCTCGAACATGGGAATGAGTGATAAAACTCAGCATGGTTTTGTCAGGAACAGATCCTGTGAGACTAATTTAATTAGTTTCTATGAACACATTGGGAAATTAATAGAGCAGGGGAATAATGTGGATACGGTAAAATTGGACTTTAGTTGTGCCTTTGACTCAGTTCCTCATGATATAGTAAATCTAAAATTAGAAAATTTGGGAATTGATAGTGGTATTACCAGGTGGATTAAACACTGGCTGACGGATAGAACTCAATTGGTTAGGGTACAGGGTTTTTTGTCTGATGAGGTGTGGGTCTCAAGTGGGGGTGCCACAGGGGTCCGTGTTGGGACCATTGTTGTTTGGCATTTTTATTTCTGATTTAGATACAACTGGTAAGAATAAATTAATAAAGTTTTCGGACGATGTTAAGCTGGAAGGGGTTGTAAACACAGCTGAAGATAAACTACAATTTGATCAAGATTTAGTCAATATATCAGAGTGGGCAAAACAAAATAAAATGTACTTTAATTTAGACAAATGTATAATAATGCACATGGGACAGGGAAATAGAAAACAGGACTATTATATACATGGTGTAAAGCTTAAGGATTCTGTCTGTGAAAAAGACTTGGGTGTATACATTAGTCATGATCTAAAAAAGGGTCCCTGTTGTAAAATAGCAGCTAACAAGGCTATGCACTTGGTTAATTGCATTCAAAGAAGTTTCCAGTCAAGGAATAAAGAGGTGGTGATGCCTCTTTATAAATCCTATGTAAGACCTTATTTAGACTAATGTTCCACAGTCTGGAGTCCATATTTAAGGAAGGACATAAAAATGGTTGAAAAGCCACAAAGGGCCTGTACAAAACTTGTAAAAGGGATCAGAGATAAACCTTATGAAGAAAGATTAAAGGTCCTAGGGTTGTGGTCAATGAACATGAGATGAGTTACAGGTGACCTGCTGCTGCTCCACAAAATGATGGGACAAAAATCATGAAAACATGATCTTGGCCTTCAAATTAAGGAATAAAACTATAACTTAAGATGGCATAAGTATCAACTGAAAGAAGAATATTGTAGAACAAAGCTGAGACAATTTACCTCTTCGGACCCAGAGTTGTCAGATCATGGAATAAATTACCAGTAGATTTAGTAGAGGTTACTAGTTTTAATGCTTTTAAGGTGGGTCTAGACAGATAAATATCAGTTGATAATAACTGGTGACCCCCATTATCAACCCGTTTTCAAGTACTGTAAAAAGTCGTATCAACCCGCAAGTTGATATGACTTTTACAGTCTTGCGCCAAGAAGCCTGCAGCATCCGCATTCCAGACTAAACAGATTGTGGCACTATGAGATGGTTCTCCAAGCATCGATTCAAACTCACAGCACAAGCTCCATTTAAAATGAAATGTACAGATCCAAATCAGAAAGCATAATCATTTCAAGTATTTACCAGCTGAAAAACTCCACTAAGCGTGTACTTTCCCCAACTAACCCTTATCATTTCCATAGCCGGCATGAACTTTCACCTCATTTCCACAATGACTGGAATGACCCCTGACCCATCGAGATGATGAAACAACACATACTGAAGCCGAAGGACTTGGGCAAATGATTTAAACTGAAAAAAAATGTTTTCTAGTTGTTTGATATATATATATTTTTTGCTTTATTTAAACCCGATTGTGATTTACTTGACCCAACAACTTTACCCAATTGGAAGCCACGACCATAAGGTAACGCAGTCTTTTTGCACCAGTTATTATAAAAATTAAAACCTATGTAGTAGGTCGATATGCATTTTTTTGTTCACACCCTCACTGTGTGATCATAGTGAAACCTCTCGAGCTTCACTTTTGAGGTTTCTCTATTATCACACACCTTGGGTGTGAAAAAAAAATTCATATCAACCTACTTCATATGCATTATTCTCTATGTAACTTTGGTTTCCTTTACTGAAATAGTGGGGACAACCTATATGGGCTATAGCCTTCTGGTTGTCTTAACAATCCAATATGAACTCCAGTATGAACTACTTGTTCTCTCTCATCACTTTGCTATGTCTGTGTCCCATCCGATGACTGTGACTATTCATCCTGTCTCTCCTGGAGGTATGTGACCTTCCAGTCTGCCACTGCAAATGAGCCTGATCAAGTGGACAGTCTCAATCAGAAATTCACTGATGGCAGCTGCATGTGACAATATTCGATGTCATTGCGCTGCAGTAGTGATATCCTCAGTGCAGCACAACAGCATTGTGACATCACTACTGCAGCACAACACTGCTGCAAGCATGGATTTCCATGCAGAACAGTGCATGCGCACCAACGAACACAATCTTGGGCATGTGTGAGATCTTTGTTCTTGGAGCATGAACAAAGATCCCGTGAATGCGCAAGAGTGTGATCACTAGTGCTCATGCGTGGGATATCGGCGCTGATTTTAAAATGTAACTTGCACTCTTTGCAACTCTCAGGTTAATAGTTGGAGATACTGGAGGCATTTCATTATGCCATCAGAGACAGGATTAACATAGTTTTAATGTGGCTTTGTGAAAAAGAACACTTCGGGAACACGTCCATGGCAGACCCATGTCACTGACCTGGATGTGCTTCCAGAACATGGGTCAATTACTGTCAGACCGAGTAAAACAGTATTACTACAAAAATTACAAAAACAGGTAAAAAGGCTTTTATTTCTTACATACAGGGGTATCCAGCTGTAAATGTGTGATAGGTGTGTGCCAAGAAGCACAATTGCTACACTTGGTCAAAAATGAAGGGGCAAAGCTGACAGTGCCCCTTTAAGATTCAGTTGTTGCCACTTTTGGAGGTTATTGTTGATCTCTTGGATCAGGTGGGTAATTTCAGCATTCCCCATTTTGATTATGTCTTTTGGAATTTTAATGCCCAAGTAAGTCAGGTTTTCTTTGCACCAGGTATCAACTGGCAACTTACCTAGTTGGGTCCCAGAATTCACGTAAGAGTTCATCGATAGAATCTGGGTCTTCTTCCAGTTTAACTTGAGTCCAGAAACTAGTGCAAACATATCAAAAATAGTTTCACATTTTGTGGTTGAAGTAGCTGGATTGGAGGCTGTGACTAATAAGTAGTCAGCAAAGGCAAATACCTTTTTTATACTTTTGCTTATTTTAATTCCGCTAACTTCTTAACATTCTATGATTTTTCATGATTAGTGGCTGAATAGCCAAAATTATCAAATAGGATGAAAGGGATGAACCTTGCCATGAACCTCTGCTTCATGGGAACTGATCTGAGATATAGCCATTTGTTATTACTGTAGCAAAGGATGAGCTGTATGGTGTTTTAATCCTGGAAATGAAGGTTTCTCCTTGGTTGAATTTGGTCAGAATTTGAAATAAAAAGTCCTACTCAAGAGAGTCAAAAGCTTTACAGAAGTCAAAGTCAGGGCAAATGCTGCAGTACACAACTTGCTTGAAAACCAGATGGTGTTAAGGAGCCTTCGCACATTTTCAGAACCATTTGTGCCAGGCACAAAGCCCACTTGTTCTTCATCTAGAAGCTTAGTTAGATACAATTTAAATCTATTTGGTAATATTTTGGTCAATATTTTATAATCAACATTATGAACTGAGGATCGTAAATAGAGGAATCTGATTGGCCAAGAGCTCTTTGAAGCTGTAATATGTCGGGCTACATCATCGCGCGGCTTCAAAAAAGTTTCAGCGCCACCAGCCTCCTTGCTCTCTACTGTCTGAGAACTATTTTTTCAAAATGTACTCCTACACCACCCAAAAACTCATTCATAAAACATTTTAAAACCTGCTTCTTTTATTTTTTTATTTAAAAAACTTGAAACTCAGTTCATAATGGCAAGGCAAGGCAAGGCAAAGTTTATTTAAAAGACGCCCAATCCCAGAGGCTCTGGGCGCCATACAAAATATTTATAAAACAGCATAAAAAAACAAAAAAACAACATCACAGAATTATTTAACTAAAAATAAAATATAATAAGTAACTCCAATAAATAATCTCAGATTCTACTGCAATTTATAATTTATACAAAAAAGCTTGGGAAAATAATAGCAATAAGTCACTCCAGGGTGTGGTATATCATGGGATATCATCACTTCTTGGGTGGTTGGACCAACTCAGCCTGCGGCCTCATGCCTAACCATCCAAAGTGTGATGATATCCCATGATATACCACATCCTGTCATGCCTTATTGCTTAATTAAGTAATGAAATGGGTCTAAACTTTCCACATTTCAAGGGTTCCTTTTTATCTTTCATTATCAAAGTTACATAAGCTTGACTCTTCAAGTCTGGTCTGGAATGGATACTGAAGTGAGAGGAGAGGGCTTCTAGTAAGTATCTTGTAATTGATGGGCTGAGTACCTTGTAAAATTCTCCTGGGAGCCCATCTGGCCCAGGTGTTTTGTTCATGGGCAATTCTTTTGTTATCTTTAAAATTCTTCTTGGGAGATGGGTCTATTTAAAGTTTCTTGTCTGAACTAGACAGCTCAGGTAACGTGACTGAGTCGAGAAATCAGTTTATATCAGCTTGGAACTTCTTCCCAGTGCTCAAGTAAAGTGTTTTAAAAAATATTTCAAATTCTGAATTGATCCCTTTATTGGAGACTTCAGTCTGATCTTGCAGGCTTTGTATGCCAGCTATTATGTTCTGGCCAGTCGGTTTCTTTAAGCGGTAGGCAAGGAGTTTCCCAGTTTTTTCTCCTGCCTCCCAGAGAATCTGTTTAGTTCTGACAAATGAGTATTCTGATTTGGAGCAGTATATTTTATTTCATGTCTTTAATTTGGTGATTTTATTTATTTATTTATTGAATATATTGGAATTACAAACTTTTGAGTCAGGGACTCCTTTGCAAAGGCTCCACGTCAAAATACAAGTTAACTGTACAATACAAATTTAAAAGAACAAGTGGATACATGAGGTACAGAGCTGGGTACAAGACAGACAGAGGGGAGACAACTATACCCTGAGTCATGACAAGCAGATAAGCAACAAACCATATATTACATTAGGATAGTACAATAAGTAACATAGAGCAGCAATTATATTTGAGAACACTCAGGAGCAGGTACAAGCCTATCATTTTAGAGATGAGGGGGACCATTCAGGAGGCAGATACAGACAGTGTTTTAGAGATGGAGGAGATGATATGGAGGAGGAAGGGAGGGTGGTGGGGGGGTTGCTGTCGGAAAAGACTTTGTCTGTGAAAGCTAGTAGGGGAAAAGGTAGGGGGTGTAAGGAGAGCAGGGGAAGGGGAGGAAGGTTATAAGCAATTGCAGACGCAGGAGGAGAGGAGTAGTTCTCTACGTTTGTTCTACTTCTGGGATTTTGCTTGGATTCCTGCTCTCACGTGATGAAGTCAGTTTATTTCTGTGTTAGGTCTTTATCTGTAACCCCTTGTTTTAGAAACTGAAAAACTAGCAATCCTCCTCCTTATAAAGATTTTGAATGAGTCCCACAAGCAAGAGATAGAAACCACCATTGACTACTATTTGGAGTAGTGTATGGTCCAAAAGTTCTATTTCTTTAATACCTGCTGAGATAATACTACATGCAAGATTTTTGGAGATGAGCATCATGTCTGTTCTGCAAAATGAAGAATGTCTTGCAGAGTAAAATGTGTAATCATAGAAGTTGGATTCAGAAGGTGCCAGGCATCTACAAGGTTTAGATTTTCTGGGAGTTTATTCAGGGCCTTCTGAGATGTGGATTTCTCTAGGGTGGTGGAAATTTTACTTTTGTCCAGAATGGAGTCTAAAACTTTATTAAGGTCTCCTCCTCCAATAAGATTTTGATGTTTGTTTGCAGTTAGTCTTAAATTAATGTCATTAAAGAACAACGCTTGGTAAGTATTGGGTGCCTAAATATTACAGGTGACCTCTTTGTTAGTAATGGATCCTGACAAAATTTGTGGTCTACCATCTGGGTCTGCATAGTGAGTGACTTTTACAAAACTTACCCCTTTCCTAATTAAAATTGCTGTTCCATTCTTCCTTGTGTAGCCTTCCTCTCTCCTATGCCTAGTGACCTGATGGAAAGTCCAGGGGAGGAGGGCTCCATTTCACAGAAATACATCCAGAGAAAAAAGAAAGATGCACATACCTGGGTCCAAGTCTTCTCCCAGATGATGGTCTCTGGGTGCGGCCTGTAACAAGGTGCAGTAGGGACCGAAAACCCAAGGCTGTGGGTGGGGGTGTTAGTTGGCAGCATTTATAAATTCATAAAGCAAATGAAGATCCACTCCTAAAGTTTGTTTTAACAAGGGAAGACTTTAACGTTAAATGCAGCATAAAACACAAGAAACTGCTCCTAGGAGCAGAGGGCATGGCTTTACATAGTGTCCATACTTCTGTGACACAGATCATGGCACCAAACTTATGGCCATTAAGGCTGAGATGCAGAGTCCACATGGAGTCAGACTGGTTCCAAAACAAAACATTGATGGCAGCAGCATATCTACAGCCTTTTTCAAAACTCATAGGCCTCACACAGCTCGATACCAAGACCATCCACTCCCTCTCTTCACACACAGTGGCAGGACCCAACTGCAGCACCTCCAGTTTGCTTCACTTCTTCCTGTTAAATAGGGCCTACATGGCTGCGTCCCTGGAATCCCAGCACATCAAGGGTACAGGTGATCTAGAAGACTCACTGATCGACTTCTTTGCTCCCTGCAGGTCATCTTTGCTCAAGCAAAGTGCCATGAGATAAGGAGAGGTGGGCTACCACCACCACTCTCCTCATGATGCAGGCTGCCACCACAGTGCCGTCCCCTCCACCTGAGACTCCAACACCGCAACCAGGCCTACCCCACTCTGGTGCCACAGTGAATGAAGTTGAGTGCCTCACTCCCCAGGCCATGGTTCCCAAAACAGGCCTGGCTCCAGCCACGTCACAGACCCAAACCACCAGACACGAGCTTCCCTGACCAGACTCCTTATAGCAAACAGATGATCCCTGCATCAGGCAGGTGCCCTGACCTACATAACTCCAATCTCTGTGCCTGCCAGTGTCCCCAAACTGTGCTAAAAACCTCCCTTAAATTCTACTCCAGGGCCTGGCTTCACCTGACCAGTGGGTGGGCCAGTCCCAACCTCCCAAAAAAGAACATAAAGGTGGAAAGGTCTACTTTATTAAGCATCCACCGTGGGGTGTTCACACTCTCCCCTTTAAACTGTTCACCTCTAGGTGAATGGGGCAACTGACTACCCCACGGGTAGCCCAAGGAAAGATATGCGCACTTACTTGCCTCTACCTTCTTAGACTACTACCAGCCACTGGGGACTGACCCCTACATCTAAACCCAGGGACACAGGGACCCCCCACCCAAAAAAACAACTCAAAGGGAAAATGTCAGTGCTGCTACCATCACACATGGAACTCAAACATTTTCCACTTGAGTTTTTTTTTCTCAAGCAACCATTGCCACCAACCAATGAATAACAAGCAGTAACTATCAAGAACATTAAGAAATAAGTGCCACAGGACAATTAATATTAATCCCCAATAAACTTAGTGCGTGCGCACACACAGATGCACACACACATACTCACACACCTCCACTCACACATACGGCCCACACAATTAATATGCTCACAGGAACACACCTGCACACACACATACAGTACATATACTCCCAACTATTTGTTCTCTCATATACTACTCCCCTACTTAAAATCATGTGCAATGATATGTTAACGGTCTTTGGAATGTTTTGAGTCCAAGGAGCAAAGTCCAAAAAGTCCTAAAATATGGGATAATCTTTTGATCAGATGGGGATGCTCACAGCTATGTAAATTTTTCCCCCTTATTTTTATGTTGGCTCACGCTTGCACGCCAGCCAACATATTGCAGTAGTAGCAGATTTGGAGGTGCGGTCACTGTGGGCGAATGCAGAGCACGCATCAGTAGGTTCGTCCTTCATTCCCAATAAGCCAGCATATAGGCGCTGATGCCAGCAGTAGGTAAAGTGGTCACCAGATCTAAGAAAAGTGCTGCTGCAATGAGAGCCAAGCTCGTCACGCAGCGGCACAATAACTGCGCCTCCTGGCGTTGCCTTTCCTGCTGAAGCAGTTCAATAAACATGGCAGCACTGACTGCCAGCCGCTGAAGTGCCAACTTCAGGGTGCCCAATCCCCTATTGGTATACCACAACCACTTCATTTGCCTATGGGGGCAGGAGCCCACTCCCTATCAGTATAATGCCCCCTCCCATTTCCAATTGTGTGCCGAGGGTGCCCAATCCCCTCGCTGTCGCCCCCCAACAGTCTTTCCTTGCTGATAGGGGCCCAATCCGCATTGGCTTCAGTCCCCTATACCCAGATCAATTTACCCTCCCCCCATCGGCATAATGTACAACTCCCAATTTGCTGTGTGCCGAGGGTGCCCAATCCCCCCTCGGCACCATCGCATCCCCCACCCGATTCTATGCGTCGGGGGCCAAATCCCCATCGGCTGTGGTCCCCTCCCTGTAATGCAGGTAGTACACTGGGAGCCCACCCAAGTGTACAAAACAAACACCTGCAAAAAGAAAACTGAACCTCGTCTTTTTTCCCCTTTACCTGTAAAAGAATAAAGCGGTCCTCCTGGTCTCTCCTGCACCCTCCCCAACCCACACCCACCCTCTCGTACACTGCCTCCCCACACCCCTCACCCCATACTTACCTCTGGAGCTTGGTGTGATGATCTTCGGTGGACTGGAAACATGTCTGCACTCTTGAAAGCCGACCACAAACTGAAGAAAAGCCAGTAAGCTGTATAATGGCATAAATAGGGTTTTTTCAACTTTGGTGCATATCTCAGGCATTTTTGGGAATTTGGCCCCCATATTTTCAACATGGGGTTATTGGGATCCCTCCTCATGAATTCAGACACTGTCATGGTGTTACTTGGTTTTGAAAGGTGATTTTATGGTCACTGCGCGGAATCACCTTTCGGGACCAATTAACAAAACAACAGTACCACTGTTCATGAGGTGGGCTCTCAAAAAAGCCTATGTTGCAAATTTGGTGAAAAAATCCAAAAAATGACTGTTTTGCGAGCGTGCCTTGCGCAGTTTCCACGCATGCTCGTAACTTCATGAATTTGTAATATTTTCACTCCAGATTTTCAAAATTGCCATTTTTCCACACCTCCTTATGAACAGTACAGCTGTCATTTTACATATCCTGGCCAAAATGTGTTTTCACACTTCCGGCGCAGAATAACAGTAGTACGCCATGAGAGATCAGTTTTAGGCACAGATTAAGAAAATGACAGTAACACTGTTCATGAGCAGAGGTCCTAAAATGCCTATGTTGAAAGTTTGGTGATGAAAGTCCATAAAATGACTGTGTTACAAGCATGCATTGCGCAGTTTCCACACACCCTTGTAACTTTGCAAATCTGCAATATTTTCATGCCAGATTTTCAATGAATGCCTACAACGTTAGGGTTTCTAACTGTAACACCCAACTCTGTAGAGACTGCCAGGTGTCAGGGGTGTGACTTGGGATCATTGGCTATAATGCTTATGCCATTCCATCCCAACCCCCACCCTGCAGTCAGTGACAGACATCGAGGTGTGCCTTGGAGTGTTCGGCCCTAAAGTTCACCCCATTCTCTTATACTGCACCCATCTCAGCATATTTCCTTATGGAATGGGGTAAGTATAAGGCCCAAAGACCCCAAAGAACACCACACACTTGTCAGTGTCTACAGGGTAGGGTGAGGTAAAATGGCATGAGCGTTATAGCTGACGACCCGAAGGTACACCCAGCGCCTGTCACTCTCTGCAGGGTGGGGATTGGGTTGGCGTCAGTTCAATATTTCACTGCTATTCATATTATGCATCTCTAACTCCTGCACCACCAATGCCAATGCCAGTGAGACAACATTCGGCATTGACAAATGCTTGTTTCTAACAACCACAGTAACATAGCATGTAACACAGCCAACAAGTAAAACAGAGGAAAGTTTCAGAACAATCTCACCCAGTTTAAGGTAAAGTCCCACGCAGTTCAAATGTACCACATAGGAACAATCCTGCAGCACTATTTGAGGTAGATACTAGTCCAGCAGTGGATTTACAAAGTCCTGCAGAGCAGATCCTTCACCATGGGATAGTATAACTGGGGATCTGGTTTGGTGATCCCAGCACCAAAAGTGTCCATGGAGACAATATAGTACTTAGTGCTGCATCCCAGCACATCCTGGATCAAACAAAGTGTTTAAACAATGTTAGTCCAGTCCACACAGTTGAATTACATAGAGACAGAGCCTCAGTGATAGTGGCTGCAGTAGGAGGTCTAATCTGTTGGCTTCTAAGTTGGATTTTGTCCTCAGCTCCCCTGAATACCCAGTCATATCTCTTCTCCTTGATGATGTCCCATATCTGTTCTGACACATAAGGGTAGTTCTCCTGAGGGTACTCAGCACAGATCCTTCTTCTGACCCATCTCTCCACCTGAGACCACTCTGGGATACTATGCACACTGGTCCACAGGGCCAAACCATCCTCTAACCACTCTCCATAGAGGTACTTCCCATAAACAGGGTAATCCAGGAGCAACCCTTCTATCTTTTGTCACAGAAGGATGCAAAGCTGGGGCAGCCTCAGGTGCTATCAGGCAGAGTTAAGCGTGGGGGGGGGTGATAGGGCTGTGGGATGGCACGATCTACATCCTGGTCTTCGAAACTGGGGTAACTTCAGTCTGAGCTTCTGCCACTTTGGCTGCGAGGGGATGGTGGCAGATCAGAAATTGTCCCAGTTCTCCAGACTGGCCATAGTAGAGATGGTTGTAGTCCCAGGAGACACAGAGGCTGACCAAGGCCAAGGAGGCAAATAAGGCGACACAGTATATACATTTGGAATAGGTGGACCTCCTTGGGAGCACGATGAGCACACAGACAGCTGGGCCACTCCTACTTCCTGGTAACTTCAGATTACACACTTCTCAAGCAGAACTGCTCTCCCTGTGTTGCTCCACAACCAGGAAAGCAGCAGTGCTGGGACAGTCGCTGTAGGATCCACATCTGGAGGTGCTTCTGCCATCTTGACCAAACTCACGATGCTGTTGTTTCTCATATGGCTCCTCAAAATGGTGCCAACAGTTCCTTCACACAAAAGCCCCTTGCCTGTCACCAGCCAATCCTCATTGCCCACTGGTTCATTAATATGGAACTGACTATGCAGAACGTCTCCTACTCGGGTGCCAGAAGGAAAAAGACGTGAAGCACCAGTTCATGATGGTGAAACCCAAGAGCCCGCACAACCAGAAACCCGGCCTCAGCCCACTACAAATACTTCAGCAGCCCTCCACAAGCACAGGTAATGTTCTGCACCCACAAACTGTATCCAAGACGAGCCCCCACATTCTACCCTCCACTCCCCAGTGTCTAGGTGCCTGATGGAAAGTCAAGGGGAGGGGGACTCCATTTGGCAGAAACACATCCAGAGAAAAAAGAGAGCTGCACATACCTGGGTCCAAGTCTTTTCCCAGATGGTGTTCTCTGGGCACGGCCTGTAACAGGGTCCAGGAGGGCCAAAAACCAAAGGCTCGGGGGGGGTGTTAGTTGGCAGCATTTATAAATTCATAAAACAAACGAAAATCCACTCCCAAATTCCATTTTAACTAGGGAAAAATTTAATTTTAAATGCAGCATAAAACACAAGAAACTGTTTCCGGAGTAGGGGTTCACAGCTTTATAGAGGGTCCATACTTCTGTGGCACACAGCCATGGCACCACATTTATGGACGTTAAGGCAGAGATGCAGAGTACAACTGGAGATGGAGCAGCTCCAAAACAAAACATTGATGGCAACAATCTACAGCCTTTTTCAAAACACATAAGCCTCGTGCAGCTCAATACCTAGGCCAATTGCTCCCTTCCTTTACATACACACACATGGTGGCAGAACCTGACTACAGCATCTATGTTTTACTAACATACTACTTGCCAGCAGATTAGGCCTTACGGTCTATCGAGTCTGCTCGAACTTTAGATCCTTAGTTGGGTGCCGAGACCCTCCCATCCCTTGTGCTCCAGAAACCCGTATCATCCATCCCAACCCCCCTGGGACAGGCCATCATCTGATACATCCACTTTCTGTGTCTGTCCCATCCTCTCTTGAAGCCCTCCACTGTGGATCTCTGAACTAGCTCACCAGGCAGTGCATTCCAAGGGTCCACCACCCTCTCAGTGGAAAACCTCTCCTCTTTCCCTCCTCACTCTTCCACCTTCCAACTTCAAACCATGCCCTCTGGTGATACCTCCCTGCTTTAGTCTAAAGATCCCTCCATGTTTACCCTATTTATTCCCTTGAGGTACTTGGAAGACCTCAATCATGTCCCCCTGTCTCTCCTCTCCTCAATGAAAACAGGCAGAGCTCCTTAAGTCTGTCCTCATACGTCAAATCCCCTAGCCCTTGTATCATCTTTGTTGCCCTCCTCTGTACCCTCTCCAGGAGCTGTATGTCCCTCTTCAAGTGTGGTCTCCGGTACTGTACACAGCACTCAAGGTGTGGTCTAACCAGTCCATTGTACAGCAGCAGAATCACTTCCTTGCTCCTAGAGGTGATCTCCCTTACGATGCATCCCAACATCCTGTTTGCCTTGCTAGCCGCTCTCCTGCACTGCTCAGAGTTATTCATACATGCATCCACCATGACCCCTAGGTCTTTTTCCCCTATTGAGGCCTCCAGCGCCTCCCTTCCCAGGTGTACCCGTGTTTAGGGTTTCCCGACCCAAGATGCAACACCTTGCACTTGGTGATATTGAAATTTAATTTCCATGTGTGAGCCCAGCTTTCCAGGGTGTCCAGGTCCCTTGCAGGGCCAACCTCCCCTCTTCTCCCTCAACTACTGCTCCCCATCTTAGGTCATCGTGAAGAGACTCATTGACACCCTATACCCTCCCTGATGTACGATATGTATGCATTAAACAGGACTGGTTCCAGGACCTCAAGCTCATGGGTACCCCACCAACCTCTAGGTTCGGGAGAGCTCCCCACAGACCACTACTCTCTGAGTGCGTCCAGCTAGCCAGTTTTCAATCCATCTGACCATCAAAGGGCCTACTCCTAACCCATCAGTTTCTCCACCAGACCATTGTGGGGACAGAGTCAACAGCTTGCTGAAGTCCAAATAATACATCCACAGGCTTACCCTGTCCAGTTCTGATGTACGCATTCATAGAACTCCACAAGGTTGGTTTGACATGATCTACCTGGCACAAACCCATGTTGCCGACTATCCAGACCTCCCAACTCCTCCAAGTACCCCCCCAATCGTTCCTTTAGTATACTCTCCATTAATTTTCCCACCACCGAGGTCAAACTGATGGGTCTATAGTTACCTGGTACTTCCCTCGACCCCCCTTTATGGATTGGTACCACATGTGCCTCTCGCCAATCCCTAGGTACCCTCCCTGTCTCAGTTTATCTAACAAATGCATTTCTTGAAAGAAGGCAATATCTATTTTATGCTTTTGGAGGTAGGTTAAGACGTCTTTTCTTTTAATTGGGGAGCCTAAACCCTTGATGTTCCAGGAACCTATAGAAAATGTATTCATGGTCGTTTTCTGTAGGGAGAATAAATGGAGGGTCTAGTAGGTGAAAATGGATTATACAAATAAGTGACATATAAAGTTCAGTAAATAAATAGAAACACTTAGACATTTCAATAAACAAATGCAAAAAATAAGAAACCCAAAAAAATAGCTCTTGGGGCTAGAAGAAGACTGCACCGGAATACAGGTAAGTGAATTCCAAGGTGCTCATAGAGTGTCCTAGCTCACTTGCTCAGGTCTGCTTTGACCTGAGCAGCACTCTCTGAGAGAAGGACCTTTGTATTCCTTAAAATCACATCTGTATAGTATAGACTACAGTGGAGATTCAGGATTAAAAGTCTCAATATAATGTTTTGAAATGATTATAAATTACCCACAGACACTGGCATTCTTAAACAAATTGGCTTATTGGGTGATAGACATCCATTTAATCTGGAGGAGACTGCAAAATATGTCAGAGGCTGTTGCATTTCCCCCCTCAGGGCTATGAGGGGATATGGCAAAACCTAATGCTAAGATTAAAATCTTTTTTTTCTTATTCCTCTTTCTCCAAGTGGGGCTGCCAGGCTACAATGCCTACAACATTAGGGTTTCCAACTGTAACACTCCACCCAGTAGAGACTGCCAGGCATCAGGGGTGTGACCTGGGATCACTGGCTGTAATGCTCATGCCATTCCACCCCCCCCCCACCCTTCAGCCTGTGACAGGCATCAAGGTGTGCCTTGGAGTGTTCGGCCTAACATTCACCCCATTTCCCATACTGCTCCCATCTCCAAGTATTTCCTTATGGAATGGGGTAAGTATAAGGCCCAAAGATCCCAAAGCACACCACAACACTTGTCAGTATCTACAGGATAGGGTGAGGCCCATTCTCCTATACTGCACCCGTCTCAGTGTATTTCTTTATGGAATGGGGTAAGTATAAGGCCCAAAGACCTCAAAGCACACCACGACACTTGTCAGTGTCTACAAGGTAGGGTGAGGTAAAATGGCATGCGCATTATAGCTGACACCCCAAAGGCACACCCCAGCGCCTGCCAGTCTCTGCAGGGTTGGGGTGGGGTTGGTGTCAGTTCCATACTTCACTGCCATTCCTATTATGCTTCTCTAACTCCTGCACTACCAATGATGCCAATGCCAGCGGGACAACATTCGGCATTGACAAATGCTTGTTAATCTTCCTAGTGTGTTTTTTGATTCCCCATAAGGTTACTGCATATCATGTAAATTTTCAGTAAATATTAATATTTTACATTTAAACTTATTTTTGTAGATTTTTCTAAGGCCTTGGTTTTAAACTTGAAATGGTCTCACTATCTTGCTTTTGAAAGTTGTTTTGACATTTTTATGACTGGATCTTGCTTTTAAAACTTTGGTTTTGCCACTTTGTTATGAAAAAGGCAAGAAGAACCTTACGGACTTACCCCTGACTCTATAGCAGGCATTTTCCAGCACACCCAATCCACACAAAACATGAGAAGCAAAGCTAAGTCTGCACACCAGGTCCCTTTTAAGCATACCTCTGTTGCCCAGAGATCACTATCCTTCAGAGGACCTCTGAGGTTCAATGATCTCCCCGTAACCCTCACTGATGCTGAAAGGCTGAGCTTCTTCAAAAGAGAGCTCAGACAATTTCTCTCCTTTGTAAACAGCTGTGGCTGCAGCTAAAGCAAACCTCTGAACCCCCCATTCTGCAACACTGCTCAATCTGAGCAATTACTTCACTGGAGCTCCTGCAACCTCTGTGTCTGTACAAACCCCACACACACACATACACACAATAAGGCCACCTTTGGCTGCCACTGTCTGTCTCTCTCTCACCTGTCACTTGACATTCCTTCAGGGACTTCTACCTAGCCCACCATCTGCACCCTGTTCCTTTCCTACCTGTTACTTAATCTGAGCAATGTCTTCACTCAGAGCCCTGCAACCTCTGTGACCAGACCAATTCTCTCCCCCTTTTTGCATCCGGACAAGGCTTCTATCGGTCGCTTCCGTCTCTCTCGTCACCTGTCACCTGTATTTCCCCATTACTTGACTGACTTTGTCGCCCACCTATTCACTAAGCTACGATACCTGTATAGGTCTGCTCAACATGCTTTGTACCGCACTTGATGTGGTGCTGTATTTAAATCGTCCTTATGGACTACACTTGTACAGAACCCTGCATGTATTAATGTTATCGTTACTTGAACTTATGTGTACCTTTTATGTTGTCTGTTCGACTTGGAACCTTTGTAAATGAGCCTCCAGCTCAAATGTATTAATGTGAATCTTAAATAAATAAATACATTTTGCTTTTAAAAGTTAAAAATTGACTCTAATTCACAATGTTTTTCATGAAAATGACATGCCCACTTGGTTGTGTCATTTTTATAAAAGTATCTTGCTTGTATAACTTGGTTTTGCCATTTTTATAAAGATTCTTACTTTTGTTCTGCCATCTTTATGAAAAAGTCCTGCTTTTAAAATGTTCATACAGGCCTGGGTGGGGTCCTGGGAGGTGAAACCAAACTGTTGAGAAATAATTTTTTTTTAATTCTGGTTCTGATTATTTGTCCATTAATGACACAGTTGATCAAATGGTTTGCGATACAAACTTAGTCTGCATTCTGGGGAAATAAAAACAGTTTTTTAGTGGAGAAAAAGGTCTAATCATGTATCATAAAATGGCAGAGTTTCTTTTTTTCAAAAGGGGCGTGATTTAAAATGGCTGCATCAGAACTCAGGCACAAGAATGGGATATTAATCTGGCAGATACTGGGAGCCCAGTATGAAGTCCATTGCTCATTATGAGATGCAGTGGGCCAGGTACCAAATTGGCTAGCCAGACCATTTTTTTTTTTTGCATCATTTATTTATATGCCTTCTATGTTTCGACAGACCTCTTCTTTGGGCCGCCAAGGACTACTCTCACCTCCCCCGGGAACCCCCGTCATCAACCCCCACCTCATATTGCTGCCACTCTCAGGGTAACCCGATGTATCCCTTCATTGGGCAGGTCATCTCTATCTGGAGAGAATGTACATTGCAGCTTACCTTTCTTGGCCCTGGGTGCTGCTGTGGTTGGCTGTGGTTGGTCCCAGCTGTCCGGGGGCTCTGTGTCGGCGAGGGTCTGGGCGGCCATCATCCAGTCAGTCAAGATACCATTTTCTCTGGTTTTCTTGGCCCATCTGGCCCGTCTGTAGTGCCACTCCCCAGTGCTCCTGGTCTCCATCGGGGTGCGCTACAGAGCAAGGCAAGATCCCCAACCCAGCCCTGGAGAGGACAGCAGTCCTCTGGATGCTCAGTCCTCTCCTTACCCTGCCACCAGACCATGTTTTAATGTTCTAACCTGACTTAGTCCCCAGTGTAAACTGCAACATTGGATGCATGCTATCGTAAACTGCATCCAATGTTTGCAAGTTGGGTAAGGTTTTGATGAACGTGCCCACTGTGTCCACATGGGCAATAGACAGAGCAGCTGCCTCCAGTCGCAGGTGCATCTGACAGATGCACTACAGCTAGGTCTATAAAAATCCAGCTGCTTCTCACTACCCTTAACATACAGTTGGGAAGCAACACCAATCTGCAGCATACTGTAGCCGAGTTACTGCAGCAACCAATGCAATTCTTTTCCTATAACTTGTTGTCTCCCTGGGACTGGCAACCACTGGGCTTTGATCTGCTCAGTTCCACCATCCCAAGATCCCTGGGACTTACCTCCTCATTCAATGATCCCCCATGAATTGCCCCTCTGGCAGGGTCAGCAGGGCTAGCCAGACCCCTCTGGAGCACAATCCAGATTGGCTCTGGAGGTGGCCACCTAGTCAGTGGGTTCAGGGCCAGCAGCAGACTGACCAGTCACCCTGCCTGAATCCCATCAGTTTTCATCCTTTGCTCCCTGACAGCCAAGCACATAGGCAGACAGGCTAAGGTACATGGGGAAACCCCCCCGCTTCACACCAACAAGTGGCCCATCCCAAATGTTGCTCTTGCTGCCCTGTCACTCAGCCTTCCATAGGAGGAAGACAGAGTGTGGCGGGTGTACCACCCTGTCTAGGAGAGGAGGATGGTCCTTTGGCGCTCAATCCTCTCTCCCACCCTGGCCAACTCCTATATAGAATTTGATGGCAGATAAGGACCGCTTGGCCCACCCAGTCTGCCCATTTCCCTACCTGATGGATAAGCTGCAGATCTTAGTTAACCAGCAGCCTCCTTCTTCCTACCCCCACCCCCTAGAATTGCCTTATGACTGTCCCATGCATGCTTGAATTCCACCACTGTTTTTGACTCCACAACCTCCTCTGGAAGGCCGTTCCATACATCCACAACCCTCTCTGTGAAAAAATACTTCCTTAATTTACCTCTGAGCCCCCTTCTATCTGCAAATTGTGCCCTTGTTCTTGCACACCTCTTTTTGAAAGATGCTACCCTCTTGGACTTTGTTGATTCCCTTGAGGTACTTGAAAGTTTCTATCATGTCTCCCCTCTCCCTCCTTTCCTAGAGGCTATACATATTAAGCTCCTTAAGTCTCTCTTCATATGTCTTCCGGTGCAGACCCTGCACCATTTTAGTTGCCCTCCTCTGGACAGCTTCCATCCTGTCTATGTCTTTGCGGAGATTGGGTCTCCAGAACTGCACTCAGTACTCATACTGCGACCCGAGTCCAATTCCAAACATGGGTTGCTGGTTTGGCAGTCAGTAGCGCTACCATCGTGCCACTGGGCTGGCTATAGCAAAGCATTTTCAAAGGTAGTTAATCCCTTTTGTCATGCAGTAAGATGAGAAACTGCTAGCGTCCTGGCTGATCCACTGTAGGACATCATTTCTATGGCGATGTGGCAAAGTAGTCTCTCCCAGACTAGCTTGTGACAGTTACCAGCATTCTTGAACCCTTCAGACACATGCATGGGTACTCAGTGCTGCCACCACTCAGCATAGACATTCTCTCAGGGTATCTCTAAGTCTGAGCCCTCTGAAGTCAATGCTGACACAGTACAGTGCTCCTTCCTCAAGGGCAACTGACTCACCCCTCTCTGTCACAACTGAGAACCCCTTACTTTAGAAAGAATACTTTGGGAAGAATACACAACGGGTGGGGAGGTAGTAACAACAACAAAAAAGGAAAGGGACCTGGGGGGTAATCATATCAGATGACTTTAAGGTTAGCAAGCAATGTGAGAAGGCAGTAGAGAGGGCTGGGGGTATACTGGGATGTATAGGGAGAGGCATCATCAGCAGAAAACAGGAAGTTGTTATCCCACTGTACAGACAGTTGGTGAGACCCCATCTGGAGTACTGTGTCCAGTTCTGGAGACCCCATCTCCACAAGGACATAGACAGGATAGAGGCAGTCCAGAGGAGGGCAACTAAAATGGTGCAGGGTCTGCAAGAGAAGCCGTATGAGGAGAGACTAAAGGAGCTTAATATGTATACCCTTGAGGGAAGAAGGGAGAGGGGGGACATGATAGAAACTTTTAAGTACCTCAGTGGAATCAACAAAGTCCAAGAGGGTAGCTTCTTTCAGAAAAAGAGACTTGCAAGAACAAGGGGACACAATTTAAAGATAGAAGGAGGGCGGTTCAGGGGCAATGTGAGGAAGTATTATTTCACAGAGAGGGTAGTGGATGCATGGAACAGCCTTCCTGAGGAGGTTGTTGGGTCTAAAACTGTGGGAGAATTCAAGAATGCATGGGACAGACATAAGGCAATTCTTGTGGGGGTAGGAAGAAATAGGCTGTTGGTTAACTAGGATCTGCGGCCTATCCTGTAGGTAGGGAAATGGGCAGACTAGATGGGCCTAGCGGTCCTTATCTGCCGTCAAAGTCTATGTTTCTATGTTAAGAAAGAATGGCAATGGCAGCTTTCTTTTCAGAGGCAGAAACACATTTTCTTCAATTATAAGTTGGCACGCTAGTAGCATGATGCTGTATACCCCCTTCCAGAGGAAGGAGAGCTGTTGTCCATGGGATGTTCCATCCCCTGGCTGGAGTCTGTTCCCAAAACCAAGTCACCAGGGTAGTGAGTGGCAGTGTGCTACCAGGTTGGCTACCAGTGCCACTGGACCCTGTCTAAACTGCTGGTGGGAGGATGTGAACCCCCCCAGCCCCCCCCCATGACTCCTATCTTTTGAGGGAAGATTGCAGATGTGGTGAACTTAGAAACAGATATGGCTGAATGGTTGCTGAAATCAGAAAGGGGTGAAAATAGAATGGTTAGAGAAGAAAATCTTATTTCAAAAATAAACAACTGACTCCCCCCCCCCCCTCCCCATGGAACCCCTCCATACTTTTCTGCCTCTGACCAGCCCTTTCCAAAGGTGCTGCAAAGGAACTTTTAGCCTCAGACGTTTGTCAAGTTGAACATACTGTACTGCTTAACAGCATGGCTCAATGCACGTTCTCGGAAACAAGATATTGCGTGCCACCATCAGTCAGCACTTTGTATGATGTTTCAGTAGCACGATTTCATTGAGATGAACCTGCCTCATTACTAAGAAAGCCCTGCTGAGAAAACCTTCAGCAATAAAAAAACATCTGCATGTTACAGCTGGTAAGGTTATAGGATCTGTTCAGTTTCGCTATACACTGGTAAGGACGTTGGTCTCTTCAGACAGACTGCTACTGTGCTGGAGTCCTCAGGAAACATCTGCTATACTAGTCTGTTAACCTTGCCTATTGACCCAAAACAGGAGTTTAACTCAATCTGTAGCTTTTCTTCTTACTGCTTTGCTTGTATCATCTGTGCCTTAGAGCAGCCTAGTGACTAGAGTGCAGAACTGTGACCCTGGAGACCCAGTTTAAAATCTCACCAGAACCACTGTTTGCTTATTTGACATCAGCGTCATTATATTCCAGCAGTCAAAGTAGAGAAATGTGACAGTGTGTGAAATCACTGGAATCTTGGTGAATGTGTCATGGGATGTTCCTGGGGTCTGAATATACCATAGTAACATATATAGTAACATAGGAATTCCAGGTCAGAAGGGATTCTATGTTCATAATGTCCACCCACCTGCTTCATAAGAAAGTATGAATCAGTATGCTGTGAAAACATATACTAGCGTAGGGGGGTTCACTCGCCACTCTACTACCTGGGTTATTCACTCCAGTGATTCACTTGGCAAGTAGTTAATTTGTCCAGGATTACCTTGGAGACCTGTACAGTTTTCATGTCCACTGTCTCCACTGTTAGGTTGCTCCCTGGGAGACAAACTGCTTTCTAACGCTTCTCCTGAATTTGCCACCTCAGAGCTGCAGGGCCTTTCCCCGTGTCCTCTTGAAGGGCACCAGATCAAATAGCTCTATCTGTTCAATCTTGTCGCTACCCTTCAGTATGTGGCAAACTGAGATCACGTCCCCTCTTAGCCTCCTAGTCTTCAGCATGAACATGGTAAGGGCCACACACTTCTCCTCATAGCATTTCTCTTCCCTGATCATTTTGGTGACACTGCAGTACCCCCTTTTTACTGCTGCTACTGTATGTCGCTTTTGTTTTAGGGATCCCAGACTTGCACACAGTACTCCATGCAGGGTCTGACCACCACCTTGACAAGAGGCAGGATAATGCCTACTGCCTTGCTGGTGGTCACCCATTTTTGATGCTTCCCAGCATTCTCCTGGCCCTCTAGACAGCTGCCACACACTGCTTGGCATGCTTCATCTCCACATGTATTATGAGCTTTATATCCACATGTGTATTATGAGTCCTACATCCCCATGTGTATTATGAGCTTTACACCCCCATGGGTATTGTGAGCTCTATCTGTCTTTTGCACCTCAAGATCATGGAGCAGTGGATGTGCTGAACCAGTGTCTGGCTGAGATGCAGGGCTGGATGTTATCGAGCTGGCTGAGATGCAGGGCTGGATGTTATCGAGCTGACTGAGATGCAGGGCTGGATGTTATTGAGCTGGCTGAGATGCAGGGCTGGATGTTATCGAGCTGACTGAGATCCAGGGCTGGATGTTATCAAGCTGGCTGAGATCCAGGGCTGGATATTATCGAGCTGACTGAGATGCAGGGCTGGATGTTATTGAGATGGCTGAGATCCAGGGCTGGATGTTATCAAGCTGGCTGAGATCCAGGGCTGGATGTTATCAAGCTGACTGAGATGCAGGGCTGGATGTTATCAAGCTGGCTGAGCTCAAGGGCTGGATGTTATCGAGCTGGCTGAGATCCAGGGCTTGATGATATCGAGCTGGCTGAGATGCAGGGCTGGATGTTATCGAGCTGGCTGAGATCCAGGGCTTGATGTTATTGAGCTGGCTGAGATGCAGGGCTCAATGTTATCGAGCTGACTGAGATGCAGGGCTGGATGTTATTGAGCTGGCTGAGATCCAGGTCTTGATGTTATCGAGCTGGCTGAGATGCAGGGCTGGATGTTATCGAGCTGGCTGAGATGCAGGGCTGGATGTTATCGAGCTGGCTGAGATCAAGGGCTGGATGTTATTGAGCTGGCTGAGATCCAGGGCTGGATGTTATCGAGCTGACTGAGATGCAGGGCTGGATGTTATTGAGATGGCTGAGATCCAGGGCTGGATGTTATCAAGCTGGCTGAGATCCAGGGCTGGATGTTATCAAGCTGACTGAGATGCAGGGCTGGATGTTATCAAGCTGGCTGAGATCAAGGGCTGGATGTTATCGAGCTGGCTGAGATCCAGGGCTTGATGTTATCGAGCTGGCTGAGATGCAGGGCTGGATGTTATCGAGCTGGCTGAGATGCAGGGCTGGATGTTATCGAGCTGGCTGAGATCCAGGGCTGGATGTTATTGAGCTGGCTGAGATGCAGGGCTGGATGTTATCGAGCTGGCTGAGATGCAGGGCTGGATGTTATCAAGCTGGTTGAGATCCAGGGCTGGATGTTATCGAACTGGCTGAGATCCAGGGCTGGATGTTATCGAGCTGGCTGAGATCCAGGGCTGGATGTTATCGAGCTGGCTGAGATGCAGGGCTGGAAGTTATCGAGCTGGCTGAGATCCAGGGCTGGATGTTATTGAGCTGGCTGAGATCCAGGGCTGGATGTTATTGAGCTGGCTGAGATCCAGGGCTGGATGTTATTGAGCTGGCTGAGATGCAGGGCTGGAAGTTATCGAGCTGGCTGAGATCCAGGGCTGGATGTTATTGAGCTGGCTGAGATCCAGGGCTGGATGTTATTGAGCTGGCTGAGATCCAGGGCTGGATGTTATCGAGCTGGCTGAGATCCAGGGCTGGATGTTATTGAGCTGGCTGAGATGCAGGGCTCAATGTTATCGAGCTGACTGAGATGCAGGGCTGGATGTTATTGAGCTGGCTGAGATCCAGGGCTGGATGTTATCGAGCTGACTGAGATGCAGGGCTGGATGTTATTGAGCTGGCTGAGATCCAGGGCTGGATGTTATCAAGCTGGCTGAGATCAAGGTCTGGATGTTATTGAGCTGGCTGAGATCCAGGGCTTGATGTTATCGAGCTGGCTGAGATGCAGGGCTGGATGTTATCGAGCTGGCTGAGATGCAGGGCTGGATGTTATCGAGCTGGCTGAGATGCAGGGCTGGATGTTATTGAGCTGGCTGAGATCCAGGGCTGGATGTTATTGAGCTGGCTGAGATGCAGGGCTGGATGTTATCAAGCTGGTTGAGATCCAGGGCTGGATGTTATTGAGCTGGCTGAGATCCAGGGCTGGATGTTATCGAGCTGGCTGAGATCCAGGGCTGGATGTTATCGAGCTGGCTGAGATGCAGGGCTGGATGTTATCGAGCTGGCTGAGATCCAGGGCTGGATGTTATTGAGCTGGCTGAGATCCAGGGCTGGATGTTATTGAGCTGGCTGAGATGCAGGGCTGGATGTTATCGAGCTGGCTGAGATCCAGGGCTTGATGTTATCGAGCTGGCTGAGATGCAGGGCTTGATGTTATCGAGCTGGCTGAGATGCAGGGCTGGATGTTATCGAGCTGGCTGAGATGCAGGGCTGGATGTTATCGAGCTGGCTGAGATCCAGGGCTGGATGTTATTGAGCTGGCTGAGATCCAGGGCTGGATGTTATCGAGCTGGCTGAGATCCAGGGCTGGATGTTATCGAGCTGGCTGAGATGCAGGGCTGGATGTTATCAAGCTGGCTGAGATCCAGGGCTAGATGTTATCGAGATGGCTGAGATCCAGAGCTGGATGTTATCTGAATGGCTGAGATGCAGGGCTCAATGTTATCGAGCTGGCTGAGATCCAGGGCTGGATGTTATCGAGCTGACTGAGATCCAGGGCTGGATGTTTTTGAGCTGACTGAGACTCAGTCTGGACAAAACTGAAGTACTGGTGATTGAGCCGAGTAGGAAAGGGGACTGGCAGAATTGAGGAGGGAAATGGGGCTTTGCCTTGGCACCACAGGCTTGATGCTGCCAGCAAGGTGAAGAATCTGGGTGTCATCCTGGATGAAGGGCTGACATTTGATGCTCAGATGTTGGCAGTTGTCCGGGAATGGCTTCTACCATCTGAGAAATATAAGCAAGATTTGTTCTGTTATCCCCCTGAGGACTTGCCTTCTGTAGTACATGCTTTTGTGGCATCTTGGCTCAGTTACTATAATACCCTCTACCTTAGGGTCAGTGGAGGTACACTGCGATGCCAGCAGCTAGTGCAAAACACGGCTGAAAGGTTGTTGACTGGCTTCTCGATGACAAGTCTTATTACCCCAGCACTGCTGGGACTGCACTGATTGCCAGTTAAGTGGTGTATTTGTGTCATCAGTGAACCCGCTCCATGCTAATGCCTATAGCAGAGCACTCCCTGGTGTTCAATGGCACCCTCTCCAGCTACCCATCTATGTCAAGCAGTCACGGGTGTCTAGTGACATCCCTTTCCTCTACTCATCAGTGCCAAGCATGCCCTGTTGTCTAATTGTACCCCTTCCCCTTTTTCTCTCTGCCCCCAGTGCATGTCAGCAGAGCCCTCCTCTCACCTTTTTAGCCTGCCGCCATCTGATTGTAAATGGCACTAGAGTGAATCATAGTGATTTAGTGTTGATTTCAACATGATGGTGACTGGCAGAGGAAGTCTATGCTGATTGCCATTGGGAGGGGTTCAGCAGCAAGGTTCGGGGATTGGGGGGATCTCCTGCTACTGGGGAAGGGTTCTTAGTGCCAGAGTTTGAATTCAGAAGGTTGGAACTCTGTTTTGTAATGTACATTTAGATATTTATTTGAAAATTGGTGACTGGGAGAGGCACGCTGAGTTGAGGCTCGTTTCCAGGTGCAACCCGGGGGAAGGGAGCAAAGGATGCATAATACAAGGCACAGACACACTACTGCAGCTACAATAAAGTGCACTCAAAGACATGGTAAATACAGGAGCAAGTGCAAGAATAAGTCAACAGGGCGTGAACAATAAGTGAGTGTTTCCGCAGGACATCCACCTAGGTATGAGGCAAATGCAAGTGGAACAGTCAGGGAGCGTTGAAACAGGAGCAAGATGGGAGCGATAAAGTTTTAGCTGGTGCTTGAGGGAGCCTGGAGAGGCAGTGAAACAGAGGGAAGGGGAGAGTTGTTTCCAAAGTGATGGGAGGCAATAGGAAATGGGTGATTGCCCAACAGAGGAGTGGAGATGAGGAGTGGGAATAAGGAGTGGGGATGAGGAGTGGTGAAGGTGCAAGGATCCCTGGATCAGCGAGAACAGGAAGTAGAGGGGATAAGGGAGAGGAGGGATGAAAGGTAAGATGGAAGGAATCCAAACCATATTTGGAAATAAAGTACAGTGGATCTGGTGACGTGAGGTAGAGAGAGACTGGATAAGGAGGATTCTGTTGGAATTGGGTATGGACTCCAGTGCTGGATGGAGCATTTGAGGAGTTGGGTAATATCTGTCAGCACTAGGGAAAGGCTGTTGGATTTGGACTTGCAGTTAGGAAGGTCAAGGAATAGCTGCTTGCACCATGGATTGCTCCCGGCACCAGGTGTAGAGTTCAGGGAAGGGGTCAGGGAATATCTGCTTCCACTGGGGATGGGCTACTGGTTTGAAATTACAATTGGAAAGGTGAAAGACCATGGAATATCTGCTTACACCAGGGATGGCCTCTTCATGCAGGAGTTAGAATTTGGGAGGGTTGGGGATGTCTTCTGGCACTGGGATTGGCTCCCTCTACCTCATTTTGGAGTCGGAGGACGGGGGGGAAGTTTGCAACACTATTGTTGCAGGTTGTGCACTCTTAACAGTATTACACTGTCTCATAGAGTATAATTACAGGTGCATGAACACGTCTTATTAAAAATGTGTGAAAAATGATACAGCACATTGATTGGCAGTGCAAATGTAAACACTCATAACTTTTTTGTTTCACATTTTTTTAATTCCAAGAACCACAAAGGTATCACCTTATGACAAAATGTAGGGTATCTGAAAGTTTCAGAATTCAGTTCCTTGCTTTCTTTACATTTGCCTTTACTCAAGAAACATCTGGTATCTTTTACTATTATGAACCCCCCCCCACACACTTTAAAACTAGCTAACATAATTTTACCAAAATTTAATTTCAGGACATTCTTTTCTGTTGTTTATTCTTTCTAAGCATTTGTTTTACATTTTATATTTGGTTAGCCAAAAATGACTTGATTTAAAGTTTATAAAGAGATTTTGTTTTTGGTTTTTGATCTGTTTCTAGCTGGGGAGCACTAGCGGTCCTTCGGCTTCACTGCCCCCTCTTATCCCTGTCGACTGGACCACCTATGTGGGACACCCCCTCCAGCTGTCAGTGTCCCCAGGGCTTCCCGGTTCTGGGGGAGGCAGGGTCATGTCTGCACCACCGCACTCAGTATCCAGCTACACGACCCAGGGGGACCCACCATGGCTGAGTACATGCAGAGTGGAGGAGCTAGCATCATCTGACCGGCTCCCTGATTTTAACCCCTTAGACCCTCCCCTGAGGCTGCAGATGTGCAATGACATTGACGCAACATGCATGCGCACCCATAGGGGCACCACAGGCATTTGTCGATGGCCCAAACATTCTCTGTGCCATCCCTGCCCGGTGCATGCCCAGCCTACGCTGGCCACCACTCAAGTTCCAGACCACAGTGGATCCCCCCAGAGTTGGAGAGTGGTCCAATGGATGCTCTGCCACATCCCCCCTGGACGACCCTCGGACTCGTGGACTCACTCTCGAATCTGGGTCATCTGTGTCGAGCGGTAGCACTACTGCTGGACTGGTGAGCTAGCTATAAACAAATTTTATAAAAAGTTTCCGGCAGTTGGGAAGTTAAAAGCTTAACAATCAGCTGTCACCCTCGGTGTTGGCAACTCATGCCAAAGAGCTGCCTGCCTGAGAAGTTAAATAAGCCATAATTCATGCCTGAGAATGGTTACCAACAGAAACAGGCACAAGAAACCTCTCTGGTCTTGAAGGTCAGGAAGGCAGTAAGGCCAAAAAAGGGCCTTCATTAGATAACAAAGAAAAACAGGGAGAAGAGGATTTGAGTAAATACCAGTTAAAGACGAGGGATGTCAAGAAGGCAGTCAGGGATGCAAGGCCAGACACAGAACTATGCATTGCGTAAGAGTCAAGGGGAGGAACCATTTTTTTAGATACATTAGGGGAAAAAAAGAAGATCAGAGAGGTAATTATTATGCTGATGGAGGGTGGCTAGGTAATAGAGGAGGACAACCAGATGGCGAACATTCTTAACAACTACCTTTGGTCAGGGTTCAGAGTGAAGAATAGTGGGCCCTTGCTTGAAAGTGGCATAAAGGTTGATGTACGGGGGATCCCTGAAATGGGGCAGGTGATAGTTCTGGGAGAAAAGGTCAGAAAAGGATGTGCAGCCCTGAAAATAGACAAGGCTTCAGGGCCAGATGGGTGCACCTGAGAGTACTCAGGGAACTGGCATTGGAGCTAGCTGACCCCTGGCAGGGCTAGCCAATAGCTTGCTACAGTCAAGGATGGCTCCTAAAATACACAGTAAGGAAGGGGTTTGGGAGCTGCAGAGGGATCTGCAACTATGCTGATGATGCTGTTTTTTCTTGCCATGGCTCTGTTGTTTCAGAATTAGAAAGAGATTTTCAGATGGACTTTAGTTGGATGCATTCTTGGTTTCTACACCATAAATTGGTCCTTAACTCAGTAAAAACTAAATTAATATTTTCTTCCAATCCCAGGAAACCTGTAGTCACTGACTTTGTGTCGATGGATAATAATAGTAATATCACTGAAATGGTGGCTGTCTTTAAGTACTTAGGGCTGTAAATTGATCATCATTTATCCTTTGAACCATACATAGTTAAACGTATAAGTACCGTACATCAGCGTTTGGGAATGTTATATAGTTTAAATAGTTATTTCACACAAGAAATTAGGTTAATTCTTGTTCGCTTTTTTCTTTTATCCATATTTAATTATGGATCCATAATATATTCCTTTTCTACAGTTAAAATCTTAACCAAATTGAGATCCATGTATCATAATATACTTTGGTTTGCTACAGGTTTATCCCGTGATGCTCATCATTGTGATCTTTATAGAGTATCTGGTTGCTTATCTTTTTTTGATAATTTTTCTTATAAATCTTTAACCTTTTTACATAATGTCCCTCTGGGGTCTCTTCCTGAATCCACTATTAACTTATTTCCTTTACAGAATAATTTAGTTTATACTAGAAAACAAAGCAGATCCTCTTTTAATATTCCTTTTTTCATACCACCATGGCACAAAATTCTTTATTATTTAAAACTGCTAAACAATATAATGCTCTTCCTGCTTCTGTTATTAGTAGTCCAACCATATCTGATTTCAAGACCTCTCTTATGAAGCTACTGTTGTCACAATCTGAATGTACTTGTTTTAAATGATTGCATGTATTTTATTGTTATTGAAGTGTTTTGTACTTGTTACTTTTGTGACTGGATGCCAGTAAAAAAGGTCATTTATGCTCACTGACCTTTCAGTATAAAACAATAAACAAACAAACAAACCTGCAAAGATTAGAGCGGTGGTCCAAAGTCGGACAGCTGAAATTCAATGCCAAGAAGTGCAAAGTGACGCACACGGGAACAAGACCCCCAGCGTGGACTACTGGATGGGAGGGGTTAGGGCAGACACTACCTCTGAGGAAAGGGACTTGGGAGTCATCACAAGTGACTCCGTAAAACAATCTAGCCCATGTAACAGGGCCTACAGCCAGGCATCCAAAAACAGGGGTATACCGGAATGAGATTGAACAGCCAGAGGAACGGGGTGATACTACCTATCTATAGATCACTGGTGAGGCCACATCTCGAACACTGTGCCCAGTTCTGGAAGACAGGCTAGAGATGGTGCAGCACAGGGTAACTAAAATGATTCAGGCTCAGCAGGCCAGATTGTATGAGGACAGTCTTAAGGCTGTGAACCTATACTCGTTCAACATATGCTCGCCAGAGATCAGAAGGGAGAGGAGTGCTACTGAAATGCTCTACATCCTGAGGTACAATCTAATGACTAATTGTAACATATCAGTGCAATGCAGTTAGGAGATGTTAAAAGTGCCCTGGGGGGGCCTGAACTGAGGAGGGGAGAGGAACAAAGGGCAGGTCATTTAGGGAGCTGACAGGTGCAGGAGGGGTGGGCAGGAGTTTAAGCTGGTGCATAAGGGAAGTCGGGGAAAGTAAGAGACAGATGGAAGAGGGGTGGAGGTTCCAGAGGGAGGGGAGCTGATAGGAGCAGACTTACTACACAGCAGAGGAGTGAGAGTGGGGGAGGGAGAAGCCAAAACATAGAAACTGTCGGCAGATAAAGGCCTCCTGGCCCACCTAGTCTGCCCTTTTTTCCTTACCTATAGTGACACCACAGACCCTAATCAGTTTCCGGGCCTACCCCTCTTATTGCTAAGAACCCTCTGTGTCTGTCCCATGCCTTCTTAAGTCCTGTAACCATTTCTGCCCCCACTTCTTCTGTTGGGAGGCTGTTCCATGCATAACCAGGCCTCTCTGTGAATACGTTTTTCTTCCCATTTCCTCTGAGCCTCCCTCCTTCTGTCTTCGAAGTGTGGCCTCTTGTCTTCAAGCATCTTTATCTGTGGAAAATGCTTCCTCCTTGCACCTTGTTTTTACCAGTGAGGTATTTGAATATTTCTATTATATCCCCCCTTTCCCTCTTTTCCTCCAGGGAGTACATGTTTAAATCCTTAAGCCTTTCCTCGTAAGGCTTCTGATGCACACCATGCACCATTTTGGTTGCCCTCCTTTGTACCGCTTCTACCCTACAGTATATATGTCCATGCGAAGATGCACCCTCCAAAACTGTATACAATACTCAAGGTGTGGCCTCACCAGGGATCTACACAGGGGTTTTACTACTTCCCTCCTTCTGCTAGTGATTCCCCTGCCTATGCATCCCAGCAGCCCGCCAGCCTTCCCCACTGCCTTGTCACACTGTTTAGCTACCTTCAGTCATCAGAAATGATCACCACTAGGTCCCTTTCCTGCTTTGAGGCTGTTAATACCTCTCCTCACAGTTGGTATGTTGACCCAGGGTTTCTGTGCCCCATGTGCATGATTTTGCACTTTTTTGTGTTAAAACCCAGTTGCCACACCCATGGCCATTCTTCCAGTTTTTTTTATCATCCCTCATTCTTGCCATCCCTCTACAGTGTGTCCACTCTGTTGCAGAGTTTTGTGTCATCTGTAAACAGGCATACTTTCCCCTCCAGCACTTCTACCATGTCACTAATAAAGACAGTGAAAAGGACCAGCCCTAGTACGGATCCTTGTGTCACCCCATTGGTCACTTTGCCTACTCCAGCGTGGATGTCATTTACCACCACCCTCTGACTCCTATTGCCTAACCAACTCTCTACCCATTTTACTACTTTAGTACTTACTCCTAGGCTCTCCAGCTTGCTTATCGGTCTTCTATGTGGAACTGTGTTGAAGGCCTTGCTGAAATACAGGTAGGCCACATTCCCAGCTCCTCCTTGATCCACTTCCTTGGTCACCGAATCAAAGAACTCAATCAGGTTGGTCTGAAAAGACCTCCCCACTGTGAAACCGTGCTGTCCTGGATCATGTAGCCCATTGGCAACAAGGTATTCCCCAATCCTTTTCTTCAATAGTAATTCCATTAGCTTCCCCACCACTGATGTCAGGCTGACAGGCCTGTAATTTCCTGACTCCTCTCTATTTCCACTTTTGCGGAGTGGTACTTCATCTGCCCTCATCCAGTCTCCCAATACCTCCCCTGTTTCTAATGACAGGTTGAAAAGGGCTGTCAGAGGTGAGGCCAGCTCCTCATTCAGTTCCTTCAGCATCCTGGGGTGCACTCCGTCAGGCCCCATTGCTATTTCTACTTTTAACTTTGTTAATTCCTTAAGCACGTTTGTAAAAGGACTTGTATCTACTTCCGTCCCTTCATACCCTTGTCCTTTATCTTTGGCCCATTTCCCACCTCACCCTGCTTAAACACTGAACAGAGGTAATTGTTCAATATATCTGCTTTTTGGTAATTCCCCTTTCACATAGCACCCTGCTTCCCATTTTAACCTCATTATCCCTCCCTGTGTCTTTCTCTTTTCACTAACGTTTATAAAGAATGTGGTGTCCCCCTTTGACTGTGATCTGGCAGTCCTTTCTTCTGTTTTGCACTTTTGTACTCCTAACTGCCTTCCCTGCCTCCCTTTGTTTCTCTGGTGTGGGGACCCTCCCTTTGTTTCTCTGGTGTGGGGACCCCTGGAACAAAGGAAGTACAAGGCAGATGGAATTGGAGAGATGAGCGTGGATAGGTACAGACATCGGCTCTTGATGTTTTGCACATTTGTCATGTTGCACTGAGTTTGTTTGCACCTTATTTGTATGATGTGAATCATTAACTGTATTTGTTTTGATTGCATCACCACCCCTTCCCCTGGGTTGAACTGGAGAATGAGCCTTGGTTCATTACCAATTTTTAACCAACGAAGTAACTGACTGACTGACTAATTTAACAGAGACCTTCAAGTTACTGAAAGGAATGAACAAGGTAGACTGTAAAGAGATGATCAGCACAAATGGTGAATCAAGAACATGGGACAAGAGTGGAAGCAGGTGGGGGGATGCAGCAGGGACTTGAGAAAAATTGTATTTTAGATAGTGGTTGAGATATGAAACAGCCTACTAGCAGAGGAGTTGGGTGCAAAAAAAAACATTAATGGTTTGAAACACAGCTAGGACTTAGTAAAAGGCTTTATAGTTTCACAAGGAGAAGCAATATAGCAATTGGGAGGAGGAGGCAAGGGCAATGACCCAACTACACAACAGGTCCCAGAGTAGGATAGGATTTTGCACAGCTTATTGAGTACTCGCTCAACTGTGAAGTGTGAACAGATTCGCAAGTCAGCGTACCTGCATGTACAAACAGCAAAGTGGTCAAGTGCTGATTTTTGCATACACCTTTGATGGGTAAAACAGGGTAGACTGGATTGACCAATAGGCTTTTTTTCTAATTAAATTGTCTATGTTTCTGTTTCCATTATTACATTTATGTACCCCCTTACTGTGTGCAGAGGCCTGTAAGGTTAATGGTAGTACTGTAAAAGCCGGCACCGCCTTTGAGCATGCTTCCACTCAGTCATATGCAAAGCAACTCCATTCCCTACTTCACATTGTTAAAATGCAGATTTGGGAGGTGGGGCTGTGGCAGTCCTCAGCTGCTCGATGCAGTCTCTAAGTGAGATCATAGCAGCTTTTGGGATGATAACATAGTAATTCCTGGACAGAAAATTTTCAATTATGCCTTATTTAACTCCTCGGATGGGCAGCAAATTGGCACAAGCTATCTGCCCCGAGGACCAGCTTAGCTGCTCTGTAAGTACTAAAGACTTGTTGGTGGTGTCAATGGTTATTGATTCAAAAGACTTGGAGGCAGAACATTTGTTAGTTGACTGTTGCTATATTTGCTGATTGATGCTGGCTGTTACTATGGTTGTTGATTGATGATGACTTGCTATGGTTGCTGATTGAAGTTGACTGTTGCTATGGTTGCTGATTGATGCTGACTGTTACTATGGTTGCTGATTGAAGTTGACTGTTGCTATGGTTGCTGATTGAAGTTGACTGTTGCTATGGTTTCTGATTGATGTTGACTGTTACTATGGTTGCTGATTGATGCTGACTGTTACTATGGTTGTTGATTGATGACTTGCTATGGTTGCTGATTGAAGTTGACTGTTGCTATGGTTGCTGATTGAAGTTGACTGTTGCTATGGTTTCTGATTGATGTTGACTGTTACTATGGTTGCTGATTGATGCTGACTGTTACTATGGTTGCTGATTGATGCTGACTGTTACTATGGTTGCTGATGGATGATGACTTGCTATGGTTGCTGATTGATTGTAAAACTGTAGGAAGTGCTTAATTTAGTCTTACTGTATGGAATGGAAATTATATTCATACTACTACTACTAAGGTTCATACAACTAAGGTACGTTAAAGAACAAGGAGGCTAATGCTCATTATTTTATGCTAAGACAAGGAATAACAAGAAAGATGATACCCAGCATTAATTAATCAAGTCAATATTTAAACATGCTTTTTATTTATTTATTAAAATGTTTTACCAGGAGGGCACACTGAGCAGAGTACTGCTCGATTCCAGGTGCATCATGGGGAAGGGGGGTAGAGGGGAGAACTCATCAAGGTACAATTAGATTCAGAGCACAAGAGTGCAACAGTCATCAACAGTAAAATACCTACGTATAAATGGATGCAGAGTACAAATATAACATCAGTGGATTTACAGTAGCTATTGGGTACAAAACAGAATGAATACTGAGCAGCTCAAGGTTAGCAACATAGTGAGAACGTAAACAACGTGATGGGTCAGTGCCAGGTCAGGTTATTGAGCCTTTGTCAAGGTGCTGGATGAGCAGATGGTCAGCTGCAACCAGTGAGCCTTTGTCAAGGTGCTGGATGAGCAGATGATCAGCTGCAGCCAGTGAGCCTTTGTCAAGGTGCTGGATGAGCAGATGATCAGCTGCAACCAGTGAGCCTTTGTCAAGGTGCTGGATGAGCAGATGATCAGCTGCAACCAGTGAGCCTTTGTCAAGGTGCTGGATGAGCAGATGGTCAGCTGCAACCAGTGAGCCTTTGTCAAGATGCTGGATGAGCAGATGATCAGCTGCAACCTAGCCACAAGAGCAGGATGAGGAAAAGTGCACATTAATAAGTGAGCTTAAGTGATGGGGTGAGGATGTGAGCCAATTGTTGCAGGAAGGGAGTTTCATATTTTGGGCATGCAATGGAGGAGTGCAACTTGGCCAGCCGAGGAGGACATGGCCAGAATGGCCAGGAGGCGAATGTCTGAATTTCTGAGGGAATACCCAATGGGAGTAGGTGCAGCTAAGGTAGAGGCAAGACACGGTGGCAGGGACTGTGACTGACCAGTACTTGGCTGTTAGCTTAGTGCAGTGGGATTGGCGGCAATTATGGAGTGACAGAAGGTTGAGAGTCTGATAGAGCTCGCAGTGGTGGGTCGAAGGCAATCAAGGGCAAAATGGCAGAAGGAGTGGAAAAGAGGATCCAGTCTGGCTGGGGTTGACTTGGGAGCGACACTGTAGACTATGTCCCCATAGCTGAATATGGGGAGGATCATTTTCTGTACTACTGTAATTCATGATGGGCTAGCAGCGTAATGCTTCCACTGTTATGGTACAGTGCACCCAATTTCAGGTGGAGCTTCTTGTGGATGGCATCAACATGTACATAAAAGTTGAGATGCTGATTGAGCCAGACCCCAAAGTATCTGAAGGAGGAGCAAGCCTCCAGAGTAGTTCTGTCCAGGGTGTGGTAGGAGGGGGTGGTGGGGAGCCTCGAGAGTCTCTGTCTCATGCCGAAAGTCATAGAGATGGTCTTCTTGGCACTGAGGAAAAGCTGATTTGAATGAAAACAGAACTGGAAATCATCGAAGTCCTGCTGCAGCCTGGTCACTACAACAGCAGTCGAAGGGCCTGATGCATGCAGAACTGTGTCGTCTTCAAACATATGTATGGATGTATGTGGGCAGGCAGCAAGCAGGTCATTGAAGAAGATGGAAAATAGCAGCGGTCCTAGGACCAAGCTTTGGGGGACTCCTGTGGTAACTGGAAGGAAGGATGAGGAGGAGTCACCTACTTTCACAGATTGGGATCTGCCTAACAGGTAAGAGTGGAACCAGCTGATTGCCATAGCAGAGAGCCCAGTGCTGGAGAGCTTGTCTAGGAGGAGAGCATGGGAGACAGTATTGAATGCCTTTGCCAGGTCAACAAAAATGGCGGAGGTGATGTGACCTTTGTCCTTGCCATCAAGAATGGAGTCTGTGAGCCATAGGAGAGAGATGGCGGTGAAGTGAGCCTTCTGGAAGCCAGACTGGTAGAAGGAGAAGAAGGCAGAGGAGTTAAGAAAGGAAGAGAGTTGGGAGAGGACTAGGTGCTCCTGAAACTTAGCCAGAATTGGGAGGAAAGAAATAGGATGACAGTTACCGGGGACTGAGGGGTCACCACCCTTGGACAGAGGGATAACAGTAGCATGCTTCCATTCTGAGGGGAGTTCAGTTAGGGAGAAGGATAGATTAAGAAGAGCAGCTGGGGGGCAGCAATGGCAGGAGCTGACGGTTGGAGTATCTTGGAGTCCATCTCAGAGGGGCATTTACCTTTGGATGGGTTTAGGGAGATCAAGGCAGTGTAAACTTCTGAGGGTGTAACCTTGCTGAAGGAGAAGGTTGGAGCAGAGGAAGAGCCCTGAATGGGATGGGCCAAGGGGGGGGACTTGGGCAGGGTGGGCAGAGGGGGAGGTCTGGAATGGGGTGAGGGAGGAGTGCAGGGTAGAGGTGCAACTTGTAGAAAAGGAGTTAAATTCTGAGGCGACTGCAAGGGCATCCATTAAAGCAGTGCCACCTATATTTAACACAGGGGTGGTGGCTGGGAGGATGGAGAGAAGAGGGATTTGTTTGGAAGTACTTGGCTTTCACCTGCCTGATTTGCCTAGTGCAAGTGTTGCATAGGGAACGGTATTTTGCGTGGGTGGTGGGAGACCAGCAGGCTTTGAAGGCCTTCCAAGCCATGTCTCTGTCTTTGGTAAGGGACATGATGCCTACAGAGATCCAAGGCAGGTGGGTGCCCTTCACACAAGCCCATCTAAGAGGGGTGTGGTAGTCCCAGACTGATAAGAAATTGTGCTTGAAAAACTCCAGTGCAGAGCCAATTGATGGTTCTCAAGAGATGAAGGACCAATCAGTGGCTGCTAGGTCTCTTAGGAGAGGGGCAAGGTCCAGGGATTTGTATGACTTTGTGAGAATGATTCTGGGAAGTGAGGCTTTGGATCTGAAAACTTTTCGAATCATGTATATCATATGATGGTCACTTAATGAGTCAGGCAAAGGCCTGCTGCAATTATGCAGTGCTGGAGTGAGGTGAGTGACCAGTCAAGGAGAGAGTGGTTGTTCGATTTTGTGTTCAGCCATATAGGTTCAGAGATCATCTGTGAGAGGTTTAGAGCCGCTATCTGGTTACGAATCTTTGAGGTAGAACTGGCAAGCCAGTTTAGATTGAAATCCCCCAGGATATGCAGCTTGCTCCATACAGCACAGGATTTCAAGGAGCCCAGATGTGCCAAGATGGCAGAAGTAAGGGAGTCAGGGGCACAGTACGAACCAGCTATGAATACTGGGGTGGTGTGTGGGGGGAGACTTTGATCAGCAAGGCGTCAATGACCTAGGAGTGAGAGGGTATGGTGACTGGGGTGTATTGGACGGAGGAGGAAATATAAATGGCAATGCCGCTGCCCCATTTGTTACCTGGGCAGTCATGCCAGATAACATTGTAATCTGGGATGAGTAGTTCCGAATCCATGTTATGGGATTTTAACCAGATTTCTGAAATAATTAGGATGTCTAGTTTTAGGGAGGCAACAGTTGGTTGAAGCACTGTTATTTTATGCATCAGGCTGCAGATGTTTAGCTGCACCAGTTTTAGGCCGTGTGGCAGCATAAGTGGGCTGGTAGGTGGTCCTGGATTTGGCTCGATGTCCCCTGCGAGAAGAAGCAGAAGTGTCACTAGAAATTTAGTAGATGGCATGAACTGCTGATGCTTACAGGATGTGGGCTGATGCTGAAAGCCTCTCCCAGGGATTCGCTGGGCAAAAGAATTTGAGGGTATTAGTATGGCATGGCATGAAGGGGGAGGATTAATGGGCCGGATAGCATTTGGAGTGGTTGTGGAGCTTGGTGAGGCACATAGAAACATAGAATCTGATGGCAGATAAGGACCACTTGGCCCACCTAGTCTGCTCATTTCCCCTACCTAACAGATAAGCTGCAGATCCTAGTTAACTAACAGCCTACTTCCTCCTACCCCCACTAGAATTGCCTTACTTCTGTCCAATGCATTCTTGAATTTCCCCACTGTTTTTGACTCAATGACCTCCTCGGGAAGGCTGTTCCATGCATCTACAGCCCTCTCTGTGAAGAAATGCTTCCTCACATTACCTCAGAGCCATCCCCCCGTCTATTTTCAAATTATGCCCCCTTGTTTTTGCACATCTCTTTTTCTGCAAGATGCTACCCTCTTGGACTTTGTTGATTCCCTTGAGGTATTTGAGCGTTTCTATCATGTCTCCTATCTCCCTCCTTTCCCTCAGGCTATACATCTTAAGCTCCTTTAGTCTTTCTTCATATGCCTTCTGGTGCAGACCCTGCACCATTTTGGTTGCCCTCCTCTGGACAGCCTCCATCCTGTCCATGTCTTTGCGGAGATGGGGTCTCCAGAACTGTACACAGTACTCCAGATGTGGTCTTGCCAACAGTCTGTACAGAGGGACAACTTCTTGTTTTCTAGTGGTGATGCCTCTCCTTATGCAACCCAGTATCCCCCAGCCCTCCTTACTGCCTTCTCACATTGCTTGCCCACCTTTAGGTCATCTAATATGACTACCCCAGGTCCCTTTCCATTTTTGTTGTTGTCAGTATCTCACACCCCATTGCGTACTCTTTCCCTGGGTTTTTGTTTCTCAGGTGCATTACTTTGCACTTCTCTGCATTGAATCTAAGCTGCCATACATTTGACCATTCCTCCAACCTTGCCAAGCCCCTTCTCATTCTTCCCACCCCACCTTGCATAGCAATCCTGTTGCAGATCTTTATGTCCTCTGCAAAGAGACATACTTTTCCTTCCAGTCCCTCGGCAGTGCCACTTATATAGACATTAAAAAGGACCGACCTCAGTACTGAACCCTGCGGTACACCACTAGTAACCCCTCTTTCTTCACTGTGAATGCCATTTACTATTACCCTCTGTGCCCTGTTGTCCAGCCAGTGTTTTACCCAGCCTACCACCCTGGGACCCACTCCCAGGCTGCCTAATTTGTTTATTAATCTTTTATGCGGGACTGTGTCAAATGCCTTGCTAAGGTCTATGAAGGGCAAGTCCACAGCCTCTCCCTGGTCTACTACTTTGGTCACCCAGCCAAATAAATCAATTAGATTTGTCTGACATGACCTTCCCACTGTGAATCCATGCTGCCTTGGGTCCTGTGCCCCACTGGCCTCTAGGTACTCAACAGTTCTTACCTTCAGAAGTGATTCCATCATTTTCCCTGCCACTAAGGTCAAACTGACAGGTCTGTAGTTTCCTGTCTCTGTCTTGCTCACACTTTTGTGAAAAGGAATCACATCTGCCCTCCTCCAGTCCTCAGGCACTACACCATCCTCCCATAATTTATTAAAAAGGATAGTCAGTAGTGTTACTAGTTCTTCCCTTAGTTCTTTTAGAATTCTGGGGTGAATCCCATCAGGCCCCATTGCTTTATCCACCTTCAGTTTTAGGAGTTCTTTCAGAACCCTTTCTTCTGTGAAAGGACTAATATCAACCCCCCTATCCAGAGTGCTTCTTTTGAATGGATTAGGTATCTCCCCCTGCTCTTCCATTGTGAATACTGAGCAGAAGTATTTGTTCTGTATCCCTGCTTTTTCACTGTCGCTCTCTGTCCAACCATCCGCCTCTTAATTCAACCTCAGTATCTCTCCCTTAGTCTTTTTTTGCTCCCTAATGTACCTATAAAAGGTTTTATCCCCCTTCTTAACTGAGTTGGCTATCCTTTCCTTGGTTTGGGCCTTTGCTATTCTGACTGCCTTTCCCGCTTCCTTCTGCTTTAACTGGTACAGTTTTCTGTCCTGCTCCTTCTGTGTTTCCTTATACTTTCTGAATGCTATCTTTTTCTCCCTAACCTTCCCCACCACTTCTTTTGAGAACCATAGTGGTTGTCTCTTTCATTTTGATTTGTTTATTTGCTTCACACAAAGGCGTGTTGCCTCTGTGATGGTGGTTTTGATGTTTCCTCATTGTTGCTCCACCCCACCTTCTTGCCTGTTTGCTAGTTCTTTTCTGAGGCACTCTCCCATTTTGACAAAATCAGCCCTCCGGAAGTCCAGTACCTTCACTTTTGTATGGCTTGACTCTACAGCTAAATTTATCGTGTACCATACTGTTTGGTGGTCGCTTGTTCCCAGATGGCTACCCACTTCTAGATCTGAGATCTTCTCTCTGTCCCCATTTGAGAGTACCAGGTCTAAGATTGCTCCCTCCTGAGTGGGTTCCAAAACTAGCTGTCTGAGGCATGCCCCCTGTAGGGCATTGAGAATGGCCCTGCTCTTGGATGTGGCTGCAGCAAAGATGCTCCAGTTAACATCTGGCATATTCAGGTCCCCCATCAGCAATATCTCCCCTTTCTCTGCCATCCTAAGGATGCCTTCTATAATTTCCTTGTCCATTTCCTCCCCCTCCTTTTCAGTGCCTCCTGTGTTAGGGCTTGCTGGCCAGGCTGACAAGATGCAGGGAACCAGCCTTTCCACTGGCAGCATGGGGTAGGAAGCTGGGGGGAGTGTTGCTAAAGGAATCAGGGAAGCAAGTAATGCCAGGGAGAGAGTAAACATGATGTTTGTGGCTGGGGCATCCTGCTAATAAGGGTTTACATGGGTAGCAACCTCTAGTGGTTGGAGAGGATAATCTGCTAATGGGAAAGTTGACTGATTGGTTTAATCCCAACACGTGATCACCTATATATAAGCACATGATCAACAAGGGTGGCAGTGGGGGCAGTGGGGCAGCTGACACAAAACATCGGTGGGGTACTGCAGTTGAACGGGGAAAACATTCGTCCTCGGCTCAGGCCACCACCCTGTAGCGCTGAAAGCTGCTGGAGCTAAATATTACCTCGAGATTGCTTCAGGGGAGGGCTGCTTCATGGGGCACCCTCTCGACCATCAGACCATTGAACTGTGAAGAGAAGAGAATTGGGGTGAGTAGATAAGCGAGGTAAGGGGGGCAGGACTAAGGCATGGGGGAGGAATCTGAGCTACGGGGTTACGGTGGCTCACTGGCATTTCAATTAATCAGACGCAGAAGTGACTCGCACACTGCTTTTAAGAAACTAATTTGACCAGTGCCAGAATTTTAAAACAGTTTAAGAAGCAAAACAGTTTAAATAGCACAGACTGTATCCTTTGGGTATGCAAAAGCACAAATAAATGTTTTGGTTCCCCAGCAAGTGGCAGAGACTGTGAGCTCAGAGCTCTTAAGGTAATACTTAAATCAGCACAGCACTGAGCTCAGAGCTGCTAAGGTAATATTAAAAATCAGCACACCTCTTGTAAAATGTAGGAAAACAGTGCTTAA
The DNA here is from genome assembly GCA_016271365.2 of Neoceratodus forsteri. Lineage (NCBI taxonomy): Eukaryota > Metazoa > Chordata > Ceratodontiformes > Ceratodontidae > Neoceratodus > Neoceratodus forsteri. Next base: position 1,099,562,134 of record CM028134.1, on the reverse strand, counting down.
AAAAACTAAAAAAAAAAATATCTGTAATCCTATGCAGAGTTTTAAAGCTCTTAAAGTCCTTTTTTTAATGTTAAAGTCTGAAGTAGTTTGGGAGTTCAAAATGAAAAAGGTGTCAAATCCAGTTCCACTCCAGTTGAAAGATGAAAATGTTCCTCCACAGCTCAGGCCTCCGCCATGTAGTGCTGAAAGCTGCTGTAGCTAAATATTACCTTGAGATTGCTTTGGGGAAGGGCTGCTTCGCAGGGTGCCCTCTCGACCACTGGGCCAGGGAACTTGAGATTGCTCTGGGGGAGGGCTATTTCATGGAGGGGCCCTCTTGCCCACCAGGCCAAGAAACTTGAGATTGCTTCATGGGAGGGCTGATTTGCAGCGGGACCTCTTGACCACCGGGCCAGGGAACTGTTTTTATTTCACTTATGACTTCTTCCAGAGGTAGTCTATTGCAGGGACTGATAGTTCTCAGGGTGAAAAAATATTTTCTGCATGTGTAATTAAATGATTTCCCTACAAGCTGTAAGGGGTGGCCTCTTGTGTTATGAATATTAGTTCTGAATTCAAGTCCTAGTTCTGACATAAAGTAAGGGTCCTGGATGAAGTCATAAAGAAACATAAGGTCACCCATAAGGCGACGAGTGGCAAGCGACATCAGACTAAAAGTCTCAAGTCTGGTTTTATAGGGTTCCAGTTGGAGACCAGAAATGTGTTTTGTAAGCTTTCTTTACACTTTCTCAAGTAAATTGCTACCAGTTTTTTTGTAAGGGCACCAGAGTTGTGATGCATATTCCAGGTGCAGCCTAGCGTATGCCTTGAAAAGAGGCATCATCACCGTGGGATCCCTTGATTTAATATTGCATAAAATAGACCAAAGTAAACTACCCTATTTGTTTTGTTGATCACCTATTGTATATGTTTTGTTTGAGACAAATCGTGAAATTACAATTCCTAGGTCCTTCTCATTGGAGGTAGTGTTAAGTATAGAGCCTGCCAATGTGTAGGCATAATTGGGATTCTTGGGTCAAAGATGCATAACTTTGCATTTTGAAGTATTCAGCTTCATCCCCCATGTGTTTACCCAAGCAGAGATATTGTCTAAGACATGTTGTATAATTGAAGCTTGATAATGATTAATACATAGGCCCCCAATTTTGATATCATCAGCATATTTGGTAGTAGAGAAAAAACAGTCCTTAGTCATGCCTGCAATAAAGGCCTGAAAAAGGCAAGGACCCAGAACAGAGCCCTGAGGCACCCCACTAGTAACGTTTGCCATATTGGACAGAAAACCATTAATTACTACTCTTTGTGCCCTGTCCTGAAGCCAATTACTAATCCAGTTTATTAAGTTATTATTAATTTTAAGATTATGAAGTTTTGGAATAAGTGCCCAATGTGGCATGACATTGAATGCCTTACTAAAATCAATGAATATGACTTCACATGATGTTCTACTATCAAGAAGAGGGCTGATGTGTTCAAAGAAACACAACAGATTTGTAAGGCAACTTCTACCACTTTTAAACCCATGTTGCTCAAGGTCATAATTATCAAGGGTAGGGGTAATAATGTCTTTAATGAGGCTTTCGAGAATCTTGCATACAGATGACGTCAGATTTGTAGGTCTATAGTTTTCCCAGTTATTTATGGGGCCGTTTTTGTGAATAGGGACAACATTAGCCTCTTTCCACTCTATTGGGACATAATTTACTGATAAGAAACATTCAAAAAGTAGTTTTAATGGATGAACTATACAATCTGGTAATACATATAGTAGATGTCTGACTAGATTGTCAGGCCCTGAACGGTATTTAGCCTTTTGGGTCAGCAGTTTTTTAATTATAACTTCCTCAGAAAAGTAAATGTGGGGGGTCATTATTTTGTTTGGTGAGTAGGGGATATTTTGGTTTACAGGTGTAAAAATGCTGCAAAAGTTCTTGTTAAACAGATCCGCCATTGTTTTAGAGTCATGAATTAAATGATTACTCAATAATAAAGGGCTAATCTGGCATACAGGTTTCTTTAGAGAATTTATATAAGAATAGAAGTGTTGCTGTGTGTTTTGTTAGCATTACTAGCAAGGTCATGTTCCCATCATAGTTTAGCTTTTTTAATCCTTGATTTACATTTTATTTTTGAATTTTTGTGTAAGAGGCCCAGTTAGATTAGTTTTAGCTATAAGATTGGTGTGTTTTTTTTTATTTTTTTGCTTAATGAGTTTTTTATAGAGTTATCCATCCATTTAGGCAGCCATTTATGATTGGGGAATTTTTGCTTGAATGGAATGAAATTGTCCCTCAAAGAGGTGATGGTATTTTTGAAGCTGTTCCAACTTTCCTGTGGGGTTGAATTGTTAGAGACAGAATCCCAATTAATGTTATTAAGAGCAGATTTAATTGTAGCTAAATTAGCTTTTCCATAGAGGTAGGTGATAGTAGAACCAAGATTATAAATGTAAAGTTTATGAGGAGTAAACTGAATTAAATTATGGTCACTACCACCCACTGGGGCCTCAACACTAACATTATTAATAACCAGTTCATCATTACAGATAACGAGGTCCAAAGATGTTGTTGCCTCCAATTGATGTTAATACACACTGTTTTAAATGTAACTCGGAACAAGCAGACAGAAGTTTATAGTCTTTGATAGAAGAGGCTGTAAAATCATGCCAGTTAATCTCGCTGAGATTAAAATCACCAGAGACTAAAATGTCTCCTAATTTACTAGCATGTTCAACTTCATGTATTATGGCTTCCAATATCTCAATAGATGAGTTTGGGGGGAAGATAGCATGACCCTAATATAAGGAAGTCTGAGTTAGTAAAAAAGATTTCAACCAAAATAGTTTCATTAGGCGGATTGTGGAATTTGATATGGTTAGTAATATCTGCTGAATTAATTTTATACTTCTGACAAAGAGTGCTACACAGCCAAACTTTTGATTCTGCCTGTTTAATTTGTATGAATTAAAGCCAGGTAGATGAGTATCCCAAAATACTTCATCATCTCCCCATGTTTCACATACTAATATGACATCTTTTTGGTCCTGGAATGCCCTGAGTTTCAATTCATCATATTTATGTGTCAAGCATCTGGCATTGAAACTTAGGAAGTGATGGCTGGAAAGTAGTTTATTGTAACAAGAATTTTAAATTTAGAGATGAAGGCCATCCCTTCTTCTCCTCCTTGCTACACAGCTTAAACGGTTATGGATAATTGATAGGAACTATTTTTCAAGTAGGGTGCTGCCTCGTCTATTAAGATGTAGACCATCTATACAGAATAATTCATTCTTATCAATAAATTCTTCCCAGTGAGTAATAGAAACATAGAAACATAGAAGTTGACGGCAGATAAGGACCGCAAGGCCCATCCAGTCTGCCCATTTCTTTTTCTACCTTATAAATGTGCCATCGGCCTTTGCTCTGTCAGTGACCTATCTATTCATAGTCATTTGTATTGCTCCCTTATGCCTATCCCATGCCTGTTTGAAGCCCTGCACTGTATTCATAGCCACCACTTCTTGTGGTAAGCCATTCCATGCATCCACCACCCTTTCTGTGAAAATAATTTCCTCACATTCCCCTTAATCGGCCTCCCTCTAATCTCATGCTGTGTCCTCTTGTCCTGCTATTTTTCTTATATTTAAACATGTTAGACTCTTTCACCTTGTTTATGCCCTTAAGGTGTTTGAATGCCTCGATCATATCACCTCTCTCCTCCTTTGCTCAAGGGTATACATATTGAGCTCCTTAATCTGTCCTCATATGTCTTCTGATGCAGTCCCTGCACCATTTTGGTTGCCCTTCTCTGGACTGCCTCAATTTAGTTAATGTCCTTGTGAAGTGTGGCCTCCAATACTGCCAGCAAGTACTCCAGATGGGGCCTAACCAATGTCTTGTACAGAGGGATTATTACCTCCCTCTTACGACTTGTGATACCCCTACTAATACACCCTAACACCCCCTAGCCTTACCTACTGCTTTAGAGGTCTGCTTGGATGATTTTAGGTCATCAGTGATGATGATGCCCAAGTCTCTTTCTTCCTTTGTGACTGCTAGCAACTCCCCTCCCAGCCTATAAGTGGCTTCAGGGTTTCTCTTCCCTATGTGCATGATTTTGCACTTCTTTGCATTAAATCCCAGTTGCCACTCTTCTGACCATTCTGCTAGTTTATCCAGATCTCTTCTCATTCTGCCCACCCCATCTGGATCATCTCTCTTGTTGCAGATCTTGGTGTCATCTGCAAACAGACAAGCCTTACCCTCTAGTCCATCTGCAAGGTCACTAATGAAGATGTTGAATAGGACTGGCCCCAGGACTGATCCTGAGTACCCACTTGTGACTTGCATCTCTTCTGACTGTATACCATTTACCACCACTCTCTGTTTTCTGCCAGTCAACCAGTTTGCCACCCAGTTGACCAACTTCTGACCCACCCCGAGCCTCACCCAGCTTATTTATCAATCTTCTATGTGGAACAGTGTCAAAAGCTTTGTTGAAGTCAAGGTAGGCGACATCAACTGCTCCCCTTGGTCCACCACTCTGGTTACCCAGTCAAAGAAATCTATGAGATTAGTTTGACAGGACCTTCCTTTGTAAACCCATGCTGTCTTGGATCCTGTGCCCCTATGGATTCCAGGTGTTGCACTATCCTTTCCTTAAGGAGTGCCTCCATAATCTTGCCCACTACGAGGTAAGACTGACCGGTCTGTAGTTCCCCGCCTCCTCCCTGCTACCACTCTTGTGGGCGGGATCACATAAGCCCTTCTCCAGTCTTCTGGGACCTCTCCTGTGCTCAGAGACTCACTAAACAATTCTGCTAATGGCTCTGCTAGTTCCTCCTTTAGCTCCTTAAGTACCCTGGGATGTATGCCATCAGGTCCCATTGCCTTATCCACTCTGAGCTTAGCAAGCTCTTGTAGGACCCTTTCTTTTGTGAAGGGAGTAGTGCTCACCTCCCTCCCCCCTGTGTCCATGATGCTGAGCTGTGGGCCCTGCTCTACCTTCTCTTCAGTAAATACTGAGCAAAAGTATCTATTTAGGATAGATGCCTTTACAGGGTCCTCCTCCTCACATGCTCTCTTTTCTCCACTAAGCTTAGCAATACCCCCTCTGGACTTTCTCCTTTCACTAATGTATCTATAGAAAGTCTTGTCACCTTCTTTTACTGTTCGTGCTAGTGTTTCCTCAGTTTGGGACTTTGCCTGCCTTACTGCCTTCCCTGCTTCCCTTAGGGCAGTTTGGTATGCCTTCCTATCTTCATCCCGCTGTGTTCCCTTATATTTCCTGAAGGCCAGCCTTTTGGCTCTGACCTTTTCTGCTACTGTATTTGAGAACCAAAGTGGTTTCCTTCTTCTTTTGCACTTCCTTTTCTGTCTAACACAATGGGATGTTGCTTCAAGTATTGCATCCTTAATGCTTGCCCACTTTGCCTGTACCCCTCACCTGTGTTTCTTTTTGCCAGGGCTAGCTTAACTCTGTTGGCCATCTTATCAAAGTCAGCTCCTCTGAAGTCCCATATTTTTGCCTTGGAATGGGATGATTAGATGTAGTAGCAAATTGAACCATACCATGTGATGGTCACTGGCCCCAGGTGACCTTCTACCTGGAGATCTGTGATCCCTTCTTTGTTAGTCAGTACTAGATCTAGGATAGCCCTGTCTCTTGTGGGTTGCTGTACCAGTTGTTTGAGGCCCCCCTGCAGGGAATCCACTATGAGTCTAGTTCTGGCAGATGTTCCTGCTGGTATTGACCAATCTGTATCTGGCATGTTGAAGTCTCCCATTATCAGAACCTCCCCTTTAGCTGTCATGTTTTGTATATCTTCTAACAGTAATGTGTCTATGTCCTCCCTCTGGTCTGGGGGCCTGTAGACAACCCCAGTTCTTAATGCTTTCCCATTTCTTGTTTCCAGGGTGACCCACAGTTCTTCTGGCTCCTTATGTGTATTCTGAATTTCTGTAGCTTTGATATTTTCATTAACATACAGGGCCACTCCTCCCCTTTTGCACCTCGGTCTCTTCTGAGACAGTACATAGCCAGGTACTGAAGTCTCCCAAGTGTGGTTACTGGTAAACCACGTCTCACTAATTGCTACTATGTCCAGTTTAGCCTCTGACATTATTGCCTGCAGGTCTGGGATCTTATTTCCCAGGCTGTGAGCATTGTGTACATGATTTTCCATTGCTTGGATTTTGGTGTGTTAGTTGTTGGGTGAAGTTTGGCATTACCCTGTGCATCGTGTGGGAGCCAAACCTTTTCTTACCTGGTGATGCAAATGAACTGCAAACACACTGAATTCCTGTTTGACCACTAGCTGAGGGGAGGGTGTTCTTCCCATTCGACGATGTAAGTGCTGCACCTCTCCCCATTTGCTAGTTTAAATATTCTGCAAAGACGCTCAAACTTCTGCCCAATGCACTGACTCCTCTTTAGTCAGATGCAGTCCATCAAATTTAAAGAACTTTCGCTCCCAGAACTGTTGCCAGTTCCTCACAATCTGTGTCCTTTTCCTGGCACCAGTCCTTGAGCCACGTGTTTAGCTCCCCTATCTCCCCTTCTCTGACCTTCCGTCCATCTGCTCCCCTCTCCCAGACTGGCAGGATCTCAGAGAAGGAGATGCCAGACGAAATAGATGATAGTTTGTCACCCAGCCTAGTCAGGTGTTCCTTGGCCTCCACAACTGACCGGCTGGCGAGATCATTAGTCCCTATGTGTACTAGGACATCAATGTTTTCTCCTGCTTTGTGAACAATTTTAGCAATGCGGTCAGTGTCTCTCCATGCTGATGTACCTGGGAGACATCTGACCATCACCCTGGCTGGAGATGGGTATCAACTCCCAATCATGGAGTCACCTATGATCAGAAGTTTTTGGATATCCTTTGTGCTTGTTTAGTTTTGGTTCCTGATTTGGGTGAGTTTTGTTGTGCTAGCTCCTGTGCCGCAGTGTCCTGCTCTGCAGTGTCTTCTGCCTCTTTATTTGATTTCAGAGATAGAGGCAGATACCTGTTTGTAGTGTTTATATGGTTTTTGGAGGCAATGTGATGGAGAGCAGAGAGTGATGGGGCACCTGATTTGCTCCTCCTAACCACCTGCCAACCTCCTGGACCAACTACCCTCTGCGGTCAAGGTTTTTCTGTTGGATGCTGGGGAAATGGCGGGTGGTTCTTATAATGTATTTCCTCTTCAATATAATACAGGTAATGTTTTGTTTTAAGCACCATTTATGGAGCCATCCATTAATGGTTTTGATTTCTTGGTTTAAGTGAGAATCTAGAAATTGGAAGAATTTCAGAAATGCAAATATCACACCCTAATTCTACTAATTTGTTCGACATGGCAACAAAAGACTGTTTGATGTCATGCACAGAATCATGGTATATATTGTTAGCTCCCACATGTAAAATGTTATCGAGCATTTTAGTAAGGTCAGTAATCTTAGCACCATTGAAACTAGAGCATTTCCTGTTAGATTTGTCTGGGTTACAGATGGCCCTGTCCAACTGTTTGGTTAGAGAGTCACCTAGTACTATGACTTATCTTGGACTGGGAGGTTGAAGGGAGATATTATCAGGTACTGTCTCAACATTTGTAATTAAGGGCATATTATAGGGTGGGTCTGTTACAGCTACTATTGGAAAGTCAACTAAAGGTGAATCAGTGATCCCAGAATTTGGCAGGTTGGTTGAGGTTGGGATAAGGTGTCTTAATGCGGTATTAATTGATGCACATCATCTGCTTCCAGAGGAGATACTAGGGGGTAGGGTCTGATATCATACTGTTAGTGTACTCTTGAGGGAGGGAGTTAAGGGGGGTCAAACCTGTTACGCAGAGGGATACTGTAAAGTTCCGCCTTTCTTCCCTTTTTGCTGACTCTGGTACTTTGCACTTTGTACCATGCATCATCACCACTACAGTTGTCAATGGTGGTGTCTTCCTCCCTTGCTCTTTCTTTAGTTGGTTCAAAATTAGAAGAACATTGGGCAGGACTTTTATTAGGCAACATAGTGGCTGTGGGTTTGAAAGTCAAAGCCACTTTCCTATTCCTAGGTGTAGGTGAAGTGTTATCCTGATTAACCTGCAGTGCTTGTGATACTGCTAGCGGGGGTAAAGAATTGACAGCATTGAACCTATTAGTCATATCATGCTGACTTTTCTCTAAGGCAGCTATACAAGAATTAAATAATGAAATTTTATACTGCATTTCACAATCTTCTTTGCATTTGCTACATTGATAAAGCTGTTGGGGAACTTGCTCAGGAATCATAGTGTACATATTACAACCAGTACATTTTAACCCTACTCCCCCAGTCAGGGTGATGATAGCGTCATTCGCATTGGGGGTCATATTAAAAGTCATAGTACTTGGCACAGGTTCACCCCCCCAGCTACAACTTGGAAATGGTAAAACAAAAGGTAAACCTACTATGCCAACCACCCAGAGGTAGATTTTTGTGTGATGCCCGGCCAGCGGGTGTCAAAGGAAAATTTCGGGGAAGAGGACCCAACTTCAAATAACACTACTGGGAACACAAGGAGAGGCATTAAGCTGGCTTGAGTGCAAGAAACAATGTAACAGTTTATTGAACATGACCAAACAATAACATTACACTAAATATCTATACTCTAAAATTATAAAGGGGTAGAACATTACTAAAATATTACACTGCGTTTCCAAATTCAAAACTCTAAAAGATATCTACAGCTCACTAAATTATATTGTACCCTGCTAAAAGTATCAGCTGTAAATGTTCTAAGCCAGCCACCCTTGTGTGTCCAAATGGGGAAGGGGGAAAAGCAAGACAGGGAACCAGCTGTCTGGGACAGGGGAAAACACAGAACAGGACACAGGCCAGGACTATTCCAAGGCAGTGTTGGCCATTGGTGCAAAGGTCTCTACAGAACACCGGAAATGACACCCTTCCAGGAAAAAGTCTGCCACAATTCCACCCAGCCACAGCCCCAACGTGGACTGCCGGGACTCAAGGTCACCCAGCCACAGCTCCCACGTGGACTGCCGGGACAAAGGACAAACAAGGACATGACAGTTGGTAAGGAAACAGGGTGGGGCACCTGGGACCACACACAGGCTAGAGGGTGGTGGAATAATAAACATTTTTATTTAAACTCTGTGTCTGTGTCTTTTATTCTTAGCTATAGGTACTAAGATACTCTAAATACACATAAAACAGTTTAGAAAATATAAACAAGGGTAAATCACAGTGGCATTGTCTCTTGGTGACCATCGTTGGCTGGCTGGCAGGCATTAATCCACATTGATGTGAACCGTTATTTGGTTAAAGTTTCTGGCTCAATGGAGCCTTGAGCATGCCTTGCCCCTTTAAATTTAGCACATGCTGCAATAAGTTCCATCTGTAGGCATGAAACAACAGTTACCACTCATCTGTATGGTTCCTTGCCTATTTTTGACTGAAGGGGCCTGACGTTACCTCTTTAAGTCTTCTAGGATTAACATTGCCCCTTTAAGACTCCCTGTCATACAGGCAGTCAATCATTTATATATTTATTTATTGATAAATATCGGATAACTCCTTTGAGTCAAAGACTCTTTTACAAAGGTTTCACGTCATACATAAGAAAGAGGCAACAGTGTACAGAGTAACAAGTAGCATAGTAGTTAAAGACAGTGGTTACAGAATGGTTGCAGATGATTACAGAAAATACAAAAATTAAAAAAATAGCAGCTTGGAATACAGGGTAACAGAGAGCTGCTGAACAAGGTGCAAAAAGCAAAAAAGGTTGCAAGTATATGCATAGTATTCAGGGCGGCGGCACTAGCCATGCCCATGTTATTCGCTGGGTCAAGGCTGGACAGAGATGTCCATTGTCATGGTATAGGCACGCCCAGGGGTGGCAAACCAGAGTTAGGTCCATAGACATGGGGAGATGGGAGGTGGCAGAAAAATGGAGGGTCAGGTTTAGGGGCAGCCACATACTGATCCCTGGATAATAAGGTCCCTTAGTTGGGGCTTCAACCAACCAAGTTTGGGTTCAGTGAGGAGGGAGTTTGGGAGTGAGCTGAGCCAGGATGGGGCCAGATATCGAAATGTTCTTTGGCCAGAGGTGGTCTTGCAGCAAGGTAACCTAAAGTGGGTAGTTGCTGACTGCCGTGTGAGGCGGCTGGACAGTGGGGTCTGAAGTAGTGGGAAGAGGGCTGGAGGGAGTAATCCTGAGGTGATTTTCTTTGCGAAGAGGCAGGCCTGGTACTTTAGCCTCCCATCAAAGTTGAGCCAGTTTGCTGAGGCATAGAGGGTGCATGTATGAGTAGTCTAGGACAGCCTGTAGCAAGTCTGCAGGCCTTATTGAGGGCCAGTCTAATCTTCTGTAGGTGGGTGGTGTCGGCTGCACCATAGATGATGATACCATAGTCAATTAGGGATAGAATAGATGTAGAGATGGCTAGGCGGAGAGATTCAGGAGGCAGGCAGTGCTTATAGCGGTGAAGGAGACCAATACGTATGTTGACGGCGGTGCTTAGTAATCAGATATGGTCATGGAAAGTGAGACCTGTGTCTAGGGTGATGCCAAGGTATTTGAAAGTATTAACCTGTTCAGGAGGGGCATTTAATGAGTTCAGAATGTGTCAGGGTTGTCCTAGGTTCTTATTTTGGGGGTGTGCAAACAGCATGGATTTAGTTTTTTTGTAATTTAGTACTAACCTATGCTGAATGAACCAGGATTCAGCTTCAGAGAAGGATTTCTGGAGTGCCAAGTGGAGGGCTATGGGATCAGTGTGAGAGTTGTAGAGGACTGCATCATCTGAATACAATAGCATTTTCCCAGAGTAGGCAGATGGAGATATCATGCTGCAACATCCCAGCCCCTTCTCTCACTGTCTATGGGGCTTTCCTATAGCTCTGCCCCATGGGTGGTCTTTTACTTGGGTCTGCCCGCCCCCACATGTCACTGGCTCTACGGAGCCTTTTTGTCCCGCCCCGTGGGTGATCCTACATTTGGGGCCTTGACCTTTGCCCCACAGTCATTTGGCTGAATGTCTGGTGCCTGGAAGCGCTGAAGATTTGTTAAAATAAAAAAAAAATAAGTTATTTTTTTTCCTTTTTCGGCAACCAGAACCTGACCATGGTGCTGCTGCCACTCACCCTGCTGCCTTCTTATTCTCCGGACCGGGACATGCTGCTGCTGGGGAGGCCTAGACCCACTTCATCCCACAGCCCTCTTTTGGAGCTGGAGCCAGAGAGGATGGCCTACTTTTGTTGCCACCACCCCTCCCAACGAACCTCCCACTGCTGGATGGAGGGGACAGCTTGGACCTGCTGCCCCTCCCGATGAACCCTCAATGGACTGCTGGGAGGAGGAAATGGAGATGGAGGGGTCAGCCTAATGCTGCCACTTCTAACCCTCTCGAAACACCTCCCGATGACCATCTTGCTGCTGCGAGCACCCACTGGAGGGGCCGATCTGGACCTGTCGCCCTCCCGACGGGACTTTTCCACCACCGCTGGACCTGGGAAGAACCCAACGACTACGTCACCACCACAAGGAGGAGGGAGCGATTGGCTGAGGACTGGCTGGGACATCGGGAGGGACCCCAGAACATCAGGTGAGTCCCATCCCATTTGCCTAGCCCCGGGCCAGCCTAGCGCTCCCCCTCGTACTCGTTGCTGCTGCTTCTTCTTCTTCCCTCACTCGCCAATGGGCCAAACAGCCACTGCTGTTCAAAAGAGCTAAGGATTCCATCTCAGAATCCTCACAAGACCATCCCTGCCTGCATGCCCTCACGACTGGGCCCACGAGAGCAGGTGCCCAGCACGGGGTAATGGGGGGGGTACTATCAGAAGCTGCAGGCAGGGAAAACAAGCAGGGAAACTTTGTATTTATTTATTTTTTTTTAAACAGAGCTCTGCTGTGGCCTCACATTTTGGGTGGCGGATACCTGTCTAGGGGTCCACCCTACACCCTTGGGCAACTTCCCATCATCCCAGCCCCCCAAGGCACCTGGCTGCTCATATTTGGAGGGCACCAGGCTCTGGGGCCCTACATTCGCCCCCACATAAATATACATGTCCTCATGTATAGCTTTACTTAACCTACAAAATACTCTATACTGTATACCATACCATTGTTCTGCAGTCTTACCTGAGCTGCCTCATGCTTTGGACTCCTCGGAGCACTCACTCTACATCCTGTCCATGATGCCCCAAATTTTGTAAAGCCCAGAGGTTCTGCTCGTGACGCTGACTGCTCTCAAAATGGCCTGGTCAGGTTAGGGCACAAGTTCACCCCCCAGCTACAACTTGGAAATGGTAACACACAAGGTAAACCGACTACGCCAACCACCCAGAGGTGGATTTTTGTGTGACGCCTGGCCAGCGGGTGTCAGGGGAAAATTTTGGGGAAGGGAACCCGAGTTCAAATAACACTACTGGGAACACAAGGAGAGGCATTAAGCTGGCTCGAATGCAAGAAACAATGTAACAGTTTATTAAACATGACCAAACAATAACATTACACTAAATATCTATACTCTAAAATTATAAAGGGGTAGAACATTACTAAAATATTACACTGCGTTTCCAAATTCAGAACTCTAAAAGATATCTACACCTCACTAAATTATATTGTACCCTGCTAAAATTATCAGCTGTAAACGTTCTAAGCCAGCTACCCTTGCGTGTCCAAACAGGGAAGGGGAAAAAGCAAGACAGGGAACCAGCTGTCTGGGACAGGGGAAAACACAGAACAAGACACATGCCAGGACTATTCTGAGGCGATGTTGGCCATCGGTGCAAAGGTTTCTACAGACCACCAGAAATGACACCCCTCCAGAAGAAAGTCTGCCACAATTCCACCCAGCCACAGCCCCAACGTGGACTGCCGGGACTCAAGGTCACCCAGCCACAGCTCCCACATGGACTGCCAGGACAAAGGACAAACATGGACATGACAGCTGGTAGGGAAACAGGGTATGGGCACCTGGGACCACACGCAGGCTAGAGGGCGGCGGAATAATAAACATTTTTATTTAAACTCTGTGTCTGTGTCTTTTATTCTTAGCCATGGATACTAAGATACTCTAAATACACATAAAACAGTTTAGAAAATAGAAACAAAGGTAAATCACAGTGGCATTGTCTCTTGGTGACCATCGTTGGCTGACTGGCAGGCATTAATCCACATTTATGCGAACTGTTATTTGGTTAAAGTTCCTGGCTCAATGGAGCCTTGTGCATTCCTTGCCCCTTTAACTTTAGCCACAATAAGTTCCATCTGTAGGCATTAAACAACAGTTACCACTCATCTGTATGGTTCCTTGCCCATTTTTGACTGAAGGGGCCTGATGTAACCTCTTTAAGTCTGCTAGGGCTAACATTGCCCTAGCAGACCACTGCACAGTGTGCTTCACAATGAGCACAACCATGGAGATAAGCCATACAAAAACAAGGATACTGGACTTTAGAAGGACGGACCTTGGCAAAATGGGTGAATACCTGAAAAATGCACTAGCAAATGACCAAAAAGGAGGGGTGGAAGAACAATGGAGAAAAATCAAAACTGCCATCATAGAGGCAACAAGCCTTTGTGTGAAGCAAATAAAGAAAACAAAGCGGAGTAAAAAACCACTATGGTTTTCAAACGAGGTGGCAGGGAAGGTAAAGGAGAAAAAGGCTGCATTCAAAAAGTATAAGGAATCACAGAAGGAGCATGACAGGGGAACTGTATCAATTAAAGCAGAAAGAAGTGGGGAAGGCAGTCAGACTAGCAAAGGCCCAAACCGAAGAAAGAATAGCCAACTCAGTTAAGAAGGGGGATAAAACCTTTTATAGGTACATTAGGGAGCATAGAAAGGTTAAGGGAGGGATAGTGAAGATTAATAAAGGAGAGGGGAGGTGGGCAGAGGGAGACAGTGAAAAGGCAGAGATACTGAATGAATACTTTTGCTCAGTATTCACAAAAGAAGATGAGGAGGAGTTACCTAAACCAGACAATAGAAGGAATCTGGGTAGGGGGGGTTGACACCAGTCCATTCACAGAAGAAAGAGTCCTGAAAGAACTCCTAAAACTCAAGGTGGACAAAGCAATAGGGCCTGACGGGATTCACCCCAGAATCCTAAAAGAACTAAGGGAGGACCTAGTGACACCACTGACCACGCTTTTTAACAGATCATGGCAGGATGGGGCAGAACCTGAGGACTGGAGGAGGGCAGATGTGATTCCCTTTCACAAAAGTGGGAGCAAGGCAGAAGCGGGAAACTACAAACCTGTAAGTTTGACCTCAGTGATAGGGAAAATGATGGAATCACTTCTGAAAGAAAGAATTGTTGAGTACCTAGAGGTCAGCAGGGCACAGGACCCAAAGCAGCATGGATTTACAGCAGGAAGGTCATGTCAGACGAATCTAATTGATTTCTTTGACTGGGTGACCAAAGTAATAGACCAGGGAGGAGGCTGTGGATATGGCCTACCTAGACTTTAGCAAGGCATTTGACACAGTCCCACACAAAAGATTAATAATTAAGTTAGCCAGCCTGGGAGTGGGTCCCAGGGTGGTAGCCTGGGTAGCAAACTGGCTGCACAACAGGACACAGAAGGTAATAGTGAATGGAACACATTCCGAAGAAAAGGGGGTTACTAGTGGAGTACCTCAGGGCTCAGTACTGGGTCCAGTCCTCTTTAACATCTTTATAGGTGACATTGCAGAGGGTCTGGAGGGAAAGGTATGCCTCTTTACAGATGACACAAAGATCTGTAACAGAGTTGATACACAAGGGGGGGTAGAAAAAATGAGAAGGGACTTGGCAAGGTTGGAGGAATGGTCAGACATATGGCAAATTAGATTCAATACAAAGAAGTGCAAAGTAATGCACATGGGAAATAAAAACCCAGGAGAAGAGTATACAATAGCAGGGGAGGTACTAACAACAACAAAAATGGAAAGGGACCTGGGGGTAGTCATATCAGATGACCTAAAGGTGGGTAAGCAATGTGAAAAGTCAGTAAGGAGAGCCAGGGGGATACTGGGATGCATAGGAAGGGGCATCACAAGTAGAAAAAGGGAAGTGGTTATCCCTCTGTACAGACAGTTGGTGAGACCCCATCTGGAGTACTGCGTGCAGTTTGGAGACCTCATCTACGCAAGGACATAGACAGGATGGAAGCAGTCCAGAGGAGGGCAACTAAAAAGGTGCAGGGTCTGCAGCAGAAGCCATATGAAGAGAGACTGAGAGAGCTTAATGTGTATACCCTCGATGAAAGGAGGGACAGGGGGGACATGATAGAAACATTTAAGTACCTCAAGGGAATCAACAAAGTCCAGGAGGGTAGCATCTTTCAGAAAAAGAGATGTGCAAGAACAAGGGGGCACAATTTAAAGACAGAGGGGGGACGGCTCAGGGGTAATGTGAGAAAATTTTGTTTTCACAGAGAGAGTGGTGGATACATGGAACAGCCTTCCTGGGGAGGTTGTTGGGGCTAAAACAGTGGGGGAATTCAAACATGCATGGGACAGACACAAAGCAATTGTAGTGGGGGGGGTTGCAGGAAGTAGGCTGTTGGTTAACTAGAATCTGCAGCTTATCCAGTAGGTAGGGAAATGGGCAGACTGGGTGGGCCAAGTGGTCCTTATCTGCCGTCAAAGTCTATGTTTCTATGTTTCTAAGACTCCCTCTCATACAGGCAGTCAATCATGCTGCGACATCCCAGCCCCTTCTCACACTGTCTATGGGGCTTTCCTATAGCTCTGCCCCATGGGCGGTCTTTTACTCGGGTCTGCCCCCGCCCCGCATGTCACTGGCTCTACAGAGCCTTTTTGTCCCGCCCCGTGGGCGATCCTACGTTTGGGGTCTGACCTTTTCCCCACAGTCATTTGGCTGAATGGCTGACACATGGAAGCACCGAAGATTTATTAAAATAAAAAAAACTAAGTTCTTTTTTCCTTTTTCGGCAGCCAGCACCTGACCATGGTGCTGCTGCCACTCACCCTGCTGCCCTCTTATTCTCCAGACCGGGACATGCTGCTGGGGAGGCCTGGACCCACTTCATCCTACAGGCCTCTTTGGAGCTGGAGCCAGAGAGGATAGCCTACTTTTGCTGCCGCCACCCCTCCCAACAAACCTCCTGCTGCTGGATGGAGGGGACAGCCTGGACCTGCTGCCTCTCCCGACAAACCCTCAATGGACTGCTAGGAGGAGGAAATGGAGATGGAGGGGTCAGCCTAATGCTGCCACTTCTGCCCCTCTCGAAACACCTCCCGATGACCATCTTGCTGCTGCGAGCGCCCACTGGAGGGGCCCTGGACTTGTTGCCCTCCTGACAGGACTTTTCCACCACCGCTGGACCCGGGAAGAACCCGACGACTATGTCGCCACCACAAGGAGGAGGGAGCGATTTGCTGAGGACTGGCTGGGACATCGGGAGGGACCCCAGGACATCAGGTGAGTCCCATCCCATTTGCCTAGCCCAGGTTGGCCTAGCGCACCCCCTCGTGCTCCTTGCTGCTGCTTCCTAAACGCGCCAACGGGTCGAACAGCACACTGCTGTTCAAAGGGCTGAGGATTCTGTCTCAGAACCTCACAAGCAGTCAAAAAGACAATTCAGGGAAGTACAAGGAATCGCAGAAGGAGCAGGACAGAGAACTGTATCAGTTAAAGCAAAGGAACCTGGGAAGGCAGTCAGAACAGCAAAGGCCCAAACCGAGGAAAAGATAGCCAACTCAGTTAAGAAGGGGGATAAACCTTTATAGGTACATCAGGAGCGAAGGAAGACCAAGGGAGGGATAGTGAGGCTTAATAAAGGGAGGGAGGGTAGGCAGAGGGTGACTGTGAAAAGGCAGATATACTAAACAAATATTTTTGCTCAGTATTTACAATGAAGAGGGGAGATACCTAAAACAAACAGTAGAAACACTCTGGATACAGAAGTTGATACCAGCCCATTTACAGAAGAAAGGGTTCTGAAAAGAACTCTTAAAGCTGAAGGTGAACAAAGCAATGGGGCCTGATGGGATTCATCCCAGAATTCTAAAAGAACTAAGGGTAGAACTAGTGACACCACTAACTACCCTTTTTAACAAATCATGGGAGGATGGGGTGGTACCCAAGGACTGGAGGAGGGCAGATGTGATTCCCCTTCACAAAAGGGGGAGCAAGGCACAAGCAGGAAACTACAGACCTGTTAGTTTAACCTCAGTGATAGGGAAAATAATGGAATCACTTCTGAAGGAAAGAATTGTCAAGTATCTAGAGGCCAGAGGGGCACAGGACCCTAGGCAGCATGGATTCACAGCGGGAAGGTCATGCCAGATGAATCTGATAGATTTCTTTGACTGGGTGACCAAAGTAGTAGATCAGGGAGGGGCTGTGGACATGGCCTACCTAGACTTTAGCAAGGCATTTGACACAGTCCCACACAAAAGATTAATATACAAGTTAGCCAGCCTGGGAGTGGGTCCCAAGATGACAGCCTGGGTAAAGAATTGGCTGGAGAATAGCTACAGAGAGTAATAGTAAATGGAGTCCACCCAGAAGAAAGGGCTGTTACTAGTGGCAAATCGTGAGGGTTCAAGTATTAGACTGTCCCTTCAATGTCTTTATAAGTGACATTGCAGAGGGACTGGAAGGAAAAGTATGTCTCTTTGCAGATGACACAAAGATCTGCAACAGAGTTGATGCACAGGGTGGGGTGGAAAGGATGAGAAGGGACTTGGCAAGGTTAGAGGAATGGCCAAATGTATGGCAGCTTAGATTCAATGCTAAGAAGTGCAAGATAATGCACCTGGGAAACAAAAACCCAGGGGAAGAGTACACAATGGAGGGTGAGATACTAACAACAACAAAAATGGAAAGGGACCTGGGAGTAGTCATATCAGATGACCTAAAGGTGGGCAAGCAATGTGAGTGGGCAGCAGGAGGCTGGGGGATACTGGGATGCATAGGGAGAGGCATCACCAGTAGAAAACAGGAAGTTATTATCCTCTGTACAGACAGTTGGTGAGACCCCATCTGAGTACTGCATGCAGTTCTGGAGACCCAACTCCGCAAACACATAGACAGGATGGAAGCTGTCCAGAGGAGGGCAACTAAAATGGTGCAGGGTCTGCACCGGAAGACATATGAAGAGGCGAAAGGAGCTTAATATGTATAGCCTCGAGGAAAGGAGGAGGGGAGACATGATAGAAACGTTCAAGTACCTCAAGGAATCAACAAAGTCCAAGAGGGTGGCATCTTTCACAAAAGAGGTGTGCAAGAACAAGAGGGCACAATTTGAAGATAGAGGGGCAGCTCAGAGGTAATTTAAGAAGTATTTTTTCACAGAGAGGGTTGTGGATGCATGGAACGGCCTTCGGAGAGGTTGTGGAGTCAAAAACAGTGGTGGAATTCAAGCATGCATGGGACAGTCATAAGGCCATTCTGGGGGTAGGAAGAAGTAGGCTGCTGGTTAACTAGGATCTGCAGCTTATCCAGTAGGTAGGGAAATGGGCAGACTGGGTGGGCCAAGCAGTCCTTATCTGCTGTCAAATTCTGTGTTTCTATGTTTCTTTGTTTAAGCCCATCCCTGCCCGCATGCCCTCGCGACTGGGCCCACGAGAGCAGGTGGCCAGCGCGAGGTAATGGGGCGGGGGTACTATCAGAAGCTGCAGGCAGGGAAAACAATCAGGGAAACTTTTTTTTTTAAATGGAGCCCTGCTGTGGCCTCACATTTTGGGAGGGGGATACCTGTCTAGGGGTCCACCCTTCACCCTTGGGCACCTTCCCATCACCTCAGCCCCCAAGGCACTTGGCTGCCCATATTTGGAGGGCACCAGGCTCTGGGGGACTACACCTCTTCCCCTCTGGACCATTCAGAGCCATGCACTCACCCCACTCATGCTCACCCGCTTGAAGAGGGGTGAGTTCTAAATACAATGTGACCCGGAAGTACTGAACTGGGTCACGCACCGTAACAATGTAAAGAAAAGTTTTTAAAACACTGAAAACAGTGTAAAATACAGGCTACAATGCCTTACAAAAGATACAAAAACCCAGGAATTAAAGCAGGCAGACAATGAGACACATGAGCAATTGTGTAGTTCCCTATCTGGTAACTGAAACTACAGCTCCTGAATACTGCTTCCTGGGTCAAGACCTCCAGCCGGTGACCTGCAGGCAACACACTAAAAAAGCTACAAGTGCTATTACTGTAACTGGAAGAAAAATGCAGGCTTTAATCAGCTTTTGTGTGTTTGGAGCAGGTGTGCTTTTTCAGCTTTGGAATTTTGCTGGAGGTTAGTGGCTTTTTTGCAAACTGTGGGTTTTTTTTTGGTAAAGCAGATTAGTTCTGGGTCTGAAGAGAAGTGTTATCAGTTTGAAATGACAGTTTTGCACTGGTTTTACAAGTGTGTTGGAAGATGCAGAAAAGCCCATGCAGTGTCATGGGAGTTTGCCAGCCTTCAGCTAATATACTTTTCTCAGCCTTTGGAAGCTGTTTGTAGATGGATGATTTTTTTTTTATTTACTGTATTTGAAATTGTTTTACTACAGAGAACAATAGTTTAATTTATAGATACAGCTGAGGGGAAGGGAAGGGGCACATGGGAGGGGGAGGAACACAGATATAGAATAAGAAAACAGCAGTAACAACAATTAATAGCAAGACCAATTCAAACATCATAAAATTTAGCACAAGATGTTTATTTATTTATTTATTTTAACATCAGTTTAAAACCTTTGAGCCAGAGGCTCATTTACAAAGGTACCTCGTCGAAAGGAAGACAAAACATACACACATGAGACAATCAGAAATACAGTACAGCAATAAGGCACAGGCACGTTGCAGGCAAAGCGATACAGTCAGCAACACTGTTTAACAATAGGCATAGATTTTTTTTATTTATTTATTTTTTTTTGTTACATCACGGAGGTGGGGATGGGGGGGTCAGGGGCAGTGGCAGGAGTGAGAAGTGAGCAAGTGATTTTTAGGTGGTATTTGAAGCTAGCCAGTGAGGGTCATCAGTGGCGCCAGCAGGGAATTGTGCACGGAGGGGGGGCTATAGGAAATCCCTTTGGCCCTGGGTGGTCCACGCCTGGGGATGACCAGAGCAGTTTTGCTGGGGCTGGTGCGCACCGTGGGGTTGGATCGGTGAATAGAGTTGGCAAGGTGTAGCGGGGATAGCCCATGGAGGGCTTTGTAAGTAACTTGGCACGTTAGAAACAAGAGGCGCTCATCGAGGTTGAGTAGAGAGGACATGGAATAAAGATGACAGGTATGGATCAATCTATGGGCACTGGTAATAAGTCTACATGCTTTGTTAAGCATTAGGCGAACCTTGTGAAGGGCTGTCTGGTCTGCTGTGCCATAAACAGGAAGGCCGTAGTCAACTAGGGAGAGCACCGAAGAGGTGACAGCCAAGTGAAGGGAGTTTTCGGGGAGACATTTTTTGTGCCGGTAGAGGATACCCAACCGTGCATTGGAGGCAGAGGTCAGAGCAGAGATGTGATTATGAAAGGAGAGACCAGAATTGAAGATTATACCAAGGTATTTATAGGAGTGCACAAGATCTAAAGGGAGATTCAGGGCGGAGTGAACAGAGAGAGGAAAGTTGCTGGACTTATTTTGGGGGTGAGTAAAAAGCATAGTCTTAGTTTTCTTAAAGTTGATGACCAAACGATGATCAGTGAACCAGTTTTCAGCTGAGGTGTAGGCATGCTGGAGGGAGTTTTGGAGTGAGGTGGGGTTACTATCAGAGGCAAAAAGAACTGCATCATCTGCATAGAGAAGGATCTTTCCTGCGCATGCATTGGGCAGGGAATTGAGAAAGAGAGAGAAGAGTAAGGGCCCAAGTATGGAGCCCTGGGGAACTCCTGAGTGGATTAGGCAGGTACTGGAAAGAGTGCCACCAACCCGCACACATTGGGAGCGGTTGGTCAGGTAGCTGGTGCACCAGAAGACTGGACCAGTGGCAAAGCCCACACTGGCAAGGGTAGCTAATAGTAGAGGGTGTGAGACTGTATCAAACGCTTTTGATAGGTCTATAAATACCGCACCAGCGAGGGAGCCAGCATCAAGTGAGTTATGAAGGAAGTTAGCAAACTCCAGGAGAGCAGTATTGGTGCTATGACCAACTCTGAACCCATGCTGTTCAGAGCAGAGGACCTCATAGTTCATGAGGTAGTGTGCGGTTGACAGCAACTATTTTCTCAAGGCTTTAGAGAGGGGAGAGGATGGAGATAGGCGGTGGTTGCCTCTGGGCGTCTATCACCACCCTTTTGAACAGGGGTAATAGTGGTGACCCTTCAGATGGTGGGGAATTGCCCCAGGCAGAGGGACTTATTAAAGAGGCAAGTAATGGGTGAGATGACCTGATCCAGGACCTGACGTAGGAGACAGGGATCAAGGGAGTCATTGCCGATGGAGTTGCATTTTAGGGCTTTTAGTAAGTAGGGCCTAACCTCATGGGTGGTGACAGTGCGAAAGTGGAAGGGGGGGCAGGAGGTGGGAGGGCCAGTCATGGCGGGAGGGGGATCGAAGAAGTTGCAGGAGCACTGCACTAAGGTCAGTGAAGGAGTTTGTTGAGGTGCGCTGCAATGAGGGCAGGGTCCGTGGAGAGGTGGTTCCATCAATGTTGAGAAGCGATGGGGGCGGGGGTGTACCACCATTTAGCTGCTTGATGTTGTCCCAGAAGGACCTGGGGTTACCCCAGGAGGAGGTAAAACAGCATGGTAATAATCCGCCTTTGCTTTGCGGACGGCTCACGTACACTTATTCCGAACAGCTGCATAGGTCAGTCTGTCGGCTGGTCGGCCAGTTTCAATGGCAATGTGCCACAAGTAGTCATGCTGTTTGAGAAGCGAGCGTAAGGCAGGGGTAATCCAGGGGGTGTGCCTTACTTTAGACCTAAGTGGGGTAAGGGGAGCGTAAGTGTCACAAGCAAGGTTGAAGGTGTGGACAAAGAAGGCTAGCGCCTAGTCAATATCAGGGGTGTTTAGTAGTGGGGACCAATCAGTACCAGCTAGGTGGTGTTTTAAGTCTTTTAGCCCACCAGGTCTAAGCCAACGACGGTGGGTGGTATGAACAAGAGGCTTGGGTAGGGAGGTTGCCCAGAAGAAAAGAACTGGGGAGTGGTCACTAAGGCAGTCTGGGAGGACTTGAACATTGTAGATGCGGCTGGGCCTGTTGGTGAGCACCACATCCAGAAGAGTGCCAGTGCCCGTGCTAGGATTTAACCTGGTAGGTTGTGAGACTAGTTGTGTCAGATCAATGGCAGAGAATGCCTCACGGGAGGTGGATCCCTTTGGAGATAGCCAGTTGATATTCAGGTCACCTACCAGGATTTGGTCAGAGGGGTTAGGTAGGGAGGTTATGTAGTCAACTAGGGGGCCCAGTGCCTGAGCTTGATTTTTTGGAGGTATGTAGGCAGTAGTCAGGAAGATTGGAGCCCTTGAGGGGTCAGGTGACAAATTTAGAGTTAGGGCCTGGGCATTGTAATCAAGGATGGGGGGGAGGGCTAGGCCAAGAAGTGGGTCTTTAACATAGATGGCACAATCACCACCCCTCTCCTACATCGGTCCAGCCGGTGGAGGAGTAGCCTGGAGAGAGACCTGGGCATCAGAGGTGGAGCCAGAAAGCCAGGTTTCAACTAATGCAATCACATCAGGATTATGAACAGTCACCCAGCATTGTAGGGTATCCAGTTTTTTGAGGAGGCTACAGATATTAATAGATGCGATATGCAGCCCAGTTGATTTCCAAGGGGAGACATTGGGGACAGGCCCAGGATTGGGATGGATATTGCCGGATAGGAGCAGAAGGAGGAGAGCAGCCCAGGAAGAGGTGGTGGAGGAGAAATTCCCCGGATAGGGGAAGGGGAGGCAGTACAAGGGATAGGCAGGAACCACAGACAGGGAATGCTAACGTGATATGATAGAAGAGTGGGCGGGGGTGGGAGAGGGAGGCCAAGGTGATGGTGGGGATGAATGGAGGTGCGGGGTGGGTGAAAGGAGGATGGGGGCTGGGGAGACCGGGGGCAACTAGGGACACAGGTATGGCTGGGAAGTGGGCAGTAGGTAGTCATAGGAGAGTAAGGATGATGATAAGGAGGAGGGTGGAGGAGGCAAAAGCTGGTTCAGGAGAGATAGACATACTAGGGGTGGAGGGATGACAGAGCCCGCGAGGTGTGCTGGGTCCCTGGTGGAAGAACACAGAGGTAGTATGGGGAGGCAGTGGGAGTGCTGGAAGGAGGAGAGGTCAGGCACCACCTAGTGGTCACCCAGTATAATCTGCAAATGGGAAAGTGGGGACTTAGAGCAGCGAGGCAACACAGGAAGTGGCGTAGGCATCCGGAGCCAATATAACAAGGGCCGTCCCTGGGTGGGGTGGTTGGAGTGGGCAGGCGGGCTAGCACCCCACAGCCGAGTCCACGGAAACAATCAGTGGGCTGTGGAGCTAGGTAGCCAGGAGTCCATCACAAAACGGCCATGTAATATGTCCAGAGCCACGAGGTGGGAGGCCTGTTTACCTGGTGAAAGTGGTAGCAGCCAAGGTCCTGAGACGCACTCCTGAGCGCTCCTGCTCCTGCACCCGTCGCGGTCGGAAGCGTTCTGTGGGAAGGGGGTGGACCTGCTAGAAAAGGTAGAAGGGCAACATTAGTATGCAGTGGGAGAAAATATAGGGAGGCTAGCTTAAGAAACAAGAAACAAGTTTAAGAAACAATACAATGCAAACTGCATCACCAATTAATGTGGGCAAGCACGTGAGACGGTAAGGGGCTTGATTTTGGAAGGTCAGAGAATGATGCAAGGTGCTTGCACCAGGAAGGAATGACGCAAGGAGCAAGGTGCATCAAAACGTGCATCAGTCTCGATTTTCTAACACTGCTTGCATCAAAAGAGATACTGCCTTTGCCAAAGTGACTTGCATAAGGCTTGCATCAAAAAATTGGGTGTGCCATGTTGCAAGGAGGCGTGCATCAAAAAAATGACACACCATCCCCTCTTTTTGGATTTTCTAAGGTGGAAGCTGTCGACACGGCATCAAAGATGCATGCCACTGTTAGACCAGCCAGAGCTGGTCTAACTGACACTAGAGCAAATACAGAGCCCACAGCAGGCAAGCAGACCTGACTATGGTACTATGAATGGCATTCTACTGCAGGAGTCCTGCACTATAGGCATTGTAATGCTGTCTCAAGGACTGTAGCATGTAAAATATTGCCTCCAGATGCCATTTAATCTACTGTAATTTGTGACTCAACTTTTGCCATTTTTGCTCCATCTCACGCCATGTGTAATTTTTGTGACTCGATTTGCGTCATTCTTAGCTTGCATCATTCTCACTCCATGTGTCATATTTTTGTCGGAGCAGTTCTCTTGAATAAATTTTGGGGGACTTTGCCACAGAGAACGCTTTTCTTGCAAAACACGGCACACAGTATTTGGCACACTGGATTTTTATTTATTTTAATTTATTTACTTCAAAGCTTTACCAGGAAGGACACTCTGAGCTGAATAACAGCTCGTTTCCAGATGCATCCTGGGGAAAAGGGGAAAGAAAGATAACTAACACTAAAGCTACTAAAAATAAGAAGCAAAATGCACTAATACAGTAATAAGTAAAATATAACCATAAAATTAGTAGCAAATAGTAAATGAATACAAGTGAAAAAAAAACACATACTTACATGTAGAGAAGGGAAAAATAGTGGAAAAGCATAAACAGGTCAAAAATAGTGAAAGGGAGAAAGAAGAGAAAAGGGTTATAGACAGTTGCAGGTAGGATAACAAAAGTACTAAAGAAGAGACTTTATGGAGGAAGGGGAAGAGGCAGAGTGCTATGTAATTGCTATGTACGAATCCACATGCTGGATCTTTGAACCTTACCTTTTGGCTGTTCCCTAGCACTTATACCTTCTCTCCACCCTCCTGTAATCCTGTCCTCCTTTTAGTCTATATCCCTAATGGCCCTACCCCCACCCATTAATCTCTCCCCACTCCACCATGTTCTTCAAGCACTTTTTCATTGCCTTCTTCTCTACCCCTTTCAACCTGTGCCCCTCCCCCCTTGCTATATCTCTGTTATTAGTACTCTCTCCTGCTGTTGACCCTTGTCATCCTGTGCTATAACTCCAGAGTAGACTTGTATTGTCCGTCTCCACTGTATTGATCTTTTTTCCTTTTTTATCTTTCTCTATATTTGCTGAATTTGCTTCTGTGTATGCTGTTAGTTCTATCTGTATAAGTACCTGTGATTGCTGAACTTTGCATTTGTGTATGATATTAGTTTTAGCTGCTATGTATCAGTGTCCTCCAGGACCTCCTTGCAAATGAGCTGTCTCCATGGTGTTATCCTGGTAAAATAAAATTTAATTGAATTGGAAGGGGAAGGGAGGACCACAGTTTAGGAAATCGGTAAGAAAACGCAGATTGACCAACAGAGGATTTTCTAGAAGGAATAGAAAGAGAGAGTGGGAAATATTATTTTGGAGAAGGTAGGAGGAAGAAGGAGGGGAGGATAGAAGGGATGTGAGACAAGAAGAAAGGGTGTCAGACCAGAATTTGGATATAAAAGAGATACTATGGGAAAAGATCTTAGCATCAAGGGACGGAAGAAAAAGGGCTGAGTAAGGAGAGCAGTGGTGAGGACGAGCTGGGCAATCAAGAACAAAACGAGAGAAAGAATGAAAATGGGGGTCCAGTCTGGCAAAGGAGGATTTAGGGGCTACATTGTAGACTAAATTACAGTAGTCAAAGATAAGGCAAATACTTTTTAATACAATTTATGGGCAGGCAGGAAGAGGAATACATGCTTTATTCCTGTACAGTGCTCCAAGCTTAGGGTGGATAGCATCAATATGCACTGAAAAATCAAGATGCCGGGTGAGGCAGACACCGAGGTACTTAAAGGAGGGAACATCTTTAATCTTAGTTCCATCAAGGGTATTAAACAGTGGGAGTGAAGGAAGTCTCCCTAGCCTCTGACAGGTGCCAAAAGTCATGGAGGCTGTTTTTTTGGCATTGAAGAACAGCTGGTTAGACTTCAACCAGTGTTAAATGTTGTCAAAATCCAACTGCAGCTGGGAGGAGAGGTCATGGGTACAGGAACCAGAAGCAAAAAGAACTGTGTCATCAGCATATATATGAATGGATGCAGAGGAACATACAGTTGGGAAGTCATTTAAGAAAATGGAAAAGAGAACAGGACCCAGAACAAACCCTTGAGGGACACCCGAGTTGATGACAAGTAGAAGTGAAATGGATTTTCCTATCTTGGCAGCATGAGACCTTCCTTCAATGTATGAATGAAATTAACTGACTAAAGAGTCAGAGAGGTCTGCTGCTTTGCTTGTCCAGTAGGAGGGGATGTATCACAGGGTCAAAAGCTTTAGCAAGATCAACAAAAATAGCAGAAGTAACCAGTCCTTGATCCATATCTAAGAGTGTGTAGTCAGTGAGCTGAAGAAGGGAGGTGGAAGTGGAGTGGGATTTCCTAAAACCAGACTGGAAGGGTTTGAAAAAGGAGGAGTTGTCAAGAAATGAAGAGAGCCAAGTACCGTAGGGTGTGGGTGTAGACAACTTAACACAGGTAGAAATCAAAGGTAGGTTGTGACACCCAAGAACGCCTTGAGTGCCTTTTATTATAATGATCCAAATAAAAGTTCAAATAATACAACCAAGGAGGAAATAAAATAAAACACTGAAAAAACTGGAAACAAATCAAATCCTAGCTCACCAAGAGCTTACACTTACTTTTCAAGGTGTAACATAGAGTGGAAGTAGTTTTAGTCTAACTTTCCACTATCTTCTATGGTTCTGGAACAGAGCTTCACCTACTCCCTTCCACTGCTATCTAACACCTGTGTCTACCTTTCTCTTTTTATAGGAATTCACAGGGCATAATTAATCATGTGGTCACTGTAGTCCGCCCCCTAATTAAATAATTACACTTTATTCTACCCTAATACATAAAAATGGGGGACTACAGTTATAACAAGTCGATATTCTATTTTACAGTTTTAATATCTTAATTACTACAGTCTTCAAAGCAGGTTAAAAACACACATTCAATAGTTTGAAACCTTAATTACCTAAATTAGCTAATAACTCTGCCCACATTGTGATGTCATTCAGTTCTAGCCCTCTACAAATGTGCTTCATTCTGGGCTGCCAGCCCCTTTAGGAGAGCTTTAATCAAAACAACAACCAGGTAATCTGTAGGGGCTTCTCCTTTAATTTCTGCCTAGTACGTTTGTTTAATGTGTCCTTATGTTTTCTTCATGCATGTGGATAAAAACTCAAACAAAAAGCATAACCCACAAGTCTGATAAACAGACAGAGTAAGCCCTTTTATTTACAGGTTCAATTTGTTAGTTGCAAGTGCAGGAGGGCAGTTACAAGTCTGTACTCACACTACTACCCGCTCTTGCTGCAGCAAGTGACCGCACCCAGCAGTACAGATATAGTGCGAGAGGTGGGCGGGACATGCTGATTTTATTTCTGTCACTGCTTTCCCTTTTGCAGCTGAACTAGTTCGCACAACTCACATCCAACAAGGAAGACCCCTTGTATTTTAAAACTCCCAACCAGCCTTCTCAAAGCCCCACAGCTTCTCTTCTAAAGCTGCGGACTTTCTCCTAAAGCTGTACCTGTGACGGCGCTAGAGCTAGCTTTCTTAAGGAGGGACTTAATTCAGTAACCTCAACAGGGGAAAAAAGCTCATATTTTTATTATTCATTCTGTAAAACAATGCCACAAATGCCATAATAAACTTCAGGCGTTTTGTGCATTTTTCTTTATTTGAAGTTGGGAATTCTCAAGACAGAGAGAATGAATAAAAGGGAAAGTTAGAGAATACACTATAATGCGCGGCCACTCCATTATAGTGTGAAAAAGTTAGAGGATACTGCTGCAGCAGAATTTGATAGAAGGAGAGGCAGATGGGGGGGGCAGAAACAAGAGGGCAAAAGACTAGAAGCCTGTCTCGAGGATTTCTAAGTCCAAATCTGGGGCAATACTGCCACACTGAGAATGTGTTCCTGTAACTTTGCCAAGACGGGAAGGGGAGATATTGTGTGGCAGTTACCAGGACAGGTGAGATCACAACCTTTGTGAAGAGGTATGACAGTAGCCTGTTTCTAAATATCAAGAACAGTATGAGAGGAAAAGGAAAGATTAAGAAGAAGAGTAATAAGCAGAGCAATGGCAGGAGGTGAGAGAAGGAGTTAATGTAGGATCAATGCCATCTGGGCTACCTCTCTTTAGAGGATCAAGGGCAGGCAGAGCCTTAAAGGAAATTGGATTTTATGCAGTGTGGTTGTTTGATGCACCTTGCATTGGTCTAAGAGCCTTTGAAAATCCAGCCCAAGGTGTTGCTTAACTTTCAGTTTAGATATGTGAAGATTGGAGGAGCAAGTTAAAGAGCTGGTGACACCTCATAGGAAACTTTGAAAAACATAATATTTAGGTACAATTCTGCCTACATTCCATATATATTCTATAGATATGGTTTACTTACTTGGTTTACTTGGTATGTAGGACAAAAGAAGGCAATTGCCCATCTAGATTGTCCCCCATACAGTGGGATAATAAACCCATGGTAATAATTGTTAAAAAGCCGTTTATCGAAACTGGATTTAAAGGTGCCTATATTGGAGCAATCAACAAGTTCTGGAGGCAATTTATTCCATAGCCTCGGTGCTCTAATAGTGAATAAATTTAATCTTTTATTTGTCCTAGCCCTTTTAATATACAGCTGTTTATTATGTAATCTAGGTGATATTTTTCTTGTATCATACGAGATACCACACTGGGACATTAAAGTTGAAGACTGAGAGATTTTATAAAGTTATAAAAGGTCTCCTCTAGTCCTTCTCCTCTCCAGGGAATAGAGACAAGTAGATTTAAGTTTATCATCATAGTTTTGATGGGACATATGGGGAATCATTGTTGTAACTCTATGTTGTATTTTTTCAATCCTCCTTATGTCATGAACCAAATAAGGGCTCCAAAAGGGTGACCCATAATCTATATAGGGCCGAATATAAGATTTGTATAATGTTACTAACATACTATTTGTCAGCGGATTAGGCCTTATGGTCTATCGAGTCTGCTCGAACCTTAGATCCTTAGTTGGGTGCCGAGACCCTCCCATCCCTTGTGCTCCAGAAACCCGTATCATCCATCCCCACCCCCCCGGGACAGGTCATCATCTGATACATCCACTTTCTGTGTCTGTCCCACCCTCTCTTGAAGCCCTCCACTGTGGATCTCTGAACCAGCTCACCAGGCAGTGCATTCCAAGGGTCCACCACCCTCTCAGTGAAAAACCTCCTCCTCTTTTCACCCCTCACCCTTCCACCTTCCAACTTCAAACCATGCCCTCTGGTGATACCTCCCTGCTTTAGTCTAAAGATCCCCTCCATGTTTACCCTATTTATACCCTTGAGGTACTTGAAGACCTCAATCATGTCCCCCCTGTCTCCTCTCCTCTCCTCCAATGAAAACAGGCAGAGCTCCTTAAGTCTGTCCTCATACATCAAATCCCCTAGTCCTCGTATCATCTTTGTTGCCCTCCTCTGTACCCTCTCCAGGAGCTGTATGTCCCTCTTCAAGTGTGGTCTCCAGTACTGTACACAGTACTCAAGGTGTGGTCTAACCAGTCCATTGTACAGCGGCAGAATCACTTCCTTGCTCCTAGAGGTGATCCCCCTTCGTGTCCCAACATCCTGTTTGCCTTGCTAGCCGCTCTCCTGTACTGCTCAGAGTTATTCATACATGCATCCACCATGACCCCTAGGTCTTTTTCCCCTATTGAGGCCTCCAGCACCTCCCCTCCCAGGGTGTACCTGTGTTTAGGGTTTCCCCGACCAAGATGCAACACCTGGCACTTGGTGATATTGAAATTTAATTTCCATATGTGAGCCCAGCTTTCCAGGGTGTCCAGGTCCCCTTGCAGGGCCAACCTCCCTCTTCTCCCTCACTACTGCTCCCATCTTGGAGTCATCCACGAAGAGACTCATTTCACACCATATACCCTCCCTGATGTCCGATATGTATGCATTAAACAGGATCGGACCCAGGACGAAGCCCTCGGTACCCCTACCAACCTCTCTAGGGTTCGAGGCTCCCCACAGACCCTACTCTCTGAGTGCATCCAGCTAGCCAGTTTTCAATCCATCTGACCATCAAAGGGCCTACTTCTAACCCCATCAGTTTCTCCACCAGACCGTTGTGGGGGACAGAGTCAAATGCCTTACTGAAGTCCAAGAATAATACATCCACAGGCTTACCCCTGTCCAGTTCTGATGTTACGCATTCATAGAACTCCACAAGGTTGGTTTGACATGATCTACCTGGCACAAACCCATGTTGCCGACTATCCAGACCTCCCACCTCCTCCAAGTACACCACCAATCGTTCCTTTAGTATACTCTCCATTAATTTTCCCACCACCCGAGGTCAAACTGATGGGTCTATAGTTACCTGGTACTTCCCTCGACCCCCCCCTTTATGGATTGGTACCACATGTGCCTCTCGCCAATCCCTAGGTACCCTCCCTGTCTCAAATGACCTGCTGAAAAGCTCCGCCAAAAAAAAATGTTATTATACATTGTTCAGTTTTTGATGTAAATGTGTCATTGATCCTTCTAATGAAAGCATTAGCTGTATTAGCAATTTTATTACAATGGTCAACTGAAGAAAGATTATGATTAACCATAACGCCCAGATCTTTTTCCCAGGAGGGATGTCTTAATATTAACACCATTAAGTGTATAGAGCTGAGTGGGGTTATTTTTACCCAGATGAATAACTGAGCATTTATTAACATTAAAGGACATGCCATTTGTAATTGCCCAAGATTCAATATGTCCAAGATCTTGTATAAGAGAGTTCATGTTTACAGGGGTGTCAACTCTTACCCCCAATTTGATATCGTCTGCAAACTTTGTAAAAATTTTACTGGATTTGATTTTCATATTGCTAATGAAAATATTAAACAATGTTGGGCCCAGAACTGAGCCCTGGGGAACCCCACTGGTCACCTCCCTTGATGCAGAGAGTACTCTGTTTACCCTGACCCTCTGGGACCTGCCAGTAAGCCAACAATGAACCCATTTGGTAATGAGTGGTGAGAAGCCTAGAGTAATAAGTTTATCCACTAAGGTAGCATGTGATACCTTGTCAAAGACTTTACCAAAATCCAGTAGGATGATATCGACAGGAATGTTATCATCCAAGAACCTACTGATGTGTTCATAGAAGGTCAGTAAATTAGTTGTACAGGAGTATCCCTGTTTAAATCCACGCTGGAAGTAATCTGAAATATTTAAAGATTCTATTTCACGATCGATAATTGTTTTCAGAATTTTTTCCATCATCTTACAAGGAATGGAGGTAAGACTAATGGGCCTGTAATTTTCAAGTCTGGAATGCAACCCTTGTTTAAAAATAGGAATGACAATGGCAGTAAGCCAGTCAGGTGGTACAGTAGATTCCTGTAAAGATTTGTTAAAAATCATTGTTAATGGCAGTATAATGTTGTCCTGAATACCTATCAAAAAATTAGGGTTAATATTATCTGGTCCTGGGCTGGAAGATTTTTTTAAGGTTTTAAGTACTTCCTCAGTCTCTTGTAGGGAGATAGTTAGCCCCTGATAAGGGGATAGGGTCCGGTGACATTGTTGCTGTCCATTAATTAAAGCAAAAACAGAGCTAAAGTAGTCATTGAAAGCGGAGGCTGACTCACTATCAGAAATCAGTGAAGCATTATTGATGACCAATGGTCCAACAGCCCTAATGTTCCCTTTTTTACCATTAAGGTAAGAATGTAATAGTCTATGGGAATCCTTTGTGTGAGCAATTTTACATTCTAAATTTCATTTAGCTGATGATATAAGTTTCTTTAAAGTTCTGACAGATTGTCTGTAATTAGAGAGTGCCCCTGGTCTATCATCTGTTGGACAAGCTTTTAAAATTTTAAATAATTTCTGCTTAATTGCAATTTGTTTTTTTATTGTATTATTAAACCATAATGGTACTTTCCCTTTATTATTATATTTATTTTTTTCAGGGGCATAGACATGTTCCAACAGTAGAATTGTGGTTTTGAATATAGACCAAGCACCTATAGTATTAAGATTAAGAAAAACATCAGCCCACTCAAAATGTTGTAATTTTTCATTGATAGATAAGAAGTCAGCCATTTTATACAATTTGATCTTGGTTTGGTTATTAATTGGATCGGGATCATATGAAATAGAAAAATATAAAGATAGGTGATCGCTATTTCCTAAAGGAACAGAGATATTGAAATTTGTTATTTTATTTTCAATATTGGTAATAAAAAGGTCCAAGATGTTATTCCCTCGAGTAGGTTCCTTTACTGTCTGGGTCAGACCTAGATCAATTATAGATGAGAAAAGGAGCTTATCGTGTTGGGAGCTACCATGTAAACATTCACAGTTGATAGAGGGCAGGTTGAAATCACCCAGAATAATAACCGTACTGTTATTAGCTAATAGTTTTATTTCATTTATTAGATACTGGGCATATGCCAGGTCAGCTGACAGGGGTCTATAACAAGTGCTATTATTAGTTTGGGTTGTCCATAAAATTGGAGGGCAACCCATATACTTTCTAGGTTTGGGTCAAAACTAATTTCATAAGATAAAATGTTGTTCCTGACATAAAGACAGACCCCACCACCCCTCTTGGTACCTAATCTATTTTCGGTATAGAGTGTGAACCCTGGTATTACCATTAACCAAGATTTATCTGAATTTCCCCATGTCTCGGATATAGATATAAGTCTGAGATCATGTTGTAGGATTTTAGCTTCAAGTTCAGCCATCTTAGAAGAATTCAATGCACGAACATTAAGAGAAAGAAGGTTTAGTTGTTTTTTCTGCCGTGGAAGTCTGGAAGTAATAAGAAACTTGCGGTTAAATCCAGTCTCCCCCTCCTTTAATAGTTTAAATGGCTATGAATAAAGGAACAGATTTTACATCCCAGTAATGTGTTTCCTCTTTTGCTGAGATGTAGACCATCCCAGCTAAAGAGGGATGGATAATTATTACATTCTTCCCAGTATGTTAGACATGGGATATCCTGTCTGATGCAAAATTTATGGAGCCATTCATTTATGGCTTTTAGTTTATTGGTCGTAAGATAAGTAGCTATTGGGACAGGAAGAATCTCCGAGAAACAGATACTGCAACCTCTGTCTATTAGTATATTAGTATGTTGTAAAGTGCCACATAATCCTGCTTCAACTGATCACTAGATGTTCTATTGATATCGTTAGTCCCACAATGAATGACCACAAGGGGGTTACTCCTTCCCCGAGACAAGATGGTTTTAACCATCAATGTTAGGTCAGAAACCTTTGCCTCCTCATAACTGTAGCAAGTTCTGTTAATTTTATCAGGGTTATATATAATACGATCAGTAAATCTGATTAGGGAATCACCCAAGACAAATATCTGTCTATTCTGTGGTGCAAGTATAGATTGATTGTCATGCTGAACAGCAGGGACAGAAGCCTGTTTTGGTTGAAAAGGTTCATTAGACAGTTCGGTGGGCACAGAAATAAGGGAAACTTTGATATCTTTTTCCACTATTTGAGTTCTTGAATTGGAAACATGTAAGACAGGAATGTCTGGAGAGCAGGGTTCATCAGTATTTAAATAAGTTAAGGGGTGAAAAGAATTATACAGGGGTAATGTAGGGGTAATGTTGGTAGTACACCCATCTATCCCCTAGGGTAATATAATACTATCGGTAGTAGAACTCACATCAGTCCCTGGAGCAGTTGAAATTAGTACCCCCTCCTCACAGTTGGAAATTATTCTGTCCTGAATAATGGATTGGGATCTAATGACAGCTGGAGTAGAACTAATGAAAATGTCCCTACTGGAAGAAGCACAGCAGGTAGGGGGAACCATATCTTGTCCCACAACTGTTTCTCAGATGAAACAACTGAAGCATCAATGTCCAATAAAATGGACATTTGATCAATATAGTCCTCCAGTGCTTCTGTCTCAGTTTTATTGGAGGTTCTAGTAGTAAGGCATTTTATGTCTTCCTGTAATGTTGTAATAAATTGGCATTTAGTACATATGTAATTGGGTGCCTGTTTCCCAATGGTATACACTTCACAGGAAGTAGAATGATTCTTGGCCTGTTTCATTTCTGTATTAAACAGTAGTCCTTACCAGATATTCAATTAGGGACACAGCAGTAAAGTTCTTATGCATTTTTTAACCTCTAACAGGACGTTAGAGGTTAAAAAATACATAAACTACTACTAATACTACAAGGAACACGGGACCAGGACATTCCCAGTGCTTCTGGTGGACATGAATGACATCGCTGGATGTGCATGTCTCTGTACATGGCTCCACGCACAGCCCCACGCGCTCACCCCGCTCGCTAGTGCGAGTGTATAAGTAGTGATAGAACCAGAAGTGAAGGTACTTGTGTACTTCCGGTTTCGCAAAACGATTTAAAGTATAAAAAAGCTATTTTAGCCTTTAAAAAGGCTAAAATGACTATTAGTGGTTGTTAGTCCTAGAATCACTCTAGGTTAGATATAGCAATAGGTTCCCTTGGGCATATACTGGACGTCTGAGTTCAACACCTAACTTCAGACCTCTAGTATCCCATGAAGCAACACAGAAAAACAGTGAGCTATGGAAATTGGGAAGACTCCCAGTCGCCAAATAAGCCAGGCAACGTTGTTTCAGTAACTTTGGTACAATCACAATAAAGGAAATAATGGTGCTCTGCCTCCTACACATTATTTATTACTGAGGCAATCTGCATGAATACATTAGACCGCAGAGTTAATTTGCCTCTATGGCTTATTCCCTACTTCAAGTCATAATCCTCTGTTGTGACACCACAATCTTTTGCTATGGGAGTAGCTGTAATGTCACAAGCAGTGCTTTATGAGTTCAGGTAGGGAGGAAGCAACAGGAATTAAGCAATAAGGCATGACCGAGGGTTATGTTAATGGTCTGTTAATCACCTTCTAGGGGTGTACTGTGGCACGAGGCATAGCTGAGTGCCACATTCCCCTAGAGGGTGATTAACTGACCATTAACATAACCCCTGGGAGTGCCTTACTGCTATTTTAATAAACACATTTTTTAAACAGTGTTACAACCTGGATCAGCATATGGCTAAGTTCTACTTGTATGTTAATAAAAGATTAACATAAGGCTGTTAGAATGTTTGCAGCCAATCAGAAAGCTCTATTTCTCAGACCCTTTTTATAATAGATAAACTCTTCTGGACCA
Organism: Neoceratodus forsteri; assembly: GCA_016271365.2. Lineage (NCBI taxonomy): Eukaryota > Metazoa > Chordata > Ceratodontiformes > Ceratodontidae > Neoceratodus > Neoceratodus forsteri. The sequence continues at coordinate 1,099,526,887 of CM028134.1, read as the reverse complement.
AATATCTTGTTTTCATGCATATTACCTCAGTAATAAATAATGGGGAGGAGAAATACAAAACTAATGTGAAATACACACCGAACTGTGTCTGATTATTATGGTTTGTTAAAGTTCTCCTGAAGGTTTCAGCTGCTCTTTAAGGGGAACATAATTAAAGTTGTTTACATTTTTCAATACAATTGTAAATTTGGGCATGCGTGAAGTCTGTTTAATCACCTCAGTGCATTGTTTTGTGTGTTGGTTTTGAAATAGTCCCATTTTTTCCTTATTAAACTTAAACTCATTCTCTCCCTTCCCTGTGTCTGTCAACTCCCCACCTGACCTGCCCCCCCCCCAGTTCAGGCCCCCTCCCTGTGGTTGATTGTACTTCTTGTGATTTTCTTTGCACTGATTGTTTTCATTCCATTTGTTGTAGCATTAATAGCTGGAAATAGTTTGGAAATAGTTTTTTGATTGTATCTATGAATGTTTAGTTTGTCATGTTCCAGACGCCTGCTGCATGTGCTGTGCTTCCTTGCCATGCTTACAGTATTTTTGTTTGCACTTTGTTTTGTATTGCATGATTCTCTTGTTACTGTTTGACTGTATCCTTACCCTTAGCCCTGGGGCTACACTAGAAAATGAGCCTTGACTCGGTGTGCCTTTCTCAGTTACCACATTTTCAATAAAATAAATATTTAAGGGTCCCATGGTAATGCAACTTTCCCAAACTCAGTATTAGTTTTTTACTTCTTAGTAGTTTCAGAACCCAGTGACATCAGCTGAGCTGAAGATTACAATGAAGCAAAACACAGTAACATTGGATTAACAGAAGATGTCAGTCAAGTGGTATGGAAGTGATGTCAGAGGAACAAAGATTGGGCTGGATTTTCAAAAACCCAAGATTGCCACAGCCCCGAGTGTGCTGAAGATATGGCCCACTGGGCTCGTGGCAATGTAAAGGGATTTTTTTTATCCCTTGCAGCAAGTGATCCGAGTTAGACCATCTTCTATGGTCTTGCTTGCATCAGTTCTGAAGACCGTTTTCATGCAGCTTGCTCCCAAGGTTTGTTGCAAGCTGCCGTAAAGTGAGTAAACTGTCATAACTGCACCCAAGAGTTTAAAATCGGGTGCAGTTGCAGCAAGCCTGTATGGCACACAGAGAAGGCTTGGTTCTTCCTGTGTTTTGTGGTAAAATAGATTACCGTTACTGAGCCTGAAGACGTGATAGTTTTAAAAATCTGTTTTGTACTGTTTTTGAACATTTGTAAATCCCTACCATGTTACTGGAGTGTGTGATCTTTCAGCTTATTTGCTTTTGTTAACTTTGGCAGTGATTTGTAGGTGGAGAAAACAATTTAAAGCCCTAGAAGTTGTCTCTTTTTGTTGGTTTCTGTATTAAAATATTGTGGTTGCATGCTTCCCTCTGAGGCCAGAAGATTGGAAGTTCGTGAGTTCTAGCCTCACCCAAGGAACTTGGGGTAAAATCCCAGTACTAACACTATAGTGCAGCATGGGGGGGGGTGCTGCACTCCTGAGGTGCCATCTTTTGGATGAGATGTTAAACCAAGGTCCTGTCTGCTTGTGCTGGTTGTTGTGCATGTGGATGTTAACAATCCCATGGCACTTCTTGAAAAGAGTAGAGGAATTTTTTTATTGAAACATCTTGTATTACATATTTACAAACAAAATTCATAAAGCCACATTGGACATACCATTTTTACATTTGCAACTAACAAAACAAAAATAAAAAATATTACTGTAGTCTCATACAAATTTCTATACTATATATTCTTGTAATTTACAAAGAGCAAAAACCTTTTGTTATCCCTTTTTTTTATTATTTCAACCAATTTAAAGTTCCTCATCTGTCTGTAAATATTTTATTTCCAACTTGTTCAATATTCAATGTCTTGAATTTGGGTGAGTTCATTTAATATTAGATGTAATAATTCTTGTTGTTGTTGAAATACTAGCTTACACCTAATTTGCCAGATCCAAAACTTAAAACATGCCAGTACTATTCTCATACTGCTAGGACAGTATTTTTTCCATGTCTGTGGACAAATGCCCAAATATAATATTTCTAGAGTCAAGTTTGAAAACAATATATGTGTTCCATCTAACAGAGGTCTGATCCCACAATTTCATTATAAAAGGACATTCCATAACCAGATGGTTCACTGTCTCTGTTATGGTTGTGCATGTTGTTCTTGGACAGTATCTGTCCCTAATTTCTTTATGTTTGTGATTTCCTTTAACATTTATCTTTCTGAGTGCCCCCAGCCAGATTATGTCCCACATTTTGTGTGGGATTCTTGCACCCATCAGCATAGATCCAATCATATTTTGTTCAATATTTGTATATGCCAAAAACGGAGGCAGTTCAAAATAGTGTTTCTGCATTATGTCATTATACAGCTGCTTTCAGGGAACTGTTTTAATACGATTGGTGGTAATGTCCCATTTTTTTATATTATCAAAGCAGCTTGTCCATTAATGATTTTGTTTTTATGTATGAAATTATTGGTCTCCCAATCTTGTACTATCCCCGTTACTGTAGGTGTTGCCCATATAACCTATTCCTTGTCATCTCTTCGTAATACTGGCGCCAAGTTCATCTAAAAGAAAATGCTAAAAAAGAAAACTACTGGGTTTACCATTTCCAACCCACCTTTCTTTATCTCCAAATATGTAATTCCTCTTTTTATAGGGTTCAAGCAGCTCCTCCATAAACACTGAAAAAGAAACCCAGCGACACAGTGATGCTTCAAGTCTTTTTGGTATAGGGAAAAATATAACTTAGAAATAAAAACATGGGAATTAGATAAGTTTTAATTAAACAAATCCATTTTTGTTCTTGCTCATATGCCATGAGTTCCATCTTGCTACTCTTTGCTTTCCTATGTTAATTTGTTTTTCCCAGTTGTATGATTCCATGCCCCCTGGGACAGAAAACAGGGCCCAGATATTTAGACTGCACTAGGCTGTGGCGCAAGCCTGTGCACAGTGCAACTTGGCTGCACAGGGGCGTTGACTGGGCAATATACAATGGAGTTTCACCACGGCCACCCACAGTGTGCATGGCGCAGTGGCACTGCACCAGCGCAAGTGGCCAGAGTGGAGCAGGGGGACGCGCTATGCGCAACAACCGCGATATTCAAAAGTGCACATGCAAATGGGGTCATAATGTATGCAAGGCAGAAATGGGGCCATTTGCATGTCATTATGGCCCCATTTGCATGCAGGTGCACTGATCCCCGGCAACTTGCACCTGGCGCCCTGCCAGGCAGCAGCCGTCAGGGACCGACGCCCCCTGCACAGCACGGCAATGTGCCCCACAGTGGGCTTAAGTAAAAATAAATCATGTCCTATATCCCTGGTGGTCCAGTGGACCGCTGTCAGCTCGATTGCGGGCTTAGGTATAAACAAATAAAGTCCTATATCCCTGGTGGTCCAGTGGACCACTCGCAGCCCGATCATGGGCATTTGTAATAGTAAATAAAGTCCAATATCCCTGGTGGTCCAGTGGACTGCTCGCAGCCCGATCACGGGCTTAGGTATAAACAAATAAAGTCTTATATCCCTGTTGGTCCAGTGGACCACTCGCAGCCCGATCGCGGGCTTAAGTAGAAATGAATAACGTCCCATATCCCTGGTGGTCCAGTGGACCGCTGTCAGCCCAATCGCACGCATTTGTAATAATAAATAAAGTCCAATATCCCTGGTGGTCAGTGGACCTCTAGCAGCCTGATCGCGGGCATTTGTGTAAAAAATAAGTCCAATATCCCTGGTGATTCGCGGTACCGCCCTCACCCACCCACTGGGCCCCACCGCCCGCTCCCCTCCAGTCAGCAGCAGGCACCAGCACCCCACCACCTGTCACCCTGCTGACCACCCACTGACACCGTGGGTGAGGCTGTACACCCATTGGTCCCTGGCGTGAGCCAATGGGCATGCAGCCAGTCCGTCTCACGCATTCCTCACATATCCGGACTGTGAGTATGGTATGGGCTGCGCCCGCTCGGCTCATGCTGGTTAATGGTATCCTACCGTGTCGACAAACGAGTAACATGGTGGCGAGGCAGGTGAGTTGCTGGCGCTCGCCGCTGACGGGGGTACCGCTGGACCACCAGTGATATTGGACATGATTATTTTTAATACAAATGCCCTCAATTGGGCTGCGAGTGGTCCACTGGACCACCAGGGATATTGGACTTTATTATTACAAATGCCCGTGATTGGGCTGCGAGTGGTCCACTGGACCAGCAGGGATATGGGACATTATTCATTGCTACTTAAGCCCGTGATCGGGCTGCGAGCGGTTCACTGGACTACCAGGGATATGGGACGTTATTTATTTCTACTTAAGCCTGTGATCGGGCTTACAGCGGTCCACTGGGCCACCAGGGATATGGGACATTATTCATTTCTACTTAATCCCATGATCGAGCTGACAGCAGTCCACTGGACCACCAGGGATTTGGGACATTATTATTTTAAACAGATGCCCGCGATCGGGCATCGGGGGCGCCGCCACGGAGGTGCAGCCAAAGCTCGGGTTGCCACCCACAGTTGGCAGCTGCCGTGTTGCATCCTGCAATATGGCAGCTCACCTGTGGGTGGCCAGCCATTGTTCCTATTTTTTTGGCTTACCTGTGTGCGGTGCAAGTAGGGGTTGCGCATGCATGGACTCAGCAAATCCCCGGCTGAATATCGGGATGTGCAGAGTATGCATGGGCACACCCCTCTACCTGCGCCACATACATTACTGATGCGCTCTGGTGCATCAGGATTTGTGCCAGGCACAATCCCTGTTTGAATATCACTCCGGGGCACATCAGTGGGTTGCACATGATGCAACACTGTTGCGCCATTCGCAACCCTTTTGAATATCTGGGCCCCAGAATTTTGCATGGTTGAGTTCCTACCTGAATGCCTGCTTCTGTCTGGTTGTCTTTTCCAGTTTCCCTTATGTCTGTGCAATAACTTTTTTGTAGCTTGTTTCATGCTCTGGTTATTTTTGTAATGGTGTAGTATTCTACTCTGGAATTCTCTACCCCATCTGCTTCGGCAGTGTGCGTCCACAGAGGAATTTAAAAAGGCCTTAAAGACCCATTTACTGGCAAAGGCTTACCCCGATGATGATTTTATTGTATTTTATGAACTCAGCTGTTACTGGATTTGTGTTTATTTTACTGTTTTATGTGTAGTTGCTGTAAAGGTGCTTTCGTTTTAAGAAAGGCGCTGTATAAATAAAGTTTTATTATTTATTATTATTATCAGTAAATCACTAGCTATTTTCCCAGAATGGCTGTTTTTTACTAAAATATATAAATCACATCTGCATATGCCAGTGCTTTTATTTCTGATGCCTTTCTGTAGTGTACCCTTTGTATCCTGGGGGATTGTTGTATTATTCTTATTAATGGGTTTACTGTTAATATGTACAGTAAGGGGCTCAGAGGACGGCTTTGTCTGCCTCCTATTTTTATATCACATTTATTCCCTATCCATCTATTTTCAAAGGGTAAAACATAAACATTTTTGTAGTATAGTTTCATCCACTGAGTGTATTCTATAGGGAATCCATATTCTTTCATGCATAACCATAGAAGATCATGTGACACCTGGTCGAAAGCCTTTGATTGGTCAAACATATTATAAAACCTTCTGTTGCCCCTTGTCTTCCTTTGTCTATAACCTCTTGTATTAACATTAAAACATCTGAAGTACTTCTCCCTGAGATTCAACAGAATTGTGTGTGCTGTATTATCTCCTCTCGTGTTTTTGCTAGTCTCTTACTTAAAGCAGCACTGCAAGAAAGTGAACATTTTGACCTATACTTTTTTAATTCTATTTTTAGATTGCTCCTTATCTACTGACTTGTAAGATACCCTTCTTTCCATAATTTGAGCCTTTTTTAGTACTTTTTTTCACATTTGAAATAATAAAAGGAGTGTTCCTTTTAATATGGCTCAGACCAGTTTTCATCACTATTCCCAGCTGTTTTAGAACACCTGCTGTTCCATAAGGTCAGAGAACACTGCCTGCTGCATGCTAGTTCATTCTAGTCACAACTCACAACAGAAGTGATTTTAGACAATTGATGTACAAAAGCAGCCAAGAACACTGATGAAAACCTGCTCCAAGCCATATTAAAATGAACGCTCCTTTTATGATTTCAGATGTGAAAAAAAGTACTAAAGTGGACTCAAATTGTGGAAAGAAGGGTATTATACAAGTCAGTAGATAGGGGGCAATCTAAAATAGAATAAAAAAATATAGGTCAAACTTTTCACCATTTTTTTGCACTCCTTTAATATTTTTGTTAATATTTTAAAGTCTGTATTAAGTAGTGTAATTGGTCTCCAGTTTGAAAAATTTCATTTGTCTCCTTTTTTTGTGCAGGAATATCAATAAACCATCATAGATATTTCCTGGGATCTGATTTTCTTTAAGAAAGGTATTATACATTATTGTTAATTCATGTGGCATATTTTCCCACAATATTTTATAGAGCTCCCCAGGCAATCTATCTGATACTGGTACTATCCCTGGTTTTAACTCTTTTTTTACTTCCTCTATTTCTTGAGGTGTCATTGTGAATATTACTTTACTCCATTATCTCCTTTGTATATTGTTCACAAAGTTGTGTTTTGGCTGTACTGAGCCTTCACAGTTGTATTAATCTGTCTTCCTGTTCACACCCAATTTTGTAACTGCTCTTGTGTCGATCACTATGTAACCCTCCCCCAGGTCGCACCTTAAGACAAGCAATTTTTTTTTGTTCAGTGTGCCCTCCTGGTGAAACAAGCAATAAATAAATAAATAAATAAATATTAATTTCTGATTTTGGATGTCTAGAATGTTAGGTAAATTTGCAGCTTGCAAGAGTTCTTTCATGTAAGGATTACTACTCATAGGTTTACTATACTGGTTCTCCATCTGGTTTCCTATTTCTTCTAGGTTCCCTTTATTGTCTGTAATTATTTGGTCTATATCGTTTTTTTAATCATAGGATTTTTATGTTTGCTTGCACGCATGTGCAAGAAACATAGTGCCATCATCCGAGTTTTCGGAGGTGTGGCAGCCTCTTCCAGTTCAGTCAGTGTGTTTGCAGGTGCGGCTGCAGTTCTCCAGTGCCTGCTGGAGCTGTCTATGACAGCAGTCCAAAATGCAGTGGAGCACAGTTGAAAGGCGGAGCTACGCTTCAGTGAGCGGTGATAAGATATCACCTGCTCATGCATGCTCCCCCTACACACACACACACACACACTCGCATGCATACTGCATGCTGCATTACGCACACTGTGTGGCCGGCAGAGTGCCCAATCCCCGTCAGCTGTGCTGCACCCCCAAAAACAGAGTTCCATATGCCATGCTGGGTGCCCACCCTGCGTGACTACACATTGTATAAGCAGGGGTGCCCAATCCCCCGTTGGCTCCACTGGTTACCCCCCCAGAGTACAGGGTGCCACGCTGGGAGCCCACCCCAGCATGGCAACAGATACTATCACCGACGGGGGTGCCCAATCCCCCGTCTGCTCCACGCCTCCACCACCAGCCATCCTTGTGCCATGCTGGGAGCCCACCCCAGCATGGCAAATGTCCCGCGTCGTCATTTAAAAAAAAAAAAAACAACCTGAAACTGAAAAACCATCCCTCGCTATCTCTGCCCCCACCTGCACCCACCCACTGCGCACCCTGCCTCCATACACCCCCCACCCCATACTTACCTCCGGACTCTGGCGCGACGATCTTTGGTGGACCGGGAACAAGTCTGCACTCTTCAAAGCCAACCATGAACTGAGGAAATGCCGGTAAGCTGTATAATGGGATAGATAGGGTTTTCAACTTTACTGCATATCTCAGGCATTTTTTGAATTTTTGCACAAATTTTCAACATGGGGTTTTGGGACCCCTTCTTATGAATCTCTCACTGTCATGGCGTTAATCAGGCCCGAAGGGTGATTTCACATCACTCGCGTGAAATCACCTTCGGGACTGAATAATGAAATAACACTGCCACTGTTCATAAGGTGGGCTCTCAAGAAGCCTATGTTGAAATTGGTGGAAAATCCAAAAATGACTGTTTCACGAGTGTGCGTTGCGCAGTTCCTATGCACGCTTGTAAGTTTGTGAATTTTCAATATTTTCACTCCAGATTTTCAACATTGCCATTTTATTACACTTCCTTATGAGCAGTACAGCTGTCATTTTTCAAATCTTGCCCAAAACTTTTTTCCGCTCACGTAGTGCACAATGGCACAGTTGGTGTGTGAAATCAATGTATGGGACACAGTAAAGAAAATTACAGTGACACTGTTCATGAGCAGAAGGTCTTAAAATGGCTATATTCGAAAAATTTAGTGAAAAAAAATTCCTAAAATTACTGTTCTGACTGTGCGTTCTGCGCGGTTCCTCGCATGCTCGTAAGTTTGCGAATTTTCTATATCTTCTCTCCAGATTTTCCACATTGCCATTTTATTACACTTCCTTATGAACAGTACAGCTGCCATTTTTCACATGTCGCCCCAAAAACAGTGTCAGTGGCTCACTAGGTAGCACACTCGCCTCTGAGGGGGGGAGATCAGAGGGCTGTGGGTCCAGTTCCCACATCTGGCACTTGGGTTAATATCCCAGTACTGACACTGTAGTGCAGCATGAGAGGGGTGCTGCACTTCTGAGGTGCTGTCTTTCGGATGAGACGTTAAACCGTGGTCCCATCTGCCTGGATTGGTGGTTGTTCAGGTGGATGTTAAAGATCCCATGGCACTTATTGAAAAGAGTAGGGTTTTTTTTTATTGAAAATCACATAACATACAAATAGTCAAAAAAATCAACAATAATGAAACAAACTTATATATATAAATATCCATAAAAGGAAAGGAAAGAAGGAGGAAAAGGGGAAAAAGGGGGAAAAAAATAACTAAGATTACTTATATTTTACAAAAATTTGAAACCCTTTCCACCATCTATACACCTTAGCACTTGAATAATGTGACACATCAGAATTATACACTGCAGTCATTGCCTGGGCGACCAAAAAACTGTAAACAGGATATAACATCAATTTCTGGGAGAGAACCCATTGGCAATGAGCTTGCCATAAGTAAAACCTTAAACAACATAAAAAAATAAAAAAAGGTTTCCAAATGAAGATCAGCATTTTCGTAGGCAAAAGGCCTAAAACTAAAGTATCAAAATCTAAATTAAACAACCAATTCATATGCCATTTCTCTGCAAGAAAAGTCCACAGAGGCTTTGAATATGAACAATGTAACAAAAAATGAGACATAGTTTCTTCCATATTGATACATGTCAAATAAGAGCAATTTCTGTCCACTAGATTTTTATGTTTAGCATTCCCTCTGATGTTTAGCTTACCATAAAGTGTGAGCCATAAAACCTCCCACATATTTGCAGACCCTCTAGTGTTTGTAAGCTGTTTCAAAACATGTCCAGTAAGTGTAGGGGGACAATTTTTAAAACCGGGTTCAGGAGGATACAAATGAGCCAATAAAGAAAAATAAAAATTTTTCCTGGAATGTTGTAAAATCTCAGCTTGAGAAACTTTCCATTTATAAAGTTTTTGAGCTATGGGATAAAAGTAATCTGGAATTTGAAGTCTTGAATGGAGTTTTGGTGCTATATCAAGCCATTTAGAAACATACTGTACCAAGACTTGCTGTACCACCCCTCTAACTCCATCAGAAGTAGAGGAAATGGTATACAAAACCATGTGATAAATAAATAATGAATGAAAGAAAATCAATGGTTCAATCATACCCAATCCCCCTTGTTTCTTACTTAAATATGTGTAGCAATGTTTAACAGGGTTAAGTTTATTTCCCCAGAGCATCTGGAAAAAAATCCCATATAAAGTAGTCTCTAGAGAAGAAGGGAGAGGAAAAATATATGCAACACATTGCAATTGTGGAACTATAAATTTCTTCAATATCTGTATTCTTTTAAGTTTGGAAAGTTTCCAGAACTGCCATCTCCTCACTTTAACCTGAGATTTAAGTAATACTGACTCCCAATTTTCCGAGGGAAGGTTAGTTGGACCAAACTTAATACCCAGAATGACTATGGGCTGTATAGAAATATTAATCCCTGATACCTGCCCAGAAGTGAAACCCCAAGGGCCTATCAATAACCCTTTACTTTTTAGGATATTAAGCCTAGAATTAGAAACACCTGCATATTTGTATAATTCCTGCAAAAACACAGCAATATGATCTAAATGAGAAAAAAACCCACAAATATCATCCACATATGCTATTACAGAGAGATTGGCAAAAGGACCCCATCCTGAAGTTCTATTTAACTTCAATTTGGTTAGGAGTTGAAGTAAGGGGTCAATAGAAAACAAATAAAGCAAAGGGCTAAGAGGACATCCCTGCCTAACCCCCATAAGGATTTTAAAACCCTCTGTGATATGTCCTTTTAAAAGAACTTTCACATAGACTGGGGAATATAATGATTCTATAAACTTTATAAAGGCTAAGGGAACCCCATATTTAGCCAATGTAGCAAACAGAAAACCTCTGTCAATGTGATTAAACGCTTTTTCTTGCTCTAAGGACAATATACAACCTGTTTGACCCTTCATCAATAAAACTTCAATAAAATCTCTAATAATAACAAGGGCATCCTGAATCTTTTTTCCCAGTAGTCCACCAAATTGTAGTACTGAGAGAATTGGAGAAGCGTAAAGTTTAAGTCGAGTATTAAGGATATGGGTCAAAATTTTATAATCAGAGTTCAATAAAATAATTGGTCTCCGGTTAGAGATGTCAGTTCTAGTTCCTGATTTAAATAAATAAATTAATAAACCTTCAGAAAAGGAAACCTGGATTTTCTGCTGTTGAAAAAAAAACAGCATGAAAAATGACAGAAATTTGGAATATGCAAGTTTTATAAAATTTATTTGGGAGGCCATCCAGTCCCGGAAAAGTACCTGTATTAAGGCTACGAATTGCCTCTTCAACCTCCAGTACAGTAATTTGTTTTGACAGTAACGAGGCCTCTTGTGAAACTACTGGAACTTCAAAATTATCTAAATATTCTGAGATCTTTTCTTTAGAGGATATTTCCATGGGTTCTAGGGATTGATAATATAATTTAATAAGGGTTTCCAAATCTAAAACTGAATTAACTAAATTACCATCTGCATCCAGCAAAGAGTCCAAAGACATGTCAGAAAAATTTTTTTTACAAGCTTCATAGGGATCCCCAACAGGTGATTTCTGGGTTCCACTAGAAAGCATAGTGGTGATAATTGTAGCTCTATCGTATTGATACATCAACATATCTTTTTTTATGTTATTAATTGGATAGAATAATCAAATTTTGTAAGATAAGAAATGGAATATAAGTGCTGCAATTGAGCCCGAAGAGAAAGATATTTTAAGAACCATTTATTCTCCAAAGATTTGCTGTAGGTAATAAACAATCTTTGTATGTCTTTTTTGGAATCTAACCACCATTCTCCTATATCATCATATAAACAATAGGCCGAAAGTCTAAGGGACAGCAAAGTAGTAAGCTGCTTCTGAAGTTCCGAAGATGCCAGCAAAGATGGATTTAATTTCCATCTGCTTCTAGGCTTAGTTTTATGGCTAAACTGCCCAATAGTAAATTTTAACAATAAATGGTCAGAAAATTCAGAGAGAATGATGGAGAACTGCCCGTTGGGAAAATTTTGGGAGAGAAATAGATGATCAATAGTAGTTTGAACAATACCTCTAAAATATGTAAACCTGGGACCTTTATTATAAATACTACAATCTATTAAATTTGCTGTGCGAATTAAAGTAGTTAACATATGAGAATCACAATATATTTTCTTTTGTTTTTCACCTTTCACAGGGACCCTAACAATATCACAGTTGAAGTTACCCCCTAACACTATCAAATAGGAGGAAACTAAGTATGGTTGAACCATTTTAAAAAGACCCACTCTGTCAGCTTTAATTTGAGGCCCATAAACATTGATGAAACGAAAAGCAGAAAGTTTCCATGTGCCATCCAGTATCAACAATCTACCTGGAACTAAATCCATTAATTTAATCAAAGAAAAATCATAGGAACCAAACAAAATACCCAACCCATCTGCACAATCTGGGCCAAAAGACCAAAAAGAGGGGCCCCAAATCCAGTGTTTTTTAAATGACAAAAGCTGTTCCCTTGAACACATCCATGTTTCCTGCAAAAAAAAGATCAAAACCAGAATCATGAATGAAAGAAAAAACTGCTTGTCGTTTAACTGGATTTAAAATACTATGGACGTTTAGTGACCCAAATGAAAAGCCAACCATAAGAAATATTAGTTAGAAAAACCCAAAAAGAGGAGAAAAAAAAATCAGGCAGGAAAAAAGGGAAACTTCTTATTTTTTCCTTTTTTTCTTCTTTTAATTTTTATAATCCCCTTGACTCACCCCCATGGAAGGCTGATTACTCCCTGCTGATTGTGAATCCATCTCCCCATGGTCCATATCAGAACCTTCATCTGGCAAAAATAAAGCAGTATAAGTGTTATCATGCTCATTCAACACCGGAGAGCGTAAAGAAACAGGAGGTTTGTTGTTCCTAGAAGAACGCCTTCTCGTTATGGCCGAAAAACCTTGCTATCAACTACCTCATTCCCAAGGACAGCAGGTTCCTTATAACAGACTGGTGTTAAAAGGGAACTAATAGGGTCCTCTATCCTCAGAGAAGAAGCAGCAAGATTGTCACATGAAATCACCTCCAGTTGGGGGGGGGGCTTGACTCCGGATATCAACCAGAGGAGGGATTGGCCTAGAGTCAGAGGTTTCATTTTGAATCACCTTTTTCTCAGCAGTTGAGTTTTGTGCTTCCTGGATCAATAATTCAGGACTAGCACAAGAGGCCTTGTTCTTAGCAGCCCAAGGGCATTCACTAAAGACGTGGCCATCATCCTCACATAAGTCGCATTTTGTCAGGTTAGCACGCTGCATGGCTATGTGACCAATTTCCCCACAATTATCACAATGGGCCTTATCACAAGTACTAGACAGATGAGTCCGTGCCCCACATTTGTAGCAGGCTCTAGGCTGTCCTGCATAAAAACAAACTCCTCTATCTCTGCCTAATAAAAAGGAGTTAGGGATATGTTCCATTCCAGTATCTGTCGCCTTTAATTTGACTTTATACTTCCACCCCCAACCCCATCCAGAAAGACTCTGAGTCTAACAGGGCTTCCGGGGTACTCAGAATCTCACACTTCTGAGACAACCAAAAAGTAATGTCATCAACATGAACCCCCTCATTTCTGAACATGACTGTCACATATTTAATTAAAGGCTCAGATAATGGTATGACTAAAAAAGGGGCCCAAATGGGAGAAAATTTAACATTTGCATAACGTTCCCAGAAAAGGTCTAGAGCATGTGCTGTACGGAAGTTGATATCATAGTTATCCTCCCCAGAAATATTAATAAGAGCAAAAACATCTTTGGGAGAGAAAGATAAAGATTCTTTTAATAAAGTCTGACCAACATAAGTCCGGTCGGGTCTATTCTCCAAACCACCTTTATATCGTATCCGGACAGCATTCCGCCGAGGAGCGGCTTCTTTTCTTGTTCTAGAGAATAAGTCTGATAATAAGGGAGGGTGATTCAAACCAGGGTCAGGAGGCTTCGGACTCTGTTTAGTTGGAATTGTTCCTTCCATTGGAGGTTTAACTGTGTCCAACACATGAGGAGCTTTACCAGCCTGAACCTCAGAGGGTTTCCACTCAGGGGAGGATTGAAGAAAAGTTAAAGAAGAATCCCAGCTAGGGTCTGGACGCCAGATCCCCTGCTCATTTTGCAACCATCCTGCCCCCTGCAAAGCTTGTTGAGGGGTCCAGTTTACATCAGAGGTAGCAATTATTGAAGAATCAGTCTGCAGATCAGGGGGAGACAAAGGGATGGTTATTTGCTGGCCCAGGGGTGTAGAAGAACCCTCCCTGAAGGCACAGCTTTGCTGAGTAATTTTGTTTTTTTTATGTTGAAAGGAAAAAATGGTGGCCCCAGTCTGAATATTTGGTTGGATCTGATAAATAATGTTACCTTCTTTTTTCTGTTGCCCAACATCCTCACTGAGTGTATTTGGCAAACGAAAAACAAATCCTGCTTCAGACAGTAAAACCGGCCTCGTAGAGGCTGCCGCAGAGTTTTTTAATCCTGAAGGGAACGCAAACTCTTTCAGAGTGCTGCCTTTGAGAGTAGTTGAAATTTCACTCACCATGAAGCGCGATTCCCTTGCTTTGGGCTTTTGGCACACACCTGCCTCAGTGTTAGCACTGCCAGCCCGAAAAGGAGAAACAGAGCAACGTCCAAGAAAGGAAAATATCGGCTGTCGGCACACACTAGCATCGCTAGTACTGCCAGCCGAAGAGAAGGGTAATACAGCATCACAGAATTCTTTAGCCAACTCACTGTGTTCCGGAACGGAAAATTAACCTTTCGACTGTTTTCCAAAGGAAGCATCCTGCACAGGTACGAAGAGATTTTCCGTGGCGCTTGTAGTCATGGAAGGCAAAGGCAATTTATTAGCTGTCTGCAAGATATTCGTCTCCGGTTCACTCGGTAAATGAGAGGTAGAAAAGGATGTAGAGGCATGTAAGGGGGTACTCCATTGCAAGCCATCCATAGATAAATCTTCAGTGGAAACAAAAACCTCAGTACCATCGCCTTCAATATCGAAACGGGCATTTAGAAGAGCCTCTTGCTGAACAGGAGAAGGAGAGGAGGCTCGCTCTCCCAACTCCGCTGCAACCTGTCGGTCCAACGACTCACTCCGAATAGCCATCACAATGGCCCATAGCCCTCTACTGGCCACAGAGCAACAGCGTCGGAGTAGGGAAATTTCCCCGGTGTCCTGGCCAAATTTTCCTCATTCACTGAAAATACCACCAACAGCTTAATCTGGTTCAATGTTAGTTGGCATCCATCTGTATTCCCTTCCCCTGGGTTGTGCCAGAAAATAGGCAGGATTTGTCTAGTGCACTTACCCGGTCAACAAAAAACTAAAATGTGTTTCCGCACATGTAGCACACAATGGTGCAGTCGGTGTGCGAAAGCAATGTTTGGGACAGATTAAGAAAATCACAGTTACACCATTCATGAGCAGAGGTCTTAAAATGGCTATGTTGAAAATTTGGTGACAAAAGTCCATAAAATGACTGTATTACGAGTCAGCATTGCGCAGTTTCCACGCACCCTCATAAGTTCATGACTTTGTAATATTTTCAGTCCAGATTTTCACCAGTGGCATTTTTCCACACTTCCTTATGAAGAGTACAGCTGTCATTTTTCACAACATGGCTGAAATGTGTTTTCACACTTTCAGCGCAGAGATGCATGGTCGTTGTGGGAAATCATTGTTCGGGACAGATAAAGAAAATCACAGTGACACTGTTCATGATCGGAGGTCCCAAAATGCCTGTGTTGACAATCTGCTGTAAAATCCCCAAACTAATTATATTACAGGCGCAGCGCTTGTACAGTTTCAATGCACGCCGGACTTTGCCAGTTTTTAATATTTTTACTGCAGATTTGCAACATTGCCATTTTTTACACCTCCCCATGAACAGTACAGCTGTCATTTTTCACATCCTGTTCGAATGTGTTTTGCACCTGTAGTGCTAAATGCCGTAGTCGCTGTGCATAAGCAGCTTTTGGCTAACAAACTGATATTGCCACTGTTCATGAGGTGGGGGTCACAAAAAAAAACAAGATGAAAATTTGGAGTGAAAATACCAACGAATGCCTGCGGTGTTAGGGATTCCAACCAAAACGCCCCACCCTGTAAAGAATGACAGGCATCAGGGGTGTGACTTGGGATTCTTGCCTGTAATGCTCATACCATTCCACACCCTGCAGTCAGTAAGAGGCATCGAGGTATGCCTTGGACTCTTCGGTCCCAAAGTTCACCCCATTCTTCTATACCGCACCCATCTCACTGTATTTCCTGATGGAATGGGGTGCGCATAAGGACCAAAGACCCCAAGGCACACCGTGACACTTGTCAGTGTCTGCAGGGTAGGATGTGGTGAAATGGCAAGGCCATTATGCCTGATGACCCAAAGGCACACCACAATGCCTGTCACTCTCTGCAGGGTGGTGGTGGGGTTGGCTTCAGTTCAATACTTCACTGCCATTCCTATTATGCAGCTCTGTAACTTCTACACTACCGCTGCCAATGCCAGCAAGCAAACATTCGGCATTGACAAATGCTTGTTCTTTGTGCAATTCAGTGTCTACATCCCTCAAAAGGATTTACTTGACATTGTTTCCCTTGTGTCCCAAATGTCAGTTCTAATTCCGAGGTTTTCTGCTGGCCATACTGAAAAATAAACATTTCCTTTTTTTTATTGATGCAATTCGTGCTGTATAGTCAATATTTTGTGTAGCTTGCAGTGATAAACATTTACAAAATTGTTGTCTTAAATTTAGGTATTTGTGGTGCTTTTCCTTTTTGATCAGTTACTGTTTTAAAAAATTCTCTAAAACAGGCTTTGCTGTCTTCCCACCAAGATATTATTGAATCATATAATCAGAGAACTGTTTTTTTTAGGGTCTATTACCTGTTCTAGCTCTTTAACTATCTGGGAGTCATTTAGCAAGCTTGTATTCAGGCGCCACACTCTGTGACCTGCTGTTCTATTTGAAATATTTGATATTTGTGTCCCTACTGGGTCATGGTCTGATGATTATATTGGTTAGTATCAACTTATGCAATTGAGAGATCTTGGATACAAACCAAAAATAAATCCAAGCTGATAGTTTTCCTTTAAAAAAGGTATGTTTTCGTACTGACACTTTTTCTTTATGTGCATCTTTTAGTCCTGCTTGGTGTAATAGGGATTTCAGAAAGGGTCTGTCACAATAAGTATTGTGGTTTAAGGACTTTTGTCTGTAACAGACTAATGTTAAAATCACCCCCAAACAGTACTTATTTAGCTGTATATAGATATGGTTGTATCTGTTTCAGTAGTTGAATCCTGAGGGTCTTTATTTGTCAAGCATAAAATTTATAATTTGATATGTTTTTTCTTGAAAAGTTATGTCTAATATTAATGCCCTGCCTAGATTATTTATGTATTTATTAAAAATTTAGGAATTACAACCCTTTGAGTCAGGGACTCATTTACAAAGGCTCCACGTCATAACAGGAAGGGAAGACAAAATACAATGGCCCAGATATTCAGAGCACTTGCACAAGGTGCAAATGAGTTGTTCCAGCGCAAGTGTGAAGGTGCTCCACCGAGTGATATTCAAAAGGAGCCACAGCGCAGCGCAAATACCATTGCGCCAATGCACAACCAAAATGTATGTAGCACAAGTGCAAGGGGGTGTTCCCATGAATAAGTGGCACAATGGCATATTCAACGGGAGAGCATGGAGCAAGTCAGGAGCAAACCTCAAGTTGCGCCAAGCAGACTTGAGCCAATAAATATAGGCTCAAACACACATTTAGCAGATGCACAACACTGAGCCCAGTGAGAGAGGGAGTGAGAGAGAGACAGCGCCAGAGAGGCAGAGAGGGGGAGAGACAGACAGATGGACAGACAGGGAGAGAGTGACAGTGACCGACGGACAGACTGACAGAGTGAAAGTGGCACCCAGGGAGACCCAATGACTGAGCAATGGACAGTGGCTCATTCCTGATGGACACCATAATGAGGAGAGTGAGGAGGCATGAGGAACAGTGGCATGGCCGACAAAGGGCCCGGTGGCGGTATGCCTGACACAGGTGGTACCGTGCCAGGATCACGTATGAGAACTTTAGTGACACAGAGATTGTGGGCTGGTACCACATGAACAGAGCTGTTCTGAGGCAGTTCAGTGAGCTGTGCAGTGATGAGATGCAGTCACCCACCAGACGTAGTCATGCCATGACAGTGGAGACTAAGATGACAGCTGTGATGTGCCTGCTCACCACAGGAACCTTCCAAAGACCAACAGGTGATACCATGGGCATCACCCAGTCAGCCATGTCCCACCTCCTCACCCATTTCCTCAATGCTCTGCTGCCACATGCTTCAGAGTACATCCCGTTTCCCAGCACACAGGCAGAGCATACAGCAAACATGCAGGAGTTCCACTGGGTGGCAGTCATGCCAGGCATGATCGGGGCACTAGACTGCACCCATGTCGGCATCCACACACTACCTGGCCCAGAGGGCATGGTGTACATCAACCGAAAGGGATACCATCAATCAACTGCCAGGTGGTGTGCGATGCCATGGGGCACATAATCAGTGTCTGTGCCACACACCACGGGAGTGCACATGATGCCTTCATATGGCACAGTTCTGCACTGTGCCATAGGTTTGAGTGGGGAGACATCAGCACGGGCCACCTAGTAGGTGAGTAGAGCGTGTGCCAGGGTGGCCGACAGACATGGCCCCGAGGTGGGGCGAGGGAGGATGGGGGGGTGGGTGATGTGCATGTGGTGGCTGGGGGGGAGCTTGTGGCAGCACAGCACAGGGATAACTATGTTGTCACCCACACAGGTGACAGTGCATACCCACTGAGGCCATGGGTGCTCACCCCTTACCAGTGACCATCGTCCCCCATGGAGGAAAGATACAACGAGGCACACGCCAGTACACGCAATATCATCGAGCTTGACATTGGCATGTTAAAGATGTGATTCCATTGCCTAGACAGATCAGGTGATGCCTTACAATACAGCCCATCGAAAGCCTGTGGCATATTCCTGGCCTGCTGCATCCTGCACAAAATGGCCATTGATTGTGGAATAGTAGTCGAGGCAGATGAGGGCGACAGAAGCGGGGGCAATGATGGGGGAGTGCCGGGGGCAGGCATCAATCAGCAGGAGGGACCCCAGAATGGTGTAGGAGGCACTTCAGCACTGGGACACAATCACAAGGGAGTATTATGG
Source organism: Neoceratodus forsteri (assembly GCA_016271365.2). Classification (NCBI taxonomy): domain Eukaryota; kingdom Metazoa; phylum Chordata; order Ceratodontiformes; family Ceratodontidae; genus Neoceratodus; species Neoceratodus forsteri. The sequence continues at coordinate 1,099,507,984 of CM028134.1, read as the reverse complement.
ACAACAAAGGTGAGTACATGTCATAGACACACAGGCATGGGCCACACAGCACAGCACAGCACACACCACAGGGGACGGGGTGGGCACAGTAGTAGTAGGCATGCTGAGACAGGGGCGTACATCAGACAGGGCAGTGCCACAAACACATGGGCATGCAGACACACACACACACACACACACACACACACACACACACACACACACACACACACAGCAGCACACACACAGGGTGAGGGACATGGCATGGATTAGACGCATGACACCAGTGCACAGGCAGCACCGGTGCGTGGCTGCCATCATCATATCCATGCCACATGCCCCAGCAGCAGGGTCCACACACACACAGGGGGCAAGCAGCAAAACACACATATGCACCACCACATGCAAGCTGCACCACCACCCCCCACGGCTGCATGTGGTGACAGCAGTGGATGGCAGGGCAGGGCAGCAGACACATCACACCAACCACACAGTCCCATGACCACTACAGCCACAGGGGCAGCTGCTCCATGGCTGGCCAGCAGATGCCTGCTGTGCATCAGCCAGGGGGGTATTAGATGCCCCCCCCAGGGGTTGATGTGCAGGACCGTGACCGAGTCTATGCAGGGGTGTCCTGGTGGCCAAACAGGCCTGCCCCAGGGGTATCTGGGATGTTAAAGTCCAATCCTGGCATCTGCCGTGCTGGCGTCACCAGACACTGGGACCGTGGGATGGACAGTGCACTGCAGGGGGTCCTCTGCATATGGCTGAGCCCAGGGGCAGCTGCAGCAGCCTGCCCAGCTGCAATGGCACTGGTCATGCAGTCCATTGATGCCAGAATGGCACCGGTCATGTGGTCCAAAGCTGCAGTCATGGCCTCCTGCATCTGGGTGAGCCTGTCCATCAGCTGCACATTGCCCCATCCTGCTGCTCAGCCATCTGGCACACCGTTGCCCACAGTGCGCGCACCTGATTAGCAAGCAATGCCTGTTTCTCCACAGAGGCCCGCAGTAACTGGGTGTGCTCCTGCAGCCTCTCAGCCTCCCGGTCCTCATGGTCTAGCCGCTGTGCTGGGGAAGGGGTCACGGCATGCTGCAGCACAACCTCCCACTCAGGTAGATGCTGCACAGTTGGCCGTACAGGGGCCACAGTGTATCCTGATGCAATGGTGGTGGGCACTGTGGCATGCTGCCCAACATCACCTACGTCCTGCTGCTGCCACCTGACTGTCTGCTGGGTAGGGCTCCACACCTCTGCTGCACCCACAGCACCACCACCACCCCCCATACCGGACACGGCTGCGGTGACACACAGAGCAGCACCAGTAGGGATGGGGGGTGGCTGTGGGGCTCAGGGCACAGCGTTGGGATCTGCTGGTGCCTGTGTGGCAGGTAGGGGCATCTCGGCTACCACTGCCCTTATGCTCTCCAGTACCAGTGTGAGGTCATCATCAGTGTCGGAAGCCACACTGAGCTGGTTCTCTGCACACAGCACCTATAGGCTGTCATCATGCAGGAACCCAGCCAGAGGTCATCCGACCCCATGTCAGGCACAGCCGCAAGGCTGGCCCCACTGAGGCATGGCCTGTCCTGGCTCTGGATGCTCATTGAGGTTGAAGGTCAGGCATCCATGTCCATGGCTACCTCCGCCCGCTCCCCTGCATGGAGGCATGCTGGTGCTGCAAAATAAGAACAGTGTGTCAGTGGAGCAGCAAACCCCATGGCCACCCCCCCAGCCCCACCCTGACCACACCCCCATCCAGCTCCACCCATGCCACTGCTACCACCCGCCACCATGCCACACTGTGTGTCTGCAACCACACACACATGGGGCGGTGGGCATGGCCTCAGACACACCCACATGACATGTCCATGACAGGCACACCTACCAGCCAGACATACTTATCATGCAGTGTGGGGCTGCCACCTGTCTGGAACCCACCACTGGGTATGCCCTCCACTGCCATGCATCTGATGATGGATGCCATGAGCACCTCTGTGGCAGTCAGCGGAGACACGGTCGCCGTCGCACCACCGGTCACCCTGCAGGATGCCCATATGGCCACAACCATGTCCTTGATACGCCTCCTGCCTGTGCCAACCTTCTTCTTGCACTACTGGGAGGTGCAGTGGTGGCGCCTGTGTGTGTGTTCACGTACTGGGCCCCAGGCTGCTGCACGCTCCTGTGGCATGCCCGTTGCCCTGCTGAGTAGGCCCTCCTGATCCATATAGGCCTCAAAGAGGGCAGTGGTCTCAACAGCAGTAAAGTTTGGCCTGCGCTTGCGAGCAGGCCCCTGGTTCTCCTCTCCTTCACTTCCTGACATTCTTCCACCTATGGCATGGAAAGCAGTGAGGGTCAGTGCCTGCACCTTGCATTGTAGCGCCCAGTAGCAGTGTGTGATGAGGCCTTGGACCCCCATGTTGCCACTCACGTACCTGAGCAGTTGCAACATTGGTCTGTGGCCTGTGGTGTAACACAGTGCTTTTAAGGTGCAAGGTATGAAAATTAGCCTGTGCACAATTGTAATGATATGCTAATGCACCCCACTGAGCCATGCATTGGCTCATGAGGTGATTTGCATGTGGCATTTGAATATCACGTGATTGCACCACGCACAATAGGGTTGCGCTGGATCAAGTCTGTGGTGCACTACTCACACATGTGCACTGCGCATGCCTGCAGTGCACATGTGTGCGGCATTGGCCACACTGCTATCACGTATCTGGCAAAGCTTGCGCGATGCTATGGCATGGCGCAAGCCGCACTAGTATGCCATCACGCATATGCGCACTGCATTGGGGGTGCTGACCTCTGACCCATGGGTCCTTGCTGACCCCATGACACCACTAGGTCCCAGTGCACTGCGCATGCCCAGGACTGCACTATTGCCCTGCACTGTGCAGTGACCGCGCAGCCACATGCTGTGCGATTGCGGCCCTATGTACCCTATCGCACATCCTGTACATGTGGCAGGCACGTGCACTGATACACGGCCATGTTCCTCTCTAACCCGGTGGTTCAGCATGGCACAGAGGCACAGTGTGAGGGCAGCCAACTGGTCCACGGTTGAGCTGATAAACCTGGTGGCTGTAGTTCAGTCGTATGAGGGACAGATGTTTGGCCAGGTGCCACGGCAGCAGGCCAGGGTGGAGGTGTGGCACCATGTGGCGGAGGCACTGGAATGGTGCACTGGTGTTGTATGCTCAGCAGAGCAGTGCAGGCACTGCTATGGGAACCTGCGGAGGAGGGCACTGGACCACCTGCAGCATCTGCAGGCATGCATCCTGTGAGGCTCAGTGCCACAGCCATGTAGGTGTGCTCATGTTTCTGTGATGGGCAGGTGTCATACTGTGGTGTTGGCAGGGCTGCGTAGCATGGCCTGCAGAGGGGTAGAATGTCAGCCTGGGGTACAATGTGTTGGGCATGGCCATTGCACCAGTGGCAGCCATGCTGGTGTGTTGGCCTGTGGATGGACGGAGACACACCCAGTGCATAGCGGGTTGTGTGGTGGTGGAGGACTCCTCATGTGTGTCTGTGTACTGATGTCCACCTCTCTTCATTCCCTCCACAGGGCTGGCATTCTGTAGATGGGCCAGGGAGGCAGCAGAGGTGGCCAGGGTGGCACAGCCAGGTGGGCAACAGGTGGCTCCAGCTGCACAGTGTGGGGCAGGTATGCATTTCCACATTCCTTCTTGGTCACACAGTGGGGTAGTGGTGGGGATCGGGCAAAGTCATGGCTGCCTCTGCCATGCACTGTGACAGCTGTGTGTGTGTGTGTGTGTGTGTGTGTGTTGCACAGTCCATCGTGCGTGCCACTGCATGCCATACCTTGGCCACGGTGTACCAGCTGTTGGTGGTGTGGGCATGCGCATGGATGCCATCAGTTGTGCTGCGGTGCTGCTGTTGTTGTGTGCCATGTGACTGTCATGGTGCAGATCCTGTGGCCACTGCACAGCTGCATCCACCTCTCTGCACCACCATGGTGTGCTGTGTTGTTGGCTGGTGTTGTCCCCCCCCACGGGCATCCATTCCAGGCTCTCCAGGGGTGTGTGGTACCATCATCCATTGCACACTGTGGGTGGGCATATGTCACTGGGCCATTGCACTGATTGCCTGTTTTGTCCCATGCCATAGGTGTCAGATGGCATCCTGCTCCATGTGCTAGGCGGGAACATAGCAGGCTCCTGAGGCAAATCCTGGTGGCTGTACAGAGGGTGCTGGTGGCTATGGTCTCCCTGCAGCGGATGTCAGCAGCAGACCAGAGGAGAGAGGTGGCATGGTGGCGGGCCATGACCATCATCAAGGGGCCCGGTTCATATCCCTCCTTTCTCTTACTGGTCCTGTTCCACCTCAGTCTCCTTCCCATTGTACAGCAACTATTACCTGTCCCCACCCTTTATTGTCCCTCCCCTGTCCCTGCCCCGTTACCTTGTTTGTTGGTGTTGTTGTTGTTTTACTCTTTATAAAGTGTTTTTCAGCTACATGCCTGTCTCCATGTCTGCTTTTCAAGTGGTGTGTGGAGCCATGCTGCAGTGGGCAGGTGTTGGTTGGTGGTGTCTGTGCGGGGGAGATGTGATGGTCCTGTGGTTCACAGCTGTGTGCATTGATGTGCCACGTTGTGGTGGGGGCCATCTCCCAGTTTGGTGGGTGTGCTCTGTGCCTGCAGGGTTGCTGTGGGGGTGTGGTCAGGGGTGGGCAGAGGGTATGTGGGGGGGTGGCACACAGTCAGGATACTCCTGCTGGACTGGTCTGCACGCTGGGGTGGGGTGTCAGCATCTCCTGTTGAGTGACCAGTCCTGTGGGGTCTGGCCTTCTGCCTGGGCCCTGGCCCTGTTCCTGCCCAGTGTGTGGGCTGCCTGTGTGTGTGTGGGGCATGGGTGTGTGTGGCACCGGGGACATGGGGTGGAAATCCATTGCAGTGTGGCGGTAACCACAGCCAACTGGCTGGTGGGCTGTGGGGGGCACCATTGGTTGGCCTACATTGACAGTGTCCCCTCTGGTCCCCAGCTGGCCATGCCACCATTGTGGTCTGGGTTACAGTTCAGGGGCATGGACTTGTCCACCACCGGTGGCCTGGCTCTGGTTGTTTGGTGCATTAGACCCCTGTTGGTGGCTGTGCCCCATCATGTGTTGGGCATTCATCCCTTGTGCTTGTATGTGCACCAGTGTGCCCTGCTGGTGGGGTCCTGTGCCCATTGTCACTGGGTTTCTCTGGCCTTGTCCCTGTGTTTCTTGTCTGTGCCTTGCACTTCCCTGGTTGTGCTAGTGCATCTCTGGTTGCGCTAAGGTACAACTGTGCCATATTCATCCATCTTGTGCTGACGCACTTCAATGTGCACAGTCTCTGAATATGGCACCTGTTGTGCCATGGCACATCGGATTTGTGCTGCGCCAGACTTGCACCTGCCTTTGGCACATTTCTGAATATCTGGGCCAATGAGTAAATACTGGAGCTTAGAGCAAACAGATACAGTGAACATTACCAGAAGTGCTGATAGTAAATTCACTCAATATAGATACATGTTATTACAGGGACAAGAAATCAGCCCATAGGGGCCGCGACTAGAGGCCAGAGGTTTGAGATCAGAGATGGAGGAAGGGAGGAGGGAGCAAGAAGGGTTAAGGGCAGTCACAGCTGGAGCTGAACATGATGTAGTCAAGCAGCTCTTATTTGAACTTCAGTTCAAAACATCATTTAATTTTGTAACCTTTATTTCTGGATTTTTAAAGCATATACCTATAGACCAGTATGATTCTCCCCACGACCATTCATTCTGTGCTTTTTGTACTTCATTCAGAGTTCATAACCTGGTATCCTGGAAGAGAAAATTATCGTATTTGAATTGTTCTAGAATTGCATAGGTAGAAGTTCTCTTTAATTCTGATTTTATATTGTTAACATTTAAGCTTGCTAAAGTTAATTCTGACAAGTTAGTTTTTTATTTGTTTAGAGAGGTTCTTCATTCAGATCTAGTGTCCCATTTTTCCTTTTTTACTGTGCCATCAGAAATGCAGGGTTCTTCTGATTATGAAAAATGATCCTTTTGGGACGAACTTGCAGAGATGTCTGAGTCGTCATCATCCATGATGTTGCTCCAAGTTTGCAAAGTGTTAAACCTCTTTCCAGCAGTGTAGGTTCTTCTGCAGGTGGTTTTTTTTTTTGGTTTCTTTTTCCTTCTTTTTCCTTTCCCTACTACCTGAAACTATTCCTTCACTGGTGGTTTGGGGGGGGGACATGTCCTGTTTTGCCATTTCTACTTAATTTTCAGTTTGTATTAAGTCTTGTGTATTGTTTTGGCTTTGTTCTGATTCAGTAACTGCCATATTTTCTTCTGGCACTGTTTGTTGATCAATATGTTTATGGACTGCAAGGCGATTAAGCAAAGTCTGATGGGCAGTATTTTTTTTTGCGATATCCTATGAGATTTGGTGGCTTTATTTATGTAGTAATCCTGTTCCACATAGTCTGAGGAGGGCTCCATATCAATATAGCATGGGGATTTCAGCGACAGTAATTTCAGCAACTGGTATTGGTCGAACATTAAAATGGCAATGCTACATTTTGGTACCCTACAGTAAGGGCAACAATTACATTGCTGTTTTTCTGTGGGGGGCTTTGCCCACCACACCCCCCATTGCAAGCGGAACTGCCCCCACACCCCCTTACTAATATAACTAACTCCGAGGTTGTAGCACCTCAGGGAGGGTGAAAATAATAATCACCTGTTCCGTAGGGTGCCCAAATGTAGCATCACCATTTTAATGTTCGCCCAATACCCGTCACTGAAATTACTGTCACTGAAATACCCACATAATAGTGATGTGATACCCTGAGGGGTTGTGTGCAGCCCAGGGGAATGATCTAAATGAGTGCTCCTCCTCTCCACACAGACTGCATTTCAGTGTGATAGTACAAAGATTTCCTGTGTGGCCAAACTCTCCACATTGTGTGCATCTTATTTTGACACAGTTGTTGTTAAGATGTGTGAGTGAACCATGTCTATAGCAAGATTTGGGCTGCCCAGGATAGAATAGTATGTCTCTATCCCTCCCCAAATAAAAACAACATGGAAGGTGTTGGATGCCTTGCTCAGTAAGTTTTAGCTTGATTCTAAACTGCCAGTCTCCTGTCCAAAATTCCTTGTCATCTGACTGGTTAAGTGCTGTAGTTACCCCTATACACAAGAAGGGTAGTCAAACTGACTACACAAATTATAGACCAATCAGTGTTACATCTGTTATTGGTAAGATCTTAGAATCTTTTATTAAAGATGCTATATAGAATGATATAAAAAATAGAAAGCTCACTGATGAAACACAGCATGGATTTATGCCCGGGAGATCGTGCATCACCAACCAATTATGCTTCTATGAAAAAATGTCAGCGGCTTTGGATCAGGGGAAAGCAGTGGACTGCGTATACTTAGACATGTCTAAGGCCTTTGACAAGGTACCACATAATCAAATTATACAATCATTAATTGATCATAACATCAACCATAACATTATAGGTTGGGTCCAGTGTTGGCTCAATAATAGATCCTAAATAGTAAGTACTAAAGGTTTCTGGTCTTCCACCATTGAAGTTACTAGTGGTGTCCTACAGGGCTCAGTCCTAGGACCACTATTATTTCAATTATTCATGTCTAAACTAGGTCAAAATGAACATGTATGGATTAGCAAGTATGCAGACGATACCAAAATAGCCAGTATCGTAGGTAATAATACAGAACATATTCAACTACAAGAAGTTCTGGATCACATTATGCTATGGGCGGATTCAACAAATATGTCTTTCAGTCTGGACAAATGCAACATTATGCACTTTGGAGGGCATAACAAAAAATTTAGATATAGTCTTGGCAATATCACCCTCAAAAAGGTTGAATATGAAAAGATCTTGATATAATTATATCTAACAAACTAACCTTCGAATCACATAGCAACACCCAGCTATCAAAGGCAAAGAGAATTCTACATACAATAAAAAGACATTTTAAAAGCAGAGATGCACAAGTAATAATGCCTCTCCACAGATTGTACACAAGGCTGTTACTTGACTATGGATCATCTCTATGGGGACCAATAAAGGGTGGTATAAAAGATTCAGTTGAAAAGATCCAAAGGCAGTTCACTAAGTTGATCTATGACTGTAAAGACTTATGAGGATCAACTAGATAAATTAAACCTAATGTCTTTACACAATAGATGAATAAGGGGTGATATATTACTTTGCTATAACATATTAAATGATAAACACTTAACTATGGAGTTAAATCTTGAATTTAAAAATCATAATAAAAGCACTAGGGGTCATAGATTACAACTAAAACCTGGTAAAATTAAAACTGACAGAAGAAGAGCTTTCTACACAGAAAAGAACATTAACCCCTGAAATAATCTCCCTGAAGAAATAATTAATAGCAACAACAAGGCACTTTTCAAATCCAAATTGGATAATTAAATTTTTTAAGGTCATCCTATATTTTACTATACCTAGTTACTGGAGCTCATATGGGCTCACCACCTTGTTTAGCTCCTATGGTCTTAGTATGAACCTTAGTGTCTATTGTTGGGTCACTGGTTCCTTGACGTTTGCATTATTTTTTAAGCCCACATATAATGTCCTTTACATTCACCCCTTCATTCCCACATAACATCGTTACTGTTTTAAATGTAGGTTTTGTAAGGTGAATTGCGATGAATGGTGCCCAAATTGGATAATCTTTTACAGTATAACATACACTCCAGAACTTATCTAACATCAAAAGTTAAAATGATCTCTCAGAAGAACAAGGTAAATTTGATAGGGAAAATTAAGATAGGTGATGTAGAGGAAGGGGCAGAACTGTCTACAACATGCCCCTTAAAATTGAGTAAAGAAGCGAATTCTGAGATTGAAAAAGAGAAAATTATGTTTTAACCCCCTAATTAGTGATTTATGGAAACAAAAACAACATGATGGGGAACAACTTGTGGAACAAAAGAAGAAAACCCCATGTCCAGAAATTCTGGGTAATAATAGCTTTTTCAGACAAAGCCCACATTTGATTGATTTGGTAAATAGCGAAGTAAGTAAAACAGTCAAAAATATAAGAGAAACAATTAAGATAAATAGCAGGATTGAACAGAAAATTAGGGATTTTAACAAATTGAAGCAGGATCTAGATGGAACCTAAAACTCTGGTATAATTATCATCAATCAGGGGGCTGTTTCAGATTGTTATAGGAGGAGGAGCTTAAAGTTACTAATAAGGATAGTAATAAGGACAACAGCATACAACTGGGAGTGGAGAATGAAATATTGTATATGAGTCCAGAAGAAGAAAGCATCCCAGATATGGAAACGTTGACCAGGGACTGCATTATTGCATTACAAAATCCCTTGATGGCAAATTAATGATTTATGAACAATTAATTCTGTCAAAACAGGAATTATCATTTATCAAGGGAATTTGTATTGAAAATAAAAAAGGATTGACTTTATTTTTGAGAGGTTAGAACAGAACGACTTGTTCTCAGTAAAACATCTGACAGAACAAGGCAATGTAATTAGGACCAATCAGAGACAGACTGAAGAAGTTTGTGATCTATCCTTGTATTCTGAGAAAATAAACACAAGTACAGATGATGTATCATATTCCATCTTTAATGGAGATGAAGACACCCTAGAGGTGGAATCTGAATTGATTATGCTACCAGAAGGTCATGAAGACCCTGATAGCATAACAGAGGAAATGAAGGCAGGAAATCCTGAACTGTGGGAAAGGGGGATAGTTCAAGAAAAAAAGAGGAAAGTGAGACTTAAAGGGAAAAATCATGACTGTGAGTGTTCAGAAAGCCTAAATACAGACAAGGGCCATGAAACTGTAGAATCTGATATAAATAGTAAAATAAAGGAAGAAAAGGGAATATAAAGCAAGTCAAGAAAAAAAAATAGGCCTAATAAGAAGAAGTTCATTCAAAAGCTTAGGGTAAGAACTCTGAAAAAAAAGAACAAAGTAAAGAACCAAACAATGACAAAATAAAAAACTAAAAAAGAAGAGAAGCTAAAAACCAAAGTATTACTATGGAAATAATTGGTCATACCATAACAGAAGATATAGAACACAAGAGATGGATACAAGAGGTTGAAAATAGTATAAAGAAAGACACCGAGGCAAAGCTTTGACTGAGACATTTTCTGGGAAGGACTCTGGAAACAGACTTTGTGTTACCTATATTTAAAATCTCAATAATGCCTGATGAAACAGAGTTAAAGCTTAACCCCCATTTGAAGAAACTTTTGGAGGCCATCCTACAAGGGAATGGGAGGTATGGGGACATAAATAAATAAGATGAGTGCTATTAAACCTCTACCTGATACAGAATTGGTATTTTTACCCTTGGATCAGTGGTGTGCACTCAAAGCAATAGAAAATCAAAAGAAGAAAATGAAAAATCTAGGCTTTGAAATAGACAGTGTGGTAACCATGAAGTCTATGTTTCCAGAGTACTTCTCAGAAAATAATAGTAAATCAAGGATGAAGAAGGAATTCACAATCTCAATTTTTGGGATTAGTAATTTCTTGAATGAGACAAAATACAACCTATGTCCTTAGATTGTAGATTTATTACAGAATCTGTTAAAGGATAGTAAGTTGCATGAAATAATATTGAAAGCAAAGCGATGGGAAAATCAAGGGCAAATAATGATTTGGGTAAGGAGTGAGCTTGATTATGAGCTCCTCCTTTCCAATCCAGAAAGTCTGGATAAGTTTGACATAAATTTAAAAGGAGAAAATGAGGTCTTACGGGACAATAAGGAAAACAGAGATAATGATCAGTAGTTAAACTTAATTAAGATGGCAAATAGATTTCAGATATTGCAGGACATAGATGCTGATTGACAGCCAGATGGAAATATCAGAAACAAATCTTACCCTTCCCTAAATCTAGATTTTAACATTCTATCATAGAATGTTTGTGGACTAGGAGAGAGGTTAGCCGATCCGACATTTGTGGTTTATTTAAAGCAATTTAACATTATCTGCTTGAAAGAAACTTGGACCAAAAAAGAAATACACATTGACGTTTATAGAATGTTTAATAAAGGGGCAAGTAGCATAAGCAAATTCGATAAATTATTGGGTGGCCTTGTATTCTAGGGCAAAATTGCAGGGTCAGCTGAGTATGATGAAATCTTAGTAGACTCCAATTATATACTTGCAATTGTTGTTGCAATAAATAGTAAGAGAACTCTTATTGTCAATGTCTATTTCCTTCCAGTTGGATCTAAATATGACAACAAGAATAATATTGAAAAGCTTATATGTGTAATAGAAAGATGGAAACTGCATGAGCTGGAAGCTGGAATTGTACTTTTGGGGGACTTTAATGCCAGGGTGGGAAACAGCCTGGAGCCCACCAGGGAAATTTGGGATGCTTGTGCAGCCCTTGGATCACACAAACTAAAAATGTAAAGGGCAACAAAAGATAGGAAGGGATGTGAGAGAGGGAAAAAAATGATAAAAGAATTAAAAGATAATAATATGCTTTTAATTAATGGATGATCTAATGGAGATTGCTTTGGGGAATTTACATATTGAGGGATAAGGGGTGCCTCCATAACTGACCATAGCTAGATTACTTTGGATTTAGTAAAGTTTTTTGTGGATTTCTCTCTATGCAAATGCTCTGAGAGCTAACATAACCCATTAGAGATTACATTTTATATCAATACAAGACAAACGTGCTCCTACCGAGCCAAATAAAGGTATTGTAAAGGTCAAAATAGGGATCAAATGGGACCTATTGCAGAATCTGGTTCAAAGACAGTTGGCATTCATCTGTATCCCCTTCCCCCCTGGGTCATGCCTGAAAATAGGCAGAATTTGTCTAGTGCACTTACCCGGTCAACAAAACCTAAATAAATAAAAATAAATAAATCAATAGAACTATTAAAAGATAAGGGATGAAATTCTAGATATGCTACAGCATACACCCCATGAGTAATTTCTTGAGACATATATAAAGATCATGGAAACTATTCCTAAGATCATTGTTAAAACCTTGATATTCAAGGAAAGAAGGGGAAGTAAATGGTATGATGGGGAGTGTAAATATCAACACAAGAAGATAAACAGCTATGCTAGATATTCTATAAAATACCCAAGTAAAATTAACAAACATAATCTAAATAGACTGAGAAAAGAGTATAAAAAATATTGGGAAAAAAGAAACACAGCTATAGGAAGAGACTATAGCAGCAGTTCGAGAAAGCTGCTTGGGCTAAAGATAATAAAAAATACTGGCACATGGTAGCCCGTAGGTGGGATAATATACCTTTCACAGTAGAGAATCACATTGAGTCTCGTTTGTGGCTCAGTTATTATGAAAATCTTTTTTTATATCCCAGAAATAGGAAGAGAGATTCTCTGCAGGAAAAATTGAAAACCTTTAGAAGATAAAATCTCAGAAGAAGAAATTAACCTTGCTATTAGTTCAGCTAAAAGGCCTTTGGGTCCCAGTTCTTATGAGGTTATTTAACCTTATAATTGAAACAGAAAAGATCCCACCATCATGGCAAGAAAACATCATTGTTCCAATCCATAAAAAGGGTGATAAATCTAAGCCATGTAATTATAGGCCCATATGCCTATTAGATACAACACACAAATTATTCTCTAAAATAATCCACAGCAGAATGATAATCTGGTTAACAGAAAAGAAAATTTTGAATGAGGGTCAAACAGGCTTTTTACCTGATCTTTCTACTGTGGATCAATGTTTTGTACTGTCACATTTGGTATACAAATATATTTATATTAAAAAACAAAAAATGTTTTGTGTATTTATTAACCTCAAATCAGCCTTTGATAGAGTTAACAGGAAAAAAATTATGGGAAACTTTGGGGCAATATAAGTTGAATGACTCAATCATTTATTTACTTAAATTGCTTTACAGTGATAATTGTACAGTTATAAGATACAACAAGGAAGGTGATAGCACCCCAAGATTCCCATCAAATATCAGGCTAAGACAAGGTTGTGTTTTATCGACCATACTTTTCTATATCTTTTTAAATAAAGTGCTAGAAGAGTTGGATGACTCAGGGCTGCACATGCCCAGGTTGGGCTCCAGGCAGTGTCCCTTCCTGGCATATGCAGATGACGTTGTCTTAATGGCGACCAGTTTTTTGGGAATTAAAACGAGCTTGTTGAAATTTTATGAGAACTGTGATAAAGCTGATTTAACAATTAATTTAAAAAAAACAAAGTTTATGATATTTAACAGAAATCATTTGAGATCTAATAACATACCTACCTTATTTTGTGCAAGTAACACGATTGAGTATGTGGAAAGATTCTGTTATTTGGATATAGTTTTTAATTATAATCTAGGGTGGCAGGAGCACATGTCTACTATATTACAGAAAATTAAACACTTGACCCTGTCAATTGAGTCATTTACTTATAAATATGGAGGCCAGTCTATTAAAGGCTCTTTAAAGGAGTTTAATGCAAAGATAAAATCACAAATCCTTTATGTATCAGAAATTTGGGGACAGGATAATAAGAATGGGCTCGAATCTGGTATGAACAAATTTTATAAAAAATTATTAGGATTACCAAATAGTGCAGCATCAGAACTAACAAGATTTGAAATTGGACAGTTACCTATAAGAAATAATATCGAACAGAGATTATGCACATATTGGCTGAAAATATACAACTTGCCTAGTGCAAGGTTACCAAGAATGTGTCTGGAGGAGATATTATTTTATAACAACCTGGGATACAAGTGCCCTGGTTTATATGCACTGCAGGAGGTCATTAAGCCTTATGGCCTCCTACAGTGCATAACCGAGAGTTTGGAAAAAACAATATTGGATATCAAGCAAGAAATTAAAATCAGAGTCAGAGATATCCATGTCCAGAGAGAAATGGATTTAGGTAAGAATTTCAAATTAAACAGCTGGCTGACAATGAACAATACGAGAGCTTATGGGGTTAAAAAATATTTACATATAATACAGAACCCTAATTTAAGGAAGACATTTACCAAGCTTAGATTTGGCTATATTGATAGTCAGACTTTAAGGAACTTCTATGGGAAATCAGACTCGGATTTATGTGCCTGTCAAAAAAGCAAAGATGACTTAGTTCATCTGCTTTTGTTCTGCCCCCTATATAATAAAGAGAGAACACAACTGCTTGGAGATGTTCTTGCCACCCTGGATATGGAACCTCTGTATCAGATTAACTATTTGCTGAATTCAGAAGAAGACATTATAGTAGAGAAAGTAGCAAGTTTGGGCAGATTCCTGGAAAGCAAAAAAAGACATATCTGTAAGGGAAAATAGGGTATATCATTGTGTAATATAACTTAATATATGTTTTTTGCATATTGTCCATTTGTACTATATTTATAGCTGTATTTTTGCTTTTTTTACAAAATGACTCGATATTGTGTATGTTTTTTTAATTGTGACGACAATTGCATTTGTCAATGATAGACTTGATGATGATGATGATCTAACAGAGATGCATTCCTGAAACTCACATCGAAGTTAAAGTCTCCTGATGCATGAATAAAGGCATACACATCTGCTGGTGAAAATTTCAGGGAGTCTTTAATTAAAGTTTTTCTGACATAATGTCTATCGGGGGGTTGTTCTAAACCTCATCTGTATCTTAAGCATACTGCATTCCTTCTTTTTGTGACTTCTACAGGCTGTTGAAATAAGCTGACATACCTTGTTGATTTATTTGTTTTACTTAGATTGTCATTTGCCTCCAGAGTCTTAGCCATTTCATTTTTTATGTCAGCCTGCTCAACATTTATGTCTGGTAACACTGTTTTCTGGGTATTTGCATTGTCTTTAGGTACAGTTTGCTCATTCATCGGTGTTGCCCTACCTGACCCAGCAGAGTCTGGTTCCCGGTGTTCTGGGCTTTCCGTAGCTGTTTCTTTTGTTGCTCTGCATGCTCTGGGCTTCTGTCAGCTACGTTCATTTTTCTCTGCTTCATTTTTCCTTCTCCTGGAACTGGAATCTTTTTGTCCGGTACACAGTTTCCTTCAGCAAAAATCCACCCTGTATTTTTCAGCGCCATCTCTGGAGTTCATTCCTCAGTTGGAAACTCTGCTGTGGTTGCTGTAGTCTGACTCAGCACATCTGCTTGGTTTGCTTTGGCGCCAAATGCTTTTTCAGGTACGTTCTGTAAAATATTTCACCCAATAATGCTGTAGGACTAATGGATAGTCTTTTGCATTTTTTTTCATCTTCTATTTTATTTTTCTCTTTAGTATACTGTTGTTTAGCCTCAGTCATCATTTTTAAGAGTCGCCTTTTTTTTCTCCAATTTGTACTATAGGTTCCTTTATTCTTCCATCAGTTCTGAATAGTTAAAGTCTGAAAATCAAGTAGCTGGAATTTGTGAAGAAAAGGCTTCATTCTCAGGTTCTCCTCCATTCCTACTCCATCATCCACCACACTGGACTCTTCCATCCTGCTCACAGGAAATGACACAGCACCCCCTGCAGCCAGAGTAGGGGAATTTTTTATTTCATATCACAAAGAACAAATAAAGCAACAAATAAAACAAATCAACAATACATCATACAATAATTTACAAAAGAAAAACTCAGACATTCTACATAGTATTACATCATGTTTCAAGAAAATACAAAATCACACATGCCCCCACAATGCAAAGCACCATGGGCTGCATATGCAAATCACCACAGAATGTTATGCTGGTCCAACTTTAAGCAGAATTGCATGGTGCCGAAAGGCCTCTCACACAGTTTGCAAAGGGTGCTAACAGAAGACATAGACACGTGTTTCGTCCTACCAGGACTCATCGGTATGCCTCGTCTGTTTGACACCCCAGTGGAATGGACCAGCTACCCCTAAGGCAATGTGCCTGGGATATATTGTGGTGAACCCATTAAAATAAAAAACTAATTAAAAGACAAAGAACCTCTGTGCATAAACACTGAGGCAAGGGTTACCCAAAGGGCATTTGGCTGGGAAGCCAAGTTTCAAGAAAATACAAAATCACACATGCCCCACAATGCAAAGCACCATGGGCTGCATATGCAAATCACCACAGAATGTTATGCTGGTCCAACTTTAAGCAGAATTGCATGGTGCCGAAGGCCTCTCACACAGTTTGCAAGGGTGCTAACAGAAGACATAGACCGTGTTTAGGTCACCAGGACTCATCAGTATGCCTCGTCTGTTTGACACCCCAGTGGGTACCGAAAGGCCTCTCACACAGTTTGCAAGGTGCTAACAGAAGACATAGACACGTGTTTCTGTCCTACCAGGACTCATCAGTATGCCTGCCTGTTTGACACCCCAGTGGAGTGAGAGGCCTTTCCGCACCATGCAATTCTGCTTAAAGTTGGACCAGCATAACATTCTGTGGTGATTTGCATATGCAGCCCATGGTGCTTTGCATTGTGGGGGCATGTGTGATTTTGTATTTTCTTGAAACTTGGCTTCCCAGCCAAATGCCCTTTGGGTAACCTTGCCTCAGTGTTTATGCACAGAGGTTCTTTGTCTTTAATTAGTTTTTATTTTAATGGGTTCACCACAATATATCCCAGGACATTGCATTAGGGTAGCTGGTCCATTCCACTGGGGTGTCAAACAGACGAGGCATACTGATGAGTCCTGGTAGGACGTAAACACGGTCTATGTCTTCTGTTAGCACCCTTTGCAAACTGTGTGAGAGGCCTTCGGCACCATGCAATTCTGCTTAAAGTTGGACCAGCATAACATTCTGTGGTGATTTGCATATGCAGCCCATGGTGCTTGGTATTGTGGGGGCATGTGGATTTTGTATTTTCTTGAAACTTGGCTTCCCAGCCAAATGCCCTTTGGGGTAACCCTTGCCTCAGTGTTTATGCACAGAGGTTCTTTGTCTTTAATTAGTTTTTATTTTAATGGGTTCACCACAATATATCCCAGGCACATTGCCTTAGGGGTAGCTGGTCCATTCCACTGGGGTGTCAAACAGACGAGGCATACTGATGAGTCCTGGTAGGATGAAACACGTGTCTATGTCTTCTGTTAGCACCCTTTGCAAACTGTGTGAGAGGCCTTTCGGCACCATGCAATTCTGCTTAAAGTTGGACCAGCATAACATTCTATGGTGATTTGCATATGCAGCCCATGGTGCTTTGCATTGTGGGGGCATGTGTGATTTTGTATTTTCTTGAAACTTGGCTTCCCAGCCAAATGCCCTTTGGGGTAACCCTTGCCTCAGTGTTTATGCACAGAGGTTCTTTGTCTTTTAATTAGTTTTTTATTTTAATGGGTTCACCACAATATATCCCAGGCACATTGCCTTAGGGGTAGCTGGTCCATTCCACTGGGGTGTCAAACAGACGAGGCATACTGATGAGTCCTGGTAGGACGAAACACGTGTCTATGTCTTCTGTTAGCACCCTTTGCAAACTGTGTGAGAGGCCTTTCGGCACCATGCAATTCTGCTTAAAGTTGGACCAGCATAACATTCTGTGGTGATTTGCATATGCAGCCCATGGTGCTTTGCATTGTGGGGGCATGTGTGATTTTGTATTACATCATACTGCTATCTTAAAAAAAATATAGATAAACAAAAGAAAAATTGGAGAAAAACATAAACCAAAATGCACTGACATAATCCACCCCACTTAGAAACCATGTAACTATATAAACAGTCTAAAATAAAGACATCCCCCACAGAAAAAACATGAAACTCTTCCAGGAAATAGCATTTAAATAAAATCATTCCCTTTCCATAAACTAACCCAATAGCCAGCACTAAATTTTGACATTTCTATATGCTGTAAATGTCTTAAATCAGAAGTCATCATATAAAATAATTCATCCAGAGAAAACAATTGTTGTTGTAATAACAATCTACATCTACTAATCCACAACCAATATAAAAAATGACCATATTATTCTTAGGGTACTAAAATTATCTTTAGGCATGGGTCTGTCAGAAATACCATAAAATAGTTGCTCCAAAGTTGGAGGAACAGAAACCTTATGTTTCCAACTGTGTTTCACCACGTCCCAAAAATCAATCGCATAAGGACATTGGAAATATAGATGCAACATAGTTTCCAATTTTGACCCACAACATTCTCTCGGACAATAACGTTCCTGGAGACTCTTGTGCTTCTGGTTACTCTGTACATTCACCCTATTATGAAGCCTCAACCAAACTGTATCCCAAATATGGTTCGGTATGCGCTTATCAGTAATGTAATCTGAAATTCCCTGTTGGTGAATCAAGGAAAATCCAGAAAAAGGTGAATCAAAAAAACACCTTTGCAAAACATCTTTATAAAGAGCTCTCCTTACATAATGACCAACCGAAGACCAACCAATTTGCCAAACTTTAATTTTATCAAAAACTCCCTCCCACCGAAAGGCCAATCTAGAACATCTCTTATTCTTATGTTGAAAATAATTTAATCTTCATTCTGACAAAACCCCAGATAACTGTTAATATACTGAAAAACTCCAACATTGTGAGCATCTTAATTAATGGCACTATAGTGCTATATAAAAAAAAGTAAAAAAAAAAACAGAACAGGATGGACCATATTGACCCCGCCAGCCTTAACAGACAAATATAGAACATTCCGCCAGATTCAATTTAAATGGCTCCCCCAAAAACAACTAAAAAACTGCCCATCAATTGGGTCTCCAAATGCCATGGTAACAAATAAATAGAACTCAAAACAAAAAACAAGAAGCAAAAAGGTTCTAATCATATTAATCCTTTTCAATTGTGACAGCTTCCATCTGTTCCAGCCTGCTACCATCGTTTGTCCTTTAACCAAGGCTCTTTGCCAATTATATGTTGGCATATCTTTACCCCAAAATAAACCCCCAATATTCGACAGGGGACCATATCTACAATGAAACCTCCCACCCTCTCATCTGCAACTGGAAAGCCACCAAGTCATAAACAATGTGTTTTTTCTAAATTAATCCTAGCTCCCGTAATCCTACCGACCTCCGTTATTAAAGCACAAGCTGCAATAATAGAGTCACCATCTTGTAATAGTAAACAAAGATCATCCGCATATCCCAATACTTTTGAAAAATACCCCAAATCTCCTCTTATCCCCTTAATTCTGGGGGACCTAGACAATAACCCTAATAAAGGATCCAATGCAAAAACTTATAAAAGAGGATTAAGTTGGCATCCTTGGTGGACTCCCTTAAGGATCTGATGACGGGACCCCATCCACCCATTCTCATATGGTAAGACATTCGCCAAAGCATAACATAATTTTATCCATTGCACAAATATTACCAGAATACCATAAGCTTCCAAACAACACTACAAATATACATGAGAAACTTCATCAAAAGTTTTAGCCTGATCCAGACTTACCAAATACCCCAAATTTTGATCCACGACACCCATCCCATCCTGAGTTTCCAACAATTCCTGTATAAGCAATAACACATCCATGATGCGTCTTCCAGGAACAGAACAATATTGATCCACACTAGTGAGATCTAGCATAACCAAAGAAAGTCTGTTCCCTAACAATTTAGAGAATATTTTAAAATCCACATTCAATAACGTGAGTGGCCTCCAGTTATTAATATTAGCCTGGTCTCCCGATTTATACAGAAAGACCATTAAACCTTCATACATCTGTGTTGATAGAAATAAATCAGCAAGATAAAAATTATATAATGATAAAGTAGTTGGCATCAGCTGGCAAAGAATTTTATATAACTCACTCGGCAGGCCATCCAACCCAGGAGAGACATTCTGCTGCAGGGATAAAATGACCCTTTCCAGCTCTAGCAATGTAAAGCCCTCAATTAATGTCTGCTGCCAACTTAGTGAAAGACAAGGAAGATTTGCTGCTTGTAACAACTGTGGCAAAAAATAGAATCTTCTACCCGTTCCCCAAATTTCTGCTAAATATGTTCATCAACTATCTTCATTATACCCTCATTATCCCATACCTGTTCACCAGTTGAGGTAATTAAATTTTCAAAAACTCATTTCTCCCTCCGATCTTTGCAAGCCAAAAAAGGGTTGACATAAGCTATCTTCCCTTGCATACCAAACGACTGCTCTGTATGCAAAGAAGAAAATCTATTATAATGGTACTCAGACATAGAGGGTGGGATATTCAGAAGGGTTGCGCATGACGCAACACAGTTGCGCCATGCGCAACCCACTGATGTGCCCCGGCACGATATTCAAATGGGGATTGAGCTGGCACAAATTCGGCGCTACCGGAGTGCATCAGTAATGTGGCGCGGCGAGGTGGGGGGTCATGCCCATGCATACTCCAAGATCCCGATATTCAGCCCAGGATGTGCTGAACCCATGGGCAAGAACCCCTACCCGCGCCGCACACAGGTGAGCCCAAAAAGGAGCAACAGCTGACACCACGGGTGAGCTGCCATATTGCAGGGCGCAACACGGCTGCTGCCACCTGTGGGTGGCCACCCGAGCTCTGGCTGCACCTTCATGGTGGCACCCCCCCATGCCTGATCACGGGCATACATAGAATAAGGATAGTCCCATATCCCTGGTGGTCCAGTGGACCGCTCACAGCCCGATCGCGGGCATATGTACTTTAGTTAATAGTCCTATATCCCTGGTGGTCCAGTGAACCACTTGCAGCCTCATCGCAGGCATAGGTAAATTTAAATACAGTTAACTCCATCCCTGGTGGTCCAGTGGACTGCTTGCAGCCCGATCACGGGCATATGTAGGAAACATATTAGTCCTATATCCCTGGTGGTTAGAGATGCAGCGACTTTAAATTTCACTGGTGAAGTGAACACGAAGTGGGCACTTCGCATTGTCTCTCCGCTAGGCGGAGTGGGCAATGCAAAGTGCTCACTTCGTCTTGTCATTACCACTTCGCGTTAAGGCGGAATGGCAATGCGAAGTAAGGCAAAGTCATTGTTTTTAATGGACTTCACGTTCCTCATTAAGATTCTACGTGATCCACTTGGTGTTTCAGATTTGGCAGCCCCCCCCCACACATCACATGGCTTACAGTACTGTATGTCACATGCTGTTTAGCTAGGCAGGAAGAAAGTGAGTCATACAAGCAGACACTTTTACTTTCTCCTGTGCAGACAGAGAGAGAGTAGTGTGTTTTGTGACTGCTGATACTTTTAGATCAGAACGAGGAGGAGATTTAAACTTTGATTTAGACCCAACAGCTTTTTTAAAAGCTACATTTTTTTGGCTTTACTGTACTCTTTTTTACTTAATTTGTTCTTTCTGTAAATTTTATTTTTCTTACCTTTATAAGTAGTTAGTTGTTTGTCTGTGTGACTGTGTGTGTGTGTGTGTTGTGTGACAGTGTGAGTAGTGATTGCTCAGACTGAGGGAGCTCAGTAGGAGAGATGGACTGGGTGAGGGAATGTCTGGGACGGGGCAGCTTTGGGAGATCGTGGTAGTGGTAAGCATCGTACCGTGTGCATGTGTGGAGGGCATGGGCGCCCATTCCTGTTGGACCTCTCAAAACTTGTGAGTGCCCCCCCCCGAAGCAGGACGAGCACCACCTCCTGTCCTGACTCTGAGGCAGTTGAACCACCACCACCAAGTCCAGCATCAGGTTCTCTGGAGCAGGATGTGCCTGTTCCCCCGGGCCCAGGTGTGGATCCCATCCCTGTTCAGCACCGTGACCAGCAGGCTTACAATACATCCAAGTAACTATTAAAAAAAATGTATTTTGTGATTCATGACGTGATCGTCAATCGTGATTTGTGACTGCATTTGTGACCATGATGATGAAGAAACGTGAATGCCTATGACTGTACTTCCCTGGGCCCCGATGACCTGTAGCTTAAAACTCCCAGACTTAAAAACACGTATCAATGAGTATAATGGTGGGGTGGTGAAGCCTTTAGAGATACTACAAAACAGGCTTACAATACATAAAAGTAACTAGAAAAAATATTTAAGTGATTCGTAATGTGAATGATCGTGAATCGTGATTTGTGACTGCATTTATGACTGTGATGATGAAGAACGTGATTTGTATCACGAGTGACTCGTGATGATGGTCCTGACTTAAAAATGCATATTAATGAGTATAATGTTCTTGTAGAATTATGCACCACACCTGTCCAGTACTCTGAAGGGAAGCCAAAGAAACAACTGTGACTTAAGTTACAGATGGAGATTGGGCACTAAAGAGATGCAAATGTACAGACAGATTAAGATTGCGCTGTGCACTGAAGAGATGCAGACACAAAGGCACAACACCTAACCAGTGCTCACCATCAGAAATTCAAATCTGGAAAAGAATACCTTTACCGGTTGGGGCGGGCTGCGCGGGGTGGGGGGCAGTGTACTGTACTGCTGTAGTAACAGTCACTAGTGCTAGTACCAGTACCAGTAAAGATACCACAAAGAAGTACAAAAATCACACAGCTGCAGTGGATAGCAGCTTTACATTGCTGAAATTATTATGTGGCACAATAAAAGGTGTCTGATTTGATGACATGCGTCACGTCACACACATACTCACATACACACGCACTAAGTAATGCATAGCAAATTGAAAACTTCAGTAATATAACCACATATTTTAAACAAACTAAAATTATGCACTGCTGCACCACACAACAGCAAGCAAAAAAATGGCAAGAAATATTGAAAATATTACTGTGTGTACAGTACATTAACACAGTTAAACAAGAAAAATATCACCAAAACAGAAAGCACTGTCTTTTTCTCCAAGTTAATCTACCTACACCACAGATACACCCCTCCCCCAAAGCACACTTCCACTGTCTCTCAGTACACAGACTGAATGTTGTACATTAACATTCAAAATCCATACACAAATAATAAATGCCCGATGATATGAGCACAGGAGGGTTTCCTATAATCGATGAACTAAAGTTTCAGCAAAACAAATTACTCAAAAAGGCTTTTTTAACAGCTTTTTGAAGGTTTGAATTGCAGAGAGCTCTCAGAGCAGATTGTCTCCTACAGCTTCCTACACACACTACCCCAAACTGAGGTTGTGCAGAACAATCTAGAGCCCATGTGACCCGAAATCCCATGAAACACTGCAAAATTTGCCTTTGGAGCTTAAAAAAAAGCCAAAGTACATTGTTTTCAATGTACTTCGCCTTAAGAATTGGTGGAATAGTGGTTTGGGAAGGTGAAGTAATGTGAAGTCATTGTTTACAATGGACTTCACGTTACCATTGTAAACAGTACTCTTCTTACGTTCTTGAGCACTCAGCAGTCGCCTTCACTCGCGGATCACTTCACGGAGGCGGTGGGGCCGCCGCTCACCACTACTGGTGGTCCAGTGGACCGCTCACAGCCCGATCGCTGGCGTCAGTAAAACATAATGCCACACCAATCCAACCCTGGTGGTCCAGCAGTACCCCCCTCTCCACCAGCCCTCTGAACCCCACCGCCCCACTCCTCCCCCGGTCAGCGGCGGGCGGCAGCTCCCCATCCGCTTGCCACCCCACCGCCCGCCAACTGACACCGTACAGTAGGGCTGTACACTCATTGGTCTGCAGCATGAGCCAATGGGTGTGCAGCCCATACCATACTACACAGTCCAGATATGTGAATGGATCCCGATGACTGGGGGGGGAGCGGGGCCGTGGGGCTCAGTGGGCAGGTGGGGAGGTGGGTACCGCTAGACCACCAGGGTTGGATTGGTCTGGCATTATGTTTTACTGACACCCACGATTCGGCTGCGTGCGGTCCACTGGTCCACCAGGGATATAGGGCTGAACATAAGGACATATGCCCGTGATCGGGCTGCGAGCGGTACACTGGACCACCAGGGGTAGAGTTAACTGTTTTTAAACATACTTATGCCCGCGATGAGGCTGCAAATGGTCTACTGGACCACCAGGAATATAGGACGTGTTCTCCTTATACACACGCCCATGATCGGGCATTGGGGCACTTTGACGTGATGTGCAGGGGGCGTCGGTCCCCGACGGCTGCAGCCTGGCAGGGCACCAGGTGCAAGTCATCGGGGATCGGTGCACCTGCATGCAAATGGGGCCATAATGACATGCAAATGGCCCCATTTGCGCCTTGCATACATTATGGCCCCATTTGCATGTGCACTTTTGAATATCGCGGTGGTTGCGCCTATTGCAACGGCACTTGCGCTTGCGCATCCCCCTGCTCCACTCTGGCCACTTACGCTGGTGCAGTGCCACTGCGCCATGCACACTGCGGGTGGCCAGGGTGTGATATTCAATGATGCTGTGCCATGACGAAGCTCAGTTGAATATCACCCTGTCAACACCCCTGCGCAGCCTAGCTGCGCTGCGCCCAGTCTTGCACCACAGCCTGGTGCAGTCTGAATATCCCACCCAGAGTGTTTAACCCGTGAAATCTCTTCAGTCAAATTCCCCTCCCCCCCTCCTCCTCCTGTCTAGATAATAATTCACACAATAACGTCCTAAACATAAGGTATTCCTCCATCTTGGTCCTTGCCCTAGATTTACCCAGAGCCTGAACATAACCCATCAGGCAATGTTTAAAATCTTCCCACCAATTCCCAATATTATCATATAAAGCAATCGTTGTTATTGTATCTTGTAATATTTTTTATTTATTTATTTTGTTAACAGGGTAAACATATGAGCCAAGGCCCTTTTTCATATGCGACCCGAATCAATAACTATTCTTCAATACTGGGCAACATTAAGAGGGAGGTATTAAGTCACCACACTCCAGAACCTCTCATTCATCTGGGGGGTGGTTCTCTATACCAGTCCCTGTCATTGAATGGTCAGATGTCTCCACTGGCATATTTAGAATTTTGGTAATCAACAAAGTCTTGGGTACAAATATGAAATCTATTTTGAAATGAAGGAGACCTTTAGAGAATGTTGATTTTTCCTTCAAAACACCTCTAGCATGTGCATCTACTAAGCCTGCTTGGGTAAGAACAAAACTTCAAAAAAACTTTATCACATTACTGCTTGCTTTGATCAGTTCTCTGGTGGCAGTTAATGTTAAAATCGCCACAAAAGAAAATCTGATGACTAGTGTACAAATAAGGTCGCAGTTTTTTTAACAAAGCTATTCTTTGCACCTTTGTCTGAGGCCCATAAAGGGAAATTAATCTACACTGTAGACCTTTAAGAACCACATCTAACAACATACTTCTCCCTGGTTCCACATCCACTAATCTAAAAACTTGAACATCCTGTGTCATAAAACATATCCCAATTCCACAACAAGCATCCTCCCCCACAGACCAATACATTCGTCCCCATGGCCAATCTTTAGTTGTCTGAGCTACATCACTTAAAGTATGCAACCTGGTATCTTGTACTAAATAAACATCATAATCTGAGACAGCACACCATAGGCTGCTAAACGTTTAACTGAGAACTTTATACTATTAACATTCAGACTGGCTATCCATAAAGAAGAGGGTTCAGGGAAGGGGTTTTATAATTTTCCCACTAGATCTAGTAATACATTTTTTGGCATTGAAAACCTTGGCTTTCCGTGGAGATAATTTTAAACCACCTAAAGGAGCAGCAACTGCCTCCTGACTAGTATCCATATCTGGCAAAAGGTTATCTTGTTCCACTTGATCACCCCAAGAAGAAAGTAACGTAAATCTATCTGATAAGGGTAAAGGGGATAAGGGCAGACACTGACTACCAGGCCCCTCAGTACCCCCCAATGCCTAATGCAACTGGACCCCTTCCTGGTCCGGCAAAACAGACTGTTGAAGCAGACCACTAATGGAAGGTGTGGAAAGAAATTCATCATGACTTGGGGCAGATGGGGAAGAAAGCAATAGGCACCTAGACTCCTGTTGGGGGGAACCAAGTGGAGTCACATAAGGGGTCTCCTGTTGTCCCACTCCAGCACTGTCTACAGAAGGTTGGGTAAAGTCCATATATTCAGACCGAGAGAAGCCACCCTCTACTGGGGTTGAAACCACTTGAGGTAACAGAGTGTGTCTACTATCCCCCTCCCTTTATAAATCCCACACCTCGTCGCCTACCTCTCCCTAAACTTTTGGGCTCAAACCCCGTGGAACTATAAGGTCTCCTGGCTTGGAGCAAAAAATACTCCTGATCAGAGGAGTCATCTGAATCATGAGTAGACCATGAGCAGTCAGCATAAGGGTGACCTTCGTCCCCACACATATGACAAACAGGGAGAGCATCACATTGGGCCACAGTGTGACCCAATACCCGACTGAAAACATTTAACTTGGTCACAAGAAGTATTTAAATGCTGTAAAGAGCCACATCTATAACAACTCTTGGGCTGACCTGCATAAAAAACAATACCGCTGTCTCGACCCTAAAAAAAAAAAAAACTAGGTAGATGCTGAATATCGTCCTCTGAATGGGTCAATTGAACTCGTATTGTCCACCCCCCAGTCCAAAAAACCATTTTCATCCATAATAGGTTTAGGATGGTCATACACAGAACACCGTTTTTTCCAACCAAAAAACAATGTTAGCAACATTAACATCCTTGTTACGAAAAAGAACAGTTACTGTCTTAATTGTTGGTTTAGTAATAGGAATTGCCAGAAAGTCTCTCCAAGCTTCCGTATCATTCACATCATAATATTTCTTCCAGAATTAGTCTAATGATTTCATAGTAACAAAACTAACATCATTCACGTGATCTCCGGGGGGTTGGGTGTATGAATGCATATGCCTCTGTTGGTGTAAAGCCCATAGTCTAGCAAAAGGGTTTTCCCTACCCAAACCCTGTTCGGGACCACTGGGGCTTTGCCTTTGTATTGAAGCCTAACCAGAAATTGGTGTTTCGCCACCTCTACTGGTTTACGAAAGAGGCCAGCATAAGTTTTAAGGCCTGAAGCCTTCTGAGGAGGGGAATCCCCTCCCTCCCTCCCTGTGCCCATCATCAGTACCCTTTGAAGAACCAGCAACCAGCATGGACTGGGCAAAACATGTCTCCCCTTTCACAAGGCAATGACCCACTTTCCGAAGTTGGAGAAGCAGCTAACAAACTCACAGTCGGGAGAGGGAGAGCAACAAGGCTTTGCTTCGGTATGAGTTCATAAGCGTCCGGCATAGAGCTAAAATCTTCAACCTCCTTCTGAACACACTCAGCCACAGTCGGGGCAAGCAGAGGTGGAACACCAATGGAAAACCCAACGTCAGGAGAAACTAAGTTCAAAACCTCCAGAACAGATACAGGCAAAAGGATTTTAGGATCAGGTATCCAACGGCCAGCATCCCATAGCCATCCCGTTTGCTGTAATGCTACTCCAGGAGACCAATCAGGTAAGGGACATCCAGCTACCAACCCCACTTTCAAGAAAGGGAAAGGGTCCTGAATTAAGATCTGAGCCCCAGCAGGAGTAGATGGTGGCTCACCCAAAGGTATCTGTTTACTCCCGTCCTGCGTTGGGCTCGCCATAGAGTGCTTCCATTTACTGCATTCAGCTTCCAATTTTTGGCGACACATCTGAAAATTGTTTTCCGCCAACATTATTAAATCCAGCAATTGTGATTTATTTTTTTCTAACTCATTCTGCAATTGTAGTTCAGCCATTGCATCATCTGTCTCCACTTCGGTGGAATTATTCAAGTCCAAAGCTAATACATGATCATAGCCTCGATCAGTCTGGCCATCTCCTTCGGATAAAGAAGGCTGTACCAAGAGCTCTGGAGTTCAAGAAACACAACCATCCTCCTCCACCACCTCCTTCAAACTGAGGTCCTCCATCCCTGCAGACACACGGACAGCGCCATCTGCCTACAGAGTAGGGGAATTTCCTCGGTGTCCTGATAAAATTTCCCACATTCACTAAAATTACCACCAGCAGCTTAATCTCATTCATTTTTCAGCTGGATTCCATATGCTTTTCATCTCCCCACTCCCTTAGCCCTCCTTTCCCAATCAACAAAAACGAAATAAATAAACAGTTAAATAAATACACAAATCAATCAGTCAATCAACAAGTGTCGTTATAAGTTGTTGATGCTAACCTATGATGGGAGGGGTGATTAACCCAAACTGTTGAGAAACACATTCTGTATGAAAAGTCTAATGGTTTTGAATATAAAAAGATGCATTTTGGGGGGAGGGGATTCAAACCACATTATTGACTGGCATATCATAATTTGAACATATTACACCAGCACTTCATGACATGCACTGGCTGCTGTTAACTGGTGAGCTGATTTTATTATTCTATTGCTGGTTTATAAGGCCATGAAATGACAGGGCCCCCTTATATTTGGGATCTACTTGCAATCCACCAGGAAGATTCTAGTGGCAGTAGAGTTCTTTGCTCAGTCTCCAAGGGACTTGTGGTGGTCCCTTCTTCAAGGTTAAAATTATGCTGGGGACTGAGCACTTGCCAGTGTTGTTCTGAGGCTTTGACATGCTGTACCAGATCAATCTGTACTGCCCCCTCAGCGGAAGTTTTTAAATCCAGACTGAAGACCTGGCCAATTAGCGTTGGGTAGTCAGAACGTCTTTACAATATAATTTTTTTTATTTTTATTTTATTAAACTCTAGGATTACAAATACCTTTGAGCAGGAACTGCTCATTTACAAAGTTTCCACATCAAAGGATGTAGGGTAACATACATACAAAGGTCAACAATGGTTACAGTCTTAAATCACTGAGATGACTAAGCATTAATTATACAGCCAAAAACGGAGCGAGACAACACAAGCCAGCTTCCGACAGTTTTCAGTGTGAACAATATACAGTTAGTATAGGGTAGGAGAGAGTCAGGAAGAAGTAGGCAGGCTATAGCGCCATTGTCGGAGGGTAGAGGTGGATGGCAAAAGTGCGAGGTGGATGGGCTGGAGGGCCTCATATATGAAAGTGCCAGTTGAGAGGGGAGCGGCGGGAGAGGCAGGGGGATGTGGGGGGGGGGGTAAGGGATGAGAGTGGGGGAAGCTGGTGCCAAAAGTTTGAAGCTCTATGTCAGGTTACAGGTCACCTTCGACTAGGGTAAAAAGAGAAGACAGTTACTTAGGAGAGGCAGTCACATTGAGTGGTAGAGGCGAGGAATAGTCGGAGTTGCCTTTTAAAGGGACCTAGCGTCACAGTTGCAAGTGTTTCTATGTTAAGGGTATTGTACCACTGAGGAGCCCTGTGCGTGAAAGACCTCTGACCCATAGTGGTCCAGCATCTGGGGACCTAGAAGGTCTGATATTGAGCACTGTATGTAAGCTGGGTGCTGCTGCTGCCAGTAAGGAGTTTTGCCACTCCTGATGGCATGCACCAAAGGAGAACTTTTTTGGTTATCAAGCAGGGCTGGTATTGTATTCTACTAAGGAGTGGTAGCCATCCAGCCTGTTACATACAGGTCACAGGTGTGTGTTAGGTGGGCGGCACCCGGTAGAAGCCTACAGGCCTTGTTGAGTGTCACCGATATCCTCTGGAGGGCAGTAGGGGAAGCAGAGCCATAGATGACTAGATCGTAGTCGACGATGGAGGTGACAGAGCTATAGATGGCCAGTCTAAGGGCATCAGTGGTCAAGCAGTGTTTGTGCTTGTGGAGCAGGCTGATACGTATGTTGGCAGACTTAGCTACAATGCCAATGTGCCACATGTAAGAAAGGGAACTGTCCAAGGTAATGCCAAGATATTTAAACTCAGGAACATGTTCAAGTGAAGCCCCTGTGTGGTTTTTGATGGTGAGGGACAGAGATTTATACTTGCTCCACGAGTTGCAGAATGTCATGACCTTAGTTTTGCTATAGTTCAGGATGAGTTTGTGGGAACTAAGCCATTCTTCAACATGCCTGAAATCACATTGCAAATGACTCTCAAATTGTTTAGCATCTCGGTTGCTAGTAAACAGTACTGCATCGTCTGCATAAAGTAATATTCTCTGTTGGCAGACACTAGGGAGACTGTTAAGGAAGAGAGAAAAGAGTGATGGCCCAGTATAGACCACTGAGGGACATCTGAGAGGACTGTTTTTTCATCAGAGGTGACTCCAGCAATCCTAACACATTGGACCCTTTCCCCGAGGTAGCTAGCAAACCAGGGCAGTGCCTCCTTGGAGAGCCGGAGAGCAGTCAGTTGCCTGAGTAGGAGTGGGTGGTTAACAGTATCAAAGTCCTTTGTCAGGTCAATGAATACTGCCCCCCCCCCCACAGATTCCTTGATCAAGGATGTCATGGATGAATCCGGTAAATTCCAACAGTGCCGTGGTGGTACTATGCCCTTTTCGGAAGCCATGTTGTTCCGGGCACTGGATTTCATATTTGTCCAGAAATTCGACAAGCTGGTCCGAGACTATTCATTCCAGAGCTTTAGATAAGGGGGGAGGATGGAGCTAGGCCTGTAGTTGGTGTGCAGTGACTTGTCTCTACTTTTGTGTACAGGTGTGATAGTCGCCCGTTTCCAGAGTGATGGGAATTGACCCAATCTTAGGGAAAGGTTGAAGATCTTTGTCAGAGGTTCAAGGATCTCATCTAGGACTAGAGCAAGCAACTTCAGGTCGAGTGAGTCACCACTGTAGCCAGTTTTGCAGACAGCCTTGCATGTGTAGGTTCTGGCTAAGTGCATTGGGATCTCTTTGAAGAAGAACAGCAGAGCTGTGTGTACTTAGGATGCAGCATCAAAGGTGGAATTGGTGGTGGGGACATTGAAAAAATCAGGTGGAAGGACACTGCTCAGGTTGGAGAACACACTGTTGAACGTATTGGAGATGGTACCTAGGTCTAGCATAGGTGTTCCATCAGTGTTGAGCATGGTGGGTGGTGCCTTAGTATCCTTGCCTGTGAGGTCCTTCAAGTTATTCCAAAATTTTTTCCCATCACCCTAGGAGTTGGAGAGTGCCTCCCTAAAGTATTTGCTTTTAGCCTTCCGTATAGCTCAAGTACAACCATTTCTTGCAGATTTGTATTTTTGAATATCCCCTGGGGCTGATGTGGCTCGAGCACAGTGCCAGAGGTGATCCCTTTGTTTGAGCCATGCTACAAGCTTGGAATTTATCCATGGGTTAGACCTGCCTTTACCCTTCATCTTTTTAAGTGGTGCACGGATATCACAGGCCACCGTAAAGCGGCTGATGAGCAGTTCCTAGGCTTTGTTTGTATCATTGAATGAGTCAATTTTTGACCAGTCCAGCCTGTTTAGATGTGACTTTAGCAGCTGAAGGTGTCCCCTGCTTGAGTACCCTGGTGTGTATTATTTAATGAGGGGGCTTGGTGAATTTGTTAGCCCAAGAGCAGATAACGGGTGAGTGGTCACTTAAAGTATCAGGGAGAACTGACACCTTAGAGATTCTTTCGGGGTGGTTTGACAGTATCCAGTCAATTAGGGTGTAGGTCCCCATCCGTTAGTTGCACCTAGTGGGGGTTGGGACAAGTTGTGTGAGGTGCTGTGCCGTGACAGCATCCTTGTAGGTGCAGGCCTCAGGTGAAAGTCAGTTTATGTTAAAATCCCCCAAAATTATGGTCTCTGAGTTATGGCGTAGTCCCTTGAGGTATTCCATGATGTCATTGAAGACACTGGCCTGGTCCTTTGGGGGTATGTATACAGAGACTATAGTACGATTTTTATTATGGGCCCCTAGGAGAACTTTGATGGCGAGGACCTGAGATGGGGATCCTGGGTTAGAAAAAGGGATTACATGTCCCATGAGGGTATCCCTCAGGTAGATGGCACAGCCACCACCCCGTTTTAGTTTAAATTGTTCAACTATTTGAAATATTATATGCTTTTTTTATTTTGTGTTATATGCAAAGCACCATGAGCTTGGAAAAGGTGCTGTATAAATAATATTCTGTCTATCTCTCTGTCTATCTATAGAAAAAGTATCTGTCTGTCTATCTATAGAAAAGGCATCTGTCTATAGAAAAAGTATCTGTCTGTCTATCTCTCTGTCTCTGTTTATCTATCTACAGACAGTATCTATCTCTCTGTCTGTCTGTCTATCTATCTACAGACACTATCATCTATCTATCTGTCTGTCTGTCTACAGACAGTATCCATATATATGTCTGTCTGTCTATCTACCTACAGAGTATCTCTATCTCTTTTTCTCTCTGCAGATTCTGTCTGTCTATCTCTCTGCAAACTCTATCTATCTATTTATATCTATCTATCTACAGACAGTATCTATCTCTATCAATATGTCTGTCCATCTACAGAGAGTATCCCTCTCTCTCGCTCTCTCTGCAAACTCTGTCTGTCTGTCTCTGCAAACTGTATCTACAGAGAGTATCTAGCTGCAAACACGTCTGTCTATCTGTCTATCTGCAAACTCCGTCCGTCTACAAGCCTGCCGATCTATCTGTCAGACTGTCTGTCTGTCTGTCTATCTATCTATCACAACTATTATTAAACTAATTTTTATGAAACTATACATAGAAACATAGAATCTGTCGGCAGAAAAGGACCATAGAGCCCACCTAGTCTGCCGATTTCCCTACTTGGTTTGGCAATCCCTACTCTTATCTGGACTGCGTTTCTCCCACTCTGCTGTACAGCAGGGTGCCTTTATGCTTATCCCATGCACTTTTGAATCCATGTACTGTTTTTGCTTCCACCACCTCTGCTGGTAGGCTGTTCCACGGATCCACCACCCTCTCTGTGAAAAAATACTTCATAGTATTCTCCCTAAGCCTCCCTCCCTCCAGCCTCATGTTATGTCCCCTTGTTGTTGTGAACTTTCATCTCTGAAATATGCTCCCCTCCTGTACCCTGTTTATTCCTCTAAGGTATTTGAAAGTCTCTATCATATCACCTCTCTCCCTTCTCTCTCTTCCAGTGAATAGCTGTTTGGTTCCTTGAGTCTTTCCTCATAAGGTTTGTAGCGCAGTCCATGTATCATTTTTGTTGCTCTTCTCCGGACTCCTTCCATTCTGTCTATGTCCTTCCTGAGATGCAGTCTCCAGAATTGGACACAGTATTCCAGATGAGGCCTCACCAGTGATCTATACAGTGGTATCACCACCTCACTCCTCCTACTGGTTATGCCCCTTCCTGTGCACACCAACATTTTGCTTGCCTTCCCCACTGTTTTTTTGCATTGTTTGGCTGACTTCAGGTCATCGGATATGATAACCCCCTGGTCTCTCTCCTGACTTGTGGTGGCTAGAACCTGCCCCCCCCAATCCTGTATTCCTCTCTTGGGTTTCTGTGTCCCAGGTGCATCATCTTACACTTCTTAACATTGAAACCCAATTGCCAAACCCCTAACCATTCCTCAAGTAGTCTAAAGTCGTTTCTCATTTTATCTAGCCCCTCCTGTGTGTGGACTCTGTTACAGATCTTGGTGTCATCTGTGAACAGGCATACTTTCCCCTCCAGTCCCTCTGTAATGTCGCTTATGAAGACATTGAATAGAACTGGACCCAGCACTGATCCCTGTGGAATCCCGCTGGTCACCTCCCCCTCTTCTGATTTTATGCCATTTACTACCATCCTTAGGGTCCTGCCTTTTAGCCAATTATCAACCCATTTAACCACTTTAGAGCCCATACCCAGATTCCCCAGTTTGTTAAGCAACCTTCTATGAGGAACAGTGTCAAAGGCCTTACTGAAATCCAGGTAGGCCACATCCACCGCCCTTCCCTGATCCATCACTCTGGTCACCCAGTCAAAGAAATCAATAAGATTAGTCTGAAAGGACCTACTCTCAGTGAATCCATGCTGCCTTGGGTCTTTTGCACCGCTTGACTCCAGGAACTTCACTACCCTTTCCTTGAGCAGGGACTCCATCAGCTTCCTCACCACTGGGGTCAGGTTTACAGGTCTGTAATTGCCTGCCTCCTCCCTATTTCCAGTCTTGTGCAGGGGGACCACCTCTGCCCTCCTCCAGTCCCCAGGTACCTCCCCCCGTCTGTAGTGATTGGTTGAATAGGGTTGTCAACGGACCTGCGAGGACTTCCCTGAGTTCCTTCAACACTCTAGGGTGAATCCCGTCTGGCCCCATTGCCTTGTCTGTCTTTACTTTTCCTAGTTCCTCCAAGACTCTATCTACCGTAAATGGGCTGGTGTCCACCTCTGACCCCTGTATATCTTTCCTCATACATCTTGGCCCCTCCCCTGTCTCTTCCTTGGTAAATACTGAGCAAAAATACTTGTTCAGTACCTCAGATCTTTCAAGGTCATCCTCCACCCACCCACCCTCTCCCTTCTTTAGTCTAACAATACCATTTCTGGTCTTCTTCCTCTTGCTAATACGAACATATGAATGTGCCAGCAGAAACAGACCACCCGGTCTATCTAAGTCTGCTTGAGTGTCCAGCTGGCACCCCTAATTTGCAGCTGCCCCACCCCCTCCCCTTTGTTATCCCACTGCCACCCCCACCTCCCCCACCCTCACTCTCCCCTGTTCCCTGTCCCATGCCCTTTTAAAGCTGTTCACAGATTTACATGATTCCTCCCATTCTGGTAGTGTGTCCCATTTTGCTACCACCCTCTCTATAAAATAGTGTCTCCTCATTTCCCTTCTATATCTTCCCCCTATTCTCAGCCCATGCCCCCTGGTGTCCCTCCCCCTTCTTAGCTTAAAGACCCTATCTGCCCCATCCTTATTGATCCCCCTCAGATACCTGAATGTCTCTATCATGTCTCTCCTGTCCCTTCTATCCTCCTGGGCATACATATTCAGGTCTCCCAGCCTGTGCTCATAGTCTCTCCCCTCCATTCCACATATCATCTTTGTTGCCCTCCTCTGCCAGTAGCCTGATATCACGCTTTAGGTATGGCCTCCAAAACTCCACACAATACTCTAAGTGCAGCCTTACCAGCGACCTGTAGAGAAGCAAGATCACTTCTCTTCACCTGGACGAAAACCCCCTCGCTATGCACCCCATCATTTTGTTCACTTTTGTAGCCAATCTCCTGCACTGGGCAGTGTTGTTCATGCTCCCTGTTATCATTACCCCTAGGTCCTTCTCCTCCTCAGTGATCCCCTGCTTAACCCACCCCCAGCCAGTATTCTCTCCTTTGATTCCTCACCCCGAAGTGCATAACCTTACACTTCTTTGTATTGAATCCCAGCTGCCACCTCTCTGACCACTCCTCTAGCTTGCTTATATGCCCCTGCAGTTGCTTCCATCCCTCCCCTCCATCCACCACTGCTCCGATTTTGGTGTCATCAGCAGATAGACTTACCTTGCTCACCACTCTGTGCAATGTCTGATATGAAGAACCCAAATAATACTGGCCCCAGCACAGAGCCCTGTGGAACCCCATTCATCACTGACCTTGGAGATGAGAGCTCCCCTCTCAACACCACCCATTGCAGCTTCCCACTCAGCCAGCTTGTAATCCAGTTCATCATTTTTGGTCCTACCCTTACACCAGTTAGTTTCCCCCCAGGCCGCCCATGAGGCACCGAATCGAAGGCCTTGCTGAAGTCCAAGTAGAGAACATCCACTGCATGACCCCTATCCAGCTCACCTGTCACCCAGTCATAATATTGTATCAGATTGGTTTGACAAGATTTCCATGAAACAAACCCATGCTGCCTCACATCCTGGAGGCCATTGTCCTCCAGGTACGACACCAGTCTTTCCTTTAGTATCGTTTCCATGAGTTTGCACACTATGGAGGTGAGACTTACCAGACGATAATTACCGGTTCATCCCTTGGTCCACTCTTGTGTAATGGTACTACATGTGCCATCCTCCAGTCCAGTGGTACACATCTCAACTCCAGTGAGGTGCTGTACATATTTGCCAGTGGCTCCCCCAACACCTCTGCCATCTCCCTCAGCACCCTGGGGTGGATACCAACCAGCCCTGGTGCCTTGTCTACCTTCAGTGTCCTTAGTCCCTCTAAGACTCTACTTGCCTCAATTCTTCCATCTGCTGCCTCCTCTCCCGCCATCCCCACCTCCCAGCCCATGGTGGTAGCGGTCCCCTTTTGTCCATGAACACTGAGCAAATGTATTCATTCAGTGCTTCCACCTGCTCCTCCTCCTTTTCTGTCCACTCCCACACCTTTATCCTCACTGTTGTCTCCTTGCACTTCCTTTTCTCCCTGATGTATCTGAAAAAGTCCCTCCCCCCCACCATTAACTCCCTGCGCTAATCTCAGCTCCCTCTGGGCCTTGGCTTCTCTCACTTTTCTGGTCACCTCCCTGTCCACTTCCTTCCCCGTCCTCCTATACCTCTTGTGTGCCTCTCATTCTGCCCTCACCACCTCCACTACCTCGCTGTTCAACTAGCATGGTTTTATTGCTCTGCTTCTCTTACTCTGTGTTTTGGTGTGGGCTTCTGTTGCCTCTGTAATCCCTCATTTAATAATATTCCATTTCTACTCCACGTCCATCTCCTGCCTTACGTTTCCCTTTCAGTACTTCCTGCATCCTCCCAAAGTCCACCCCCCTAAAGTTACCCACCCGAGTAACTGATTTCTCCGGCTCCATACACATCATGATATTAAACCACACCGTTTGGTGATAGCTGTCTGCTAGTGGGTCCTCCACCTTTATTTCCCTTACTGTGTCCCCATTCGACAATACCAGATCTAAAATGTTCTTCAGCCTAGTAGGTACACTAACCAAGTGTGTCAGGAGACCCTCCTGTATTGCGTCCAGGAGCACTTGCTCCCTAGCACTGGAGGTGACCAGAATGCTCCAGTCAACCCCTGGCAAGTTGAAATCCCCCGCAATGACCACCTTCTTTTCTACATACCTTTTTGATTTGACCCGCTAATTCCCTTTCAAGCTCCTGAGACTGGGACGGTGGCCTGTATACCACCCCAAACCTCAGTTTCCTACTCCTTGAGTCTAGGAGCTGCAGCCAGATTGCCTCTGTTCTCCTTTCTTCCCCCATGTCTCTTATGCATTTGATCCCATCCCTCACGTAGACTGCCACCCCACCCCCTCCTTCTTACAGTCCTTTCTGTATAATATGTATCCTGGGATTGCCAGATCCCAGTCCCGGTGCTCAGTTGCCCACGTTTCTGTGACAGCTGCAATATCCACTCTCCACACTGCTAAGAGTGCCTGTAGTTCAGCTGATTTGTTGCCTAAGCTTCTTGCGATAGTGAGACCACCTCCATCCTGCCCCCTTCCCCACCGGCTTCCATCTCCTCCTTCTACTCCCTCCCTTTCGCCACCCAGTCCTTCCTGCTAGCTTGGGGTAGGCCTGTGACTCAACTCTATCGGATCCCTGCCTACCTGCTGTCCACTTCCCACCCCCCCATCTAGTTTAAATCCACCTTTGTCGCAATATACCTCCCATATCTTTGCTTTAATATCTCCTTCCCTTCCCCACTCAGGTGCAGCCTGGGCCTTGCAAACAGATTGTTATTATCCCAGGTACTAACCCAGCTGCCCACAATCCTATACCCCTTAGTTTGTACCATTCTACTAACCATGTGTTCGACTCCCTAATCCTCTCCTTTCTCACTGTGCTTGCGCAGGGTCCTGGGAGCACCTCGGAGAAGGCCAAAAACTCCCCAGTCTCCTCGCACAACCTACCCACTTCCTCAATCCTCTCCCTTATTACCACCACCATTTCCCCGGTTAGGTCATTTGTCCCCACATGTACCACAATGTGTGGTTCCTCCTACCCCTCCTCACGCACCTTAGGATTGCCTGTCCTGCCTTGTCTGCCTTTAATTTCGGTACGGCCTCCATCCATATCTGACTGTGTCTCTCCCCCTTGCTGCCCCATCTGATCCCCTTGAGTATGGAGTCCCCCAACACCAGTACACTCTCCTTCTCTTTCCTTGTGCCCATCCCCACCCCCCACCCAGGTTCTCATTCCTGGGACCACTCAAGATGGTGTTTTTACCATTTGCCCCAGTGTCTTCCCTCCCTGCCCCTCTCAATTGAGACCCTCCCTTCTCCTGTTTGACTTCTAACCTCCCTCTCCCTCCTCACCTCTCTGAGTATTATCCCTTCCCCTGCCATGCCAGGGTCAATCTCCCCACTAGTAATGCCCCTCGCTCCCTTCTCTTCGTGAGTACTATCCCTTGTGCAATCTCCTCCTGCATCCTCTTTCCCATGTGCTGCTAATACAGCAAACATGTTCCCTACCCCCTTTGCCTTACTATGTGTTTTCTCCTCGCTCCTGTCTACTGCTGCTCCTCTTTTTCTAGGTCCTACTAGAGTACACCCGGCATTGGCTGGCTTTCTGTCTAGTTTGCCTCCACCCTGACCCCTCCCATGACCCACTGTTCCTTCTGTGTGGTGCCCTCACAATACTCTCAGATGTCAGCCCTCCTACTGACGCAGTCCTCCCCTCATCCCTCAACCTCTCCAGCTCCCTGTCAAACCACTGAACCTCTTCCTTGAGCCTCCTTCACCTGTGGCATATTGGGCACCCTCCCAGTGTCCACAGTATGTTCATCCGCGTTGCTGCACCACAACCATTGCACC
Organism: Neoceratodus forsteri; assembly: GCA_016271365.2. NCBI lineage: Eukaryota > Metazoa > Chordata > Ceratodontiformes > Ceratodontidae > Neoceratodus > Neoceratodus forsteri. The sequence continues at coordinate 1,099,469,692 of CM028134.1, read as the reverse complement.
CTACAATCCTACAGTTTCTCTATATTGATTGCAGTTGTTTACAAACACAATTACAAACCCACCAATAGCATTCCCAGGTCTCACAAACACATACAGTCCAGAAATTAGATGTCTGCCCCAGGTCCTCTTTGGGACCTTCCCCCCGGTTTTAAGTGGTGCTGCTGTGCCCCCGTTGAGCTTAATTCCAAAAAACACAGCCACGGGGACCTTTAAGGTAAGTTCAAAAGACACAGCCACAGAAACCTTTAAGTTTAATTCAAAAAACACAGCCACAGAAACCATTAATCTAAACAGAAGAAGAAAACTAATTTGCAAAACTTACAAAAATCCTCTCCACCCTAACTCTCCCTACAGCAAGTAGAATTAACTAATCCTAGCCCAGCCTCTAACAGAAATTTTAATCCCAAATGCCCTTGCATGCAGTTAAGACAGCCAACTACAGTGCTAACTGGAAACCAAAATCCTACTCATAAGAACTATAGACCTACTCATAAGTTATATATATTTATATATCTTTAAGAAGTAGCTCATATGGCTGTCTTTTCCTTGTTTCCTCCTTCCTGACCTGCTCTAAGGGCTCAGATCAGTTTGCAGCTCGCCAAGCTCCTCCCTCGCAGCCTGAAACCCAACCCCCAGTGGTTTTTCAGTATTTAACTCTCTCAACAGCAAGTAGAATTAACTAATCCTTCTCTCCTGTAGTTTAAAAACAATAGTAAAACTTACAAACATCTTCTCCACAGCAAGCAGACTTAACCAATCCTTCTCTCCTGCAGTTTGATTGCTCTGTCAGAATTTAAAGGCTTTGTGGGTGGGCAAGTCTGGGCATGCCCTGTGCAGCCACTCCAGCCACAGAAACCTTTAAGCTAAATTCAAAAAAAAAACAATATCAAAACTTACAAAAATCCTCTGCACATTAACTCTCTCAACAGAAAGTAGAATTAACTAATCATTCTATTCTGTAGTTTAAAAAATAATAGCAAAACTTACAAAAATCTTCTCCATAGCATGCAGACTTGACCAGTCCTTCTCTCTTAATATAACGGAAGAAGGTCTTGTCCCCTTCTTAATAGCCTGTGCTATTCCTTCCTCCATTCTTGCCTTAGCCTGTCTGACAGCTTTCCCAGCTTCTCTCTGCTTCTCCAGATATTTCAGTCTGTCTTCTTCTTTCTGTATCTCTTTGTATTTCCTGAATGCCTTACTTTTTTCTCGCACTTTCTCAGCTACTGATGTAGAGAACCACAGTGGCCGCTTCTTTCTTTTACAGCTTTTAAAATTATTTTTTTTTGGGGGGGGGGCAATCTGAGAAACTCTTTTTCTATGAACATTTATTGTTTCTAAATGTGAAAATATTCCTTTTTTTTGGTGGGTGGGTGAGTGAGTGAGGGGGGACTCAAGCTATTGCAAACCTCTTTTTGTATGAAAGTCAGATTTTGAGGTTGAGGTACAACATTTACAGTGTCAGTTGGTGATGCCACAATTGATTGGTTAATCTATGGATGATTTCAGAATTGATTAAATAGTGGGTGATATGGATCCAACGTATGTGGTATGGAGGAATAACTCTCCAAAGGTAGAGTATCAATAGGGTTGACCCCACTGAATTATTCAGGACCATTGATAACAAAATGAAGAAAGGGAATAGCTGCAAATTGGAAGGGGCAAATTCAAGAGGGATGCCAGGAGATACTACTTCAACATGAGGGTGGTAGGTGAGGAGGTTGTTCGTGCAAAATCCATGAAAAGCTTCAAAAGGTGATGAGATAAGATAAAGTGGCTGTTACGGGTGACTGGGGGCAAAGTGACATGTAACCTTATGGTGCCTATACAGCAGCTCTGCATTGGGCAGTCTTTCTTGATAGACCATATGGCCTTCTGTTGGCAAATTTCTATGCTATATAACACATTACTTTTTCTGTCGGGAAAAAGGCATTAGGAGTTGATTCATCTGCTAGGTAAGAAAAAATGGACACTCTACTTCAAAGCCAAAGGTGCTGCTTCCCAGAAGTGGAACACTTTTTCAAACAATCCAAAGGAAAGAGGCACCGCACCCAGGGGCAGGTGCAAATAAAGCTTTTATTGCATGTAGGTAGAGCTGTACAAATTGATGCCATACAGAATGAAGATCACAGGCAGGGAAAAGGCCCATGGAACTGTGGCTGGCCAAACTCTCCATCATTTTCTGTGACACTGACACTTCAACAGGGGACTTACCTGCTGGACTGTTTAAATGTACAGTTCTGTAGAAATCTGTCACTGTCTTCTCTGCTTTGCTGCTACATTTTCCACCTGACTGTACTTTGAGCTGCCCCAAAGTTTAACATGGAAGGGTTTAGGTTTGATGACTCATCTGTTGTTTCCGGGGTAGGCTATTCCACCTGTCACCCACTTATATTGTAAAAGGCATGCACAGGCATTAAGGAAGCAGGAGACTACGGTCATGGGTTTGAATCCCACTACAGCCACTAAATCACAGTGTGAGCTTGAGCAAGCCACCTGATTTAGTTATTTAGCTATAGCTGACCAGTAAAGGAGGGCTGGACAATTCTGCCTAATTTCAGCCTTGTCCCCAGGGTGGGGGATACAGATGCAAACCCACTGAAACTGAACCAGATTAAGCAGTTGCTGGTATTTTAGTGAATGAGTAAATGTGGGGTAGGACATAGGACAAATTCCCTTACACTTTTCAAAAAAGTGCCATGGGATCTTTAAGATAACACTAAACAACCTACCAGAAAAGGCAGACAGGACCTAGGTTCAATGTGTCAGATGAAGGATGGCACACCCCAACAGTAAAGCATCCCCTTAGTACAGCACTTGGGTGCCAGAGTTTTTATAGTATGGGCCCAGTCCTGGTGTGGGTCTAGAACCCACAGCCTTCTGGAGCCCAGTCCTGGTGTGGGTCTTGAACCTACAACCCTCTGGAGTCCAGTCCCAATGTGGGTCTTCTACAGCCCACAACCTTCTGGCCCAGAGGCAGATGTGCTACTAGCTAAGCCCCACTGACACTTAACCCACCCAGTGCTTCAGTCCATCTCAGCTGCAAAGCTGTATGTAAAAGGAGCCTTGTTCCCTGCCCTACACACACACACACACACACACACACACACACACACACACACACACACACGACCACAGAAAAAAAGATGTTGCATCCAAGCTGACCTCTCCTGAGAAAAATGGTAAAAAAATAAGAAAAGCACCCAGCACTTTAATACGGATTTATTTGTTCAAATTGTTTTAGATATGACACCCAAAATGTCTTATAATATAGTGCTCTTTTTGTGTTATAGCCAATTGCAAACCTCTGTGCTTCTGTTGCTGCCCCTTTTGGATCCCCTTGTAAACAAGATGCCTTCCCTCATAAGGCACATCCTGTGGCTCTCAGCATAGCAAATCAATGCAATTTTGTTTAAATTGCTGCCTGGGATTCCTGGACTCTAACGAGCTAGCCTTCGTGGTAAATGGGATCAGTGAGGCAGGCATGCTTTCATCAGGTGAGCCCTTGGCATTTAACTGCCTTCGAAGATGAATGCCCCTTTCATTCTTGCGATTGAAGTTGCCCAGGTAAACACATCTGAAAGTGTCTGCTCTGTTTTCGCCTTCGACAGACCTGCTGTTTTGTTAAGGACTCATGAAGCTGTGCCAGGGAGGGGAAGGGTAAAGGTCAGACTCATTTCGGTTGGAGACTGAAACCAAAGTGCTTTTTCAGAGACCTCAATAAACTGAAGAGGCCATGTATGCCTTGAGCTGCAGGACCACATCTGGGATATATCACATTGCACCATGAAAATCTGCCTGCAGGAACAACTCTCCCTTTCACTTGTGCCTCTTCAGAAACACTGCACATGCACTCATCAACAACACCTGCCAAGCGCATTGTACGATTTATCATTTTAACTGGTTATGTGCAGACTTTGCAGTATGCATTTTTATTAATGTAGACATATTATTTCAGACCTGGCATAGTAATTAGGATTGCAAGCTTCAGGTATGTTTTTAGATACAAAGTGAGAATTATCACTCACGCACGCATACACACACTCTCTCTCTTTCTCTCTCTCTCTCTCTCTCTCTCTCTCTCTCTCTCTCGTGACATTTATTAGGGAAGGCAGGGGGTTTATTGTGCTGAAGCCTAAGAATTTATGGCAGAAAATACCGCTGAAAAATTAAAACCCTGCTTCTGCCAAGACACGTCAATCACTCTTTAAATGTTTGATCTTGAGGGATTAAGTCAATTTTCAGAGTGAACGCTTAAAGTCAGTAGCAAATGTAGCCAGTTTGAATGTTTCACTTTTTGGAGTGTATTTAACCAGCACAGCATGCAGTTGAGCTAAACAGGATGTCATTTTCCATAGGGTCCTGCTTGTATTCACTTGACTTGCTCAGGCTCCAGTATCACAAATCAATTTACCCCTTGCCTGTCCTGTCTCATGCACTGGCTCTCACGGGCTCCTCAGGGCCACTGGACTCAGCAGTTCAGTTTACCAGTTTCCCTTGTTAGCACAAGGCTGAAACCTCAGGGAATGATCGGATATTACAAATGCTCTCTTGGCCTTTTTCACTAATGAAAAGGGCCTTACTTGGTAATGTCTCTTCAGGAAGTGGACACAGAGCTGTTAGTAAATGGTTGCCTGTTTTCTTAAGCAAACCAGCATGACAAATATGCTTTAAAAGTTTAATGAGATTTACAGATGCCTGCTCCTAAAGTGTGCATGGCACAGGCATTAAAATACAAAATATTTCTTTATACTCAAGAGAAGAAAATAACCATGCCTAAAAGGACAGTAAAAAGCTTCTAAAGGTAAAAAGCTTAGCTATCAAAAAAATTGTCTAAATTCAGAAAGTAATATTTAGCTTTTAAAAACTCATTCCCATAGCAGCTGTCATTCTCTTTTAATATTAAATAATCATGTATTTTTTATAAGAATCTAACCCAAAATTGAGTCCCAGAATCATTGGTTTCCTGAGGTGAAAGAATGCAATACATAATCTGGTTGCAAGCAGATTAGAAGCAATAGATTCTACATGTAGTATCTTTGTGTATGTACATATGTATGTATTTGTGTGTGTATATTGTGCCCATATAGTTAGGGTTGAGTAGGCAGTTTAATGTTAAACCTCAAATTTTACACTTTAATAACCTTGCAACCATTCAATGGATTTGCACAAAATTTTGCATGCACAGTCTTGTTTCATAGATCTCTTGATGTGCCAAGTTTTGTTTTGGTCAGCTTTGTAGATTTCGAGCTGTGCATAGTGCAAAAACATTAAAATGCACCTTTTTTGCATTTTTTTCATCGCACTGTGCCCAGACATTTTGGGATTTTGGTCTGAAATTTTCAGAGTGCAAAGGTTTCGAGCTACAGAAGTGCATTTCACGGGTTTGGTGAAAAAATATGAATTCTCTCCAAAGTTATTTAAATGTAAAGTTTTGGGTTCTAAGCATGCTCAGTGCAGTCGTTTTGGATAGCATTCTGGAACGGCAAAGGAATTTGTTCTCATGAAAAAAGATTATTTTCCTTGAAGGTTCCATCCTTTTCCATGAGAAAAAATCCTTTTTTTTATTTTAGTCTTTGGTAACCAGGTAAGGCCCACTAGGCACAAGTGCCTGTTTTCAGGGGTGACCTGGGAGAACTGGGCAGTTAAATGACTTGCTTAGAGTCACGCAGTATGCAAGTGGAGGTTGTGAGAATCAAACTCAGATCTGGATGTATCAAGCTCGTTCACACCTCATTCCTCTAACCTCTAGGCAATACTTAGCTTGTAAGCTGCCATCTTGATTTGTATTTTTCCATACAACAAACTTTCATAACTCTGCACAGGGATGTCTTCTATGGACATCCCAACATGTATCTTACTCATCGGGAGTTGATGAGCTTCACTGTGTAATTTTTAATAGCTCCCATGGCCCCAGAACTTTTTTAATCTACTTTCATCCTTTTTTGCAATTCACTAAGTTCCTTTATCGGGAATCCTTTTTGTTCTTGTGAAGTCTGAAATCCTTTTTCATGAGACAGAGTCCTTTTCCGCGACCATTAAAAGGATTTGCAGAAAAGGAATTGTCTTGTGAAAAAGGATGAAAAGAAAACAACCAAATCCAAAATCCTTTTTCGTGAGATGGAATACTTTTCAGAGGCCACGGCAAAGGATTTGAGGAAAAGGATTACTTTTCTGTAAACACGACAAAGCATTCATGGAAAAGCATACTTGCACATGAAAATTTTTTTCTGTTCCTTTTTCATATGGCACATTGGGGTTCAATGGCACCCCACCCAACCTTCCGTGTTGTTATTGTATATCCCTGGTACCTAGTGGCACCCCCACCCTCCGATCTCCATATTTATAATAATGTTTAACCCCATTGTTGGTTAGTGGTACCCCCACCCTCCCATGTCCCAATATTGTATATCTCTGGTGTTTAGTGGCACCCCCACCCTTCCATCCTCATATCTATAACAATGTTTTACCCCATTGCTGTTAGTGGTACCCCCACCCTCCCATGTCCCTATATTGTATATCCCTGATGTCTAATGGCACCCCGCACCCTCCAATCAGCATATTTATAATAATTTGTAATCCCATTGGTCATTAGTGGTACCCCCACCCTCCCATGTCCCTATATTGTAAATCCATGCTGTCTAGTGGCACCCCCTCCCTCTGATCACCATATTATTAATAATTTGTAACCCCAGTGGTGGTTTGTGGTACCCATGTCCCTATATTGTATATCCCTGGTGTCTAGTGGCACCCCTCACCCTCCAATCACCATATTTATAATAATTCTTAACCCCATTGGTGGTTAGTGGTACCCCCACCCTCCCATGTCCCTATATTGTATATCCCTGGTGTCTAGTGGCACCCTCACCCTCCAATCCCCATATTTTTAGTAATGTGTTGTCACCCCATTGCTGGTTAGTGGCACGCCATCCTCTCATGTCCCTATATTGTATATCCCTGGTGTCTAGTGGCACCCCCACTCACTGATCACTATATATATAATGCTTTTTAACCCCATTGGTGGTTAGTGGTACCCCCCACTCTCCCATGTCCCTATATTGTATATCCCTGGTGTCTAGTGGCACCCCCACCCTCCAATCCCCATATTTATAGTAATGTGTTGTCACCCCATTGCTGGTCAGTGGCACCCCCACCCTCCCATGTCCCTACATTGTATATCCCTGGTGTCTAGTGGCACCCCCACTCATTGATCACTATATATATATATATATATATATATATATATATATATATATATAATACTTTTTAACCCCAATGCTGGTTAGTGGTACCCCCACCCTCCCATGTCCCTATGTTGTAAATCCCTGGTATCTAGTGGCACCCCCTCCCTCTGATCACCATATTCATAATAATTTGTAACCCCAGTGGTGGTTTGTGGTACCCATGTCCCTATATTGTATATCCCTGGTGTCTAGTGCCACCCCTCACTCTCTGATCACCATATTTATAATAATTCTTAACCCCATTAGTGGTACCTCCCACACTCTCATATGTCCCTATATTATATATCCCTGGTGTCTAGTGGCACCCCCACCCTCCAATACCCATATTTATAATAATTTGTCACCCCATTGCTGGTTAGTGGTACCCCCACCCTCCAATGTCCTTGTATTGTATATCTCTGGTGTCTAATGGCACCCCCACCCTCCAGTCCTCATATTTATAATAATTTTTAACCCCATCGGTGGTTAGTGGTACCCCCTACCCTCCCATGTCCATGTCAACCTGCAAATAAGAAAACTGTCACTCGATGTGTTTTTTTTTACAGCCTGTAAAAAAGTACCTATCCACCTTTGGTCGCACCTGCAAAACCCACCTGATCACCCACTGTGCACCCACCTCCCCGCACCCCCAACCCCCTTGCCCTCACTCACCTGAACTGCCAACAGACTGAAGATCCACTCTTTGATTGAAGATACATCTTGCTGCTGCAACAGGCAACTGCTGTCTAACAAGTAAGGTAACTGTGGTTCAATGTATTTTATGACCGCAGTTACCTAACTTGTCAGCCACCAGCCACTGGTTCGAGCAGTAAAACGTGTTTTCGGTCGGAGAGTGAATGTTCAGTCTGTTGGCAGTTCAGGTGAGTGAGGGCATATGGGTGGGTCAAGGGGTATGTGGGGAGGTGGGTGCACAGTGGGAGATTGGGTGGGTGGTGTGAGTGTAATCAGTGGTGGACTTTTTTTTACAGGTTGTAAAAAATAAGGCATGACATTGAAGGACAGTTTTCTTATTAGCAGTTTGACATGGACATGGGAGTTTGGGGGGGGTACCACTAATTACCAATGGAGCTAAAAATTATTATAAATATGGTGATCAGAGGGTAGGGGTGCCACTAGATACCAGGGATATACAATATAGGGACATGAGAGGGATGGGGGGTACCACTAACCAGCAATGGGGTGACAATTTATTATAAATATGAGGATACGAGGGTGAGGGGTGCCACTAGACACCAGGGATAAACAAAATAGGGACACAGGAGGGTGGGGGTACCACTAACCAGTAATGAGGATAAAAATTATTATAAATATGGAGATCAGAGGGTGGGGGTGCCACTAGACACCAGGGATATACAATATAGGGACATGGGAGGATGGCGGGTACCACTAACCTGCAATGGGGTGACAAATTACTATAAATATGGGGATCCGAGGGTGGAGGGTGCCACTAGACACCAGGGATATACAATATAGGGACATGGGAGGGTGGAGGGTACCACTAACCAGCAATGGGGTGACAAATTATTATAAAAATTGGGATCCAAGGGTGGGGGTGCCACAAGACACAGGGATATACAATATAAGGATATGGGAGGATGGGGGGTACCACTAACCAGCAATGGGGTAACAAATTATTATGAATATGGGGATCCGAGGGTGGGGGTTCCACTAGACACCAGGGATATGCAATATAGGGCATGGGAGGGTGGGGGTGCCAGTGAACACCAATGCAGTTAAAAACTTGTAATAAAAATGGGGATTGGAGAGGGTGGAAGGTACCAGAGTGTAGGAATCAATATTTTGTTTATAATCTATAAAAATGGCAGAGTGAAGGATCTCACTAGCCACCAGGGATATCAATTTTGGTAGGGGTTAAAAATTAGAGGGTGGGGGGTACCACTGACTCCAATGACCACTATTATTTGGCAGTGAAAAAAATGGCAGTGTGGGGGATGGGTGCCACTAGACACTGGGGCTATTCAGTTAAAATTAATGGGGAACTGGCCACAGTTTTTGGCTGGGTGGTTCCACTGTCTACCAGGGAAGAGTCAAATGTCTTTTTCTAAAACAACATATGAGCAACTTATGTATGTATAGGAGTGCAGAGTCCAAATGACCCTGCAATACCACAACAAAAGTGCATGGGCTTTCACAACAAAATGCATGGGAAGGCAGGGTCTAAAGGACCCTGTGCTCCCACAGCCAAATAAAGTGCATGGGAGTGCAAGGTCTGAAGGACCCTGTGCTCCCACAACAAAAGTACATGGGAGTGCAAGGTCCAAAGGACTCTGTGATCCCCACAGCCAAATATGGATACTATTACACTATCTCAAAAGTAAGGAAATAAGTTGCAAAAAACATCACTAATGCTCCAGTTAGGGTCAAAGCAACAAAAGTTGGGAAATGTGGCATTAGGCTTTCCAACCCTAACACCACCCCCAAAGAGCAGATGTAGGGTGTGCCTTGGGCTTCTCAAGCCTAACACTCACCCATTCTTTTTAATGTCTACACATCTGACCTTATTTACAAATGGAATTGGGTGGGTGTAAGGCTTGAAAAGCCCAAGGCACACCCTATACCTGCTCTTCTGCCTGCTTTTGGGGGGGGGGAAGGATGTGAGGGTTGGAAACCCTAATGCCACATTTCCCAACTTTTGTCACTTTGACCCTAACTGGAACATTAAAGACATTTTTTGCAACTTATACATATATACTGTATATTCTTTGCAAAAAACTTTGTTAATGCACCAGTTAGGGTAACTTAACGCAACAAAAGTAGGAAATGTAGCATCAGGGTTTCCAACCCTAACACCCTACCCCCACCGCCCAAGCAGCAAAAGGAAAAAAAACAGCATTTTGGGTCTCTGGAGTCTTGGCGAATCAGTTGTGAAGTCTTCCTTTGGGGTTGTTAACCCAAATCCCACCCCATTCCATGAGCAAACAATGTCACACATGATCTCCTTTCTTCACGCAGGGCCCACAGGACCCTGCATGACGAAAGACACAACAAATTGTGTTGGCAACCTGTGACGAGACATACTTCTCAGACTTTGAAGAGTGTATCATTATGAGGCTTGGAGCTGTACTTTGTGCTTCAGATAGAAGTCTACGGATTGGGGGAGGGTTGAGCATTAGGACTGACAACCCCCAAGGAAGGCCCCACTACTGATTCACCAAGACTTTGGAGACCCAAAACCTTCATGTTTTTTCCTTTTGCTGCTTCGGGGGGGGGGCCTTAGGGTTGGGAACCCTAACACCACATTTCCCTACTTATGTGGCATTGAGTTACCCTAACTAGTGCATTAACAAAGTTTTTTGCAAAGAATTTCCTTTCTTGTTGAGATAGTGGAATCATATCCTCGTTCACGCAGGTCTCTTCAGGTCCTGATGCCCTGCGCCATGGGAAGACTCCATCCACTTACTTAAAGTGAAGGGCTTCTCCCCGTCGGAAGCATAGCTTCTCAGGGAGGGTGCATGCTAAGTCCTGGGGCATGATGGAGGTGGTATGACTGACACTGAGATATACTTTTATTTTATGACATCGGGCAGGGTCCCTCCCTGGCGTAGTGATGCACTGTTTGATCATATAAATTTGTCTTATCTTGTTTTTGACACCAATTCAGGTTTGTCTTAGGGGAATGGACAGGTTGTTCATTATTGGTTTGGTTTTCGTAGTTTGTTCTTGTTTGTCTGTGTTTTTGTTACCCTTTTCCTTTTTCATTGTCTGTCTGTATTCTACGTATGTGGTATTTTGAGCATGGTAACTTACTATACAAAATTGGTTATGTACTGCACTTTATCTTGGTGCTTGCTCAATAAAATTACAAAAAGATTAAACCCAAAAAAGTGAAGGGCCCTTCTGGGCTATGCATTTCAGTGAAGCGACAGATATGAAGAATTCATGCGGCTGTCTGGTGGGCTATGGAAGCACAGGGCCCTGTGGCTGCAGGTACTGATACATAGAGTGCATCTCTCAGCCAATGCACAGGGCTCTCTTCCACCTAGGGTGCAGAGGTCCAGAGCCCTATGTCAAGAGGACAGTTGCCCTCACTATATGGTACCCAGGCCTGTGCAGACAACCCTGCACCTTTCATTCCCTGGTTGGGGGGGGTTTGCATAACAGCACCATCTCCCCACCCTCCCACCATTCAGCTGGGTCAATGATCTCACCCGTGAACTCAGAACACCAGTATGGGTTTACAAAGCATACCCGTTGGGGTCAAGAGTGGCACTACACAGAAAGTTTAACAAATATATATTATTTTTCTCAATTTTGACCCCAAATTTTCAAGATACTATTTTCATGATTAACTTTATAGGGAGGGGCATCACTAGAAGAAAGAGGGAGGTGGTGTTGTCTCTGTATAGATTGCTGGTAAGATCCCACCTAGAGTATTGTGTCCAGTTCTGGAGACCACATTTCTGGAAGGACATAGACAGAATGGGGGCGGTCCAAAAGAGGGAAGCTAAAATGTTGCAGGGTCTGCATCAAAAGCCCCATAAGGAGAGACTAAAGAACTTCAATATGCACATCCTGGAACAGAGGAGGGAGAGGGGAGTTATGAAAGAGACCTTTAAATAGCTCATAGGGATAAAGAAGATACAGGAGGGGAGTATTTTTCAGAAGAAAAGGTGCTCAAAAACAGGGGGACATGCTATGAAGCTGGAGGAGGTAGATTCAGGAGAGATGTGAGGAAGTACTTCTACACAGAAAGAGTGGTAGAATCCTGGAACAGCCTTCCAGTGGAGGTGGTGGGGGTAAGAATAGTGGTAGGTTTCAAGAATGCATGGGATAAGCACAAATGAATCATATTGGAAAGGAAGGGGTGGAGAAAGAGCTATAGATTGGACATAGTCTAAAGTAATAGTGTAGATAGGGAGAAATGGGCAGACTAGATGGGCCAAGTGGTCCTTATCTGCCATCAAAGTCCATATTTCTGTGTTTATAAACATGACATGTACCTAGAAACATAGAAACATTGAATTTGATGGCAGATAAGGACTGCTTAACCCACCTAGTCTGCCATTTCCCTACCTAATGGATAAGCTGCAGATCCTAGTTAACTAACAGCCTACTTCTTCCTACCCCCAACTAGAATTGTCTTATGTCTTTCCCATGCATTCTTGAATTCCCCCACTGTTTTTGACTCCATGACTTCCTCAGGAAGGCTGTTCCATCATCTACAGCCCTCTCTGTGAAAAAATACTTCCTCACATTACCTCTGAGCTGCCCCCCATCTTCAAATTGTGCCCCTTGTTCTTGCACATCTCTTTTCCAAAGATGCTACCTCTTGGACTTTGTTGATTCCCTTGAGGTACTTGAAAGTTTCTATCATGTCCCCTCTCCCTCCTTTCCTCGAGGGTATTCATATTAAGCTCCTTTAGTCTCTCTTCAGATGCCTTCTGGTGCAGATCCTGCACCATTTTGGTTGCTCTCCTCTGGACAGCCTTCACCCTGTCTATGTCTTTGCAGAGATGGGGTCTCCAGAACTGCACGCAATACTCCAGATGGGGTCTCACCAACTGTTTTATACAGAGGGATAACAACTTCCTGTTTTCTACTGGTGATGCCTCTCCCTAAGCATCCCAGTATCCCCCCCCAGCCCTCCTTACTGCCTTCTCACATTTCCTGTCTACCTTTAGGTCATCTGATATAACTACCCCAGGTCCCTTTCCATTTTTGCTGTTGTCAGTATCTCACCCCCCATTGTGTACTCTTCCCCTGAGTTTTTGTTTTCCAGGTCCATTACTTAGCACTTCTTTGCATTGAATCTAAGCTGCCATACATTTGACCATTCCTCCAACCTTGCCAAGTCCCTTCTCATCCTTTCCACCCCACCTTGTGTATCATCCCTGTTGCAGATCTTTGTTTCATCTGCAAAGAGACATACTTTTAGTTCCAGTCCCTCTGCAATGTCATTTATAAAGACATTAAAAAGGACCGGACCCAGTATTGAACCCTGCGGTACCCCACTAGTAATACCCCTTTCTTCACTGTGGACTCAGTTTACTATTACCCTCTGCATCCTGTTGTCCAGCCAATGTTTTACCCAGGCTTCCACCCTGGGACCCACTCCCAGGCTGGCTAATTTGTTTATTAATCTTTTGTGTGGGACTCTGTCAAATGCCTTGCTAAAGTCTAGGTAGGCCATGTCCACAGCCGCTCCCTGGTCTACTACTTTGGTCACCCAGTCGAAGAAATCAATTAGATTTGTCTGACATGACCTTCCCACTGGGAATCCATGCTGCCTTGGGTCCTGTGCCCCACTGGCCTCTAGGCACTCAATAATTCTTACCTTCAGAAGTGATTCTATCATTTTCCCTACCACTGAGGTCAGACTGACAGGTCTGTAGTTTCCTGCCTGTCTTGCTCCCAATTTTGTGAAGGGGAATCACATCCACCCCTCTCCAGTCCTCAGGTACCACACTATCCTCCCATGATTTGTTAAAAAGTGTAGTCAATGGTGTTACTAGTTCTCCCCTTAGTTCTTTTAGAATTCTGGGGTGAATCCCATCAGGCCCCATTGCTTTGTCCACCTTCAGTTTTAGGAGTTCCTTGAGAACCCTTTCTTCTGTGAAAGGACTGATATCGACCCCCTATCCAGAGTGCTTCAATTGACTGCATTAGGTACCTCCCCCTCCTCTTCCTTTGTGAATACTGAGCAGAAGTATTCATTTAGTATCTCTGCTTTTTCACTGCCCCTCTATGTCCAACCACCCTCTTCTTTATTCAGCCTCAGTATCCCTCCCTTTGTCTTTCTTCACTCCCTAATGCACCTATAAAAGGTTTTATCCCCCATTTTAACCAAGTTGGCTATCTTTTCCTCGGATTGGGTCTTTGCTATTCTGACTGCCTTCCCTGCTTCCTTCTGCTTTAACTGGTACAGTTCTCTGTCTTGTTCCTTCTGTGTTTCCTTATACTTCCTGAATGCTATCTTTTTCTTCCTAACCTTCTCTTTCACCTCTTTTGAGAACCTTAGTGATTTTTTCTTTCATTTTGATTTGTTTATTTGCTTCACACAAAGACTGGTTGCCTCTGTGCTGGCAGTTCTGGTGTTTCTCCATTGTTACTCCACTCCTCCTTCTTGCCCATTTACTAATGCTTTTCGGAAGCCCTGTCCCATTTTAACAAAATCAGCCCTCCTGAAGTCCAGTACCTTCACTTTTGTATGGCTTGACTCTACAGCTGAGTTTATTGTGAACCACATTGTTTGGTGGTCACTTGTTCCCAGATGGCTACCCACTTCTAGATCTGAGATCCTCTTTCTGTCCCATTTGAGAGTACCAGGTCTAAGACTGCTCCCTCCCAAGTGGGTTCCAACACTAACTGTCTGAGGCATGCCCCATGTAAGGCATAGAGAATGGCCCTGCTTTTGGATATGGCTGCAGCAAAGGTGCTCCAGTTAACATCTGGCATATTCAGGTCCCCCATCAGCAATATCTCCTCTTTCTCTGCCATCCTAAGGATGTCTTCTATCATTTCCTTGTCCATTTCCTCCCCCTGAGATGGGAATCTGCATACAACCCTTATGTTGATTATAGTGCCATTTCCAGTCTCCAGGGGGACCTATAGTGCCTCCTCTCCTCCCTGTTTACCCTTTAGTTCTGTTGCTTTGATCCCTTCCCTTACAGAGAGAGCTACTCCTCCTCCTCTTCTACCCTCCCTGTCCCTCCTGTAGATTGCGTACCCTGATATGTTAACATACCAGTCATGGTTCTCTGTGTACCATGTTTGTGTGACTGCCAAGTTATCCAGGCATCCCTCTTCCATCAAAGTCACCAGTTCAGGGAGCTTGTTACCTAGACTATGAACATTGGTACTCATTACCCTCCATTTTTTGATGGCCTTACCTCTTTTTGCCCCATTCCTGTCCTTACTGCCTTTGTCCTTTTCTCCATTTACCCCTGTCCTTCTCCCTATTGACTTCTCTGTCTTGGTGTTTACCTCACTAACTACCCTGATTTTTTTGGGGGGTGGCTAGGATGCCCCTCCTTCTTTTCAGTGCCATCCCCTTTGGCTAGTTTAAATGCTTGCCAATGAAGCATCCACTCTGCTAATGACTTTTGTGACCCACTTACTACCTACCCCACCTAGCTCCCTCCTCCCAACTTTCACTCATCTCTTGTCTCTGTTGCCACCGGTTGGGACATTGCTCCACTCACTCACCCCTATTGCCCACTCTGGTACAAAGTAAATTTGCTGACTGCTTTAATGTTACTACAGAACAAACTGTGGTACCTACCTGTAACCCTATATATTTTTCTTTTTAACATCAATTGTTGTTAAGAACTCATCAGCCGGTATTGCTACCTACTACCCTGTTACAGACAAAGTCATCCTACTGACGGCACTAATGCTGTTACAATTATTCATTGTTTGTATCAAATGTAACCATATTTTATATTGTTAGCTCTACTGTGAGTAATGTCTCTTGTCAAATTGTTGCTCTGTTAATCAATTGTCCTGTTGTTGTTAACTGCTGTCCTCACCTGAATTGGAACCTTTGAAAAAGAGTGTCTGGCTCAAAGGTACTTATTTTTTTTTTTTTTACCAATTATTTTACCAGGTGAGACACACTAAGCTGAAAGCTTGTTTGCAGGTGCAGCCTGGGAGCATGAGGAAGTTAAGTGACTTGCTCAGGGTCACACAGTATGCAAGTGGGGGCTGTGGGATTCAAACCCATGTCTCCAGATTTGCAGCTCAGAGCCTTAAACCACTGTGCCATACTGCCTCCACTCATAATCCAAGAAATCAATCAATCAAGCAATCAATCCAGGATTTAAAAGTGACACATGTCACGTTTATGAGGTGGTGTGGAAAAGTGGTTATATTGACAATTTGGAGTCAAAATAGTGAAAATTAGTTAAGTTATAAGTGAACGTTAAAATACTGCAAAGTTCACTCATAACCTGGGCATTTTACCATATGTGTACACCAAATTGTCAACATAGCCTTCTTATTTCCCCACCTCATGAAACTGGTAGTGAAAATGTTCAAATTCCAGCCGAAACGTCATTTTGCGCCTTAGGTGCGAAAATACATTTTGGCCACGATTTGAATAAGCATTTGTCAATGCCGAATGCTGTCTTGCTGACATTGGCATCGGTAGCGCAGGAGTTGGACAGATGCATAATAGGAATGGCAGTGAAGTATGAAAGTGACGTCAACCTACAGAGACTGACAGGTACTGAGGTGTGCCTTTGGGCATTGGCCATAACGTTCATGGCATTTCAACTCACCCTACTCTGCAGAATACGACAAGTATCACATTGTGCCTTGGGGTCCTTGGGCCTTACACTCACCCCATTTGGCCATAACGCTCATGACATTTTACCTCACCCTATCCTGTAGACACTGACAAGTGCTGAGGTGTGCCTTGGGGTGTTCGGCTTTACAGTCACCCCATTTCATAAGGACATACACTGAAATGGGTGCAGCATAGGAGAATGGGGTGAACTGTGTGGCCTAAGAGTCCAAGACACACCTCGATGCCTGTCAGTGGCTTGAGGGTGGGGGGGATGGTATGGCATGAGCATGACAACTGGCAATGCAAAAGCACACCCCTGACGCCTGTCAATCTGTATGGCCACTTGTTGGTATTTGCACTACAAATTTGCAACACAACCTTTTTGTGACCCCCCAACTCATAAAAGTGTTTGGGACCTCTGCTCATGAACAGTGGCACTGTGATTTTGTTAATCTGTCCCGAACATTGATTTCTCACAGTGACCTCGCCATTCTGTGCCAGATGTGGGTAAACACAGTTCAGGCAGAATGTGAAAAATGACAGCTGTACCATTCACAGGTAGGTGTGAAGAGATGGCAGTGCTGAAAATCTTGAGTGAAAATATTAAAAATGCTCGAATTTGCAAGCGTACTTGGAAACTGTGCAATACGCATACATAACACGGTCATTTAGTGGAATTATTTCACCAAATTTTCAACACAGGCATTTTGGGACCTCTGCTCATGAACACTGTCACTATGATTTTCTTCCTCTGTCCCGAACATTGATTTCCAACAGAAACTGTGCCATTGTGCGCCAGTTGAGCAAAAACACATTTTGGGCAGGATGTGAAAAATGATAGCCATACTGCTCATAAGGAGATGTGCAAAACTGACAATGTTGAAAATGTTGAGTGAAAACATTACAAAATCTCGAAGTTACGAGTGTGCGTGGAAACTGCACAATGCACGCTTGTAACATACTCATTTTGTGGACTTTTGCCACCAAATTTTCAACATAGGCATTTTAGGACCTCTACTCATGAACACTATCACTGTAATTTTCTTAATCTGTCCCGAACACTGATTTCCCACAGCAACTGCGCTATTCTGCGCCGGTAGTGCAAAAACACATTTTGTCCAGGATGTAAAAAATGACAGATGTACTGTTCATAAGGAGGTGTGAAAAAATGCCAATTTTCAAAACCTGGAGTGAAAATATTGCAAATTTGCTAAGTTATGCATGCGAGTTGGAAACTGCACAATGCACATTCATATCACAGTAATGTTTTGAATTTTTTTCACCAAATTTGCAACATAGGCTTTTCAGGAGGCAACCTCATGAACAGTGACACTGCTGTTTTGTTACTCTGTCCCGAAAGGTGATTCTGTGCAGTTATTGCGAAATCACCTTTAGGGACCGAATAGCGCCATGACACTGTCTGAATTCATGAGGAGGGTCCCAAAACCCCTATGTTGAAAATCTGATGCCAAAAGTAAAAAAAAATGCCAGAGATATTCACCTAAGTTGAAACCCCCCATTTATGCCATTATACAGCTTACCGGCATTTCTTCAGTTCGTGGTCGGCTTTGAAGAGTGCAGATGTGTTCCCGGTCCACTAAAGATCATCTTGCTGGGCTCCGAAGGTAAGTATGGGGAAGGTGTGTCTGAGGAGGTGAGGTGCACAGAGGGTGGGTGCGGGTTGGGGGAAGGGACACCGAACTCAACAAGGGACCGTTTTTTTAATTTTACAGGGTAAAAAAAAATGGCGCAAGAAGGTTTTCTTTTTTTGCAGGGACTTTTGCACACTGGGGTGGGCTCCCAGTATGCCACCTGTTTGATGGGGGGGTCTGTAGCTGATGGGGATTGGGCACCCCATTGGCACATGCAAGAGGGTGCATGAGCCAAGGGGGATTGGGCACCCCCATCAGCAAATTAATTTGGGAGGGGGCATGCAGACAGAGGGGATTGGTCACCCCTGTCGGCTTTCAGGGGCACTGTGAGAGGCAGTGAATGTCCATCGGCTTCTGTGGACACTGTGAGAAATGATGGGGAAGCCACTGCCATGTTTCTTGACAGGGGACACCAGACGAGGGAAGCAGTAATTTGCTGCTGCAATCAGGGACTGCCCTGGGGCTCTCCCTGATTGCAGCGGTGAATTTCTTTCAAGTTGGTGGCATGTTTCTCAACTGCTGTCATAGGCAGTGTGCTATGCCATTAGTGCCACAGAGCCCAGCCAGAAAAAGCAGAGGCGCCATTGGCTGCAGCAGTACTGCACCTCCAAAACATGCTTCACCACTGAAGCAATCACAATATGTTGTCTGCACTGTGTGCGCAAGACAACATACAAATGACTGCTGTCACATTCATTAGGTGGTGTAAAAAAAAGCTATGTTGAAAATTTTGGGTCAAAATATTTAAAATTACTAACGTTATGAGCGAATGAGTAAAATTTCAACATATGCGAATAACTTTGCCATTTATACACATTTTGATACAACATTTTCAACATAGCCTTCTTATGACCCCACCTCATGAACAAGGATGGTAACATTTTTGAAATCCTGCCTGAAAGGTGAGTTCACCAAGTGACCACAAAATCGGCTTTCAAGCTTGATTTGCATAATTCCACCACCAGTGGTCATTAGCTGGTGTCCCAAAAAGGCCATGTTGCAAATCTGGGGTCAAAATATGCAAAAATGAAAAAGTAATGCTTCAAAGTTCAAAACTCCATTGAAATACATTGAACCCCCACTTACATTAGTTTCTCATACTGCAGTCAGTGGTTCCAGCAGCAAGACATGTCTTTGACTGGAGAGTAGTTCTTTGCCCTGTGACCTGTTCTGTTGAGAGAGGGTGTGGGGGGGTGTACTTGCGGTGTGGCATGGAGTGGTGGTTGCTGAGTGAGAGTTGGGAGTGTGGGGGAAGGTCAAATCGGTGAGGGAACTTTTATTTTTTTCGCTGGTTTAGAAAAAACATCGATGGATGGTTTTCTTTATGTCAGACTGGGACGGCAATTGGAGGGTGGGAGGTGCCACTAGACACCAGGGAAAGACAAATATATTATTAGGATGGCAATTTGGAGGGTGGGGGTACCACTAGACACCAAGGAAAGACAAACATATTACAGGGATGGTGATTGGAGGGTGGGGGTGTCACTAGACACCAGGGAAAGATATATATATATATTACAGAGATGGTGATCAGAGCATAGGGTGGTGCCACTAGACACCAGGGAAAGATATATATATATATGTTACAGGGATGGTGATCAGAGCATAGGGAGGTGCCACTAGACAACAGGGAAAGATATATATATATATATATATATATATATATATATATATGTAACCCCCCTGTTACCCGGGGTTACAAGAATCCCACTTAGATCATGGGAGGTAGTATAGTGCAGTGGTTTAAGGCTCTGAGCTGCAAATCTGGTGACATCCAGCAGACCAGACCTGGGTTTGAATCCAACAGCTTCCACTTGCAGACTGTGTGACCCTGAGCAAGTCACTTAACTTCCCTGTGCTCCCAGGTTGCACCTGTAAAAAAGCTTTCAGCTTAGTGTGCTAGTCCTGGTTAAACAACTGAAAAAAAAATCTAGTAGCTGGCAGGGTAAGGCAGCTTGTGAAACACCAGTTAAATGGATTTCACACTGTCTCACTCTGTCCTCAGTCTCAGCTGAGCTGGAGGGATGACATCATATAGAATTCTCGCAGCAGCATAAGCCACAGTGGAATGTTGCAGCAAAGGGTTATGTTAGAATGTTGGGAGGTTTTGAATCAGTATTCAGGAGAGAGTTGTGTAGTCTGTAGTGTAGGGAGGAGGTGCACTGCAGTTGGTAGTCCCTCAGAGCCCTCAGCTCTGCTTAGAGCTACCCAGAGATAGAGGGTGTGTGTTCTCACCCTAGACAGAGACACAGAAGAAGCCTGACATAGTAGTAGAGACTGTTCCCAGTTTGTTCCAGTGCCCCATCTCAGGAGGGAAAGAGCCAGCAATTTCAGGGGCAATCCCCTGGTCCTGCTGAAGAGGGAAAGCTGCCTGTCATTTTGTTGCTTAAGTGCTGGGGTACAAGAAGTAGTTTGCTTTGCCAGAAACCTTGGCGCACCTGCAAACCAGTGGGTGAGTCTGCTCTGAATAGAACCCATGTTTTCACCAGACATAGTGTAAAGTATCTATTACTGTGGGGTCAAGGAAGGACAGCCAAGTACAGTACTACAGTAGTGTGACTTAAAATGTAATCTGTACAGTGGGGATCTACAGGGATGGACATAGCCATTCAGAGACCATTATAAGCCAGGATATCAGATTTTGAAGAGTAAAGTGTTAAATGTGACACACATTTCGAGAAAGCATTCTACAACAATGTGTTTCAAGAAAGCTGTTGATTCCAAATGAATGGCTGGGTGTAGATTTGGGAGCAAGAAGTGGGAGATCCCCATCAGGAGTAACCAGATTTACCTCCACGGGTTCACTTTGGGCACCTATAGCTTTCTTCTGTGCGCTTGGCCAGTGTTTATGGAAAGTACCCAGATGTGGGATTAGGATGAAGATGTTCCCTTTATGGAGCCAGGATGTGCTCACAGGTTGGTAGAGGGAGCCACCAATAAATGTCCATGCCTTATGGAAAGTAGTCCAAGTGCTGGCTGGATGTGTCACGCCAGGGAATCCAGAGAAGGGTACAAGTTCAGGCTGAGAGCCCATTGTGTTTCAGAATCTGAGGGTTACAGTGTGTAAGAAGATGTGTTCTAGTCTTCGTATATCTGCATTACCAGGGAGTGTAGCCCCGTGGGGGTCCATCTATGCTTTATTATTCTGTTGTTGCTGTGAATAAAAGCCACACTCTATAATCCCACTCCTGGTTTGGACATTACAGTTATTGCTTCCTGTGTCAGGATTACTTGGGTGCCCCTGTGCAGAGGTTCCAAACCTAGCCAAAATGCCAAGCAACAGTTTTCTCCCCGAACCCAGGCAGCCAGGTAGTAGGTTACAATGTGGAGGCACGCCACAGCACTAATAAAACAAAAAATGACATCAACCCGAGCCCTGACTGGTTACAAATTGGAGGCTACCGCTGGAATTTGGCTTGAAATTAGGGAGAAAACACAAGAAAGGTTGCTCGGATGGTGGCTAGCATTTTGGCTTTCTGGCAGTAGGTAGCCCAAAAATCAGAAGCATTGCCAACTAAATGTGCCACTGTGTGCTGCTGTCTATGTGCTGCTGTAATTGTGCCAACTGTTTACCAAGCAGCAGTAAAGCCTGAGTGTGTATGCCCTAGTCCTGCATCAAAATTACAACATTTGCCAGCTTTTAAAAGTGTTGTGTGACAGGAAAAAGTGTGAAAAAACTGTGGGAAACAAAGAGAGATTTGTGCCCTAGAAGTTGGAAATGCTTGTGTTATGTGCTAAGAGTAGTCGCTGAGTAAAATGCCATGATAAATGGTCGAAATGGTGCTCCCGCCGAGGAGCTACAGTTGAAAAAAAAAAGTGTGGTTTGCAGTTTAAATTTTGCCTGCTCAACGATCGCTGCGGAGAAGCAGAGCATGAGAAGAGACAGGCTCATTTGCATGGTGTCGAGTGATTGGTGAGACTGCAATCAGTCCCACCCTCAAGCCAGCTCTAGAGTGACTGCACAGTGTTCGAGAGGGAGAGAGAGAGAGAGAGGAGTGTGCGAGCAGGCTTGCTAGGAGGAGCATTGCGGTGACTGCAAATGTTGTAAAAAATAGTTAAATTGAACTTTTCTGTTCAAAATCGGGCTCAACCCACATCTAGTTCATCTGGAAATAAAGCATGGTATTCAGAGGGACAATCAGCAGGACTGCCAGCAAGTTTCCATCCAGAGACCTCCAAGATCGGCTGTAGGTCGCGTTTTACATCGCAACAACAAGCTACTGATCAAGTGAGTACCAACTTAAAAGCAGCTCAAACTGTGTGTGATTTTAATCTAAAGCCAGCTGAATCTGTGTGTAGCAGTGTGATTGTTTTGCAAAGAAGGACTGTGTCAAATTAATCAGCTAAAACAAGAATTCTGAGCATTAGACTGTGAGTATAATTATAGGTTCAGCAACAATTTAATTTTCAAAGCCATATGAGAGACTGTGAGTTGTATGAAAGATGCAGCAAGAAATACAGGCAATCCTGTGCAATGAAATACTGTGGCTTCAGAGGACTTTAAGCTAGAACAGTGATTAAAAGCAAATGAAAAGTCCAGTAAAATCATATAAATGTGCTAAGAGAGCAAGCGGTGCAATTTATGCAGTTTGAGTGAACTTTATCAGTAGAGTATGAAAATCGGATGCGCAGTGGCTTGAGTCAGTAAACAGAATGTTGATGCACCAGGAGTGCTGCCACCGCCATTACAGGGTGGGGTAGTAAAGTAAACATAGCAGCAAGGGAGCCATTTTGTAAAAAGTTTTTCCAACAAAGTGAGACTTGAAATAACAGTGAGCGTTTGTTTGTTTTTCTCTGCAGTCATGGCTTTGGGACCAGCCTGCTATCCGGATCATGCCCAGGCTATGATAGTAGAAGAAGTTAACAAGTTGAGAGATATTAAGATATATTACTATGGGGAACAACTGCCTCCTCATGTGGTGATTCCCGGATATCCAGTTAGAGTGTGTGTAATGTGCTTAAAGGCTGGAAGGGACGTCTTCATGGTTCCTCACTGTTCTGGGTGCCTAGAGAAATATGGCTTGACTAAAGCACCCAAGATTTGTTTGGCTCCCACATGGACAAAGCTTCAAGAACCTGCAGTTGGCAGCACACAGCACCAGGCGGAGCCTGATGGGGGATGCCGATCAGAGTGTGGCATGAAGCAAAAGGGTGCAGGTTTACAGCCAGAACAAAGTATTGATGTGTCTGAGTCCAGGTCCCAGAGAGACATTTTGGAGGGGAGCATCAATAGATCCTCGGAGAGAGGGGTCTAGCCCAAGTCTCATAGGAAAAGATGAAATGAGGGAGACCCGTGAATGGGAGGTATCAACCTCCGCACCCAGTGAAGAGTGGACAGTCTCAGGAGTGAGGACGACTGCTCACTTTTGGGCACAGATTCTTAGTGAGGAAGAAGATGAAGGAGAACCTATGTGGCCTTGTGAAGAAGGTATGGATCCACAGTCTCAAGTTCTTGCCTCGGAGGAGCTGATAGTAGAAGAGAGTAGTGATTCCACAGCCTTGACCCCACAAGGAAGAGTCAAAGATCCATTCTACATTGCATTGAGTATGTGAACCAGTACTGGCAGGGGTGCCAGGTTTTCAAAAAGTTTGTGGGTGCTCAGAGACAGAGTCCAAATAAAAGGCCGGGGGTCTGGGGGCCGCCTAGGCCCCCATAAGCTATAGGGTTTTTCATGCTTTCTGGTGCATTTTGGTGTTTTTTTGGATACATTTTGGGAATGAGTATGCTACCATCACAACTACTCCAATGTAGAGGATGCCAGGGTACCAATGGGGGCTATTTGATGCCTGAGCAGGTGCTAAGATCAATAAGAGAGTGCCTGCCTGGAGGGATCTTTCATGCTCTCAGTTTTGCAAGCATATCAGAGTACTGATGTTAGGTTGCAGATGCAGTGCCACCACTCAACAGTGTGCAAGTGTATCCTGAGGGGCTCTTAGATGCTTCCAGTTAAGGACCCATGGAAGAGTGCCTGGGTGGTGGGCTCTTTGATGCCCTCACATGCTTTAAGGATGCCCTTAGTGATGGTTACAGACAGTGTTACCACTCCAAAGGGTGCAAGAGTGCCTTGGAGGGCTCTTTGATGCCTCCATGTTCTCCAAGAAGACATGGAAGAGTGCACTTCATGGGCTGTTTGAAGCCTCCAGGCTCATCCATGTGCTGCAACTGCAATAAGACATGGAAGAGTACCCTGGAGGACTCTTTGATGCCTCCAGGATGGTGCTACAAGAAGACATGGAATTTTCTTGTCTTTTTTTAGCACCTGGTAGATGCAAACTAAAATCTCAAAGGACATCTTTTATCAGCTGGAGGCATCAAAGAGCCCTCCAGCCAGGCACTCTTGCACCCTGTGGGTGGTGGCAATGTCTGCAACCTAAAATCACAAAGAACATCCTTAGAGCACCTGAGGGCATGAAATGAGCCTCCATGGCACCCCCATGTTCATGCACACTTGAGGCACAGCCTCACTATAGTATTTGCACGATAACAGCAGGGAAGGCACCACTGTGCGACAGAGTGAGGCATCACCTCGAGTTTGGGAGCAGGCTCATGCAGCCGAGTGCCTGAGGTCTCGTCCCAGGTGCAGGAACCTTGTGATTTGGGCGTGGCACCATCTGCGGGGCAGTGTTCGGATGGCTCGATTGAGACTTCATGCTGCAAGGCACATACGGAACCTCCGCCCCTGCAGCATCCGAGTGTCAGTGAGCCATCCAGGCACCTTTGCACCCTGTGGAGTGGTGCCACTCGTCTGCAACCTAAAATCACAAAGGTTCCTTAGAGCACCTGGGAGCATGAAAGGGCCTCCAGGGCACCTTTCTATGTCTTTTCAGCACATGAAGGCATCCAAGAGCCCTTGCTCCAAGCCAGAGAACAGTGCCATAAAGGGCTCTGTGATGCCCTGCAGCCCTGGTGCTCTAAGGATGTCCTTTGCAATTATAGGGTACAGCACCACCACCACTGAACATGGTGCAAGAGTGCCTTAGATAGAGGGCTTTTTGTTGCCTCCAGGTGGTGCATGAAAAGGCTGGAGGGCCCTTTCATGCCCCCTGGTGTTAGGATGTCTTTTGTGATTTTAGGTTGCAGACAGTGTCACCACTCCACAGTGTGCAAGAGTGTTCTGAAATGGCTCTTTCATGCATTATCCAGGTGTTGTAAAAGACAAGGAACTTCCATGTCTTCTTGCAGCACAAATAAGCAACAAAGAGGGCACTTCTGCACTCTGTGGAGTGGTGATGCTGCATCTTAAATCACAAAGAGCAACCTTACAGTACCTGGGGGTATCAAAGAACCCCTCAGCTCATGGCACTCTTCCATTGGAAGTCTCTGTTACCTCCAGGTGGTGCAAGAAGACATGAAGAGTGCTCTGAATGGTTTTGATGCACCAGGTGCTCAAAGGATTCACTTAGCAGTGCATGTTATTTATTTATTTTAAAGTTGATAACCGAAAGGTACCATGAGCAGAGCTCATATCAGAAATGACCAGGGAAAGGGAAGCATGTGTCAGTGTAATGGTATCACATTTTTTAGGACCAGCCAGGTCAAAAGCGGGAGTAATTGGAAGTTGCTAGAGACAGTTGCTGATGATTTTCAATAGTAAACATAACTGTAAATGGCAAAGCCATGAATGATTACACATTATTTGACCATATAGAAGGTGTTCTTACGAACTGTTGCTCTCCCAATAAACTCATCAGCTATTTTGTCCATGTTCAATGCATCAGTGTGTTCCTGATGAATGTGAAGCAGAGCAACACTATTTGCCGCCTCTGTGACATTGTTGATCTAAGATACGCTTCAGTCTCCTGAGTCCTGAGAAAGAACGCTCAGCTGTACAAGTTGATACTGGTACTGTCAGTAAGATCTGAATAAATGTTATAAACCTGGCAGTAAATCACAAATGGCTTGTTTTTCTGTGATGACACAGTACACATCTTGCAATGAATCAACAGTTTTCCCACTAGCTTTTGCAATGTCAATGAACATGTCACGGTAGTTGCAGATGCCCTGCATCTAAGTCATTGCCATAAAATTAGATATGGAATCTACTGGGCCTTGTCCTCATCGCAAATCGCTCTGCATCTAACATAAGCTTCTGAGCTGGAGTCTGAAATCTATCTTTGACTGAAAGAACAACCTGATCAATCACTTGAAAAATATTCTCCTGAAGTGGTCTTTTGGGGATGCATCAGTAACTGATTGAGAGCCATCATCTATATGACGAGGAACTTTGTGCTGATGCGAAGAACTGGTTCGCTTTAACTGCAGTTCCTCAGCTCTTCCATCCACTGTACACCAGAAGTTGTCAAACTGCCCTCTGTATTGTTGCATAGTGTCGAGAAGAGTTTGAATCATCAATTAGCTTTAGAAATTGAAGAGAGGTTGCTTGAAGGGCTGTATTTATGCTATCACAGGCAGAAAATTTTAAGAGAAGACTCAAGAAGAAAATCTTTAAATGATCGAAGCTGTGCCAAGAACCCTCCAGCTTTTACCCCACATTCCGAGTATTCTCTGAGGACACACTGTCCAGAAATTCCAATAATGCTGAATAGTTTTCTAGAATCGAATTTTAACTATTTGCCCTCACTGTCCACCTTGTTGGATCAAATGATCTTAAAGAGCCAGGCCTTGTGTCTTCCATACCGCTTTGTATGTTTTCAAAAAGTTAGCCGCTTTGAGAGTCTCTGATGAATGTTATGAGTTCTCGTGAACTCGATTTAGTATGTCTCGACATTCTTGTATTTTGATGATGCAGTCCTGTACCAAGGTTCAAGGAGTGCCAAACAATGTACGTAAAGGGCCCTAGGCTCAACAGCATTTAGCCTAGCCTGCACTCCAGAGTGAATGCCAGCCATAGTAGCAGCTCCATCATAACACTGACCCCGCATTTATTTATATCCAAGTCAAAACGTAACAAAACATCTTTAAGGATACTGAATAGTGTAGCAGCATCTACAGCTGGTGTTTCATGAAATCCTAAAAATGCTTCTTCAATTACAAAATCCTCAGTAACAAATCGAAAACATATTGAGACTTGCTCATGAACAGTAATGTCCGTTGTCTTATCCATCATTACAGCAAAATACTGAGCTGCTTTGATTTTGGAAACAATTGTGTTTTGCACATCTTGTCCCATAATGTCCAGCATTTCATTCATTATGTCATGAGACAACCACTTGTAGCTATCCCTTAACAACCACTGCTGCAACTGGACAATCAGTGGCTCGCACTTTAGCACTTGCACGTAATTTGAACTCTCATCTGTATGGCCCCTGATAGCAAGCTCCCTGTCGGGCCAGTAATCTTAAAGTTGTCATCATTTTTAAACTGCAATCCTTGCATCTACTGCTCACTGTCTACTGGCATCAGACATAATGCTGTACACATTTTGCTTAACATGTGTTTTCATTACAGCCTCACTGTGGCAGCCACTTTTTTCATGGGATTCAAATCTTTCTATTGCCTTATGCCATGCACTATAACCAGTAACTGTAAATGCTTCATCAGCTTTTGTGGAAAATGTAAGCATTTTTTTCTCTCTTGCCTCTTTACACACTGAACAGAATGCTTTTTTTTGATTGGAATCATACAGTAACCATTTGAACCGGTCAAGCCACCTTTCTTGAAATGTTCTGCCTTTTTTCTGGGTGACTACTAATGATTCCTCCTGTCTTGTTTTTCCTTTTACAGACAGAGTGCTGCTGCTGCTACATGGCTCCTCAACATCAACCACGTCCACATCCCTAGCAATGTGAACTTGTGCAGCTGGCCCAGCTGCTGTTTCCTCAGCTTCAGTCTCACAACTTGCTACGTCACTTGTTGATGGTGCTGCTGTTGTACTGCTTGCCTCACTCTGTTTAGCCTCATTTTTAATAAACTTGTCCATTTTGACTTACAGTGTGTGTTTTCTCTTGTGTTGATTCAGTCAGAATAGGTTACACTGTTAGATACTGGTCTAGACAGAATATGATTAAAACATTAAAGTCAGTGGAGGTCAGAATAACACTAGACAATCAATTCACATCACTTTGTTTTTGACACAAGGACCCTCTTAAATCCTAATAGTCTGATATATTTTTTTTTTTTTATTGGTTTTGGACGGTCACACACTGGTAGGGACTGACAGGAGGACTGTGACTGGCTGCTGCTGGATAAGACCAGCTGCTCACCCTCTCACACAGACTTCACAAGCACCCACAGACAGAGCACTGCCTATTGTCACTTGGACTATACGCCCAGAAGACACTCTCAGTGCTGTGCAATCAGCACTCTGACTTTATTTTACTTGTAATTTTTCTTTCCGATGGTCACACACTGGTAGGGACTGGACAGGAGGACTGTGACTGGCTGCTGCTGGATAAGACTCAGCTGCTCACCCTCTCACACAGACTTCACAAGCACCCATGGACAGAGCACTGCCTAGTGTCACTTGGACTATACGGCCCAGAAGACACCTCTCTGACTTGAGTTTCTTTACTTTTGGATGGTCAGGCTCTGCCACTGGTGGTACAGGCACGACTACTAGACAGAAGTACTAGGCTGCAGCACGTTAGTGTCACAGTCAGCAAACAATGACCAACTGACTGTTCAGTTCATTGAAGCAGCAATTATTCCACTATGCCAGCAACGCTCCCTTCCTCTCTGTCCAGAAACTCTCCCCTACTGCGGCTGGCTAACTTTGCTGGTGCAGTCTCCAGACGAAAGACAACCTGAACCCACCCACACCACACCGACACACACACACAGCCTGTCCCTAGCCCGAACCCACTGCAGAATTTGTTTAAAGATGCTTTGCTTTGTTTTTAGTCTGTGGTCTGATTCTGTCCTGTGTCCTGCAGTGTTGCCACTTGCCAGAGACTAGTACAGTGTGACTCTGACTGAGTCAGTAAAAACAGCACTGTCTAGTCTAGAGGCTCTCCCCCTCCCCCCTCTCTCTAGCAGTTTGAAAATTGTTTTAACTTAGGGCTGCGGGTAGTACCCCTCCCTTGTTGTTCCCTAGCTAGCTAATGGCTATTGCTTGGTTTTGGTGTTTGAATTGCTAATTTCAAGTTGAGCAGGTCGACCATATCAGGCGTTTTTAAACCATTTCTGTAATCTTGGGATTTGACGAAGAACTCGGGGAAATCCCTCAAAATATTTATCAGCTAGGAGGACTTCAAGTTTTAAGTTTCCTGCTGTAATTTCTTACTCCTGCATACCAAATGAGCTTGGCAATGACGAGCATCTCAAGTTGTTAGAAACACTAAGTTCAGTCAGGATTTTTTTTACTGAGAGAGGAATTTTAGAAGATGCCCCCCTCACTCAGTACATTTCAGACAGACTATAAGAAGTCTGCAACTCCTTAAGAAGTAGTCTGCTGTGTTCGGGGTCCAGAGATACAGACCACCACGGTCCAAAGACGAGCGACCACAAAAAAAACGACTTGCTCCGTCCTCGCTCAGGCAGCTTAGCAATATGGAGGATCCCCGCCTTGCGTCGTTGCGTTGTGTGCTACGCTTGCCTGGCTCAGCTGGCTGGCTTTGACGAAGTCTTGACGTTTGCATTCACATCACATGACCATCTCCTTGATGAGTCATGTGGGTTCTCGTTTCGGAAATCGTCGGACGGTCTCAGATCGAGAGTCTTGATCCGAGACCGTCCGATGATTTCCGAGACTCGATGTTGCAGCCTCGGGACATGGTCGTCAGGTACTGTGGGTCGGGGTGACTCGGGTCCGAAGATGGAGAGCGAGCTGTACCAGCTGGCAGCTGCTGCAGTGTCCTGGCTCAAAGCAGGCAAGCAGGCCAGGCAGGGAAGAATGAGGTGGGTGCTCACTTAAACTTTGTGGGTGCTTGAGCACCCGAGCACCCACGCTGTCGGCGCCCCTGAGTACTGGCCGCCCCCAAGCCAGGCCAGAGGTCTCAAGTTGATCAAGTGTAGTAAAGAGGAAAGACTGGTTCATAGGAAAGCAAATTAAATCTATGTGATGTCCTTTCCTACCTTTCCTTGGAGAGTCTGGGAGGAGACTGAAAAGAGCAGGAAATCCTGGATAATAGAAGAGGCAATGAAACATGTGCATCCTGGTGGAAACAAATATGTCAAAAACTGAATGTCACAATTGCAATTCAGCCAGTGGAAAGTGGGCAGGACACTGTTTATTGACGCTGTTCATAATCACGGTAGTAAGTGTGGCAAACACCAACATGGAGGTGTTGATAGAGAGAAGGGCAGGGGTAAATGGAGAAAGTGACAAAGGCAAGAAGGACAGGGATGGGGCAAAAGGGGGTAAGGCCATCAGGAAATGGAGGGTAATGAGTACTAATGCCCATAGTCTGGGCAACAAGCTCCCTGAGCTGGTGGCCTTAATGGAAGAGGGATGCCTTGATATCGTAGCAGTCACAGAGACATGGTACACAGAGAACCATGACTGGGATGTTAACATACCAGGGTACATAACCTACAGGAGAGACAGGCAGGGGAGAAGAGGGGGAGGAGTAGCTCTCTATGTAAAGGAAGGGATAAAAGCAACTGAAAAAAAAGTAAACAGGGAGGAGAGGAGGCACTGTGGGTCACCTTGGAGACTGGAAAGGGCACCACAATCCGCACAGGGGTTGTGTACAGACCCCTATGTCAAGGGGAAGGAATGGACAAGGATATGATGGAAGGCATTCTTAGAATGGCAGAGAAAGGGAGATACTGTTGATGGGAGACCTGAATATGCCAGATGTTAACTGGAGCACATTTGCTGCAGCCACATCCAAGAGCAGGGCCATTCTTGATGCCCTACAGGTGGCAGGCATTAGACAGCTAGTTTCCAGAACCCACTCATGAGGGAGCAATCTTAGACCTCTGACTTCAAACGGAGGCAGTGAGAGGATCTCAGATCTAGAAGTGGGTTGCCATCTGGGGACAAGTGACCATCAAACAGTGTGGTTCACGTTAAACTCAGCTGGAGTCAAGCTACACAAAAGTGAGGTACTGGACTTTAGGAGGGCTGACTTTGGCAAGATGGGAGAGTACCTCAGAAAAGCACTAGCAAACAGGCTAGAAGGAGGTGTGGAGCAACAATGGGGAATTATCAAAACTGCCATCACAGAGGCAACAAGCCTTTGTGTGAAGCAAATAAACAAATCAAAATGAAAGAAAAAGCCACTATGGTTATCAAGAGAGGTGGCTGTGAAAGTCAGGAAGAAAAAGATAGCATTCTGGAAGTATAAGGAAACACAGAAGGTGCAGGACAGAGAGCTGTACCAGTTAAGGCAGAAAGAAGCAGGGAGGGAAGTCAGAATAGCAAAGGCCCAAACTGAGGAAAAGATAGCCAACTCAGTTAAGAAGGGGGATAAAACCTTTTATAGGTACATCAGCGAGCGTAGAAAGACAAAGGGAGGGATAGTGAGGCTGAATAGAATGAACGGTGGGTGGGCAGAGGGGGACAGTGAAAAAGCAGGAATACTGAATGAATATTTCTGCTCAGTATTCACAAAAGAGGAGGGGGAAGTGCCTAATCCAATTAACAGAAGCACTCTTGATAGGGGGGTCGATCCCAGTCCTTTCACGGAAGAAAGGGTTCTGCAAGAACTCCTAAAACTGAAGGTGGACAAAGCAATGGGTCCTGATGGAATTCACCCAGAATTCTAAAAGAATTAAGGAAGGAACTAGTGAAACCACTGGCTACTCTTTTTAATAAATCATAGGAGGATGGTGTGGTACCGAGGAATGGAGGAAGGCGGATGTGATTCCCTCACAAAAGTGGGACCAAGACAGAGGCAGGAAACTAAAGACCTGTCAGTCTGACCTCTGTGGTAGGGAAAGTGATGGAGTCACTTCTGAAGGAAAAATAGTTGAGTACTAGAGGTCAGTGGAGCACAGGATCCAAGGCAGCATGGGTTCACAGTGGAAGGTCATGTCAGATGAATCTAATAGATTTCTTTGACTGGGTGACCAAAGTAGTAGACCAGGGAGGGCTGTGGACATGGCCTACCTAGACTTTAGCAGGCATTTGACACAGTCCCACACAAAAGATTATTAGTCAAATTAACCAGCTTGGGAGTGGGGTCCCAGGGTGGTAGCCTGGGTAAACATTGGCTGGACAACAGGACACAGAAAGTAATTGTAAATGGAGTCCACTCTGAAGAAAGGGCGGTTACTAGTGGGCACCGAGGGTTCAGTATTGGGTCCAGTCCTTTTAATGTCTTCATCAGTGACATTGCAGAGGGACTGGAAGGAAAAGTATGCCTTTTGCAGATGACACAAAGATCTGCAACAGGGATGATACACAAGGAGGCGTGGAAAGGATGAAAAGGGACTTGCAAGGTTGGAGGAATGGTCAGACGATGGCAGCTGGGATTCAATGCAAAAAGTGAAATAATGCACCTGGGAAACAAGAACCCAGGGGAAGAATACACAATGGGTGGGGAGGTAGTAACAACAACAAAACAGGAAAGAGACCTGGGGTTAATCATATCAGATGACCTTAAGGTTAGCAAGCAATGTGAGAAGGCAGTAGGGAGGGCTGGGGGTATACTGGGATGTATAGGGAGAGGCATCAGCAGCAGAAAACAGGAAGTTGTTATCCCTCTGTACAGACAGTTGGTGAGACCCCATCTGGAATACTGTGTCCAGTTCTGGAGACCCCATCTCCGCAAGGACAGACAGGATAGAGGCAGTCCAGACGAGGGCAACTAAAATGGTGCAGGGTCTGCAAGAGAAGCCGTATGAGGAGAGACTAAAGGAGCTAACATGTATACCCTTGAGGAAAGAAGGGAGAGGGGGACATGATAGAAATTTTCAAGTACCTCAAGAGAATCAACAAAGTCCAAGAGGGTAGCATCTTTCAGAAAAAGAGACTTGCAAGAACAAGGGACACAATTTAAAGATAGAAGGAGGGTGGTTCAGGGGCAATGTGAGGAAGTATTATTTCACAGAGAGGGTAGTGGATGCATGGAACAGCCTTCCTGAGGAAGTTGTGGGGTCTAAAACTGTGGGAGAATTCAAGAATGCATGGGACAGACATAAGGCAATTCTTGTGGGGGGCAGGAAGATATAGGTTGTTGGTTAACTAGGATCTGCGGCCTTCCTGTAGGTAGGGAAATGGGCAGACTAGATGGGCCTAGCGGTCCTTATCTGCCGTCAAAGTCTATATTTCTATGTAGTGTGAATTATGAGCGCCCAGACAGGGTAATAATTTCTGCATCTGACCCATTGTGCTATTGGCCACAATGCAAAGACCTTCCTGTGAATGTGCCCATGCCTACCAAGTGAAGAACAGAGCAATGGTAGCCAGTGCTGCCATCCAGCCGTTGCCGTACCTATGTTGTTCCGCCCGTCTGGCATTCCAGGAATCAGGTGCCCCACATTCATCAGTCTTGCAGTGTACTGGCTTTCCAGATTCCATTGACTGACCTACCGGATGACTTCATATCCAGAGAGGACCCCAGCCCAGCTGTATCCTGATTCATCGCCTGGGATCCCGGATGACTTCAGACCAGCTGTTTTCTTTTTTCCTGTTCCAAGGTTCCATCTCCTAGATGACATCAGCCCTGCAGTTTCCAGATGTGCCATCCTGTCATTTTTCCGGAAGATGTCCCCCTAGCTGTATCTGAAGAGTGCTGCCAGGGAGAGTCTTCAGTGGGAACCAAGTGCCGTATCATTTTTGTTCTACAAGGGACTGGTAAGTCCAGACTTTTCTATTCTAATGACATTGCAGTACACACCCTACACTAGCAGACTCCAGATGTTTGAACTGTCCTCAAAGACTCTCCCCTTTGGGATTTCAGCCTGCTAGAACTGTGCTTCACCGGGATCTGGCCCAGGAGAGACTCTTTATTGGACTTACCTTTGGGCACTGTTGTCACTAGATGGGACTTTTAGGGCCTTCTATCCCCATAATGTGTATTGTGAATTATGTCATTGTTTTCTACTGTTTTTTACTGTTTCTACTGTTTTTTACTTTTCTAAAAAATATTTTTGGGATTCTCCAGTGTTTTGATGGTAGGGGTTAGATATTACTGTGTATGCAGATTAGGAGTGTATTTTGTCTTTCTTTTTCTTGCAGGTGTTCCTGAAGAAGACAAGAAGAGAAGACAAGAAGAGGAGGAGGGACTCATCATAGTTCCTCACAGTGCTTTAAAGATGTAGTATTTAAAGTACAGGGCGTTGAGGTTTACAGTGTGTAACTTTTCCTTCCACAGGTATGGTTGTGGGGGAGTGTGGGAGTAATGTATAGAGTATAGCATTAGCTCCTGGTGATTGGTTGCAGGTGTCCAGGGTTGGAGGGAGGTTCCTCTGTTTGTTTATTTTTGGGTAATTTGGGTTAGAGTCAGATAGGTTTTCCCTAGAGGGCTAGGGGGGATAGACAGGCTGTGGTCCTGACAGGCTGTAGGGGCTGCAGTACTGATCTGTTAGGGCTATGCTCTGGACAATTCTACCAGGGCCACTAGGTATCCATAGTAACATAATAAAGTAGAGGCTGATGCGTCAGCCGAAAGCCTGTGGTCCCTTAGTGTTGTCTGTGTGTGCTGGCACATGGTAGGGGAGAAGGTAGCACTACCTCCCCATAGTCAAAACATAGGGTAAGACGGCCTGGGCCAGGTAAGTAATGCCGGCAGAGAGTCATTTTCCTGGCCGAGGGTTGGTGTAACCCCCCCTGTTACCCGGGGTTACAAGAATCCCACTTAGGTTTAGTGGCAGGCAGAGAAAGACAGCTTGTGAAACACCAGTTAAATGGATTTCACACTGTCTCACTCTGTCCTTAGTCTCAGCTGAGCTGGAGGGATGACATCATATAGAATTCTCGCAGCAGCATGAGCCACAGTGGAATGTTGTAGCAAAGGGTTAGGTTAGAACATTGGGAGGTTCTGAATCAGTCTTCAGCAGAGAGTTGTGCAGTCTGTAGTGGAGAGAGTAGGTGCACTGCAGTTGGCAGTCCCTCAGAGCCCTCAGCTCTGTTTAGAGCTACCCAGAGATAGAGGGTGTGTGTTCTCACCCTAGACAGAGACGCAGAAGAAACCTGACATAGTGGTAGAGACTGTTCCCAGTTTGTTCCAGTGCCTCATCCCAGGAGGGATGGGGGGAAGAGAGCCAGCGATTTCAGGGGCAATCCCCTGGCCCTACTGAAGAGGGAAAGCTGCCTGTCATTTTGTTGTTCAAGTGCTTGGGCACAAGAAGTAGTTTGCTTTGCCAGAAACCTTGGGGCACCTGCAAACCAGTGGGTGAGTCTGCTCTGAATAGAGCCCATGTTTTCACCAGACAGATTGTAAAGTATCTGTTACTGTGGGGTCAAGGAAGGACAGCCAAGTACAGTACTACAGTAGTGTGTGACTTTAAATGTAATCTGTACAGTGGGGGTCTACAGGGATGGACATAGCCATTCAGAGACCATTATAAGCCAGGATATCAGATTTTGAAGAGTAGAGTGTTAAATGTGACATACATTTTGAGACATCATTCTACAACAGTGTGTTTCAAGAAAGGTGTTGATTCCAAATGAATGGCCGGGAATAGATTTGGAGCAAGAGGTGGGAGACCCCCATCAGGAGTAACCAGATTTACCTCCAGGGGTTCACTTTGGGCACCTACAGCTTTCTTCCGGGCACTTGGCCAGTGTTTGTGGAAAGTACCCAGACATGGGATTAGGGTGAAGATGTTCTCTTTATGGAGCCAGTATGTGCTCATGGGTGGTAGAGGGAGCCACCAATAAATGTCCATGCCTTATGGAATGTAGTCCAAGTGCTGGCCGGATGTGCCACGCCAGGGAATCCAGAGAAGAGTACAAGTTCGGGCTGAGAGTCCATTGTGTTTCAGAACCTGAGGGTTAAAGTGTGTAAGAAGATGTGTTCTAGTCTCCGTATATCTGCATTACCAGGGAGTGCAGCCCCGTGGGGGTCCATCAATGCTTTATTATTCTGTTGTTGTTGTGAATAAAAGCCACACTCTATAATCCCACTCCTGGTTTGGACATTACAGTTATTGCTTCCTGTATCAGGATTACTTGGGTGCCCTAACTAGAAGTTTCAAACCTAGCCAAAATGTAGAGCAACCAGTTTTCTCCCTGAACCCAGGCAGCCAGGTAGTGGGTTACAATATGGAGGAACCGCACTGCACTAATAAAACAAAAAATAACATCAACCTGAGCCCTGACTGGTTACATATATATTACAGGGATGGTGATCAGAACGTAAGGGAGGTGCCACTAGACACCAGGAAAAGATGTATATATTACAGGGACTGTGATCAGAGTGTAGGGGGGTGCCACTAGTCTAGGAAATATATATATATATATATATATATATATTATAGGATATCTGGTGATCAGAGGTGGGAGTGCCACTAGACACCAGGAAAAAAACAAATATCTTACGGGGATGGCGATCAGAGGGTGGGGAGTACTACCAGACACCAACAAAAGACAAATATGTTATGGGGATGGAGATAAGGGGGGTGCCACTAGACACCAGGGAAAGACAAATATATTATGGGGATGGCATTAGGAGGGCGGGGGTGCCACTTGACTCCAGGGAAAGAGAACTGTATTACAGGGATGGTGATCAGAGGGTGGGGAGGTTCCCTTAGACGCCAGGGAAAGAGAAACATGTTATGGGGATGACAGTTGGAGGGTGGGGGTTTCATTAGACATCAGGGAAATGTAACATACTTGATGGGATGGCAATCAGAGGGTGGGGGGCACCACTAGACAACAGGGAAATGGTGGCTCAGTGCTCTCCCTGCAGTCCACAGCATGAGCTCCAGCCGAGGCTGCAGAAGTCAACAAAGTCCTGCCATTCTCATACTGAGAACATGGGTCAACTGCTCCCTTCACTAAGCTGGGCTCCCTGGATTTTGGGTGCCCAGAAAAGGTATTTCTGGCAACTTTGCAAAAAAACAAACACCAGAATCTAGGTAAATGGGTCCTGTTAAGATAGGGTAAGGTATTTGTTTTTAGACATAATTGGTATTTACTTTTAATGTTTGTAAGTTTAAAAAGTGAAAAGAAAATGGCAGCCCATCTCAGCTGGTTTCCCCCATGACCAGTAAATCCTGCAGATAAACACTTGTGATATGTTTTTTTACCTTTTGCAACAGGTTGTTTTTACTAGTCACACTGGAGCGTTAACTCAAAAATCGTTATAACTTTAAGACAATACAATATGTTTTCACCAAACCTTCCAAAGGCACACACTTGGCATGGGCTTCTTCAACCCTGAAAATTTCATGAAAAAATTCCCCATTGTCTAGGCTGTAGGTGCGAACAGAGAATACCCAATGTTAAGTATAGGGAAAACAAACGTTTTTTTTCTGTTTTTTGGACTCCGTACCTCGATAACTGTACAAGATGCTGTCACAAAACTTTCCATGTCATGAGACTCTGATAGGCTAACCATGCATGGCAAATTTTGAGCTATTTCATCAAACAACATCAAAGTTTTTAAGGTACAAAATTTGGGGTTTATCATTAAACAGACTATTCAACCCTAACTATGGGGCACTACGGCACCCCTATAATGAAACAGATATCAGGACAATTGGTCCATTGATTAACATATCATAACATAGTACATGTGCATCAAGGATGTTTAAGCAATAATACACAATAAGGTGTGTGATATCACAGCATATTCACCTGCCTCAGATGTGTTGTGAGGCACGAACCCACAGGCCGAGTTACTTTAAGCACCTGAGAAGGGATCATATCCCATGATATTGCATGCCTCGGAGTGTATTATTTTGATTATAAAATGGATCCATTTAGTTTTTTGACTGATGGCATGACTTACTTTTAGACTGGGATTATACATGGAGATATCATCCTGGCTGAACGTATCTTGGCCAATCACATCTGAGCATTTTGGCTAAGTATTTCAAAGTGTCAGTGGCTCAGCAGGTAGCACACTGCCTCTGAGGCTGGAAGATCAGAAGGCTGTGGGTTCTAACCCCACACCAGGCACTTGGGTTAAATCCCAATACTGACACTATAGTGCAGCATGAGGTGACGTCTGTCGGCTGAGATGTTAAACCGAGGTCCCAGCTACCTGTTCTGGTGGTAGTTCAAGTGCATTTTAAAAATCCCATGGCACTTCTAGGAAAGAGTAGGGGAATTTTTAATTAATAGAAACAGAACACCGTAACACAATCACAAATAATATCACATTCAATATATCCAGAAGAATTACACATTAGCAGAACAGGGACTTTAAAAAAACAGTAGATATCTTCTCTATTTACATCTAATTCCTAAAGAAAAGAAAACACAGTGTCAGCTAGGAAGCAACTACAAAGTGAAAATGTTTCCAACTCTAAGTTAGCCAATGTATATTATTTCATAACAGGTAAAATTTCCTCCTGCCTAATTTTGAAAATGTGTTTGTTTTAACTTGCAATAAGGCCGCCTCAATGTGCTTTATGATGACTTAATTTGGGGTAATGGTGTGTTGGAGTGAATACTGGCACCTAGCTTGCCACATGTAATATTTAATACATGCAAATATGATATTTAATGCACTTGGATGATATCTACTGAAAACCCCAGAGTAATCTCCCAGTACCAAACAGTCATATTTAAAGCAGCAGTACTACTAAATCAGGAAGTGAGCTATCAAAATTCTGTTTTTCGGCTGTAAGCATGTGGCCAAAGTTCCAGTTTCCATACCTGTAAATGTTTTTCTCCAGTCGTCATTAGTTTTTTAGATATTTGCAATTTATTTGAAGTGCTGTAGCGCTACAACAAATATGGCGGCTGACTAATTTTCAGCTGCGCTTTTTCTACAGGTCACATCACATCTTTTGACAACAGCAGAGGGACCCTCTGCTGACCATTCCCAATATCCCTGCAAGTCATTCACATGTGCAGTTGGCAGCAGAGGGGGTTCCAGTGCAACACGCTTAGTGGCAGAAATGTAAACAAAAGCAAAGAATAACTGAGCAAATTATTTGGCGATAGTACAATGCCGGCGAGAAAGAGTACCAGGTATATGATTAGCAGGACACAGGGAATAAACTGTCAAAAAAGTGCAATTTTTTTTTTATAGTACTGCTGCTTTAATATGCTTAACAGAGGGTCAGTGCCACCTACTGGTTAAATCGGACCAAAACTGTACAGCGAATACACGATTAATCAAGAAATGTTCCATGGTATCTTCTATTCCAGTACATTCTGGTCTCAAACATTGTCTTTCAGCCAAGGGTTTATGCTTCACATTTCCTTTTACCCCTAGTTTGCCATGGCAGCTGAACCACTGAATATCCCATATATTAACAGGAATTCTGGTGTCTGTTAAGGCTTTTAAAGCTAGATTCATTTTTTTCTGGAATACATTTGGGAAAATCCACCTGTACTATAACATTTCTTTCCATAATGCCAGTATATATCTGCTTTCTATTTGAACATTG
Organism: Neoceratodus forsteri; assembly: GCA_016271365.2. Lineage (NCBI taxonomy): Eukaryota > Metazoa > Chordata > Ceratodontiformes > Ceratodontidae > Neoceratodus > Neoceratodus forsteri. The sequence continues at coordinate 1,099,430,194 of CM028134.1, read as the reverse complement.
TACTGATGTTTTATTCACCTTCCATGTAACTGATTTTTTTTTACTGCTGGGATAGCAAATTCTGGGATTTGCAAGGCAGAAGTGATTTTTGGGGGTTCTGCTGTCCATTTGAATGAGAAAGGTATAAACAAAACATGTGTCCACTAATACCAGAGATGCTGACTCCACCCCCCAACCCCATTTTCTTGCAGGGAAGAACTTATAAAAAAAGAGTGATAAAAACTAATGAGTAATCATCCCCAGACCACCTTTTTTTACTGCTAAGTAAGTGAAATCTCTTTCAATAGGGTTTAATATTCTGCCCCAGATCATTTATAAAAAACAGCTGAACAATCTTGTTTCTAAGTTTGCAGGAAGAGGGAAGATATGACTCACATACAGGAACATAGGAAGTAAAAATGTTTTGACTAGAAGTACCCTTTTCCTTTTCGAAAAGGACCATGTTTTTCACTGCTGGACCTTTCTTTCCCCTATCAAGAGTTTCTCTTCCCAGTTTATTCTGGCCAGATCTCCATCTCCAAAACGTTAAACCCCAAATTTTGTCTGTGTATTTTTTATTTTAATTTGTCCTATAGTATTTTCTGACATCCCTGCCCCTAACTGAATACCCATACTCTTATTGTAATTTAGCTCTGCCCCTGTTATTTTTGAAAAATGTTGTAAAGTTTGTAGTGCTTTCACCCCGAAGCCTGATTTAGAACAAACAGACACATATCATCTGCGTAAACTGAAATTTTTGGGGGTGCTAGGTCTTTACACGGGGATTTTCCTATTATCTCCTTTTCCCACATAATATATCTAATGACTGGATCCAAAGTAAAAGTATGTAATAGCGGGCTTATGGGACAACCCTGTCTTACTCCTCTTTTAAGAGAAATGTTGTTCCTCAGTAACCCATTAACCAATGGGGTACCCATTGCATTCTCATATAGAACCTTCACCCAAGAAACAAATTTAGTTGGGATCCCATAGTTCCCTAAAACTTGGAAAAGAAAATCATGAGATATCCTATCAAAGGCCTTTTTTTGATACAAGGCCAGAAGAAGCCCTTTCAATTTCCCTTGTCTGCCAAATTCACAGATTTCCCTTAGTAAAAGGAGATTCTGTTTTACGTTCCTGTTTCGTATAGGGCAAGTTTGTGCTGGGTGTATTAATTGTAAAGCTGCTTTTTGTAGTCTTTTGCACAGAAGAGATGACAATATTTTGTAATCTGTATTAAATAAGCTGATCGGTCTCCAATTGTTCAAGTTATGCTTATCCCCTTTTTTATGTAAAAAAATTACTGTAGCTTCAGAAAAATTCTTTAAAACAGCTCCATCCAGGACCATTTCATTGTACATGTTCATAAGAACCATACTTAGATCTTCTTTAAAGGCCTTAACAAATTCATTAGTTAACCCATCTTCCCCAGGAGATATCCCACGTTGTAGGCCTGTGATGGTCTCACTAATCTCATCTAATGATATTGGAGCTTCCGTCTTCCTAGCAATATTCTTTTATAATGTATGGTAGAACATTGTTATAGGTAGAAATCTACCTTTTTATAACAACATTTTACCATTGATGTGACGTCATGATGTTGTTAACCCGTCGATGGTACATCACATCGATGGGTTAACAACCAGGAACAGGCTGCGCATGCGTGCAACTTGATCGGGCGGCCATGAAATGGCCACGGGGTGACAGCATGAGTGGCGGTGGCACAAAAAAACTGCAGTAAGGACCTGCTTTCTCATTTTTTAAACATAAACGGTACCATACACTGTAAAATATAATGTATGGTACATCAATCATCAATTGTTTTTTTAACCCATCTCGAGGTTTGCAACAGCGACATAAACCTCTCAAGCTTCACTCTCGAGGTTTACATGGTCGCCCTGGCAACCTCTCGATGGTTAACAAACCAGTTAACAATCAATGACCATACATTATCCTCTATGTAATTTTTGAGTTTCAAAGGGTATTACATCTTCTCAAGTGGCTTGTGGTCTGAACTTAGAACTAAAAGAATGTGTCTGGGCTTGTTGTACTACCTCTAACGTTTCAGCATCAGTGGTTTTAAGGGATCCAACATCATCATATAGGCCATATATTGCTTTCTGATCTGTCTTCTGTTTGCAAGCAGAAAAAAGGATCTGAATGTGGCTGTTTTTCCGTACCAAAACTCATTTCTGAATTTAATGAAGCTGCTCTATCATATTGAAATTGGACCATCTTAGATATAATGTTATCAATTTCTGTCTTAATCCTAGTATCTGAAGCATTAGGGAGGGACAGGAGTTTATAGCATTGGTTTCTGTAATTTAAATACTGTGGATATTCCATATTAGCTCTTTTTTTTTCAAATTTTATAAAGAAATTTATTTCTGTTTTTGTGTCCATCCACCATGGACACCAGTCACCATATATACAGGTGACTGATTTTCTGGCTTGAAACAACACTGTTAATCCCTGTTTTACTTCGTCTAGTTCCAATAAAGAAGAATTTAATTTCCATCTCCTAGAGATAGCTGGAAATCTAGGAGGGACATTCTTTAGGTTTAAATCACAAACTAATAACAGATGGTCTGAAAATTCACAGTGGAACAATTTAAACCTGTCGGGAGCCAAAACTTTGGATGTAAAAAAGAAATCAATTCTTGCAGAAAAGTCACGTCTTCTGTAAGTTGATTCTGGGTCATCATGAAGTTCCCTATAGGTATCCTTAAGCCCTGCCACTGATATTATATTTTTTAGAGCATGGGAGTGGCAGTATAATTTTTTTGTATATTATCCTTTAGTTTGATGTCTAAGCTCCAATTCATATCACCCCCTCCCCAAATTACATGTCTGGCCGTAAATAAGTAGGGTTGAATTCAGTTCAGTTCTAGCTGTTTTGCTTTGAGGTGCATATGTATTAATCAATCTTAGGGGAAACCCTTTGTATGCACAATCTAAGAATAAGGCCCTTCCTGGTAAAATATCTACCATTCTATGCAGCTTTAAATGAGGCTGTTTAAAGAATATGCCCAACCCGTCAGCAGCATCTGGGCCAAAAGTCCAAAAAGAAGGTCCCCACAGCCGGCCTTTTTTTGCCTGTGCAATGTCTTGTAGTGAATTAAATCTTGTTTCTTGTAGAAATATTATTTCTGCAGAGATATGCTGACAAAAAGATAATAAAGCTATTCTTTTCTTAAAGTTTTTTATGGGGAGGGCAGAGCTAGCCATCCAAGATGGAAGCTGTGTAATTGATCTGCTGCACCACCAGCTTCACCCATCACGACACATCTGAAGACCCAGCACCCATTATTCAGGATTTACTCAATGGTTTTAGATACAAGGGACTGTGCTGAGCATTTTGATTCCTAGATTGCACAAATCTGACCTTGGACTGGCATTTAATCCTGTCAGCCACAACTGGTCTTATTGCAACTAGCTGGCCTGCAAAACAATCCTAAACCTCCAGGGTGTAGTTGGCACTTAACCCACTGGGCTGGGCAATGGAGGACCTAAGGGACCACACCCTGCAACTTAACACTCCATGGAGCAGCAACTGGGCAATATTACTTCCCTATTGAACAACAAATAGTACCAAAGCTGATGTTGTGAAATTGACCAGCCGGGTAACTGACACCAAAGGAAATGTCAAAAGACAGGGAGAGATATTACACAATCACAATAGCCAGCTAAAAGACAATCATAACCAACTCCAATATTTACTGGCAAAAGTTGATGACCTTGAGAACCGGGGGAGAAGAAAGAATATATGGATCGCAGGCATATCAGAGGGGGCTGAAGGCAATGGCATGACAGGCTTTCTACAGTGAGCCATCCCAGTAATGCTGAAACTGAACAACCACCATCCTCCGGAGCTGGAAAGAGCCCACAGATTGTTAGCATCCAGGCCACTACCCGGGGATTGGCCACGTCCGATCTTGTGTAAATTCTCCCTGTATCCTGTAAAAGAGACTTTCCTGAGAGCAGCCAGGGACCTGAAGAGATTGCAATGGGAAGTAGCACAGGTACAGCTTTACCAGGACTACTCATATAACCTGTCGTGTAGGAGACATGCCTACGGACCTATAAAACAAGCCCTCTATAAACTAAACATACCAGCCTCCCTAAGGTACTCGGCACAGCTATGAGTAACATTTAGGGGTGAACAGATCACTTTTAACTCACCGGCTGAAGTGGAGATGTTTTTAGCGGACATTGTGGGCGAAAGCACTCCGCCTCAACAGCAACCACCCATGCCTCATGGTGAGGCCCAACAACACATGGATACTTCAGAGGGGCCTGTAAACCCCAGCACTACCAACTGGAGACCAGCTGCAACTGCCGAGAACACACTGGACTGGCTAACCCCTCAACGTGGATGACAAAAGAAGAAGGCCGCCCCTAAATCTAATAAAACTCCTCCGACTTTGGTGGCTAAATCATAGAGAACATGGTCCTGCAGCAAGCAGAGGAAGACACGCCTATCTGGAGGAAGCAGCTCCTCAAACTACTCGACACTGGTGAAAACATCCAACCACTTTGAGCCGCTCTGTGATCTCACACCGGCGGCCCTCGACCTTCCACAAAAGAGCCTGATCACGACCTACTCTGCCCTTGCTTCACTTGAAGAGTTGGTAGGAGACTGGGCGCCAATCTATCGGGACTGGGCAATGCATCTGGGGAGCCCATGATCAGATCAAGAAGTGGGCACCTCGGTGGAGAATCTCCTCGCAGGCTGTAGATGGTTGCATTTATCCAGGTGACTCAAGGTAAGGGCTTGCGGCTATGCCCCCCCCAAGATCCCCTAAGTTGGGATCTATGCTATGGTTCCCAAATGCAGTTGTGGGTACAAAGAAGGGGGAGCGGCATGGCAATTTAGTTTAGTACGGCCTGGGTTTAGTAGCAGGCTGCTCAGTTTAACTCGCCTCCGTCCAAGGATAGCCGCTATGCCCGCTCCAAGAACTTGACTCACTGAGGCTGCAGTAGTGCAGCCGTTGGACTGTTAAAACCTGTTGTCCTTTTCATTTGTTTGCTCTTTAAATTACGAGATTGCAACCTGTTGTTGCGTCACTCATATAATGCTTAAAGGTACTGTTTCTGATTAAACTCAGCTTCAGCCTAAGGAGTTAAGGTGCCCCTGCGAGCCTGCTGTGTAACGCTCCTGAGGTGATCTTTCTCTGTGCCCTGAAAAGGGTAAGGTTCCCCAGCCCATCGTGGAAGGGGTGGACATGTCCCCCACCTCTACTCCACTCTAAAGGCCCTTGCTTTAATCCAGGGAGCTACAGCACAGGCCCGAATTGGGCATCTTTATAACCCCCCAAGCCCAAACAGCCTGCTGCTTTGTTCAAATACAGGGAATGTTGTCATTAGGATAGCTCCCGCTTACTTCAGCTCGTCATTGCTCCTGCCCAGACACAGGCTGTTCCCTTCATAGGAGAGCAGAGGTTTGTGTCACAGCGTGACATACTGCTGAAGGAAAGGGAATCAGATGGGGTATCCCCTAATCCTCTGTGAATCTGGAATTTGTGCCAGGAGCTGGTATTAATGGGGTTTCACCTGAAGGGAAACCTACACTCCTGGCCCCAGAAAGAGGTCCATCCACCATGCTAATGGTCCCTGGGCTAGAGACTCAAAGGGATGGAGTCCTGTACTCGGACTGGCCATTTACAGACAGCGTCTGATATGGACTCTGGGAACAGGAACTACTTGTATGTAATGCACCGTAAAGCCTCACAGTGGGCTATAGGGGGTCACAGCAAAAGAGTAATTCTGTGCTTAGCCCCGAAGCTGGGGGATCTCACAGTGGATAATACACACTCACAACACAACCCATAATTTCCCTAGCCCATAGTCCAAAGATGGCATGGTAATAATACACTAGCTAGGATAGTGGGTCAAGAGACCCGAAACCACATGGGTGGCTGGTCCCACTGTGACTCAGATCTGCTCCTGAGGAGAAACTTTCAACTAGGTTGCCAAAGGAGGCATCACCACCCCCCCTCGAGGCATAGTACTTGACTGTTGGGAGGCAGACTACCCCCCTCCCTCCCAGGCCAGAGACAGTACTACTCCCTCCATTGATGGATACTTCTGCAAAGAATCTTGCACTTCTTCTTGTGTCCAACCAATATTATACCCCCACTCGGGTTACAGAGACAACGCACGCCTCATCCCCAGGAAGGCACTTCCTTGACTACCTGAGGCTCAGAACGGGGGACAGGAGCTGGCAGGCACCCCTTCCAGCCTCCCTGGGGCTTCCCATGAGGTTAACAATAATAAAAAGAAATATGAGCGTGATTTCATGGGCCTCCAAGGGCCCAACACTGCACCCAGCAGACACCCTCAAAGAGGTAACGTTTAGGAGGTTAGGGAGAATTGTATACTCGACTACTGGTAGCAAATCTAAAATAGCACTCAAGTTGTTTGTTTTCATTGTGCCTATCTGCTGACACATAGAATGGAGACGCTTAGACTATGGCTAACTCCAATGAAGTAACTGCCACCTCTTGGAATGTGAGGGGCCTCAACTCCCCGGTGAAAAGGAAAATGTTTTTTTCCCGGCTCAAAAAGCTGGGCACCCAGGTCGCTTTTCTCCAAGAGATCAAACTGAGCTCTAAAGAAGCTGCCAAGTTGGTAAGAGACTGGGTGGGTATAGAGGCACGTAATGTAGTGGGCTCAGCCAAAATAGGTGTCTCCATTCTACTGCACAAAAAGTTACAGTGGCAACTGGTAGAAACCCATACAGAAGGTGAAGGCAGGTGAATTGTTATGAAGGTCTCCACGTTCATGGGACCCTTAGTTCTGATTAATATTTATGGCCTGAGCGAAGACTCTCCTGAATTTTTTCATGCCATCTCCCCAAAAATCATGGACCTTTCCTTTGACAACCCAGACATGCTGATGGGTGGGGAGTTTAAGCTGCTAATGGATCACCTACTAGACAGATCTAATTCTAGGCAGGAGCCCCATCAGAGAGCCCTTCAGGCTCTCAGGGGCCTTATTTCTCAACATCAATTGTCTGAAACCTGGCAGGTTCTATATCGCTCGGATAAGGACTACAACTTTTTTTGGCCCCTAGAGCAATGGCCAGTAGGCTTGACTTTTGGCTCACCTCACCTAAACTGACCGCAGCCACAACGGGGGTTAACATCTTCCCAGTATGTATCTTGGATCATGTACTGGTGTCCCTTACTTTCCTTCCTGCATTACAGACCCCAAGGTCTCCTACGTGGAGACTGGACCCACTGCTCCTGCATGACACAGACTTTGCTCCATGACTGCAGAAAAAAATGGAGGGTTTCTTTCAAGATAACCCTAGAGGATTGTCCTCAGCTGCCAGCATTTGGGAAGCCTATAAGGCTACCATACGAGACAAAATCATTAGCTTTGCTTCCCACAGATGGAAACAGCGAGAACAGGAACGCAGACTGCTAGAAGCCAAGCTCAAAACATTGGTAGCCAAGTACAAGAAATGACCCTCCTCCCTGAGGTTGATAGCGGAACTAACCACCCTTAGATTAAAACTTAACAATCTAGCCTCCAAGAAAGCTGAATTATATATTCACAGGGTGCAACATTGGTACTGGGCAGATGGGGAAACAGCTAGTAAATTATTGGCCTATAGATTAAAACAGAGGCAAGCAGAGAGAGCTATACACAAACTAAAAGATGGATCCAGAACCCTAACCACAAACCCTCAAGGCCATTAACGATATCTTGTCCAAATTCTACCAAACTCCGTATTCTTCACAGTCAAAGTGGAATAATGATAACTATGGAAAATTCACTAAACATCTGTCCCTCCCCAAGCTGACAGACCATCAAAAGCTGGCTGTAGAGCAGGAGATCACCCAGGATGAGATTGCCTCAACTATAGCTAGTATGGCCCCACACAAGGCCCCAGGTGGAGACGGGTTCCCAGTGGATTTTTACAAGCTGGTTCAGCCCTTGATTACCTCCCCACTGGCAGAGATGCTGTAAGAGGCCCATGCACTAAAAAGGCTCCCACTCTCCCTGTCAGAGGCCATAATAACGGTGTTACCAAAGGACAGCAAAGACTACGCCCTCCCTGCCAGCTACAGGCCCATATCTCTAATCAATGTGGATGCTAAAATCCTGGCCAAGGTTTTGTCCTCTTGACTAGAGGAATGCTTGCCATACTTAATACACCCTTCCCAAGTCAGCTTTGTGAAGGGCAGAATCAGTTCTGACCACATTCGGGCCCTGATTTCCTTAATGCAGGCTGCTGCAAATCTCCCTACCCGAGCTGCTGCAATCTAATAGACTTCGAAAAAGCCTTTGATTCTGTGGAATTGGAGTACCTGCATGAAGTGTTAAAAGCCTTTAATATAGGCCCATACTTTGTCACTTGGGTTAAGTCATTATATGCAGGCCCAAAGGCGAGGGTGCTTACAAATGGGAACCTCTCAGAATCCTTCCTCCTGTATACAGGAACAAGACAAGGTTGCCTCTTGTCACCTCTGTTGTTTGTCTTGGCCATAGAACCCCTGGCGGCAGCACTGAGAGCCCATCCTGGAATTCGGTGACTTCAGATAGGGAATACCCAATACACCATCAAACTGTATGCAGATGACTGTCTGATTCTGACCCGTGACCTACCGCTCAGTCTGCCACACATCCTGTCCATCCTAAAATTGTATGGGGAGATATCGGGTCTAAAGATCAGTATGTCAAAGTTGGAGATCCTCCCCTTAAATGCCCTTACCTCCCCTACCCAATTGGGGGAGATGGGAATGGCATAGGCACCGACCAACATTAAGTACCTGGGAATCAGAATCTCCCAGAATATATTCTCCCCAGTGGACATCAACTTTAAATCACTGCTTGAAGCCCTCTGAAAGGACATAGGATGATGGGACCATCTCCATCTCTCCGTGGCCGGGAAAATATCTGCTATTAAGATGATGTTGGCCCCCAAAGTTTATCACTTACTAGCTCACATCCCTGTGGTACTGCCTGACAAATGGGCTAAAAATTTAGACAGCCTAATCAGTAGATTCCTGTGGGGGCGTCCAGGCTGAGATATAGTAAAGCTAAATTACAAGCCCAGAAACTGAGAGGGGGATGGAATTTGCCTGACTTCATCCAATACCGTATAGCTTTCATGTTGACAAAATCCTTGAAAGGGATAGGCCACGTATCTTCCCTCCACTCTCCAGCATGGATAATGATTGAACGAAATTTGTTGAATGCCCCCCCCCACACACACACATACTCTACTGATGCATCCCCTACCCAAACAGCTGGAACAATGGCTCACCATATCTAACTCACACCTAGCATGGCACAAGTTAGGTCTCCAGACTAAAACCTGCCTCGGTCTGGGTAAATACACCTCCCTGTGGCTCAACCCGGATCTTCTCATTGATAATAAACCCATTATGTGGAAAGATTGGCAATCCCAAAAGATAGAATGTCTGGGAGGTCTTGAAACCCCTGGGGATAAATCTTTGGACTCATTCCAAGGGCTAAAATCCAGATACAGTTTGCCACAAAAAGATTTTTGGAGATACCTTCAGATCAGAAACCTCCTCACCCATAGCGCTAAAGAAAAATGTCCTTGCATTGTATGTATTAGACATAAAACACATATAATGACCTCAGTGCCACTTGAGGCCTGGGTAGAGCATCCAATGGGCCACACAGGTATCATACAAAGGTTTATGAGGGACAGTGCCCTGAATCCTTCCCTCTCAGCCAAGGCCAAATGGGAAAGGAGGCTGGAGACCCCGATTACTGAACAGCAGTGGCAACAGGGGTGGCTAAAGGTGCACCAAGCCTGTTGTGATCAGAGAAGTCTGCTCATTTAAAATAAGGTAATGCACCTATGGTACCAAACCCCATCACAACTAAAAGCTATGGGGCTGCTCCCGCCTGACAATTGTTGGAGGTGTGGCACCCCAGATGTGGATTTACTTCACATCTTGTGGGAGTGCCCTCCCCTGGCCCAACTGTGGTCCTCAGTGATTAGTCAGTGCTCTACAGTACTAGGGGCAGCCCTATCTTCTAATCCCCAGCTTTGGATTCTGGACCTGACACCAACTGACTACACCCTACCCAAACATCAGATGCTTTGGCTTATACAGGCCTCAGTTGAGGTTTAAAGACTAATCCTAAAATGTTGGAGAATGCCTGACATCCCCCTTGTGGCAGAGTGGCATGTAGCCATGGAGGGGCTGGCAAATCTTACCAGAATGTCCTGCTATAAATCTGGGAATATGTCTATGTATGAGGTAGTCTGGGCCCGTACCACTCTTTCACTAATCCACTTTCTGCTGATAGACTTACCAGGTACTCGAAGGATAAATTGAGGCTCCCCTGAACCTCCAACTATATGTGGTGGATTAAGTTGTTTATGATTGCTTCTGATCTCTCCTGTTAGGTATCTTGAGTGCTATAATGTGGACATCCACTCAGTTTCCTCCCTAGTCATCTTCTACATGTTAGGTGAAGAAGCTTAACCTACTCTCCATTTCATCCAGCCTCCTCTGAACAGACAACACAAAGCTCTGAACCGTGCAAGCCCATGACAGATGGGTAAGTCATTCTCATGTATTTGTTATCCAAGCTACCCTCCTTTCTGTAGTTGTGTTGAGCAGATGATTATGCCTTACAGGCTTTATGTATAATTCTCTGTGAGTATATTCACACTGTTGTATCGCTGTGTGCTTGTTGTGGTGATGTTGTAAACCACTATCTTCACCCAAATGTTCTCTTTTAAGTAAGTTCTAATATTCGTAACAATTCTGAAATCACTCAATAAAGACTAACTGTAAAAATAAAAGTTTTTTTTATACTACAGATATTTAAGGAGGCTAGTGGAAGAGAAGCCATTTATTTATAATTACCTTTCTTTCTTGTCCTTTCTTTTCCTACCCTTTTTTGTGTTGGCGCGCTTGCGCAGCCAACATCTTGCGGTAGTGCAGATTTTGAGGCGCGGTCACTGTTGGGCAAGTGCAGGGCACGCACCAGTAGGTGTGTCCCTCATTCCCCAATCAGCCTGCATGCCGGAGCCACACCATGCATACTAATGTGGCGAGCACATCTAAGGAAAGGTGCGCTGCAATCCGAGCAAAGCTCGTCAGATGCAGCGGACCTCCCGATGTGCTCGGCCACATTGTAAACATGGCGGTTGCCCAACTGCCGACTTCCGGAGTGCCCAATCCCCCTTCTGGCTTACCTTGGCCCCAATGTATGTGTCAATGGGAGAGCCCACTCCTTGTTGGCATAAAGCACTCCCCCCCCCATTTGTTATATGCCTAGGAGGGTGCCCAATCCCACCTGCTCTTGCCCCCCGCTTTCTTGTGTGCCAACGGGGGTGACCAATCCCCGATGGCATAAATTAACCCCCCTTTTGTTGTGTCCAAGGATGGTGCACAATCCCCCATCGGCTGCAGCAACACCCTCTCCAAACAGTTAGGTGGCATGCTGGGAGCCCACCCCAGCGTGCTAAATCCCCTGAGAAAAAAAAAACTATCCCGCAATGTTTTTTTTTTCACCCTGTAACACAAAAACGGTCCCTCGTAGTCTCCCTGCCCCCCTCCCACAACCCGCACCCACCATATGCACACCCTGCATCCCCACACCCCCTCACCATACTTACTCATGGAGTCCGCGCAACAGTCTTCGGTGGACCGGGAACACATCTGCACTCTTCAAAGCTGACTGCGAACTGAGGAAATGCCAGTAAGCTGTATAATGGAATTAATAGTGTTTTTTCAACTTTGATGCATATCTCAGGCATTTTTTTGAATTTTGGCACCAAATATTCAACATGGGGTTTTTGGGACCCCTCCTCATGAATTCTTGCACTGACATGGCATTATTCAGTCCCAAAAAGTGATTTCGCAGTCACTGCATGGAATCACCTTTCAGGAGTGAGGAACAAAACGACAGTCCCAATGTTCAAGAGGGGGGCTCTCAAAAAGCCTATGTTGCAAATTTGGTGGGAAAAATCCCAAAAATGACTGTTTTACGAGCGTACGTGGTGCAGTTGCTATGCACATTCGTAACTTAGCAAATTTGCAATATTTTCATTCCACATGTTCAGCACTGGCATTTTTCCACACCTTCTTGTGAACCGTACAGCTGTCATTTTTCACATCCTGCCCAAAATGTGTTTTCACACTTCTGGCGTAGAATAGCATGGTCGATGTGGGAAATCAGTGTTCAGGACAGATTACGAAAATGGCAGTTACACTGTTCATGAGCAGAGGTCCTAAAATGCCTGTGCTGAAAATTTGGGGCCATAAGTCCATAAAATTAGTGTTTTACGAGCGTGAGTTGCACAGTTTGCAAGCACGCTCATGACTTCATCCATTTGTAATATTTTCACTCCAGATTTTCAACATTGCCATTTCTCCACACCTCCTTGTGAACAATACAGCTGTCATTTTGCATATCCTGGCTGAAATGTGTTTTCGCACATCCGGCGCAGAATTACATGGTCGCTGTGCGAAATCAGTTTTTGGGACAGTTTGAGGAAATGACAATGACATTGTTCATGAGCAGAGCTCCTAAAATGCCTATGTTGAAAATTTGGTGCCAAAAGTCCATAAAATGACTGTGCTGCAAGCATGCATTACGCAGTTTCCACGCAGCCTTGTAACTTCGTAAATTTGGAATATTTTCATGTCAGATTTTTATCACTGGCATTTGTGCACACCTCCTTATCAACGGTACAGCTGCAATTTTCACAGCCTGCTCAAAATGTGTTTCTGCAACTGTGGCACACAATGGCGTACTCGCTGTGGGAAATCACCTTTTGGGACACATTAACAAAATCACAGCACCACTGTTCAGGAGGGGAAGTCCCAAAATACCTATATTGAAAATGTGCCTAAAAAACTCCCACAAATACTTGGGTTGCGAGCGTCTGTTGCGCAGTTTGTATGCATGTTCCTTGCTTCACCAATATTTCATATTGCCACTCCAGATTTTCAACATTACCATTTTATACGCCTCCTCATGAACAATACAGTTGTCATTCTCCACATCCTGCCCAAAACTGTGTTTTCTTCCCTCTGTCACCAAATGCCACAGCCGCTGTGCAAAACCACCTTTTAGCTAACAAAGTGATTGTGCCGCTTTCATGAGGTGGCCTGATAAGCAGCCCATGTTGAAAATGTGGAGTGAAACTACCACTGCATGAGTACGGTGTTAGGGTTTCCAACTGTAGCACCCCACCTAGTACAGACTGATAGGCATCAGGGCTGTGACTTGGGATCATCGAATGTAATGCTCATGCCATTCCAACCCCAACACCCACCCTGCAGCCACTGACAGGCACCATGGTATGTCTTGCACTGTTCAGCCACAAACTTCACCCCACGCTCCTATACTGCACCCATGTCAACATATTTCCTTATGGAGTGGGGTAAGTATAATGCCCAAAGACCCCAGAGCACACTACGACACTTGTCAGTGTTTACAGGGTAGGGTGAGGTACAATGGCATGAGCATTATAACTGACGACCCAAAGGCACACCCCAATGTCTGTCGCTCTAAACAGGGTGGGGGTGGGGTTGACGTCTCTTCAATACTTCACTGCCATTCCTATTACGCGTCTTTAGTTCCGCCACTGCCAATGCCAATGCCAGTGCGACAACATTCGGCATTGACAAATGCTTGTTTTTCTTTGTTTCTAACACCCCTGAAGTAGATTCATCTTCTAATTCCATCTCAGAAACTATCTCTGACCTTGTGGAGAAGTCAGATTCAGAATCCCCTTCCTCATCCTGTAAGGCTTGAAAAGAATTTTGCAAAGGAACAGTAGAAGTATCTTTTTTTTGCTGGCAGATCTTGTCACCCTCTTAGAGTTAGAATCTGAAATTCAGAGGGGGGGGCATTTTATTTTCTACCTGGCCTTCACTAGATGTACTTGGGGTTACTTCTTGTTCTTGTCCCTGAGTATTCTGTTCTGAAAAGGGCGGTGAGCTTCCCATGGTGCTGGGGTTCCCTTCTCCCTCTGTAGGCCTATCATTTTCTGAGTTTTCCCTAGTGCCATTGGTTGCCTGTTCACTCCTTTCCATGGGATTTGGATCTTGCTGCCTGCACCTTTCCTGGGTCTGATTAATTAAATGATCTTGGGCTGAGCCTCTCTGTCTATTCTGACCGGCCTAGGGGCACTGATGGTATGCATGCCCTTGTTCTTCACACAGGTTACAGTACATTTAAAAATATTCCTGCAAACAGAACTAACATGATCAAAGCCTCCACGTATGGTACATCTTAATCTGTCGCAAGCACTGCTCAGGTGTGCACAGTTGCCACATTTATATCAGGCCTTAGGTTGGCCCAGATAAAAACATACATCCCTGTCTCTTCCTAAAAAAAAATTATAGGGACATGTATTACTTCATTTCCAGTAATATGTAGTTTGACCTTAAATCTCCAACTCCACATACCCTCTGAATCAGTAATTGCTTCAGGGGGACCCAACACAGTACATCTTTTTTCCAGCCAAATCTGAATATCTCCCACATTAACCCTGCTCATTTCTAAACATGACATTGACAGTTTTAAACAGAGGTTTTGTTGGTGGGATGGCCCAGAAAGGAGTCCATAAAGTAAGAGCCTTGAAAATCTCATATTTTCTCCAGAACTTATCCAAGCTAGAAAAGTTCTTGAAACTAATATCAAATGTGTCTTCTTCTCGTATATTTACCAAAGCATATATGTCTGAGGCCTGAAAGTTCATAGACTCCTTTATCAATTTTTTTGGCAACATATACTCTATCGGGGTGTTCTTGCACCCCTCCCCCCGTATGTGAGGCATACAGCATTTTGTCGAGGAACTTGTTCCAATTTGTTATTTATAAATAAATCAGAAAAAGTGGATTCAGTTCTTCTTCTTTCTTGTTGGGGTGGGGAGAAGAAAGTGAAGAAGTAGCAGAGGCCGCAGGCTCTTGGCTCTGACTTTGTTTGCCATTATTACACGAGAAAACTGAGTTAATATTTGGACCCACCTGAGGATTTGAATCACAAGAAGCATTTTTATGCTGAGTGACAGAGCTCTTTTGTGGTATATTTTTGAAGATTTATTTGCTGTGGGGGCCCCCTGTTTTACTGTGCTGTCTTGTGAAAATTCAGTCCACATCGAATCAGGAGTCCATCATCCATCTGGTGCCCGAGTCCATCCTGCATTTGAGAGTGATGTTTCTGCCGACCTGTTCTCCTCTGAGAAAGGAGCATCCTGCCCTGACTCACAAAAGGCTCCCTTGGCTCGACCTGCAGTGTTCCCTGCCACATCAGCATTGGTGTTACAGTTGCCTGCCACATCAGCAATGGCGGTACAGTTGCCTGCCACATCAGCATTGGCGGTACAGTTGCCTGCCACATCAGCAATGGCAGTACAGTTGCCTGCCACATCAGCAATGGCAGTACAGTTGCCTGCCACATCAGCATTGGCGGTACAGTTGCCTGCCACATCAGCATTGGCGGTACAGTTGCCTGCCACATCAGCATTGGCGGTACAGTTGCCTGCCACATCAGCATTGGTGGTACAGTTCCCTGCCACATCAGCATTGGCGGTACAGTTGCCTGCCACATCAGCATTGGCGGTACAGTTCCCTGCCACATCAGCATTGCCGTACAGTTGCCTGCCACATCAGCATTGGTGGTACAGTTGCCTGCCACATCAGCATTGGCGGTACAGTTCTTTGATGTCGTTCTAACATCTCTGCTCAGCTGATTCACAGCTGGCTCACTCCATGCCGGCAACACAGCGTCACCAGACAAATCTCCAGTTCTCCCAAATAAAGCACCTTCACTGCCAATTGTCTTTGAAGCAACAGGTAAAGTCTCAGCAGTTTGAGCTGTAGAATCGCTCGTAATGTTCGGGAGTGAGTCTCTCGTTCCCATTCTGGCCTCCGTGCAGCCCTCCTCAGAAATCTTGCAATGACCTGCACCCATCTCTAAAGAATCCATGAAATCCATCACTTCATCCCCTGATGAAAAGCCGGCTGAGGCCGGGGACCGATCCTCAGCCTGCTGTGAGAACACGTCCTCTCCGTTCTCCATCCTGGCGCCATCTGCTGTCCTGCAAACAAGGCAGCAGCTCCCCCTACATTCTGAGGAGGATAATTTGTTTTATTAAGAAATTAACAACAAAACCATAAACAAACACCATAAAGAAATACAAAAAAATATATATACAGAAACATTCAATACATCTTTGAGTCAGATATTGACAAGTAAACACCATCTTGGTAAGCATGTATAAGACAAGTATAAGACAATCTAAATCCGTTCACCTAATGGTCACATTATTGTCAGTTATCCAGGGTACATTTCTCCACAACTGTAGCAAAGATTGCTTATTGAGTCATTGTGCCTCTGCATAAAAAATGTCCTGTAATTCCCTCATAATTTTTTCTATCAATTCAGTATGAGTGACACATTTTTGCTGTAAAGTATATAAACACCTAACATTCCAGATGACCCATTTAATAGTCGAGAAAATGATATTAGGAGTGCTTTTGTCCCATTTTACCCATGCCCCTGTGTAATGCCCGAAAATCAACACATAGTAAGTTACTTTCTTAATTCTCTTTCCAGTACTGGGCTAGATAACGCCAAAAAATCTATGATGTAATACATGAAAAAATAAGTGACCCATGGTTTCAGTCTCTTGGATACACTTCTGTCTAGAACACATACATTCTGCAAGCTGCTTGTGATTTTGGTTTCCCATGGTATTAAGTCAGTCATGGCCACATAGCCAAGTAACAGCTTTCATTTTGAGGGGTATGTGCTGATCTGTGATGGGGGCCTGTACTGAGGTCAAACATTGTTCTGGACACTTTGGGAAAACAACAGACTCTAAAAAGTGTAAGTTTAATATCTGATTATAGAACTGTTTCTTGGTAACAGTTATTAACCATTGAGTAGCAATGTTCTATGTTTTTATTTTAATAAAGGCATCTCTAAAATAGCCATGTGCCCTATCAGAAGACTAAACTACTTTCAGCCTATCGTATTTCCAGAGTGCGGCCCATACTGAGATTATTGCAGCATGCAGTCAAGCCGATAGTTTTCTCGAGCTCTGCAGTACGGGCTTAATGTTAGTACATAAAAACTGGCAGTAGAAAAAACAGCGGGATTTTATCATGTTTAAGATGCCTTCCTTTACTGGCAGGTAGAGAATGTTGCATGTTACTGGGTTGAGGCGACTATCCCATTCAGCTTGAAAAAAGATATAGTACTTAATATAGTTGTCTCTCTACATCTGGGGGGCAGATATTATTTATAAACAAGAATATAGGCAAAAAATATGTTTTAATTTAGTGGATTCATTTAGCTATAGCCATTTTCCAACTGTTCCAGTGCTGAACCATATTCTTTCCTTGCTCAATTTTCTTATTTTCTTGTCCCAGTTTAAAGTATCCCGAGTGCTTGTGGTGTCAAAATGAATCCCAAGGATTTTTATAGGCTCATTCGAGAGCCTGATACCAGCTACCTACCAGGTAGAAGACTTGGTTTGCTGGCCAAGGCACCTAGCTTCACCTGAGCTCTTTCCTTCTAAGACTGCTTGAAAGGCAGAGTAGAGAAACTTACCAGAGCAAGGGAGAAGGATTAAGACTTAGTTTGGCTAAGCAGATTTACTGTGTGGTGGTGTTTTGATTTTTTACTCACAGGGATTGCTACTGTTTGTGGCTAACATTTCATTGCTTTATTTTTCTCTGATTCAAATTGTTGTTGCTGGTATACCTTCTTCTGCATTATTACAAGGTGTGCTTACATGTGTGTGCTAACAGATTACTGCTGTAATCTTCTGATTCAAATTGTCTTTTGCAAGGTATATCTTCTGTTACTGCTTTATTTTTCTCTGGAGCAAAGTGTTTCTTACAGGGTATATCTTCTCTGAAATTATTACAGGTGGTGCTTTACAGGTTTTACAGTTTTATCTAACATTAGGATAAGCTTTCAGGGTTACTCCATTTGTTGTTGACTGATTGTTTCTGCTCTTACCTCCTTGTTCTTTCGTCCGTGGTTCTTCTTTTTAGGCAGGGGAAGGGCCCAGCCACCCACCCCCCAACCCAACCACCCCACCCCACACACCATTTATAGGGTACCACAGTTGTGACATTTCCTGTGGCAGAGCAGGAAGGGGCGGATCAGTGGGCCTCCACAAGGTGATCTCATTTACAGGGGCACTAGTAATTTAACTTGTTATAACAAGTTAAACAAAGCACAATTAAACCATTACTTGCATTTTTTTCCTTTTTTTTCCTTCTAATTACTCTGACTAGGTTACAAACCCAGCAACTTATTTGGAATGGATTTCATTAACTGCAGGTACTGTGGAACAATTTTCAGAAGGACAGTCTTACAGGATTTAGGACACTGTCCTACATGCTGGGCCTTTGAGATCTTCGTCTCAGCTCCGGCAGCATGGGCAGAGATTGCACGCCTCAAATTTCATATTGAAGAGGAAATACATTATAAGAACCACCCGCCATTTCCCAGCATCCAACAGAAAACTCTCACGCAGAGGGTAGTTGGTCCAGGAGGTTGGCAGGTGGTTAGGAGGAGCAAATCAGGTGCCCCATCACTCTCTGCTCTCCAACACATTACCTCCAAACCATATAAACGCTACAAACAGGTATCTGCCTCTATCTCTGAAATCAAATAAAGAGGCAGAAGACACTGCAGAGCAGGACACTGTACACAGGAGCTAGCACAACAGTACTCACCCAAATCAGGAACCAAAACTAAACAAGCACAAAGGAAATCCAAAAACTTCTGATCATAGGAGACTCCATGATTCGGGAGTTGATACCCATCTCCAGCCAGGGTGATGGTCAGATGTCTCCAGGTACATCAGCATGGAGAGACACTGACCGGTGACATAAAATTGTTCACAAAGCAGGAGAAAACATTGATGTCCTAGTACACATAGGGACTAATGATCTCGCCAGCCGTCAGTTGTGGAGACCAAGGAACACCTGACTAAGCTGGGTGACAAACTATCATCTATTTCGTCTCGCATCTCCTTCTCTGAGATCCTGCCAGTCTGGGAGAAGGGAACAGATGGACGGAAGGTCAGAGAAGGAGAGATAAGGGAGCTAAACACGTGGCTCAAGGACTGGTGCCAGGAAAAGGACACAGATTTGTAGGAACTGGCAACAGTTCTGGGAGCAAAGTTCTTTAATTTGATGGACTGCATCTGACTAAAGAGGGAGTCAGCATTGGGGCAGAAGTTTGACGTCTTTGCAGAATATTTAAACTAGCAATGGGGAGAGGGGTGCAGCACCCCATACGTCGAATGGGAAGAACACCCCCCTCAGCTAGTGGTCAAACAGGAATTCAGCGTGTTTGCCGTTCATTTGCATCACCAGGTAAGAAAAAAGGTTTGTCTCCCCATACGATGCACAGGGGTAATGCCAAACTTCACCCAACAACTAACACACCAAAATCTGGCCAATGGAAAATCATGTACACAATGCTCACAGCCTGGGAAATAAGATCCCAGACCTGCAGGCAACAATGTCAGAGGCTAAACTGACATACTAGCAATTAGTGAGACGTGGTTTACAGTAACCACACTTGGGAGACTTCAGTACCTGGCTATGTATTGTCAGAAGAGACCGAGGTGCAAAGGGGGAGGAGGGCCCTGTATGTTAATGAAAATATCAAAGCTACAGAAATTCAGAATACACATAAGGAGCCAGAAGAACTGTGGTCACCCTGAAACAGGAAATGGGACAGCCATAAGAACTGGGGTTGTCTACAGGCCCCAGACCAGAGGGAGGACATAGACACATTACTGTTAGAAGATATACAAAACATGACAGCTAAAGGGAGGTTCTGATAATGGAGACTTCAACATGCCAGATATAGATTGGTCAATACCAGCAGGAACATCTGCCAGAACTAGACTCATAGTGGATTCTGCAGGGGAGGGCCTCAAACAACTGGTACAGCAACCCACAAGAGACAGGGCTATCCTAGATCTAGTACTGACTAACAAAGAAGGGATCACAGATCTCCAGGTAGAAGGTCACCTGGGGTCCAGTGACCATCACATGGTATGGTTCAATTTGGCTACTACATCTAAATCATCCCATTCCAAGGCAAAAATATGGGACTTCAGAGAGCTGACTTTGATAAGATGGCCAACAGAGTTAAGCTAGCACTGGCAAAAGAAACACAGGTGAGGAGGTACAGGCAAAGTGGGCAAGCATTAAGGATACAATACTTGAAGCAACATCCCATTGTGTTAGACAGAAAAGGAAGTGCAAAAGAAGAAGGAAACCACTTTGGTTCTCAAATACAGTAGCAGAAAAGGTCAGAGCCAAAAGGCTGGCCTTCAGAAAATATAAAGGGAACACAGCGGATGAAGATAGGGAGGCATACCAAACTGCCCTAAGGGAAGCAGGTAAGGCAGTAAGGCAGGCAAAGTCCCAAACTGAGGAAACACTAGCACGAACAGTAAAAGAAGGTGACAAGACTTTCTATAGATACATTAGTGAAAGGAGAAAGTCCAGAGGGGTATTGCTAAGCTTAATGGAGAAAAGGGAGCATGTGAGGAGGAGGACCCTGTAAAGGCATCTATCCTAAATAGATACTTTGCTCAGTATTTACTGAAGAGAAGGTAGGGCAGGGCCCACAGCTCAGCATCATGGACACAGGGGGAGGGAGGTGAGCACTACTCCCTTCACAAAAGAAAGGTCCTACAAGAGCTTGCTAAGCTCAGGTGGATAAGGCAATGGGACCTGATGGCATACATCCCAGGGTACTTAAGGAGCTAAAGGAGGAACTAGCAGAGCCATTAGCAGAATTGTTTAGTGAGTCTCTGAGCACAGGAGAGGTCCCAGAAGACTGGAGAAGGGCTCATGTGATCCCGCTCCACAAGAGTGGTAGCAGGGAGGAGGCGGGAACTACAGACCAGTCAGTCTTACCTCAGTAGTGGGCAAGATTATGGAGGCACTCCTTAAGGAAAGGATAGTGCAACACCTGGAATCCATAGGGGCACAGGATCCAAGACAGCATGGGTTTACAAAGGAAGGTCCTGTCAAACTAATCTCATAGATTTCTTTGACTGGGTAACCAGAGTGGTGGACCAAGGGAGCAGTTGATGTCGCCTACCTTGACTTCAGCAAAGCTTTTGACACTGTTCCACATAGAAGATTGATAAATAAGCTAGGTAGGCTCGGGTGGGTCAGAAGTTGGTCAACTGGGTGGCAAACTGGTTGACTGGCAGAAAACAGAGGTGGTGGTAAATGGTATACAGTCAGAAGAGATGCAGGTCACAAGTGGGGTACCTCAGGGATCAGTCCTGGGGCCAGTCCTATTCAACATCTTCATTAGTGACCTCAGATGGACTAGAGGGATAGGTTGTCTGTTTGCAGATGACACCAAGATCTGCAACAGAGTAGATGATCCAGATGGGGTGGGCAGAATGAGAAGAGATCTGGATAAACTAGCAAAATGGTCAGAAGAGTGGCAACTGGGATTTAATGCAAAGAAGTGCAAAATCATGCACATAGGGAAGAGAAACCCTGAAGCCACTTATAGGCTGGGAGGGAGTTGCTAGCAGTCACAAAGGAAGAAAGAGACTTGGGCATCATCATCACTGATGACCTAAAATCATCCAAGCAGACCTCTAAAGCAGTAGGTAAGGCTAGGGGTGTTAGGTGTATTAGTAGGGTATCACAAGTCGTAAGAGGGAGGTAATAATCCTCTGTACAAGACATTGGTTAGGCCCCATCTGGAGTACTGCGCAGTATTGGAGGCCACACCTTCACAAGGACATTAACCAAATTGAGGCAGTCCAGAGAAGGGCAACCAAAATGGTGCAGGGACTGCATCAGAAGACATATGAGGACAGATTAACGGAGCTCAATATGTATACCCTTGAGCAAAGGAGGGGAGAGGTGATATGATCGAGACATTTAAACACCTTAAGGGCATAAACAAGGTGAAAAGAGTCTAACATGTTTAAATATAAGAAAATTGCAGGACAAGAGGACACAGCATGAGATTAGAGGGAGGCCGATTAAGGGGAATGTGAGAAATTCTTTTTCACAGAAAGGGTGGTAGATGCATGGAATAGCTTACCACAAGAAGTGGTGGCTATGAATACAGTGCAGGGCTTCAAACAGGCATGGGATAGGCATAAGGGAGCAATACAAATGACTATGAATAGATAGGTCACTGACAGAGCAAAGGCCGATGGCACATTTATAAGGTAGAAAAAGAAATGGGCAGACTGGATGGGCCTTGCGGTCCTTATCTGCCGTCAACTTCTATGTTTCTATGTTTCTATGTTACCTGTAATTGGGTCATTTGTTGCTGCCCTTATTGTTTCCCTGAGCATTTTGCCATGTTTAATTTTGCTCCAGCTATTAACCCGTACCAGTCACAGGTTTTAAGAGTCTTTACTACAGACTCTGTATCCTGGACTAGTACACAGATGCTGTCTGCATAGGCCATGGTGGAAAGTGTCAAAGGGCAATTGGGGAGGGAAAGAGGGAAATAGCTGTTCTAGAATTTACAGATCTAATTAAAGGGTCTATGCAAAAGACATATAAGAGTGGGCTTAAGGGGCAATTCTGCTGTACCCCTTTCTGCATAGGTATAAGAGGCCCACACCTACCATTCACTAAAGGTGTAACTGTCTCATGTTTATGTAATGTGTGCAGCCACTGTATAAAGATAATTGGTACGTGGTGACTTTGGAACGTATACCATAAAAAATTATGGCATACCATATCAAATGCTCGATGCTGATCAAGAGACAAAACAGAACTTTCCAAATTAATAGAGCTGTTAATTTCAAAACCAGTCCTCAGCACTATGAGTTGGTCAGTTATTGTCCGGTCAGGAACTGTGCAGGACTGTCTCGGTGATATTAGGTGTTGTGCCACCCTGAGTAACACATTATTTCAAATGTTGGCCAAAATCTTAAAATCTGTGTTCAGGAGGCTAAGTGGCCTCCAGGTATTCAGGCTGTGCTTGTCTCCTGTTTTATGTAAGAATATCTAAATTCCTTCAGCCATGGGTAAAGGCATATTTGCAGTGTGCAAAATGGAAGTCAAAACCATTACCAAGTTCTGGCGCCAGATCTGTTTTGAAAGTTTTTAAATATTTTGATGTAAAACCATCCTTTCCTGGTGCTTTCCCTGCACCCAGAGTCGAGATGGCCTGTTCCACTTCTGAACTATCTATATTTTTAACTAGCTCTGCAGCCAGTACTACTGGGTAGTCTAGCACTTCAAAGTCTTCAAAAAAATGAGCAAAGGCTGCAGCGTTGCTTTTTACCTCCTTAAAAAATGTGCATAAGTATTTGGATACCACATTTAGAATAGATTCAGTATTGTTATGGACTTGGTAATTATCATCTAAAACAGAAGACATTGTTCACTTTTGAACTCTCTCTCTCTCTCTCTCTCTCTCTGCAGCTCGAAAAGGGACAGATGGTTGCAGTCTTACCCTGGGTACTGAATTCCTGCTGCATCTTTAAAACTTCCCCGTTTTTATGAAAACTTAACATGGATTGTTTACCAGTTTTAATATGGTCTGAAAAGTTATGTTTTGATACAAAACCCTGAGCTAGGGACATTAAATGTTGCAAATGCCGCCCTTGTTTCAAGTAAAGAAGATACTCCTTGTCCTTGTTTGCCGTGATAAGTAAAGTTTTCTGGTCAGCTTTTGTGTCCATCCACCATCGTATGGGATCTTCGTACATTACATAGAAGGATTTTCTTACAAAATATTGTAACTCTTATAGTACTTCAGCTTTTTGTAGCAGAGAGGAGTTAAGTCTCCAAATGCCTGCTCCGTATGCCAAGGAGGGGATTGGTTCCAGTTGTAATCTGTAATTCCGAGTGGTCAGAATATTCAACAATGTTTGTTACAGCCAGATGGATAGGGAGGGTTTTATTGATAAAAAAGAAATCAATCCATGTGACAAGGTTCCCTTTTAGAAAAGTAGGGTAAGGTGTGCTATTTTTACTAGAAAAATAATCTATCAGACCAGCAGCATGAATTGCGTTTTTAAGGCAAGTCATATCACAAAAAGCTTTCCTTGTGGTTGTCCCCTTACCTTTATCTTTGGGTGACATACCTCAATTAAAATCAGCACCCCATACTATATTTTGGGAAGTGTGTAGATATGGTGAGGCTTCTTGAAATAAAGTAGTTCTGTCAGTTTTTTTTTTTGTGGGGCATAAAATTTAATTATTCTGAAATATGTGTTGTGGTATTTTATATCAAGGAGCATCACCCTACCTGGCACCAGATCTATTAACTTCAAGACTTTAACTGCAATGTTATGAAATAAAATTGCAACCACAGTACAGGCCTCAAGCCCAATAGATCAGTAGGGAGGACCAGTAAACCAATCTTTAGTTACTAGCACAGTCTCGTATGTAATATATAATCTGGTATCCTGTAATAAGATCACATCAGCTTTATTTGAACGGATATGTGAAAACATAGCCCCTCTCTTAGCTTTATTTTTTATAGTATTTACATAAATAGAACACAATGTAAGGGGCTGTGTCATGGTAACCAGAATAGGATTACAGGCCTAATCTCATGAAGGTTTCCTGTTCCTTGGTTGTTTGTCTTGTTTTCTCCTTCTGTCTTGTTTCTTGACTACAGTCTGTTTATCCTTTGATTTCTCCTCTATCTCACTAGAGTCACCATCTGATGTGGGCTCATTTTGTTCAGTACTTGCTAGGGAACCTTCAGAGTCTATGTCAGATGCCTCAGGATGTCTGGACAAAGCAGCATACCTGTTAGAGGTGGTGACTTAAGAAATTTTGGGTACTTTGGGAGCTTGTTGCTGCCATGCTTGTTGGCATTGTGTAACCATTTTCTTCTCAGTTCTGGGAAGGTGGTATAGAAGAGTTTTCTACATCAGGGTGGGAAGCCTCAGTGTCCATTACTTCAGTTGCAATAGTGTGGGAGCCTGTGTCCCCTTAAGCCATGTTGCCTGCAGAGTGATCTGTATCTTGGACTTCTGTGGTGTCCACCCCTACAGAGTCATTTTGTTCTGTTCCTATCTCAGGTCTCACTATCTGTCTGTCAGGTTCATGTTGGGGAGGGGGTTAACTGAGGCTGCACTGGGGTTGTTTTGGAGTGCACTCTCTGTCCTATCATAACCAACAGTCACTGTTCCTCAAAATCAGTAGCATCAGGCTGTGCGTGTGCTGCCCATGGGCAAGATGTGTATGTGTGCCCTCAAATTACACAAGTTACAAATTGTCTCACTCCTGCACTGACTATTCCTGTGACCTAATGAGCTGCACAACATTCAACGCAACTTGTCGCAGATGCTGCTGATGTGTCCAGACCTACCACATTTATAACAGGTTTTAGGTTGACCAGTGTAAAATTCTACACCTCTGTCCCTGCCTACAAAACAAACAGTTGGGGAGATGTTCTAACCCAGCATCAATGGACCTTAGTATTACTCAAATTCTCCATCCCCCAGTCCAAGTGTTTTCTGTGTCAAAAATGACTTCTGGGTCACCAACAACTGTACATCTCTGCTTAAGCCAGTAGGTGAAGTCAGTGATGCTCACCCCCTCATTTCTAAACAAGACAGTGATAGTGTTGTGAGCAGGTTTTGTTAGAGGAATAACCTCGAAAAGTGACCATAAGGAGGTGGACTTAAGTGTATGATATTGGGCCCAGAATTTCTCTAGGCCACTCTGCATTTTAAAACTAATATCAAAGGAGGCCTCCCCTGACACATGGATCAAAGCGTATATTTCAGCTGTGTGAAAATGCATATTGTTCTTAAGTAAAGTTCTAGCCACAAAGAGCCTGTCTGGGAAGACTTCCAGTCCTTCTTTATAAAGTAGTCAGACAGCATTGCAGCATCTGACAAGGTATACAAGTTCATGAAACAGGGAAGCATAGGGACATGATTGTGGCCTTGCTTGCTCCGTTCCCGTATTGCTACTGTCCGAATTTTGATTAGATTCATTCCCCCTGTTATCAATCAATCAATCAATTTATTGGAGAGCAAACCTGAGAGAAAATCTGTCATTTACAATTGCATACATCAGTACAAAACATAAAAGAACACACATACATAAAGACACAGATACAAAGACATATTCAATTACATAGATTCACAGAATTATGCAGTTATGAGTCACTTAAAAGCATCTACATTCATATGTCATAAATCTAACAAGCAATCATTTAAAGTGTGAAAATGTAATAATTGTCAGTTTTAATTTTCTTTGGATAGATAACCAGGTCATTGGGACTGCAACTGCTAACCTATAGCTACCAAATCTTGTTTTAAATCTCGATAAGAAATATTGAGGATAATCAGCTGATCTAAGAGAATATCGATTATGTTCTTTAATAGTAACTGATCCCAGCAAATATAGGGGTAATTTACTCAAAACAAATTTATATACATAAATCATCCAATGAATTTGTCTCCAAACTGATAAAGTTTGACAACCCGATTCAAAGTAAAGATTATAGTGATGAGTATGCCAAGGAAAACCAATGATGAATCTTAATGCACTACGAAAAGGGAGGATCCAATACTTTTAAGACTGCATCAGTTGTTCTCATATAGATACAGTCACCATAATCAATTTGTGATATGAATAAAGAATTAACTAATTGTTTATGAATTTTAAAACTAAAGCATGATTTATTCCTATAGAAGAAAGACAATAGTTTCTTAAGTTTATTAGAAAGCATATGACAATGTAATTCAAATTTCATCGACTCATCTAACATAATACCTAAATATTTATACGAGGAAGTTCTAGACTAAATGATCCCATCCAGAGTTTTAACATTTAAAGTTGAAGTTGTTTGATTATCTACCTTAGATTTCCCAGAAAATAGGGTCCATTGAATTTTATTTACATTTAACAATAAATGTGAATTAATTAAAGTTTGCTGAATAATGTCAAAATCTTTCTGCAGCGTGCAAATGGCATCTAGGGGATCCCTGCTCTGACAATGCAAAATGGTGTCATCAGCATACAAAAGTATATTAGTATCTGCTGATACACCCTCAACCAAATCATTTATATAAATGAGAAACAACAGGGATCCAAGTACCGATCCTTGGGATACCTCCTTGTCAATCATATTTAAGTCAGAGCAGCAATCCCTCACCCTAACACATTGCAACCGTGAAGACAAATAAGCAGAAAACCAAAATAAAGTACCCATACTCATACCTGAAATCTTTAACTTATTCAGTAACAGATTGTGATCAACAGACTCAAATGCCTTTGACAAATCCAAAAGAATAGCAGGAACCAAGCAACCCTTATCAAAGGCAGTATATATATCATCTACTACCTTTGATACTGCATAAATAGTATTATGACCTTTATGAAAACCAGTTTGATTATTTATCAATATTCCATTTTTGTCTAAATATTTAACAAGCTGCTCATGTACTAACTTTTCCAGGACTTTAGTAATAGGTGTCAAAATATATATAGGTCTATAACAACCTGGGTCAGACTCATCACCCCCTTTAAAAACTGGAATTACACAAGCTGTTTTTCAATCATCAGGGATTTCATTAGTGTTTAAGGATAAATTAAACATAAAAGCTATATACTGAGCTATAATTGAGGCTCTAGTCTTATAGAATATAAGATCAATAGTACCTAATCATGCCCCTTATTTTACATTTAACCTATTTAATTCAATAATAATATCCTTCTCACTAATCAGAGTAAAGGAAAATAAAGGACCTTTTACCTGTGTGCCAAAGTTGCTATCTAATTCAACATTAGGTTGATTAGTACATTTCTTATCAAAAGTACATCCTGCTTCAAGGAAGTATTCATTAAAAGCCTTAACTTGTGCCATAGGTTCACAAATAAGAACATCTTTATAATGCAACATTTTTGGAAGCTTTGCAGCTTGTGATTTACCTTGAAATTGCTTTATCCCATCCCATATTTTCTTTTTATTACCGGATGCATTAGTAAATTGTTGACTATAATAATCACATGTTGCATGTCATATCTCCCTAACAAACTTATTTCTTATAGTTTTAAAATTCTGTATGTCCGCATCCTCTCTAGTACTTCTAGCCTTTTTCCAAAGTTGATCCTTTACCATTATTAACTTTTTTAAGTGACTACTAAACCATGGTGCCGGCTGAGACCTAATTCTTCTTTTAGTCATAGGATCAAATTTATTAATTACTTCCAAAAAAGAATATTTAAAATAAGATCATGCAGCACGAATATCAGGACAACAATAAATTAGCTCCCAATCAACCTTATACAACTCCTGACAAAAAGCTTGTTCACAAAACTTAGAATAGTTCCTAGTAATTATAGCATGAGGCATTTTAACAGATTTAACTTGGTGTCTAATACATGCTATATAACAATGATCACGTATATCAGCATCAAATACAGAAGAAACATATCTATGTGGGGAGTAGTAGTCATTATCAAATCAGGAAGAGTATCTCTTGCTGAGAAAAGCTTATTAGTTCATGTAGGAACATCAATAATTTGTATAAGATTAAAGGCTGCCAATTGATTAGTTAATTGATCAGAAGGTCTTAAATCCCAATGCAGGTCACCCATCACCACAATTTCTTGATCTAAATAAGGACCTAGCATAATTACAAATATTTGTAAAGTGTTGGATGGAGCAGAAGGAGGTCTATAACAGGCCATTAAATTAAAATTAAAATTTTGTGACACTCCAACTTTTAGACCAATCATATCTAATTTCTTAAGAATTGATTTAGGCAGCTGTACTGTCCCCCAGTAAACCATATTTTAAATAAATGGCTACTCCATCGCCTTTAGTTAATCGATCCTGCCTATACAGGCTATACCCTTCAATACATATTTCAGTATTTTTTGTCTTGTTAGTTAACCAAGTTTCAGACAAAACAAAAGCATCAGGATTAGAATTATGTGTCCATGTTCGTATATGATCACCCTTTGCTACCAAACTTCTTACATTTAAATGAACTATTCCCAATCCTGTTCATTAATTTAATTCTTGAAGACTGAAGTGATTATCCAAAATAGGGCCTGGATTATTATGAACATTTCCAGAGGAAAGCAACAGCATTAATATAAGACATCTTAAAAATGGAAATGATTGGTATCCATTTCTATTACTAACTAATGGTCCCCTATTTATTTTCTTGAATTTATACCCCATAATGCCTCATCATTATGCAACACTTTAGAGGATACACCCATTTCATTAACCCCCACATTAGCTAAGAGACTAACATAAGCATCTGGTAAAAAACAACAAACCACAATCTATATCAAATAAACACACATTGGCAGCAGTACTGTCAGCACATTCTGTTACAGACATACTACACACAGTGCTGCTACTCTTTAAAATAAGGACTAATATAGCCCCCCCATAGATCATTAAATTAAACATATTTACTTTACAAATTACTGATGAGCAATATTCAATCCTGCTTCCTCAATAAAAGAAACTAGTGGTCCTTTATATTCCAAAACGATCACACTAATATAAATATCACTATCAAGATCTGTGGAAATAAACTTACTATTGAGATTAAATTAACTTTTCTCTGCCGAAGTTCATGTCACAAGACTGCACTCGTTGGCCAGAGCAGCTCTGACTGAAGGAAAACTACACCCAAAACTTAAAAATATATGTTGTGCAGAGTGTTTTAATTTGTATGTGAAGTTCTAATATTTCCTTCCCTCTGACTGGTATTAGGAGTTTTTCCCAAATTAGCCTGCTAGCTTTTTGCTAGTTTTACGACCCCTGGGGATATTCATACCTGATAGCATAATTGTATTTCTTGCTCCCACAGTGCATCTTGTCTCATGTCACTGTGATGTAAGAGAGACCCAACATTCAGCACACACATGCCAAACAAACTAAATATCTTGAAGCTTTACAAGCTTGCACAAAATTACCTAGCAAAGTTTTTCAGGACAGTAAAACCTTTAGGATGAGGGTGGTCACCAAGCTGAATTCTACACATTTTAAAATATAGCCATCTCTATTGTTGTGAACTGATTGTAATGCAATGCTTTCTGCTGGATTTATAGGCTCTGCTACATCACCATCACATGAAACAAGGTGCATTGTAGGACAAAGAAATATAATAAAGCTATCTGATATGGAGATCTCCAGGGGGGGTCTTAAAACTACCCTAGCTGGCCCAGTGACGCTGAGGGTTGAGGTGCTGGATGCCACACCTCGTTCCACGCTGGTGACCCGGGTTCGGGAGCGGACTCAGATAGTCGGTGGGTCGGCCGGGGGGAGACAGGCTTGAGCGTCCGACGACAGCTCGCCTGCTCTGGGGAGGGATTCGGCCATAGCCCGGCACTTGCATGACCCCGAGTGGAGGCTTGAGGAAGTGCAAGCCCCTCTAGGGATTGGCTGGTTGGCCGTTGAGCAGTACGGACGTCGACGCACGCGTCATGATGTCAGGGGAGGTCGTTGACTGCTCGGGGAGGGAGAAAACGAGAAAAGAGCCTGCCTCGTCCGGGAAGATGTGAGGACCCAGGACGTGCCCATGATGTGCCGTGCCACGCCCAGCAGTCACGAGGCCGGCGAAATGTAGTTACGGGTTAGATCCCTCACCTCGTCCCGCCCGGGGGGTAAACCGTGGCTCCATGGGGACTTGTGGTCGGTGTTGGCAGGGTTCCGGGTAGTGGGATGTCCGTGGGTCATCGCTGAAGGGTCGGAGGAGGCAGGCTGTGAGGAGGATAAAGTGCGATTTCAAAAAAAAAAACTACCCTAAAGCTAGCAGGCTAATTTAGGAAAAACTCCTAATACCAGTCAGAGGGAAGGAAACACTAGAACTTCACATACAAATTAAAGCACTCTGCACAGCATATATTTTTTCAAGTTTTGGGTGTAGTTTTCCTTTAAGTAGCAGTCTGTGGAGCTTCAGCTACCAGCCCTCCCCCAGTCAGCTGAGCAACATTAGTAAATTACACAGACAAGGCAGTTCAATTGAAGCAATTTCTGCAGTTATTATGCAGTCAGCACAGCGTTCTTACGTTACACTCTGCAGCACCACAGTCTCTCTCCAGTATGATGTTTCAGCAGGGAGATTCACAGCTGTTCCTTCTGGCGCTTGCGAGCAGCTCTGACTTAAGTAGCAGTCTGTGGAGCTTCATGTTAGAGTCATTCTGTGCCATATTAGGTGTTTGCTTAGTTTCCATTATAGTCATATTACTCTCTTGCAATCCACCTTCTTGCAAATCTTCACCCAATTGCAAAGTGGGATTTTGTGTTAAAACCAAGTCTTGCATTAATTTTAAGGCAAAGTCTGATACTTCTTCTTGGTTATCTTTTCTACATTCTGATACTAAAACATTGGCATTGTCCTGCACAGTTTCTCCTGCCTGATTCACATTGACAGATTTATTAAAAGTCGTGATATCGTTATCAGTAGTATAAGTAGGTGTTCTTGTCCCTGGAATGCGTATCAGGGAGAAACCTGAAATCCAGTCTCCTAATGGTGAAGTTTTAGCCCAGCCAGCCAATCAAAGAGCTTGTTCAACTGACCAAGGGGCATTGTCTGCAGTCTCAGTGTCTGCACATATCTATCGTTTCTCAGCCACTTTGACAGCAGCTTTGACAGGTGCCTTCCTCTGTGATTTGGGACTTCCTTGTCGAGCCACAAAGGAAAAGACCAACATGTTCTACTGGTCCTGCTACCTATGGAAAATTGTCTACAGTTCAGTTACGGTAGGCACCACATTTTCTCCTGATACAGTGGCATTGCTGGCATGACTCGGGCCGATGGTCTCATTACTAGAGAGGGCCTCTCCCTTTTGTGAAGAAGATTTTAGGTTTTTAGCAAAAGAGTCAGTAATAAGTGTTTTGCACTCCTGAAAGTGCTCCTCCTCCTCCTCCTTTCATAGTAATTCCTGCAGCTATTCTGTAACATCAGTTAGAGGTTTCAACAGTAAAATCTGTTGTGGTATATTTTCAGTAGTTTGCACTTCACCTTCCTCCATTTTCATGTCAGTCTCCATCAAATCACATGATTTTGCCCACCTTCTGGAGGTCCTGCTGCATCAAACAAAACTTCAGCCTCTTGCAGTTTAGAGGCAGCGGAGGAGACCCGCTCCACAGCCTCCCGCCCATCCATCACCGCTGGCATCCTCATGTGTTCATAGCTTGCTGCTATGAACACACGGGACTTCATTGAAAATGAGCAAATGCTCAATTGAATGTTTTTCCCTCATTCTGTTGAATAAAAAAAGATTTACTACTACTACTTTACTACTCAGTTGGACTGACTGACGGCCATAGTTTCACCTACTGGTGAGTAGGGGAATTTGTTTTTATTAGAAGTCATACAAATATAACAGAAAGGAAAACACAAAGGAAAACCATAGGGAAATCAAGACATACAGGTAATTCCAAAAAAAATATCCCAATAGTAGAAAAAAAAGAAAATACCACAAGCCTGTGCAATATAACATTGAAAAGGAGAACAAAGCTCTAAGTGATAGGCACATCACTATCTGTGACCCACGACAAATTTCTCCACTTTAACAATAAAAGTCTCTTATCATACAGCCTAGACTAATTTCTATAAATATTATGAAGTTCCACAGTAATTTTCTGCAAAAATTCTGCATGTGAGAAAACCTTTTGTTGTAACATGAAAAGGCTCCAACTGTGCCACGTAAACCATTAAAAACTGCAAAAATCACATTTAACGTACCACTATCCCATTTTTTCAAAACTAAGAAATACAAGCCATATATCGGTGCTTCATAAGAGATTGACAAACAAACTTTCTCATTACAAACATGGGCTACATAAGGCCAAAACTGCAAAATATATGAGCATGAAAAATATAAATGTTGCATAGATTCAAGTATCTGGAAACACCCGGGCCATGAACAGTTCCGTACGTCCAACTGCTTATGTTTTTGATTTCCCTTAATGTTACATTTCTCATGACAGCACAACTAAGTAATGTCATGTAATTTAGGGGAGAGTCTTTTTTCAACAAGAAGTCCCTGAAGTGCCTGCAAATGCAGAGCAGGACACTTTGGGAAAGGAACGGCTTCAGTGACGTATTAATTACAGCTTGATAGACATATTTTTTTTATTTTGAGAAAGAATCCAAGAACTGGGGATGTGCCAAGATTTTAATTTAACAAATATGTCATGGAAGTATAGAGCCATGAGTGGCTTAGTCCTAATACACCCATTTGTATGATCTTTGCACTCCTGGAACCACAACCCCACTGACTGACTAAAAAGGGCCTCCATTATTTAGTAACATGTTTTAATAATGGTGGGAAGTTGGTAAATAAAAATTGACAATAAAGGAACAGTAGGGGATTCACCATATTAAGTCCACCTTGTGAAACCGGTGAATATAAAACATTTCGTTTGATCAGGTTTAGGTGGCTACTCCAAACTGTCTGAAAGAAAACACTAAAGATGGTAGCTTCACGTTGTTTCAGGGGAGGGAAAATATTGCTAAGAAACAAAAATACTGGTAACAGATAAGTTTTGATTAGGTAAATCTGTTTGGATTTACTAAGTTGCCATTTATTCCAATTTTGGACCATAAGTCTCCCTTTTTCAATTTGTAAATCCCAGTTATATAAATCTGAAGCCTGGGTGCCAAAAACTATCCCTAAAATTTTAATAGGGGCCTCAGAGAATCCAATACCAGAGACAGAGGCGTGGTTGGAGTAATCCACGCACAATTCCCTCCCAACACATTTGAGTTTGTTTAGGAAAGTTCCAGAGAGCGTCCCATAAGTTTTGCACATGTGGATTGCACACTCAACTGAAGTAGTAGTTGAGGTGCATATGAAAATATCATCTGCATATGCCAGGGTTGAATAAGGGACCATAATGCCATGTCTGTCAATAGGTGGTATGACAGCATTTAAGAACATAATAAGGAATCTCTGCTGAATATGTATAGCAAAGGGCTAATCGGGCAGCCTTGTTTCACTCCTCGCTTAATTGGGAGGAGCGGACCTAGATGCCCGTTAACCAGGGGGGATACTGTTGCATTTCTGAAGATTTTTTGCAATCAAGTGATGAAAACTTTGGGTATGCCATAACATGCCATAAGAAAGCAGGGTTTAGTGAGTCAAATGCACCCCTTTGGTCCAGTGACAAAACAAACTTAGAATGACCCGTGTCATATTTTTGGTCAAATATTTCCCTTAAGAATAACAGTTGATTGGTGACGGCCCTTCCTGTAATTGCACAGGATTGTGCTGGTGTTATAAGAAACTGTGCAGCAGTTAAAAGACGTTTATGTAAGATTTTCAATAATATTTTCAGATCCACATTCAGGAGGCTAATAGGTCTCCAGTTAGAAAGCTCCTGCTTGTCTCCTTTTTTTGTGCAAGAAAATAAAAGTGCCCCCTACCATATCTAACGGGAAATCAGAGTGGAATACCAGGTTGTTGTAAACAACAGCCAGTTCATGAGAAAACTCAGAGCTCAGCATCTTATAGAGTTCGGGTGTCAGACCGTCCCTGCCAGGTGCTTTGCCTGACTGTAAAGAGGTGATCGCACTGGATACTTTTATGGGACAGATAGGTTCTGTCAACCATTGGACAGTTGAGGGGGGGCAGTGTGGAATCTCAATTTACTGTACATAAGCAGTTATGTCAGTGGTACAAACAGGCTTTTCTTGAAATAATGTCCTTGTGTAATTTGTCACTTCAGTCGTTATCTCATGTGGAGACACTTTTAACTCATTATCTTGGCCTTTAACTCCATCAAAAACCTTTTTCACCGGCCCAGTGGCGCTGAGGGTTGGGACGCTGGATGCCACACCTCGCACCATGCTGTCGACCCGGGTTTGGGAGTGGACTCGGGTCATTGGTGGGTCAGCTGGGGAGAGATAGGCTTGAGCGTCCTATGACAGCTCGCCTTCTCCAGGGAGGGAACAGGCCGATGCCTGCACACTCGCCTGACTCTGAGTGGAGGCTCGGAGTACTGCAAGCTCCAACTGTAGGAGATGGACAGCCGCTGTACAGTGTGGACGTAGGCACCCCTTGCGCCATGACGTCAGGGGAGCTGCATGCTGTACGGGCGGGAGAAAATGAGAAAAAGAGCCTGCCACTGCTGGAGAGATGGGGAGCCAGGAGACATGCCCATGATGTGTCTGCGCCTGCCTGACAGACCCAGATCAATGAAATGTAAGTTACGGAGTGTCCACACCCCCACCTCGTCCCCACTTGGGGGGGGTAAACTGCAGCTCC
Organism: Neoceratodus forsteri; assembly: GCA_016271365.2. NCBI lineage: Eukaryota > Metazoa > Chordata > Ceratodontiformes > Ceratodontidae > Neoceratodus > Neoceratodus forsteri. The sequence continues at coordinate 1,099,395,002 of CM028134.1, read as the reverse complement.
ATGGGGCTCTGGGGTCTGTTCTGGGCAGGGTGGCAGGCAGTGGGATGTCTGCCATGTCTCTCCTGATGGGTCAGGGGTGGCAGGCTGGGGATAGGAGAATAAAGAGTAATTTCAAAAACTTTTTTCTTCACTTTATCTCTGCAACTTAAAAAAGACAAATCATTGCGAACTTCCCTTGCATACCATACATTTGATGTAGCTTTACACTTCTGGATTGATTAATGTGGTATTGCACCATGCTGTCTTTTAGAGAACTAATTTGAGTGGATAAATCATGTTTAGTGGTTTGGGCAAATGACATAACTAGTTGTAATTGCTTCCTGTACTGCAAATAAGTAAAATAGCTTTTATCCTGATAGGATTTCCCTATAGATTTCAATAACTGTATGAGATCTCTCTTAGTGTCAATCCACTATTGTAGAGGGTCCTCATACATATCATATAAGGATTTCCGGGTGAAAATAAAATATTGTAAGTGTTGCAAAAACTTCCTGATGTTCCAGAAGGGAAGAGTTTAGCTTCCATGTACCCTTCCCTGGGGTCAAGGCATTTTGTGAGCCAACCGAAACACATAGAGCCCAATGGTCTGAAAATTCCACCGGATCACAGAGGACCTTAAGGGCAGTGTTTTACTAATGAAAAAAAGTCAATTCAGATGGCCAACATCCCTTTATGGAAGGTAGGGGCCTTAATCCTGTGTAACAGAACATATGCATCACTTAAATTTGCAATATGTACAACATTAGTTAAACAAGACATATTGCAAAATATTTTCCTGGTGGTAGTACCCTTACCCCTTTCTTTAGTGGATAATTCACAATTAAAATCACCACCCCAAACAACTTGGTGTGAGGTGTGCAAATAAGGCAGTGTCATATGGTACAATTCCACTCTTGCTGCCTTCGTTTGAGGGTCATATACATAAGTAACCTAAAACTAGGGCTGCGCATGATCCGAATAGTATTTCCCGAATACCACGAATAGTAGGCTTGCTCAATATTCGGATGGACGTCCCAAATAGTTCACTATTCAGTGGCTATTTGGGACATACTATTCGGTGGGTGAGATTTCAAAATCTCACAGAACTTGGCTGGCCAATCAGAGGCTGTTTTTGTAGCTCACAGCCAGGAACACCATGTGATCTCCTCACTCTGAGTGTGTAGATGAGAGGAGACAGTCATTTCTGAGAGAGCTAATTCTGTTTAGTTTACCCTTTGTGACTTTTATAACTGTTTAAAAAATGTTTTGTGTATGATCCAGTTTTGGCATCTGATCACCCTGTGACTGCATCTGACTGCAGTTTCATTTTTCATCCTTGAAACTGGGCTCAGTTTCAAGGAAAAGGGAAGTCTGTGTGTGACTGTATGTGCCGCTGCATGCTGACTCCCCACCCCCACTGCGTACAGTTTCACAGCTCAGCTGAAGCAGTGTGGTTTGATTTTTTGCTTAAGAACCAATTAGTTATTATCAGTATATTTTTGTCAACAAAGTCCAGCTTGACTTTTGCATGTAGTGAGTAACTGTTACTGGGCTCAGTAACAGTGACTGGTTCAAGTTTTTGTTGACTGTTCCATCCCCACTGCTTTGTTGCTTAGCTTTTTGTTCCAAATCCACACACAGCCCCTGTGGTATTTTCTATTTCCTTTGTGAAGCAAATTGGTATTTTGCTGTCATCAGGTTCTGGGCTCAGTTCCCTGCATAAGTGAGGTGTGATTGTTATCTGATTCCCTCTTGTCTGCGTTGCAGCTCACCATGGCACATGCATCATATGTGTGTGGACTGTATTGTTGTTCTTGTAATCTGTGTCCTTCAAGTGCATTCACAGTTGTCTATATGCATTTTTTTTTTTTTTGTGATTTATAAAGCAGCGTATTTTTTTCTCATTGGGTCAGGCTTGGCCCATTGAATTGTTGCTGACTGCGGTCTGGTTCTTGGATCAGTTCCCTGTACAACTGAGTAAGGTGGGTGTCACAAGTGACTCCTCCCTCCACAGCTCACTGCACCTGAGTGGCCTCCTGTGCATGTGAGTTTTTTCATTTTTGCGTGTCTTCGGCCCCTGTGTGTGCACTGGTGTGAGTGCGTACACGTAAATTTTCTGTGAACTGCTTTAGTATTTCTGTGTGTGTCAGGCATGACTCACTGGGTTCTGTGTGTTGTAAGTTGATTGGTGCACCTTCAGAGCTTGAATTACTGTACTGTGTGACTGCACAATTGACACCGTACAAGTAAGAAGTTGTTTGCCGACTCCATCTCTCTCTAGTATCAGCCTGCCTTTATTAACTGCTACTTGAGCGGTGTGGGTAGGTATTGTTGTTTTCTGCAAGAAGCACCAACATAAACAAAAACACTAATCACAAAAAAAAAAAAATACAGATTGTTACAGACCATGTCTCATCAATTCCGTAAAGGTGCATGGTCCAGCCCAAGCAAGCCATCTTCATCATCAGTTGTAAGTGGTGAGGAACAGTGTGAGAGAAGGTCTGTTCTTATTCGCCACTCTAAAATAGTTTTCTCCCCAGACAAGTATTCAGGTTCTGGTGTCAGTAGGATTGGGGTAGTACTAGTACTACTATAACTACAACTGCTACCACTACTACTACTAGTACCGCATTTGCAGAACCATCATTTTATAAAAGTAGGAGGGCTTTACAGCTGACATCTCCAGTCATACAAGAACAAGAACCCACCCCCACTACCAGTGGTAGTGCTATTCACACAACTGCTCCATAGAGGCAACATCGCCTATCAGTGTGCTCCTCCCCACCACCACCAGTGCCGTGATTTCAGCCACCAGAGCAAATCCTTTGTATACTGTTGACCCAACCACTGCCATAACAGTGTGCACTGTTATTTGTGCTCCTTGCACAGCTACTGTCACCACAACCATTGCCTCCATTAGTAGTCCTGAGTGTTCTGCTGTCACCATGACTACTACTGCCGGTATTACAACAAGCTGTAATATGATGCCATTTTCTTTGATTGTAACTCCTGATAGTAATTCTGGCACCAGGACTACTGTCGACAGTGCTACTACCTTGACAACTATGCCCATGACCATAGGTACTGTGACTAGTACTGACCACAAGACTTACAATGATTGCACCAATTGTATTGCCAAAATGCACTGTTGCTCAGCCTCATAAGTTTCCTCTCACCACATTTCCTTTTGCTGATGTGGAGGACTCCAAAGAAGAGCATTCATCTGGTTCTGAATATTTGCTAGAGCCACAAGACTTGCTCAATACACCATCCAACAGTGATACCCACCTAAGCGAATTTGGCGATGAGGCCGAATATGCGGAATATCTGTGTGAGATGCGTGAACGTGCAGCTGCCAAAAATGTAGTGCTGCTCGTTGTTGCAAGCAGGTCGATCAGGGTCACCCTCCTCCTCCTAAAAAAACAAACAGTCCACCCTGTCCTTTCAAAGAGTTGTGTCAGGTTCAACTCCATCTGATACACAAAGTAGTTCTACAACTACATCTGTTGCGGAGAAAGAAAGGGTGAGAAAACCTTATCCACTGCACCCAGGTCTGATAAAGGGAAAGGGGCAAAACATGGCCACAGTCGCCCTATTGGGGCCAGTACTTCCACTGTCAGTGGGGGGAAAAGTGTGGTGTGGCTCTACTTTAGTGTTGTAAAAGATGATCCAACAAAGGCAGTATGTTCTGTGTGCAGCTGTACTATAAGTCGCGGTTAAAACCTTTCAGATCTCACAATATCATCAATGATGAACCATCTCTGAATGAAACATCCCAGTGCACTTCAAAGATCCACAGCTGTTCCTCCTTCTCCAAAACATGTGCCTGTCATCTCTTCTGGTACCGGTCCAGTAGATGCACAAACAGGGCTTCGGTTAACTCCATTTTGAGAGTATTTGACTCCCAAAAATAAGGCAAAAACTTCCAAAATAAAGGGGGAGGAAGTCACTGACCTCCAAATGTGAAAAACAAAATCTGATGACTTCCAAAACTGAAGGCACAGAAGAAAAAATTACTCACCTTAGTAATTGCTTTTCTTCTCATGGAGTCTTGCTATATTATAACAATAGCAGTCAGCCACTGCAGCTGAACTGCCCCGGAGAGGAAGGAGTTAACTCCAGAAGATCTGGAGTTCTACAGCGCGAGGGCGCTGTGCCCAAAGCTCTATCTGGCAGTTTCAAATGAAACTGTCAGATCTTTACGAAGCCAACATCAAAGGACGGAAAAAGTCTGTGTGGAAAAACTACACTAGCCTATGGCTACCTACTAGTAGTAATAACAACAATATAAACAACAAAGAAACACCCAGAACCATAATAACAAAGATTGATGGTATTATGGTTCGTTTTACCACCCTTGACAAGCACATATGAACTCTTCCCCAAGACTCAAGTCCAAGAAGGGGCAATAAAAATAACCTAAATGAATATCTAGATCCCTAACCCAAAGGAAAACAGGGTTAGGGAAAACTAAAATAGCATGACACAGTGCTTGCACCAATTTGCCACCTCTACCCAAGTAGGAGTTCTGAGAGGGGCAGGAGGGAGGGTGGTTATAATATAGCAAGACTCCATGAGAAGAAAAGCAATTACTAAGGTGAGTAATTTTTTCTTCAAACACCATGAAGTCTTGCTATATTATAACAATAGCAGATTACACAGCAGTACCTCCATGGAGGAGGGTCAGAACCTACTTAGGAAATTGGCTGTGAAGCACAGCTGTGCCAAAACGAGCATCTCTCCTGGACTGGATATCCAGGGAATAATGCTTGGTGAAGGTGTGAACTGTCTTCCAGGTAGCAGCTTGACAAATCTCCAGAATAGGAATGTCTCTAGCAGCTGCTAGAGACGCAGCTGTACCCCTGGTGGAGTGGGCCCTCAATCCTGAGGGGGGTGCTCTACCCAGTTTCTGATAACAAAATTGGATACAAGAGACAATCCACCTTGCAATTGTTCTCTTAGTGGCAGGTTTCCTTTGCCAACCTCGCCATAGGTAAGAAACAGTTGGAGGATTCGAACCTATGACCTCTGGTGCGCTCTAGATAGTAACTTAATGCCCTTTGACATCCAAGCTGTGCAGTCTCCTCTCACCTGAGGAAGAATGCTCAGTGAAAAATACTGGGAGGGAGATAGATTGATTCAGGTGGAAATCAGAAGCCACCTTAGGCAAAAACTTTCTATTAGTCCTAAGGACTACCTTATCTCTGTGGAAAGAGATAAAATCTTCTTCCACTGACAGGGCCTGTAACTCACTTATGCGTCTGGCAGAGGTGATAGCTACTAGAAAAACGGTTTTCCAAGTTAAATACTTGAGTTCTGCTGAAGACAGAGGCTCAAAGGGGTTGCATTAACTGAGCAATGAAATATTCAGGTCCCAGGCGGAGCTGGTTCCTCGAAAGGAGGGTTAGTGTGAAGTAACCCTTTAAAAACTTGGAGAACACAGGGTGAGAAGAAAGGGAGGCAGGCTTCCCTGCTGACACAAAAGCAGAGACAGCTGCCAGATGAACCTTCAGGGTAGCTGGTCTAAGGCCTAGGGAATTCAGATGGACCAAATATTCCAGAAGAATGGGAAGATCAGCAGATTCTGGGATAATCTGCCTCAGAGCACCAGATGGAAAACCTCTTCCACTTAGAATTATAAGTGGCCTAGTGGAAGGCTTCCTTGAAGCCTTTAAAATATCCATAACACCTTGAGAAAGGTGTAAATCAGCAATTCTAGCTCCTCAAGAGCCAAGCCTTGAGGTGGAGGGACTTGAGGTCCGATACTACACTCTTCCCTGTGCACAGGCCAGTAAGTCATGAACTCTGGGCAGGCTCAGGGCAGGGTGGACTGCCAGGACAGGGGCAGAGGGTACCAGGGCTGTCTGGCTCCAATCTGGGGCAATCAGAATCACTCTGCAAGGTTGAGATCTGATTTTCACTAGTACCCTGAAAAGGAGAGGAAAGGGGGAAGGCATACAGGAACTTCCCTTTCCAATCCAACAGAAAGGCATCCAGAGGGACTGAGCCCAGAACTGGAGGCCTGCAGCAAAAAAGAGGAAGTTGGTGGTTGTCTGGGGCCGTGAAAAGATCTATCTGAGGAGTGCCCCAACTGGCAAAGACAGACCCCAGTACTTGTGGATTCAGAGCCCATTCGTGATGGCCCTGAGAAATTCTGCTGAGGGCGTCCGCCAGCACATTGTCCTTCCCTGGGAGATGAACCGCTATCAGGGAGGTGTTCAGGGAATAAGCCAGAGACCACAACTTCATTGCTTCGGTGCACAAGGCTGAAGACCGAGTGCCCCCTTGCTTGTTGATGTACCACATTGTGGTGGTATTGTCTGTCCTGACTTGAACCACTTTGTTCTGGACAGAATCTGAAAAGACCCGAAGAGCTAAAAAGACAGCTCTGAGTTCCAGAAGATTGATGTGGAGCAGAGATTCCTGAGGAGACCACACTCCCTGAGTGGTAAGGTCGCCCAGGTGAGCCCCCCACCCTAACAGGGAGGCATCCGTGGTGAGGTGAGGAGGGAGAAATGGGAATGAAGGGAACCCCTTGTTTCAGATTGCTTTGATCCTGCCACCAGTGTAAGGCCAGGATCAGGGATTGAGTAACTGGGACCAATTTGGTAAGGGGGTCCTTCCTCTGAGACCAATAGGCCCTCAAATGGAACTGAATGTCCCTCATCTGGAATCTTGCTCCCTGCACAACAGCTGTGGAAGCAGCCATGTGCCCGAGAAGTTGCAGGAAATGCCTTGCTGGTCGAGAGACCCGCAGGGTAAAGGAGGATGCCAGGGCGATGAGTCTGTCCACCCTTTCCGACGGAAGAAAGGCCCTGGCTAACCTTGTGTTCAATTCTGCGCCTATGAAAGTTAGGGCCTGAACTGGTTCCAGAACTGACTTTGGTAAGTTTAGCAGAAATCCTAGAGAAGTGAGAAGCTGCTGGGTGACTTGCAAGTGGGATTTCACCTGACCTGGAGACTGACCCACAATGAGCCAGTCATCCAAGTAGGGAAACACAGCAACCCTTGCCTTCTTAAATGAGCCACTACTACGAGATTTTGTGAATACCCCTTGGCGCAGAGGTAAGGTCAAGGGCATTGCCCTGAACTGGTAGTAGCCTGAGGGCAGTTCGAACCTGAGGTACTTTCGTGGGAAGGCCTGATCAGAACATGAAAATAGGCATCCTTGAGGTCCAGGAAGCTAGCCAGTCCCCTGGCCTTAGGGAAGGCAATATCATTGCCAGGGTTAACATTTTGAACTTTGGTTTCAACAGATGCTTGTTCAAGTATCTTAAATCCAGAATGGGCCGCCATTCTCCTGTCTTTTTTGGGGTAAGAAAGTATCTTGAATAAAGCCCCTTGCCCTGATGGCAAGGAGGAACCCTTTCCACTGCTTTGCAGACCAGAAGAGAAGAAACCTCTGCTTCCAAAGCAAGGGCTTCTGAAGGATTTGCAGGTGAAATGCCTGGCTCTCATCTTTGGAAAATATTTGAAGCTGAGAATCAGACCCTGGCCTATTACCTCCAGAACCCATCTGTCCAAAGTTAGGGACAGCCAGCTCTGGCTGAAATAGGCCAACCTGCCCCCCACTGGTACAGGAGAATCGGCCCTGGGCACCCCATCAGGGTGCCTGCTTAGCAGCAGCCTTAGGCTGAGAGGAGGGAGACGGTCTACTTGCGCCACGTCTACCCCTGCCTCTGAAGAAACCCCTCTGTGAGACAGCAGAGGAGGCTTGAAATTGGTAAAAAGGCCTGGAAAAGGGTCTGCCCCTACCTCTGGGAGCATGCCTTTGTGGCATGGCATGCTTCTCCTTAGCCTGGGCACTTTTGTAGGTAGTTCTGTATTCATCCATCTTTTATATAATTTTCTGTTTGCTCCTCAAACAGAGAATTTCCACTACAGGAAAATCCATAGCCTTTGACTGAGTATCTTGGGACAGATTAGTGCATCTGAGCCATGCCAACCTACGGAAAGCTACAGAAGTGGCCATGACCCTAGAGGAAACATCATTAACATCAACAGCAGTATGAAATTGAACTTTAGAGGCTTCAATGCCATCAGCAGCCACCTGTTCCAACTCACTAGCCAGCTGGCCAGGCCTGCTTGGCTAACTGCAATACTGTGTCCCACCTAGATTTCTGATATCTAGCCACATAAGCCATATAATTTGCCTGCCTGAGTCCCAAAGAAGCTGCCATATACTGTTTCTTCGCCATGACATCAATTTTCCTAGAATCCTTATCAGGAGGATGTGAGGCCAGAGGAATATAGCCTTGTCACAGGCTGCAGCTTGTACCACACCTACATGACTACACTGCTCAATAAGAGAAGTCTGTATCCGAGCCTGACAAAGTATACCTTCTGTCCATTTTTTTATCTACAGGAGGGACAGAATGAGGATTTTTAAAATCTTTGTTGTTTGCTTCCTAAATGACTTATGCAAAGGAATAGACAACCTCCTAGACTCTGGAATATCCATCATTTCCACATAATCAGGCTCCTCTTGCTCATCCACAGCCTCCTCTAAAGGAAGCTGGAGGGTTTCTGCAACCTTTTTGTAAAAAATAAAGAAAGAAGGGGACTCAGACAGAATAGGGGGAGATTCTAAAGGTCTGTCTGGAGAAATGCCCGGTTCAATGGGCACGTCCAGACCCTCCCAGCCACACATATATTGATCAAATTCCTCCTCCCCCTCCTGTGGTTCATAAAAATCCTCAACTTCAAAATCCTGAACCACTGGGACTGAACGAACCAACCTTTTACCAACTGTTGGTGGTTCTACAGATCCCTGAGACAGTGACTGGACAATCTGAATGGCTTTAGCTTATCTCTGCAGCAGTTGGAGACACAATTCTGGACTCCAAACCTCCTGATTTCTTTGTCTTTTACTTGGGACTGGTTCCTCTGAACCAGTCTTCCTTTGCCGAGGAAGTCTCGCCTGGTCAGAGGGCACCCTCTGGTCCAGTGGGTACTGAACCGGCTGGCCATCCGGGTCAGCGGACTTTTGGCCTCTCGCCCTGAGCCGGCCCAATCTCTTCTCCAGGGTGGCTGCAGGGAAATTTTTACACACCTGGCAGTCTGACAGGAGGTGGTCAGCCCCAGACAATAGACACAAGTGGTGTGTGGGCGCCTTGCAAAGGCCCCACAGACATCACAGTGTTGAAACCCAGTGGCCCGTTTTTCTTTTGGGTTTCTCAGACATAATGCCAGCCTAACCAAAAACTTGCCCTTTGATGGCAGTGCCAGGCAAGACACCCTTATCGGTTCCTAACCGTGTCACGCGTATTTGAAAAAAACGTAATAATTTTGTTTTTTTTAGAACCGATAAGAACCGGGAACCGCACTCTAAAACCCACAGTACAGTTTTAAAAGACAGAAAAAACCAAGCGATCGGTTCAAAACCGAACCGATAATTAATTTTCCACACAGACTTGAATTTTTGTACTTACAGTTACCAGATAGAGCTTTTGAACCGAAATGCGGTAAAATTAATGACTTTTGCCGGTTCAAATGAACCGAAAACTACTCTTTTGAACCGAGAATGAACCGAGCTGAAGGAGCTGATCTCCGGAGCGACTGTTCAGTGAAGCGAGTAAAGAATCTGACAGTTTCATTTGAAACTGCCAGATAGAGCTTTGGGCACAGCGCCCTCGCGCTGTAGAACTCCAGATCTTCTGGAGTTAACTCCTTCCTCTCCGGGGCAGTTCAGCTGCAGTGGCTGACTGCTATTGTTATAATATAGCAAGACTTCATGGTGTTTGAAGCTAAGAAATTATAGATTTTTGTAAAAGAAATTGCATAAAATCCATAAATTGATTCTTCTTAGAGTACTGGCTTTCAAATTGTGGGATCTGGGAAATATTTTGACTTCCAAAAAATTGGAATGACTTCCAGATTTTGACTTGTGGAAGTATTTGACTTCCACAAAAAATAAATTAACTGAACCCCTGTGCACAAAGTATTGGTAGTGATTCTATTACTGAGACAGACAGTGTGCCCTCAACTCCCCCTTCCCCTTATAGTGCATCCCCGTACAGGAGCATCACTCATTCTGCCTTCTTCTGCTCAATCATCTATTACTGTAACACCCTCCACCATGGGTTCAAAGTCAAAATCAATGCAATGTGATACCGCTTTGACTACACCCATCATGCAAGCCTTCCATGCCTGCACCAAATACCAGGCATCACACCCAACAGCAGTGCAGATCACCAGTTTAATTGGTGAGATGATGGCCTTGGATCTGCAGCCATTTTCCATTGTGGAAAACACAGGTTTCTGAAGGCTGCTGCAGCATTTGCACCCCAGGTACAATATACCATCACAGACCACATTTTCACATACTGCAGTACCCAACATTTACCATGATTTGAGAAAAGAAGTTGCCAGACTACCAGCACAGGCTGTTGGTGGAATGAACCAGCATGAATTCAAATCATGCATGTATGTCACTGACAACACACTGGTGTGTTGCAGATGTGGTAGTCACTGGTGGCGATGGTGGTATTGGTGCTGGTTCTGTCTCTTGGCCCCTCCCTGCAGGTCTGCTTTGCTAAATGTCAGTGTTATGGAAAAGGATCACTGGGCTATAAGCATAATGTCATTCTGGCAAGAGATGTTGAGCTCATGGACTGATAGCAATAATTTGCAGGTAGGGTTTGTGGTCACAGACAATGCCACAAATATGATAAAAGAACTTAGAGATGACAATTTTGAGGGGATACGCTGCTTTGCACATACACTAAATTTGGTGGTGACAAAGGCTTTGGCAAACACAGAGGAGGCAGATCACACAGTCAGAGTAGCCATATGCAGCCACTTTCATCACTCTGTGAAAGCCACAAACCATCTGCATCAGCTACAAGAGCATCATCTCATCCAGGATGTACAGACCCAGTAAAATTCCACCTACTACATGCTGCAAAGGCTTCTGGAGCAGAAGTGGGCCCTTTATGAGATGAGCATGGAAACTGACATGGGGGAGTCCTCGGACATCAGGACTGGGCTGTGATTGAGGGCTTGGTAAAGGTTTTAGCCCCGTTTGACAGGAGCACTCGTGACCTTTGCTCAGATTCTGCACTGCTAAGACAGGTAATTCCTGCTGTACAGATCCTGAAAAAAGCCATGAGGAGATTCAGTGAAAATCCTGAGAAAGATCCAAACCAGACACCAGGAACAGTGATATCCCTTGTGGAAAATCTCACCACAGAACTAAAAGTTAGATTTTCTGATCTCTGTTCCAATAAAAAGCACGTATTTGCCACTATGTTGGATCCACGTTTCAAGTGTGAGGTACTACACCTTATAATGCCCACTGCCACTCACTGGGTTACAGACTTTCAGAAGCAGATGTGCTCAGAACTTAGTTTCTGCATGCTTGGGTTGATGAGACCAGAAGGTAACTCTATCAATGAGCCAGTCTCAGAATCACAAACTGAAAGCAGTATGGAAAACCTTGAGAAGGAGGGTGGCTGTTGGGCTGAACTCAGCTCATTTTTATTATTTATTTATTTATTGAAAGTATCAAAATTACAACCCTTTGAGTCAGGGACTCATTTCCAAAGGCTCCACGTCGTAAGAAAAACATTTGAAACATACAGAAAATAGTCATGTAGTACAATATATAGAGGTCATATACAGAGCTACAAGCACATACAAGAATGTGAGAAGTTAACAGTAGAATTGTTGTGACACAGTGAGCAAAGTAAAAACATTCAAGTTATGCATCTTTAAACTACACCGTAGTTAGAACTAAGCATTTGTCTTGCTAAGGTGCAGGTCTGATATAGTGCTTCATGAGCAGTCTGTGGAAAGACTTTGTCAGTATCAGGGGGCTCAGTGGGGGGCCCCATCCTGTTCAGCTCGCCGATCAATGTCAATCTGGCTGTGACCGACAGCGGGGGGGGGGCCCTATTGTGGGCAGGTACATGCGCATCAGGTCAGAAGATGTTCCTTCAGGGCCATTTTGAAGAGGTTTACCCCAACTGAAGTTTATGCATTTATTCATGCACCTGGGGATCATATGTATGATATTAGTTTTTGTACCATGGCTTTGCTCAACAAATTTTGGAGATTGTACTATGGTGTAAAGGATGCTGATGAATGGAAAGATTTTGTAGCAATTCCCATTACCAAACCAACTATTAAGACAATCACGTTGTTGTTTAGGAATGAGGGTGTGGATATTAAGAATATAATATTTTGGTTGGAGAAGCATTGTACCATATTTGATCATCCTTGCCCTATAATGGACGATAATGGTTTCTGGATGGGGGGGGGGTGGACCTTTAGAATTCAGTTAAATCAAACAGACCAAGGCATCCAACACCTTCTGAGTTCCTTCTTTTTGGGTCGAGACAGAGGAATTATTTTCTGTGCTGGGCAGCCTAAGAGCTGTTACCGTTGTGGATCTTTATCGCATTTAAATACGGATTGTGATACTGTTAGATGCTTTCATTGTGGCTTGTTGGGCCACACGGCGATGCAATGCTCAGCTTCTCCCATATGCAATCTCTGTGGGGATGAAGAACATACTTTTCATGACTGCCCTTGGGCTGCTCGAAATTCGTAGGAAGCCTCTGATCATGATGTCTTGCTCTCAAGAGCAAGATGTTCTTTTTCTCGGAATGATGAAGCTGGTATAGATTTTTCTATTGCTGCCAGCAGAAGAGGTAGAGGCAGGGGTGGAGGTTTTGGGGGACAATCAAGGAGTACTCTCTTTTCATCTAAACCTACAGTACTTAACAATTTTCCCATTATTAGTGGGGTGGGAGAGTTTGCGGCTCCAGAGGTTCTTGAGCCCACAACAGAAGCCGCTGACCCTTTGCCCCCCAACAAAGCTGTGATGTGGCTGACTCTAATAAAAAGCAGAAAACTTCTGGTGTGACCCCCCCCCCACAGAATTCGGCTACAGTTATACTTCCTCGTGAAGGTAGCGTTTCAGATGCTGATTCAGGCCAACCTCAAGGAATAGGAGTCCCCCCCCCCCACCGATTCCTGAACCGGCTACTGATGGTGACCCTATGGTACTCTCAGGCCGACTGCCATTATCCCCGTTACCTCTCTCAAATTGTTTTTCAGTGTTTTCTTCATGGGGTGATAGAGTTGAAGAAGAACAACCTATGGAACAGGTTTATGAATCTCCTCTTCCCTCGCAAGGGAAGGAGGATGCTACTCAAGGTTGCAGCAAAATATCTGAACCATCAACTAGACGGACAAGGTCCAGTGTAAAATAGAAAAAAAAACCTCCCTGATCCGCTTAATCTTAAGTTGGCGAGTTTAAATGCCAACAGCTTAAAATCACCCGTGAGATGAGCTACTATATTTTCAATCTTACATCACTTGCAGTATGACATTGTTTTTTTATAGGATTCTAGGTTTCACACGATTACAGATGTGAATGTAGCTAAGAAAGAATGGGTATGGGGACCTTCCTATTGGTCCATCGGTCCTGATTTATGTTGTGGTGTGGGAATAGTTTTTTTGTCACTAGCTGTTAAAGTATATAGATTCGTGGATATAGAGCCTGGTAGAGCGTTATTGTTGGATGTAGAATTGGGTTCCTTCCATTGCTGTTTGATTAATATTTATGGTCCTCAAACGAAAGCCCAGCATATAGATTTATTGTTTAGGATTCATCCATTTTTGCATACTAGTAGACAAATATTCTTTGAGGGAGAGTTCAATGTCAATTTTCAGCAGAAACATCCAGGTAGCAAACAATACTGTGATAAAACTTATTTAACTAGAGTTATTTCTCAGGCGGGACTTTTGGATGCACGTCTTCAGGGGCATACTAAGGCTAAACCCACATATTTTAGAGGGACCTTGTCATCGAGAATAGACTTTATTTTTGTGAAAAAATCTGCAGATATTTTTTGTTCTTGTACAGTACCTATTGAAATTTCTGACCATATGCTGATAGGAATTCACACTGCAATCCCCCCCTTAAAAGAGCCTGGGCCTGGGTTTTGGAGATTAAATACATCTTTGTTACTAAGAAAGGAAATACAAGAGGATTTGAGTACTATCATTTCTGATAAACTCTCCACAATATTTTTATATGAGGGAGAACTTAGTCGGTGGTGGGAAGATTTGAAACTGTGTATTTCACAATATTTTCAGTTTATGGCTAGGACTCAGGCTGCATCAACTGCTTCTAAATATTTAGAACTTAGGAAAAAATTATATAATTTATTGTCTGATCAGGTTGTTAGGGGTCAGGATTTGAGTCATGAGATTACTACAATTGTACAGAAATGTCTTTATACCAATGTAACAGGTTGGCTCCCTTACAGAAGGAACAGTCATTTGGGATGCAGGGTAAGGCAGTTCAAACTAACCCATTTACAGATTGCCAACAAAGGAGAGAGAGAAAAGGTTTTGTTGGTTTAATTACAGATCACGGGGTGTTGCTTACTGATAATGGTGCTGTAATGCAGTATTTGGAATCCTTTGTTAACAAAACGTTTGGGGAGTTGCCCTTTAATTCCCCCTGTATTCCTATTTTGCTTCAGGCTGCAGATCCCCCGAGATTAACAGAAAAACAATCTAATGAATTGATAGCTCCTTTTTCTGCAGCTGAGTTACAGAGGGTTATTATGGCTTTAAATAAAAATCTCTCTCCAGGCTCTGATGGCCTTCCAGGAGAATTATATAAATTATTGTGGGAGTTGATGCCTGTTGAATTTCTAGCTATTTATAATTTTATGTTGAGAGATTTTTGCCTACCAGTACAAATGTATGAAGGATTTCTGATTTTTTGTTTAAATCAGGACAGGTTTTGGATATTTCTAACTGGCGTCCGATTACCCTGTTGAATGTTGATTTTAAAATACTGGCGAAATTACTGGGAAAGAGATTGGCTACAGTGATGGATTTTTTAATAAGTCCTACACAGTTTTGTGGAATACCTGGAAGACGTATTACAGATGCTTTGTGTTTATTAAGAGAATTAATGGACAGAGGGAGGAATACTAGGAAGTTGGAATCTGATGGGGGATTTGATTTTAGTTTAGATCAGGCAAAGGCGTTTGACAGTGTTTCACATTATTTTTTATGGCATTGTTTACGTTCTTATGGAATTCCTGATAATTTTATTCAGTGGATTCAACTCTGTTATGCTTTGACTTATGTAAGACCTTATGAGAATGGGTATATTGGAAAACCTTGTAGAATTCTAAGAGGGGTGAGACAGGGGTGTCCATTAAGCCCTCTATTGTATGTGTTCTATATTGACCCAATTCTTAGAATCTTACAAAGGTCACCATTAATTAAGGGCTTGGGGTTTGAGGTGGCACAGAATGTCAAAGTTATTGCTTATGCGGATGATATATACTTGTTAGCACAAGATGACCTGTCTCTTCAGAGGGCACATGAGTTAGTTCAGAACTTAGGGCAATAATTGGGGCCTGGTTAAATCCTCTGAAATCAAAATGTTTGGCAATCCAGGGGTTTGATACTCCGATCCTAGAGGTAGGGGTATCCCAATCACTAAAACACCTTGTAAAATTTTGGGGATTTATTTTGGTCACAAGAATTTGGCAGATGATAACTGGAGTAGAGTGCTAAAAAAAGGGATGGACAAGGTAGTTTGTTGGAATGTGAGGAGGATGTCAAAAAAGAAGAGAATTTATTTGATTAACTCCCTTTTAGTTCCATTCTTTGTGTTTATTGGTACTGTTTTTCCCCAAACAAAATTGCTTGCATGTTTCTTTTCTTGTTTTTGGGGTAGCCGATTAAATCCTGTCAAGATGAATGTGTTTATAAACCTATTAAGGAAGGGGGAGTTCATATGCTCAATCCACTGGTATTTTTCTTTACAATCTTCATATATAATAATCTGCTTCCTTTAATGAAAAAGACTTTACAGTTATGGATAAACTGGGGCTTGCCTAAATTACAGGGAGTAATGGTAGAATGGTGTACAAATGTCTTTTTACATAAAAATAAACGTAGTCCTCAACTTGACTGTCTGTGGTCAGGGGTCTTTGATAAGGAGAAGCAGTGGAAGGTGAAATATGATTCAGTTTTATGTCTTCCTAGAACAATATTATATGAGGAAATTGTTCAGGAGTGGTTTATGGAATACCTATTTGCAGAATTTTCGGTGTCGGATCAAAATTCAATTTCTCAGTATATTTCTGATACTAGGATCCCAGAGAAAATGTGGGATACAGTCTGGTTAGTGATTCATGGGAAAGTAAATGTCCAGGGGAATCAGAAGCACAAACAGCTACAGGATCGTTATTGCTCAAGGGACACTTGTGTACAGAGCGTTGAGACTATGGAACATTTGTACCTTAGGTGTCCACATATTATACAATTTTGGGAACTGATTAAGAATACTGGTATTTGGAAATTAGATTTTCCTCCTGATGCACGGCTGTTGTTCTATGGCATAGTCCCTGTTTCACAAAGGTTTATTCCTCATAGCACTTTACTTATGATTATGGTACATTTCTTATACTGGATATGGATAGGCAGGTGTAGGTTTGCACTCCAGCAAATGGAGATTTCTGCGTAGGAACTTTATAATATGATACTTACGGATTTAAAAAAATGTAAATATATGGAATCACTGAAGTTTTCTTCAAATAACTGGGTGACTCATTGGAAATATTTTGATTGGTTTTAATTTGTTATATTTGTTTGTTTCTGTTGTTGGAGATAGGAAACTCCATGCTCATGGGGTAGGGTGGGGGGTGTGTGACTTTGTCTAAGGTTTGCTTTAGTAATAGTGTTTCAAAACAAAGTTGGAATGCTTTACATCATATGTTTGCTTTTCTTTTAGATTATCTCATTTTATTTTTTTCAGATGATGGTGTGGTAAAAAAACAAAAAAAACAACACTGCTATGTAGGTGGGGGGAAGCATTTGGTTTACTGACTGGTGTTTTTTGGCTGGGGTCTATATATGATTTTATTTTTGCCTTTATATTTTTGATTTTCTCCTTGTACATTTGTATCTCCCTGTTTTTTTCTGGCAGTATGTGTTACTACTGTGTCACTTATTAGCTTTGTTCAAGATTTGTCTGAAGTAATACTGACTTGTTTATCTGATATTTTCATAATATGAATAAAAATTCCCTACTCCTTTAGTGGGGTGGGGGGTTCCACTGCAATTTTATGCTTGTGACTACTGTATGAAAAAATGACTCTTTATGTTCTTGTTTTTCCTTGTTTTCATGATTTGTATGATGTACTACTGACTTGAATGTGAATTGTTTTGATTTGTTGTGATTTCAATAAAAAATTCCCCTACTCAGACTGTAGGGGGAGATGCTGTCCTAGTGTAAATGGACATTTTGTCCCAAATGTCGAGGAGTGAGCATGTTTGTGAGGTAGGGGAGCGGGTCTCCTCCCTGTCCTCGATTGCACCAGAAACCCAAACTGAAGACGTGAGCTTTTCACCGAACATGTCTGGACTGAATGATTCTGCCTGTCCTTTGCAGGTTGCTACTGATTTGGATGGTGTTTCTTTGGCTACTTCCTGCGATCGGGCTATTGCTGTGGATATTTTATGCAGTCCAGATTCAGGAGAAGTTGTTGATTTGATGGAGCAAGAGCGTTCTGACATGCCGCCTAGTGTTGCAGCGGGAGTGTGTGCTGGTGTTACCAAAACAACTGAGGAGATTCGATAGCCCAGATGTGAGGATCGGGAGAACAACGGTACCTCGGCGAATTTCCAAAATGTTGCGGGCCACACTGTTTCTCCACAGGACTTTCTGACCTCCCGAGGAGGTTTACAAGGTAAGACATTGGGACTTGCTAGAAAAAACAGTTGAAACAAAATTTTGCTATGGCTGTGCAGGAGCAAGACTACCGGAACATGCTTTACAGGCCGCAGGCTGGGTTCATACTCCGGCGGGTTGGTCCCGGATCCCGCCGATCAAAAAGTAAATGAATACTCAGCTATGAAATTTACTGATTCTGGGGCATTGATGGTGGAAGCCGGGGACCATCCCTTAGACGCTATATGGAGTGTTGGGCTTGCTTCCCCTGTGAGGGGACCTATTTCAATTTCCCAGCCTACTTCAGATGTGACTTTGTTGCCTGATGCTGTTAAGACTATTTCAATTCCTAGCCCTAGTAAACAGGAGCTGGTTGACACTGGTACTGTTGGTATTGATCGAACCCTAAATTTGCCTACATCTTTACCTAACACGGACACTTTACTGGTGGGGCTTGGTCCTACTATTTTATAAGACCTTGACAAGCAAAGGATGTTTAAGCCTTTGTTACAAATGGCAGACTTGTTTAAGTCCTCTACTAAGGAGTCTGCCCCATGGAGAAACGCTATTAGACTGTTGTATAAAGGGGGTTTGCCAGATCCCCCAGACTATGTTTATACTGGGAGAAAATTACTGAAGGACTTCTTAAAGTTCTATGCTTCCGAAGTGTGTGCTCTGATTCATATGGACGAGCACAATTATGATATTAGTTTCAAGACAGTGGAAGCACTGGATAGATTTTGGCTTAAGTATAATTCCTTGAAACACTATCTATTATGGGCCCCTTTTTTAGCGATTCCTATCACAAAATCAGCCATTAGGACGATTACTGTTCTTTTTAAGAATGAAGGTGTGAACATTTCTGATATTTTATGCTGGCTTAAGAAATGATGTGAGGTACTTGAACATCCCATACCCATAATTGATTCTGAGTAATTTTTACGGGAGGCTGGAAAATAAAGTGTAAATTGTTTACAACTAACAGTGGTATTGCACACCTACCTGGTTGTTTTTTCTTGGGGAAAAACAGAGGCTTATTGTTCTACCCTGGACAACCGAAGTCTTGCCACAAGTGTGGCTCTTGTCTTCACTTAAGTAATGCCTGTGATACCCCTAAATGTACTCATTGTTTAGAGACCGGTAATTTTTCAGCCGATTGTAAGAACCTATTTCGCTGTAACCTTTGTGAAGAAAAGGGGTCACTCTTACAATAAATGTCCTTGGGCCTCTCATAATTCTGGAGATTGTCCATCCCAGGAGGCCTTAATTACTTAGGCTCAGAAAAAAGGGTTGTGCTCAGGTCTTGGAAAGGCGTATGCAAGACATCTTGCAGAATGAAACAGCTGTTTCTAAAGACTCTATTTCCCCAATGGCTATGACAACACAGGTAGAGCATCCCATTTCCAGGGGAATTATTGCATCTGACCCTCCTTTTGGTGATAGCCAACAGATGCCCATGGATGTTACCACTTTATCGAACTTAGACCCACAGGGAGATATAGTGCAGCCTGTTTCATCTGTGGAGGTACCGGGTGTTGAGGTGCACCATGGTCCCTTGGACTTAGAGGATGTGCCTTCAGAGATGGCACAGGAATTGAGTCATAGTCACATTTTCCAAGGACAGTCTTCCATGCCCCTTCCCCGGCAGTATCTTCTGAGACTCCCTTTAAGACTGTTACCTATAAGAAATGATCCAGGGAGAAACTAGGACTCCCTCTAGAGCCTAAGGGAAAAGAGAGGAAAAAAATGATCTAAAACAGGAATCACTTCACGATCTAATAAATATGCCCCTTTACTTCTTGACGCTGTGCCTTCTATGTCTGGGGATGAGGATTCTGGATCTGATACATCCTTGGTTACATCTTCAAGGGGTACTTCTTCAGACATGGATGAGGGATGTTCCAGGAGAAAGCGTTGGGCAACCAGATCTCAACGCTGATTATGTTTCCCCTCCTTTTTCCTGACACATGACTGACTTTCGTATTTTGACGTTAAATGATAACAGCATTAAGAATGAAATAGAGAGGGATGTGGTTTACACCCAGATATTGTTTTTTTGCAGGATACCCAGACTAAATTTTTTTGGGAGATAGCAAACTGTACTACCAAATGGTGTCAGGGGGTTATGTTCTGGTCACAAGGCCAGGAGAGATGTGATGGTTTAGGCATTTTGTTTTCAAATGTAGATTTAAAAGTTACCGGATTAATTGATCTGGAAACGGGTAGGGCCCTTCTGTTGGATGTATCATATAGGCAACACAGATTGCGACTAATAAATATATATGCACCTGAAGGGAAGGCTTTATGGTTACTCTTTTTCATAGAATTCAGCCCTTTTTGTGTACAGTTAGGATGATTATATGGGGGTAATTTCAATTGTAGTATTCAAAGGGAAGATAGAGGTTTACACACCGATATACTGTTCTGTGATTCCAAAGCATTGAAAGATAGTATTGTTACTGCCAAATTGAGGGATGTCTATCATTCTTTCCATAGTACAGGGGGTTTCACATTTTGTACGGGTTTACAAAAAACAAGTATAGACTATCTTTGGGTCCCACAATTTGTGGAGGTTATAGGGCCGACTGTTAAAGATCTCGCCTGTTCTGACCATTCTGCTGTAAATATTGATTGTCATTGGAATCCAGAACAGGTACATGAAAAGCCAGCTTGGAAGTTGAATGTCTCTTTATTAGATAATGAAGAAGTGGTTTCTGGTTTTAAGAACCTATGGAACACACGACTGTCGGTTTAATGTATGTATGTATGATACTTTACAAGAGTGGTGGTTGGACACCAAAAGAGATGTGAAATTATTTTTTCAATGCTGTGCTGGGAAATGAAATAGAGATGCTTATTTTACTTACTTACAATATCAGAAACAGTTACATATATTGTTTTCTTTGGCCGATACTTCTGGACAAGACTTTAGTTCACAGATACACCAAATTAAGCAAGCTATGTGTCGCTTTCAGTATGATAGAGCCAAAAGTTTGAAGCAAGAATTACGGTTTGGTACGGTCAGTAAAAAATGGACTTTTGACTCTTTTAAGGATAGCCAAATAATGAATAACACAAAACATATTACTGAATTAAAAGATAGGAATGGGGTGTTGCATACTGATAAGGATTCTCTTTTGGAAATTAAACATCAGTCTCTTACTGATACTTTTGGTACTGTACCTGTTACATGTCATACTGATCAATTTGTTACCTCTTTAGAGAAAAAAATATCTTTCTAAGGAGTTGGAATTCCATATGGTTGGATTAATCACTGAAGACGAAGTTAGAGCTGCCATAAAAATGGCTAAAAGTAATGCTGCACCGGGACTGGACAGTATTCCTGCAGAGTTTTACAAATTCTTCAGTGATGTTCTGTGTAAAGATTTAGCTGCCCTGTTTAATGAGTTGTTGCAATCTGCAGATATTTTGGTTGATTTTGTAGAAGCTGAATTAGTTATTTTATTTAAGAAGGGGGATAGGTCTCAGTTATTGAATTGGAGACCGATTTGTTTATTGAATTCTGATTTAAAGTTATTAAGTAAGAGTTTATCCACTTGTTTAGCTAAGTGTGCTGAGAATTTGATTAGTACTGCACAAGGATGTGCTATCCCTAATAGGGGGGATACAGTACAATTTGATTTTCTTAAGGGAACTGTTTAATAGAACTTCTACGAGGGAGGACCCCAGTTATGTTTTGAGCCTTGATCAAAGGAAAGCTTTTGATTCTGTTTCTCAAGATTATTTATTTTTGGTTTTGCAGCAGTACGGTATTCCTTTACTATATATTTCATGGATTAAATCCTTACATAGATCGGCTTCTATATACCAAGGGTGAATGGGTGGAGGGGTACTAGAGTGTCAGTTTGCCGTGGAGTTAGACAGGGATGTCCAATGAGTCCACTGCTCTATGTTTTTGGTATTGATCCTTTGATACAATCTGTTAGACGAGATCCAGGACTGCTAGTCATGAGTTTGTCAGCCTCCTTACCTTTGTTTAAAATTTTGGCTTATGCAGATGATGTGGTGTTGATTGTTGATGCAAAAACTGATGAACGTGTAGTGCAAGCAAGAATTCAAGATTTTTCAGAAGTCTCAGGATCTTGTATTAATATGGATAAATGTATAGGGTATCAGTTTGGGGGGAGAGCATTTGCTTTATAGGCAGTATGCTGGTATTATCCTGTCTTGGGATCCTAGCATGATATTGGGATTGCAGTTCAGGCCTGCAAATGCTGCTTTTCTTGACTGGGATAAGAAATTGCAAAAAGCAGAACAGGCTTTGGCTAAATGGGGTTCAGAGTCCCCTCTCAAAGCAAAAATGGATTTTTTTTGATTAAGTCATTATTCATTCTGATTTTGTTATATGTTAGTTATATTTACCCCCCCCCCACAAAAGCTCTTCATACTAGATTATTTTGTTTGTTTTTCAGAGCATTGTGGGGGAGCAGCTTGAACCCCATAAAAAGGAACGTGACATATCGAAGTCTGAAAAAGGGAGGGGTAGGAATGGTTCATCCTATTGTATTTTAATACAGTATATTTCTTTATTCTAACGTGATTGAACCTGAACTGAAACACAATAAGGCATGGTTTGTGTTGTTTTTGGAATGGATAAGACCTTGTTTTAGTGCATGGGAACAGAAGGAGAGTAGATTATTAAGTAAAATGCAAGTAATTCCAAAAGAATTTAAGGAATTATTTCAGCTGCTTATAACATGGAAAGTAGGCTGTGTTATGGATACACTGAAATCTAGGACTGCTGTTTATGACTGGTTGGTACGACCACAATGTTTAGAAAACAGAGTTTTGCCATATTGTGAGCCTCAAGATAGTGTAGCTATGTTTCAGCAGGTGTTGAATAAGAGGCTTCCGGTCTTTGTTTGGGGTGTACTTCGGTTAACCATTCATGGGAAACTAAATGTTAAAAATAACAATAAGCACAAAACCATACAGGAGAGATATTGCTTAAGACAGTCTTGTTGTCAGATCTTAGAAACACAGGAACATTTGTTTCTGGAATGTGACTATGCTACGTAATTTTGGGATTTTGTTGCACAATCATGGTGGGTTCAGCAGTTTCGTTTGCTTACTTATCAGGATTTGATTTATGTGGTTTGGACCCCAGTTTGGCAGCACTTCTCAAAAGACTCTCTACAGGTATTGTTTGCTGTTTTAAAGTATTACCTCTGGCAAGCAAGATGTAAATGGGTTCTGCAGCAGCATTTGGTGCCGTATGATGTTTTATTGAACACTGCTCAAGAAGAGATGCGGAAAGTATATGCCGAGGATTCGACTTGCTATTCTAGGAATCACATGAGGCAATTATGGAAAAACTATGACTTTCTGTTTTGACATAAGCCTGTTTTGCTGTGATTGTACTTTTTATTGTTTTTACTTTTCCTGCTGTATTTTTGTTAGCTTCATCGATCTTTATTTTTTTTTCTGGTAGTCTATGGCTACTAGGCCTGTGATGTGATGTGTTGCTATGATTTTGAATTCTTCTTCCCTTCTTCCCCACAAAATTCCCCTACTCTTTTCGAGAAGTGCCATGGGATCTTTAACATCCATCTGAACTACCACCAGAACCGGCAGATGGGACCTCAGTTTAACGTCCCATCCGAAAGACGGCACCTCAGGAGTGCAGCACCCCCCTCATGCTACACTGTACTGTCAGTATTGGGATATTAACCCAAGTGCCTGATGTGAGGATTGAACCCACAGCCTTTTGATCGCCCGGCCTCAGAGGTGAGTGTGCTACCTGCTGAGTTAAACCAGGTGGGGGCACTAACCAGAAATGATCTCTGTGCCTGGGTTGTTCTGACACCCAGTCAACATGTCGACACCCAGTCAACATGCCAACATCACCATTGCCTCACTATGCACCCGTGTCACCCCATGCTATGAGCAAGACATACCCCCAGCACATGCACCAGTCCCAGCACACTCCACACACTCTGCAGAAACAGGTACCAAAGCACTTTGTTTTCACGCACCACCCTGGACTCATGCAGCACCCCCAGCATCCCCTGCAGCAGTCGCATAACCCCCACCAGCAGCATTCTCAATATGGAATGCAGCAGGCCCATAATCCTCTGCAGCATTCCCAGCATGCCATGTAGCAGGCCCAACATCCTATGCAGCTTCCTTCATCTCCCCTGACCCTCAACTCCCCTATCCCGCCTCACCCACCATACCCACCACTTCTGCCCCCCTCCCCCATACACCACACACACCCCACTCCCCGCACTCTCTGATTGGGCCACCATCTCCTGCGCCTCCACATCTAGTGCATCATCTGGGTCAGCAGGCGGTGGCCAACCAGTCCCCACCCAACACCAAGCCAAAGCTAGGTGAACCGAATTAGCACCGTGGTCTGAGCAGGATGAAGCAGGTTGGCTTATGGCTTGAGTAATTTTTATCAACATCATCTCCAGGAAATTTGCAAAAGAAAAATGAAGGCTGGATCACTGGAAAACAGAATGAAAATGTCTGAGGACAGTTTTGAAGGGTTGCAGGCAAACATTTCTGTTGTTATTGTTGTTTTTCCTTGCCATCTGTTTGCCAGAAGCCAGCAGACTTTCTCCTCATCCTTCGTACAACTGCAGGTGGTGTAGAACTCCCATGGAGGTTGTCCCTATAGCCCAGGAGGACTCCCCACTTCCAGAGTCTAGTGCTGTGAACTCACTGTCACTGTGGACATGGATTGTGATTCGTGGTTGGTGGTCATTGGTGGTGGCCATGGTGGTTCCCCAGGTGGGAGCTGGTCAAGTTGTTGGCACTCCCGGCAAGGACATTGTGGAAATCCAATAGAGATGTAAGAACTTACTGCATCAGGATGGAGCGTCTCAGCAGTGCTAGGGGCTTTTGGCCCTTGCAGCTTAATTTTTCTCTCTTTTTTGGGGGGGATACTCTGGCAAGTCTGTGAAGCATAGCAATAATCACAGTAGCTGTTACATTATAGACCTGATCTGAAGCATCCGTGCCAGGATCAGAAACTTTTGACCAGTGGCCTGCGAGTCTTCAACCACTTGGTGGGCAGGGTATTTCAAGAAGGGACTGTCTTCAGGGATGCATTCTACTGACACTTCAAGAAAGGAGTTTTTTGCTAGTTACAATTCCAAATAATTGTTTTATGTAAATGACGGTGGCAAATGGGACTTTGTTTTCAAGCATGTTATCTGTAAGTCTGGAGGGAAAAAAACCTGAAACCACATTGCGGTGTGTGCCGCTGTTCTAAGTGCTCTTTCTGGGAGTGATTCTGCATTTCGTGCCAACTTGAGTTTTGAAGATGGTTACAAAGTGGTTTTCATCACTACAGGCTGAGCAGCGGAAGAGAACAGAACAGCAGTCACAGTCAGCACCCAATCTGCTGAACAGTTATTTCAATGAACCTCTGGAGTCATTCTCCATAAATCCAGTGGAGTACTGGATCAAAAGGATGAAAGCATCTCCGCACTTGGCACAGTTGGCCCTTAAATATATCTGTTGCCCCCCTACCAGCATACCATCTGAATGAATGTTCAGTACTGCTGGGGATGTGGTGGAACCTCATCGATCCTCACTTGACCCAGCACATGTGGAACAACTTGTGTTTATAAAAATAAATCTACCTCACCTTGGGTGCATGTACAGCCACTAACAATTGCATTAAATAATCATCTTGTACTGGATATAACATTTATGTGTTGTAGCATTGACCCATATACAATCCATTCTGTAAGAAGCCAGAAGATGAAGGAAGGAAACATATTCAATTCAGTGCTTCAGAGTAACTGGTAACTGGTATTTTTCTTTTAAACTTAGATTGTAGGCTTGTAGTGACACTATACTTTCTTTCTGTGTTGTCTTTACTTATAATTGTTTTTGGGCTGTTGAAAATTTAAAAAATAGTGGTGGTGTAATTCTGTGCTGTCTTTAATTGCTGCAAATTTTCCCTCCCACCCCTTCCCCCAACTCTTAATTATATGCCCTGATAAATCTGATTGACAGGAGCTAAACACAGGGTATAGTAAGAGGTGTGAAGTAGGAGGGGCATAAGGGGGAAGAAGACCTCCCTCAGCACGACAAGTGTTTTGACTCATTTATTTATTTATTGGTTTCTTTTTCCTTAAAAAAAATATATATCTGAGGATCAGTTACAGGATTTTAGTACTGTAAATAAATAAAAAGAGAACTAAGAAAGCTTCAGTAGCAGATAAGTAGTGGAATTGCAGTATAATGTGGGAGTGGTGCAATGCAGTGGCTGTGCAGCCATATTCAGGCAGACCTTCTGGGACACTGAGGTGCTGCCCTATCTGCATGCATCTCTCGGACTGAGGGATGAGGTAGCCAGACTCAGAGCAGAAGTAAACTGGGTCAGGAGTACCATCACCCCTGTCCAGGAACCACCCAGTCCAATGCAGCTGCCTCAAAGGATGCCGAGAACGAGGAGCACTTGGATGACAGTGGGCTCATGGAGGGTTAGAGCAGTCAGGCAGAGGCACATCCCAGATCCTATTCCTCTCAAGAACTCATATGCCACACTGGCAAATGAGGACAACCAAATAGAGGTACCCAGGGAAGTGGAAGGAAAGGATGTGGAGGTTAGGCAAGGAGGTGACCTCAGTGGGGAAAGCAGTGGACCCCAGAGGAGGAGGAGGAAGCGAATCCTGGTGGGGGACTCCATCATAAGAGGGATCCAGCTAGGAACACAGGAGGGGGAGGACAGGGAGGTGAGGTGCCTACCAGGTGCCACGGCATGGAGGGATGGAAGGAAGATAATGGGGATCACTGGGAAGGCAAGACAGGAGGGTGAGCTGGATGTCATTATTCACCTAGGTACTAATGACTTGGCAAATGGGGAGCCAAAGGAAGTTCAGGAAGAGTTTAGGAAACTGGGGAGGGGTCTCAAGCAAGTAGCTACTTCTGTCACTTTCTCAGAAGTACTACCTGTGAGAGGCAAGGGAGAGCATAGGAGTGCATGCACCAGGAACTTTAACTCATGGTTGAAGAACTGGTGCTGTGAGGAAGGGTTTGATTCATTGGTGACTGGGGACCCATCTGGAGGGATGGAGGTTTGTTCTAAGCCTGACGGCCTGCATCCAACCTGGAGGGAATCCAAGACTCAATGATAAGTTTAAATGCTACATTGACAAGCATTTAAACTAGCAAAGGGGTGGCAGGCCAGCAAGGATGGTACCTACTTGCTCACCCCCACAGCTAGTAATGGAACCAGTGAACCAGAGGAGTGGCTATCTCTGCAAAGCAGTGTGCAAAAGTTGGAGATTAGTGTCCAAAAGGTGGATAAGCAGAAAGGGCAAAATTCAGCAGAAGGGCAGACAGCAAGGAGAACCAGGGATAAATGATAACCAAGGAAGGGGCTGGAGTAGAACAGTGAAGCAGTCTAGGGAGGTCAAATCATGGAAAGCCATGTGTGCAAATGCCAGAGCCTTAGCAACAAGATGGAAGATCTGGAGGCTGTCGTGGTACAGTCAGACCTGGACATTGTGGCCATCACTGAAACCTGGTGTAATGATAACCATGACTGGAGATGGCCGTACCTGGCTGCAACATATTCAGAAGAGACAGAGCAGGCAGGAAGGGAGGAGGAGTGGCACTGTATGTGAAAAATGACATAAGGGCCACACAGATCCAGGAGGAACAAAATGGGGAGAGATACTGTGGGTTAAGCTGGAAAGGAAAATGGGGCCAGCCATCCTGCACAGGTGTGGTCTATAGACCACCAGCCCAGGAGGAAGAAACAGATAGGAAGTTGATGCTAGCCATCCAAAGGATGGCAGACAAGGGTGAGGTAGTACTGGTTGGAGACTTCAATATACCAGATGTGGACTGGAGCATCCCAGCAGCATCATCAACTAGGAGCAGATTTATCCTGGACTCCCTTCAGGGTGCCTTCCTCAAGCAACTGGTCATGGAACCAACTCGGCAGAAGGCAATACTGGACCTTGTGCTCACAAACAGGGACAGTGTGATGGGGGTAACAGTGGGGAGCACCTGGGTAACAGTGACCACCAGTCATTGTGGTTTGAAATCACAGAAAGAGCAGAACCAAACCACACAAAACACGTATCCTGGATTTTAGGGGCAGACTTTGGGAAAATGGGAGATGCTTGAAAGAGGCATTAAGGGAATGGGACAGGAATCAGGGATTGAGGAACAGTGGGCAGTATTTAAAATGGGGATTATAAGAACAACAGAATTATGCATTAAGCAGGTTAGCAAGAGGAAAAGAAAGAGGAGACCATTATGGTTTTCCAAAGAGGTAGCAAAGAAAGTGAAAGCCAAAAGATTGCATTCAGGCAATACAAAAAGACACAGGCAGAAGGGGATAGGGAGAAGTACCAGGAGAAACAAAGGAGGCAGGAAGTCAGTAAGGGAAGCTAAAGCTCAGACGGAAGAACACATTGCAAAATCAGTGGTTAAAGGGACAAAACCTTTACAGGTACATAAGTGAAAAAAGAAGGACAAAGGAGGGATAGTGAGACTGAAGGGGAGGATGGGAGCCGCGTGAGGATGACAACAGTAAAGCTGACATATTGAACAGGTATTTCTGCTCAGTCTTTACTAAGGAAGAGGGGGGTAATGGGTCTGAAGGGAGTACAAGGGGTGAGAATGGTGCAGAAATGGACACAAGTCCCTTTACACGAGAAAGGGTCCTGAAGGAACTGGAAGTAATAAGAGCTGATAAAGCAATGGGGCCAGATGGGGTGCACCCCAGGGTCCTTAAAGAACTAAGAGAGGTGGTGGCTGAACCTCTGGCTATCCTGTTCAGCCAATCACTGGAAACAGGGGAGGTACCCAAAGACTGGAGGACAGCAGATGTAGTCCCCTTATACAAAAGTGGGAACAAAGAGGAAGCAGGGAACTACAGACCAGTCAGCCTCACCTCGGTAGTGGGAAAGATCATGGAAGCACTACTGAAGGAGAGATTGGTGGAACATCTGGTTGTCAATGGACTACAGGACCCAAGGCAGCATGGTTTCACCAGGGGGAGGTCATGTCAGACCAATCTCATTGAATTTTTTGACTGGGTGACTAGGGAGGTGGATCAGGGGAGGGCAGTGGACATGGCCTATCTGGACTTCAGCAAGGCCTTTGACACTGTGCCACATAGAAGACTATTACACAAACTGGGGAATATGGGTGTGGGCAGGACAGTAGTGTGGTGGGTAGGTAACTGGCTGGGTGGCAGGACACAGAGGGTGGTGGTAAATGGCTGTCACTCCAAGAGGGAAGAGTGACAAGTGGGGTACCACAGGGATCAGTGCTGGGACCGGTCCTATTCAACATCTTCATCAGTGACATTGCACAGGATATAGAAGGCAGAATTTCACTGTTCGCTGATGACACAAAGCTCTGTAACAGAGTAGACACACCAGAGGGTGTAGACAGAATGAGAAGGGACCTGCAGAAACTTGAAGAATGGTCAAGGGTCTGGCAGTTGAAATTCAATGCAAAGAAGTGCAAGATAATGCATATGGGGCACAAAAACCCTGGCACAATATATCAGTTGGGGGGTGAGGATATAGCATGCACCAAGCAGGAAAGGGATCTTGGGGTTGTCATCTCTGATGACCTCAAGGTAGGAAACAGTGTGACAAGGCATCAGGTAAAGCAAATAGGATGCTGGGATGTATAGGCAGGGGCATCACCAGCAGGAAAAGGGAGGTCATAATTCCGCTATACAAGACACTAGTGAGGCCCCACCTGGAGTACAGTGTACAGTTCTGGAGACCATACCTATGTAAGGACATAGACAGGGTAGAGAAGGTTCAGAGGAGGGCAAACAAAGATGGTGCATGGGTTGCATCACAAGTCCTATGAAGACAGGTTGAAGGAACTGAACATGTACTCCTGGAGGAGAGGAGGAGAGAGGATATGATAGAGATACAAGTATCTTACAGGGAGGAACAGGGTGCAGGAAAACACTATTTTAAGCGAAAAAGATGTTTCAGGACTAGAGGGATGGGATGAAGTTGGAGGGAGGACAATTCAGAGGAAACATGAGAAAGAATTTCTTCACAGAACGGGTGGTGGACAAGTGGAACACCCTGCCAGAGGAAGTGGTGGGGGCTGAAACAATCACGGGATTTAAGAATGCATGGGATAGACATAAAGGAATTCTAGAGGTCAGGGGTAAGGGGAAATAGACTTCTAGGAAAACAAACTGAACTTACAAGCTGAAATGGGCAGACTAGGTGGGCCATAGGCCCTTATCTGCCGACACTGTCTATGTATCTATGTATCTATGTATCATTGTTCTGTTAGCAAATAAGCACAACATGTTAACATTTAGTCAAACATGTTCATCATATTCATAGTCATACTAACACAAATCTGTGGCCAGCACCCTTTTTCTTTATTACTTCCATGGTCATGGTGTATTCTTTTGAAAGAGCATGCCCTGCAGTTCCCAGTGCCTAAAACTGCCACTCACCTATTGACTGCTGTTCCTAATAAAAAATCTTCAATTGGTGTTGCTACCTTTCTCATCCCCTGTGTTGCTGGTGCCCATATTCCATCCATCCCTTTAACAGCTTTCCAGATGCCAGTTACCAGTGTGGCATCAGCAGTCTCAAGTATGTCACATGCATAAAATATGGCAGTTAACGGCGTGTCATCTCCAGTCTCAGTATCTCCCATTCCTGAAATATGACAGTTACAAGCGTGGCATCACCAGTCTCAGTGTTTCCCATGCCTGAAATATGGCAGTTACAAGTGTGGCATCACCAATCTCAGTGTTTCCCATGCTTGACATATGGCAGTTACAAGTGTGGCATCACCAGTCTCAGTGTTTCCCATGCCTGAAATATGGCACTTACAAACGTGGCATCACCAGTCTCAGTGTTTCCCATGCTTGAAATATGGCAGTTACAAGCATGGCATCACCAGTCTCAGTGTTTCCCATGCCTGAAATATGGCAGTTACAAACGTGGCATCACCAGTCTCAGCGTTTCCCATACCTGAAATATGGCAGTTACAAGTGTGGCATCTCCAGTCTCAGTATTTCCCATGCCTGAAATATGGCAGTTACAAGTGTGGCATCACCAGTCTCAGTATTTCCCATGCCTGAAATATGGCAGTTACAAGTGTGGCATCACCAGTCGCAGTATTTCCCATGCCTGAAATATGGCAGTTACAAGTGTGGCATCACCAATCTCAAGAATTTTGTGTGCATAAAATACAGCAGTTAATGAATCATCTCCAGTCTCAGTATTTTCCATGCCTGAAGTATTCTGGTTACCAGTATGGCATCACATGTCTCAAGTATTTCTCATGCCTGAAATACTACAGTTACCAGTAGCATCACATGTCTCAAGTATTTCACATGATTGACATGTTCTGGTTACCTGTATGGCATCACCTTTCTCAAGTATTTCCAATGCCTGAAATATTCCGGTTACCAGTGTGGCATCACTAGTCTCAAGTATTTCCCATGCCTGAAATATTCCAGTTGCCTGACTACCACCAGTTTGTACCATTGTTTTGTTGCAATAAGTTGTTGATGTTGCTGCTGCTGATGCTGATGACAATAATGATTCAGAAGAAATCTGGAATATATTACTGATGACCGATGACTGCCAAAGCCAGAGTCTGATGCTTCTCATCTTCGATTAGCACATTGTGTACTACCAGCAACAGTAAGTGAAATATACAATCTTTTAATGTTTTATTTCTGTTTGTGGTTTTTTTTTGGGGGGGTAAACTGTGATTAAAGTGTATCTCTAATCATGTTTTTCTCCTATTTGTTTTTTTTTTTTGGTATACAGGTATTTAACTCCTGGTAACACATCAGGTATGAACAGCAAAGATAAGTAAAGTATTTAATCTGTTGTTTTCTTTCTGTTTTGGGGTGTGGGGCTGGGGCTTATTAAAATAGAACAGGAAGACTGCCTGGATGTGTGTAGGCCATGTTGGAAAAGCACTGCATTTCATTATGTCTCCCTCACAGGTAGCATCCAATCAAAAGATCGTTTTGGGGTAGCACATCATAGGCCAAATGGGCATCACGCTTGAGTGCCGTCCTTACAGCTGTACCTCTCGGCTCCGAAGGTAAGATGTGAATGTGTATGTTGGCTTGTTGAAGTTACAGTGTTATACTATAGACTTAATTATGTCTTATTGCTTGCTTTTCTTAATGGCAACACTTATTTCAGGCTCTGGCATATGGTATTCTTGTAGTGGCCACTGAGACCTTTCAGACCGTATATAGATTGTTACTTAGCTCGAAATATTGCCAGAATTATGGCCTGTTGAAGTTACAGTGTTATTCTATAGGCTTAGGTATGTCTTATTACTTGCTTTTCTTCATGGCCACAATTATTTAAGGCTCTCGCATATGGCATTCTGGTAGTGGCTGCTGTGACCTTTCTGACCACATATAGATTGTTACTTAACTCCAAATATTGACAGAGTTATGGTGTCTCATAATTCCAGTGTTATCCTATGGGAAACTGCACGCCCATGATGAACTCCTTTACGCTGCATCCTTCTCCTCCTCCTTAGGCATCAGCTT
The DNA here is from genome assembly GCA_016271365.2 of Neoceratodus forsteri. NCBI lineage: Eukaryota > Metazoa > Chordata > Ceratodontiformes > Ceratodontidae > Neoceratodus > Neoceratodus forsteri. The sequence goes on along the minus strand of CM028134.1, from coordinate 1,099,362,792 downwards.
CAGAAGACATCTTCTGGCACCACTGTACAAGCCAAAGTGCCGTTATCTCTACATTCTCCTCCTGAAGTACCAGCAGCACAAGACAGCCTCAAGCACCCATGTACAAGCCAAAGTGCCATGACCTCTTCATCCTACTCCTGAAGCACCAGCAGCAGACAACAGCCTCTGTCACCACTGCACAAGGCAAAGTGCCGTGACCTTTGAATCCCCCTCCTTAAGCACCAGCAGCACAAGACAGCCTCTGGCACAAATGAGCAAGCCAAATATCCATGATCTCTGCATCCTCCTCCTGAAGCACCAGTGGCAGAAGAAAGCCTCTGGCACCAGTGTACAAGCCAAAGTACAATTACCTCTCATCCTCCCCCTCCTGAAGCCATTTTAAGGAGTTATATAGCAATTCTCCATTAAGGCAAATTATATACCCGAATACCGAATACCTGGGACCCGAATACCAAATATTCTGCTGAATATTCGGGAAATGGTATTCGCACAGCCCTACCCAAAACAAACACCATGAAATACAACATCTAATATCAAGACACGGCCTGGAACCAGGTCAATTAACTTCAAAACCCTTATATCAGTGTTATGAAAGAGAATTGACACACCAGAACAGGTCTCCAGGCCCAAAAACCAGTATGAGACACCTGTATGCCACCATTTTGTGGCATAGAATAATTCAGCTACAGTATATAGCCTGGTGTCCTGCAAAAAGGAAAATGTTTGCACTATTAGAATGTAAACAGGAAAAGATGGCAGTCTGCCACATCCCATTTTTGAACAGATGGTTAATAACATTGACATTTAGTGCCTACTAAAGGCTTCCTCGGGGGGGGGGGTTATGTTTGCTCTTTTTCCTTTTTTTGTACCTGGTAGGTTGGGTTTAGCAAGAGGGAGCTTCCCCCTTCAGACTCTGCGTCAGAGTGCCCACCAAGCACCTCCATTGCCGTTTGTGCGGATTCTGATTCTGTGTCAGATGCCTCCTGTGCTGGCTGCAGGGTATGATCATGATTAGAAGTTGGGATTATGGATAGTTTGGTACTTTAGGAGCAGGCTGATTACTATAAATCTTCTGCCTTGTAACCCTTGACGGGGGTTTGCTCTGGGGAAGTGGGGAGGGGCATTGATACTGTGTCAGGCAGAATAGAAGAGGGGGTGTTCAGTTCCAGGATCATGGTGGGTTCCTCCCGGGTGTCATCCATACTGTTCTCTACCCTAGAGGGGGAGGTCAACAACAAATGACACCACAGGTTCTGAATCTCTTGGTGGCTGCATAAAAGGGGGGGTAGAGGTTCAGTAGGGAGAGATGGATCAGGGTGTGCAGCATGAGATCTCTGTGCAAGTGCAACCATCAATCTTTCCTCTTCAGAATCATGTGGGGCACTCTGTCTATGAACAGCTTCAGGACAAGTGGACTAAGAATGGCCAACCTCCCCACATAAGTTGCACACTGCCATGTTCCGAAATTGCCCACTGGTGTGCCCAAAGGTGTTACAGAGCTTGCAGCACAGACAGTCACAGATGCTGCTAATGTGGCCCGGCCTCCCACATTTATAACACATCTTCAGCTGGCCAGCATAGACGAGAACTCCCCTATCTCTACCCAAAAACACACATCTTGGTAGATGCTACAACCCTTCATCAGTGGAGTTTAGGATCACCCTTATTCTCCAACCCCCTGTCCAGATATCTTCAGTATCGAAGATTGCCTCTGGGTGGCCTAGAACAGTGCATTTCTGCTTCAACCAAAGAAAAAGATCAGTGACCCTCACTCCTTCATTTCTGAAGAGAACAGTTACTGTTTTGTAAGCAGGTTTAGTTAAGTGCAGGACCTCGAAGGGGGACCACAATGGGGAGTTTTTAACCTTATGATATCTATCCCAGAATTTTTACCTCTGTTGAGTTTAAAACTGATGTCAAAATTCCTTTCCCCTGAAACATGTATCAAAGCATACATTTCTGCAGATGAAAAGAAAACATTACTTACCATAGTAATCTTGTTTCTTCTAAGGGAATCTTACTGTATTCTGACATATGCAGTATTGTCCTTCCATTGTACTGCCCTGGAGACGAAATGGTAAATAGAACCTATGCTAATGATGGAATGCTACAGTAGGTTCATGCTCGGTTTTCAAACCACTATCCCTGGTAAACATTCTACAACTGTCAGATTCTTGTGGAGCGTGAATACTAACAATCTATCTATATTAACTTTAACAATTAACTAAATAAATGACAACCAACAATCCCTTCAGTTGAAAATGTGGGCTACACTAAGACTCAATTCACTAAGCCCCACAACAGAACTACTCATGGGTTTATAACAGCATGGACAGCTGTGCTGCAGTGCCCATAGGTTCTAGCAGGGGAGGTAGAGTGGGAGCTCAGAATACAGTAAGATTCCCTTAGAAGAAACAAGATTACTATGGTAAGTAATGTTTTCTTCAAACCCCAGGAACTCTTATTGTATTCTGACATATGCAGACTACCCAAGCAGTACCTTTGAAAGAGGGTAGAGAACCTCTTTATGAAACAGGCTCTGCAGTACTGCTGTGCCAAACCTGGCATCACCTCTGGCCTGGGTATCTAGGCTATAGTGCTTGGTAAAGGTGTGAACTGTTTTCCAGGTAGCTGCTTTATTGATTTCCAACAAAGGAATATCTCCTGCAGCTGCTATTGAAACAGCTGTACCCCTAGCAGAGAGAGCCCTAAGGCCTACAAGGATTCCTTACCTACTTTGCTGGAGCAGAACTGAATACAAGCAACCATCCAGCAGGCAATAGACCTCTTTGAGGCAGGCTTCCCCTTTCCTACTTCTCCATAGGTCAGGAAAAGCTGAGTGCTCACCTGCCTGTGACCGTTTGTGTGACCCAAGTAGTAGCATATAGCTCACTTAACATCTAGGCTGTGCAGTCTGCATTCCCCTGAACTAAAGCGGTCAGTGAAATAAAGACTGGCAAAGTAATGGACTGATTTAGGTAGAAGTCCGAAACGACCTTGGGCCGAAGGTTTCTGTTAGTCTTGAGGACTATCTTGTACCTATGAACTGATATGTAATTAACTCAGCGGACAAGGCCTGGAGCTCATTGATCCTCCCAGCTGATGTGATGGCTGCCAGGAACACTGTTTTCCATGCTGTTTATCTATGCTCTGCTGAAGACATGGGCTCAAATGGTGGTTTCATTAGCCAGCCAATGCATATATTGAGGTCCCATACTGAGGTGTGTTCCCTGTGAGGGAATGCAAATGCATCAGACCCTTGAAGAACTTGCTAAATACTTGATTAACTGCCAGAGGTGACCCCTTACAAGCTGAGAGGTAAGCAGAGACAGGTGGTAATTGTACTTTGAGGGTGGCAAGCCTAAGGCCGAGAGAAAGGTGTGCTATATATTGTAGGATGACTGACAAGTCAGTCTGGTAGCAGTCTATCTCTTTTTCTGGCACCAAATGGAAAAACCTCTTCCATTTAGAGGTGTAAGTTTTTCTGGTAGAAGGGTTTTCTAGAAACCCTAAGAACCTCCAGCACCCCTATAGAAATGTGCAAGTCCAAATCCTTTAAGTCCTCAAGAGCCAGACCCTGAGCCTGAGAGATTGGATATTGTGTAAAGGACCCTGTCCTGCAAGGAGGTCAATAGGTTGTGCCTCCTGGGCAGAGAGATTGGCCTGGAGATTGGCCTGGAAATTGACAAGATCAGCAGTATAAAATATCATGGCCTTCTGGCCGAATGTGGAGCAATGAGGATCACTGCTGCTGAGTGAACCCTGAGCTTGTTCAGCCCTCTGAGCAACAGGGGAAATGGAGGCAAGGCATACAGGAACTTCCCTGTTTAATGCAACAACAGCACATCCAGAGGGACTGTGTCCCCTGCAAGAGGTCTGCAACAGAATTGTGGTAGCTGGTAATTGTCTAGGGTTGCGAAGAGGTCCACATCTGGGGTACCCCACCTTCTGATCACCACTTGTACTCCTGGTGGTTTTAGTTGATCCTACTGAGAGCATCTGCCAGGGCATCATCCTTCCCTGGGAGGTGGACTGCTGAAAGGGAGAAACCCAGGGAGTGAGTTAAGACTCCACACTTTCATAGCCTCTGTGCACAGTAGGGATGACTTGGTGCCCCCTTGCTTGTTTATGTAGTACATTGTGGTTGTATTGTCTTGTCCTGACCTAAACCACCTTGCCTTGAAGCATTGGAGCGAAGGACTGAATGCCCAGCTAAGCTGCCCTTAGCTCCAGCAGGCTTTATGTGAAGCAGTGTGTGCTCCCCTAGGAGGGAGGCATAGGTTGTTAAGACTGCTGCTGGTGGCAGCTGGAGGAAAGACACACCCTCCCCAAGGTTGTCTTCTTCCTGCCATCGCTGAAGAGCTTGCAGCAGGATTCTTGTGACTGGGACCATCTTTGACAGGGAATCTCTTTTTGGGACCAGTGAGACCCGAGGTGGAATGAAATGCCTTTCCTCTGGAATCTTGATCCTGACACTGTTGCTGTTGCTGCAGCTATGTACCCTAGCAACTGTAGTAAAATGCCTCACTGGTCTGGGGTATGCAGCTGGAATGAGCCTGCCAGCTGCACTAAGCTGTCTACCATTCCCTGTCCCTCTCAGTGCGTCCAGTCTTTGCCCCTATAGACTCCAGGTGCTGAACTAGTGTTAACATTGACTTTTTTTTTTTGATTTGCTAGTAGATCTGGTGTACACAGTGTATCATAGCAGGTGATCAGTGCACCTCTACCTGCAGAGGAGACTGGCCTGCCATCAGCCAGTCATCCAGGTATGGGGAGTCTATGACCCCTTGCCTCTTTAGATGTGCTTCTGCCAGTGCTGTGTACTTGGTTAGCACCCCAGGAGCAGAGATAAGGCTGAAAGGAATGGTTCTAAACTATGTGGGAGGAGGTGTCCTTTACGGCCAGAGATATAGGCCCAATCCCCCTTTCTGAGTGTACGCAGGATGGTAGCCAGAGTGACCATTCTTGCTTTGGCTTTGTTAAATGCCTGTTTGAATGTCTGAGATTCTATATGGGTCAACATCCTCTCTAACAGAGTTACTTCTGATAGACTGGTAGGTCTGAAAAATCCTGCCCTCAGTTTGGGCAGGATCTTGAACCTGAGTGCAAGCCCCTGGGCCACTATCTGTCTTGGTACTGCTGGGGTGTTGCTGCCTTCTCCTTTGCAGCAGCATTCCTAAAGCTACCTTGTACCCATCCATGTTCTCCGTAAGCCTCTGTTTGTTCACCAAACGGGAATGTGGATACCAGAAAAATCCAATGCCTTTTGGCTGGCCTGGGACGAATTATTGTCCCTAGCCAGGCCCATCTCCTCAGAGACATTGAAACTGCCATTTGCCTGGCTGCAATAACATTGCATCCATTATAGAGGCCTCTATGCAACTCTGAAATTGCATTCCAGAGATGTTTTATTTATTTATTTATTGATTTATTTAATATCTGGAAACATAGGCCACGTGAGTGGCCTTTCAAATGGACAAAGAGGCACCTAGGTGGGATTTCTTGTGCCAAAGAATCCATCACTTGGAGTCTTTATCCAGTGGATGTGATGCCAGGGGAACCCCTGCCTTATCAGAAGCCACAGCTTGTACCACCTCTTCATGGCTGGGGTGCTCTGCTCCAGACTTAGCCACCCAATACTTCCTATCCAGCCTCTTGTTCACTGGGGGAATGGAAGTGGGATTTTATAAAAGACTAGAAGCCTGTCTCTTCAGAGACTTGTGGATGGGCAGCACCAATCTTTCTGTTACCGGCACATCCATCCTGTCCATACACTGTGGCTCCTCTTCCTCCTCTGTGGATTCTTGGGTGGAGGGTCCAGTGTCTGTGTGCTTTATGAAGGCAAAGTGAGAGGAAAAAAATCTCAGCTCCCTTTTCAAGAGAGTCACGATGTTGAGGATCAGGGCATAAACCATGTACACCTCGGCAAACTATTCAAATGAACCGGGAACCTTAGCCAGCCCGGTGGCGTTGAGGGTTGAGGCGCTGGACGCCACACCTCGCGCTGCACCGGCGACCTGGGTTCGGGAGCGAGCCCGGGCGCTGGGGGTCGGCAGGGGTGGGAGATGGATTGAGCATCTGGAGGACTGCTCTCCTCTCCTGGGAAGGGATCCAGGGGTTTCCCGACTCAATAGTGGCCCCTGGTGGTGACCGAGGGTACTACATGCATGGGACAAGTAATAGGGGACGAGTGTGGCAGGCATCTACGGGGACAGCATGCATGCTGATGCCATTGCACGCCAAGCTTATGTGGGAAAAAAAGCCAGAAAAAGCCTCCTACACCATCGGTGAGATGACGGTGGCCCCAGGGGATTTCGCCCACATCCCAAATGCTGCCCCAGACGTGCCCGGATCCCCCTCCAAACGCCGACTCGACGACAGCAGGTAGGCACCTCACACTTGGGAGCCAGCCACCGAGGGAGGGCGGAATCAGCCCCCGAAGAAGGTACCGGGGTTCGAGCCTGCCTGAGATCGTTCAGGAGGAGGGGAATACGGGAGATGCAGGGGGTTCAGGCTGAGACTAGGGCAGACTCCGAGTGGGCACTCCTGAAGGATGCCCTGGGGTGTAGGTGAATAAACAAAGTTAAAAAATATAAAAAATTTTAAAAAATGAACCAGGAACCGAGAAGGAACCCAGGTCCTGAACCGAGGTCTGTGAACCGTGCCGCTGAACTGGAACCGCGGTACCAGTTGCAGTGCCTGTAATATTTGTATAGCGTTTGCTACTCATTTGCAGTTGGAACCAATGGTTTTGTAGGGTGCGGTTCCTGAGCCGAGTGTTTTTCCTTCCTTTTTTTCTTAGCAGAACTTACCGGGTCAGCAGCAGTGTCTGTGGTTCTTTTCTTCAATCGGGGAACTATAACCCTGGTTAGAGGGTAGTAAAACCAGTTCCTTCGGTTTCTACATATGAGAGGAGGAAGTTTTGTCCACAGCTGGGTTAGCAGCCTTATTGAACCTTTTTTTCTACAGTCGGTTAAAATGTCTATTAAGCGCCGACTGAGAAAATACTTTCTGCTGAACAGAGTGGATTTTTTTCCCCTCTTTTTCTCAACAGAACTTACCGGTTCAGCGGCAGTGTCTGTAGTTCTTTTCTTTAATCGGGGAACCATCACCCTGGTTAGAGGGTTGTAAAATCGGTTCCTTCCCATACTGAACCTTTTTCCTACAGTTGGTTAAAATGCCTATTAAGTACTGACTGAGGAAATACTTCTTGCTTTTACAGATGTTACAATTTGCCTTCAGGTGGTTATACCCTAGGCAAAAACACAAATAAATGAGGATCTGCTTTCAAACAGTTCCCCCACTCTGTAGGAAGCTGAAAACTCATTGGGCCAGTTCATTTCTTGGGTTAGTGACAAAATCAGTAAAATCCCAAGAAATGGTTCTCTGAGAATCAAAAATCCACACTAATGAATAAGGCTTAAACCTTATTTACATACATACTTACATACATACAAATTGCCAGCAGATTAGGCCTTACGGTCTATCGAGTCTGCTCGAACCTCAGATCCCTATTTGGGTACCGAGGCCCTCCCCTTGTGTTCCAGAAACCCTATTATCCATCCCCACCACCCTGGGCCAGGCCATCATCTGATACATCAGCTTTCTGTGTCTGTCCCATGCTCTCTTGAAGCCCTCCACTGCAGATCTCTGAACCAGCTCACCAGGCAGGATGTTCCAAGGATCCACCACCGTCTCAGTGAAAAACCTCCTCCTCTTTTCCAGCATCACCCTTTCACCTTCCAACTTCAAACCATGCCCTCTGGTGATACTTCCCTGCTTTAGTCTAAAGATCCCCTCCGTGTTTACCCTATTTATTCCCTTGAGGTACTTGAAGACCTCAATCATGTCCCCCCTGTATTTACTTTATCTTTTTTACTAAGTGGTCTGTTTAGCAACCGCTGAGATAACCAAGAGTTACCTCGGGTTTCCCTCAAATAAACAAATTAAGCAACTGGCCCAGAGAAGGAATAAAATACAGAAATTTACTTTTAAAATTTTAAGTAAAAGTCTGGTTCCCTCCTAGTTAAAAGAACCGGAAAGAAACCGAAAAAAACTTACCAGAATAACACTAAACCTAAACTAGTTTACCTGTAAACACAAGGACAGTGCTTTAAAACAAACAGAAATACATTTTACTTCAAAAAACTGAGAAAAATAAAATCTTCAAGAAAGATGAAGGAGAGCTCTCCGAGGCTTCTGTACTGTTCAAGCGAAGCAAAGAATCTGACAATTGTAGAATGTTTACCAGGGATAGTGGTTTGAAAACCGAGCATGAGCCTAGCATTCCATCATTACCATAGGTTCTATTAACCATTTCGGCTCCAGAGCAGTACAATGGAAGGACAATTCTGCATATGTCAGAATACAGTAAGATTTCCTGGGGTTTGAATTGCAAATTATCCTTTAACAGAGTCCGAACAACATATTTACGGTTGGGGAATGTCTCCAGACCCCTTTATATATTAAACGAACTGCACTGTGTCTCTTAGCCGAAAAGGATGGGGTTTGAAAAAAGGATGCATAAGAGTGAGGGTTCCGTCGAGATTGTTCAGAGTTAGAGCCAGGTAAAGGGCTCTCTTGGTTATCCCTAGTCGCTTGGTCCTCCAGATGTTCTACGGACGAATGCAGCGACATCCTGGGAGAGTTCAGACCATTGTTTGGTTGAGAGATAGCAGTAGTATTAGTTTCCAGTTGTAACACTGGATTCTGTGTCAAATGTGGTTCAGGGGGAGTGCAAGAGGTGACTCCTGAAGCGTATGGTCTGATGCTGGGGCCTTGACAAGCTGAGCCCTACTGGGTTGTACGTGAGATATAGGTACTGCGGACGTTTCAGTGTTATTGCGAGGGATGTTAGAAGCTGTATCCCTTTTCACCATCTGAACTCCTGGGATGGATATAGGAGAAAACCCTGAAATCCATCGGCCAGTATCAGGTAGCTGTGCCCACCCAGCCGACCTTAAGGAATGCTCTACAGACCGAGAGGCATCCGCCTTATCCACCTGTTCAGCCCAAGAGGTGGTTTCTTTCTCAGATGGCTTAATAGCATGTTTTGTAGAGCGCTGCTCAGTACATGCAGCAAAAAAAAAACAGTAGCCTAATGATAATTGGAAACGTTTGTAGCAAAAACAGTACCTGCTGGAGCAGTTTCAGGGCCTGGTGTCTCCTTAGTAGATTCCTGTATATGACTGTCCTGAGAGAGTAGGTTGCAGGATGCAGATGAGTCTGCCTCAGTATCATGCCTCAGAATCGCAGCTGCCAAAGCTGCTGAAAGCTCTCCTTTTTTCTTATTGAATTTCTCCTCTTCCACAGCAAGGAGAACTTGCAAATCCTCCTCATTAGAATTGATAGTATCCTCTGGTATATCCTGTAAGATTGGTGCAAAAATCGCATTTCCCAGTTTCATTGGCTCCTGTCCCCGTAGAACTATAGGGTCAACATCCATCTTTCCTGATTCCATTTTTCCAGATTCTATCAAAGTGCCCAGATCAGCGGGTGCTTCAAAGAAGATTTCTGTCTCCATCTGCTCCGTGGTGGGGGAAGGAATCAGTCCCCCAGCCTGCCGCACAACTTGCTACAGTACAGTCTGCTCACCAACTGAGCTAGCCATCCTGTCGATCAGAGGTACCCCCTACTGGCGAGTAGGGAAAATTCCCTGGTGTCCTGGCCAAATTTTCCCCATTCACTAAAAATACCACCAACAGCTTAACCTGGTTCAATGTCAGTCGGCATCCATCTGTATCCCCCTCCCCTTGGACGAGGCTGAAAATAGGCAGAATTGTCTAGTCCTCCTTTCCCGGTCAACAAAAACTAAAATAAATTAAAAAAATAAATAAAAAGCTATGCATAACCAGTGATATCTACCATCAGGTGATGTTGTCAGCTATGCCAAACTTTGTGCAAGATCTCTTAGAACTATTAGAACCAGGTTGAAGTTGTGTTCATGGAGAGCGAAGCCGACTGCAGATGGAGCTAAAGACAGGGAGGAGCCCAGAGACGGGGCTTAGGCCAATAGGCACGTTGCTCGATGCTAGGGGGCTAGCATGAGAGAAACAACTTTTAGCCAGGGCCTAGTAGGTCTTGATCCTGGCAAGGCACCATGTGAGTGGTGCTCTGTGACACCGGTAGACTAATTTGAAAAAGGTATATGCTATGTTTAAATACCGTTTGTTCCCCTGTAGAGCCAGAGAAGTCTGGATCCTAACCTGCACTGAGGACTATCTTGTATATGTTTAAATGTACTGTTACTGCATCTCTTATGGTTATTATAAAGCAGTCTAACTGCCTCAGCC